>CP136056.1:2405000-3725000 GCA_032464435.1 Aegilops umbellulata | reverse complement strand
GAGAGACGAGTGAGACGCCTTTAGCTCCTAGAATGCCTTCTTCAACTTTGCTATACGCAATTAGCTATTCTGTTGATTCTTCTCCAAACAGGAACCACCGATTTACAAATTTTGTTAACCACTGAATTTAGTGAGCGGCGCCAAATCCTTCTATGGATTGCTTTTTTCGCCTCTTTTGCCGTCAAAGTGCCTATGGTACCAATTCATATTTGGTTACCCGAAGCCCATGTAGAGGCACCTACGGCTGGGTCCGTCATCTTGGCTGGAATTCTTTTAAAATTGGGAACCTACGGGTTTTAAAGATTTTCAATACCCATGTTTCCCGAAGCGACACTTTGTTTCACTCCTTTCATTTATACTCTAAGCGCGATTGCTATAATATATACTTCCTTGACCACTTTAAGACAGATCGATCTTAAGAAGATCATTGCCTACTCCTCAGTAGCCCATATGAATTTGGTGACTATTGGTATGTTTAGTCGAGCGGCGGCCGTTAGGTCACCTATTTTGAGTTATGGACACACAAGCAAGGCCAAAACATGTGTGCCGGGCGTGCGACCCATCAACCTACTAGCAATAGGGGAGAAAACTTAGCATGTCACAACAAAAGCGTCGATTCGAGGCGTCAGCAAAACACCGTCGTCTGTTCCTAAAACAAAACCCCTTAGCGCCCCGGGACGGGAGTGGGGGACGGCCCTACGCAGACAGCAGCAGCACCGGCTCTACGAAGTCCGAATCGAATCTTTCGGTTCGCTTTCCCGTGAATAAGAATTGTTGGGCGCGGCGAAGCGAGCGCTTCTAGCTGTTTCGCTTGCTTCTTTCTTATTGTGGCGGCTATTATGGCGTGGCTGAAATGAACGAAAAGTGAGATGATTCAAATCGATTGATAGATGGCCTGATCTGTTCTGATAGATCGAAAGGTTTTCTATCAATAATAAGGGTTGACCTCTTTCTATCTATTGATGATACAAGATATCTATCTATTCTGGATCCATCAGAAAGAAATCGATATGTATCTGATTTTTTCTACATCGTATGTAGAGCGCCCAAGCGTTTGGCCAGCTCAGTTCTATTATCCATCGGGCCAATGCACTGGCTCATCTCATGGAGGGAAAAAGCAAATGTAGTTAGTTGTCTTGTTGTTGTTCGCCGCCTCGACACATTCCCCGGCATCGTCCCACATAGAAAGAAAGAGCGTGGAGCCCCGGCCCGACCTATAAGTCCGCTAACGTAAAGCGATGAGTTGAGCCTGAACTGGTGAACCGAAGTCACTTTCGTAACCATACTTCCTACAGCTAACACGTGCTCAGTCCAGTGGGAACGCGAAGCGCAAACGAACGTGAGCTGCTATACCGAATCCCCCGCTGGCCATCCGGGACCTAGTGGTAAGGCCATGATCCGCAGGGGAAGGGATCACTCATTCTTCTATTGGGGACAGGTGCACGAACGACAACTCCAAACGTCAGACATCCGCCGCCTATACCTACCGTTTAGGTGGCACCAGCGAGATCCAGCTAAGGTAAGGAACTTCGTGTCGCGGCTGCTCCACTCCGTTGCGGTCTTTTGAACTGAACTTCGTTGCCTTCCCGCGCGCGAAACGAATGGGCGCTGTGTCGTGGGTCAGTTTTGGGGCGGGGGGCAGAGAGAGACCGAAGAATGTTCATTTGGATCGACGAGCCATTTCGCGAATCAATAGAATGTCTCTCTATCCATATCTATTCTATCTTTATATGACGGGCCATAAAAAAAGAAGTATTTTTTTATGGCATGCGGGATGATCGCGCCTAGTAGCCACATATCAGCTGCGCTCAATATGCGGGATTTCCGTTGGATCAGATCTTTCGCTTTGACGAATTTGGACCTAGCGAAAAGGACTCTAAGCCTTCGCGCAAACAAGCAAAGTAGAAGCAAGACGAGGAAGCGGAGCTGTCGTAGAAGCAGTAGCTTCCCCCGACAATATACAATACAACAGTAGCGACCATGAATAAAAAAGCCCCTTGTTTAACGAGTTCGCTGCTTTTCCCAGGCCGGAGAAGGGCAACTACTTATTGATTGATCGCCTTTCTTTGATATGTGTTCAATTTAGTACAATACAAACTACAACTAGATCAAAGCGGAAGGGCCACTCACTATAGAAGCTATAACTAGAAAAGCCCTAGCCAATAGTTTAGTAGTCGGCCAAACCCCCATGCTCACGACATGTTCTTGATATTGATTGAGTTGGAGGGAGTCAGAGACTACCACGGAATCCTTCCATAGTCACCCCGGTGACCTTCGTCACCAAAGCGTCACGACAGTTTCCAAGACCCCTCATATAATCTCTAGTGGGGATCAGTCGGAGCACGTAGGAATGCCGACCACTACATAAGCCGCTGGCGGAGAAAGCTCGAAGAGCTTCCCTTCATTCGCTTCGCGGGAGTCACACACAGCACATAGCTGGAAGTCAGAGGGCCCGTACTACCTGCCTAACCCTTCGCTCCGAGGGACCGTAGAACGGAAAGCGCCTTCTAAACAACTCGGGAGAAGGGAAGGTGCCTATGTATTTGCATGACCCCTGCGGATTTGACCCTACCTACACCCGGAGCCAATCCCCTAGCGGTCCTACCACCACGCCGCAGAACAGGAGCTCGTGTGGAACCTTGGATTTCTGGCGTAACAGCGGTGGAAGGTATCAAAATATTACGGCCGCATAACATAGTATATACGCTAAGGTCGGCCAAAATATGGACACCCGAAGGGCCCGCCGCGCACAATCCTATCCTATCCGAGCCCGTCATTGCATGCACTTCGGACAGCCGTCCGTAGCATCATAAGGAGCACCTCCCTTTCGAGGTACCCAAATGGAACGGTCTTTATTTGTGTTGTTGGTTGGTCTTTCTCAACGTGGTCTATAGCATGAAAAACCATTCTTTACAAGATAGGGACGTTCACATGAAAGAAAATACAAAATCCATTCTTCATGGTCGGGCGCATTTCTCCAAATCCTTCAGGATCACAAGTGGAACGCTAAGCAAGGGTGGGGAGGCTGCGAGCTCCGCGTCGAACAGAAAGAAGCAAGCAGGGGGTGTTGCCGTAGCGCGCCGGAGAGCAAGCGTAGGCAACCAAACTAAATAAGGCTACAAAAGTAGCTAGCTAGCGTTTTTAAGCTGGCTGCCTTTTCTAGCGCGCGTACTCTTCTGTGGAGTCGCATGGAACGAGCCTTGTCTTCCCTCCAACGACTAGCTCCCTTTTCTTGTTCCGGTCACCCTTCTCTTGCCGTGGAAGGACTTTTGCATGTGGTGTGGTCCAACCCGTGGGCGGAGTCGCCCTCATCCCCCCATTGCTCAGTGCTCCCTGCAGCTTCGCTGGGCTTTACCCGCGTGGGTGCGGGCTTCTATAAGAGAATGAAAAGCTCTCTTTTTACAAGAAAACGCGAACCGCGCGGAGCCCACCCTTTTTCGTTTTCTGCCGCCACTGGGTGGCCGCAGGGGAAACACAGCCCGGCCGCCTCTCGGGAAAGGGGGGGTGGGCCTACCTATCCCGAGGGAGCTGCTGAGAGGTTCCATATGCCGAGCCAAAGGGCAGAACTTCAGTGCGTGATCGTAGTATGTCACCTCATCTCATCCTCGCAGCATCGAAGAGTACCTATGCACTATGTTCCGGTTCACTGATAAGGAAGATAGAGTTGGGGTGGGGGTCTACGATGTGATACTATAGTATGCCCCGGGGAGAAAGATGCGCAACTCAAAACGGAAGCAGGAAGCGTGTTGTCAAAAATGTCGGAGGTTACCAGATCTCTGAGACTACCATCGATCCGACAGAGCGGAACGACCAGAAAAAGAAGTGGAGTTAGAAAGCCGTATGATAGGTGGTAACTATCTTGTACGGTTCGGGGGGTAAGCGGCGTACTCTGGGGGAATATTAGGCTCTATCGAACATACAGGGAATTGGAGGTAGCATTTTACTTATGTTAAGTCATGGACTGGTTTCTTCAGCCCTTTTTCTATGTGTTGGTGTTCTATATGACCGACATAAGACTCGACTTGTTAGATATTATGGAGGTTTAGTGAGCACCATGCCGAATTTCTCTACCATTTTCTTCTTTTTCACTTTAGCCAATATGAGTTTACCCGGCACTAGTAGCTTTATCGGGGAATTTCTAATCTTAGTAGGAGCTTTCCAAAGAAATAGCTTAGTAGCCACATTAGCTGCGCTTGGGATGATTTTAGGCGCGGCGTATTCCCTTTGGCTATATAATCGTGTGGTTTCTGGAAATTTAAAACCCGATTTCCTCTATAAATTCTCCGATCTAAATGGCAGAGAAGTTTCCATATTTCTACCTTTTCTTGTTGGAGGGGCGACCGTTCGTTGAACTACCAAAAAAGGGTAAACCAATGTGATCATGACATTGTAGGTGCTTGCGATGGGACGGATGCGACTTCCCTCATAAGTAATGGGTGGCATAGCCCGTAGCAGAAGTCCCCTTTTTTATCCATTTCTTTATTACCCCAGAGGGGCCCACCCTGGTGGGACCGAGAGAAACAAAGGACGGGGGGCGACCATGCATGGCACTTCTCGATCGTGTCTCCGAGGGACAGTTGAACGAGCGACTCATGAATGCTGCCGGGTCGGACGAGCCAATAACTCGGACGTGTTCGGTCAGTTTTTTGAGCAAGAATCACAGCGTTACCTTACCTTCACCATGATACGGACTCCAAGTTCTTATGGCAGAGCACGAGGAGTTTCCTTCAATATGATGATGAGAATGGAAACCAGAAGCACGACTGGGTCTTCGTAGTCCGAGATCATACTTATATATCAGTCACAGTAACGTAAGCATGAGACTTTTTGGTAGTACCGGTGAACCAGATGGCCGCGGCGAGGGAATCTGGGACGGAGGACTCGTAATATCTCTATAGATCTGGCAAAAGCGAAAGACCCCTAACGTCAGGGGCTGACCACTGAGCTCACTCAGGCCCCGCTGGGCGGGCCAGAGTGGGTGCGAGCTGGAATTGCCATAGCTTATGGTTAGAGCAATAGGAAAGGGCCCAGCAGAGAGAACAGTCAGGATAACGAGCGCGGAGCCCACTTGGCAGGCGGCAGGAGCAGCGGGCAAGTGCTTGCTTGGTAGGCCAACAGCCCTGTGAACCGGGCAGGGCACTCGACGAAAGGGGGGCACGCTGAGCAAGTACGCAAAATTGGCCCTACGGAGCTTTCAAAAAGAAAAGCAAGGACCACTACGGGAGGTCGAACCACGGACTGGAGGTAGTAGAACGTGATCCGCACCGGTCAATATTGGATCAAACAATAGGGGACCGTAGCACTGACCTTTTTTTTGCAAGACAATAGGTACTGTTCCCTACCGAGACAAGGGACACTCTCAACGGATCCTCCACGCGCTGGGCATACCATAGTTCTTCCGTGCGTCTTTATCGTGGCGGAAACAGAACAAGAGGGAAAGACCCGGCCGACTCGCCCAGGGCTCGAGGGCGAGCCATACGAGAGTGAGTCGAATTCTGTTTACGTTCTCGGTTTGGGTTCGGGCCCCTCTCGATCTTTTGCGTATAAGGGAAGGGGGAAGGAGTCTAAATCTATGGACATTAATGAACCACCATTGATGGACGTTGCACATGACACGAGAAATTCGACTCGACGGTCCGGTGCTAATAGAAGTCGCTTACTCTCCGTCTAGCAAAGGTGCCAGATCCTTAAAGTAAAGTATCTATCAGCCTAGTGTACCAACCACGTGGTACGACGGGCACTCAAAGACCTGGCGAATGAGGGCCCACCCCACCCAAGAGCGCTTATGTCATATGGGAACTCTCGGATGGAAACAATCCTTATGGTTTTTATATCCGGTTAGAATAATAAGAAAGAATCAAAGTCCAGGTTGGTTGGTGAGCCTAGTGATAGGAGACTATCTAGCTTGGTTCGGAGAGCACTTGTTGGGTTTCAGATTCGTTTTTTGCTAAATGTTACGGCCTAAATGCTGAACTATTGACCCTACTTGTTCGGATGGGTGTTCACCCCAAAGTGTTCCCGGACTGCATGCATACATCCGTAAGTAACTTAGTGCAACATGGCAAATTTCATTGAGAGGAATCAGCAAAGAAAAGAAATCTTCTCCGGGTGATCAAGTTCCTTTTTCGGTCTGGGCCACGTCTTTGCTTTCTTCAAAGGCCCATTTTCCTAGGCATCAGTGAGTGGAATACTTAACAGTGATTACATTCTTATGTAGATTCCATTGCTCGAATGGGACTTGTTTGTTGGCACCGACCTCGATAAGAAGCAAGGGAGTGGTGCCGAAGCGAACGGAGCTGCAGAGCCGTTTGTTTACCAATCCGCCAACTTAAGCTAGGAAAAGTGTAAGAGACCGTGCATCTTCATGTAAATAAAGGTAAATAATCTCAGAAACAGTCAAGAAACCGGGAATTTTTTATTCCATTTCTTAGCTAGGGCAAGCCCTACCGACCTACGACCGGAGAAGATGTTGTGTTGTTCGTATCACTTGCTAGAGATAGAGAAGCTAGAACAGGAACTGCCCGGGAGGGTTCAAAGAATGAGGTCTTCACCTTTGAGCTGGATCTCATCTCATTCTAGCACATACTACGAGCGATTGACTTAAAGAATACAACAAATGGTTGTGGGGTTATCTTTGTACCCTGTGACTACAACCACAAGGTCCGAATCAAGCGAAACGGCTGAGGCGCAAGCCCTTTTCTCGCCACTACTCTGTGTACCCAAAGTCAGCAACCTTTTTGGCACGCTGGCTAGCAAGTTCATTGCTTCAATGACATGAATTCAATCAAGTGGACAAATCCTATCCTGGAAAATATGGGCAATCAGCTGGAAACTCAATAGTCTTACGCGGAAAGCACTCAACCGGCCTTCCTCTTCTGAATTATATGAATGACAGAAATCAGTCCTCACTTGTATTAACTTCATGAGTGGAGAGATAGACAAGGTGGTGAAAAGCATGAAACCAAATACTGCTCTAGGTCCAGATGGCTTCTCTGTTAGCTTTTTAGAGCTTTTTGGCCCCAGTTGAGAGATATACTAATATAAATGCTTCAGGAGCTGTATCATGGCAGGTTGAACTTGTCCAGACTAAACTATGGTGTCATTTCTCTACTGCCAAAGATTACGGATGCTAATAGTATCCTACAGTATAGACCCATATGTGTTCTAAATGTTATGTTTAAAGCTATTACCAAAGCTCTGACACTTAGATTTACTCCTCTGGCTCGACAAGTAATCAGCTCTCTTCAGACTGGATTTATTCCTGGGAGGTACATTTTGGATGGATGTGTAATTCTTCATGAAGTTTTGCATGAGTTGAAAACCTCTCACTCTGAAGGAATTTTGCTTCAGTTGGACTTTGAAAAAGCTTATGATAGAGTTCAGTGGCCTTTCTTGGTAGAGGTAATGCATAGGAAAAACTTCCCTGACAGGTGGATAGATTGGATTAGACAAGCAGTGGAAGGAGGCAAAGTGTGTGTGAATATGAATGGAGATTGGCGAGAATATTTCTCTACTTTCAGAGGTTTGAGGCAAGGAGATCCTCTTTCTCCTTTGCTTTTTCACCTAGTAGGTGATGCACTATCTGCAATTCTGGATAGAGCTAAGGAAGCAGGTGTGATTAGAGGTTTGGTACCACATCTGATACCAGGGGGATTAGTCATTTGCAATATGCTTCTGATACTTTGCTTTTTTTGCATAATGACATGGAGTCTATTACTGGATTCTAATTCCTTCTCTACTGTTTAGAGGAAATGTCTGGCATGAAAGTCAATTACTTGAAGAGTGATATTTTCACAGTAGGGTTGAGTGTAGAGGAGGAGCAGAGGGTAGCTGATATAACTGTGAGATAGGCAAATTTCCCATAAAATATAATATTTGGGATTACCAATCAGCAATGACAAGATCTCTTCTAATGATTTTTTCATTAAAAGGTAGAAAAGAAGTTGGACTCTTGGCAATGCAAACATTTCTCTTATGGAGGAAGAGATATATTGATCAATGCATGTTTATCAAATGTCCCTATGTACCTTCTGGGTTGCTACACTTTGCCTGTCAAAATACAGAAAAAAGTTGATACAATAAGAAATCACTTCTATTGGGAGTAAGAAGAAGAAATTTCACATGGTCAGATGGGAACACCTATGCACCCCTAAAGATTATGGTGGTGTGGGCTTCACTGATATGAGAGTCAAAAACATTTGTTTACTGTCAAAGTGGCTGGAGGAGGTCAATTAACTACTGGAGCTTACACTGCAGATACTACTTATTAAAGGGCACACATTTCAAGACACCTTCAAGCTACTGAAATTGGAAAGCAATGATGTTATACTGGGTTATGATTGGCTATATCGTCACAGTCCAATCAATTTAGATTGGAAGGCCAGAACAATGAGTATTTGTCACAATGGGCAAGAAACCATTATTCTTTCTGACAGCAGCAATACTACTTCTCCAACATTGTTAGACCCTGATAAGTTTCAGAAGGAAATTGATAAAGGAGCTATGGGCTACTATCTTTATCCCTTATCTTGTGACTCTGCTGATACCGATGATGAAAATACTTTGGAGGAACTTAACTTGGTATAGTGAGCCTAGCAGGCGGCGGGAGTCCAGTACGATTGCTTGCATTTCTCTGGAATTGAACTAGCCCTTGGGAAAGGTAGACATGAAGGTACCATGATTTCTCACTTTATAGAAGCGTTAGAGCTCGGCTGACACAGTGATCGAAAGCTACGCAACCAAAACAACTTGAAACCGCCCATGCACCTTTTGCTTTTCCTGATATCGTCCCTTCGGGTAGTTGGATATGAGCACATTCAAATTGGAATTCTTCTGATCCCAGATCCAATAGAAGTTTTGAGGTAAGAGGTACCGTGAGCAGATTTCTTTGTTCGATACCCAGTTTTTTGATCTCGCAAGCAAGGAAATCGAAGAATAGCTCAGTATTATTACGTCTCCCTCCGATAATGAGTGGTAGTGAGCTCTGCCCTAGAGAATGAAGACTCCAAGTAGCATCTCAGTCTCGATATTTGCCTTTTCGGGAGACGACTTGTGATAAGCAAGTCAGCCATGTCCTAAAGAAGTAGTGTGAGTGCATGGTTATAAAGGAAGGCGCAAGTGTATTACGGAGCGAAGAAGCTTTAGAGAAAGTTCTACCTCGCGGGTGAAACCATAGATTGGAAGGTGTAGGTCACTCACCCGTGTAAACAAAGCGAAATCATAGAGCATAGCTTGTTTGTAATGCCCCTGTCCGAACTGACCACGGGATTTAGGTCGTCCCGACCAGTAACAAAGGAGAAATTCCCCTGCTTGTTAGGAGTTCCTTTAGTTTGCAGTTGAGTGCAGCCGGATGGTTCTCTCTGTGTATTCCTGAAAAAGTGATTGGAGGTTCGTTGCTCACCTTAAGTCATTATCAACCGAAACTCATAGAGAAAGGGATCCGCAAAACCCCTCGCCATTACCGTATGAGCAGGTTTTAAAGCCTGCAAGTTAAGTTGTTGGCTGCTCTTAGCGATTGAGTGCCAACATGAGACCTATTTGTTAGCTTTGAACCGAGAAGGTCCCTCAACCATAGCGTGATACGAACCATTGGCTTCCCTACCGAAACCAAAGAAATCCTCTGGGCGGGTTCCTTATCTTTACTTAATACAGAACCGAGACCTTGACTTCTTCTTATCAGACTGAAGAGGGGAACCTCATGACCCAGGATACAAGCACTATTATCTTCTTATAAGGGAAGTGAGGTGATTGTAAGCAAAAGGAGGACGAATAGTTTCTCATGCCGAGATCAAAAACTCAAGCGCCATCCGTTTCCTATTTGATTTCAGAACAGCGGAATATCATCACCCGTGGTTCACTTGAGCATGAATAGAGTTCGGTCTCCTTATGAATTCAAGTTGGTAAAGAAGTGGAGTTCGGAGCTTTCGCTACAACCCCTCCAAGGCGGGCAACTGTCTCATTTGACACTAGCACTTAAATAAAGAAAGGTAGGAAGGGCTCCCTCCCTCTAATGAAATGGGCTTCTTTAAATTATGCAATACGTTCACCAGTCTCGGATCTTTAGAAAAAGGAACCAATCCTATTTCGGCACTCTTTAGAGGCTATCGCTCGTTTACCGCAGATCTCTATCCCACAGCTGGCTAATAAAATCGCCTTGGCAATGTGTCAAGTCCTTTCAGTCAGAGTTCAACTCTTCAGCGAAAGTGAAAAATCTACGGTCTTCCATCCGCGGAGGTAGCCATGGACTCCATAGTATATGTTGGTAGCTAGCGTACAGGCTTGATGTGAGGGGGGGTTGTTACCTATTCTATTCCCTTGCTTGGATAAAAACACCCATCTTTCCGTACGAAAGACACGCAACTAGAGCAACTTGATATTACGTATGTAGACCTGGCCTCCCTCAATAATAGCTGGCTCACCCGATTGACGATTTTCAAAGATCTACGCCAAGCGCCTCGAAGCGGGGATCCACTTTTTACTACTTTAGAAAGTGAGAAGCCTTTGGCTTGATTTCTTCTGTGGCTTCTTTATGTTTACCCACGCCGCGGCTATTCAATAAAAGGATTGGTAGTTAGTTGCCTCACCCTATTGGTTGTTGGTTTTCTTTCTCCTCTGCGTTCGTGAAAAGCTAGTATGCTCGCGGAAATCGTCTAAAGGAAACTACTCGCTAACTCGCTAACAAGACGGACTTCTTCCTCTAGCTCTGCCAGGCTATGCTGCTCGCCTAAATCGGTATCAATAACTTCTATCGTACTTCGACCTCTCATTGGAATGATAAGTTGGCTACGACGAACTAATAAGTTTCTCTTCTTGTCACCTTCTTTAAGCCTTTCCTTCTGCTTCCATCGAGAAATATATATAGATAAGCTTGGAGAAGCGATTAAGGTGTTTCCACTCTTAGGTTGTTCAATATGCGAAGACCGTGTCAATCACTACACCAGTGATACGAAAAGCAAGCATTCTTCTCCAGCTGACGTACCGACGCCTCACTACTACTTAATTAGTGAAAGATATGTTGGGATGTTTTCAATTCTCCATCAAGAGGCGGGCAACTATCTCTTTTAACACTAGACTTCGGATCGCCTTCCTACTGGTTTTCTTCTCGGTCTCCCCAACTAGGGGAAACCTCAAAGCAAACAACAGAGCAACACCTATCTTTTTTCTTTAAGCACTGAACATCTGGATCCCCTTCCGACTTGCTTTTCCGGGCACTGGTCTTTCTAACAACTGGAACTCGTCTCCCTTTTCCTGATTCGCATCTTCTTCGGCTTTTGCTACGGTCTGTTCCTTCCTTCAGTCAGTCCTTCCTTCAATATTTTTGCCTGCGGATCTCTCTCTTCAAAACATATATATCTTTCGGCGCCAGTCTTTCCTGCCTTACCTTAACCCCGCTTTCACGTGGCGAATCGGTATGAGGTTTCAGTGATCACTTTACGGTATTCTTTAAGCTTTCTTGGTCACCGGACAGAGTGAGAACTGCTCAGCTTGCTTTCTTTCCCTAGCACACACTTAGTAGATAGTAGGCACAGGTCCGCTAAGAGCTCATCGAACTTGACTTGTAGAGTGAGACCTGTGCTCGATATGGTTCATTTCAGTGCTCTTTCTCTCGGTATCGTTCACCACATGCCTGTGATCGATCTCTCTCAAGCTAGGTTTGGTATCGGTATCGGTGAAGTCCGTCATTGAATTGAAGTGGTAGAGTGGTAAGTGGGCATACGGTCTATGTATTTCCTATCAGTGGCATTAGTTCCTTTTCATTCTCTAGATAGATGGGCAGAACAAGCTTCTCTTTATATTCTATTCTAGAAAGGATCAATTATATTCTCATCTCCTATTTGTTTGAGCCATTCATTATAGTGGTGGTGCCGGGAAGGCAGCTTAGCACTCTAGTCGTTTTGAGTAAGGAATTGTAGCATGGGCAGGCAATCTCTTCGATTTATTCCCCTCCAGGAATTACTTGAATTAATTAGCCGGCCCACGGAGTGAAATATCGAACTTAACCTATAAATAACTAGTATCTCATCAAGAAGGGACAAGTTTCTCCCCCCGGCCCTACTCCCCAACCAACCCACCGAACTAACTCCATACGTTCATCATCATACATTGCGTACCGTGCATTTTTCCTCTTCCTTCCATACTGTGCACGAGGCCTTTGGCTACTCAATTTATTTTCTTTTGCTGCTTCTCTATTCTACATAGACCCGGCAATCTCCCTCCGACAAAAGCATACTTTTTGAGTACTCTAAAGAAATATAGCCCATTGGGCCGGCTTTAGGATTATGCTTACTCCTACTATGGAGAAAACCAGAGGAGTCCGACTACCATTTCTTCGTATGAAGTACGTACTTGTTCTTCACCGTGCAAGCTCTACAGGTTTCGGAATCCGAGGCTTTCAAGTTCAACCGTAGACGTAGAAGCAAACCGGTACTTAAGCATCGAGTGAATGAGAGACGAGTGAGACGCCTTTAGCTCCTAGAATGCCTTCTTCAACTTTGATATACGCAATTCGTGCGCCAAATAGAACTGCTAGACTACGTCGAGTTGTGACCACTCATGCCTCTAAAGAGCGAGGCAAAGGGTAACACTAGGGCGGAGCTCCACCTTTTGTTCTTCCAGCTCGGACTCCTAAACTAGAAACTATATAAGAGGCACGAGATGATCAGGTGTGTGCACTAAAGCTCGACATGATGAAAGCTTATGAGAACTTCACTGCTATAGCTGATACGGGATCTAATGACTTATTTCTTAAAATAGGGTTTTGTGACTACCGAAAGTTTCTCTTTTCATGACACAGGGGGGGTCTCTATGGCCCTAGTTTCTTTGGCCCATTTGAAATGAGCTACGAATAGGTCCTACTTCAGACAATCCTTCGTTGTCCCTTCAGAGGAGATGAGTGGGATGACGAATGAGTTCCTTAAACATCTCTATACTGCTGAAGGTACTGAAAGAATGGAGGATGTTCGTTCTGTCAATAGTTCCTCGGAAAGTATCTCAGGCAATGAATGAGCAATTGACTGCGCCCTTTACTGGTTCTGAAGTGTGACCTTTTTAAGATGTACCCTGAAAGGCCCCTGGCCCGGACGGCTATCCAGCCCACTTTTTTTCAGCGAAGGTGGGATTTCTATGGTGATGAGGTTAGTGACTTCAGTTACCTTCTCGGTTCTTTTCAATGGGGAGCGTCTTGAGGAATTCAAACCTTCTCAGGGACTACGCCAGGGAGATCCAATCTCTCCGTACTTATTCTTGTTAGCAGCAGTTTAGGTATTCGAAATAGCGAAATACATAAATTATCTATCTCAAGTACGTCTCGTAATTATCTTGAGCCATCAGTTAGATTGAATGCAGCGCCCTGCCGGCAGCTCCTGACCTCTGTTCCTATGAGGGAAAGAAGGTGTGGCTTTGGACCCCAAACTCTTCCATGACGCCCTTCTTCTTATAGCGTGGGTAAGTGATCAATACATAAAAAAATCACACCCATTGGATCCATCCTGATATGATTGGGTGATTTGCACGTTCCCTTAAGAACAAGCACACACACACTAAATCCTGAAAAGAAAGATAGATGCTCATCTTCACACTGATAGCAGCAGGCTCACTACGTACGTTGTCCAACCCACCTCGTAAGACATCTTTCCTCGGATAGCCAAGCGAAAGAGGAGGTCTCAAGCGTGCAAAAACACATGTATGAGCAGGAAAAGATGTGCAATCAAGCTCAGAGACTGCAGATAACGGATCTCTCAGGCACCGGTTTCCCTCAGTTCAGGAAGGGAAGCGAGCTTTCAAGGGTCCCAGGATAAAAAAAGGTAATTAATATGTCTCCGACCGAAGTGATAGATAAAGGCTTTACCCATTGGCAAGGAACGCTTGGAGGAGTGAAACAACGATTCCGCCTAGCGTAGGACACGTATATTTGATCCAATCTAGCAAGCGTAGCCAGCCCCACCCACGGGTGAAATTGTACAGCTCCCTATCTCGTTGAAAGCCCCTTTGCTTACGGAAGAGAAGAGTTGGATGCTGTGGTGGGAAAGCTCCCATTTCAACTTTGCTTCTTGTAAGCTTCGGTATAAATAGCTCACTTGCGGGATCTAATCTCATTCTATGGGAACAGCTTTCATTTCTATCTTTTGGCTTAAAGTGGTGAACAAATCCTTTCTCTTCACTTTTTGTGCTCCGCATGGCTCCGGTCAAGATGTGACTCATCCTGTATATACATAATTAGGAGACCTCTCACGAACTTGTTAAAGAAAGGAGTACCATTTGTGTGGACAAGCCAAAGCAATCCTTTGATGTTCTCAAGCAAGCTTTAATTGAGGCCCCTGTGTTGGTTCTCCCTGATTTCAGTAAAAGATTTGTGCTAGAGACAGATGCCTGTGGGCATTGGAGCTGTGATAAGGGGTAGAAGTATTCGTGTGGGGTGGGTTTCGAAGGGAAGGTTGCACAATAGATCGGAGATCCTTTGAGGAAGACTGAAATGACTATACTTATAGAATGGTCCATATCGAACAGATACGATACTGGTTTACACAGAGAATATCGCCTAGCTCTAAAACGGCAGCACCTGAGTGCAACTTCGAGTAAGAAAGAACGACCTTCTGCTACCTTTTTACCGGGGCATTGTTTTAACAACTTTAGCTGATTGATCTACGAATGGAGGGATTCAAGCTTATTTTTGTTAACCGAGATGCAAACGACTAACAAACTGGATTCGAAGCCACCTGTCGTAATAGTACCTGCGGGTTCTTTCTGTGGAGCCTTCAAATGCAATAGCTAGCTGCCCAACGGCCAATGCCACAGGCAAATCTCCATTTTGCAACTTATACAACTCTTTGGGGTCCAAAGATACTCGCCATTGCAACTTAATAAATAGGACCGGTGGGATCGCCTTCAACAGATATATCGGTTTCACTGCTTTTGTACCCTTTGTTTTGGTCATGTGGATGACCCGCAGACCGTAGATAAGATGGATACCCACGTACTGCCTTCAATGAAGAGAGTTTTACCAAGGACCCTTAGACAGATAGGGGGGACAGACAAGAGGTATGCAACCTGCTGAATATTGTCACCGAATCGCTCACTGACAAATACTTGGGGCTCCCCTCCCTGGTAGGAGGGGATAGGAGCGACTACTTCCAACACTTAATTGAGAGAGTTTGCACTCGGATTAATGGCTGCAAAGAGGAAGGGCTAATTGGCTCCACCATGGAGACCGAAATACGAGCTTCTTTCATCACATCATTTTGCAACGGAGAAAAAAGAAGAACATAATAAAGTTTCTGAATGACTCAAACGGCAACAGGATCGAAGGTAATGACCAGTTAGCATCTCTGATACAGGGTTACTTTGAGGGACTGTTCACCTCAGAAGTCCTAGCTCCCGACCCTGGGCTACTGGGGAAAGTAAACAGGCGAGTAACTGAAGAAATGAACGCAAGCCTCTTGGCTCCGTTCACGGCAGATGAAGTAAAGGCAGCACTCTAAATTCAATCGAGAGTTAGGTACAGTAATCTTCAGATATGACAATACCTCCCCCAAAGCATTGTCAAGTGTTGGAATTAGGGCACCAACCACGAATAGGAGCTGTATAGAACTCCGGAAAGAGACCTTTGATGAAGTCGGCATCCTCCCAAGTGGCATTTGCTTGATCCAAACTAGCCCACTTCCTTGGTTGCTGAAAAACCATGCAACGCAAGTAATTTTCCACACACTGATTCACACGTTCTGTCTGGCCATCTGATTGTGGGTGATAGGCAGAGCTAAACCTCAATTTCACTTGCAGTGCTTTGAAGAAGGCCTGCCACATGTTACTTGTGAATATCTAGTTTCTATCAGAGACTATTGACTTTGGCAATCCATTCCACTTAAAAACATTATCCATGAAAGCATGAGAGACTGATTGTACTGTATAAGGGTGAGCAAGGGGAATGAAATGAGAATATTTAGTGAACCTGTCCACCACCAACAATATGACTTCTTTGCCGAATGATTTGGGAAGACCCTCAAAGAAATCCAAGGAGATGTCAGTCCAAGCAGAAGTAGGTAATGGCAGTGACCAGACAATTCTTCAATGTTGTGAAGGCCTCAATTTGAGCATCTGACCACTGGAATGAATCTTTTTTTAGACAGTCATGAAGTGGCCTAGAATTGATCCCATAATTCTTGACAAATCTTCTTTTTCTGCAGCCATACCAAGAAAACTCCTCAACTGAGTGATAGTCTTAGGTGCTGGCCATTCTTTGATGGCAACTATTTTGTGGGGGTCTGTAGATATACCCTATCCTTAGATATCATGCCCTAAATACTCCACTTGAGGGACAGGAAAACTGCATTTGCTAATCTTAGCATATAGTTTTTATGACCTTAGAATGTCCAGGACTAACTTTAGATGCTTGAGATGAGCTTGTTTGGTCTTGCTATATATCAGAATATCATCAAAGAATACCAAAAGGTATTTCCGGAGCAAAAACATGATTATTAAAGATTGGAAGGTAGTAGGTGCATTAGTGAGTCCAAATGGCATCACTAAGTATTCATAATGACAAAAATATGTCCTAAAATTTATGAATGTCTTCTCTTCTCATTCTTATCTGATGATAACCTGATCTCAAATCAAGTTTGGAAAACAGTTGTGCACCATGTAGCTCATCTAATAGATCCTCAATGACAGGAATATTGAATTGATTTTCTGCACTTAACCCGAAAGCAAGTTTGAAAACAAGACCTGCTCTGTGAAGTGATGGAAGTAGTGAAGGTTTAGGCTTCGGATCTGTGAAGTTCAGGTTTTGGAGTAGAGGTCAGAGGCTAGTGCGGGTAGCCCTGTCGGAAACTAGAAAGAAGAGGCTGATGCACCTGCCCGGCGGTGGGTGGGTTCAGCTCGATCAACTGGGATAGGAGTTTTTTCTCTATCTTGCTCCATGGTGTTCAAGCAGTGCGTCCAGAAAGCTGTGATTCATGGGAGGGAGCAGCTTCAATAGCTTTGGCTGTGAAAACTCTTGGTCTTGGAGCATCAGTGTCATCAGTTCACCCAAGATCAGTAGGACAAATAACTACTAGGTTTGTGCCAGAAAAGCGTATTGCGTGACGGGGAAAGAGTGGAAAAAGAAAGAGATTCATCAGCTATGGAATCTGACAGGTATCGGTATTGAACAGAGGGGGTTGTTCACAAAGCATCCCATGGATGGTAATGGTGCTTCCCCAGCTGTTGTTCCTACTCCTTTGGTTGGTGCCAAATCAGGTGACTTTGAAGTTGAAGCTTGCCCGCAGAACGATGTAACCATGCTGGTAGTACTATGATTGCCTTAGAGCGCAGATGTCTCTGTCCCTAGGAACGTGATGCTTAGGTGCGAGGTGAAACACAAGCAGGAGATCGAGAAAAGAAATCATACGGATTGCAACCTACAGATGAAGAATCTGCTTCATTGTTCCCACCATCTATATCAGATGTTTAATAAGAATAGGAATCGAATAAGCTGCTGATTGACTGAGGAAGCATTTGAAAAGAAAGGAAGGGTGATGCTTGTTAAACAAAGCTGCGTGTGGGGCCGCCACGTATAGCTGTAGTTTCTGCTGTAGCATCGGTTATTTCCGTTATTGTAGTAGTAGCATCGGTTATTGCTCAGGTTACGAATGACCCAATCTATCTATGGCAACCACCCCTACTTTTAGTAGATGGAGATGCGCACCTAGAAAAGACGGATGAAAGAGAACCTGCCCTTCTGACTTCTTCTCTTGTCTGTCCTTTACGCAAAGCGATCTATGGTCTCAACAAGCCCCGATAGCGTCGGTTTTTGAAGTTCAACACAGTGGTTATGTTATCCAGGTAGGGTTTGCTCGGAGTGATCATGATTCGGCCATGTTCGTATCAGTTTATCCTCGAGGACATGCTATTCTGTTGTTGTATGTTGATGATATCAAACTGACTAGTGATTACTCCGTTACCATATCGCTGATCAAGTGTCGCCTTCATCAATTATTTGCTATGAAGGCGCTGACGCGCCCTAAGCCTTTTCTTGGCTTGGAGGTCGCACATTCTCCTCGTGGATATTTGGTATCTCAGATCAAATAACATCATGACTTGATCACTCAAGCTCAACTCAATGATGAGAAGACTGTTGACACTCCCTTGGAGCTTTACGTTAAACTCCGTCCGACTGATGGCTCACCATTATCTGATCCGACACAGTACAGACAGTAGGTCGGCAGTTTGGTTTATCTGACGATCTCTTGCCCAGATGGCTTTTCCTAAGAAAGTCAGCCTTTCATGGCTGCACCCCGGTCAGTTCACTTTGCAGCAGTTCATCGGATTCTTAGATATATTCGAGGTACCTTTTCTCGAGCCGTCCTTTTTTCCGTCATCGTCTTCTTTAGAGTTGCGTGCAACTACTGATGCCGATTGGGCCTTCAGATAGGTGCTCAACTACAGGCTTATCTATTTTATGGGGAGACGAGACACTATCTTGGATGAGATAAAAGCAATAGACAGTTGCTCCTTCCACTGCCGAAGCGGAGTACCGTGCCATGGCACACTACTAGATAGATTGTATGGCTCCGTTGGTGACTTTCTGATCGCGGGTTTCATTTGAAAAACCCCAACGCCATTCATCTTGCGTCAAATCCGGTCTTTCATGCAAGAGTTTCATTTTTGGCCGCTACTACGTTCGTCGAAAACTTCTTGATGGCACCATCATCTCATTACCTTATTTTTTCCCTTCGACTTCGGCTATGACCAATGCCCCACCTAGCTGAATAGGCGTAACAAAGCTACCTGAAAAAGGCAAGGTGCACCTTAGATTGAAATCGACAAATTGCGTTTTGCCAGATGGATTCTTTAGAAAGATTCCCGGATAAAGTTCAGTATAATATTTAGTTAGAATCTAAATAAAGGCGCATACGTGGGCGGGCAGGGGGGCCCACTACTTCTTCATTCAGGGGGGGGGCTAGCCTCATGACTTCCCACTGGGCGAGGGGTGCACCTAACCCACCTACTCACTCATCAATTACGGTGTTCAGCTGACTTGCACAGAAAGACCCCTATTGTTTAGTAATTTGGCGCCCCATCTTTTGATTGACTGTTGTCAATTAATCTTTTCAATGTTCAATTCTACTCTATGTTAGAACATTTCTGTGAATGCTATTTCGATCTAAGTGGTCCTATTCTCTGTCCCGTGCTAGGAAGCATTACTCCTCTTTTCATTCCAAATTCTTCAATAAGACCGATACGATTGATTGGTCTGTGCGTTTCTCTTATTACTTTTTTGTATCCCCCTGTTCCTCGGATACAATTCGATCCTTCTATGGCCAAATCTCAATTTGTGGAAAGCCTTCGATGGCTTCCTTATGAAAACATCCATTTGTATATGGGTATAGACGGTCTTTCATTATTCTTCGTGATATTGACCACATTTCTGATCCCTATTTGCATTTCAGTGGGTTGGTCTGGTATGAGAAGTTTTGGGAAAGAGTATATTACAACATTTCTAATTCGTGAATTTCTAATGATCGTCGTGTCCTGCATGCTGGATCCTCTACTATTCTATGTTCTTTTCGAAAGCGTGCCAATCCCTATGTTGTGCGGAGCTGAGCATCTTCTATTCGCTGGGATCAAGCTTTTCCTCTGCAGGGGCCTTGTGCAGTAAACCCCCTACGGGCGGTCCCCCGTCGTCGTAAAGTAGTAAAGGTCCCCGCGAAGCTTTCGGGAAGAGGGGTAGTCTTGTGCGTAAGCATAGCATTTCTGGTCGAACCACCGAACCACACATCTTTTTCTGGTGGGAGGGTACTCCGAGTAGTGGGTACCTCGTAGGACCTCGACCCGCCTACTCAGGTCTTGTATGGATATGCAGGAAGGGGTGCTCCTAGGTGTGTGTAGGGGGTGTGTTTGTTCGTGAGAATGAATTCCTCGTCAAGTCAGGGGGGTGTGGACACACTTGCGCGAATTCGGGTAACGGCTACAAGGGATAAAAATAAAGGAAACTGTACCCGACCAGGGATGGACGTAAACTCGTAAGCTACCGAGGGTAGGGATAAGCATCCAGGTCTTATTTAAAAAAGCCGCCCCACCACTGCAGGCAGGTTAGTTCCTCTGTCATTGCCGGAGAGTTCTTGGCGAAGAGACCTTAGGATAAGTTGCTAAAACAAACGGAGGGGAGGATCGACCCGTTCAGTAGAATTCCGAAGAAAGACTGTTGGCAGCAGGTGGAGACATTTCTTTGGCCCCCTTCCAAATAAATGCGGGCAGGGTAGAGCTCAGCAGAGGGTTCGAGAATAGGGTAGGGTTTTTTACGGTCGGGTCCCCTACCACTAGTCCGGCTAGCCTTCTTTCGGGCAGGAAGCAGGCCTAAACGACGGGCGGGCATCTCCCGCTACGCAAGCAACATTGTTTGCCACCACCCGAGAAGCAAAAGATTCGAGAGTCAAGGCGGAAAAGACAAGCATAGTGGTCCATACGTAGAAGGAAATTGAAGCCCAAGATCCAAGATCATGATGATACACATCCTGTGGCTGAAAACATGAAGATAAGGAAGGCTGCAAGTCTCAGATTATGGAGACAGTCAGACCCCTATGCTACAAGAAGAAGGACTATTGTAGACTACAGGTTCCACACTAAGGAATGGCATGACTTCTATGAGACTGTGCTACTAGACAAGAAGCCCATTGTCAGTGATATGAGATGGGTTGACTGGACTTACATTGACAACAATGAAGATCACTTTCCTGGAGTTCATGAGAGCTTCAGAATGAATGGAGTTGATGCTTTTGTGGGTCAACAATTGACCAAATGGAATGATGAGTTGATCATGCAGTTTTACTCCATGGCTCACTTCTACCCAGATGGCAAGATTGCATGGGTGACTAAGGGTACTAGGTACCAGTCTACAGTTGTTGAGTGGTCAAAGCTGGTAAATGCCCCTGAAGAGCATGAGGATGATACTGATGTGTATGCCAGGCCAAGGAAAGGACACAGCTCCATGGCACATATGTACAAGGGGATTCCTAATGCATCCTTGGAACATCACAAGTTTGGCTTAGTGTATTACCTTCTATCAGGACTGCCCACAATCAATACTATTCTCAGGCACACATTGTTGTCCAAGTCTGGAGATGACAGGATGATAAGATGGCATTCCATCAATTTGTTGCATATGTTTGATGTGCCAGAAAAGTTCAAAGTGATGACACTAATTGTAGAGACAATCAAGAGGACTGCTGCTGATCAGAAGAGATCATGTGGATATGCTCCACAAATTCAGATGCTCATAAATTCCAAGATGGGTATAGGCACATACTTGTTGGAAAGAGAGCACCTTCCCTTGAGGCCTGATTTTGAGGATAATACTATTGTGATGGATGCTTCACATACAACTTCTGTTGAGGCTCAAGAGAATAGAGATAAGGCACAGGCTCAAAAAGTTTCAAAGATTCCAGATCCTTCTGCAGTCAATCTCAAGACCAAGCAGGACCATCTCAGCTATCTGCTTGAGGCCACTGTGAGAATAGAGAAAGGACTAGCTACCCTAACTCAAAATCAAGAGAGCCTTGAGAGGATCTTTGAGACAAAGCTACATGACTTGGATGTCAAAGTCACTGAGATTCAGACTTCAGTGGAGAAGATACAAGAAGAGCTTGAGGACAGGAGTGACGGGACAACCACATATGCATATCAGAGGGTGCCTACAGCACAAAGGTCTGCAGCAGTGGCAGTGACAGACACTAGGGCTACAACTTCAGCTCCTGCAGCCACAGCCTTAGTGGCAACCCCTCCAAGTCCTCCAACGTCAGCCGAAGTCTTCGCAGATGCTATTCTCTCCACGCCATGTTCGCACTCCGGAGCTCCCGGAGATCATGCTTAGAGTGTCGTATAGCACTATGCATTTTCGAGCTTTTTGGTAACTAGTTGCCAAAGGGGGAGAAAGTGTATAGATCATAGGCTTCGAGAGAGTGTGTGTTCTACTTCTTTTGTCTCTCTTGCTACTTTATTTTCTTGTGCTTGCTACAATATTTGTGTTTGTGTGTGAGATACTCTTATGATCATGTGGTGGATCATACTATGCTTCATTATGCTATGCTTGAATGATGCTATCTTATCTCTTGCGTATGATCTATCATATTTGTCTTGGTGATGAGTGCATATTTCATATTCTATCATTTTGAGCGCTCCACCAAGATGTATGTGACATGGAAGAGTAACCCATGATCCTAATCGATTGTGCATTTGCTTTCAAAAGCAAATTTTAAATAATGCATAAATTTAGGGGGAGCTCTTGCTTATCACATACTTCTCATAGCGACGATGCACTTCATTTATATTATCATTTGTCGAAGCTTTGATCTATATGTTGTCATCAATTACCAAAAAGGGGGAGATTGAAAGTGCAACTAATCCCCGGGTGGTTTTGGTAATTCATAACAACATATAGCTCATTGAATTAATACCATTCAAGATTAATGTTTCAGAAAGTTCAGTGATTGGTATCGCATGGACTAGAGATGTGGACCCCACAAAATGCTAAGGACGCACATTGGAAAAAGCTCAAGACTCTACATTTTCATTTTAATGATCCAAGATCACACTGAGTCCATAGGAAAAGCCAATACTATTAAAAGGGGATGAGGCATTGCTTAATGGCTTGCTTGCTCAAAATGCTTAGTGATATGCTCCAAAAGCCCTAAACCACTTTCTCATTTCCACATATGTTCTAAACCTAAAAGTCAAACTCGGCCCCACCGATTTGATCTATATATCCGGCGCCACCGAGTTCATTTGACATAGCCATAGCCAGAAACCCTAATCAGTTCGGTCTCATCGATAGGGATCTCGGTCTCACCGAGATGGGATTGCAAACTCTCTCTTTCCCTTTGTAACATTTCGGTCTAACCGAGATGAGCGATCGGTCCCACCGAGTTGGCAATGCAAACTCTCTATTTCCTTTTCATAACGTTTCGGTCTCACCAAAATGAGCGATCGGTCCCACCGAGTTTGCCTGACCAAGTCTCTGTTTGCTTATTACTGAAATCGGTCTCACCAAGTTCATGCGATTGGTCTCACCGAGATGAGGTTCTGCCCTAACCTAGCACATCGGTCTCACCGAGTTGATCGTATCAGTCCCACCGAAAATCCTAATGTTCACATTTTGAACCAGGTCGGTCTCACCGAGTTTTACTATTCGGTCCCACCGAGTTTGGTAAATTGTGTGTAACGGTTAGATTTTGTGTGGAGGCTATATATTCCCCTCCACCCCCTTCTCCATTCAGGAGAGAGCCATCAGAACATGCCTACACTTCCACTACTCATTTTCTGAGAGAGGACCACCTACACATGTGTTGAGACCAAATCCAACAACAAGAATCTTGATCTCTAGCCTTCCCCAAGTTGCTTTCCACTCAAATCATCTTTCCACCATATCCAAATCTGTGAGAGGAAGTTGAGTGTTGGGGAGACTATCATTTTAAGAACAAGAGCAAGGAGTTCATCATCAACACACCATCTATTGCCTTTTGGAGAGTGGTGTCTCCTAGATTGGTTTGGTGTCACTTGGGATCCTCCGTCAAGATTGTGGAGTTGAACCAAGGAGTTTGTAACGGCAAGGAGATCGCCTACTTCATGAAGATCTACCCTAGTGAGGCAAGTCCTTTGTGCGCGACGGCCATGGTGAGATAGGCAAGGTTGCCTCTTCGTGGACCCTTCATGGGTGGAGCCCTCCGTGTACTCGCGCAACTGTTACCTTCATATGCAATGATTTACATTCCACTGCTATACTCTTAGAATTGCATGTGTAGGTTGATTGCTTGACTTGTGTTAAGTTGCTAAAATCTGCCAGACTTAAAATCGGTAAGAGACACCATAGATCGCATGATATCTAATAAAGTACGGTTACGACGTTCGGATACACCATTACAATGTGGTGTTCTAGGTGGCGTGAGTTGTGAAACTATTCCACATTGATTTAAATGAAGGCCAAACTCGTAACTCAAATATTCGCCTCCATGATCATATCGTAGAAACTTTATTTTCTTGTTACAATGATTCTCCACTTCACTCTGAAATTCTTTGAACTTTTCAAATGTTTTAGACTTGTGTTTCATTCAGTAGATATACCCATATCTGCTCAAATCATCTGTAAGGTAAGAAAATAACGATACCCGCCGCGTGCCTCAACACTCATCGGACCGCATACATCGATATGTATTATATCCACTAAGTCATCATCTCGCTCTATTGTTCCGAAGAATGGAGTTTTAGTCATCTTGCCCATGAGGCATGGTTCACAAGTATCAAATCATTCATAATCAAGTGATTCCAAAAGTCCATCTGCATGGAGTTTCTTCATGCGCTTTACACCAATATGACCAAAACGGCAGTGCCACAAGTATGTTGCACTATCATTATCAACTTTGCATCTTTTGGCATCAATATTATGAATATGTGTATTACTACGATCGAGATTCAATAAACCATTTACATTGGGTGTATGACCATAGAAGGTTTTATTCATGTAAACAGAACAACAATTATTCTCCGACTTAAATGAATAACCATATTGCAATAAACATGATCCAATCATATTCATGCTCAACGCAAACACCAAATAACATTTATTTAGGTTCAACACTAATCCTGAAGTTAGAGGGAGTACGCGATGGTGATATTATCAACCTTGGAATCACTTCCAACACACATCGTCATCTCGCCCTTAACTAGTCTCTGTTCATTTTGCAACTCCTGTTTCGAGTTACTAGTCTTAGCAACTGAATCAGTATTAAATACCCATTGTCTACTATGAACACTTGTAAAGTACACATTTATAACATTTATATCAAATATACCTTTGTTCACTTTTCCATCCTTCTTATCCACCAAATACTTGGGGCAATTCCGCTTCCAGTGACCGATCCCTTTGTAGTAGAAGCACTCAGTTTCAGGCTTAGGTCCAGCTTTGGGCTTCTTCCCGGGAGTGGCGACTTGCTTGCCATTCTTCTTGAAGTTCCCCTTCTTTCCCTTACCCTTTTTCTTCAAACTAGTGGTCTTGTTAACCATCAACACTTGATGCTCCTTCTTGATTTCTACCTCCTCAACTTTGAGCATTGCGAAGAGCTCAGGAATTGTCTTGTTCATCCCTTGAATATTATAGTTCATAACAAAGCCTTTGTAGCTTGGTGGCAGTGATTGAAGAACTCAATCAATAACACTATCATCTGGAAGATTAACTCCCAGCTGAGTCAAGTGATTATGATACCCAGACATTTTGAGTATGTGTTCACTGACAGAACTGTTCTCCTCCATCTTACAGATGTAGAACTTGTTGGAGACTTCATATCTCTCAACCCGGGCATTTGCTTGAAATATTAACTTCAACTCTTGGAACATCTTATGTGCTCCATGACGTTCAAAACGTCTTTGAAGTCCCGGTTCTAAGCCGTAAAGAATGGCACACTAAACTATCAAGTAGTCATCATACTGAGCTTGCCAAACGTTCATAATGTCTGCATCCGCTCCTGCAATAGGTCTGTCACCTAGTGGTGCATCAAGGACATAATTCTTTTGTGCAGCAATGAGGATAATCCTCATATCACGGACCAAGTCCGCATTATTGCTACTATCATCTTTAAACTTTATTTTTCTCTTGGAACATATCAAAAATAAACTGGAGCTATATCGCGAGCTATTGAACTATGACATAACTTGGAAATACTATCAGGACTAAGTTCATGATAAATTAAGTTCAAATAATCGAATTACTTAAGAACTCCCACTTAGATAGACATCCCTCAAGTCATCTAAATGATACGTGATCCAAATCAACTAAACCATGTCTGATCATCATGTGAGATGGAGTAGTCATCAATGGTGAACATCTCTATGTTGATCATATCTACTATATGATTCACATTCGGCCTTTCGGTCTCTAGTGTTCCGAGGCCATGTCTATACATGTCAGGCTCGTCAAGTTTAACCCGGGTATTCCGCATGTGCAAAACTGTCTTGCACCCGTTGTATGTGAACGTAGAGTCTATCACACCCGATCATCACGTGGTGTCTCAACATGACAAACTATCGCAATGGTGCATACTCAGGGAGAACACTTATACCTTGAAATTTAGTTAAGGGATCATCTTATAATGCTACCGCCGTGCTAAGCAAACTAAGATGCATAAAAGATAAACATCACATGCAATCAAAATATGTGATATGATATGGCCATCATCATCTTGTGCTTTTGATCTCCATCTCCAAAGCATCATCATGATTTCCATTGTCACCGGCTTGACACCTTGATCTCCATTGTTGCGTCGTGGTCGTCTCGCCAACTATTGCTTCTACAACTATCGCTAACGCATAGTGATAAAGTTAAGCAATTACATGGCGTTTGCATTTCATACAATAAAGAGACAACCATAAGGCTCCTGTCGGTTGCCGATAACTTTTACAAAACATGATCATCTCATACAACAACATATATCACATCATGTCTTGACCATAGCACATCACAACATGCCCTGCAAAAACAAGTTAGACGTCCTCTACTTTGTTGTTGCAAGTTTTACGGGGCTGCTATGGGGTTCTAGCAAGAACCGTTCTTACCTATGCATCAAAACCACAACGGTGATTTATCAAGTCTACTATTTTAACCTTCAACAAGGACCGGCCGCAATCAAATTCGATTCAACTAAAGTAGGAGAGACAGACACCCGCCAGCCACCTTCATGCAAAACTAGTTGCATGTCTATCGGTGGAACCGGTCTCATGAACGTGGTCATGTAAGGTTGGTCTGGGCCGCTTCATCCAATAATACCGCCAAATCAATACAAGAAATTGGTTGTAAGCATATGACGATCACCACCCACAACTCTTTGTGTTCTACTCGTGCATATCATCTATGCATAGACCTGGCTCGGATGCCACTGTTGGGAAACGTAGCATGCAATTTCAAAAAAAATCATATGCTCACGCAGGATCTATCTAGGAGATGCATAGAAACAAGGGGGGAGAGTGTGTCCATGTACCCTCGTAGACTGAAAGCGGAAGCGTTTGACAACGCGGTTGATGTAGTAGAACTTCTTCTAGCTCCGATCGATCTAGTATCGAACGTACGGCACCTCCGAGTTATGCACACGTTCAGCTTGGTGATGTCCCTCGTCCTCTTAATCTAGCAAGTTTTTGAGGTAGTAGATGAGTTCAGGCAACACAACGGCGTGGAGAGGTGATGGTGAAGTGATCCGCGCAGGGCTTCGCCTAAGCACTACGAAGATATGACCGGAGGCGTAAACTGTGGAGGGGCGCGCCGCACATGGCTAACAATTGATGTTGTGTGTTCTAGGCGCCCCCCTCCCCATATATATATAGGTGGGAGTGGAGGAGAGGCATCCTTGGGGCGCCCCAAGTAGGCTGAATCCTACTTGGGGTCTTCCCCAATCCCCCCCCCCCCTTACCATAATCACCGGAAGGAAAAAGGGAAGAGGGAAGAAGAGAAGGAGGGGGCCGAACCCCCTCTCATCCTTCTCCTATTCAACCTCCTTCCTAAGGGGGGCGCCACCCCTTGTGGGCTGGTGTGCTCCCCTCTTATGGCCCATATGGCACATATACCTCTCCCGGGGGTTCCGTAACCCCTCCGGTACTCCGATAAATACTTGATACACTCCGGAGCACTTCCGGTGTTCTAATACTATCATCATATATATCAATATTTACCTCTCGACCATTTTGAGACTCCTCGTCATGTCTGTGATCTCATCCAGGACTCCGAACAACATTCGGTCACCAAATCACATAACTCATATAATACAATATCGTCATCGAACGTTAAGCGTGCGGACCCTACGGGTTCAAGAACTATGTAGACATGACCGAGACACCTCTCCAGTCAATAAAAAATAGCGGAACCTGGATGCCCATATTGGCTCCTACATATTCTACAGAGATCTTCATCGGTCGAACCGTTATGACAACATATGTAATTCCCTTTGTTCATCGGTATGTTACTTGCCCGAGATTCGATCGTCGGTATCTTCATACCTAGTTCAATCTCGTTATTGACAAGTCTCTTTACTCGTTCCGTAATACATCACCTCGTGACAAACTCCTTAGTCATTTGCTTGCAAGCTTATGATGTGTATTACCGAGAGGGCCCAGAGATACCTCTCCGAAATTCAGAGTGACAAATCCTAATCTCGATCTATGCCAACTCAACAGACACCTTCAGAAATATCTTTAGAGCATCTTTATAATCACCCAGTTACGTTGTGACGTTTGATAGCACACAAGGGCATTCCTCCGGTATCCGGGAGTTGCATAATCTCATAGTCGAAGGAATATGTATTTGACATGAAGAAAGCAATAGCAATAAAACTGAATGATTAATATGCTAAGCTAACGGATGGGTCTTGTCCATCACATCATTCTCCTAATGATGTGATACCATTATCAAATCACAACTCATGTCCATGGTTAGGAAACCTTAACCATCTTTGATCAACGAGCTAGTCAAGTAGAGGCTCACTAGGGACACAGTGTTTGTCTATGTATTCAAACATGTATTTAGTTTTACGATCAATACAATTCTAGCATTAATGATAAACATGTATCATGAATAAGGAAATATGAAATAAAAACTTTATTATTGCCTCAAGGGCATATTTCCTTCACCTCCCGCCTTCGGGCCGCGGTGGCGGAGCGGGTGATGGCCACGGTGGCAGTGGGGTGGCGGCCACTACGGCTACCACCCGCCTTCGGGTCGCGGCTGTGGAGCGGGCAATGACCCTGGCTTTCGACGATGGTGTGGCGGCCACGGCGGAAGATGGTGGGGTGGCGGCAATGGCGGTCGGCAATGGCGGTCGGCAATAGCTCTCGATGGGCAGCGGCGGCGGAGCATGTGGTCGGTGTTCCACGCACACCCAACAGGGACGCCACACGCACTACACGCCAGGGACTGCGCCTCTACCGCGGTGTAGCCTCCCAGTTGGAGATGTCCTCTGATGACAGTGGAGTGGCTGAGCGACGACAACGGACCAGTGCCATTGGCGATTGTGGGAGAAGCAGACGAGATAAGCTACAGGGAGGGAGGGGGAAATGCCACGCAGGACTCGCCGGCCGTGTGGGTTTATATAGCAGGCCAGTAAGCATTGAGATTTTGGGGGATTTCACCGAGTCGGGCGGGAAGCTTGCGCGGGAACCTACGTGGTTGCGCGGGAACGGGCTCACCACCATTTGGCCAAAAGAACGCCCCCGCGCGCTGCTCAAGCTTGCGCTCGAAGCCGTCTATGGCAGTGGGGTGACAAGACATGCGAGAGGAGGACGAAAGGACACATACACATACGTTAATAAAAAAACATTTGTGATTTAATTACCTACTATACCCCCGTCTTGGTTTATAAGTAGGATTTAACTAATAAAATACGAATGCATGTCGCCAAAGATTATATTGTTGCATTCATATTTGAACATAGTTTCCTATTATATATTTTTATAACATGCATTAACATTTTGTTGGTTAAATATAAGGTCAAAGTATGGCACAAAATATAAAGGGGACTAATAGACCAAGATGGAGGTAGTAGCACACGGCCGCTCTCTACGCAACGACGCAACTGCCGGCCAGCTTCTAGGCGATCATTCCTTGCGTGTTCAACTTCTCTATGTGTGTGGTTGGTCGCGGTTGAGGTGGCCGCGGGGCGTTCTGCTCTCTCGGCCCTCCGAGCGCTCTACCCTCGTCCCTCCACGCGCGTTGTCCTAGACGAGGGATCGAGCCACAGAGAAGTGGCGGGAGTGTCACAAGATGTAGATGACTAGACGATCGTTTTTCCTAGCTTAGAATGCATGCAATTGTTTATTGAGGTGTGTGCAAATGATCTGTATAGTCACTTATGTAATTGGATGTTTCTTTCAGTTTTATATATATATATATATATATATATATGTGTGTGTGTGTGTGTGTGTGTGTGTGTGTGTGTGTGTGTGTGTGTGTGTGTGTGTGTGTGTGTGTGTATTATTCTTCTATAGACAGAGCAAATCACACGGCTTATTAGCAGCAATCGTCTGTGTTATTATTGGTCTTCGCACACATTTCTGATTACGGACCTATTTGCCGCGTATCACACACATCTTGTTCAGTTGTACTATTTCTGTTGTCTTGGCTCATCGCAAACAGTTCATCCGAGTGAACCGTATGCCCTCTATCGCACACACCTTGATCTGGCTGACCGTTTCTATTGTGTTGCCTAATCACACACAGTTCATCCAAGTGAACTGTATGCCGTATATCACACACACTCTCATCTGGCTGCCCGTTTCTGTTGTTCTACCTCATCACAAACAGTTCATATGGATTAACCGTTTGCCAAGCATCGCACACGCAACTCTAATCCGAACTGTGTTTGATAGCACCGCCATCGCAAACGTTTTGCATCTTTTTTAACAGTTTTATTAAAGCACCATTTGTGATTAATGCATCGCACACAATTTCATCAAAGGGTCTCTGATCATAGTGTCGCGTTAGCAGCATCCCGCGGTAGTGTCCCCCAAAGCTTATAGGGTCTCTTATGTCTAGAAAAAAATCGTCAAAAAGGTTCGTCATGTTTGGACTCATTTGGTATAGATTTTCTATAAAACCAGAAACAAGCAGAAAATAGTAACTGGCACTAGGTAATAGGTTAATAGGTTAGTTCCAAAAAATGATATAAAATTCAAGTATCTAAGATTGATAATATAATAGCATGAAACAATCAAAAATTATAGATACGTTGGAGATATATCAACGGCTAGCTAGGTCAAGAACCAATGACACCTCCCGATGGTTAGATGTTGAGCTGGCCCATGGTACTATATGTTGATCCATATGCAGTACATAGTCCTCTAGCACAAGCAATAAAATCTAAGACCTCTAATTACAAAGATTCAATGGTACATCATATAACAAATTTTAACTACACTAACGAAATGTTGCTAATGTACAAGTACAATAATGAGAACAACTAAAATCTCCGTTAATAGAGAGAGGGGAGGTGTGCTTACCAGGGTGAAGTAGGACGGCGGGCAGGATGAGGACGATGGTGGAGGCAGACAACGAGTTTGACAGTGAAACCACTCAGGTGACTTGCTAGCCCTACCTGATCTGTGTGGTTCAGTTAGAAACTAGACTGAAGTTTCTACATCAAATGCGACAAGTCCCAACTTGGTTGTAGGGATAATTTTTAGAATTATTTTTGGTTCCTTAGCCCTATGAACTGTTGTCGAAGATTCACTAATCTCATCAAGTTGTATTGTCCTCCCACTCACTTGTTGATGGAGTATTGGATTAGGGGGTACTCACCATGTCGTCTCCCGACCAAGTGGGTCGGGCCGAGGACCCCCATGGCAGTCACTAATGGGCCACTTTGGGCAATCCATGACGTATACAAAAATGGGTGCAATGACATCCTATGCAAACGGTTTTTACCCCCTTTCCATCACACGGTTTAAAACTGTCACCTTGCATGTGTGGTCGATGGGGGGTTCCATCACACATGACCTAGATAAATCGTCTGTGATAGCTCCTTCGGTCACACACACGCTTAGCGTATATGCTTGTGTGCAATTGGGAGAGCTAATGCTGACAATTGCACTAGACAACTTGTGTGAGATCATCTTAGAATCCCACACAATAAGTTTGGAATAAACATTTACATTGGCAGGCTGCATCACAAACAACTTTCTGTATAGATTCGTCTGTGATAGGGGAAGCGTTCATAGATGCTTTGCGTCAGTAAAGTATTTGCATTATTCAAGTATATCACACATGATTCATTGAAGAAAACTGTATGACATAGGGCTATCCATCACACACCCTTTTACTGATGGAAACGTTTGTAAAGTGCCATGATCTATTTAGCAAGTCTATATTTTAACATCATAACACAGATAGATACATTACAACAGCATAGTAACCATATAACTAGCTTACCATCATAAGCACAAAGTATGTTGAGCACAATATTAGAACATTTCCCTAAGCGGTTGATGTATGTTGGTGGATGCATGCATGATCAACCGAATTCTTGTTCTCCAGCTCTGCTTTCAGTTCAGTAAGAGCCATTTTGCACTGCCCAACTAATAAATTGCCTCCTCCTTCTAGCGCGCCATCTTAGCAAAGTCTAATTTTAAAAATCTAAGGTCGTTCTCCAGCTTCCTCTTTTCTTCTAGTATCTTTAATTTTTCTTCAACGTGACAACGTTCCCTCTAAGCATATCTCTATTCTCTTCCTCATACATGCTCCAAAGCTTTGCTAGGCACATCTTCATAGACTATGGCCACTCTTGATCAACCCACTCCAGGTAAGAACACTTCCGTTCATCCTTAATACTTAAAACTAAATCAGATTACAATTGTAGGAAAAAATGGGTTTCTAGCAACTTAAAAAAATCACCACATGCATATTTTGAAAACCTGAAGAAACACATTAATTATGACATATATTCTCAAAATTTTCAATGTGCAAATGAATTAATTGCTACTGAGATAACAACCAAATTCAGGAGCATCACATGCTAAAATTAACTGCAACACACTTCAAGTTCGTAGTCATGTATAATGAAAAGTTGGTCATTTTATGAGGAAGCTAAATATAACTGCAACACCACTGCGACAGTGTTTGAATGCCATCAAATAAATACTAACATGTATGTACATGCACAAATTTTATAACATAGAACTGATGCCATCAATTAAAACAGCACTAACATAGAACTGTGACATTGTCTTAATCACATCCAGAATAACATAACACGGTGGCAGTGTCTGAATCACATCTAACAAATGATTTCTAACAACAAAAGTGGGGCTAACCTTCTTTGCAGACGCCAGAAACTTTCTCCCACTGTCCACGGATTCAAAAGCCACTAACTTCACACATGGAGATTGATGCTGACAATGAGCAAGCAAATCTTCAGCTACCCCGCTCCATTCCTTGCAAGTGAAGGTCCTATGGAGCTACAAGAAAAAGAAGTGGCTCAAATCGCCCGCTGAGTTTAATCATCAATTCCAAGTCATAACTCTAAGCCCAGGGGAGCGAGATAGAGGAGGAAGTCATACCTGGCTGGTGACAGAGTCGTCATTAGAGGAGGAACCACTCGAGAGGTGATTCCAGGAGACCATGGTGTTCACAACGGTCAGATGCGAGACGGTGAGAGTGAGCAAGCAAGCGAGGAAGCGACTATAGCTTAGAAAGGAAGGAGAAAATAGGGGAAATGTGGTTCTTGGTCGGGGAGAAAAGGGGTAGGTATTCGACGGTAACTAAAAAAATTTCAATGTGTGCAGGGAAACTTGGCGTGCAAAGTGTCATCGGACACGATTCCTTTGAAAAAATGTGTGTGATAACATACCATCGCAAACCACTCTTTTGCTTTAAGCACATGTGATACGTATCCAACTTACCTATAATTTTTTATTGTTCCATGCTATTATAGTATCAATCTTGGATGTTTTATATGCAATTATATATCTTTTTTGGGACTAACCTATTAACCTAGTGCCAAGTGCCAGTTGTTGTTTTTTTGACTGTTTTTAGTTTTCTAGAAAATCAGTACCAAACAAAGTCCAAACACTACAAAACTTTCTGACAAATTTTTCTGGACAAGAGAGACCCTAGAAGTTTCGGGAGGAGACCAGAAGGCAAACGAGGAGACGGTAAGGCAATAGGGTGCGCCCTGATGCCTTGTGGCCCCTCGTGGCTCCGTCTAACCTAATTTCACCTCTATAAATTCTCTAAAATAAGGAAACCACCAGAGAGCCACCCGAAATACTTTTTCTGCCACCACAAACTTCTATTCTTCCGCAATCCCATCTGGAGGTCTGTGAAACTTGAACTTTTTAATAACAATTTCTTCAGAAAAACACCTTGCCAAGGTATCACTTCTCGTGGGTTGATAACCTAAGGTCACTCCACAGAATAGGAAACTATCCACATCCAAAATCGGATCAAAGTCAATCACTCGCGTGAGAACTCGGTGACCCAAGAGTCATGAATATCGCGACCCCATCTGGTCATTCATGGAGAGAGCCGACGATGATGCCAACATGGTTATGCCGCCTCACACTCCTACGCTTCAGTCGCCTTCTTCATATGCTCCACGCACTCGTGCTTGGCCAAGTTTTTCCATAGACAAAGCCTCCAATGCCTTCTCAAACAGAGAATCGCCCAAAATAGGCGTGCACAGGAGCTCCTTGGCTGCTCTGACCTCTGTCATGTGAGCCATCATTGCTGGTTGAGGCCATAAAACCCTACTCCATGGAAAAGCATCTGCCATAGGTCTCGTCCTCATTGGGGCAAGACTCGAGAATGGGATGTAGCAAGTTGGTGTTGATGATACAAAGCATCTAAGAATCAGGATGGCCAAGTCGGGCTTTGCGGACTGCCTCAACGATCAATAAGGCACTTGCCCAGCTAATCGGTGCGGAAATGTATCTTGTAGGCACAAAGTGCCAATACCATTGGCATGGAAGTGTAAAGTCCCGATCGTGAGCGACGCACTCTCAGGGAGTGGCGCAACATGGTGCCATGACGAATCGTCAGGGAGGAAGTCCAGTGAGCCAAGACAAATGAACCGCTACGTCACCAGCTCGTCACCATTGATCAAAGAAGAAACCATCTGAACCATGGCTCCAGCAGACGTCTTGCCCCATAGTGGGCGTCAACCCTCATGGGTATTTTGCTGACAGTAAGTATAGGGGTGTTGATGGAGGAGCATAGAGTGTATTGGATGATCAGGTGTGTGTGTGTACACAATGATTTACCCAGGTTCAGGCTCCCTGTATGAGGGATTACACCATAATCCTACTGCTAGGCTTTCTTCTTGCGTATAAGGATACAAAGTTATGAACTCTCGGCCATGCCTTATTTAGTGCTCAGCATGGCTAGAAGATACAACTGCAAAGCTAAAATAAATCTACAAGTAATGGCTCAATGATGTCGAATGTCTCTATTTTTTATATTGCTACTTATTACATGTTTTAACCCCTAGTTTATTGTCTAGTGGGACGGGTAGTAATGCTCGCCTTCATGGCTCGCACCTTGACCTTCCTGGTGATCTGACTGACCACCTCCACCACCGACCGAGCCATGCGTCATGGAGCAGTTGGATCAAGTTTCCTTGTCTCGGGACCACGAGTTACTCGATCCTGTTGGGCCGATTCCACACCATGGGCCTACCAGTGGGGATTCCCTCGTCAACCACCATCACAAAACAAACATCATTTGATGAAGTTTGTCATGTTAATCGACATCCAAACCTTTTCTTTTTGAGCGCACTGCTTTTTCTTGAATCTTTGTTCAATGGTGTTGGTAAGTTGGCAAGCTTTACTCCCTCAAACCAGAATCATTCCTCCAAGACACTTGTCTCAATCAAGTATTTAATTAGAATTATCGTCAAACCCCAATTTCCCTTATTAAAGATATTAATTCTCTTCCTTTCCTTTACAAAGGAACCTTAGATATTATTATTTTTGCTTCTATAATCATGCAAATATTCTCACGGACTATATGATTCATATAGAGCACACTTGTACAAAAATATTGCCATGCCTTTATGCAATATTTCTTTGTTTATTAGTATTCCTTTTATGGGCTATGTGGCTCATAAATCCCAAGATATATTTCCCTTCATCCAAAAATCATGAAACTTTGTGGAGATGATCTACGTCCCCACATTATCATCTAGTAAAATTATTGGCCCCAACTGGATTATGAAAATATGATGTCACATTACAAAGTACCTATATTTCGGTTGCTCCGTTAAATCCCAAATAACTCATGAGACTTCTCATAGGCATATAATGCTTAGATCTTGATTACCTTTAATATTGTTCAGATGTAGATAGTGACTTTTTCCTTAGAGACCCCCGGGAAGTTAATTTCTCATAACTGAGAAAGCAGCTGCCCAACTATGTTGTTTTTTCTTCTTTTGAGAAAGGACACCCAACTGCGCGCAAAAAAAGACATCCAAACGGTATTCCGGCTCCTTTGCTTTAGTAATGCACATCACCTCCAGCTTCTTATTACCGGATTCTAGAGTTAGGGCGGTTTGGTCATGGAGTTGCGCGGGAGCTATATCTCGCCTACTACGAGTGCCAGATGGGCCGGCCCAATGCAGGTCTTGGGGGAGCGGTTTTCAAGGAAGCCTCTATGATATGTTTTCGCATGGCTTTTCTCTGAGTGTTTTCACTGGTGGTTTTCATTGGGTTTTTTTTTGTGATTTTCGGTGCTCTGTGTTTCTTAACCGTATTTCAGTTTTTCTTTTTTCCATTTTATTTTTATTTGGCTTTCCTTTTTGTGTTAGTTTTCTGTGTTTCTCTACAGGTTTTTTCAGTATTCCGGCCTTTATTTTTCTTTATTTTTGTTGATTTTTTTCAATATATGTTGCACATTTTCATGTACAAGAGTACCATTTTATATATACGCGGCAAACATTTTTCAAATATATGGTTAACTCTTTTCAAGTACATGTTTGCAACATGTTCTTCGAATAAACGTTAAATAAAATTGAAATCATGTTGAACATTTTCTTGAATGGTATGATCTTTTTTATATTATGCTTACCATATTTAATATAGTGTTATTTTTTTAATATTTCAGGAACATATTTCAAAATGTGTGATTTTCTAAATGCTGCAAACATTTTTTTAATGGTACAAAATGTATTTTTCCAAATGATGGCAACATTTTTTAACATTTTAATAAGCATAAAAAAATCCATGAACATTTGTATTGGAACGTCTGAACATTTCGTAAATGAGACATACATTTATAGAATGCTACGAAAGATTTTAACATGTGCAAACACTGTTTTACATTATATAAGAAATGTGTTAAACATTTTTCAAAAAGCGTGATTTTTTTTTGCATGGAAGAAACATTTTTATATGTTATGCGACCATATTTTCTACATAGTGTATTTTTGAAAAAAAAACTAACAGTTTTTTGACACACATGAAGGTTTTTTAAATGCCGCAAGCACTTTTTCCGAATGGTAACATTTTTTAAAGATGTGCAAACATTCCTTATACATTGTGTAAACATTTTTTTAATACAATCATCAACATTTTTTTCACCGTGAACATTTTGCAAATGTCACAACATTTTCTTCGAAAGTCATCATCATTTTTTAATAGTTATGCGGACAATATTTTTATGCTACATGAACATATTTTAAGTGTGGGATGAACGTTTTAAACAATCAAAGTAAAGCAATTTCTAAATATCTATTTTTAAACAATACAAACAAAGTAGAAAAAAGATTTTTTAGGCACAGAAAAAAAATGATTAAAATTAAAGAAACAAAAAGAGCGAAGAAGCTAACGAAAGAGTATTCCTTTGGGAGCCCCCGCAAGGGTCACCTGGAGTGGGCTGAGAGCACGCAACTTGGGTGGTCTTAGTCGCTGTCACGTGTCGCGCTCTAGGTGCTCCTTCCAATTTTTGGTTTTCTATTTCTTTTTCGCACGTGTATTCGGCTTTGTAGGTGTTTTTTTTGGGGTGGGGGGGGGGGGGTTGGCTATTTGGTTTTTCCCCGGTCTTTCTTAGGTTTTGGAGAAAATATTCGAATAAAAAATGTAGCGCGAAAAATCATTTTTTTTATTTCACGAGATGCATGGATTTGCTTCCGCAAGAGACACGGATTTGCCTCTCGAAAATGGAAAAATTACGTTTTTTCCCTTCCGTGAGAAGTATGGATTTGCTTCCGCGAGAGACATAGTTATGCCTCTCAGAAACAGAAAAAAAATGTGTTTTAAACTTTTTTTTCACGAGAGGCACGGTCATGTCTTTTGAAAACGAAAAAAATGTATTTTCTTTTTTTTCCTTCCTCAAGAGACACAATCGTATCTCTAGGAAATGGGAAAACGCATTTTTCTTTCTTTTTCCGCCAGATGCACAGATTTTCTTCCAAGAGAGCCGGAGTCGTGCCTCTCGAAAACTAACGCAAGAGGCACGGATTTGCTTCTGCGAGACGTGCATCTCGGAAATGAAAAAAAATGCATTTTTCCCTTTTCGCGAGAGGCATTGATTTGCTTCCATGATCGTGCCTCTCAGAAACGGAACAAAAATATGTTTTAATTTTTTTTCTTTCTCGAGAGGCACAGTCGTGCCTTTTGGAATGAAAAAAAACCCGTTTTACTTTTGTTTCCTTCCGCGAGAGACATGGATTTGCTTCCGCGAGAGGCATAGTCGTGCCTTTTGGAATGAAAAAACCCGTTTTACTTTTGTTTCCTTCCGCGAGAGACATGGATTTGCTTCCGCGAGAGGCATAGTTATTACTCTAGGAAATGGAAAAAAACGCGTTTTCATTTTTTTTCTTTCGTGAGATACACGGATTTGCTTCGGCGAGGGACAGAGTCGTGCCTCTCGGAAACTTAAAAAAATAATTCGTTCCGCGAAAGGCACAGTCGTGCCTCTCATCTCTTTTTTACCTTTCGTGAGGCACGGATTTGTTTCCAGCCATGCCTCTCGAGAATGGAAAAACAACAGTTTTTTTTCTTCCGCAAGTGGCACGGATTCGCTTCTGCGAGATGTGCCTCTCAGAGACGAAAAAGCGCATTTTCCCTTCCGCGAGAGGCGGATTTGCTTCCACGGGAGGCACCTTGGAAATGAAAAAAGTGCTTCGGTTCGATTTTTTTGTCCTTTAGAAAAAATAAAATTCATCAAAACCTATCAACATTGGATCTAGTTTTAAAGATCGCAACATGAGGAATTCAATGGTGAAAACGATTTGAGATTTGGACGCATGGTTTAAGAGAGAAAACATTTCAAATAAACGAATTTATGAAGAAAAAAAACTCCAGATTGAGACCAATGGCATCCCAACCTGGGAAGATGCAAGTGACCTTTCCAAAAAAATACTTCTTAACTAGTGATTCCGAATAAACTAACGTTCATAGCAATAACATGCCGGCTCAGTAGCGCGTCGCGTAGAGGTGAGAGGACGCTCACGGTCGCTGCGGGCGAGCTATAGACGCACCCGCGTGGATGGCGGAGCCCAGGAGCTGGAGGATTCCAGAAGTGGCCCAAGAGTCCTCGCCAGCAGCCTGCGCTTATACTTCACCAATTGGGCTACTCTTCCATTTTGCTTTGCAGCGTTGTTCGGCCAGATGTTGGGCCTTCCTCTGCACCTTTTTCTCAAAAAAAAAAAGTATCGTCTGCACTGACCGGCCGGTCCCACGTCTGAGCCTTAAACGTGCTACCACAGTATTCTTCGATCCTCCGCGTGCAGTGCAGGTAAAGTAAAACTGGCGCGCGCACTTGCCCACTGAAAAGCCAGCTGCTAGGTCACTACTATTCCTTTTCCTGGGTGAGAGACGACGATCCTCCCTATCTCCCATCCCTCTGTCTCGGAGGAAGATGAGGACAATTGCATGGATTTCCCCTATCCATTTTCCACGGCCTCCATGCTCCATTGGCTGCACTCCCTGCTCGATCTGATCTGAGACCAACGCCAAGGACTGCGACAACGACACAAAGCAAAAGCAAGCCATCTCCGTTCCCCATCATCAGAGAAATCAAATACTTCGTTCTCCGCTGATCTACCAGACCATAACAAGATGACAGAACGGTTGAGCGTCGATCAACTCGGCCATGATGAATCCGACGATCTGGCCGTGACCGCGACCGCATGCAGCGGTAGCATACGTCGGAGGGCAGAGAACATAACGCCCACCTAACCTACCCATCGGTGCGTCGCGTCGCGTCTCGCATCAATTTGCGTTTGAATGCCCGTATTCTTGTTCTTGGTCCCTGTCGCGGGCCTCCCCCTCTGTCTGTCGCTACTCATCCTGGCCGAAAGGGCGGGCGGCTCGTCGGTCGGTCGGTCGGCGTCGTCGATCCGTCGCTGGCCTCGCCGAGAAAAGGAGGACGGGTTCGATTTTGACCCGCGGGAAAAAGGGGCCGGGGAGCGATCTGTCGACGGCGCCAGACAGCTTGATCCGCCGATTCTTTTTCCCTTGCCGACCTTGCTAGCTAGACGTGTTTGCACTGATCTAAAGTGCCTTTCGTAATGGACGGTTTTGCTCCGTGTTGAGGTTCAGATCGCGTGTACATGGTCCGATGGATGGATGTGGGTAGGCAGGGGCTAGTGCGCGTGCGGGTCAGGCAGACTTTGTTCTCCTCTACTACTACTACGCTCGAGGGAGGCGTTTCCTGGTGGCCGGTTTCGCCTGGTGGCCAGTGTTGTACTACTACTCTCCGGTCCTATTCCTAGGGCTGAGGCGTTCGTGTCAAATGTCGCCGTGCGCCGCGGTGATTAGCGGCGCTGAAAACGAAATTGCTTTGCAGACGACACTCGCTGCACGAACGGGAAACGACACTTCCTCTCCAACTGCTCTAAGCATCAGCCAAAAATAAACAATTGCCTCCTGCGCACTGCTGGCGTTGCCACGTACAATCGTCTATGCATCGGCCGCAAGTTTGTCGTGTGTATAGCATCGGCCGCGCTGAAAATGTTAAGACCCGAACAGCGATCTCGATGTGGAAACCTGAACAGTGATTGAGGTGACTGGGTCATGTCAAGGCTCTTCCGTGGTCTTGATGGGATCGTGGGAGTCGGAGTTCGACTTTGTGTCCTCCAAGTCCAAACACAACGCTCCAAATCGCGTGGGGATGTCGTTTCCAACAAATGCATAACGTTTGTAATCTGGATTTCTGTAACATGGTGGGACAAAAACGAAACGAGCAGGCAATACGTAATTAATTTCCTACACACAAGAAGAAAAAGGCCTCTAAGAACAACTCGGTGCCGTTTGAGACTAAGACAAATAAACGGATTATAACCATATATCTCTGTGGTGTGATGCTAGCACCACACAAGAGCCATGACAACCAGCAACATACCATCATCATGCACGACTGCATTCAAAGCAGCCAGGCTAGGTCAACTTACGGTTAGCCAGGGCCTAGGTGAGGAGGAGGATTGGCTGCCATGTTGGATTTGTTAAATCGCGCTTAGAACCGACATTAACTGCTTTTTTGAAATCGGAAATAAACAAGTTGGATGGAGAGCGTGACATCCCCAGCCGTCCCTCCGCAAGCACACGACAACAAGGACAACGACATATGCAACGTTCCAAACGGCCTCAGTTTCTTGGCCTCTCTCTAGTAAAAAAAAACTGCGAGGCATATACGCATCTTTGCTTTGATGGCGATGGATGGTAACTTCAAATAAACGGCCAGGTTTTCACAAATGTTGGCCGAACCAACCTTTTTTTTTTTGCTTTGCTGGGTTACGCTTGAGGCATCTCGTCTCTCTCTCAAATCTTAAGGAGCAGTGCTGTTAGAGCATCTCTAACCGATTTTTTATAATTTAGATCTTCATATGAACTCTTGTCCTTTATAGCATCTAAAGTTGGGCGTCCCAAACCGGCCTCAAACGTCCGCACAGGCAGCCCGATCACTTACCGGTCATGAAAATGTGACCCAGTCGGGAGCACGGAGCACGGAGCACGGAGAACCCCAGCAGTGTCGCCAACCCTCCGCAAATCAGGATCACATACTAGTCCGGCATCGCCTCCGCCATTAGAGCCTCGCCCGAGCTTCGGTAGGCAAATGGAGGAAGAAGGAGGGGGAGAAGCAAGGCCAGGTGTGAGGAGAAGAGAGAAACACCTCGGCCGTTTTATAGCTCGAGCTCGGTGCACGGTGGGCGAAGTCCACCAACGCCTCTCGTCGCCTGATCGCCGGTGTTCGGAGTCGAATCCGCGAGTAGTGCCGACAGCACACTAGCCCGCGAGGTGAGTGCACGCTGCTCCGGCAGCTAGCACGCCGCGCACTACCGCGGTACGGCCTAGATGCCCTACGCGCTATGCGTCGCCGGTGGAGAAAGCGCGGGAAAGCGCGCGGGAGAGAGGAAGAAGAAGAGCCAGAGGGAGAAGAAGAGGCTGACTATGGGCCCCGGGTCCACCTGTCAGCCAGAGAGAGCACTATGCTCCCGGGTGCGACCAGCGTGTTAATAAATTTAGAAATTATTCTAAATTTATATCCAGTATAGAAATCTCTCGTTTTTGTCCCGAACCGTAGATCTTTCCACGCAGCACCAGTTTTCACACTATGGTTTTTCACCACTTATTGCCCCTCACTGTAACCACCTCTTATTCACGTATTGTTTCTTAATATAGCCTTTTTCAAATCTCGAGGACGAGATTTTTCTTAAGGGGGGTAGTATTGTGACACCCCAAAAATTTTGCCTTGTTTTATTGTATCAAAAATTTTGCCAGGAATTAAAACTTTTATTTTCTGAGCTCCCTTTTGATTTTTAACCTTGTTATCATGGAGTTTTTCCCCAAAGTGAAAACTTTTCAAATATGTTTTTGGACTTGTTTAAACTCTCAAGAAAAACTTTTCTTGTATTAGTAGAACTAATTACATAATTAATTTGCTTGGTCTTTAGTTTCTTGAAAAAAATGATTTCCATGACTATATGGCCATATTTGTACTACAACCTCTTTAAAAATTTATTCAAAAATCCCACCAAAATTTGGAAATGTCATGTAATGTTCTTAGATCACTTTTATGCAAGAATAACTCTTTTTCATAAAATAATTTGAGCTGTGCACCTGTTTTCCTTCTCTGGTCCAGTGGGCAGTTTTGCACAGCAACCCTTTTAAATAGTTGCTTCTAGCCTTCACCAAAATTATGGGATGTTAGTAGCAGCATATGTTTCAACTTTATGCAAAACCCAGTGTTGTTCCTTGAAAGTTTTGAGTGGATCAACCTCATCTTCATTCTGGTCCAACATGAGGGTTTGTACAGCAACCACATTTTCAGTTGCTCCTTTATCCATGATTCCTTTTCATGCTTATAGCCCTCCGTACTAAACCCCTAAGTCCAAGAGCATGCAACAATTGGATCACTTTTGGTTCATGGGATGATGCCCTTTCCTTTCTGTCCAGAATTGGAGTTCAGCAAAACTTGCACTAGCAAGTTTCTCCTTTTGTCCAAATGACCTTACCATCCTCTCTTTCATCTAAGGAGACACTGATCTGGAAAATCTGGCCCCTCCAAGAACTACCTAAATGACCTTAGCATTTTATCAAACACCCTGTGGGCATGATCAGATTTAACATGAGATTTTGTTTGCATTATGCACTTGACCACCTGACCAAACCACCTTGTCCCTTGAGTTTCCCTCTACCTCTAACCTAGTCCTGCTGCGTGCCAACCTCACCTATGACCTGTAGCATGCCACAACATTGTATCGAACACCTTTCGTGCGTGCACTGGACGCGCCCAGAGCGCGCGTATTGCAGGAACCACGCCCGAGCCGACACGCTGGCCCCCCTGGTTTTGGCCGCTCTGCAGCGCCACGCCACGCACTACCCTCCTCGCAGCATCGCGCCAAGCCGCCCTGGCAGCCAACAGCGCCGCCGTCAGGACGCTCTTGGCGGCACGCCGGCGTCGGCAGTACGCCCCTGCCACGGCAGCGCCGCCCAAGCACCCTGCGCTCGCCACCTGCCCCCTGGAACAGCACGAGCTCATCCGCAGCCTTGTCCACTAGCGCTCATCGCCGCCGCGTCGCCCTGCAGCACAGAGAGGCGGTTCGCCGCCGTTCTTATCCCCGGCCGCCGCAAACCAACATGGAAGCGCTATAAAAGGAGGTCCCCGAACTCCCCCAAGCACGCAGGCGACCTCAGGCCACCCTAATGGCGTTCCCCTAGCTCGCATTCGACCTAGGGAGGCTTTCTTCCCCGTCTCCGGCAACTCTAGCCGCCGCCACTGCCCCGGCCGTTCTGACGCCACCAAGGCCTCCCCCGCTCCGTTCTCTTCACCAGAAACTTCCCCTTCCTCCCATGAACCCAACCCCCTACTCGATTTTGATCGGGAACCACTTTAGCACCAAAACCACTCTACACCCGAAGCCTTCTCCGCCGCGAAGCTCGCCGCCGGCAGCTTCCTCCGTCCCCACTTACCTGGCAACCACCGGGAGGATCGCCCTTGCGTGGCGGATCCATCCCCGCCCTCAGGACCCCGCGAGGAGCCGCCAGTCGCCGGCGACGATCGCCGGAGTCCCACCCCCTCTCGGGTAGAGGAAGGAGAGGGAAGGGAGACCGGTCAAACCTGACCAGTGGGCCAGGCGGGCCCACTGCCAGTGACGAGTAAGTGGAAGCGTAAACCAGAAATACGCTTTCGACGTGTACGTTTTTAATTAAAACGTTTTCCTTTCTGTTTTAATTTAAATAACAGATTTGACCAGAACTTTGACTATCCGTATCTTTTTTAATATAACTCCAAATGAATTGATTCTTTTTCCTACATCCTTCAAATATTATCTAGTTTATTTTAAAATTTATTTGAAAATTTTTCCAAACAACTTTTTGTACTGCTTTTGAAATACGTGTTATTTGCATATCTTTGAAAATAGGAATTTCGGAGAGGAGTAAGGATCTTGCAAAAATCTTGGAGTGCACCCTGCCTTTCTACATCATGAAGGCAAGCATTCTGAACCCCGGAATAATATTTTTGGTGTGTTAGTTGACACGTTTATGACACCACCTTAATTCGGTGTGTTGTTATTTCATGTGATATGATCATTTGCATGGATGCATTATTGTGATTTCCTTGCTGTTGGAAATGAACATACTAGTGTGATGACAATCATCCTCATATGCCTTACATGCATGCCGGTAAGTAATCCGGGAAAAGCCTCTGCCTTGGGTAGGCGTGAGCTTGTCGCCGGTCTCCGTCGAGACGGCTATATCCGGTATGGCATGGTAAGGTATGATCGGTGGTGATTTGTTGGTTGAAGTATTTTTGTTGTGCTAACCATGCAGGGAACCTTTATGAGCCTCCTGAGTCGGCCATAGATCGAGTCTTGTTCCGGTAACCCCCATACTTGTTTCGTACTGCCACTGGTCCCTACCGTAGGTGGGGTATGGTTCAGTAAGTTGTTAACCCTTGTCTTGGGCACACACCGTACAGAGATGCCATGGTGGAAGATACCGGCTGCATCCGGTAGGCAGGCCACCTGGTTCGGGGGCATGGGTGTATCCGGTTGGGACCGAGAGGGGGATACCCCTTAGAGCGCGCGATAGAAATTTGATCCCATGCTACGCGAGGTTGTAGCCTCCCCACTTAGAGTTTGCTTGACAGGTGTCGTGGGTGATTCCAGACACCAGTGAGTTAAGCTGGTGTGTGCAAGTCAGGTGTGTTTTCAATTAAAAGACCGTAGACGGAATTAGTCCCAATGGGCTAAAGGAATCCGTTACTCGTGGGTAAAGAGTACACCCTCTGCAGAGATTAAACCTATTCGGATAGCCATGCCCATGGTTAAGGATTACAGTCTGGGATGGGTCAAGTGTCGGTCTTAGTGTCGGTCTTCGAAGGGGAAACCACTAAAACTCGAATACTGATTGTGACCTGTGATAAATGATGGTTATTATTATTATCTTTATGAACTAACCGTTTGCATGTTTTGAAATAAAGAATATCCCTGGAACGGTACCACCTCCTGGATATTCACTATGATAATTGCATTTCTCTCTTAAAGCCCTTTCTGTGGTGTCGCTAAGACGCCCGACTGTGGCATTTCTTTTAAAGCCCTTTCTATGGTGTCGCTAAGACGCCCGACTGAGGCATTTCTTTTAAAGCCCTTTCTGTGGTGTCGCTAAGACGCCCGACTGTGGCATTTCTTTTAAAGCCCTTTCTGTGGTGTCGCTAAGACGCCCGACTGTGGCATTTCTTTTAAAGCCCTTTCTGTGGTGTCGCTAAGACGCCCGACTGTGGCATTTCTTTTAAAGCCCTTTCTGTGGTGTCGCTAAGACGCCCGACTGTGGCATTTCTTTTAAAACCCTTTCTGTGGTGTCGCTAAGACGCCCGACTGTGGTATACTCATTTTTTTTCCACTACCCTTTTGAGACATCACTTCAGACATCCGATCGGTATACCTTATTCTTACTTGGTCATTGCATAAAATTCTGGTTGCATGTGAAAATTCTGCTTGCTTGCATCAAGGTTTTATTTATGATTAACGAAGGGATCAAAGAACATTTCCGTGCATGTTGATCATTTATATTATACCTGTGTTCTTAATGTTTGCGAGTACATTCAAAGTACTCACTGGCTTGTCCCTGGCTATTGTCTTGGCCAGATTGATTGCGTGGAGAGGAGCGTTGTGACGACCGCCTCGGAACCTAAGCAACGGTGATAGCAGCCTCGCGAAGATAGGAGTTAACCTGGTCAGCTGTTCCCGTGGGAAATGGAGTCTCATACATAGATGATCCGCAAACCGCTTCCGCCCTCAACCACTAGAAACCACTTAATGTACTCATAGGCCAAAATGGTCTTGTACTACATATTTTTTTGTACTCTTGCTTGGAATTTCTGTATCAAGTTGTTGCCTCATCAGCTAACAGTAATCCTGGGGCTGATGAGCTCGACGGCCATCTTCTGGTATTTAAGGTCCGGAAAACCGGTCGCGACAGACTTGGTATCAGAGCCAGACTGACCATTGGCTAATCCTATCTTAGCCAGGTCAATAAACCTAGGCAAACCAACCCACCGAGCCTTAACCAAACCCCGCCAGGCTTCTCATGCAAGATAGCCCCACAGTGACCCGACACCATTTGGCATTCGGTGCCCAACCTACCAACCTAGTCGTCAATCACGCGCCAATGACCGGCCCCATAAATAGTCTCTCTCGCAAGCGTGCGAAGGAAGGCTCCGTCCCTTTTTCCCTATAAAAAGGGCGCGCTAGCCTCAACCCAGCACAGCCCAGCCGCTATCCTACACCAAGCCACAATGCCTGGTCCTATAGTGCACCATGAGACCACAACAACCAACCTTGGAGGTTTTGTGACATACTCGCAAACCTCACCCGTCGTGCCTATGCGTTAGAAGAGCCCCTAGAATATGTTGTGTACCAAGGGCCCATAAGCGGTGAAAGCCGTCAATTCTGGGCCACTGTACACATCTACGGTAGGGGTCTCGCACCCGAACGCCCATACAGGTTCACCGGAAGAACAACTTCCTTTGAGCCACAAGCCATCCAACTAGCTGCTCGAGAAGCTATAGTTCATCTCCGGCACTTGTCGCCCCGAGTTGACTGTCGCTCGTTCCACTACTACCCCAAACGTGAAGGGTACGGAAGACCACCCCAAGTTGCCAACGGAGACCACGAAACAGACCCTGCATTATTGCACCTAGTGCGCTACGTAAGTGCACTAGAGGAACTGTGCGATCAGGTCACTATTGATCTAATCGCAGCTCGTGGAGAGCTAGTCCGTCGAGCCCCGACGAGAGAAGAGGACGAGCCCAACGCCGACAACCCCGTCGTGCTGTTTGGACAGCCGATCGAGCCCCTGAGGTCTACCCCAGCCACCGGGCAAGGCGTTGCAATAACCCCAGAGGTGCTACGTCGCATACTGGGAACACACTCCAACAGAGTTGTGGCCAGCAATCCCCGAGATGGCCATCATCGCTACCCCGAGCCTGCGGCCCCTCAACCCACTCCAGTTAATTCCGACGGCGAGACCCGTGGAGGAGCCTCAACATCCACAAGGCACGCCCGCATGGATGTAAACGAGGTAGACTAAGTAACCCGAGTTCCAACGAGTCCCAGTGTACACTCGCTTTGTAACCATGTGGCCTTGTGAATAAACGCTGCTTGATGTTATGCCTCTGCTTTAGTAGTGAGCTTGACTGATTACACCAGTGTGCATATGAGATTTCCATCCCTGGCACAGTTACCAAAAACCTTCCCGACAATCCCCACAGTGACACGTCACCTCGGTGAAATAAGTGTATCTGTGGCATTGACTTCGGACCCCGGATCAGAGCTGGAAATTTCATTCACCACGGTGAAAATGACCCAGCTCCGGTGCTATAAAGAGGTCACCGCGTGACCTTGCCAAACACCCTCACCTTGTGCACCAATCTCACAACCATTTCCTAGCCATGCCAAGCCCCAGTATCTACCTGAGAACCCCAGATGCAACCCCGGGTAGTTTTGTCACGATATTGTGGGATTTTACCTGCAGTACCATGGGTGCTACCCAGCCACCCCAGTACGAGCTGTTCAAGTCAAGGATCACCCCTTCCACCTCAAGATACTGGGCAGCAGTGCACGGCCCTCCCGTGAACTCAAACCAAGACCCAACAGAGGTCTCCTTCGTGGGGAAATCTATGCCAACCCCACAAATGGCCGTGGAAGCTGCGGCTTACGAAGCGCTTGCCCGCCTTCGATTCGCGGTGCCCTATGCCAGCGAACGAGGGTATTATTACTTCCCGAGCCGTGCAGCGCCCGGAGGAGTAACATCTTTTCCCGGTGGACGAATCGAGAGAGACCCCGTCCTTGCCAACCTGGTCCAGCACATCATCGCGCAAGAGCGTTTAACCCAACGCGTTATGGGTTATCTCCAGAGCCTTGCAGATTTAAATCCGCAGATCGCCATCGGCAGATCACTGAGGCCCAACCAGGAGAGACACGTGCATCGGCTGGTCCATCCACTTTCCCCGATAGAAGAAGAATGTGTCTCAGTACCGGAAACATTTTCTCGGGACCCCATCCAGTTACCGTTTGCAATATAGACGTCACTGCTATGTTTATTATTGCAACCTTTATTTGCATGTTGTAACTTGTGCGTGGTAACCGAGTGTGCGCTTTGAGTATATTTCTTTTTAAATTTCGATTAATATGAGTGATTCTGTTGCATTACTATTTTCTTCCGCGAATAATCCTGGAGTGAGACATCTTTTCTCTGAGCCGATACATCTGCACCTTCTCACGACTTGGATTATTTTATTTCACACAGAGCAACGACGGCAGCAGACTCACAACCGCAATCACTCGAACACACACGCGTACACTGTTTATAGAACTTTGCAACAGTGTTGTAGCTGGCTAACCCCTCCCCTAACAACAGTTAGCACACCGGCACACCCCACCTACTCCTCGTGATCACCACCACCGCGGAGAGCCAACACCCGGGCAGCAGCATCGCGACGATCGTCGAGGATCATCGCACACAGGAGCACGGAGAACCCCAGCAGTGTCGCCAACCCTCCGCAAATCAGGATCGCATACTAGTCCGGCATCGCCTCCGCCATTAGAGCCTCGCCCGAGCTTCGGTAGGCAAATGGAGGAAGAAGGAGGGGGAGAAGCAAGGCCAGGTGTGAGGAGAAGAGAGAAACACCTCGGCCGTTTTATAGCTCGAGCTCGGTGCACGGTGGGCGAAGTCCACCAACGCCTCTCGTCGCCCGATCGCCGGTGTTCGGAGTCGAATCCGCGAGTAGTGCCGACAGCACACTAGCCCGCGAGGTGAGTGCACGCTGCTCCGGCAGCTAGCACGCCGCGCACTACCGCGGTACGGCCTAGATGCCCTACACGCTATGCGTCGCCGGTGGAGAAAGCGCGGGAAAGCGCGCGGGAGAGAGGAAGAAGAAGAGCCAGAGGGAGAAGAAGAGGCTGACTATGGGCCCCGGGTCCACCTGTCAGCCAGAGAGAGCACTATGCTCCCGGGTGCGACCAGCGTGTTAATAAATTTAGAAATTATTCTAAATTTATATCCAGTATAGAAATCTCTCGTTTTTGTCCCGAACCGTAGATCTTTCCACGCAGCACCAGTTTTCACACTATGGTTTTTCACCACTTATTGCCCCTCACTGTAACCACCTCTTATTCACGTATTGTTTCTTAATATAGCCTTTTTCAAATCTCGAGGACGAGATTTTTCTTAAGGGGGGTAGTATTGTGACACCCCAAAAATTTTGCCTTGTTTTATTGTATCAAAAGTTTTGCCAGGAATTAAAACTTTTATTTTCTGAGCTCCCTTTTGATTTTTGACCTTGTTATCATGGAGTTTTTCCCCAAAGTGAAAACTTTTCAAATATGTTTTTGGACTTGTTTAAACTCTCAAGAAAAACTTTTCCTGTATTAGTAGAACTAATTACATAATTAATTTGCTTGGTCTTTAGTTTCTTGAAAAAAATGATTTCCATGACTATATGGCCATATTTGTACAACAACCTCTTTAAAAATTTATTCAAAAATCCCACCAAAATTTGGAAATGTCATGTAATGTTCTTAGATCACTTTTATGCAAGAATAAATCTTTTTCATAAAATAATTTGAGCTGTGCACCTGTTTTCCTTCTCTGGTCCAGTGGGCAGTTTTGCACAACAACCCTTTTAAATAGTTGCTTCTAGCCTTCACCAAAATTATGGGATGTTAGTAGCAGCATATGTTTCAACTTTATGCAAAACCCCAGTGTTGTTCCTTGAAAGTTTTGAGTGGATCAACCTCATCTTCATTCTGGTCCAACATGAGGGTTTGTACAGCAACCACATTTTCAGTTGCTCCTTTATCCATGATTCCTTTTCCTGCTTATAGCCCTCCCTACTAAACCCCTAAGTCCAAGAGCATGCAACAATTGGATCACTTTTGGTTCATGGGATGATGCCCTTTCCTTTCTGTCCAGAATTGGAGTTCAGCAAAACTTGCACTAGCAAGTTTCTCCTTTTGTCCAAATGACCTTACCATCCTCTCTTTCATCTAAGGAGACACTGATCTGGAAAATCTGGCCCCTCCAAGAACTACCTAAATGACCTTAGCATTTTATCAAACACCCTGTGGGCATGATCAGATTTGACATGAGATTTTGTTTGCACTATGCACTTGACCACCTGACCAAACCACCTTGTCCCTTGAGTTTCCCTCTACCTCTAACCTAGTCCTGCTGCGTGCCAACCTCACCTATGACCTGTAGCATGCCACAACATTGTATCGAACACCTTTCGTGCGTGCACTGGACGCGCCCAGAGCGCGCGTATTGCAGGAACCACGCCCGAGCCGACACGCTGCCCCCCTGGTTTTGGCCGCTCTGCAGCTCCACGCCACGCACTACCCTCCTCACAGCATCGCGCCAAGCCGCCCTGGCAGCCAACAGCGCCGCCGTCAGGACGCTCTTGGCGGCACGCCGGCGTCGGCAGTACGCCCCTGCCACGGCAGCGCCGCCCAAGCACCCAGCGCTCGCCACCTGCCCCCTGGAACAGCACGAACTCATCCGCAGCCTTGTCCATTAGCGCTCGTCGCCGCCGCGTCGCCCTGCAGCACAGAGAGGCGGTTTGCCTCCGTTCTTATCCCCGGCCGCCGCAAACCGACATGGAAGCGCTATAAAAGGAGGTCACCGAACTCCCCCGAGCACGCAGGCGACCTCAGGCCACCCTAATGGCGCTCCCCTAGCTCGCATTCAACCTAGGGAGGCTTTCTTCCCCGTCTCCAGCAACTCTAGCCGCCGCCACTGCCCCGGCCGTTCTGACGCCACCAAGGCCTCCCCCGCTTCGTTCTCTTCACCAGAAACTCGCCCTTCCTCCCACGAACCCAACCCCCTACTCGATTTTGATTGGGAACCACTTTAGCACCAAAACCACTCTACACCCGAAGCCTCCTTCGCCGCGAAGCTCGCCGTCGGCAGCTTCCTCCGTCCCCACTTACCTGGCAACCACCGGGAGGATCGCCCTTGCGTGGCGGATCCATCCCCGCCCTCGGGACCCTGCGAGGAGCCGCCAGTCGCCGGCGACGATCGCCGGAGTCCCACCCCCTCTCGGGCAGAGGAAGGAGAGGGAAGGGAGACTGGTCAAACCTGACCAGTGGGCCAGGCGGGCCCACTGCCAGTGACCTTCGCACGATCCACGCTGGAGTAAGTGGAAGCGTAAACCAGAAATACGCTTTCGACGTGTACGTTTTTAATTAAAACGTTTTCCTTTCTGTTTTAATTTAAATAACAGATTTGACCAGAACTTTGACTATCCATATCTTCTTAAATATAACTCCAAATGAATTGATTCTTTTTCCTACATCCTTCAAATATTATCTAGTTTATTTTAAAATTTATTTGAAAATTTTTCCAAACAACTTTTTGTACTGCTTTTGAAATACGTGTTATTTGCATATCTTTGAAAATAGGAATTTCGGAGAGGAGTAAGGATCTTGCAAAAATCTTGGAGTGCACCCTGCCTTTCTACATCATGAAGGCAAGCATTCTGAACCCCGGAATAATATTTTTGGTGTGTTAGTTGACACGTTTATGACACCACCTTAATTCGGTGTGTTGTTATTTCATGTGATATGATCATTTGCATGGATGCATTATTGTGATTTCCTTGCTGTTGGAGATGAACATACTAGTGTGATGACAATCATCCTCATATGCCTTACATGCATGCCGGTAAGGAATCCGGGAAAAGCCTCTGCCTTGGGTAGGCGTGAGCTTGTCGCCGGTCTCCGTCGGGACGGTTATATCCGGTATGGCATGGTAAGGTATGATGGGTGGTGATTTGTTGGTTGAAGTATTTTTGTTGTGCTAACCATGCAGGGAACCTTTATGAGCCTCCTGAGTCGGCCATAGATCGAGTCTTGTTCCGGTAACCCCCATACTTGTTTCGTACTGCGACTGGTCCCTACCATAGGTGGGGTATGGTTCAGTAAGTTGTTAACCCTTGTCTTGGGCACACACCGTACAGAGATGCCATGGTGGAAGATACCGGCTGCATCCGATAGGCAAGCCACCTGGTCCGGGGGCATGGGTGTATCCGGTTGGGACCGAGAGGGGGATACCCCTTAGAGCGCGCGATAGAAATTTGATACCATGCTACGCGAGGTTGTAGCCTCCCCACATAGAGTTTGCTTGACAGGTGTCGTGGGTGATTCCAGACACCGGTGAGTTAAGCTGGTGTGTGCAAGTCAGGTGTGTTTTCAATTAAAAGACCGTAGACGGAATTAGTCCCAATGGGCTAAAGGAATCCGTTTCTCGTGGGTAAAGAGTACACCCTCTGCAGAGATTAAACCTATTCGGATAGCCGTGCCCATGGTTAAGGATTACAGTCTGGGATGGGTCAAGTGTCGGTCTTAGTGTCGGTCTTCAGAGGGGAAACCACTAAAACTCGAATACTGATTGTGACCTGTGATAAATGATGGTTATTATTATTATCTTTATGAACTAACCGTTTGCATGTTTTGAAATAAAGAATATCCCTGGAACGGTACCACCTCCTGGATATTCACTATGGTAATTGCATTTCTCTCTTAAAGCCCTTTCTGTGGTGTCGCTAAGACGCCCGACTGTGGCATTTCTTTTAAAGCCCTTTCTGTGGTGTTGCTAAGACGCCCTACTGAGGCATTTCTTTTAAAGCCCTTTCTGTGGTGTCGCTAAGACGCCCGACTGTGGCATTTCTTTTAAAGCCCTTTCTGTGGTGTCGCTAAGACGCCCGACTGTGGCATTTCTTTTAAAGCCCTTTCTGTGGTGTCGCTAAGACGCCCAACTGTGGCATTTCTTTTAAAGCCCTTTCTGTGGTGTCGCTAAGATGCCCGACTGTGGCATTTCTTTTAAAACCCTTTCTGTGGTGTCGCTAAGACGCCCGACTGTGGTATACTCATTTTTTTTCACTACCCTTTTGAGATATCACTTCAGACCTCTGATCGGTATACCTTATTCTTACTTGGTCATTGCATAAAATTCCGGTTGCATGTGAAAATTCTGCTTGCTTGCATCAAGGTTTTATTTATGATTAACGAAGGGATCAAAGAACATTTCCGTGCATGTTGATCATTTATATTATACCTGTGTTCTTAATGTTTGCGAGTACATTCAAAGTACTCACTGGCTTGTCCCTGGCTGTTGTCTTGGCCAGATTGATTGCGTGGAGAGGAGCGTTGTGACGACCGCCTCGGAACCTAAGCAACGGTGATAGCAGCCTCGCGAAGATAGGAGTTAACCTGGTCAGCTGTTCCCGTGGGAAATGGAGTCCCATACACAGATGATCCGCAAACCGCTTCCGCCCTCAACCACTAGAAACCACTTAATGTACTCATAGGCCACAATGGTCTTGTACTACATATTTTTTTGTACTCTTGCTTGGAATTTCTGTATCAAGTTGTTGCCTCATCAGCTAACAGTAATCCTGGGGCTGATGAGCTCGACGGCCATCTTCTGGAATTTAAGGTCCGGAAAACTGGTCGCGACACTGGCCCTCCGCATTGCCCTCGAGAGGTCCAAGGTGGACATGGGGGCAGTTCCGGATCAGTCGCCTCGCCTCTCCCCCGCTGGCGCAGCAAAGACGCCGCCGTTGGCTCCTCCCGGCCCGCGCACATCTCCGCGAGGGTTGTGAAGTCTGCGCTTCCCATACACCGTCCCTGCCCCCGCCGGCTGCTGCTTCCCCACACGGGGCAGCGTGGGGTGCTTGTGCTCGCCAGTTGGCCCGGGTGCGCACGCCGGAGTCGGAGGCGTGCGCCGCCTGTCCCGTGAGGCCGGCGGGCAAGGGAGAGGGATGCGGTGGAGAGCTCTGTCTGCCGCTGCCGCGGGTTAATTACTGGAAGAGCCCGACGAGGACAAGCGGCTCCTCGCGTGGGTCTACCGCCGGTCGCTTACGACGGCGGAGACGGGCGCTCGACGGCTCTGTCGAAAGAACGCGAAAGCTTTCCGGCTTGCCATCGAGCAGTCCGAGCGCGAGGCCAAGGAGAAGGCGACGGAGGCGGCTCGGCTGCGAAGCTCAAGCGGCTCAAAGGGCTCGTCATCGTCTCCTCCTCCTCCAACTACGATGACGACGGCGGCCGCGACTCAGACAACCTCCACCAGCGCCGACGGCTACAGCTGCGCCGGCAACCAAAAGGGGAAAGTGTTAGTGAGGAAGTGGTGAAGATCCCCTTTCTTTGATTTAATTTCAAGTATTTAGATGTAGTTTAAAGTTGTCCGTTGTTTATGTGAACTTTGGTGGTCTTTTGAACATCCGTTGGTGATCTTTTGGTGAAGGTATTCTACTTGCCTATGTCTATTTCTATGTTTGTTTCATGATCCATGTAGTTTGATCAATGTTGCATGGTTTAGTATGGATATAGGGGATTGGTATGAGATACACGATGTGGACGACGCAATTTGAGGAGTGACCGGTCAGTGGGCGCGTCCACGGGCATTTGGTGGCCCGGGTTTGCCTTGTCCGGCTTTAGATGCTCTCAATAACTCCTCAAAGTTGCTACTTTAAATTTTAGCCATTCCAAGATGGTCCCTTAAACTTAACTCCTTCAAAAATTTCAAACACAAATTTCATGCAAATATGATTCAAACTAGTCCATGAAACTCGATCCAAACTAGTAGCGTAAACGAAATCTAAACTAAAATTACATAAAACTAAAGAAACCCAGTGCTCCTCAGCCACGATCTTCTCACAATTCGGCTCGCCGTTGACGTTCTTGTTGCTGCCTCAGACTCCAAGCCTTCGCAGTCACTGGAGCATGTTGAGAAACGTAGTAGAAAACAAAAAAATCGCCCTATGATCAACTGAAAGTGCAACAATCCCTAGGTGGTTTTGGTAATTCATAACAACATATAGCTCATTGAGCTAATGCTATTCCAAGATGATTATTTCAGTAAAGCTCAATGATTGGCATGGCATGGATGGTGAAAGTGGAACCCTCAAAATGCTAAGGACAAAGGATTGGCTCAAGCTCAAAAGCTCAAGACTCTTCATTTTACATTTTAGTCATCCAAGATCACATTGAGTCCATAGGAAAAGCCAATACTATCATGGAGGGATGAGGTGTTGCTTAATGAGCCCTTTGCTTCATGTGCTTAATGATATGCTCCAAAATCCTCAGCTACTTTCTCATATCCACTCTTGACCTGAACCCAAAGCCAAACTCGGTCCTACCGATTCTTCCTATCCGGAGCCACCGAGTCTCACATGTCATAAGCCACTGCCAAACCCTAGCAAATCGGTTCTACCGATAGGGATCTCGGTCTCACCGAGATGGGATTGCAATTTCTCTGTTTCCTTTTCGTAACTTTTCGGTCTCACCGAAAGAGCGGATCGGTCCCACCGAGATTGCAATGCAAACTCTCTGTTTCCTTTTTGTAACTTTTCGGTCTCACCGAAAGAGCAAATCGGTCCCACCGAGTTTGCTTGACCAAATCTCTGGTTAGCTTATTACCAAATCGGTCTCACCGAGTTTGTGTAATGGGTCTCACTGAGATTACATTATGCCCTAACCCTAACCATATCGGTCCTACCGAGTTGCATATCAGTCCCACCGAAAATCTCTAACGGTCACTAGGTTTACTATTTCGGTCCGACCGAGTTTGTTGATTCGGTCCCACCGAGATTGGTAAATTGTGTGTAACGGTTGGATTTTGTGTGGAGGCTATATATACCCCTCCACCTCCTCTATACTCGTGGAGAGAGCCATCAGAACACATCTACACTTCCAACTCATATGTTCTTAGATAGAACCACCTACCCTTGTGTTGAGGCCAAGATATTCCATTCCTACCATATGAATATTGATCTCTAGCCTTCCCCAAGTTGCTTTCCACTCAAATCTTCTTTCCACCAAATCCAAATTCTGTGAGAGGGAGTTGAGTGTTGGGGAGACTATCATTTGAAGCACAACAGCAAGGAGTTCATCATCAACACACCATTTGTTACTTCTTGGAGAGTGGTGTCTCCTAGATTGGCTAGGTGTCACTTGGGAGCCTCCGACAAGATTGTGGAGTTGAACCAAGGAGTTTGTAAGGGCAAGGAGATCGCCTACTTCGTGAAGATATACCTCTAGTGAGGCAAGTCCTTCGTGGGCGCCATGATGGGATAGACAAGGTTGCTTCTTCATGGACCCTTCATGGGTGGAGCCCTCCGTGGACTCGCGCAACCGTTACCCTCCGTGGGTTGAAGTCTCCATCAACGCGGATGTAGGATATCACCACCTATCCGAACCATGACAAAAACATCCTTGTCTCCAATTGCGTTTGAATTCTCCAAACCCTTCCCTTTACATTCTTGCAAGTTGCATGCTTTACTTTCCGCTGCCTATATACTCTTTGCATGCTTTCTTGAATTGTATGATGATTGCTTGACTTGTCCTAAAGTAGCTAAAATCTGCCAAGAACTAAAATTGGGAAAAGGTTAAGTTTTTATTTGGTCAAGTAGTCTAATCACCCCCCTCTAGACATACTTCCGATCCTACAAGTGGTATCAGAGCTTTGGTCTCCATTTGCTTTGATTTCCATAGCTTTTGGTGGTCATAGCCTTGGTTTCACAACCTAGGAGAGTATGGCGTCTAGCGAGGGAAATTATCACTGTAGAGGTCCTTACTTTGATGGTACTAATTTTGCTAGTTGGAAGCATAAAATGAAAATGCATATTCTCGGACATAACCTCGCCGTTTGGGCTATTGTGTGTGTTGGTTTGCAAGGTGACTTCTTCGATGGGAAAGAACCAAACCGTGAAGCTACCGCAGATGACTTGAAGATGTTGCAATACAACGCTCAAGCTTGTGATATTCTCTTCAACGGATTGTGCCCCAAAGAATTCAACAAAATCAGCCGTCTTGAGAATGCAAAGGAAATTTGGGATACTTTGATTGATATGCACGAAGGTACCGACTCCGTCAAGGAATCCAAATTGGATGTGCTTCAAAGTCAACTTGACAAGTTCAAAATGAAGGATGGTGAAGGTGTCGCTGAAATGTACTCTAGGCTTGCTCTCATCACAAACGAGATTGCCGGCTTAGGGGGTGAAGAGATGACCGATAGATTCATCATCAAGAAGATTCGAAGAGCCTTGGATGGAAAATATGATACCGTGTGGACATTGATCCAAATGATGCCCAATTACAAAGATCTCAAGCCAACGGAGGTCATTGGAAGAATTGTTGCTCATGAGATGTCACTCAAGGATAAAGAGGAACTTCACAACAAATCAAGTGGTGCCTACAAAGCCTCATGTGAAGCCCCCACATCATCAAGTGAGAAACAAACCTTCAATGAAGAATTGAGCTTAATGGTGAAGAACTTCAACAAGTTCTACAAGAGTAGAAGCAAAGATAGAGGCTCCAAGTCAAGTTCCTACAATGACAAAAGATCTTCTAGTCGAGAGCGAAACTGCTACAATTGTGGAAGACCCGGACACTATTCCAATGAGTGTACGGCTCCCTACAAAAGAAGAGAAGATTCTCCAAAAAGAAGAAGCAAAAGAGAAGAATCACCTCCAAGAGAGAGAAGGAGTAGAGATGATCGTTATGAACGAAGATACTCACGGAGAAGCAAGGATTCGGAAAGAAAGGAAAAACCATCAAGGAGCTACACAAAACGAAGACATCAAGCTCATGTTGGTGAATGGGTATCCGGCTCCGACTCCGACAACCACTCCAAGAGAAGTTATCACTCCGATTCCGAATATACTCAAGATGAAGGTGTTGCCGGTCTAGCACTTGTGTTAACCAACTCCTATGACATATTTGACTCACCAAATGAAGGAATTGGAAGATGCTTCATGGCCAAAGGTCCTAAGGTAACACACCCCGAGTATGTTGATTTTAATAGTGATGAAGATGACTTGTTAGGTGATGATGATTTACTTGTTGACAACTCTAGTGATGAATACTATGATGAAACGTCAATAAATCATGCTAATCAAGATAAAACGAATGACAATGATAGGAAGAAAATTGAGGCTCTAACTAAAGAACTAAACACTCTTAAGTTAGCTCATGAAACTATCTTCGAAGATCATCGAGAACTTTTAAGAGCTCATGAGAAGTTACGCTTTGAAAAGCTCAATCTTGAGCAAGAGCATGAGTTTTTAAAGGCAATCAATGATGATCTCCGCAAGAAAAGTTCTTCTTACATTGCCAAGCGTTTACTCTTATCCACTTACATGCCTCAAGTCAAGTCTAGTAACAAGAACAAGAAAGATTCTTCCTCTAGTAGTAACAATGATCATGTTAAATCCAATATTGTTGCTTCTAGTAGTTCTCTTGATTCCACTAATGATTCTCTTAGCCACGTTACACTTGAGCAAGAAAATAGCTTATTAAAGGGAATTATAGAGAAAGGAGTGTACAAAAGTCTTGCCGAGAGTAAGCAATTCGAGGAAATTGTACGCAAGCAAGGAAGGCACCGGAAGAATCAAGGTGTTGGTTTTGAATGAAAGTTCAATGCCAATGGAGTTGAGTGGGAAGAAGATCAATACCCCAAGACAAAGTTTGTTCCACAACAAGAGAAGTATGATCCTACTTCTTTCAAGGGGACACAAACTCAAGATGATCTTCCACCACAAGACTACAAGCAAAAAGGCAAGGACAAGCTTCAAGAGGAAATTGATGCATTTGAAGATGCTCCTAAGACCTTAGTCAAGTGGATTCCCAAGACTACTTCAAGTTCCACTTCATCAAGTACGACTACAACTCCAAGGATTCCCATCAAGATGGTGTTGATCCAAAAGAAGAAGAACTAGAAAGTTCTTGAGGGTGACTCCGCCAACATACTTCACTCTTATCATTTTGGCAAGAACAAGTGCAATCAACTTCCACATCTTGCACTAGTTCAAGGAGTCACAAACCCTATTGTTGGTAAGTCAAGGGACAAGGTAACCTAAAAGCTTTCATGGACATCATCTTGTGTGTGCATCACTCTATGTCTATGGATATCCTTGTTTGTTCCTTGTGGGACTAACCCATGTAGGTATTGAAGGTGCAATTCACTCAAATGGATAGCTCCAAGTGATCTACATCAACATTGAGCATCCACATCTTCAACATCTCCATAAAGTCATCATCGAAAAAACCCAAGGTTAGTTCATCCCTCTTAGGGGGGATATCACATCTAGGGGGAGCTTTACTCTAAGACTTGAGCTAAAGCAACTCTAATGATGTGAACACAACAATGCTTTATGTAAAAGTGGTAACCCCACTTGAGCTTAAACGATGAGTATGACCTATGATCAAGTGTTCTCATTTGACTCCTAAGTCAATATACTCATATATAGATGACCTAGTCATCGCCAATTGCTTGATAGATGCTAGAATTGGTTGTGCATGCCTTGTCACATATTTCAATTGCCATTTTATTGTGTGAGCATGTTGGTTGCATATTTTACTCATTCAAGGACATCCACTTGTTGTTTTGATTGTTTGGTTTTGTTTTCTTTTGCCAAGTGGATGGAAAAGAATGCCTAAGAACCTTCTCTAGCTATCTATGCTTTTCTCGTCTCAAACTCTATTCATGCTACATCACAAATTTGATCAAGTCAGATTCGAACCACTCTGTGTGAGGAGCACTCGGAGTCCCCGATTCGTCATAGACTTAAACTTCCAAAACTTCTTTATGATTCTTGGTCTGACCGATACCTCCCTTTCGGTCCTACCGAGATCATTAAGTCGATCTATGTTTTCGATCTCGGTGCAACCGATTTGAACCATTTGTTCACACCGAGTTGCAATAACTGTATACAGTTTTGCATCTCGGTGCCACCGAGTTGTTCCACTCGGTCACACCGACAGGGTTGGGCTATATATAGACACGGGCAAAAATTTGGAAATTTCTCCGAACTCTTTCGCCCGCGCGATAGCTCGCTCTGCCAACGTGGTCTCCGGATCGTCTCCTCGCCGTGAGCCACCTCCAGTCGCTAGTCTCCGTCGCCGTCAACGGGATTCAACCCCGCCGTTGCCGCCGTAGCGAGTCTCCGCCGAACTAGGGTATGGACTCGATCTTTGTGCTATTCCCCAATCTGACTCCTAGCACATTGTGATCGTATTGATTCTAGCCACGTTTGAAACACTCCTATCCAATCAATGCATTCGTAGAATAGGTTTGATTCAAAAAATTTAGGGTTAGGTTTCTGCTGAAACCATCTTGAACCCGCCGAGTTTAAAAACTCGGTCCCACCGATTTGGCTCATGCCATTGCACAAGTAAGACTCGGTCTGACCGAGAATTACTAATCGGTGTGACCGATTTTGGAACTTTGTGAAACCCTAGCAGTCTCGGTGCCACCGAACTGTGACTCGGTCTGACCGAGTTCACCAGTTTAGGTTCCAAAAACTGCTTCGGTATCACCGAGTTTAAAAATCGGTAGATCCGAAATGATTTCTGTGGGAAACTAAAACTAAGATTTTGAATCATTCTTTTGCAAAAATCTCTGCATTTTGTGATGCTCATCCACTCTACCTCATCTATAAACTATTCACAGGGTCAACGGTCAGCTTGTTCATCTTGTCAGATCAGAGTGACAGCCAGAATGTGTCAGAACAGCAAGTGCACATGAGTGAGGGCACTAGTCCCTCTAGTTCTTCAGATGAAGGCAGCAGGAGCACCCCCAGTAACTTGCCAAAAGCTGCCACCAGACAAAAGAAGAAAAGAACCTCAGAATCAGAGGATGAGGACTATGTGGCAGAAGAGGAAGCCACTTCCAAGAGAGATGTGCTTAAGAAGGCGTATGGCTCAGCTGCAGCCATCAAGCCAGGGATGAAAATCAAAAGATCAGTAGGTAGGCAGCCTATGCCAAAGGCCAGAGCCTCAACTCAGATTCCTGAAAAGCCTGCACCCAAAGGGCCAGTTGCTGCTGAAGGAAAGAAGGAAAGAAAAAGGGGCAGATGGTGCAAAAAAGTTGATCCCATGGCTGAGTTTGAACAGCATTCTTCTGAAGAAGAAGAGGAAGAAGAGGTTGCTGCACCAGCACCTAAGATGCCAAAGCTGATGGGTGATGCTATCAAATCAGGGGCTACTGTATCCAAGCCCAAGGAAGCACCCAAGGCTGCATCAAAGTCCAAGACAACTCCAAAGAGGAACACAAGGAGCATTCTAGCTGCTGATAAGAACAAGGCCCCAGTGCCTGACACTGCTGAAGAAGAGGAAGGACAAGTACTCAGAAAGTTGAAGCCCAAGATCCCAGACCACAATGATGCTCATCCTGTGGCTGAGGACATGAAGATCAGAAGAGACTCAGGGCTGAGAAAGTGGAGAGCAGAAGACCCATATGCTACCAGAAGAAGAACTGCTGTTGACTATAGGTTCCACACTAAGGAACAGCAGGACTTCTATGAGACTGTGTTACTTGATATGAAGCCCATTGTTTGTGACATGAGATGGGTTGGCTGGGAATACATCAAGGACAATGAAGAGCACTTTCCTGGAGTGCAAGACAGCTTCAAGGCTTGTGGAGTAGCTGACTTTGTTGGGCAGAAGCTCACAAAGTGGAATGAAGAGCTGATCATGCAGTTCTACTCCACAGCACACTTCTATCCAGATGGAAGAATTGTGTGGATGTCAGAAGGTACGAGGTACCAATCAACAGTTGCTGAGTGGGCACAGCTCATTAATGCCCCAGAGGAGCATGAGGATGACCTAGATATATATGCCAAGAAGAAGATGGACCACAACTCTATGTCCAACATGTACAAGGAGATGCCAAATAAGGCACTTGATACTTTCAAGTTTGGATCAAGTACATTATCTTCTGTCAGGGTTGCCAACCATAAATTGGATTCTGAGGCACACTCTGTTGCCCAAGTCAGGTGATCACAAGATGGTCAGAGTCCATGCAATCAACTTGCTTCATATCTTTGATGTGCCACAAAAGTTCAAGGTAATGAGCCTCATGGTAGAAACTATCAAAAGGACTGCAGCAGATCAGAAGAGGAGCTGTGGTTATGCCCCTCAGATCCAAGAGTTGATCAACTCCAATATGGGCACATGCATATACTTATTGGACAAGGAACATTTGCCTCTTCATCCATACTATGAGGATAATCAAGTTGTGATGAACAAGGATGAACCATCTTCAGCTCATGCTCAAGCTAAGAAGGAGAAGTCAAGGAAGGAGAAAGCTGCCAAGATGCCAACTCAAGAGGAGGCATCTGAGTATTTCTTGAAAACCAAGCAAGAGCAGCTTAGTTACTTGATTGCATCCACACTGAGGATTGAGAAAGGACTGGCCACCCTCACTCAGAATCAGGAGAGCTTAGAGAGAATCGTAGAACAAAAGTTCTATGAATTGGATGTCAAAGTAACAAAGATTCAGTCTGCAGTGGAGCAACTTCAAGATGACATGCAGGAGAGGAAAGGGAAGACTACAACTCATGCATTTGCCAGAGTGCCACGAGCTCAGAGGTCAACTGCCGTGCCAGTTCCTGACACCAGAGCCACCACCTCAGCTCCAGCCACATCACCAGCCCAACCAGCTCCAGCATCTACTTCAGCTCCAGCTCCAACCACGTCTACAGAAGCCTTCATCCTTGGAGTGATCCAGACACCACCTCCACCAGAAGATCAAGCCTGAGAGTCGATCTAGCACTATGCATTTTGTAGGAACTTTTTGGTAACTTGTTGCCAAAGGGGGAGAAAAATGTATAGATCATAGGCTTCGAGAGAGAGTGTTGCTTTTATTCTCCCTTGTTTTATTTGGTGGTTTTCCAAACTATGTTTGCTTTTGGTTGAGATACTATGATATGATTGTGAGACATTGATGATCATGTGTTTGATCATAAGCTACACTTATGCATGCTTGATATATCTTATCTATCTTATGTGATCATTCACTTTTCTTGGTGATGAGTGCATGTATTTCATTCCTATCATTTTGAGCGCTCGACCAAGATGTATGTGACATGGAAGAGTAACCCATGATTCTAACTCTTTGTGCATTTGCAGTCCGAAGCAAATTTTAAATATGCACAAATTTAGGGGGAGCTCTTACTTATCACATACTTCTCAAAGCAACGATATATTTCATTCTTATTATCATTTGTCGAAGCTTTGATCTATATGTTGTCATCAATTACCAAAAAGGGGGCGATTGAAAGTGCAACTATCCCTAGGTGGTTTTGGTAATTCATAACAACATATAGCTCATTGAGCTAATGCTATTCCAAGATGATTATTTCAGGAAAGCTCAATGATTGGCATGGCATGGATGGTGAAAGTGGAACCCTCAAAATGCTAAGGACAAAGGATTGGCTCAAGCTCAAAAGCTCAAGACTCTTCATTTTACATTTTAGGGATCCAAGATCACATTGAGTCCATAGGAAAAGCCAATACTATCATGGAGGGATGAGGTGTTGCTTAATGAGCCCTTTGCTTCATGTGCTTAATGATATGCTCCAAAATCCTCAGCTACTTTCTCATATCCACTCTTGATCTGAACCCAAAGCCAAACTCGGTCCTACCGATTCTTCCTATCCGGCGCCACCGAGTTTCACATGTCATAAGCCACTGCCAAACCCTAGCAAATCGGTTCTACCGATAGGGATCTCGGTCTCACTGAGATGGGATTGCAATTTCTCTGTTTCCTTTTCGTAACTTTTCAGTCTCACCGAAAGAGCGGATCGGTCCCACCGAGATTGCAATGCAAACTCTCTGTTTCCTTTTTGTAACTTTTCGGTCTCACCGAAAGAGCAAATCGGTCCCATCGAGTTTGCCTGACCAACTCTCTGGTTAGCTTATTACCAAATCGGTCTCACCGAGTTTGTGTAATCGGTCTCACCGAGATTACGTTATGCCCTAACCCTAACCATATCGGTCCTACCGAGTTGCATATCAGTCCCGCCGAAAATCTCTAACGGTCACTAGGTTTACTCTTTCGGTTCGACCGAGTTTGTTGATTCGATCCCACCGAGATTGGTAAATTGTGTGTAACGGTTGGATTTTGTGTGGAGGCTATATATACCCCTCCACCTCCTCTTCACTCGTGGAGAGAGCCATCATAACACATCTACACTTCCAACTCATATGTTCTGAGAGAGAACCACCTACCCTTGTGTTGAGGCCAAGATATGCCATTCCTACCATATGAATCTTGATCTCTAGCCTTCCCCAAGTTGCTTTCCACTCAAATCTTCTTTCCACCAAATCCAAATCCTGTGTGAGAGAGTTGAGTGTTGGGGAGACTATCATTTGAAGACAAGAGCAAGGAGTTCATCATCAACACACCATTTGTTACTTCTTGGAGAGTGGTGTCTCCTAGATTGGCTTGGTGTCACTTGGGAGCCTCCGACAAGATTGTGGAGTTGAACCAAGGAGTTTGTAAGGGCAAGGAGATCGCCTACTTCGTGAAGATCTACCGCTAGTGAGGCAAGTCCTTCGTGGGTGATGGCCATGATGGGATAGACAAGGTTTCTTCTTCGTGGACCCTTCATGGGTGGAGCCCTCCATGGACTCGCGCAACCATTACCCTCCGTGGGTTGAAGTCTCCATCAACGTGGATGTAGGATAGCACCACCTATCCGAACCACGATAAAAACATCCTTGTCTCCAATTGCGTTTGAATTCTCCAAACCCTTCCCTTTACATTTTTGCAAGTTGCATGCTTTACTTTCCGCTGCCTATATACTCTTTGCATGCTTGCTTGAATTGTATGATGATTGCTTGACTTGTCCTAAAGTAGCTAAAATCTGCCAAGAACTAAAATTGGGAAAAGGTTAAGTTTTTATTTGGTCAAGTAGTCTAATCACCCCCCTCTAGACATACTTCCGATCCTACATCAACCAAGAACACTATGAAGATGCAATAACGATTTGGATCAGATCGTTACCGACTACGAGTTGCAGCGGAAGAAAACAAGTCGGTGTAGATCATAGTTGAAATCCCTCGGACCGTTCAAGAACGATCTCTTGAACGGAAGACCGAAAGCACGGCCTCTCCACAATTTGCAATTGTACGATCTTCTCGATCTGGCGGCGCTTCACCGTCCAGAGCTAATCTTCACCGGAGAATTAGAGGGAGGATATTATAACCACATTGGGCTTCTAATTATGAGGATTAGAGAGGATCTAGATATAGCTCTAGTTGGATCAATTAGAACTAGAGAACTAGAGGAGGCTCCGAAATTATATGTCCCAAAGTGCCCAAAACCTAATATATAGATTGGAGGAGAGGGAGGGGGCACCACAAGGGGGAAGGAAACCCCCCTTTTGCCGGCCAAGGAGGGGGAGTTCCCCTCCAATTCGGCCTCCCCCTAAACCCTAAACGCCTCCCCTATTGGGCCTGTGTGGCCCAATATCCTTTCCAACATGATACGTCTTCAACGTATCTACAATTTTTTATTGTTCCATGCTGTTATATTATCAATCTTGGATGTTTTATAATCATTTTTGGTACTAACCTATTGACATAGTGCCAAGTGTCAGTTGCTGTTTTTGCATGTATTTTGGAGATTTTTTTTGACCAGAAGACATCCGGTGGGCCAAAGAAGCGCCTAGGGGTGCTCCGAGGGGAGCACAACCCACCAGGGACGCGCCAGGAGGCCCAGGCGCGCCCTGGTGGGTTGTGCCCACCTCGGGTGCCCCCTAAACCGACTCTTTGCTCTATAAATACCCAAATGTTCCAGAAACCCTAGGGGAGTCGACAAAAATCAATTCCAGCCGCCGCAGAATCCAGAACCACCAGATCCAATCTAGACACCATCACGGAGGGGTTCACCACTTCCATTGGTGCCTCTCCGATGATGCATGAGTAGTTTTTTGTAGACCTACGGGTCCGTAGTTAGTAGCTAGATGGCTTCCTCTCTCTCTCTCTCTCTCTCTCTCTCTCTCTCTCTCTCTCTTGATTCTAAATACAATGGTCTCTTGGAGATCCATATAATGTAACTCTTTTTGCGATGTGTTTGTTGGGATCGGATGAACTTTGATTTTATGATCAGATCTACCTTTTTATCCATGAAAGTTATTTGAGTCTTCTATGATCTCTTATATGCATGACTACTTATAGCCTCGTATTTCTTCTCCGATATTTGGGTTTTGTTTGGCCAACTTGATCTATTTATCTTGCAATGGGAAGAGGTGCTTTGTAGTGGGTTCGATCTTACGGTGCTTGATCCCAGTGACATAAATAGATCGTTGCTACTAAGGATAAAATGATGGGGTCTATTTCTACATAAATAGATCTTGTCTACATCATGTCATCGTTCTTATTGCATTACTCCATTTTTTCATGAACTTAATACACTAGATGCATACTGGATAGCGGTCAATGTGTGGAGTAATAGTACTAGATGCAGGCAGCAGTCGGTCTACTAATCTTGGACATGATGCCTATATAATGATCATTGCCTGGATATTGTCATGATTATTTGAAGTTCTATCAATTTCCGAATAGTAATTTTTTATCCACCGTTTGCTATTTTTCTCAAGAGAAGCCACTAGTGAAACCTACGGCCCCCGGGTCTCTCTATCATATTATTTGCCTTTGTGATCTATTTTATTTGCCTTTTATTTTCAGATCTATTAAACCAAAAATACAAAAATACCTTGCTGCAATTTATTTTATTTGGCGTTCGATCTATTCATATTTACAACTCTCTCATGTCTGTTTGCCAATTTCTGGTGTCGTAGCCCGAAAGGGGTTGACAACCGTCGGGTTGCGAGTATTTGTTATTTGTGTGCACGTACTGTTTACGTAATGTTGCTTGGTTCTCCTACTAGTTCGATAACCATGGTCTCATCACTGAGGGAAATACCTACTGTCGATGTGCTGCGTCATCCCTTCCTCTTTGGGGAAATACCGATATAGTTCTAGAAGGCATCACACCACTTGGCCTTTTTTAAAGCCCGTTGATATTTAATTAAATATGAAAGCCTCTAATTATAATTAGAGCCTTCCATTATTAATTTAGCATCTCCGGAGACATTTTTCACCTATATATTATTTATCGGTACTACCTGGTAAACCCCGAAACGCTTCCGGTTCCTCTAGAAACTATTTCGAATATCAATGAAATTATTTCATAAATATTTCCTCATTACTCCTGTCCTACTAACACTCAGCAGATCAGGATTACCATAAGCTTGTGATCCTGTAGGTTCGGTAAAACATAGACATGAACAAAAAACCCTTCCGTTCAAGATCGATAAGGGAACCATGGACATCCATATCGATCCCTATGAGTACACGAATGACATTCGAGTGAACCTTTGGTTATCATGTACTATTGCCTTTGCTTCGCGATACTTTACAAACCTGAGGTGAGATATATTGGTATGCTATTGAGTCATTTCCATGCTTACTATATCATTCCCCTAGTTACCGGTTTTGCTCTTCTTTCCCGTTGACATGTTCTCGCATTCCCATGACCTAATCACCTATGACTGGCCAGACGATGCTGGATGTCGTTACACTGAGAGGTCCCTAAGAATATCTCTGCATTGTTGAAGGAGCAAATCCCACTCATGAACTAACTAGCCCCTTGTCAAACTTTCTGATGAACCTGGAAGTTGTCGTTATGATCACCGTGTTACAAATGACGTTTGAGAAACCCCAAAGTTTGTACATTAAGAAGTGACTGTGATACTCTCATGGTCTAAGGAATTAAACCACCTTTAACTCTCCGTGTTATAACAATTGACTTGTGACAATTATATCTCAAACTGCAAATAACAAGTTTGGGTTGATTCAATATGATCATTCTTCCAACGTCATATTCTGAAAGTTATTTTAGGACTATCGTTACACTTAACGATATCCTAAGATCTAGAAAACATGATCACTAACAACACTTGAGCTAGTCTTAGAGGCGAGAGTAGGAATCATGTTTTACCGTTTATCATTCTACACGTGCATATGAGTTTTACACCGAATTGCATATTCCAGGATCATAGCAATTATAGCATAGAATATAAACTCTTAATTATAAACATGGAAATATAATAATACAATATTATTGCATCTAGGGCGTATTTCCAACAAACCCATGCTTGCACTAGAGTCAATAATCAAGTTAGCACATTTTCTTTCTACACCAATGGAAATCTTGTGTTAGTTCATGCTTTGCTTGTGGTATAGCCTTCATCTTCTCAAATCTGACAACTTCAGATCTGAGTGTATGTTTGCATTCCTCTTATGTTCTTCTTTAATAGGTGCAGTATGTTCCTTGTTGGGAAGAGTAGCAAAGACATTTGCGGTCGACAGGTCAGGTCGAGTTGGTCTGCCTTAATATCCAGGAAATGCTGGGAGCAGACTGATAGTAACAGTAGTGTATCTATGGTTGCAGAGAGCCGCCCCATAGGGGATCGAAAGGCTTTCGAGCAACAACGACTATATAACCCAGATTTTCCAACCAGGTGCACTTTCCCGATTTTACTCATGATGCTTGTGGTTTCCACCTTTTACGTACACTACGATCTGCCTAGGTGTTTTGTGTTGCACTAGCAGTTCTCCATCCTTCAAGCTAAAAACTTGTCACTCTTAATTCCAAAGCTTAATTGTTCAAATATGAATCTGATATTAGTTAAACAGGCACATTTTATTGGTCACAAATGTTCTTACTTCAGTTTTCAAATGGATGTGCGTCACGTATAGAGAGACAGGAGGGAATTGTATTTCTCTGTGCGCTCTGGTTCATCATGGGTGAGCAGCGGACATTATATTGTAAGACGTGTAATATCCACAATTCCTTGCTCTTTTGTTCTTCTTCAACATGTTCCTCTTCATTTTCTCCTTTAATAAGTATAGTATGTTCCTTGTCAGGAATAGGAGTAGAGATATTTGTAGTTGACATGTCTTTTATGCTGCTTCTGATAGATTATTTCAACACTTGGAGTTGGTCTACCATAATATCCAGGAACTGTTGGGGGTTGAGTGGCCTTTGAGAGACTAGACTGAAAGTAACAATAGTGCACCTTTAGTTGAAGAGAGTTGTCATGAAGGGCTCCAAAGGCTTTCGAGCAGTACTGGCAATACAACCCCATTTTTTCCAGCCAATCGCACTTCCCCAATTTTACTCGTGATGCTTGGGGTTTCCACCTTTCACGTATACTACGATCTGCCTAGGTGCTTTGTGTTGCACTAGCAGTCCTCCACCCCTCAAGCTATAAAGATGCCACTCATAATTTCAAAGCTTAGTTGTTCAAATGCAAATCTGGTATGATACTGATATTAGTTAAACAGACACACATTCAATTGCTCAGCAAATGTTCTTGCTTGAGTTTCAAAGTGCACGTGCTCCACATATAGAAAGGCAGGAGGGAATTATATTTCTCTATGCGCTTTGTTCATCATGTGTGGGCATTAAACTTTGTATATAGTATATTTTGAAGTTATCATCTACAAAGTTTCATTACTTCTGGAGCCCTCAACAAGAAGCCTGTAGTTTGAGTAGTAGGCCACATTATATTAATGCACACACCAAATTACAACACACATGGCATCTCTCAGAAGAGTTGCACAAAGATAGCACATAGGGGTTTACAAGGAGGCACTATTCGATTAGAATCCCCTATGTGTTACGAAGATAATTGATACGTCTCTAACGTATCTATATTTTTTTATTATTTCATGCTATTATAGTATCAATCTAAAATGTTTTATATGCACTTATATATATATATATATATATATATATATATATATATATATATATATATGTATCATTTTTTTGGACTAACCTATTAACTTACTTCCCAGTGCCAGTTGTTTTTTTTCTTCATGTTTTTGGCTTTTCAGGAAATCAATATCAAATAGAGTCCAAATGGAGAAAAAACTTTGGATTAATTTTTTCTGGACCAGAAGGGACCCTAGAAGCTTCGAGATAAGACCTGAAGAAGCAACAAGGGAGCGACAAGCTCGGGAGGCATGCTCTCCCAGGCTTGTGGGCCCCTCGTGGCACCTCTTGACCTAATTCTAGCGCTATAAATTCCCAAATATTCCCAATACATTAGGGAGCCACCCGAAATACTTTTTCCGCCGCCGCAAGTTTCTGTTCTTACGAGATCCCATCTGGAGGCCTTTTCTGGCACTCTGCCGGAGGGGGATTAATTTATGGAGGGCTTCTACACCAACCTTCCTGCCCTTCTGAAGATGCATGAGTAGTTTACCATAGACCTATGGGCCCATATCTAGTAGCTAGATGGATTCTTATCTCTTTTTGATCTTCAATACAATGTTCTCCTCGATGTTCTTGGAGATCTATTAGATGTAATCTTTTTTTGCTGTGCGTTTGTTGGGATCCGTTGAATTATGGGTTTATAATCAGATTATTCATGAATATTATTTGAGTCTTCTCTGAAATCTTTTATGCATGATTGTTATAGCTTTTTATTTTTGTCTGATTTGTTCGTTTGGTTTGGCCAGCTAGATTGATTTATCTTGCAATGGAAGAGGTGCTTTGTGATGGGCTCAATCTTGCGTTGCTCAATCCCAGTGACAGAAAGGGACATGACACGTATGTGTATTGTTGCCATTAAAGACAAAAAGATGGGGTTTATTCATATTAATTGGGGTTACTTTGTCTACATCATCTCATCTTGCTTAAGGCGTTATGTCATTCTTTGTGAACTTAATACTCTAGATGCATGCTGGATTCGATGTGTGGAGTAACAATAGTAGATGCAGGCAGGAGTCGGTCTACTTGTCTCGGACGTTATGCCTATATACATGATCATTGCATGCCTTGAATATCATCATAACTATGCGCTTTTCTATCAATTGCCCAATAGTAATTTGTTTACCCACTGTATGCTATTTTCAAGAGAGAAGCCTCTAGTGAAAACTATGCCCCCAGGTCTATCTTTATCATACATTAAGATGCAAAAATACCTTGCTGCAATTTATTTACCTTTATTTTTATTTTGTGTTTATTTATCTATCTCTCACTATGAGAGTTGATTCTTGCAATTGACCGCCAAGGGATTGACAACCCCTTATTTGCGTTGGGTGCAAGTATTTGTTCTTCTATGTGTAGGTACTATTCACGAGGTATTGCGTGCTTCTCCTACTGGTTCTTAACTGAGGGAAATATTTATCTCTACTGTACTGTATCATCATCTCCTCCTCGAGGAAATCCCAACGCAGCTAACAATTAGCAGGAAGAATTTATGGCGCCGTTGCAAGGGAGGATTCACGTCAAGATAGCCTCCCATCAACATGCCAATTTATGGTGTCGTTGCCGGGGAGACATCGCCAACACCTATAAAGTACCATTGCATAAACATTCATCTCCTTACATTTACTTTCATTTGCCATTTGCCTCTCGTTTTTATCTCCCTCGCTTCTAAAACAATTTTACAAAAACACAAAAAAAATGTTTGCTCGTTTTCTTGCTTTTATTGCCTCCTTGTCAACACTCAAAAATAGAAAATGAAAGCAAAAAAATTTAAGATAACTATGGATCCTCATCCACTTGTTAATCTTTTCAAAAGATCCAATTATGATGAACCAGTTGCTAGTGAGTTGAGTGCACTTGATTACCTCTACGAAGTTTTGCTTGAAAATCATGAATTTGAAAATTGTGATAAAGTTTTAAAATAAGAATTTATAAAGTGATTCATGATACCTCCTTGAATGAAAAGCATGATTGCAATGATGTTATTATAAATTCTATTAATGTCAATTGTGCTAATGATATGCAAAACTACAAGCTTGGGGATGATGAATTTGTTATTTCCACTACTTATTGTAATGATCATGACTGAGGTGATGCTTTTTATGATCTTGAAAATTTATTTAAGCCTCATGATGATTATGATATTGATAATAATGTTTGCAATAATATTGAAAGTTGGTTTGGAGGAGTGTCAACTTTAGGAAAAGAGAATCCCACATATTTGAAGAGTGTTCAATCTTATGAAATGATTAATAAAAGTGGGTTTGGAGAGGTCATGACTTTAGTTGATGTTAATCCCACTATTTTGGAAGAGTATAAAAACTTTATGTACGTGAATCATGAAGAGAAAATTTCTTATGATAGTTATATTGTTGAATTTGATTATGATCCTACATGTAATTATTTTGAGAGAGGAAAATATGGTTATGGAAATCTTCATGTTACTAAATTACCTCTCTTCATGTTGAGATTTCTATTGTTTCTTTCTTCTTCCTTGCATATGCTAGATATTGCTTGTCTTGATAATTTGTTTCCCTATAAAATGCCTATGCGTAGGAGGTATGTTAGACTTAAATGTGTTTGTCACATGTTTCATGATGCTCTCTTTGCGCTTCAATTCTTGTCTTTTATCAGAGCATCGTTAATGTCCCAAGCATATCTTAATGGCTATAAAGAGCTAGCTTGTTTTTTTGAATATTTACTCTGAGGCAAAGCCCCACAGCCCTTTATTAAAGAAAGCAGAACTATACAAACAAATTACAGACTATACAAGGAAAAAAGAAAAGAGTCTACCGATGGCTAAACATCCCTACCTGATTTACAACAAAGAATCAACCCAAGCCAAGAGTTTTGGTTTAATACAATCGTTCACCCTATGAGCAAGCAAAAAAATATCATGGATGAATTTACACTTCCAAGCACTGAAATTAGCTCTCTCAGCTCCGAAGGTTCTGCCATTTCTCAAAATCCAAATATTCCAGGATGTTGTTAGCATAACTTCAAAGAAGAAAGGATGCCTGAAGCTGGACCAAGCATGGATGATACATTGCAGTATATCTGAGCCTCCAGACCAATCGATGCCCAAGTAGCTCCAGACTCTGCTGAAGGTGCAGTTAAAAAACAAATGGATTCTATCCTCATACACCAGCTCACTGCAAATGAGACAGAGATTGTTATCTTGGCTTGAGCGCCAATGTCTTCTAACCAGCATATCCTTGGTGTTTAGTCTGTCAAAGAATAGCAGCCACCCAAACACCTTGATCTTCATAGTGCACCTGCTCTGCCACAACCATTTGCAAGGTTGTATTGTAGGTAGGTGTGAGTTCATGATCGTGTAGAAGCTTTTGGCAGTGTATTCCCCTGATTTACCAGGCCAAATACAAACATCAGGTATAGTGGGGTCTCTGTTTAACTGCATGATCCAACCTTCCAGCATGTGTAACTCAGTAGCAGCCTCATGAGAAAGAGGCAAATAAAACATGGAGAAGAGATCCTGGGATTGAAGAAATTCCTGCACTGAGATCTTATCATTATTGACAAATGAAAACAACCTAGGCAATCTCCAACATAGGGGTCTAGCAGAACCCCCAATGTGCCAGGAATCTGTCCAGAACAGAGCAGAGTCACCCATGTTGATATGAGCTGAGGCAATAGCAGTATAAGCCTCATGCAGTTTCAGAACATCCCTCCACCAGAAAGATCCAGCATGAGCTGTTGCCTGCGGAACCCCATGATCATAGTAGCTATTCCATATCAGGGTCATCCAAGGAATATCAACCTTATTATAGAACTTGTGACAATGCTTGATAAGGAGTCCTTTATTCTGAATGTTCAGATTAATAACTCCTAAACCCCCTTTATCTTTTGGCCTGCAAACTAGCTCCCATGCAGCCAGAGACTGCTTTGGAGCATCACTATTGCCCCTCCAAAGACATTGCCTGAAGATTCTGTCTAGCTGCTTAATGATCCCTGGTGGAATATTGAGGCTGCACAGAAAGTATATTGGCAGAGAGGTCCGGACAGAGGTAAGAAGCTGCAAGCGAGAGCCTTGATTCAGCATGGAAGAACTTGAAGTTAACCTCCTCTCAAGACTATCAACTAGGGGCATTAGGTCAATGATCCTTAGCCTTGTAGTTCCCAAAGGCAATCCAAGATAAGTAAATGGGAGCTGCCCAATTCTACAACCAAGAATAGCAGCAAGCCTAGTTGCCTCATTATTTATATTCAATGGAATCAATGAAGATTTAGCAAAGTTGACCTTTAAACCTGTGGATTGTTGGAAGGTAAGCAGCATGTTTTTTAGGGCAACATGCTCATCATCCTTAGCTGCAAGAAATAGAATCGTGTCATCCGCATATTGAATGATGGGAAACTCTCTGTCATGGGTTTGAATAGGCAAAGAGAGCGTGCCATGCTCCATCATTTGGTTGACCACAGACTATAACAGATCCGCTGCAATGACAAACAGCAAAGGTGACAGTGGATCACCCTGTCTGACCCCACACTTGCACTTAAATTGTTTTCTAGGAATGCCATTTAACAGCACAGACGAAGAACCTATGGACCGCAATTGTTTAACCCAAGAAATCCATTTGGCATCAAACCCTTTATGCTGCAACATCTGGAGAATAACCTCATGCTCAACAGTGTCAAAGGCCTTAGCAAAATCCAACTTAAGAATTATGATTGGACGCTTGGACTGTTTACATTGATGAATATACTCAAAACTCCAGGCCAGACAATCCTGAATTGACCTGCCCTTAAGGAACCCATACTGGTTTTTGTGGACACACCTAAGGATCACCTTCAGCAACCGGTTGGCCAACAACTTTGTTAGAAATTTAAGACAAGTGTTGGTGAGAGATATTGGCCGGAAATCATCAGGCCCTTCTGGTGAAATGATCTTGGGTATGAGCGTAATGAGGGAGCCATTAATGTTTTCTAACGAAAGCTTCCCCTCATAAAAATCCCGAATCATCCTCAAGAAGTCCTTCTCAATTATAGGCCAACAGCGCTTGACAAACATCCCATTAAAGCCATCCGGACCAGGTGCCCAATCCATCGGCAATTCTTTCAAAACTTTGTTAATTTCCTCATCAGAAAACGGCAAGGATAGCTCCTCTAGACCCAGGATGGGCTCAATTAATTGGTTCAAATCGAAGCCCATATTGATCCCTTGGGCCTGGCCCATCCTTGATTTGAACGAGGCCCAAAGAATTCCCGCCATCTGAGCATGATCAGTCACAGGATCAAGCATGGAATTGGTCTTCAGACTGGAGATTGAATTCCTCCTCATACGCTCCGAGGCCATGGCATGGAAATATTTCGAATTCTCCTCGCCAACCTTTATATACCGAATAGTGCACCTCTGTTTCCAATAAATATAGTGAATTTTCAACAGATGTTCATAGTGGAACTTGACAATTTTCCTAAAATTGAATTCCGGCCTTGTTAAAGGTCGCACTTCCTCCAGCTGATCAAAGTGTAGAATCACCTTTGAGCAATCAACAGTAAGTTTTTTGATGTATGATAACTTTTTGCTCCAAATTTTTAAATCATACTACAGCCGCTTAAATTTCCTTGTGATAACCGCAGAAGAAGACAGACCAGAGAATACTGGTGCATTCCAAGACGTGGTGACACAATCCATGAACCCCGACATATCAAACCAGAAGTTTTAAAACCGAAAAGTCTTGGCCGCAGGAATGGTAGTGTCAATGGACACCACACAAGGCACATGATCCGAGGCAGTTCTGGCGAGTGGATTAACCACAGTGTTCGGATAATGTGAAATCCAATCAGCAGTAGTAAAGGACCAATCAATTTGCTCAAGCAGGGGGTTTTGCTGCATATTAGACCAGGTGAAGCTACGACCTTTCAGGGGCAGCTCCAAGAGAACAAGGTGACCAATAATTTCGTTAAAAAGGAAAATATCATTAATATCACCACCCGGGAGGTTTATGTTATCCAATGACCTGATGAAATTAAAGTCCCCCAACAACAGCCAATTTTCATCAGGAGGGATGTCTAGATGATATATCCAACTAACGAAATCGTCCCTAGGCTGACCCTCACATGGCCCATATACAGAGGCTAAGGTCCATTTTTCGGAGTTCTGCAATGATTGGGAGGAGACCACAACACCAAATCTCTGAATATCAACAAGCTGGCCGTGAAAGATCGAGGAATTCCAAATGACTAAAATCCCACCATAGGCTCCAACACAAGGCGAGAACGCGAATTGATCAAACCTCCTAGGGCAAAAGGATCTAATCATTCTAATATCAAAATTCTCGCATTTAGTTTGCTGCAGACAAAGTAAAGAACATCTGCTCTCCTCAATCTTGGCACGTATGTCACACTGCCTAGCCTCAGAATTCAGCCCACGCACGTTCCAACAGAGCACATTCCAATTTCGAAAATGACAATTATCCATAAAAAACAGCGCTGGGAAGTAGTTGCAGATCTAGCTGCTTAACAGCGTGGACAAGATCATAACAGAAGTGCGAACAGTAGTAATCAAGGAGTTCAGACAGGCACACAAACAGAAAGTACTAACATAAAACGGACACAAAAACAAAGGTGCCCAATTCTCCATCAAGCTTCTTGGGCCGTCAATCATCATGTGGACCATCCTTCAGCAGGACATGGAGAAGCCATAAGCTTCTAACTCAGATGGATCAATGCCCAGAGCCACTCCAATTGCCTGCATTGTTGGTATAGGCGTCGGGGGTGGGAGAGGAAGCTGGTTGTGCTCATCGTCAAGACGAAGCTTCTTTGCCTTCGGGCGACGCAGAGGATCAGACCTTGAAGGGATTGCAGAAACTGGCTTCATGCCCGTCCTATTGGTAGAACTGCGCGTCATCCTTCTGGTGGAGAAGTCCAGAACTGGCTCCACAAGCGTGACAGAACGCCTGGAGCATGCAGACTGACGTGGTCGCTTGCCCAACGGAGATGAAGAGACCGAAGTAAACTGAAAATCCTCCTGAGAAACATGTGAAGGAGGTTGTGGAACCTGGGAACTGGAGCACGAGAGATCATCAGATGGCAACTCTTCAATGACCATCGAAGAGCTGCTTCCAGGATCGGGGACACATTATTTGGCAGTCAAAAGCAAAAATTTCTGTTGCAGATCAACAGACCCAAATTTAACTTGCATGAACGTCGCAGAAAACCCTGGTAGACAAGCTGGTATATCCCCGATGACAAATTCAGGCAGTAAAGACTTGAACGATCTCTCCCAGATCATTGTCGGCGGAAGAACTGGCCCATAAAAACCCTGACCATTCCAAAATGAATCGGGTCCAACTACACTATCGGTGTAGCTTGCAGAGGCTGCTAGACTTCAACCATATCCTCATCATCAGAAGAGTCCATGGAAGGGTTCAGAATCATAGAATTTTGGTCCTGGGCTGGTTGAACCTCTTCATGCTGCTGCTGATCAGGCTGAACCTGTTCCTCCCATGGGCCCCATCCCGCATCATGATGCACATTATCAGCCCAACCTGCCACATCATTCTGTCCTTGATTAGGGCCTGGTGGAACTGCATTCCGTCCAAGAGCAGGGTATGGAGGCATTGCCCAAAACAGCTGCGGCACCTCAGCTCCATGCAACAGGTGGGGATTCCCATTAAGAGGCATAGGATCTTCATTCGCTGGGATCATGGCACCAGCAAATTCTCCTGATAAGATATAACAACCAGCTGACCATGACACCATGACCTCACCCCAATTGGAAAATTCCCGAAAGGTCACCGAGCGAGGGACTAGTGCATTATCAGGGAACAAGGCACGGACCAAAGATCTAACCTTACGCCTGTCAGTGCTATTCCAGTAATGAAACTGTCCGAAGGTGCCAACCATATCAGCAATGCATTGAGTGTTTCTGTAATCTAAAGGGATGCCGATGAACATCAACCACCCCGTCCGTTGGCCATGAATAGCATGAAAACCTTCACCCTGATTATGAGGGATAAAACGGACAAAAACTCATTGCCTTCTTCATCGACCCCTAAAGGAAACGACAGATGTAGAGTAAAAGAGCCCCGGACAACTGGATCTTCCATCTTGAACAAACCAACTCCTTGAAACCAAGTTTGAGCAGAAATAACCGGAACATGCATCACCTGAACTAGGAAATCAAGAACCTGCTGACGACGGACACCAACCAGCTCGAGGGGTGGGATTGGCTCCACAATGGCCACCATGTACTGCGCATGTGCTCGTGGTGGTGGAATGGCCGGCGTGTAGAAGGTTCGGGGCAGACGATCCGCTCCGCCATCTTCAATGTCGAAGCCCGCAGGGATGAAGCGATGCGAATCAATCGCGTACACCGCCATTGGATGTTGCGGAGCAGGGGCCGGACCGGAGCTGGAGGAAGCTTTGGTGTGCGAGGCAGGGCGGATAGGCGGCGAAGGTGGCGGCGGAGAAGCAGAGGATGGGGTTTTCTCCGGAGTCGTTTGGTCTCGGGAAACTAGAGAGACGGGGGAGGAAAGGGAGTCCTCTTTTCTGTCCCGCTTCCCAAAACCCGGCGATGGGGCTTTAGGCACCCAGACGGACAAGTCAGGCGGCTTGCCGGTGCAGTTTTTTTAACGTGTCCCGAACGAAAACAATTGCGGCACCGGACCTGATTCGTTCGGGATATTCTCAGAACGAAAGTTTTGACGTGTGGCGCATAGCCAAGCAGTTCTGACAGTTCCAATACAGTAGACAAAAATCAAATCAAGCAAAGTCCAAAACACTCAAAAGTTTTTGTCAAACCACATTTTATCATGATTTATTTGCTTAAGTGTTGTGTCATGAAAATCAGGGTGTGACAACCCGACACGTAAGGGCTATAGCTATGGCCCATCCACCGATGAGGTGACCACGGTCAGAGCAGCTGGTTATCATGTTTCGTCCCATGAGGATGAGGATGTTTCTTCTCCAGTGACGACCTTGCCGCCGGCAAGGCTGGCGATTCAGTTTGGAACAATCCCGCCTTCCTCGGAGGGTTTATCTCCTATTCGTTTAAACCCTGGATCCTAGGGTGGCCGATTGGTTTTTGCCTTGGAAGGTTTGGATTCTTCCTCTAAGTCACCCTCGCCAAGCCATGTTCCTCTATTGCTTCCTCCCCTCAGGATATTATCAAAGATTTGCAAAGTTTTGACGATATGATTGAAGATATGGCTGTGAGTTATTGGGACTGTCAGAACTGCTTGGCTATTGCGGGACCAAGTTCTGACAGTCCCAATAACTCGCAGCCATATCTTCAATCATATCATCAAAACTTTGCAAATCTCTGATAATATCCTGAGGGGAGGAAGCTCTAGAGGAACATGGCTTGGCGAGGGTGACTTAGGGGAAGAATCCAAACCTTCCAAGGCAAAAACCAATCGGCCACCCTAGGATCCAGGGTTTAAACGAGTAGGAGATAAACCCTCCGGGGAAGGCGGGATTGTTCCAAACTGAATCGCCAGCCTTGTCGGCGGCAAGGTCGTCACTGGAGAAGAAACATCCTCATCCTCATGGGACGAAACATGATAACCAGCTGCTCTGACCGTGGTCACCTCAACGGTGGATGGGCCATAGCTATAGCCCTTACGTGTCGGGTTGTCACACCCTGATTTTCATGACACAACACTTAAGCAAATAAATCATGATAAAATGTGGTTTGACAAAAACTTTTGAGTGTTTTGGACTTTGCTTGATTTGATTTTTGTCTACTGTTTGCAAGTGCTCTAAAAATCAAATAAATCCTCCAACTCCTATACTTCATCTCCTTGCTCCAAACTCTTGAACCAATGATCGTGCCATGTGTATACGACATAAAAATAATTTCTTATAAAAATAATTTGGCCAAATAGTATTTTCAAAAATTAGTTTTTCAAAAACCCCTGAATTGAGGTTTGCACTGCAAGTACTTAATTAAGGGCAGTAAAAATCTTTCCAAAAATATTTTTGACTCCTATTAGATATAGGATACCCAAAAACCACAAAAATATAATTTTAAAACTTATTTTCCTGTTTTATTTAAAGGATTTTTCTTAAGTCCGAAAATAGTCTTTAATAGGTTAAAATTATGTTAAAGCTTTAAAAATAATTGAGAAAAATTAGGGAGACTCATTGGACATATATTTTTCCATATATATGAGTTTCAACATATGGTCATGATCAAAATATTGGACAAAATCCTCCAGAACCATTTCAGCTCATTTCAAATATTTGAAATATTCCTATAAGAAATATTTTCAAATAAATCCAGGAAAATTCTAACATGTCACATATGGCAACTTTCTTCAAATGGACTCAAACTTGGTGGTCAACCTCAATTATGTGTGACACTTGATCCTGTTAATTCTCATGTCAAGTGGAGTTAATTTGCTTGCCCAAATTTTCATCAAACACCTTCTGTCACTTTTTAAAAATCACCATTTTGACCACTTACACTATTCTCCTTGAGCTCAAATTTTTACCACATATCCTAGTCTTCTCCTATCTCCAGTAACTCTTCCCTGGCCTCAGCTCAATGATTGAGGGGTGAAACACCCCCATTTACCCTTCTGGACAGCAGCATTCTTCTCCTTTCTCACCTCCCTCCTCATTCCAGTGGCCCTCCATGGCACCAATGCTTCCTCCCCTTTCTTTACTACTCCCTAGCACTACTGGACACAAGTGGCCGCGCCCACTTCCCCCTTTTTATGCCATGGCATGCCAAAGGCGTGCTCCAGAGCGCGCTACAGTGCTCCCACGCACTGTAGCTGCTCTCTGCCCAAGCCACCCGACCACCTCGAGCCTCCCCCTCGCGCCAGTCGAGGTGCCTCGACGTTCGCAACACGCCACGCCCCTGGCCCACTCCTCCTTCTCCCTCCTGCTGCCTCCTTTCGCACGCGCGCCGGCCGCCCGAGAGCTCCAATGGCTGAGCTCACACGCGCGGTGCTCTGGCCCTCCCCTGCTCCTTCTCTCCCTTCTTATGGGCATGGACCTCCTCCATGAACGCCCCAGACACGCCCATATGGGCCCCCGTGGCTTGCAGCGACGGCAACAGCCTCGCCGGTGCATGGGCTCACGGTGCACCTCACCCCCTTCCCTTAAAAGCCACCCCGGCCCTCTTTGGCTTCGGATGGCTCTCTCTCCCTCCTGCGCGTCATCCCGACCGGCTCACTCCTCTCCCCGCGCCCTCCATAGCCCTCCATGGCCGGAGAGCCGCCGCCGGCATCCACCTAAATTCAGCCGAGCCCGAGCTCTTCTCCATCTCCTCTCTCCACTAGTAGGCTCCACTGAGCAAGGCGGAGCTCCCACGCTCTTTCCCTCGTCCGAGGGCACACCGTAGCGCCGTCCCCAATCTCGCCCGACGCCGCCGTCCGCCAGCGTCCAAGCCGTCGTCGCCTCGATCATCCCCGGCAGCCGTGGCATACATGAATGGATGCGGCGTTCGGCGCCGAGCTCATCCATAGCCAGGGCGTCGCCGGAGGTGCTCCGTAGCACCGGCAGTCGCCGTCGGGGCTCTCTGCTCCCTCGGACAGGCAAGCGCACGGGAGGAAGGCAAAGACGAAGGCCCTGCAGGCGGGCCCCGCTCGTCAGTTGCCCAGCCATCGGGCCACGCTGGCAAGTGGAGGCGGGTTCGCCCCCTCTCGCGTCCCCGCGGCGAAGGCGCACTCCGCGTGGGCGCCTTCGACGTCGCCTCTGTCACCCCGTGCGGCCATTCAGCTGGGCCGGCCCACGGTCTAACTGTCGCCCAGTGCGCAGGATAAGGTTAAATCCTTATTTCCTTTTTCTTTTTCCAGTCAACTTCAAAAATCCATAAATAATTCAATAGAGCTCCAAATTTGATGATTCAAATTTCGAGTAGTTTATAAATTCATGCCCTATCTCATCGTGCTATTTGCACATTTTTACAAAATATTTCCTTCCCAAGTATTTATCAAATCCTATTTTTCCATTTTTGTGATAAACTTTAGAAAATCACAGAGAGCCCATTTTTGATCCAAATGCCATGATTAAAGATCCTAGATACTTATAAGTTCATAACTTAGTTTTTCAACATTTTTCCTAATACTTTCTGTGCCACACAAGATAATGAGCCATTTCTTCATATTTGTCAACTTTGCAAATTCATAGGAAAATCATTTCAACTCCAAATCCAGTAAAACCAATTCCTAGATGCTTCTAAAATCATCCTTTGTTAAATGGGTGCCTTTGCTCATTTTTCAAAAATATGTTTCTGTACACTTCTTGCAAATCCATAAACCCCTTGATTCCATCATATCAAAATGTTTAGGAATATCCACTGACCCAATTCCAATGAAACCACTCTGGTTAATTTTCATATAACCAGAGATGTCCTAGAAAAGTCAAATTAATTTTTTTAGAGCACTTTTATTTTCTGCCTTGTTGTGTTGCTTATTGTGATTGTTTCCGACGTTAGTTGACGAAGTAGACGGAGTACTTAGAGAAGGACCAGAAGATTTCAAGACTCTGATGAACCAGGCAAGCAACCCTTTGACCATGATGAACCATTTTACATCATGATTGCATTTTCGTTGCTTCACTGAGTGCATGATATACCCTGAATGGCAACCTTGCTAGGCTTGCCTCTGTTGCATGCTCCACTGATACTTGCATTGTTCATGACTCTACCCTTGCTTAGAGTTGTGTTGGTGGGTTGTAGAAATATGCTATAGTAAATGGCTACCCAAAGTGGGTTAGGGTTATGCATGGAAAGAAACAAGTGTGGGTTGACATACTTGCAAACAGCCCAGTGGGTGCCACTAATGCTCCTGGGAGATGATGATGAACTAGGTCACTACTTGGTGGAGAAGTAGTGTACCGAGGCTCGATAAAAGTGTTGTTTACAAAGAAGGATTAGATTTAAGATTTGTCGACTGTCCCAACCTTACATGCGCAACCACTCTACCCTTATATGGGAAAGGGCATTATTGATTACCTAGGCCGATACTAGCTTGGAGCCCGCATTACTAGTGACGGGGGAGAGTTGGTGCTCTCTCTCGGGACGGGGTCGTGCCAGGTAGGGCGGCCATGACTGTTTTTACAGGGCACCGGATACACCGTTGTGTCCCCTCTCGGATGTTACGATCTCGAGAGAGTCTCGTATGATGTACATCGTGAGGATACAGAACAACGAGTGGACTCTTTGTTAGTGTCGTCTAGGGAAAGATAGTGATCGGGTGCTTACCCCGGGTACTTGAGGTACCGCGGGTCATGGATGACATGGAAGTTCCCCGGATCTTGTGGGTAAAGTGTGCAACCTCTGCAGAGTGTAAAACTATTCGAATAGCCGTGTCCACGGTCAAGGACAGTTGGGTGGTGCTGCTTAGACTACGTCCATAAGTTTCTGACAAACAACATAGTTTGGTAAATCTATTGACGTGATTCGTGAGGAAGTCACGATGAGCTTGAGCATGAGTTGTTCATAACTCTCTCTCGATGTTGATGTCTGTAACCTCCTGATACTTGTTGCAGACGCATTCATATCCTTGATAAATGTTGATCATACTTGCATGAGAAAAAAACTAGCTTTCCGCAAAAATGCTAAATTAGCAGTAGTGCCTTGCATAATTATTCTGTTATCACCCTTGGGTTGCTTGCGAGTACATTCAAAGTACCCATTGGCTTGCCACTAGTTATTTTATTGGCCAGGCATGAAAGAACAGGATATAATGAAGAGTACCTTGGCGACGAGCATGCGAGCTAGGACGCTTCCCAGTCAGAATGCCTGTAGGGTTAAGGCAGATGGCATGGGTCCAAGTTGTTATTGAAGATTTCCGCTGCGATGACACACTCAAGACTTGACCATAATGGTCCTACTTGGGTAAAACGGTATGTATGGATGTAAGACTCTTGTTATTTAGCTTATGTGTGTTCAGCGAGCATTGATCTCTGGGATCACTGTACACGTGCATTCGGTGATCTCGACTTATGAGTCGGGGCCCCCACAGAGCTGGTATCAGAGCCATCATTACTGTAAGAAGCCTTAGTTAGCATGGTCGTTAGTTAGGTTAAAACTATTTTTGAAACTATTACTAGTTTTCAAAACCACCTATACTTCTCTTCCCTTCCCAGTTCTTTTCAAAAACTAAGGTATACTTTCCTTATTGATCTCCTCCCCTTCAAAATTGTTGCAAACGGTCGCTAGCACCCTCAAGCCGCTGACCACGGGATTCCTTGTAATCCTCGAAGGAGTACACCTTGCCAAACACTCACCCACCTCTTCTGAACACAAGATTGGCGACACCACAACAAGACGATACCAACAGAAGATACATCCTCGAGGAATGAGAACATGAAGGCCCAGAAGAAGGTGGCACCCTTGACATTGCTCCAAAATGATGCAACCTTAGCCTATGACGATCAGGGTGTGAGATATGCATGACCATGGTAGACATCGCTAATTGAGCAATCATGTCCTTACCGTTGTTGTATCAGCAACCACCGGTGGATGAGAACCTCGCCACTTGGCCCGCCTCACTATAGTGAGCAGGAAAACGGTTCTCTTCATCCCCCGCTCTTGGTGTCGATGTTGTCATCAACGTAACCGACATGTTGGACCTCTACTATGCCTTGTTAATGTCATTGCATAAAGGATTACCTACCTGGTACCATCGATGCCTTAGAAGACAAAACAGGATCGTCATGACTAAGAAGACAACAGAAGACCAAGTCAATACCTGCTATGAGGAGCCACCTTCACCCTATCACTTCAACAGGCAAAAAGTTGTTGAAGAATCTTCAGGCTCAACCTGGATCGTTTCATCGAACAACTACAAGAGATGTAGAAACACCTGAGGAAAACCCAGAAGACTGCACGAGGCACGAAGTAAAGAACGACTACTTAATCCGAGAACCCCTAGGGTAGGATGAGTCATGTACCCCCTATGCGCAGTCGGGTCCATATGATGGTTTGAATAGAACCATGACTATGTGTTGCTTGTTTTTATTTGTTTGTGTTTTGATATAAGTCGCACTTTTGCCCTAGGCAACAAGTACGCGACTATATCACCTTCCTTGTTTCTTTTTTTTAGCCCTTTTTGGCACCCGTTTGTTTGCACCTGCACTATAGAACCCCCTTTAGGCATTCCCCTCCTCTATGCTACTTCTCCCTCTCATCTCTCTCATCAACTGAAGGCTAGCAAGACAAGATGCACCAAGAATTCCACCTCAACAGCCAACTAGCACTGAAGACTTTTGCTACAACCTCCTAGACCAAGTGCAGCCCCGTAGAGTTATGGTTGCCCCTCAAGATTAGAGACCCATTCCTAGACCCTTCGAGACTTCATAAGATATCCCAGCTCGAATCCTTAACCATGTGCTTAACCCACAGAATTGCAAGAGAACCAGTTAAGCCTCCGTAACCTTGCTTATCACTGGGTTCATTATGGAACTAATGGGCATAGTGAACGAGCACATTGTCATCCTAAGATAGCACCAGAACTGACGATGCCATAGGAAAGACCAATTTGGGGATATATGAACAGAGGACAAATGACTTGGTGAGTTTATATCAGTGACCTTGAGGAATTATCTAAGACTTTGGTGGATCATGAGGCTTTTCATGTTGGTAGCTGAACTTGGTGGGATCATGTTGATAGAGTAGCATAACTTTCATTACCCCTGGAGTAAATTGGATTTTGTAGGACAATTATATCGCAAGATGAAATTCTTGGAAGTATAAGGTTTTGACATAGCCAGGGGATATTGATAGGAGATGGTTGGCATTACAATAAGGACTTGGGGTAAACATATAGGAATTCCCGTTGGACATGAGATTTGGATTTAAGTAGGTAATTCTAGTTGAGTATAGATGATGAGTGAGTCTACATGGTTCGGAGTAAATTGGATTTAGACTGATGATCTCGATCATGATACCATGTTTCTTGGAGGACAATAAACTAGGAGATTGGGTTAATTGTCGGAGTTGATTTAGGGATCTATATAAGCTTGACCTTGGAGTTTACTTGACCATGATAATGGAAATTGGTGGACTTACTATAGTAGAGACAACTCTTTGGGGATTATAGGGACTTTAGGAGATCATATGGAACACCATAGACATTGGATTTGTAGAATTAAAGGATTAGGTAGTGATTAATGGAAGTTAACGAGTTGTTGGAGTTGATTCATAGGAAGGAAACAAGATTTTGGAGTGGCATACGACGTATTTCCTTAGGAAAGAGATGCACTATCTTGGACCTTGGAAGAATAGGCTGAACACTTGGATTGTGGTGTTTAATTCAATCTTAGAAGCTTGTATGTTCTACCCCTGGATTTTTACATAAATATGAGTTTGGGGATAGTTGTCATGTATGATTTTGTTAGACCTCCCCTCGGGAGTCATGAGGACATGAATAGCATGAGTGATGATTGGAGTTGACCTATACGAAATGATGCTTTCAGCGGTATAAGGTTATTTGTTTGAAGGACTAGGTAGAACTATTGGCATCTCAGGAACCGTGCTTAAGGATAAGGTGACAAACGTTTGCTCACACACTAGAATCCTTGAAACCCTTAAGCCCCACCAAGCCACGATATGGTCGGAATCACAACCATGGGCTTTGGCTCTAGGACAAGTAAACCTTGGCCAATACCCAACCATGACCACCACCGATACCCCAACCTATACCGTATGTACCCCGTGGGCAAGTTTTCGCGGAGTACTCGGACAAGTTAGTTGCCATCTTTCTTTGATGACATACTTGCCTACCGGAATACGGAAGAAGAGCCGTTCAACTGGTTAGACGACATTTGAAGACCGCCATGCCAAGAAGGAAGAACTACACCAACCACCATCATCAACAAGTAAACCTCCGCGTTCAAGACCAGGTGTATCTACAAGCCACTTCTCTCAAAGGAACCCAACATTTTCATGTCAAAGTGAAGCTCACACCAAGATTATCGACCCTCTTCGAGATCACTACGAGACGATTGAAGAGTAGACTTGTAGGATCAGAAGTATGTCTAGAGGGGGTGATTAGACTACTTGACAAAATAAAAACTTAACCTTTTCCCAGTTTTAGTTCTTGGCAGATTTTAGCTACTTTAGGACAAGTCAAGCAATCATCACACAATTCAAGCAAGCATGCAAAGAGTATATAGGCAGCGGAAAGTAAAGCATGCAACTTGCAAGAATGTAAAGGGAAGGGTTTGGAGAATTCAAATGCTATTGGAGACACGGATGTTTTTCCCATGGTTCGGATAGGTGGTGCTATCCTACATCCACGTTGATGGAGACTTCAACCCACGAAGGGTAATGGTTGCGCGAGTCCACGGAGGGCTCCACCCACGAAGGGTCCACGAAGAAGCAACCTTGTCTATCCCACCATGGCCATCACCCACGAAGGACTTGCCTCACTAGCGGTAGATCTTCACGAAGTAGGCGATCTCCTTGCCCTTACAAACTCCTTGGTTCAACTCCACAATCTTGTCGGAGGCTCCCAAGTGACACCTAGCCAATCTAGGAGACACCACTCTCCAAGAAGTAACAAATGGTGTGTTGATGATGAACTCCTTGCTCTTGTGCTTCAAATGATAGTCTCCCCAACACTCAACTCTCTCTCACAGGATTTGGATTTGGTGGAAAGAAGATTTGAGTGGAAAGCAACTTGGGAAAGGCTAGAGATCAAGATTCATATGGTAGGAATGGAATATCTTGGTCTCAACACATGAGTAGGTGGTTCTCTCTCAGAACATATGAGTTGGAAGTGTAGTTGTGTTCTGATGGCTCTCTCCACGAGTGAAGAGGAGGTGGAGGGGTATATATAGCCTCCACACAAAATCCAACCGTTACACACAATTTACCAATCTCGGTGGGACCGAATCAACAAACTCAGTCGGACCGAAATAGTAAACCTAGTGACCGTTAGAGATTTTCGGTGGTACTGACATGCAACTCGGTAGGACCGATATGGTTAGGGTTAGGGCATAACATAATCTCGGTGAGACCGATTACACAAACTCGGTGAGACCGATTTGGTAATTAGCTATCCAGTGAGTTGGTCAGGTAAACTCGGTGGGACCGATTTGTTCTTTCGGTGAGACCGAAATGTTACAAAAGGGAAACAGAGAGTTTACATTGCAATCTCGGTGGGACCGATCCGCTCTTTCGGTGAGACCGAAAAGTTACGAAAAGGAAACAGAGAGATTGCAATCCCATCTCGGTGAGACCGAGATCCCTATCGGTAGAACCAAATTGCTAGGGTTTGGCAGTGGCTTATGACATGTGAAACTCGGTGGCGCCGGATAGAAAGAATCGGTAGGTCCGAGTTTGGCTTTGGGTTTAGGTCATTTGTAGATATGGGAAGGTAGCTGAGGATTTTGGAGCATATCATTAAGCACATGAAGCAAAAGGCTCATTAAGCAACACCTCATCCCTCCTTGATAGTATTGGCTTTTCCTATGGACTCAATGTGATCTTGGATCACTAAAATGTAAAATGAAGAGTCTTGAGCTTTTGAGCTTGAGCCAATCCTTTGTCCTTAGCATTTTGAGGGTTCCACTTTCACCATCCATGCCATGCCAATCATTGAGCTTTCCTGAAATAATTGTCTTGGAATAGCATTAGCTCAGTGAGCTATATGTTGTTATGAATTACCAAAACCACCTAGGGATAGTTGCACTTTCAATCTCCCCCTTTTTGGTAATTGATGACAACATATAGATCAAAGCTTCGACAAATGATAATAAGAATGAATTATATCGTCGCTTTGAGAAGTATGTGATAAGTAAGAGCTCCCCCTAAATTTGTGCATATTTTAAAATTTGCTTTGGACTGCAAATGCACAAAGAGTTAGAATCATGGGTTACTCTTCCATGTCACATACATCTTGGTGGAGCGCTCAAAATGATAAGAATGAAATACATGCACTCATCACCAAGAAAAGTGAATGATCACATAAGATAGATAGGATATATCAAGCATGCATAAGTGTAGCTTATGATCAAACACATGATCATCAATGTCTCACAAGCATATCAAAGTATCTCGACCAAAAGCAAACAATGTTTGAAAAACCACCAAATAAAGCAAGAGAGAATAAAAGCAACACTCTCTCTCGAAGCCTATGATCTATACAGTTTTCTCCCCCTTTGGAAACAAGTTACCAAAAAGTTCCTAGAAAATGCATAGTGCTAGATCGACACTCAGGCTTGATCTTCTGGTGGTGGTGGAGTCTGGATCACTCCAAGGACGAAGGCTTCTGTAGACGTGGTTGGAGCTGGAGCTGAAGTAGATGCTGGAGCTCGTTGGGCTGGTGCTGTGGCTGGAGCTAAGGTGGTGGCTCTTGTGTCAGGAACTAGCACTGCAGACGACCTCTGGGCTCGTGGCACTCTAGCAAATGCATCAGTGGTAGTCTTCCCTTTCCTCTCCTGCATGTCATCTTGCAGTTGCTCCACTGCAGACTGAATTTCTGTCACTTTGACATCCAAGTCATAGAACTTTTGTTCTACGATCCTCTCTAAGCTCTCCTGATTCTGAGTGAGGGTGGCCAGTCCTTTCTCTATCCTCAGGGTGGATGCAATCAAGTAACTGAGCTTCTCTTGCTTGGTTTTCAAGAAATATTCAAATGCCTCCTCTTGAGTTGGCATCTTTGCAGCTTTCTCCTTCCTTGCCTTCTCCTTCTGTGCTTGTGCATGGGCTGAAGATGGTTCATCCTTGTTCATCACAACTTGATTGTCCTCAAAGTCTAGATGAATAGGCAAATGTTCCTTGTCACAAGAGGTATATGCTTGTGCCCATCTTGGAGTTGATCAGCTCCTGGATCTGAGGGGCATATCCACAGCTCCTCTTCTGGTCTGCTGCAGTCCTCTTGATTGTTTCTACCATGAGGCTCATGACTTTGAATTTTTGTGGTACATCAAAGATATGAAGCAAGTTGATTGCATGGCCTCTGATCATCTTGTGATCACCTGACTTGGCCAGTAGAGTGTGCCTCAGAATCCAATTGATGGTTGGCAACCCTGACAGAAGATAATGTACTGATCCAAACTTGAAAGTGTCAAGTGCTTTGTTTGGGATCTCTTTGTACATATTGGACATAGAGTTGTGGTCCATCTTCTTCTTGGCATATATATCTAGGTCATCCTCATGCTCCTCTGGGGCATTGATGAGCTGGGCCCACTCAGCAACTGTTGATTGATACCTTGTCCCTTCTGACATCCACACAATCCTACCATCTGGATAGAAGTGTGCTGTGGAGTAGAACTGCATGATCAACTCTTCATTCCACTTTGTGAGCTTCTGCCCCACAAAGTCAGCTACTCCACATGCCTTGAAGCTGTCTTGCACTCCAGGATAATGCTCTTCATTGTCCTTGATGTATTCCCAGTCAACCCATCTCATATCACACACAATGGGCTTCTTATCCAACAAGACTGTCTCATAGAAGTCCTGCTGTTCCTTAGTGTGGAACCTGTAGTCAACAACAATTCTCCTTCTGGTAGCATAAGGATCTTCTGATCTCCACTTTCTCAGCCCTGAGTCTCTTCTGATCTTCATATCCTCAGCCACAGGATGAGCATCATTGTGGTCTGGGATCTTGGGCTTCAACTTTCTGAGTACTTGTCCTTCTTCCTGTTCTGCAGTGTCAGGCACTGGGGCCTTGTTCTTCTCAGCAGCTGGGATGCTCCTTGTATTCCTCTTTGGAGTTGTCTTGGCCTTTGATGCAGCCTTGGGTGCTTCCTTGGGCTTGGATGCAGTAGCCCCTGATTTGATAGCATCACCCATAAGCTTTGGCATCTTAGGTGCTGGTGCAGCAACCTCTTCTTCCTCTTCTTCAGAAGGATCTTTCCTCATAGAAGGCTTGCCAACAACTCTGGCAGTGGTAGTTCTGACTCTTTTCTTTTTCTTGTCCTGGCCAATATCTTCTTCAGATTCCATGGTGAACTTTATAGTTCCTTCAGGTGCAGCCTTCCTAGGCTTGGAGGTAGGAACTCTCCTAGCAGGTGCCTTTTTGTGCAATCCTGGCTTGATGGCTGCAGCTGAGCCATACTCCTTCTTAAGCACAACTCTCTTGGAAGTGGCTTCCTCTTCTGCCACATAGTCCTCATCCTCTGATTCTGAGGTTCTTTTCTTCTTTTGTCTGGTGGCAGCTTTTGGCAAGTTACTGGGGGTGCTCCTGCTGCCTTCATCTGAAGAACTGGAGGGACTAGTGCCCTCACTCATGTGCACTGGCTGTTCTGACATGTTCTGGCTATCACTCTGGTCTGACATGATGAACAAGCTGACTGCTGACCCTGTGAACAGTTTATAGATGAGGTAGAGTGGATGAGCATCACAAAATGCAGAGATTTTTGCAAAAGAATGATTCAAAGTCTTAGTTTTAGTTTCCCACAGAAATCATTTCGGATCTACCGATTTTTAAACTCAGTGATACCAAAGTAGTTTTGGAACCTAAGCTAGTGAACTCGGTCAGACCGAGTCACAGTTCGGTGGCATCGAGAATGCTAGGGTTTCACAATGTTCCAAAATCGATCACACCGATTAGCAATTCTCGGTCAGACCGAGTCTCACCTGTGCAATGGCATGAGCCAAATCGGTGGGACCGAGTTTTTCAACTCGGTGGGTCCGAGATGGTTTCGACGGAAACCTAACCCTAAAAATTTTGAATCAAACCTATTCTACGAACGCATTGATTGGATAGGAGTGTTTCAAACGTGGCTAGAATTAATATGATCACAATGTGCTAGGAATCAGATTGGGGAATAGCACAAAGATCGAGTCCATACCCTAGTTCGGCGGAGACTCTCTACGGAGGCAACGGCGGGGTTGAATTCCGTTGACGGCGACGGAGACCAGCGACTGGAGGCGGCTGGCGGCGAGGAGACGATCCGGAGACCACGTTGGCAGAGCGAGCTATCGCGTGGGCGAAGGGGTTTGGAGAAATTTCCAAATTTTTGCGCGTGCCTATACATAGCCCGACCCTGTCGGTGTGACCGAGTGGAACAACTCGGCGGCACCGAGATGCAAAACTGTATACAGTTATTGCAACTTAGTGTGACCGAATGGTTCAAATCGGTTGCACCGAGATCGAAAATTTAGATCAACTTAGTGATCTCGGTAGGACCGAAAGTGGGGTATCGGTCAAACCGAGAATCACAAAGAGGTTTTGGAAGTTTAAGTCTATGACGAATCGGGGACTCCGAGTGCTCCTCACACAGAGTGGTTCGAATCTGACTTGATCAATTTTGTGATGTAGCATGAATAGAGTTTGAGACGAGAAAAGCATAGATAGCTAGAGGAGGTTCTTAGGCATTCTTGTCCATCCACTTGGCAAAAGAAAATAAATAAAGCCAAACAATCAAAACAACAAGTGGATGTCCTCGAATGAGTAAAATATGCAACCAACATGCTCACACAATAAAATGGCAATTTAAATATGTGACAAAGCATGCACAACCAATTCTAGCATCTATGAGGCAATTGGCGATGACTAGGTCATCTATATATGAGTATATTGACTTAGGAGTCAAATGAGAACACTTGATCATAGGTCATACTCATCGTTTAAGCTCAAGTGGGGTTACCACTTTTACATAAAGCATTGTTGTGTTCACATCATTAGAGTTGCTTTAGCTCAAGTCTTAGAGTAAAGCTCCCCCTAGATGTGATATCCCCCCTAAGAGGGATGAACTAACCTTGGGTTTTGTCGATGATGACTTCATGTAGATGTTGAAGATGTGGATGCTCAATGTTGATGTAGATCACTTGGAGCTATCCTTTTGAGTGAATTGCACTTTCAATACCTACATGGGTTAGTCCCACAAGGAACAAACGAGGATATCCATAGACATAGAGTGATGCACACACAAGATGATGTCCATGAAAACTTTTAGGTTACCTTGTCCCTTGACTTACCAACAAGAGGGTTTGTGACTTCTTGAACTAGTGCAAGATGTGGAAGTTGATTGCACTTGTTCTTGCCAAAATGATAAGAGTGAAGTATGTTGGCGGAGTCACCCTCAAGAACTCTCTAGTTCTTCTTCTTTTGGATCCACACCATCTTGATGGGAACCCTTGGAGTTGTAGTCGTACTTGATGAAGTGGAACTTGAAGTAGTCTTGGGAATCCACTTGACTAAGGTCTTAGGAGCTTCTTCAAATGCATCAATTTCCTCTTGAAGCTTGTCCTTGCCTTTTTGCTTGTATCTTGTGGTGGAAGATCATCTTGAGCTTGTGTCCCCTTGAAAGAAGTAGGATCATACTTCTCTTGTTGAGGAACAAACTTTGTCTTGGGGTATTGATCTTCTTCCCACTCAACTCCATTGGCATTGAACTTTCGTTCAAAACCAACACCTTGATTCTTCCGGTACCTTCCTTGCTTGCGTACAATTTCCTCGAATTGCTTACTCTCGGCAAGGCTTTTGTACACTCCTTTCTTTATGATTCCCTTCAATAAGCTATTTTCTTGCTCAAGTGTAACTTGGCTAAGAGAATCATTAGTGGAATCAAGAGAACTACTAGAAGCAACAATATTGGATTTAACATGATCATTGTTACTACTAGAGGAAGAATCTTTCTTGCTCTTGTTACTAGAGTTGACTTGAGGCATGTAAGTGGATAAGAGTAAACGCTTGGCAATGTAAGAAGAACTTTTCTTGCGGAGATCATCATTGATTGCCTTTAAAAACTCATGCTCTTGCTCAAGATTGAGCTTTTCAAAGCGTAACTTCTCATGAGCTCTTAAAAGTTCTCGATGATCTTCGAAGATAGTTTCATGAGCTAACTTAAGAGTGTTTAGTTTGTTAGTTAGAGCCTCAATTTTCTCCTGATCATTGTCATTCGTTTTATCTTGATTAGCATGATTAATTGACGTTTCATCATAGTATTCATCTCTAGAGTTGTCAACAAGTAAATCATCATCACCTAACAAGTCATCTTCATCACTATTAAAATCAACATACTCGGGGTGTGTTACCTTAGGACCTTTGGCCATGAAGAATCTTCCGATCCCTTCATTTGGTGAGTCAAATATGTCGTAGGAGTTGGTTGACACAAGTGCTAGACCGGCAACACCTTCATCTTGAGTATATTCGGAGTCGGAGTGATAACTTCTCTCGGAGTGGTTGTCGGAGTCGGAGCCGGATACCCATTCACCAACATGAGCTTGATGTCTTCGTTTTGTATAGCTCCTTGATGATTTTTCCTTTCTTTCCGAATCCTTGCTTCTCCGTGAGTGTCTTCGTTCATAACGATCATCTCTACTCCTTCTCTCTCTTGGTGGTGATTATTCTCTTTTGCTTGTTCTTTTTGGAGAATCTTCTCTTCTTTTGTAGGGAGCCGTACACTCATTCGAATAGTGTTCGGATCTTCCACAATTGTAGCAGTTTCGCTCTCAACTAGAAGATCTTTTGTCATTGTAGGACCTTGACTTGGAGCTTCTATCTTTGCTTCTACTTTTGTAGAACTTGTTGAAGTTCTTCACCATTAAGCTCAACTCTTCATTGAAGTTTTGTTTCTCACTTGATGATGTGGGGGCTTCACATGAGGCTTTGTAGGCACCACTTGATTTGTTGTGAAGTTCCTCTTTATCCTTGAGTGACATCTCATGAGCAACAATTCTTCCAATGACCTCCGTTGGCTTGAGATCTTTGTAATTAGGCATCATTTGGATCAATGTGCACACGGTATCATATTTTCCATCGAAAGCTCTTAGGATCTTCTTGATGATGAATCTATCGGTCATCTCTTCACTCCCTAAGCCGGCAATCTCGTTTGTGATGAGAGCAAGCCTAGAGTACATTTCAGCGAAACCTTCACCATCCTTCATTTTGAACTTGTCAAGTTGACTTTGAAGCACATCCAATTTGGATTCCTTGACGGAGTCGGTACCTTCGTGCATATCAATCAAAGTATCCCAAATTTCCTTTGCATTCTCAAGAAGGCTGATTTTGTTGAATTCTTCGGGGCACAATCCGTTGAAGATAATATCACAAGCTTGAGCGTTGTATTACAGCATCTTCAACTCATCTGCGGTAGCTTCACGGTTTGGTTCTTTCCCATCGAAGAAGTCACCTTGCAAGCCAACACACACAATAGCCCAAACGGCGGGGTTATGTCCGAGAATATGCATTTTCATTTTATGCTTCCAACTAGCAAAATTAGTGCCATCAAAGTAAGGACCTCTACGGTGATAATTTCCCTCACTAGACACCATACTCTCCTAGGTTGTGAAACCAAGTCTATGACCACCAAAAGCTATGGAAATCAAAGCAAATGGAGACCAAGGATCTGATACCACTTGTAGGATCGGAAGTATGTCTAGAGGGGGGGTGATTAGACTACTTGACAAAATAAAAACTTAACCTTTTCCCAATTTTAGTTCTTGGCAGATTTTAGCTACTTTAGGACAAGTCAAGCAATCATCACACAATTCAAGCAAGCATGCAAAGAGTATATAGGCAGCGGAAAGTAAAGCATGCAACTTGCAAGAATGTAAAGGGAAGGGTTTGGAGAATTCAAATGCTATTGGAGACACGGATGTCTTTCCCACGGTTCGGATAGGTGGTGCTATCCTACATCCACGTTGATGGAGACTTCAACCCACGAAGGGTAACGGTTGCGCGAGTCCACGGAGGGCTCCACCCACGAAGGGTCCACGAAGAAGCAACCTTGTCTATCCCACCATGGCCATCACCCACGAAGGACTTGCCTCACTAGCGGTAGATCTTCACGAAGTAGGCGATCTCCTTGCCCTTACAAACTCCTTGGTTCAACTCCACAATCTTGTTGGAGGCTCCCAAGTGACACCTAGCCAATCTAGGAGACACCACTCTCTAAGAAGTAACAAATGGTGTGTTGATGATGAACTCCTTGCTCTTGTGCTTCAAATGATAGTCTCCCCAACACTCAACTCTCTCTCACAGGATTTGGATTTGGTGGAAAGAAGATTTGAGTGGAAAGCAACTTGGGAAAAGCTAGAGATCAAGATTCATATGGTAGGAATGGAATATCTTGGTCTCAACACATGAGTAGGTGGTTCTCTCTCAGAACATATGAGTTGGAAGTGTAGTTGTGTTCTGATGGCTCTCTCCACGAGTGAAGAGGAGGTGGAGGGGTATATATAACCTCCACACAAAATCCAACCGTTACACACAATTTACCAATCACGGTGGGACCGAATCAACAAACTCGGTCGGACCGAAATAGTAAACCTAGTGACCGTTAGAGATATTCGGTGGGACTGACATGCAACTTGGTAGGACCGATATGGTTAGGGTTAGGGCATAACATAATCTCGGTGAGACCGATTACACAAACTCGATGAGACCGATTTGGTAATTAGCTATCCAGAGAGTTGGTCAGGTAAACTCGGTGGGACCGATTTGCTCTTTCGGTGAGACCGAAATGTTACAAAAGGGAAACAGAGAGTTTACATTGCAATCTCGGTGGGACCAATCCGCTCTTTCGGTGAGACCGAAAAGTTACGAAAAGGAAACAGAGAGATTGCAATCCCATCTCGGTGAGACCGAGATCCATATCGGTAGAACCGAATTGCTAGGGTTTGGCAGTGGCTTATGACATGTGAAACTCGGTGGCGCCAGATAGAAAGAATCGGTAGGTCCGAGTTTGGCTTTGGGTTTAGGTCATTTGTAGATATGGGAAGGTAGCTGATAATTTTGGAGCATATCATTAAGCACATGAAGCAAAAGGCTCATTAAGCAACACCTCATCCCTCCTTGATAGTATTGGCCTTTCCTATGGACTCAATGTGATCTTGGATCACTAAAATGGAAAATGAAGAGTCTTGAGCTTTTGAGCTTGAGCCAATCCTTTGTCCTTAGCATTTTGAGGGTTCCACTTTCACCATCCATGCCATGCCAATCATTGAGCTTTCCTGAAATAATTGTCTTGGAATAGCATTAGCTCAATGAGCTATATGTTGTTATGAATTACCAAAACCACCTAGGGATAGTTGCACTTTTAAGACGGCTACCAGCTAGAGTCACCACCTGAGTTACCCACTGTGCATATCGTTTTCCACGCGACACACCCCCAGAAGTGTTTCCAACTTCCTAACTAGCCCGATCTCTACAAGGGCATCGACCCCCGAGCCATCGACCCCTAGCCCAATCTAACCTACTGCGAGCTACCCATTAGCAACCTGGATCAAGAAGCACGTCATACACGAAGACACACCATCAAGTACTTCAAGTTCAATGGAGCACCACTCAGAAGCAGAAACAGTATGAGAACATGAAGACTACCCCAGACCTAAGTTTCCGTATTCCCTTCCGCGCCTAGTTTGGGAATCTCGGGGACGAGATTCTTGTAAGGGGGGTAGGTCTGTCACACCCTGATTTTCATGACACAACACTTAAGCTAATAAATCATGATAAAATATGGTTTGACAAAAACTTTTGAGTGTTTTGGACTTTGCTTGATTTGATTTTTGTCTACTGTTTGCAAGTGCTCTAAAAATCAAATAAATCCTCCAACTCCTATACTTCATCTCCTTGCTCCAAACTCTTGAACCAGTGATCATGCCATATGTATAGGACATAAAAATAATTTCTTACAAAAATAATTTGGCCAAATAGTATTTTCAAAAATTAGTTTTTCAAAAACCCCTGAATTGAGGTTTGCACTGCAAGTACTTAATTAAGGGCAGTAAAAATCTTTCCAAAAATATTTTTGACTCCTATTAGATATAGGATACCCAGAAACCAGAAAAATATAATTTTAAAAGTTACTTTCCTATTTTATTTAAAGGATTTTTCTTAAGTCCGAAAATGGTCTTTAGTAGGTTAAAATTATTTAAAGCTTTAAAAATAATTGAGAAAAAATAGGGAGACTCATTGGACATATATTTTTCCATATATATGAGTTTCAACATATGGTCATGATCAAAATATTGGGCAAAACCCTCCAGAACCATTTCAGCTCATTTCAAATATTTGAAATATTTCTATAAGAAATATTTTCAAATAAATCCAGGAAAATTCTAACATGTCACATATGACATTTTTGATGATCTTGCCAAGTACCATGTCATGGCGAATAGTATAACCCCATGAAACCCTCTCAAAATCACTTCTGTCCTTTTTCAAGTTTGAACATTTTTGCACTGTCAAACATGTCCAAATGCTCTAAAACTTGGTGCACATGCTCAAATGGTGTAATAATGCATCTAGACCAAATGGCACAAGTTGGAGAGAATGTTATCTGGATCAAAGTACCCCAAAACCCTCTTTGTCCAGAACCAAATTTGAACAGGTTTACATTGGCAACTTTCTCATTTTGATCTCAACTTTTGTGGACATGTTCAAATCCTCAAATGATCACACTACACCAAGTCGTGCATCAAGGAGAATAGATTTGCATGACTAAATCTTGGCAAAGCCATTTCTGCTGATTTCTAGGGTTTACCAAAGTTACATTGGCAACTTTCTTCAAATGGACTCAAACTTGGTGGTCAACCTCAATTATGTGTGACACTTGATCCTGTTAATTCTCATGTCAAGTGGAGTTAATTTGCTTGCCCAAATTTTCATCAAACACCTTCTGTCACTTTTTAAAAATCACCATTTTGACCACTTACACTATTCTCCTTGAGCTCAAATTTTTACCACATATCCTCCTAGTCTTCTCCTATCTCCAGTAACTCTTCCCTGGCCTCAGCTCAATGATTGAGGGGTGAAACACCCCCATTTACCCTTTTGGACAGCAGCATTCTTCTCCTTTCTCACCTCCCTCCTCATTCCAGTGGCCCTCCATGGCATCCAATGCTTCCTCCCCTTTCTTTACTACTCCCTAGCACTACTGGACACAAGTGGCCGCGCCCACTTCCCACTTTTTATGCCATGGCATGCCAAAGGCGTGCTCTAGAGCGCGCTACAGTGCTCCCACGCATTGTAGCTGCTCTCTGCCCAAGCCACCCGACCACCTCGAGCCTCCCCCTCGCGCCAGTCGAGGTGCCTCGACGTCCGCAACACGCCACGCCCCTGGCCCACTCCTCCTTGTCCCTCCTGCTGCCTCCTTTCGCACGCGCGCCGGCCGCCTGAGAGCTGCAATGGCTGAGCTCACACGCGCGGTGCTCTGGCCCTCCCCTGCTCCTTCTCTCCCTTCTTATGGGCGTGGACCTCCTCCACGAACGCCCCAGACACACCCATACGGGCCCCCGTGGCTTGCAGCGACAGCAACAGCCTCGCCGGTGCATGGGCTAACGGTGCACCTCACCCCCTTCCCTTAAAAGCCACCCCGAGCCCTCTTTGACTTCGGATGGCTCTCTCTCCCTCCTGCGCGTCATCCCGACCAGCTCACTCCTCTCCCCGCGCCCTCCATAGCCCTCCATGGCCGGAGAGCTGCCGTCGGCATCCACCTAAATTCAGCCGAGCCCGAGCTCTTCTCCCTCTCCTCTCTCCACCAGTAGGCTCCCCTGAGCAAGGCGGAGCTCCCACGCTCTTTCCCTCGTCCGAGGGCGCACCGTAGCGTCGTCCCCAATCTCGCCCGACGCCGCCGTCCACCAGCATCCAAGCCGCCATCGCCTCGACCATCCCCGGCAGCCGTGGCATACATGAATGGATTCGGCGTTCGGTGCTGAGCTCATCCATAGCCAGGGCGTCGCCGGAGGTGCTCCGTAGCGCCAGCAGTCGCCGTCGGGGCTCTCTGCTCCCTCGGCCAGGCAAGCGCGGGGGAGAAAGGCGAAGACGAAGGCCCTGCAGGCGGGCCCCGCTCGTCAGTGGCCCAGCCACCAGGCCACGCTGGCAAGTGGAGGCGGGTTCACCCCCTCTCGCGTCCCCGCGGTGAAGGCGCACTCCGCGTGGGCGCCTTCGACGTCGCCTCTGTCACCCCGTGCGGCCATTCGGCTGGGCCGGCCCACGGTCTAACTGTCGCCCAGTGCGCAGGATAAGGTTAAATCCTTATTTCCTTTTCTTTTTCTAGTCAACTTCAAAAATCCATAAATGATTCAACAGAGCTCCAAATTTGATGATTCAAATTTCTAGTAGTTTCTAAATTCATGACCGATCTCATGGTGCTATTTGCACATTTTTACAAAATATTTCCTTCCCAAGTATTTATCAAATCCTATTTTTCCATTTCTGTGATAAACTTTAGAAAATCACAGAGAGCCCATTTTTGATCCAAATGCCATGATTAAAGATCCTAGATACTTATAAGTTCATAACTTAGTTTTTCAACATTTTTCCTAATACTTTCTGTGCCACACAAGATAATGAGCCATTTCTTCATATTTGTCAACTTTGCAAATTCATAGGAAAATCATTTCAACTCCAAATCCAGTAAAACCAATTCCTAGATGCTTCTAAAATCATACTTTGTTAAATGGGTGCCTTTGCTCATTTTTCAAAAATATGTTTCTGTACACTTCTTGCAAATCCATAAACCCCTTGATTCCATCATATCAAAATGTTTAGGAATATCCACTGACCCAATTCCAATGAAACCACTCTGGTTAATTTTCATATAACCAGAGATGTCCTAGAACAGTCAAATTAATATTTTTAGAGCACTTTTATTTTCTGCCTTGTTGTGTTGCTTATTGTGATTGTTCCCGACGTTAGTTGACGAAGTAGACGATGTACTTGGAGAAGGACCAGAAGATTTCAAGACTCTGATGAACCAGGCAAGTAGCCCTTTGACCGTGATGAACCATTTTACATCATGATTGCATTTTCGTTGCTTCACTGAGTGCATGATATACCTTGAATGGCAACCTTGCAAGGCTTGCCTCCGTTGCATACTCCATTGATACTTGCATTGTTCATGACTCTACCCTTGCTTAGAGTTGTGTTGGTGGGTTGTAGAAATATGCTATAGTAAATGGCTACGCAAAGTGGGTCAGGGTTATGCATGGAAAGAAACAAGTGTGGGTTGACATACTTGCAAACAGCCCAGTGGGTGCCACTAATGCCCCTGGGAGATGATGATGAACTAGGTCACTACTTGGTGGAGAGGTAGTGTACCGAGGCTCGATAAAAGTGTTGTTTACAGAGACGGATTAGATTTAAGATTTGTCGACTGTCCCAACCTTACATGCGCAACCACTCTACCCTTATATGGGAAAGGGCATTATTGATTACCTAGGTCGATACTAGCTTGGAGGCCGCATTACTAGTGACGGGGGAGAGTTGGTGCTCTCTCTCGGGAAGGGGTCGTGCTAGGTAGGGCGGCCATGATTGTTTTTACAGGGTACCGGATACACCGTTGTGTCCCCTCTTGGATGTTAGGATCTCGAGAGAGTCTCGTATGATGTACATCTTGAGGATACGGAACAACGAGTGGACTCTTTGTTAGTGTCGTCTAGGGAAAGATAGTGATCGGGTGCTTACCCCGGGTACTTGAGGTACCGCGGGTCGTGGATGACACGGAAGTTCCCTGCATCTTGTGGGTAAAGTGTGCAACCTCTGCAGAGTGTAAAACTATTCGAGTAGCCGTGTCCACGGTCAAGGACAGTTGGGTGGTGCTGCTTAGACTACGTCCATAAGTTTCTGACAAACAACACGGTTTGGTAAATCTATTGACGTGATTCGTGAGGAAGTCACGATGAGCTTGAGCATGAGTTGTTCATAACTCTCTCTCGATGTTGATGTCTGTAACCTCCTGATACTTGTTGCAGACGCATTCATATCCTTGATAAATGTTGATCATACTTGCATGAGAAAAAAAACTAGCTTTCCGCAAAAATGCTAAATTAGCAGTAGTGCCTTGCATAATTATTCTGTTATCACCCTTGGGTTGCTTGCGAGTACATTCAAAGTACTCATTGGCTTGCCACTAGTTATTTTATTGGCCAGGCATGAAAGAACAGGATATAATGAAGAGTACCTTGGCGACGAGCATGCGAGCTAGGACGCTTCCCAGTCAGAATGCCTGTAGGGTTAAGGCAGATGGCATGGGTCCAAGTTGTTATTGAAGATTTCCGCTGCGATGACACACTCAAGACTTGACCATAATGGTCCTACTTGGGTAAAACGGTATGTATGGATGTAAGACTCTTGTTATTCAGCTTCTGTGTGTTCAGTGAGCATTGATCTCTGGGATCATTGTACACGTGCATTCGGTGATCTCGACTTATGAGTCGGGGCCCCCACACGGGTATTGCATGAACGTGGCGAACGTAGCATGTTTCTTAGGAAGAGATTTGGCCACGCGAGCACAGAGAGAGGATTTGGCTGGAGCAATTTTCATGGCCTCTAAACCAAGGCGAGCTCTCCTCTTAGAGGGACTAACTAAAACCCATTCCTCTTGGCATTCAGATTGCCAAAGACTAAATTCTTTCTGCCAGTCTGGGCCGCCATGACCCCAAAGGTGGAAGAAACACTTGAACTGGTCACAAACAAAACTCCTCTTGTGCAGAATGAAAAATCCCACTTCCTTGCAATAGTTTCTTTGTTGTTTTTTTGTGTGCACATAATTATGCTACTGTTATGGCTGTGTTTTTGTGTTTAAATTAGTGTTTGTGCCAAGTAAAGCCTTTGGGATGATGCGGCTGGTAAGTTGATTTGATTCTGTGAAAAATAGAAATTTTTGCGCTCAGTAGCAGAATTGCTTAAAATCACTGGAGCGTCAAAAAATTCTGACAAAGTTTATGTATCTTGCTTTCACTTGGTTGTCTCTCTTGCTTAGCATAAGTTGTTAGTGCACATAGTTGAGTCTAGTATACTTAGGTTTTGTGCTTGACAAATTAAATGCTAGTTTTATTATGCATCTTTTCAAGCCTAAATCGTAAGTAGTTTTAAAGCGCATATCCCGCTCCCCTCTAGGGTCAGTTGCCCTCTAGCAGCCATCTTCCTCTGTAGGCAAATCGCTGACCTCCTCCTCTTCCTCGGCCGGTGAGGGTGTTGGGAGAGGCCCCAAGCTACCAGTGGGAGTCGTAGTTTCCCTTCCTTCAGTCATTGAGAAGGTCTCTGTACAGCGGTGGCAAGACGGTGGTGTCTTTGTCGGCGTGGCATAAAGTCCTTGCCTCGTCCTTTGTTATGGCGATGTTTCTTTGTATTGCGGGGAGGCGTGTGGAAGATAGTGTGTTCTTTGAGCTGGTTCTTCGAGTCTGGTTTTTTCTTTTGCGGGCGTATCTCAGTCACGCTGTCCTGCGGAGCAAACAAGGTAGTTGTACGTCTTGGTCCTCCGCCCCCAATTCCAACCGGTGGAGGTTGGCCAGACTCAGCCTCATCGAGGAGCGTGTGAGGTTTATGTTCTCCGACTCCGTGTGACCGGAACTGGGGCGTTCTACAAGCCTCCTCCTTTGTTTTTTCTACGGGGCCACAAATTTGTTACGCAGGTCGTGGCTGCTGGTGTCTTCTGGTCTACACTGACGACTTTCTGATCGCTGCTTTAGCGAGTTCATGCGTTTAAACAAGTTTGCTCCGCTGAGACCAAGAGGTGGCAACGAGTTTTGCTCAAAGCGCGTCGTCGGTGGATGCAAGAGTAAGAAGACTTCAGCATCCTCAAGGATTTAGATGCATGTTTTAATATTTGGCCTTTGGCCTTTTTCGCAAAAAAAGGGGAAAAAAGAGAGAGAGTTCTGCTTCACCATTCTCCAACAGGGTATATACATTTTTAAATTCTATTTTCGTGGTACTTTTGTAGGATGATGCATCATATCTGCGCTGCGTATCACAGTCTTCAAAAAGCGATATAATAAAATATCAACGAACACACGTGCACGTCTACAAAAAACAAATGAGAAAAAAGAGTGTCCACAGTTCCACAGAACAGTCCTCGCTTTATTGCATCCACCCGAGTAACAAGGAAGAAACCTACACACGTTACTGTCTCTGCCCAACATTACCCCAGAATACACATTTCCCCTAGATACAAGGAAGTACTATGTGGATTCGATCAAGTATATTTGGGTAACAGTCGGGGTAGACTTTGTTTCTGGTTGCTCCTTCCGCGCACGTTCCAGAGTACCTTCACGCAATCACGCTTCATGGTCTCACCGTCGCACGGGAGGTACAGTTCCGTCTGTACAGGTGCCCACGTTGCGTGCTGGAAGAGTCTACCACGTGTCGCTTTTCGCTCACGATTTTGTCTCGAACATACACCTGGGCAGGTGACATGGCAAAAACAACTAATGGCACTGTACATCAGACAATGTTGACATATTTTATAGTTTCAGTTCAATCAGGAATCAACTACGTACCGAAGACTTCGTTCAGTATAGAAAGTATGCTCCTGCACTCTATTTATTAATTAACAAAAAAAGAAAACGTGGTGGACTACTATTTTGCACTACTTCTCGCAAAAAAAAGTATTTTGCGCTACTAGAAACAAATGTATCCAGTCTGTACAAATGATGGCGCTAGGATACATGAACGGATAAGGAAGAGGGAAAGAGATAGAAATGGATAGGCCGGTGGCGTCGCTACTAGGAGGACGTATCTGCAAAACGTGACGACTTTTTTGGATGACTTGCTCGATAAGGTTCCACATCGGTCCAATAACTTGTGTCTTTTTGCTTTCGAAAAGCTCGCCGTGCATCTTCCTGAAGTTTGTTGTCCTTTTGACCTACCACTACTATGTTCTCAGCAAAACTAGACGGAACAAAAGATACAGTACAACAAACGGTGGTGTAGCAGAGAAATTGTCCCAATCCAGGGCGGATTTTGTACAACCAATTGGTCATGCAAACATATATTTGCTTTATATTTTTTATATATGTTAGAGCATCTACAGCCGGACTTGGCAAATCCGGTCCCTCAAATGCCCGCGGACGCGACCGAGCACGTCCGCAGGCACTGATCGGGCACCTCTCAAATCGCGTCGTCCACATCCGTGTATCTCATATCCAAAACCCTATATCCATAGTAAATCATGCAATGTTGATCAAACAACGTAGATCAGCTGACCGGACATAGAATCAGACATAGGATAGCACAATAGTTCACCAAAAGATCACGAACGGCTTTTCAAAGGTGGAAGATCATCCGATTCATCGAACGAGGAGCCATGGTCGTCGGACGAGGAGGAGGAGACGATGATGAGGCCCTTCAGGCGCTCGACGGTCCTGCTGGCACCTGAGCTTGGCTAGCTGAGCCGCCTCCATCGCCTTCTCCTTCGCCTCCCGCTCGGACTGCTCGATGGCAAGCCGGAGAGCCTTCGCGTTCTTCCGGTAGAGCCGCGAGCATCTGTCTCCGCCGTCGTAATCGAACGGCGGTAGACCCACGTGAGGAGCCGCTCATCCTCGTCGAGCTCCAACGGTAACTGGCGGCGGCCGTGGACAAAGCTCTCAGCTGCGTCCCTCCCTTGCCCGCTGCCTCTCGCGGCGGGCGGCGCACGCCTCCGACTCCAGCGTTCGCGTCTAGGCCGGCGGGCGGACACAAGCACCCAACGCTGCCCACGCGGGGGAGGGGCAGGGGACAGCGTGGGGTCGGGACGGACTGCGCAGCCCTTGCGGAGCTGCGCATGGGCCGGGAGGAGCCAGCGCTGGCGTCCTCGCTGCGCCGGCGAGGGAGAGGCGAGGGAGCCGATCCTGAACTGCCCCCTATGTCCAGCTTGGACCTCCCGAGGGCAATGCGGAGGGCGAGCTCCTCGTCGATGTCCATGTTGGAGTCGGAGCGGCTGCCGGGCGCTCAACATGGTCACCGGAGGCACCGGAGCTATCGGATGGATCGAATCGGAGGGGAGAAGAAGAGACGGAGCGGGAGCGCGGAGTGAGCTAGGGTTTCTGGATTGGGGATATATGTGGGGCGGCATGGGGTCGTGGTGGGCCGGGCTGACGTGGCGGACGCGCCCGGGCGCCCCATACCCGCCCCATATTTTGGGCTAGATATGAGGGGTGCCGGATAGCCCGAACGTTTGAGGTTCGTTTGAGGCGCCCGTCTAGGTCAAAAAATCGTGGCCGGTTAGTGACTGGGCGGGCAGCCCGGGGGTTTGAGGCCGATTTGGGACGCCCGGGTGTAGATGCTCTTAACAAATACTATACCATGTGTTCTTTTTCTTTTCTTTCAAAGAAGAAAACATCTACATCTCGGACATATTTTAACTAAAATATACTGGACTAGACTAAAACTAGTCTAGTGCTGGCTGAATCGGATCTCCACTCCCATGACTTGTCTTCCCTATGTCCGGCAGCCCGCTCATTGGAGTGCCGTGAGCTAAGGGATATGCTTCAGCACGAGGGAAATAGTGGCCTTTGCCTCTGCAAAGCACGGACCAAAGTTGATTTTTGGGCGGGGGTAGACGGTCGTCGTGGTCTACACCCCTGCTCACTGGGCAAGTCACGACTGTGTAACCGGGCGGTGGCGGTGGCCTTCGTGGGACCCAAGCGCCAGCAGGCTCCCATGATCTACTTTTCATCGTTGTTCGACATGGCCGTGGACATGACAACCTCCGCAGACATGGCTTCTTTTCCCCACCCGCCTGACACGTTGCCGCCATTGCGACGCAAGACGATGTTGGGCAACCTAGATAGGCAAGGAGGGGCTGGCGATGGTGGTGGTGCCGATCCAGAGGGTTTACCGGCAAGCCAACTTGTATAGGGATGGCTCACTGGGCAACCCAGGCCGTTGCAACGCCAGAGAACTTCTTTCTTCTGCTTACCAGAGGCCATTGCGGGTGTTGTACAGGGAGGAGATGGAGAGTGGAGGTGAGGTGTGGCTATAGCCCGGCGACTGGCCATGTTTATATGGCGAGCGGATGAGTGGAGCCATCCAGAGAGGTGTTTAATGTCGGCCAGCACATGAACGGACATGTGGTGCTTGGGGAGCCGGAGTAGGTTCCTCGGCACACGCACTGGTTTAATGGAGGTAGGAGGGAAATGGATGTCTTTTCAATGTGGAGAGAAGGTGTGTGCAGTGGACGGCGCTCTCGGCTGGCGATCCACTTCAATGCCGGCTGCAGTGAGCGGTCACGTCCTCTCTGGACCGGCATGAATGCGAGCAGTTGGCTTCGGGTGGGAATGCGGGTGGGTGGGGAGAGGGTTTTTTGGTGGGCCGGGCAGTTAGAAGTGGGCGTGGAAGCGGTCAGAATGCCCACAAAGCCCCTCTCCCCTAGTTTGTCTCCGGTTTGCGGGAAAAGTGTGTCCGAACCGCCGATGGATGAATGCAAGCCCGTGTTGGATGGCAAACACATCTGGACCGTGCGGTACGGACGGTTGTAGGTGGTTTGTGGGTCGGCGTTTGAGATGCCCTTAGGATTTTTTTCCTATGTGGGTTGTTTGATTCGTAGGATTCTAAACCATATGGCATTTTCCACAGGATCAGTTGCATTAGATTTCATATGAATTTTTTCATCCACTCCAACCTCTTTGAAAGAATCCTACGTTTTTCCTATGCACAATCAGACACACTTACAATCCTGTAGTATCTAAGATGCCATGCCAATCTATTCCTACATTTTCCCTATTCACGCTCTTTGGAGATCCTGTGAATCAAAGAGGCCCTAAAGACCACATATTAATTAGAACATGCCCTAACAAAAAAACCTTATGGAAAACTAAAAAATTACATTAAAGTCCTTGAAAGTGTTGAAGCCTTCTTCCTCATGCATCCACCGAAGGTGCACCATGAGCAAAGCTCGCTAGCGTCTTTGTGCCTCCATCTTAGCGGAGCAAATTTATTGAAACACATGAACTTGGAATCGGCAGTCAGGAATTTGTCGATGTAAACCAACATACGACTTTGACTTTAGTAGCAAATCGCTGCCCCAGAGACAACACATGAATGGGTCTGAATACCCCAGGTATGGCCGAGCAGAGTCAGGGGAAGCAAATCTGGCAGGCTCGTCGACAAGGCCGAGGCTGGCCAACCTTCTCAGTCAGAACTGGAGTCGGTTGACCAAAACATATAGTCATGTTGCCCGCCCAGCGGGATAGTGCCATTGTGACAAATCTTCTTCATAAAAAGCCTGACCCAAATAACCAGATCCGAGGACACATGATCCTCCGCAGACCTCCAGGCGATACAAATAAGCACCATAAGAACAAAGGCAATGCGGGAGACCTCATTCCACACTAAGGGCGACACCATCACTCGCCACCGCCGATCAGAGACAAATCTAAATCTATTCCTAATCTGTCACCACTTGACCAAAGCCTTGGGTCCCACCCCGCAGTGACAGATGGAGGGAGAAGTAGCTTGTGCCTTGTCTGGGAGTTGGGAAAGATCGGCAACTATGTACTCTTAGGTCACGATAGTCACGAGGAACATAATGATTCGTGTGTACTTGTTATATGGTGGTGGCGCCGAATCCGGAGGCTTTTTCGACAAGCCAACCAATATAGGGTTGGCTCACTAGGCAACCAGGTTGCTCCAACACTGGAGAACTTCTTCTTCTGCTCGCCGAAAGCCATGGCGGGTGTTGTACAAGGAGGAGACGGAGAGCAAAGGTGAGGTGTGGTTATAGCCCGGTGCCTAGCCACATTTTTATAGCGGGTGGATGAGTGGAGCCAACCGGAGAGTGCCACTTCTTGAGCTTGCGTTGGTTTTCCCCTTGAAGAGGAAAGGGTGATGCAGCAAAGTAGAGATAAGTATTTCCCTCAGTTAAGAACCAAGGTATCAATTCAGTAGGAGAAACATGCAAGTCCCCAATATATGCACCTACACAAACAATCAAACACTTGCACCCAACGCGAAAAAGGGGTTGTCAATCCCTTCACAGTCACTTGCAAAGGTGAGATCTGATAAAGATAGATATAAAAGATTACTAAAATGTAAAAGTAAATAAAGGTAAATAAATTGCAGCAAGGTATTTTTGGTATATAGATCTGAAAATATATAATGGAAAATAGACCCGGGGGGCATAGGTTTCACTAGAGGCTTCTCTCTTGAAGGCAAATAATACGATGGGTGAACAAATTACTGTCGAGCAATTGATAGAAAAGAGCAAAGTTATGACGATATACAAGGCAATGATTATGGGTATAGGCATCATGTTCGTGTCAAGTAGACTGACTCTTGCCTGCATCTACTACTATTACTCCACACATCGACCGCTATCCAGCATGCATCTAGAGTATTAAGTTCATAAAGAACGGAGTAACGCCTTAAGTAAGATGACATGATGTAGAGGGATAAACTCAAGCAATATGATGAAAACCCCATCTTTTTACCCTTGATGGCAATAATACAATACGTGTCTCGCTACCCCTACTTTGTCACTGGGTGAAATCACGCAAGATTGAACCCAAAACTAAGCACCTCTCCCATTGCAAGAAGAACCAATCTAGTTGGCCAAACCAAACCGATAATTTGAAGAGAAATAGGAAGATATCAAATCATGCATACAAGAATTCATAGAAGATTCAAATAATATTCATAGATAAACTGATCATAAATTCACAATTCATCGGATCTCGACAAACACACCGCAAAAGAAGATTACATCGGATAGATCTCCAAGAACATCGAGGAGAACATGGCATTGAGAATCAAAGAGAGAGAGAAGAAGCCATCTAGCTACTAGCTATGGACCCGTAGGTCTGTGGTAAACTACTCACGCTTCATTGGAAGGGAATAGAGTTGATGTAGAAGCCCTCCATGATCGAATCCCCCTCCGGCAGGACGCCGGAAAAGGCCCCAAATGGGATCTCACGGGTACAAAAGGTTACCGCGGTGGAAAAGTATTTTGGTGGACGCTTCTGTTGGTTTGGATATTTGGGAATTTATAGGCCAAAAATTAGGGTTAGAGGAGCTCCGAGGGACCCACAAGGCAGGGGGCACACCCTGGACCCTTGTCGTCGCCTCAGGACTCTTCTGCCTTGGTCTCCAAGTCTTACATGTGTCTTCTGGTCCAAGAAAAATCATCGTAAAGTTTTATTCCGTTTGGACTTCGTTTGATATTCATTTTCTGTAAAACTCAAAAACAAAGAAAAAACAAAAACTAGCACTGGGCTATAGGTTAATAAGTTAGTCCCAAAATAATATAAAATAGCATATTAATGCATATAAAACATCTAAAACAGATAATATAATAGCATGGAACAATAAAAAATTATAGATACGTTGGAGACACATCAGAGTGGTGTTTAATGTCGTCCAACACATGAACATACATGTGGCGCTTGGGGCTCGGAGTAGGTTCCTCTGCACACGTGCTAGTTTAGTGGAGGTACGCGGGCAGACGGATGTCATTTCAATGCAGAGAGAAGGTGTGCGCAGCGGGTGGCGCTCTCGATCGGCGAACCACTTCCATGTCGGCTACGGTGAGCGGTCGCGATCACTCTGGACCGACATGAATGCGAGCAGTTGGTTAGGCCGGGAATGCGTGCGGGCGTGCGATATGGGTTTTTGGTGGGTCGGGGCAGTTAGAAGCGGGCGTGGCAGTGGTCCGGACGTCCGCAAAGCCCCAATTTGTCTCCGGTTTGCGGGAAAAAGTGTGTTCGAACCGCCGAACGGACTAATACATGCCCACGTTGGATGGCAAAACATGTTCGGACCACGCGGTACGGATGGTTGCGGCTGGTTTGAGGGTCGGCGTTGGAGATACCCTTAGGATTTTTTTCTATGTGGGGTGTATGATTCGTAGGATTCTAAACCATAGGAAATTTTCCGTGGGATTCAGCTGCACTAGATTTCATAGGAAATTTTTCATCCACTCCAACCTATTTGAAAGAATCCTATGTTTTTCCTATGCACAATCAAACACCTTTACAATCCTATAGTATCTAAGATAGCATGCCACTTGATACGTCTCCATCGTGTCTGTAATTTTTGATTGTTTCATGCCAATAGTCTACAACTTTCATATACTTTTAGCGACATTTTATATTATTTTTGGGACTAACATATTGATCCAGTGTCGAGTGCTAGTTCTTGTTTGTTGCATACTTTTGTTTTGCATAATATCAATATCAAGCGAAGTCCAAACGAGATAAAAATACGGAGATTTCGATTTTGGCATATATGTGATTTTTGGGAAGAAGAATCAACGCAAAACAGTGCATGAGGTGGCCATGAGGCACTAGGACACGCCCAGAGGGAGCGGTCGCGCCCTGGTGGCTTGTGAGCAGCTCGTAATACAGTTGCTTACCTTCTTTCTCCACAAGAAAGATAATATTTGGAGAAAAAATCGTGTTAAAATTTCAGTCCAATCGGAGTTATGAATCTCCAGATATTCAAGAAATGGTTTTCGGCCAGAAAAGAGGAACGCGAAACAAAAGAGAATGGAGAGAGAGAGATCCAATCTAGGAGGGGCTCCTGCCCCTCCGCCGCCATGGAGACCATGGACCAGAGGGGGAACTCTCCTCCCATCTAGGGGGGAGGCCAAGGAAGAAGAAGGAGGAGGGGGCTCTCTCCCCCTCTCTCCCGGTGGTGCTAGAATGCCGCCGGGGAATCATCGTGTGACGGCAATGTACTCCAACAACTCCGTCATCTTCACCAATAGCTCCATCACCTTCCTCATCTATATTCAGCTGTCCACACTCCCGTAACCCGTTGTACACTCTACTTGAACATGGTGCTTTATGCTTCATATTATTATCCAATGATGTGTTGCCATCCTATGATGTTCGAGTAGATTTTTGTTGTCCTTTCGGGTGATTGGTGAATTGCTATGATTTGTTTAATTTGCTTGTGATTATATTGTTGTACTTTGGTGCCCATATATGAGTATGCGTGTGGATCACACCTTAGAGTTAGTTGTATGTTGATAGGACTATGCATTGAAGGGCAAGAGTGACAAAAGCTTATTCCTACCATAGAAATTGATTCATACGGGATTAAAGGGGGACCAATATATCTTAATGTTATGATTGGGTTTTACCTTAATGATTGTTAGTAGTTGTGGATGCTTGTTAATAGTTACAATCATAAGTGCATAGAATTCCAAGTAAGGAATGACATGCTAGAAGTGGCCTCTCCCACATAAAAACTTGTTATCGGTCTAGTAACTTAGCCAATTGCTTAGGGACAATTCCGTAAATCCTACCACCACTTTTCCACACTCGCTATACTAATTTAATTGTACTTTAATTAGAGCAACACCTAACTTTTATTTTTCACGTTCTTTATTATCTTGCAAACTTATCCCACTACACCTATAAAGTACTTATAGTTTCATACTTGTTCTAGGTAAAGCGAACATTAAGCGTGCGTAGAGTTGTATCGGTGGTCGATAGAACTTGAAGGGAATATAAATCCTACCTTTAGCTCCTCGTTGGGATCGACACTCTTATTTATTGAAAAAGCTACAATTGATCCCCTATACTTGTGGGTTATCACCACTCTATTCCTACATTTATCCTATTCATGTGTTTTGGAGATCTTGCGAATCAAAGAGGCCCTAAAGATCACATGTTAATTAGCACATGCCCTTACAGAACCCCCTTTACAAAAACTAAAAAATACATTAAAGTCCTTGGAAGTGTTGAGGTCTCCTTCCTCATGCATCCACTAACGACGCGCCATGAGCAAAGCTCGTTAGCGTCTTTGTGCATCTGTCTTAGCGGTGCAAATTTATTGAAACACATGAACTTGTAGAATCAGCGCTCGGGAAGTCGTCAATGTAAACCAACATACGGTTGCGACTTCAGTGGCAAATTGATGCCCTAGAGAAAACACATGAAAGGGTATGGACACCCCAGGTATGGCCGGGTGGAGTCAGGGGCACAAATCTCGCAGGCTCATCAATGAGGCCGAGGTTGGTCAAACTTCTTGGTCAGAACTAGAGTCGGTGGACAGCACATAGCCATGTTGCCTGCCCCGTCGGGCAGCGCCACTATGTCAAATCTTCTTCATAAAAAGTCAGACCCGAACAACCAGATCCGAGGACACATGATCCTCCACACACACCTCCATGTGATACGAACAAGCACCATAAGACAAAGGCGATGCGGGAAGACCACATGCCACACCAACTGCGTCGCCATCTCTTGCCACCGCTGACCAAAGACAAAGCTAAATCTATTTCTAACCTATCACCACTAGACCAAAGCAATGGGTCCCCACCCTGGAGTGACAAACGGAGGGAGAAGGGCCTCGTGCCTCGCCGGGGAGTTGGTAAAGATTGACAACTACCTACCGATCGCGAAATCATGTCGCGAAAAGGACAGTAATACCGGCACTGGAAACAATAACACTCCGGACAATGCCGAAGATCCGAAGACCCCGTCGAGCCTACGTCCAAATAGGATGATTGGGAGGAGGGACAAGTTAACCCCGATCAGCCGGTCGGGAATGACGATTCGGAAGATAGTAACTATCTATCAATCTCTGAGGATGATGTTAGCCTCGGCAACAAAGACTTCATCATGCCAGAGGAACCCCTCGAGCAAGAGTGCTTTAAGCGTCAGCTAATTGCAATTACGAGAAGCCTGAAAAAGAAGCGGCAACAGCTACAAGTCGAACAGGATACCCTCAACGATAGATGGACCCAGGTCCTAGCTGCCGAAGAATACGGCCTCAAGCGCCCAACAAAGATTTATTCGAAACGTCGGCTACTACCACAATTCGACGACGAGGCCCTTGAGCCAATACCGTCAAGATATGACCACACTGATGAACCAGACCGACCACCACGTGGGCGAGATAAAGCGGCTACTTACGCCGAACACCAACCCGCACCACCTCGCCGTAGAGGAAAAGAGGTAGCGGCTCCAGGATACACCTACGACCTACGACAGGACCTGGACAATAGAGGTGGCCAAGATAGATCAATCTATGGATCAAGGGGGCGTGCCCCAATGCGAGAAGATGACCATCAAGCCTAGCGCGATAGGCATAACCTCACCCGGGCTGAAAATCAAACACGGATGCCATCCGAACTCTGTCATGACGTTGCCCGATATAGAGGCGGCGCACACCCCTTATGCTTCACTGACGAGGTAATGCAGCACCAGTTTCCAGAAGGGTTTTAACCCATAAACATTGAATCATATGACAGAACGACGGATCCCGCAGTATGGATTGAGGATTTTTATTCTCCATATTCACATGGCTCGCGGTGACGATCTCCACACCATCAAATACCTCCACTTAAAGCTGAAAGGACCAGCACGACACTGGTTAAATAGCCTCCGAGAGAACTCCATTGGTGGCTGGGAAGATTTGGAGGATGCCTTTCGAGACAACTTCCAAGGTACCTATGTCCGGCCTCTGGATGCTAATGACCTCAGTCATATAGTCCAGCAACCCGGAGAGTCAGCCCGCAAACTTTGGACTAGGTTCTTAATTAAAAAGAACCAAATCATCGATTGTCCGGATGCCGAAGCCCTTGCGGCCTTTAAACATAGCGTCCGCGATGAGTGGCTCGCCCCACACCTCGGACAGGAAAAGCCGAAGTCCATGGCAACTCTTACCGCACTCATGACCCGCTTCTGTGCGGGAGAAGATAGCTGGTTGGCTCGTAGAAGCAACAGTACCAGCGACCCTGGCACCTCCGAACCCAGGGATGGCAATGGCAGGCCACGACACAACAAACATAAGCGTCGCAACAACAACGAAGAAACTGAAGAGATGGTGGTTAACGCCGGATTCGGTGGCTCTAAATACGGTCAGTGGAAGAAGCCATTCAAAGGAATTAAAGATTGAAAGCACAAGTTCTCCCTGGGTGGTTTTGGTAATTAATGTCAACATATCTCTTGTTGGACTAACACTTTTACCTAGTATGTTTCAGATAAGTTCAACAATGGAGTGGCATGGACTAGAGGATGTGGAACCCCTTCAAGATGCTAAGGACAAAAGATTGGCTCAAGCTTCAAGATCAAGACTATACATTTTATATTTTAGTGATCCAAGATCACATTGAGTCTATAGGAAAAGCCAATACTATCAAGGAGGGATGAGGTGTTGCTTAATGAGCCTCTTGCTTCATGTGCTTAGTGATATGCTCCAAAACCCTCAACTATCTTCCCACATCCACATATGACCTAAACCAAAAGTCAAACTCGGCCTCACCGATTCTTTCTATCCGGCGCCACCGAGTTTCACATGTCATAGCCACTGCCACAAACCCTAGCAAATCGGTTTCACCGATAGGGATCTCGGTCTCACCGAGATGGGATTGTAATCTCACTGTGTATGTCCATTGCCAAAATCGGTCTCACCGAGTTTGAGCAATCGGTACTACTGAGATTACAATGCAAACTCTCTGGTTAGCTTATTACCAAAATCGGTTCCACCGAGTTTGTGTAATCGGTATCACCGAGTTTGCCTGACCAACTCTCTGGTTAGCTTACTACCAAAATCGGTCCCACAGAGTTTGTGTAATCGGTCACATCGAGATTATGTTATGCCCTAACCCTAACCATATCGGTCCTACCGAGTTGCATCTCAGTCCCACCGAAAATCATAACGGTCACTAGGTTTGCTGAATCGGTCCGACCGAGTTTGGCAGATTGTGTGTAACAGTTAGATTTTGTGTGGAGGCTATATATACCCCTCCACCCACTCTTCATTCGTGGAGAAAGCCATCAGAACATACCTTCACTTCCAATACACATTTTCTGAGAGAGAACTACCTACTCATGTGTTGAGCTCAAGATATTCCATTCCAACCATATGAATCTTGATCTCTAGCCTTCCCCAAGTTGCTTTCCACTCAAATCTTCTTTCCACCAAATCCAAATCCCGTGAAAGAGAGTTGAGTGTTGGGGATACTATCATTTGAAGCACAAGAGCAAGGAGTTCATCATCAACACACCATTTGTTACTTCTTGGAGAGTGGTGTCTCCTAGATTGGCTAGGTGTCACTTGGGAGCCTCCGACAAGATTGTGGAGTTGAACCAAGGAGTTTGTAAGGGCAAGGATATCGCCTACTTCGTGAAGATCTACCACTAGTGAGGCAAGTCCTTCGTGGGCGACGGCCGTGATGGAATAGACAAGGTTGCTTCTTCGTGGACCCTTCATGGGTGGAGCCCTCCATGGACTCGCGCAACCGTTACCCTCCGTGGGTTGAAGTCTCCATCAACGTGGATGTATGATAGCACCACCTCTCGGAACCACGCCAAAAACATCCGTGTCTCCAATTGCGTTTGAATACTCCAAACCCTTCCCCTTACATTCTTGCAAGTTGCATGCTTTACTTTCCGCTGCTCATATACTCATTGCATGCTTGCTTGATATGTATTGTGTTCGTCAAAGTTGTGCTTAAACTCCACCTAAATTTAAGAATCTTAAAAAATGCAACTTTTGGCACTTAGTGTCTAATCGCCCCCCCCCCCTCTAGACACCTCTTCTCGATCCTTTCAATTGGTATCAGAGCTTTGGTCTCCATTGCCTTGGTTTAAACACCTTTGGAGGAAGATGGATGTGTCTACTTTAGGGAGTCTTAGACATAGAGTGCCCATTCTTGATGAAGAGTATTTTCATGAGTGGAAAAATGAAATGCTTGAGATTTTCAATGAATATCATTTGAACAAGTACATTGCTAGTCCTTGTGCACCTCATATTGATCCTTTGCACCCTACCCTACATGAAGATATTGACATGATTCGTAATCTTAGAACTGTTGAGCTCATCATTAGAGGATTGCCCAAAAGTTTGATTGCTAGTTTGCCTACTCTTGATTGTGCCTATACTATATGGAAATTTCTTGAGGAACGATTTCCAAGCTATTCCTTGAAACACCTAGACGAAATTCTCCATAAGTCAATTGCCTTGAGTAAGATGAATTCTAGTGATCCTAATTTTGGTGATTGTCTATTTAAGCTTACCAATCTCATGCGCGCTAAAGGAAACATTGGAATCATTAGCAATATCATATCCGAAGCTATTAGAATTCATAAAGGTAACCATTGTGATGATCATTTATCTAATGAATTACCCTCTCTAGGAATTGATCAATCACAAGATGATGTTGAACATGGATACTATGATGAAGATGATGATAGTGACCATGATCTTGATGATGCAATGAGGCATTTTGGTCTTATGGCAAATCTTCGCGGCTACATGGCTGGAGGAAAGGAATGAGTCCTTGATAGTGGATGTACTGATCATATGACCGGAGATGAAGATATGTTCAATGAGCTTGCTGAAAACGACGGCCCTCGAAAATATGTCACTTTTGGTGATAATTCAAAGGGTAAGGTGGTTGGCCTTGGTAAGGTGGCCATCTCACATGATAGCTCCATACAAAATGTCATGCTCGTTGAATCCCTTGGATACAATTTACTTTCAGTTTCTAGACTTGCAGATTTCGGTTTCAATGTCTTATTCACTGAAGTAGATTGCCAAGTGTTTCGTAGAGACAATCATAAAATGGTCTTTACCGGTATACGTAGAGGAGATCTTTACATTGTTGACTTCACTAAAAGGGCTAAACCTAAAACTTGCTTAATTGCTAAATCTGCTAAAGGCTGGTTGTGGCATAGAAGACTAGGTCATGTTGGAATGCGAAATCTTGATAAGCTTATTAAAGGTGATCATATCCTTGGAATAAAAGATGTCGTATTTGACAAGAATAGACTTTGTAGCGCTTGTCAAGCAGGGAAACAAGTTGGAGGAAGCCACCGCGCGAAGAACATCATGACCACAAGAAGACCACTCGAGCTACTTCACATGGATCTCTTTGGTCCAAATGCATACAAGAGTCTCGGTGGTAACTCATTTGGTCTAGTCATAGTTGATGATTTTTCAAGATTTACGTGGGTGTTCTTTCTTGATGACAAATCGCAGGTCCAAAAGATCTTCAAAAACTTCGCTAGGAAGGCCCAAAATCAGTTTGACGTGAAGATCAAGAAGGTTCGAAGCGACAACGGAACGAAGTTGGAGAACGCAAATGTGGACACCTTTCTTGACGAAGAAGGGATTTCACATGAGTTCTTGGCTACATACACACCTCAACAAAATGGAGTTGTTGAGAGGAAGAACCGGACTCTTATCGAGATGGCAAGAACGATGCTTGATGAGTACAAGACGCCAAAGCACTTTTGGGCGGAAGCAGTTGAGACAGCTTGTCATGCAACAAATCGCTTGTATCTTCACAAGCTACTCGGCAAGATGGCATACGAGCTCCTCACCGGTAACAAACCCCAAGTTGGATACTTTCGAGTATTCGTCTCAAAGTGCTACATTCTTGATAAGCATCGTCGTTCTAAATTTGCTCCTAAGTCTCATGAAGGTTTCCTACTTGGTTATGGCTCAAACTCTCACACTTACCGTGTCTACAACAATTTCACCCGAAAGGTTGAAGAGACGATAGATGTGAAGTTTGATGAATCTAACGGCTCGCAAGTAGAGAAATTGCCAATTGATGTAGGAGACAAAGACCCTTCGGAAGCAATTCAAGACTTGTCCATCGGCAAGATTCGTCCAACGGAAATGAAGGAGAGTACCTCGCCCGTCCAAGTGGAAGCTTCTACCTCACGACAAGGTGAACCAAGAGTTGATACGGAAGCATACACAAGTGGGACACGCCAAGATGAAGAAAACGAGGAAGTACACCAAGATGAACATCAACAACCTCCTTCTCCACCACGACAAGAGAACAACAACGTCAACAATGAAGAAGGCCAAGAAGAAGAAGAAGAACAAGATGAAGAGGATGTTCCACCCCGACCCAAGCAAAAGCTTTCACGAGTTCGAGCAAGAATTGCCAAAGATCATCCGTCGAGCAAATCTACAATGATATCCAAACCGGGAGAATTACTCGCTCTAAAACTCGGTTAGCTAACTTTTGTGAACATTACTCATTCATCTCTAGCATTGAACCTATGAAGGTTGAAGAAGCATTGGAGGATCCGGATTGGATAAACGCTATGCATGAAGAGCTACACAACTTTGAGAGAAATCAAGTATGGGCATTGGTCGAGAAGCCCGACAACAACCACAATATCATTGGTACCAAATGGGTGTTTCGCAACAAGCAAGATGAAGATGGACAAGTGGTTCGCAACAAAGCATGTCTCGTCGCCCAAGGCTACACACAAGTTGAAGGTATGGACTATGGTGAGACTTATGCTCCCGTTGCTAGACTTGAGTCCATTTGCATCTTACTTGCCTATGCTAATCACCATGATATCACTTTGTACCAAATGGACATTAAAAGTGCTTTTCTAAATGGCAAAATTGAGGAGGAAGTGTATGTTAAGCAACCTCCTGGATTTGTCAATCCTAAGAAACCTAATCATGTTTACAAACTTCACAAAGCTCATTACGGTCTTAAACAAGCTCCTAGAGCATGGTATAAATGCTTGAACAAGTTCCTTATTAAAAAGGCTTTGAAATTGGTAAAATTGACTCTACTCTTTTCATTAAAAGGGTTAATGGAGAACTATTTGTGTGCCAAATTTATGTTGATGATATCATATTTGGTTCAACTAACCCTCAATTTAGTGAGAAGTTTGGAAAGCTAATGTCGGAGAAGTTTGAGATGTCTATGATGAGTGAACTCAAATTCTTTCTCGGTTTGCAAATCAAGCAAACTAAGGAAGGTACCTTTGTCTCACAAACAAAGTACACCAAATACTTATTCAAGAAGTTCAATATGCAAGAATGCAAAGGTATGACTACACCCATGCCTACTAGTGGACATCTTGATTTGACCAAAGATGGTGAACCGGTTGATCAAAAAGTTTATCGCTCTATGATTGGTTCATTGTTATATCTATGTGCCTCTCGTCCTGATATTATGCTAAGTGTGTGCATGTGTGCACGATATCAAGCTGCTCCTAAAGAATGTCATCTTAAGGCTGTGAAAAGGATAGTGAGATACCTAATCCATACACCAAATTTTGGCATTTGGTATCCTAAGAGGTCCTCTTTTGATCTTGTTGGCTACTCCGATTCGGATTATGGCGGAGACAAGATTGATAGAAAGTCCACTTCAGGTACTTGTCAATTCCTTGGTAGATCTCTTGTATCTTGGTCTTCCAAGAAACAAAACTCGGTATCCTTATCCACCGCCGAAGCGGAATACATTGCCGATGGTTCATGTTGTGCTCAATTACTTTGGATGACCCAAACTCTTAAAGATTATGGGATATATGTGAAACATGTTCCATTGCTTTGTGACAATGAAAGTGCTATTAAGATTGCTCACAATCCAGTGCAACAATCTCGAACTAAGCATATCAAAGTTCGTCATCATTTCATTCGAGATCATGTTGCAAAAGGGGGACATTGAAATTAAGCATGTTCGCACCGATAAGCAATTAGCGGATATATTCACTAAACCACTTGATGAGAAAGTGTTTTGCAGGTTGAGAGGTGAATTGAACATCATCGATGCTTCAAACTTGGAGTAGGAACTCCATTTGATACATGCAGGGCATGAGCCTATGACTAATCCTTGATATTTCTCTTATGATGCTATTCATATGTCTTGGATATATTTGTACCTTGCATGTTATCTACCCCGTGTAGGTACTTGGTTGAATCTAAATCTATGAGGTTGCAACTCACTCACATCTTGAGCAATCTCTACATCAACAAGTCTCTACACAATGGTGGTTGAAGACAAGGAAGCACGAAACCATTCAAACATATCCTTTGACAAATTCTATGTTGAGTCTCATGATTGTCATTTTGGATACACAAGTGCTCTTCCTTGCAAAGCTAGTCCATGTAGGTAGATGAACTCAAACTCCAAGTGGTGTTCCCAACTCTTGATGAACTACATCAACCTTGAGCAACCCACACAAGTTCAACTACATGAGCAAGATCAACACCACCCCCAAGGTATGTTATTCCATCTTAGAGAAGCTTTACTCCAAGTCATGAGTCAAAGCAACTCGACAAGATGTGAATACATCAAGATGCTTAAACGAAAAATGGAAACCCCATTTTGAGCTTAAACGATGAGTATGACCTATGATCAAGTGTTCTCACTTGACTCCTAAGTCAATATACTCTAACATAGGTGACTTTATCGCCGCCCAACTCTAGATGAAGTTCTTTTGTGTTCTTTTCTGTGTTATTGCATTTGTCTCTTGCATATTTGTTTCCCCTTTTCAAAAAAACTTCATCTAGATCTTTTAGTTTCTTCTCTTTTCTTTTTGTTCTGCATTTTCTGCATCCAATTCATTGCAAATCTTTCAGTTAATTCCTTGCATATCCTTGTGAGATTTTACTTGTCTAGTGAGCTGAGATGACAAGTGGTTTCACTCTGATGAACTCGGTCACACCGGTTTGTTCTCTTCGTCTCAACCGAAACCTTTCGGTGCAACCAAAGCACACAACTCAGAGTCACCGATTTCACCACAGAAAAACCAACTTGCCACTTATTCCTGATTTCTATTTGCTCCAGCTCCACTCAGTGATTCTTGTCCTCTACCAGCATCATGTTACACATACTGCTTTGCTCTGTGACTCAAGGACCAACCCATTTGTATCACATGTCCAGAAGACCCTTCCTGGAAATTGATGTCAAAGGGGAGAGAGAGATCACATCAAAGCTTAATCTTTCCTATAGGGGGAGAAAGATAGAATACTCAGGGGGAGAGAAAGTAATATCATCAATGACCCCAGATGCTTGGTGTTCAAGAGGAGAGATGTCACATGTCTTTAAGAGGGAAAAGACATGTTTGTTTGATTGCTTTAGCTCAAGCTCTGTTGTTTATTTTCTATTGCTTTGATTTTATGTTCCCTATCTTCTCCCAATATCCCATGCAGATTCAGGGGGAGCAAGACATCTAAGGGAAGGAAATCTCTGATTTTATTGCATATCTTTACCTTTGGGGACATGTCTATATCCAATGTGGTACTTAGTACTCAGTCTACATGCCATCCCAGTCTTGGTTCTCTTGTGGTTTCTCTTGTATGCTCTGGTTAGTAGATGCATCTATGTTATTTAACCTTGTTTGCGCAGGTTCATCCCATCCTAAGCCAACTTAAGACCACAAGGTAAGTATATGCATCTCACTCATGTGAATGAGAAATTCTTGCTGATGTGCATACTGTTTGCAAGGACTCATGAGCATGAAGGTACATTTCTCATATTCACATCATTTGCTCTGATGCATATAGCCAAGATACATGTAACACATTGCTTACTTTGTCATGCTTATGCACTCACATGCTCCTATATTCAATATTCACATGATTGCATACATGTAGGGGGAGCCTATGCATGTTACATGTCTTTCCAAAGCTTTACTTGCTATTCTCTATATATTTATCTAAAGCTTTGATGTATGTTGTTATCAATTACCAAAAAGGGGAGATTGAAAGCACAAGTGCTCCCTGGGTGGTTTTGGTAATTAATGTCAACATATCTCTTGTTGGACTAACACTTTTACCTAGTATGTTTCAGATAAGTTCAACAATGGAGTGGCATGGACTAGAGGATGTGGAACCCCTTCAAGATGCTAAGGACAAAAGATTGGCTCAAGCTTCAAGATCAAGACTATACATTTTATATTTTAGTGATCCAAGATCACATTGAGTCTATAGGAAAAGCCAATACTATCAAGGAGGGATGAGGTGTTGCTTAATGAGCCTCTTGCTTCATGTGCTTAGTGATATGCTCCAAAACCCTCAACTATCTTCCCACATCCACATATGACCTAAACCAAAAGTCAAACTCGGCCTCACCGATTCTTTCTATCCGGCGCCACCGAGTTTCACATGTCATAGCCACTGCCACAAACCCTAGCAAATCGGTTTCACCGATAGGGATCTCGGTCTCGCCGAGATGGGATTGTAATCTTACTGTGTATGTCCATTGCCAAAATCGGTCTCACCGAGTTTGAGCAATCGGTACTACCGAGATTACAATGCAAACTCTCTGGTTAGCTTATTACCAAAATCGGTTCCACCGAGTTTGTGTAATCGGTATCACCGAGTTTGCCTGACCAACTCTCTGGTTAGCTTATTACCAAAATCGGTCCCACCGAGTTTGTGTAATCGGTCACACCGAGATTATGTTATGCCCTAACCCTAACCATATCGGTCCTACCGAGTTGCATCTCAGTCCCACCAAAAATCCTAACGGTCACTAGGTTTGCTAAATCGGTCCAACCGAGTTTAACCATTCGGTCCCACCGAGTTTGGCAGATTATGTGTAAAGGTTAGATTTTGTGTGGAGGCTATATATACCCCTCCACCCACTCTTCATTCATGGAGAAAGCCATCAGAACATACCTTCACTTCCAATACACATTTTCTGAGAGAGAACTACCTACTCATGTGTTGAGCTCAAGATATTCCATTCCAACCATATGAATCTTGATCTCTAGCCTTCCCCAAGTTGCTTTCCACTCAAATCTTCTTTCCACCAAATCCAAATCCTGTGAAAGAGAGTTGAGTGTTGGGGAGACTATCATTTGAAGCACAAGATCAAGGAGTTCATCATCAACACACCATTTGTTACTTCTTGGAGAGTGGTGTCTCCTAGATTGGCTAGGTGTCACTTGGGAGCCTCCGACAAGATTGTGGAGTTGAACCAAGGAGTTTGTAAGGGCAAGGAGATCGCCTACTTCATGAAGATCTACTGCTAGTGAGGCAAGTCCTTCGTGGGCGACGGCCGTGATGGAATAGACAAGGTTGCTTCTTCGTGGGCCCTTCGTGGGTGGAGCCCTCTGTGGACTCGCGCAACCGTTACCCTCTGTGGGTTGAAGTCTCCATCAACGTGGATGTAGGATAGCACCACCTATCGGAACCACGCCAAAAACATCCGTGTCTCCAATTGCGTTTGAATACTCCAAACCCTTCCCCTTACATTCTTGCAAGTTGCATGCTTTACTTTCCGCTGCTCATAATGTCATTGCATGCTTGCTTGATATGTATTGTGTTCGTCAAAGTTGTGCTTAAACTACACCTAAATTTAAGAATCTTAAAAAATGCAACTTTTGGCACTTAGTGTCTATTCACCCCCCCCCCCCTCTAGACACCTCTTCTCGATCCTTTCAATGGTCCATCCAGTTTGGACAAAATACTGGATCGGCCTTGCCAGATTCATGGCACCCCTGACAAGCCTGCCAATAATTCCAACAGAAATTTTTGGGTCTTTAAACAGACCGGTAAGTTAAATACTGAACATAAGGGGAAAGGGCCGCCAAGAGAGGACAATGAAGAGCCTCGCCCACTAAACACAGGGGGACAAAAGAAATTTCCCCCTGAGGTGAAAATAGTGAACATGATATACGCCACGCATATCCCCAAGATGGAACGCAGCGCGCACTAAGGGATGTCTATGCCATAGAGCTTGTCGCCCCTAAATTCAACCTGTGGTCGGCTTGTTCGATCACCTTCGATCGCAGGAACCACCTGAACAGTATCCGTCATGGAGGTTCGGCAGCCCTGGTCCTCGATCCAATTATCGACGGATACCATCTCACTCGAGTCCTTATGGACGGCGGCAGCAGTCTTAACATGATCAATCAAGACACTGTCCGTAAAATGGATATTGACCCATCAAGAATTAAGCCTAGCAACACTACCTTTAAAGGAGTGATACCCGGCGTCGAGACCCGCTGCACGGGCTCATTAACATTGGAAGTAGTCTTCGGTTCACCGGACAACTTTCGAAGCAAAGACTTGATCTTTGACATCGTACCCTTTCGCAGCGGTTATCACGCACTGCTCGGACGTACTGCCTTCGCCCGCTTCAATGCAGTTCCGCATTATGCATACTTAAAGCTCAAAATGCCTGAACCCCACGGCGTTATCACAGTCAATGGAAACATGGAACGCTCCCTCCGTACTGAGGAGCTGATGCCTACTAAGCAACTTTATTCTTGTACACACGTGTTGGGCCTCCAAGCGCAGAGTTTTGTGGGACAGTAGCAATTTTCCCACAAGTGGATGACCTAAGGTTTATCAATCCGTGAGAGGTGTAGGATAAAGATGGTCTCTCTCAAACAACCCTGGAACCAATTACCAGAAATCTCTTGTGTCCCCAACACACCCAATATAGTGGCAAATTGTATAGGTGCACTAGTTCGGCGAAGAGATGGTGATAAAAGTGTAATATGGATGGTAGAAATATATTTTTATAATCTGAATAGATAAAAACACCAAGGTAGAAAATAGTAAATGGGCACAAAAATGACATTGCAATGCTTAAAAATGAGGCCTAGGGTCCGTACTTTCGCTAGTGCAACCTCTCAACAATGCTAACATAGTTGGATCATATGATTATCCCTCAAAGTGTAACGAAGAATCACTCCCAAGTTCCTATTAGCGGAGAACAAAATATAGGAATTGTTTGTAGGGTACGAAACCACCTCAAAGCTATTCCTTCCATTCAATCTAATCAAGAGTCCGTACTAAAATAACACAAAGCTATTTTTTTGTTCGATCTATCCTAGAGTCCGTACAAAGATAACACCAAAGCAAGTTCATATTCATAATACTCAATCCACACAAAGAACTATAAAGAGACCCCAAAGTTTCCGTCGGAGAAAAATGTGCATCAACACCTATGCATAGATTACCCCAATATCACCGCGGGAATCCGCGAATTGAATGCCAAGACACATATCAAGAGAATCAATAAGATACCCCAATTGTCACTTCAAGTATTCATACCGCAAGATATATTCATGTGTTCTCATCTCTGAATATTCAATCCGACAAGACAAAACTTCAAAGGATAAAGATTCAATTCATCATAACAAGAGTATAGAGGGTAGAAACATCATATGATCTGACTATATTAACAAAGCCCGTGATATAGATCACGAGAGAGATAGATTAAGCACATAGCTACTAGTACAAACCCTCAGCCCCGAGGGTGGACTACTCCCTCCTCATCGTGGTGGCCGCCGGGATGATGAAGATGGCCACCGGAGATGATTCCCCCTTCGGCAGGGTGCCAGAACGGAACTAGATTGGTTTTCGGTGGCTACAGAGCCTTGCGGCGGCAGAACTTCTAATCTAGGTTAACCCCGAAGCGTTTCGGAATATTTGGGAATTTATAGTGCAAAGAGGGGGTGCGGGAGGCCACCGAGGTGGGTGTCAGTGCTAAAACCGGTGGATCTCGGGTAGGGGGTCCCGAACTGTGCGTCTAGGATCGATGGTAACAGGAGACGGGGGGACACGATGTTTACCCAGGTTCGGGCCCTCTCTATGGAGGTAATACCCTACTTCCTGCTTGATTGATCTTGATGAATATGAGTGTTACAAGAGTTGATCTACCACGAGATCGTAATGGCTAAACCCTAGAAGTCTAGCCTATGTGAATATGGTAATGAATCTGTGCCTATCCGGACTATACTCTCCGGTTTATATAGACACCGGAGAGATCTAGGGTTACATGAGGTCGGTTACATAGGAGGAAATCTTCATAACAGGTCGCCTAGCTTACCTTCCACGCCAAGTAGAGTCCAATCCGGACACGGGTATTGTCTTCTACCTTCGTATCTTCACGACCCATCAGTCCGCCCATGGATAACAGGCCAGACGCCCGAGGACCCCTTAGTCCAGGACTCCCTCAGTAGCCCCCGAACTAGGCTTCAATGACGAGGTGTTCGGCGTTCGGATTGTTTTCGGCATTGCAAGGCGGGTTCCCTTGTCCAAGTAATGTATTCGGATGTTGACTCAATATTGTTCCCCTCGGCTTATGTGCGCTTATAACTTCGTCTTCCACGTGTCGAGCGAATGCGGAAAGTCAGGGTATTTTTGCAAATAACACCCCGTCCATGCAAGGGAGCGCACCTATTAAAGATACTGGATCTCAGATCCATGCGACACCACACCGAGAAGATCCCCAGAGACTGCTAGGAGAAACCATTCCAACATGGCTAGCATTCCAGGCTCCTCCTCCCGTTCCAGCCCAAAGAAAAGCGAGTGGGAGAAGTGCTATGTGTCTCACAGTCAGTTAGCAAAATTGCAAACGCAGGGATTTCTTCCTCCTGCGGATCTAGTCCTTGTTCGAGCAGGGCTGGCTTCCTTCAATGGTGTGACACAGGCGGAGGACTCCCCCAATCCGTCCGGGGGGAGCCAGTGTGCTTCGTCCCCTATCTGATAAGAGGCGTCAGATTTCCAGTCCACCCGTTCCTCCGAGGGCTTCTGGAATATTATGGCCTTCAGCTGCATAACTTCACTCCCGCCTCTATCCTACACATCGCAGGTTATGTTGCTTTATGCGAGCTATTTCTGGGTGTTGAAGCCCATTTTGAACTGTGGAGAAAATTGTTCTGTCTTGTCCTGCGTAACCATGAGGGGTCAATATTTGAAGTGGGCGAAGCCGAAGTGTTGCGCATCGCCGATACCGGATACCCATCTGGCACACCAAGGAAGGCATCCAAAGAATGGCCTTCCGAGTGGTTCTACATCGAGGACGCTGCGCTTCCCGACCCAGTTCGAAAGGGTCTCCCTGAATTTGCAAGCGTTCCGCTAAAGAAACGCCACAGTTGGCGCCCCTGGAGACTTGAGGAGGATGACAGTGCGGAGGTTCGTCAACTCTTGGGCAAGATAAAGACGCTCGCCTAGTCCGGATTAACAATGGTTGAGGTAATGGCGACCTCAATAACGCGAGGGGTTCAGCCGCTTCAATACAGAGGGCTCCCAATGTGGCACTACAACGGGGAGGACGACACCTCCCGCTGCGGTCGAAAAGGTCTGGGAACCCCCGCCGCTCTGGCCAAAATACTAGCCGAGCTGTTCAAAGGGGAGGAAGAGGAATTTCTTCGCATCAATCACAGAGATGGATATTCTATGTATAATCCTCCCAGTTGGGTAAGCCCCAATCCTTCTGCTTTACTCATTTTGCTTCCCGGATTAACTTTGACAAATTTCTAATCCGCTTATAACAGCATTGTCGAAGAATCACCGAGGGGTTTTATAGCCCCACCCCACAGCCTGAGGACTACAACCGGGAGCTGCATCCCGGGTTCGAAGAAGATCCGGATATATTCGTGGTACTCGTGGAAGGGGTGTTTTACCAGGTGAGCTACGATGGCACGGAAGTGGCCATTATCGCCGATTACCCTGGTCTTCTTCCTGCTTCCCATGTAAGTCGTTGAGAAAAAACTTCTCTCGAAAGAGATTCCTCGCACTGCCTCACCCATCGCACTGTTTCGTGCTCCATAGGGGAGACGTTCGGCGCATCACGCTACTCCAGGGGCGGCTCCAAAGAGGGAGGCTCCGGCACCGAGCAAGGCTTCTAAAAGGAAGGTCGATGAAGTCACGACCGGTCCCTCGTCAAAGAGGTAAGGATTTAAAGTTATACTTTAATAGTCACATCCAACTGTAACTTGTACGCTTGTTTGACACCAGGAAAAAGGCTCATCGGACTCAATCCGAGGGTCCAGCCAGCCGTACTCCCTGCGCCTGGGATTTAGACCCCCGTTGGAAAGGCGGGAGCCAACATAGGAATAGTGTCGGACTGTCCTTCGGCCGAGGGTTCGGAGAATATGTCCGTTACCAACTCGGAAGTGGAGAGCGCCATGAATCATCGGCACCGCAGGGCTGTTTTACGAGACCCTAAGTTTTCGGAAGAGGCATTCAATGCCTTCAGCTCAGCCGATGCGTACATCCGACCTGCTCAAAACGGTCTTAGTAGAGCCACGAAGCAGTATTTAACAGATGTGCGGGTAAGTTTTCTTTGTCCGAATAGGATAACCATATGCCAGTAGCCCCCGAGACTGAAAGCAGTTGGTACAACTGACTTAAGGACCGTTGTATGGCCAGGTTCTTATAGAGAAGAACAACCTGCTATCCCAAGAGCTAGAACAATATCGGATGCAGCTAAATGCTGCTATCGCCGAACTGGAAAAGTCCAAGAAGGCGTCACCTGGTAATATTCCCTGATGTCTACTACACAACCTTCTTCTTGTAGACGTTGTTGGGCCTCCAAGTGCAGAGGTTTGTAGGACAGTAGCAAATTTCCCTCAAGTGGATGACCTAAGGTTTATCAATCCGTGGGAGGCGAATGATGAAGATGGTCTCTCTCCAACAACCCTGCAACCAAATATCAAAGAGTCTCCTGTGTCCCCAACACACCCAATACAATGGTAAATTGTATAGGTGCACTAGTTCGGCGAAGAGATGGTGATACAAGTGCAATATGGATGGTAGATATATGTTTTTGTAAACTGAAAATATAAAAACAGCAAGGTAACAAGTGGTAAAAGTGAGCACAAATGGTATTGCAATGCTAGGAAACAAGGCCTAGGGTTCATACTTTCACTAGTGTAAGTCCTCTCAACAATAATAACATAGTTAGATCATATAACTATCCCTCAACATGCAACAAAGAGTCACTCCAAAGACACTAATAGCGGAGAACAAACGAAGAGATTATGGTAGGGTACGAAATCACCTCAAAGTTATTCTTTTCAATCAATCCATTGGGCTATTCCTATAAGTGTCACAAACAGCCCTAGAGTTCGTACTAGAATAACACCTTAAGATACAAATCAACCAAAACCCTAATGTCACCTAGATACTCCGATGTCACCTCAAGTATCCGTGGGTATGATTATACGATATGCATCGCACAATCTCAGATTCATCTATTCAATCCAACACATAGATCCTCAAAGATTGCCCCAAAGTTTCTACCGGAGAGTCAAGACGAAAACGTGTGCCAACCCCTATGCATAGGTTCCTGGGCAGAACCCACAAGTTGATCACCAAAACAGACATCAAGTGAATCAATACAATAACCCATTGTCACCACGGTTATCCCACGTAAGACATACATCAAGTGTTCTCAAATCATTAAAGACTCAATCCAATAAGATAACTTCAAAGGGAAAACTCAATCCATTACAAGAGAGTAGAGGGGGAGAAGAAACATAAGATCCAACTATAACGCGATACATCAAGATCGTGCCAAATCAAGTACACGAGAGAGAGAGAGAGAGAGAGAGAGAGAGAGAGAGATCAAACACATAGCTACTGGTACATACCCTCAGCCCCGAGGGTGAACTACTCCCTCCTCGTCATGGAGAGCGCCGGGATGATGAAGATGGCCACCGGTGAAGGTTCCCCCCCTCCGGCAGGGTGCCGGAACAGGGTCCCGAGAGGTTTTTGGTGGCTATAGAGGCTAGCGGCGGCGGAACTCCCGATCTAATCTCTGTTCTGGAAGTTTTAGGGTACGTGAGTATATATGGGTGCAGGGGGTACGTTGGTGGAGCTTCGGGGGGCCCACGAGGCAGGGGGCGCGCCCTAGGGGGGTGGGCGCGCCCCCCACCCTCGTGAGCACCTCCCTCCTTTCCTGATGTGGGGTCCAAGTCCATCCGGTAGCTTTCCTTCCAAAATAACTTCTCCAGTTGACTTCGTTCCGTTTCGACTCCGTCTGATATTCCTTTTCTTCAAAACACTGAAATAGGCAAAAAACAGCAAATCTGGGTTGGGCCTCCGGTTAATAGGTTAGTCCCAAAAATAATATAAAAGTGGATAATAAAGCCCAAAATTGTTTAAAACAGTAGATAACATAGCATGGAGCAATCAAATATTATAGATACGTTGGAGACGTATCAAGCATCCCCAAGCTTAATTCCTGCTCGTCCTTGAGTAGGTAAATGATAAAAAAAGAATTTTTGATGCGGAATGCTAGTTGGCATAATTTTAATGTAACTCTTCTTAATTGTGATATGAATATTCAGATCCAAAAGATTCAAGACAAAAGTTCATATTGACATAAAAATAATAATACTTCAAGCATACTAACAAAGCAATTATGTCCTCTCAAAATAACATGGCCAAAGAAAGTTATCCCTACAAAATCATATAGTCTGGCTATGCTCTATCTTCACCACACAAAATATTTAAATCATGCACAACCCCGATGACAAGCCAAGCAATTGTTTCATACTTTTGACATTTTCAAACTTTTTCAATCTTCACTCAATACATGAGCGTGAGCCATGGATATAGCACTATATGTGGAATAGAATGGTGGTTGTGGAGAAGACAAAAAGGGAGAAGATAGTCTCACATCAACTAGGCGTATCAACGGGCTATGGAGATGCCCATCAATAGATATCAATTTGAGTGAGTAGGGATTGCCATGCAACGGATGCACTAGAGCTATAAGTATATGAAAGCTCAACAAAAGAAACTAAGTGGGTGTGCATCCAACTCGCTTGCTCACGAAGACCTAGGGAATTTTGAGGAAGCCCATCATTGGAACATACAGGCCAAGTTCTATAATGAAAAATTCCCACTAGTATATGAAAGTGACAAAATGAGAGACTCTCTATCATGAAGATCATGGTGCTACTTTGAAGCACAAGTGTGGTAAAAGGATAGTAGCATTGCCCATTCTCTCTTTTTCTCTCATTTTTTATTTTTTTATTTGGGCCCTACTCTTTTTTATGGCCTCTTTTTTTATTTTTCATCCGGAGTCTCATCCCGACTTGTGGGGGAATCATAGTCTCCATCATCCTTTCCTCACTGGGACAATGCTCTAATAATTATGATCATCACACTTTCATTTACTTACAACTCAAGAATTACAACTCGATACTTAGAACAAGATATGACTCTATATGAATGCCTCCGGCGGTGTACCGGGATGTGCAATGACTCATGAGTGACATGTATGAAAGAATTATGAACGGTGGCTTTGCCACAAATACTATGTCAACTACATGATCATGCTAAGCAATATGACAATGATGGAGCGTGTCATAATAAACAGAACGGTGGAAAGTTGCATGGCAATATATCTCGTAATGGCTATGGGAATGCCATGATAGGTAGGTATGGTGGCTGTTTTGAAGAAGGTATATGGTGGGTGTATGATACCGGCGAAAAGTGCGCGGTATTAGAGAGGCTAGCAATGGTGGAAGGAAGAAGAGTGCGTATAATCCATGGACTCAACATTAGTCATAAAGAACTCATATACTTATTGCAAAAATCTAGAAGTTATCAAAGCAAAGTATTACGCGCATGCTCCTAGGGGGATAGATTGGTAGGAAAAGACCATCGCTCGTCCCCGACCGCCACTCATAAGGAAGACAATCAATAAATAAATCATGCTCCGACTTCATCACATAACGGTTCACCATACATGCATGCTACGGGAATCACAAACTTTAACACAAGTATTTCTAAAATTCACAACTACTCAACTAGCTTGACTCTAATATCACCATCTTCATATCTCAAAACAATTATCAAGCATCAAACTTTTCTTAGTATTCAACACACTCATAAGAATTTTTACAAATCATTTATGCTTAGCATATTAGGATTATTTAAGAAAATTACCATGCTATTTAAAACTCTCAAAATAATATAAGTGAAGCATGAGAGTTCATCTATTTCTTCAAAATAAAACCACCATTGTGCTCTAAAAGATATAAGTGAAGCACTAGAGCAAACAACAAACTACTCCGAAAGGATATAAGTGAAGATCAATGAGTAGTTGTATAATTATGTAACTATGTGAAGACTCTCTAACATTTAAGAATTTAAGATCTTGGTACTTTATTCAAACAGCAAGCAAGGCTAAAGAAAATGACATGACACTCCAAGCAAAACACATATCATGTGGTGAATAAAAATATAGCTCCAAGTAAAGTTACCGATGAACGAAGACGAAAGAGGGGATGCCTTCCGGGGCATCCCCAAGCTTAGATGCTTGGTTATCCTTGAATATTACCTTGGGGTGCCTTGGGCATCCCCAATCTTAGGCTCTTGCCACTCCTTGATCCATAATCCATCAAAAGAATTTACCCAAAACTTGAAAACTTCACAACACAAAACTCAATTGAAATCTCGTGAGCTCCGTTAGAGAAAGAAAACAAAAGACTACTTCAAGGTAATGCAATGAACTCATTATTTATTTATATTGGTGTTAAACCTACTGTATTCCAACTTCTCTATGGTTTATAAACTATTTTACTAGCCATAGAGTCATCAAAATAAGCAAACAACACACGAAAAACAGAATCTGTCAAAAACAGAACAGTCTGTAGTAATCTGTAACTAACGCAAACTTCTGAACTCCAAAAATTCTAAAATAAATTGGTGGACCTCAGGAATTTTTCTAGTAATCATCTGAAAAAATAATAAACTAAATATCACTCTCCAGTAGAAAGTTCTAGCTAATCTCGTGAGCGCTAAAGTTTCTGCTTTTTACAGCATGATCGTAAAGACTTCACCCAAGTCTTCCCAAAGGTTCTACTTGGCACGAACACTAATTAAAACATAAAACCACATATTAATAGAATATAGATGGGTTATTTATTCCTAAATAGAACCAAAAATCAATAAACTAAAATAAAGTTGGGTTGCCTCCCAACAAGCGCTATCGTTTAACGCCCCTAGCTAGGCATTATGATTTCAATGATTCTCACATAAAAGATAAGGATAGAAACATAAAGAGAGCATCATGAAGAATATGACTAGCACATTTAAGTTTAACCCACTTCCTTTGCATAGGGATTTTGTGAGCAAACAACTTATGGGAACAGTAATCAACTAGCATAGGAAGGCAAAACAAGCATAACTTCAAAACTTTAAGCACATAGAGAGGAAACTTGATATTATTGCAATTCCTACAAGCATATATTCCTCCCTCATAATAATTTTCAGTAGCATCATGGATGAATTCAACAATATAACCAGCACCTAAATCATTCTTTCCATGATCTACTAGCATATAAATTTTATTACTCACCACATAAGCAAAATTCTTCTCATTCAGAATAGTGGGAGTAAACTCAACAAAATAACTATCATATGATTGAAAATTAAGATCAAGATGACAAGTTTCATGGTTATCATTATTCTTTAAAACATACGTGTCATCACAATAATCATCATAGATAGGAGGCATGCTTTCATCATAGTAAATTTTCTCATCAAAGCTTGGGGGACTAAACATATCATCTTCATCAAACATAGCATCCCCAAGCTTGTGGCTTTGCATATCATTAGCATCATGGATATTCAAGGAATTCATAATAACAACATTGCAATCATGCTCATCATATAAATATTTAGTGCCAAACATTCTAATGCATTCTTCTTCTAACACTTTGGCACAATTTTCCTTTCCACCATACTCACGAAAGATATTAAAAAGATGAAGCGTGTGAGGTAAACTCAATTCCATTTTTTTGGTAGTTTTCTTTTATAAACTAAACTAGTGCTAAAACAAGAAACAAAAAGATTCGATTGCAAGACCTAAAGATATACCTTCACTTACCTAGCCTCCCCGGCAACGGCGCCAGAAAAGAGCTTGATGTCTACTACACAACCTTCTTCTTGTAGACGTTGTTGGGCCTCCAAATGCAGAGGTTTGTAGGACAGTAGCAAATTTCCCTCAAGTGGATGACCTAAGGTTTATCAATCCGTGGGAGGCGTAGGATGAAGATGGTCTCTCTCAAACAACCCTGCAACCAAATAACAAAGAGTCTCTTGTGTCCCCAACACACCCAATACAATGGTAAATTGTATAGGTGCACTAGTTCGGCGAAGAGATGGTGATACAAGTGCAATATGGATGGTAGATATAGGTTTTTGTAAACTGAAAATATAAAAACAGCAAGGTAACAAGTGGTAAAAGTGAGCACAAACGGTATTGCAATGCTAGGAAACAAGGCCTAGGGTTCATACTTCCACTAGTGTAAGTCCTATCAACAATAATAACATAGTTGGATCATATAACTATCCCTCAACATGCAACAAAGAGTCACTCCAAAGACACTAATAGCGGAGAACAAACGAAGAGATTATGGTAGGGTACGAAACCACCTCAAAGTTATTCTTTCCAATCAATCCATTGGGCTATTCCTATAAGTGTCACAAACAGCCCTGGAGTTCGTACTAGAATAACACCTTAAGATACAAATCAACCAAAACCCTAATGTCACCTAGATACTCCAATGTCACCTCAAGTATCTGTGGATATGATTATACGATACGCATCACACAATCTCAGATTCATCTATTCAATCCAACACATAGAACCTCAAAGAGTGCCCCAAAGTTTCTACCGGAGAGTCAAGACAAAAACGTGTGCCAACCCCTATGCATAGGTTCCTGGGCAGAACCCGCAAGTTGATCACCAAAACATACATCAAGTGGATCAATAGAATAACCCATTGTCACCACGGTTATCCCACGTAAGACATACATCAAGTGTTCTCAAATCATTAAAGACTCAACCCGATAAGTTAACTTCAAAGGGAAAATTCAATCCATTACAAGAGAGTAGAGGGGGAGAAGAAACATAAGATCCAACTATAATAGCAAAGCTCGCGATACATCAAGATCGTGCCAAATCAAGTACACGAGAGAGAGAGAGATCAAACACATAGCTACCGGTACATACCCTCAGCCCCGAGGGTGAACTACTCCCTCCTTGTCATGGAGAGCGCCGGGATGATGAAGATGGCCACCGGTGAAGGTTCCCCCCCCTCCGGAAGGGTGCCGGAACAGGGTCCCGAGAGGTTTTTGGTGGCTACAAAGGCTTGCGGCGGCGGAACTCCCGATCTAATCTCTGTTCTGGAAGTTTTAGGGTACGTGAGTATATATGGGTGCAGGGGGTACGTCGGTGGAGCTTCGGGGGCCCCACGAGGTAGGGGGCGCGCCCCCCCACCATCGTGAGCACCTCCCTCCTTTCCTGACATGGGGTCCAAGTCCATCCGGTAGCTTTCCTTCCAAAAATAACTTCTCCAGTTGATTTCGTTCCGTTTCGACTCCGTCTGATATTCCTTTTCTTCAAAACACTGAAATAGGCAAAAAAAACAGCAAATCTGGGCTGGGCCTCCGGTTAATAGGTTAGTCCCAAAAATAATATAGAAGTGGATAATAAAGCCCAAAATTGTCTAAAACAGTAGATAACATAGCATGGAGCAATAGAAAATTATAGATACGTTGGAGACGTATCATTCCCCTCCAACGAGAAAATATACTTATATGCCCCGAATACTAACAGTCTTGCTTATACCATAACATAATGGTCAGGGGGACTCAAAGAGGCGTTGGAAGTCGCGCAAGCGAATGAGCAAGAAGCCAAAAGGCTACAAGCTACAGGCGATCGTGTGCTGAAGCAGGCCATTATTGAGAAAAACCAGCTCCAGGATTGCAAGACCCAGCTAGGCGAAGAGCTGAAAGATGTGCGGGCCCAGCTAGCTGATTCCGTGAAGGAGAACAAGCAGCTGCGGGGCGGCATATTCAGTATGTATCTGAACTATGTTGAGAGTAGTTCGGCGATAGGAGAAACTGATATAGCTATGATCGCAGGTATATTAACGGGCCGTCCTGGAGAGGAGGTGTCCAGATCATCGAGTGATCTGTTGCAAAAGTTGTCGCAAGTGCACGAACAGGTGCGGCTGGCGATGTGGAGTGTTGCCAAGGCTCTATGGCCATCCGCCTCCCCTCCAGGAAGTATGGAGGAGCTTGTAGAGCGGTTCAAAGGAGCGTGACTGCATATCCGGCTATGGAAGAAATCGGCCTGTCGAGAGGGTGCGCGAGAGGCTTGGGCCATGGTGAGTACTCGGTATACCAAGCTTAGTCCTAATCACACGGCGCGGGTCGGACTGGTAGGGTTGAATGGGGAAGAAATTCCCGTTAGTTTAGTGTATGACCAAGTAGAGGTGGCCGCCAAATATTCCCAACAGGATTGTAAGTTAGATCGCCTGTTGGACGGTATAGAGGAGGAAGTGTTTTAAGTCCAAGTGACTGTATTTGCCTCACCGTGTAGAATTCTAGCTGAATTGTATATCATTTGTCATGGTAGACCTTTTCGCTTCAACCTCCGGACCCGAAGGTGCGGAGTGTTTCCGAATACCGTCACGGCCGAATAGGCTAGGGTACGCGTGGAAAACTAAGCGTAGGGGTCATCATTGCTTGAACAGACAAGTTGTATCCGGCTAGTTATGTTATATTACATTGAGATTGTAAGAAACATCTTCCAGGGAGAATAGTTCCGTTAAGGGTTCCTTTCCCTGGGTGTGCATGCATTAGTAGACATGTCCGAATTGTGATGTGAAAATCACAGTGTGTATAGCTTATGGGGGTTCACAATAGAGTGAGTGCAAAAGAGGTTTTTCATCCACCGACCGAGTATTCCCTTAAGAACGCTAGCTTTCGGCTTCACCCAGTCTGAGGTACACATCCGGATGACCCAGCAGTAACAATCGCAGAGGTGCTCCCTTTACCACCTAGCCAAATAATCGGGAACGTAGGGGTAAGCACAGGAGCCAGGCAACCCAGCTTCGCCAAAACTTAAGTCATATCGATGCATATAATGGCGAAGAAAAGACATGCGGGAAGACGCGCATGTGTGATGATCTTGATGCTAAATAATATTAACAAGCTTCTGTTAAAGAAGCCCCCAGGTATAATGGGCGTACATATGTAAAGATGTGTACGTCAGCAGTGTTCGGTCAAGCCGAATGAGTGCTTTAAAGCGAAAAAAATTGTGTAAAAGGGAGAAAGAATAATGGAAACTATAGGGGAGAAGGAGACTAACAAAGAGTTTGGCGCTAGGCATAGAACCTTCGGAGTCTGGCCGTGTTCCAGGGGTTCGGCTCTAGGCGATTATCTGATGCGTCACGAAGACGGTACGCTCCTCCGATGAGAACTTCGTCAATTATGAAGGGACCCTCCCATTTGGGCTTGAGTTTGTCCTTTTTCTTCTCCGGTAAGCGTAGAACGAGTTCGCCAACATTGTAAGTCTTGGCCCGTACTTCCCTGCTTTGATATCTTCGAGCCTGCTATTGATAAAATGCTGAACGGGCTTTGGCGACGTCGCGCTCCTCCTCCAGGGCGTCTAGGCTATCCTGCCGATCCAACTCGACCTCTTTCTCTTCATACATATGCACTCGAGGTGAGTCATGTATAATATCGCAGGACAGTACAGCCTCTGCACCGTACACCATGAAGAAAGGTGTGTATCCGGTAGTACGGTTGGGCGTGGTCCGCAGCCCCTAGAGTACGGAGTCAAGCTCCTCAACCCAGTGCTTGTCTGATTCTTTTAAAGACCGCACTGGTCTGGGTTTGATGCCGCTCATAATAAGACCATTGGCTCGCTCCACTTGACCGTTTGTTTGTGGGTGGTAGACAAAGGCGTAATCGAGCTTAATGCCCAGATTAGCACACCAGGTTTTTACCTCATCAGCTGTGAAATTCGAACCGTTATCGGTGATGATGTTGTGCGGTACACCGTAACGGTGTACCACATCGGATATAAATGCAATCACCGGTCCGGACTTGGCCGTTTTAACTGGTCTAGCCTCTATCCACTTGGTGAATTTGTCCACCATGACCAACAGATATTTTTTCTTATGGCTTCCCCCTTTAAGGGGTCCGACCATGTCCAAGCCCCAAACCGCAAAGGGCCATGTAATGGGAATTGTTTGTAGAGCTGTTGGGGGCATATGACTTTGGTTGGTGAAGAGTTGGCATCCGACACAGTGTTGGACGAGGTCCTGTGCGTCTGCCCGGGCCGTAGGCCAGTAAAATCCTGTACGGAAGGCCTTGCTGACAAGTGCCCGGGGTGCGGCGTGGTGCCCACCTAGACCGGCGTGAATTTCCGCCAAGAGTTGCCGCCCCTCCTCCTCAAAGATACACCTTTGAAGGACTCCAGTAGTGCTTTTCTTGAAGAGCTCTCCTTCGTGAATTTTATAGGCCTTTGTTGGGGATATTACTACTGGGCGTAAACCGGCCTGCATGGGCCGGGTTAACTTCATCAGTAGTCCAAAGGTGTTAAAGCCCAGAAGCTAGATAAAGGCCCAAGGCCATAGTCGGTTCATCACGTGTAGCCATAAACCGACGTGTATATGAACTTGTATTGTAAGTTAGGAATAGGTAGAGACCAACCCGGATACGAGTATGAACCGGAGATTGGGACTCTATGAACCGACGGGCATCACCCGTGTATATAAGGGGACGACCCGATAGTGGTTCAAGGACAGACAACCACAACTCGAGACTTAGGCGAAGCTTGTTTGCTCCCTAGTCATGGAAACCCCATCAATTCCATCACAAACTAGACGTAGGCTTTTACCTTCATTGAAGGGGCCGAACTAGTATAAACTCTCTGTGTCCCTGTGTCCGCTTTAACCCCTTCGAGTTAACCCATTGCGATGGCTCCACGACTAAGTCCTTTCGCTAGGACATCTGCCATGACAAACCCATGACAGTTGGCGCCCATCGTCGGGCTATCGCACGATGGTTTCAAGTTCTTGGAGGGCCGCTTTGAAGGACTCGAGGGATACGCCGCGGGCCGGATGACCAAGAGTCGTCGTGGCAAGACCTACATCGACGACGCAGGCTGGGGCCCCGAGGCCGGCTCAATTGAGTACGGATACTGGGTCCCCTTTGGTGGCATACACGTCTTCATTGGCAAGGTCGGTGAACCGGGCCCTGAGCTGGACGCCTGCACCGACCTCGTCGAGACAGCTCAGCGTGCGCGACCTGCCCGGGCTAAACCAGCCATGAAACGTGCCTTCGTGGGAGTCATCCATGGAGGAAGCTATGAGGACGGATCAGGATCTAGTGGTGAAACCGTCGTTTACTCTGGCGACGAGTCATCGACCGGAGAAACTGAGTCGTTGTATCAGCTACAAGATGGCCAGATTGGGGGCTGCTCCGATGGCGACAGTATTCCGGACCCCTCCGATCTGCCCAACCGAGTTGGAATATTCATGGCCGGTACACAAGCAGCCATGGTTTCCGGTTCAGCAGCGGCAACGGCTGCCGGAGCAGGAGGCTCTGTGCGCCCGCCGGCTCAAGTGTTATCTGATCTGTTCGATGCATTGGCTGCACTCATGGCGGAGGCTAATCCGGCGGATCAGGATGCTCACAACGCAGAAATCGCAAAGGTGAGAGAGCGGATTACCCATGCCAAAGCGGATCTGGCAGCTGAAGAGGTCCGGATGACTGCGGAGCGGGCCGCTTTGGACGCGCAAGCTTATAAAATCATGCTGGACCAGAGCGCCTCACAGGAAGTCATGAGGAGGAAGTACCGATCTCGTTTGCCCTCAGTTTTTGAAGGAAGGGACCTCTTCAACACCCCTGGAGCGGGAATCAATAACCCGCCAGTGGTAAACCGGGCGGAGGCACCTGCGACAGGCGCGCCGGTTCAGCCCCGTTTAATAGATCTGCCTCGTCATAATACTGGTGTACCGCAAGCTGTGCCTACACCTCCGGGTCACTACTCCAATCCGCTGGATAACCTCGTTGCGGCTGCGGCACGGCTGGAGGCTATTCTAGTTGAAGGTGATTCATTACAGGCGATAGAGACGCGCCGGATCAAGGACCTCCTTAGGACGGCTTTGGTCCAACAGGAAGCATATTCATACAGCCGCGACCGGATTCATTCTACCCCACGTCCGACCCAGAGTTATAGCAGGCATATGGAGGAACCAGCTGTGTGAAGTAACGCGCGGCGTGGAGCGCCCCGTGGCAACAATCCGGCCGGTGGTGCCGACAATGCCCAGGAGGTGGTAGACCGGGCCCAAGCGCGCCGGGAGGCCGAGTTCGCAGCACAGCATCAGACTCGTCAGCTCACGCCGGTTCATCCCACCACTTTGGTTGTACCGGGACTCACTTCCAGCGCTTTGGGAGTGCCTTGCCTTGTCCCCGCTTTACGCAATGTGCGCCTGCCTAAGCATTTTAAAGGCCCGCGCAAGGTACCGAACTATACGGCGGATCAGCCCCCAGAGACGTGGGTGGAGAGTTATGAGATGGCCATGGAGATGCTTGATGTGGATGAGGCGGCGTGTGCAAAATATTTCACCATGATGCTTGAGGGGACAGCCCGTACTTGGTTAAAAAGCCTGCCGCCCAATTCTATCGGTTCATGGGCCCAGTTGCGAGACCGGTTTATCAATAATTTCAAAGACACGTGTAAGCAGCCCATGTCGATAGTGGATTTAGCTGCCTGTGTCCAGGAGGAAGGAGAATCAACGACTCATTGGGTGCGCAGGGTCTCACGAGTTCTGAATTCATCAGACCGCATCAATGCGGACACCGCAGTTATAACCTTGGAAGGCAATTGCCGGTTTGGACCCTTGAAGCTGAAGTTAGGACGGATGAAGCGCCATTGTACCGACATGGGGACCCTCATGGGCGCTTTGGTAAAGTACGCTGATTCTGATAGTACCAAGGATCCCAAGTCTGACGATGAAAAGACAGGGAAGGGAAAGAAGAACGGCAACTTCAAAGGTCAGCAGCATCACTCAACAGGAAACGGTGGTGGAGGCAAGCGTAAAGCGGATGGCAGCATGGATTTTGTGGCTAATACTAACGTGCAGAACAGGGGCCAGCGACGTAAGTGCAAAAACCGTAGTGGAGCGCCTAGTCCTAATCCGGAACGCCTAAACTATCTGTTGAACCAACCCTGTCCAAAGCATGGGACAAGGGAGGAACCAGCAAACCACCTTTGGAAGGATTGTTATACTATGCAGGAGTTCAAGAGCTCCAGTGCCTTCCGGTATCACCCCGGCTCTGGTGGTGGTTCCGGATCCGGGCCGAGTCACGGTGGAGAAAATTTCGGTTCAGGATTTAATGGTAATCCGGGCGGACATAACAGTCAGCATAACCAGAATAACCAGGGTGGTTACAATCAGCAACAGCAGCAGTCGGGTTACCAGAGCAATCCAAAGCAACTAAATAGTGGGCAGTATCATGTATTCACCACTAGCTTGGACAAGCGGGACCGGAAGGTCCAGAAGCGGGCTGTTAATTCTGTTGAACCGGTCGTGCCCCGGTATCTGCGCTGGTCAGAGCAGCCAATTGTATGGAGTAGAGAGGATCACCCTCCCCGGGTTGACAATCCGGGTCAGCTGGCCTTAGTGGTGGCGCCTCAGGTGGGAGGCTATAAGTTCACCAAGGTACTCATGGATGGAGGTAGCAGCATTAACATCCTGTACTATGAGACTTTCCGTCGAATGGGGCTAACAGATAAAGAACTCCGACCTTCGAATACGGTTTTTCATGGCGTGGTACCTGGCAAGTCAGCATACCCCGTGGGGAAGATAGCGTTGGAAGTGGCCTTTGGAGATGAGCACGATTCCTGATCAGAGACACTGACGTTCGAGGTGGTGAAAATCCAAAGACCGTATCACGCCCTGTTCGGTAGATCGGCCTATGCCAAATTCATGGCACGGCCCTGCTATGTGTATCTACAGCTCAAGATGCCAGGTCATAAGGGGACCATCATGGTTCACGGAAGCCGTAAGGTCACTTTGGAATGTGAAGAAGGAGATGCGGCTTACGCAGAGTCGGTTTGTGCCACCGAGGAACTCAAGTATTATAAAGACAATGTTGATCCGACAGATATGACTCCTTTAAAGAAGCCTACTACGGAGCATGATCCGGCCCTGAAGTTTACATCAGCCGCTGAGACTAAGCTTTTGATTTCGTACCTGGCGATTCGTCCAAGCAGTTCAGCATCAGTGCCAATCTGGATCCGAAATAGGAAAGCGCGCTCATCGAGTTCATCCGTGAGAATCGGGACATTTTTGCATGGAAGCCTTCTGACATGCCAGGTGTACCGAGGCAACTCGTTGAGCACACTCTTAATGTGGATCCTAAATACAAACCGGTGAAACAGTTCCTCCGTCGGTTCAACGAGGAGATGCGGAAAGCTATTGGAGAAGAGGTGGCCAGGCTCTTAGCAGCTGGCTTCATTGTTGAAGTTTTCCACCCTGAGTGGCTTGCTAATCCGGTGCTGGTCCTTAAGAAAAACGGCACCTGGCGTATGTGTGTGGATTATACTGATCTTAATAAGGCCTGTCCTACGGATCCTTTTGCCCTCCCCCGTATTGATCAGATTATTGATGCTACGGCGGGTTGCGAGCGTTTATGTTTCCTGGACGCATATTCCGGCTATCATCAGATCAAAATGGCAGTTTAAGGACCAGGAGAAGACAGCGTTCATAACTCCTTTTGGAGCCTTCTGCTACGTATCTATGCCTTTCGGGCTCAAAAGTGCCCAGGCAACCTATCAGCGATGTGTGCAAAATTGTCTCCATAAGCAGATTGGCCGTAATGTGCATGCTTATGTGGATGATATTGTGGTTAAGTCAAGGAAGAAGGAAACTTTGGTCGATGATTTGAAGGAAACCTTTGATAACCCACGGACGTACAAGATGATGCTCAATCTGGCCAAATGTGTCTTTGGTGTACCGGCAGGCAAGTTATTGGGTTTTCTGGTGTTCAACAGGGGAATTGAGGCTAATCCGGAGAAGATCACGGCTATCACTTCTCTGGCTAAACCGAAATGTATTAATGATGTTCAACGTTTGGCTGGCCGGATTGCCGCGTTGAGCCGGTTTATCAGTCGCCTTGGTGAGAAAGCGATCCCGTTGTATCAGATGTTGAAGAAGACGGATCAGTTCGTCTGGAGTTCTGCCGCCGATCAGGCGTTGGAGGATTTAAAGCGGCAATTGGCCAGTCCGCCCGTACTCGCCGCTCCTATTGACAAGGAACCATTGTTACTGTATGTTGCTGCTAATGCTCGCGCGGTCAGTGTAGCTATAGTGGTGGAGCGGAAGGAGGCGGGCAAAGAGTACCCGGTTCAGCGTCCGGTTTATTATATCAGCGAGGTGCTTATTGAATCTAAACAAAGATATCCGCATTGGCAGAAGCTGGTATACGGAGTTTTTATGGTAAGCCGGAAGCTGAAGCAGTATTTCCAAGGGCATCCCATCACAGTGGTCAGCTCTGCCCCTTTGGGCGATATCATCCAGAACCGGGAGGCAACAGGTCGGATTGCCAAGTGGGCTATAGAGCTTGGGCCGCACGATTTGAAATACGTGCCTCGGACGGCGGTGAAGTCCCAAGCACTTGTCGATTTCATCAATGACTGGACGGAGCTGCAGGCCCCTGAAGAGAAGCCGGATCACACATATTGGACCATCCATTTTGACGGATCACGGCAATTGGAGGGCTCGGGGGCTGGAGTCGTATTAACTTCCCCACGAGGTGACAAGTTTTGTTATGTTCTCCGCCTAATGTTCCCTTGTACTAACAATGCAGCTGAGTATGAAGCCTTGCTCCATGGTCTCCAGATGGCTAAAGAGATGAACTTAAGCCGGGTTAAGTGCTTCGGTGACTCGGACCTGGTGGCTCAACAGGTGTCTGGTACTTGGGATTCTAAGGACCCACTCATGGCTGCATATCGTCGTGAGGTTGATACTATTGCAGGTCACTTCAAGGGTTATCAGGTGGACCACGTGGACCGTCGGAAGAACGAAGCGGCGGACGCTTTGAGTCGGCTAGGCTCACAGCGTAAACCGGTTCCGCCCAATGTTTTTCTTGATATACTGCACAACCCATCGGTTCAACTACCTGGGGAAGCAGATTTGGCTGTTCCTGATCCGGAGGCTCAGTTGGTGGCAGCACTCCACGTCATTCCGGATTGGACACTTCCCTACCTGGCGTACATGAACCGGGGCGAGTTACCAGAGGATGAGACTCTGGCCAGATGATTAATACGGCGGTCCAAGTCCATGACAATTGTCAATGGCGAGTTACATCATTGCAGTGTATCAGGAGCATTTCAATGATGTGTATCTCCTAAGGAAGGCTGTGAAATTTTGCGCGAGCTCCATGAAGGGGATTGTGGTCACCACGCCGGTTCAAAATCGCCGGTGGCTAAAGCGTTCCACCACAGTTTCTATTGGTTAACTGCCCATGCTGATACGGAAGATCTGGTCCGACGATGTGATGGTTGCCAAAAGTTTTCAAGACGCGCTCATGTTCCGGCTCAAGAATTGAGGATGATTCCAATCACTTGGCCGTTTGCAACCTGGGGGATGGATATGGTTGGGCCTTTCAAAAGTTCCAAGGACAAGAAGACCCACCTCCTGGTGGCGGTTGATAAATTTACAAAGTGGGTGGAAGCAGAACCTGTTAGTAAGTGTGACGCAGCCACCGCGGTTCAATTCATCAAAAAGGTGATTTTCCGGTTTGGTTTTCCACACAATATCATCACAGAGAATGGTACGAATTTGTCCAAGGGTGCCATGAAAGAGTTCTGCAAACGAGAGCACATCTGCCTTGACGTGTCCTCAGTGGCGCACCCACAGTCCAATGGTCAAGCAGAAAGAGCTAATCAGGAGATCTTGAGAGGCATCAAGCCCCGGCTTATGGTTCCTTTGTAGAGGACGCCGGGTTGTTGGGTTGAAGAGTTACCATCCGTGTTATGGAGTATTAATACTACACCCAACAGATCGACAGGATACACGCCGTTCTTCATGGTTTATGGAGCAGAGGCGGTTCTCCCTAGTGATATCCGTCACGATTCACCTCGGGTTGCGGCTTATGTTGAAGCGGACAACGAGACGGCTCGACAAGACGCTTTGGACCGGTTGGATGAAGAGCGAGACATAGCAGCTGCCCACTCGGCGATTTACCAACAAGATCTTCGTCGCTATCACAGTCGTCGGGTTAGGACCCGAACCTTTCAAGAAGGAGATTTGGTGCTTCGACTCATTCAAGATCAAACCGATATGCATAAGTTATCTCCGCCTTGGGAAGGACCTTTGGTGGTTAGCAAGAACCTGCACAACGGGTCATACTATCTGATTGATATTCGAGAGCGTAAAGACTCACAGAAGTCAGAGGAGGAGACCAACAGGCCGTGGAACATAGCTCACCTTCGGCCTTACTATACTTGAGCCATTGGCTCTGCTTATGTACATATTATGACAATGTATATATTATAAATACAATAAACCGGATCCTCAGCTAAAGCGGGGTATCTGTTCGTTTTATCATGTGTGGTTACATGGAGTTGTTCTGTTTAAAGCGACCTCCGGTTTACCCCTTGCAAAAATTATAAATATCACCTGGGGGCTCGGTCATATCTGAACCGATGCGATACCTTTTGATAGGCGAAATCCACCAGATCACTTGGGGGCTCGGTCGTGTCCGAACCGATGCAACACCTTTTGATCGGCAAAAGCCACCAGATCACTTGGGGACATGGTCAAGTCTGAACCGGTCACGCCTCTTGATCGGCCTAAAGGCCTTAGAGTCACTTGGGGGCTTGGTCGAACCCGAACCATTGCCATGCCACTTGATCGGCGTAATGCCACGGTTTCATTTGGGGACCTGGCTGACTTGAACCACAGCTACGCCTATTGGGAGCTTGGTCGTGTCCGACCACGGTAACACCATCTGATCGTTTCACATATCTTTTCTTGATAAAAATTGCTGTTTTGATTTGGTTGTGTTCTTAAACCGACAGCGTTTACACCGGTTCCAGCAGCCAAATTGGCGGAACACGGTCCATTTTTACACCGGAGATTATTTACCCGGTTTGGTTTTTTCTGTTAACATCCTTTTTTTTGGAGTAACAAAATATTTATTATGACAAAAGCACGGTTTACACAGTAAACCGGCGTTATGTATCAGGAGCTGTTTTCTCCCATGACGGTTTGGGTTATTAAACCTTCGTTTCAAGATTGGCGAACGCCTACTTCATGCCCAATAATGGCAGGTATTTCGTATCACAAATTTTGATCATATCTGCAAGTCTCCTTGCGTATATATATAAAGATTCATAAACCGGCTGGCGGTACAACCGCCCTGGTAGTTTAAGATTTTATGATTGCAGGAGATATAAATTGGCAATGTCGATCTTCGGAATAAAAGTATCAGCACAGATGCACGAAGGCATCTCAAGAAGCAAAAGTATTATCTATCCTATTACAAGGTAGCATGGTACCCGAATAAGATCATTGTTCTCTTGGCGGAATATAATAAGGCAGCTAATTAATCCTGCTTCCGGTTCACGCCTTCTCACCGCCCCGGTTTAACTGTTGTGGGTCATCCTGCGCCGCTTCAGCTTCCTCATCCCTACTCAGTGGCTGGAAGTCAACAGTGGTCCAGTCGATTCCCATTAATGCTTGAAAGACAGCCTCCTCATGGATCAGTGAAGACGGTTCAATATCAGGAGCGTAAGTATGCTTACGGATTGGAGGAATCAGGTTCTCCGCTTCGGGGATTGGTGCAGCCACTCGTTTGTTTTGATCATTATACTGAGCTTGATAATGCGACAAATCAGCTTCCTCTGCCAATTGGCAGGCCAGAGGGCGCACCGCCCGATTTATCGCTCTTAGATCTTCTTGGTTGAATTCTGAACCATCTTCTTTCAAGCTAGGATAGCCTTGAGCTGCCTCAACAGGATCAAAATCGGGCACCCATGCTTCAGCCGGGATTAAGGCATTAATGGCTCTGCTTCGAGCAGCAGACTTTTTTAGCTCTTCAATCCGAGCAGGAAGCATTGACAATCTTTTCAGCGTATCTTGGATCAAGGTGGGTGCTGGATTATTATGTGACACAGTTGAGATAATCCGCTGCGCTCCAGTGTATAGCTGCTCGATTAAGGTGTAGGCAGCTTTCAGCTTCATTCGCACATCCGACCCCAAGTGGCTAATGCGGGTGCCTACAACATGATAGAGCGGTTCACAAACCGGACCTATTATAAGAGGATCAAGATTATCATAGAAGTCACAGGATGCTTACCAAAGATGGCGGCAGTCATTGCATGCACTTGTCGTTTCATGCTGGTCAATTCATCTGTTACCGGTTTAAGGGCAGCCTCAACGTCTCCAATCTTGTTGGTTAAAACGACCTTTTCTGTGGCCCAATCAGCCCGTTCCTTCTTGAAGCCCTCCTTCAGCTGTTCCATGCTGCTTAAAGCGCTGGTTAACTCCTCCTTTGCCTTGGAGGTTTCAGCTTGTTGGGATTTCAAGTTCTCTTGAAGGTCGGCGACTTGGTTTTCTTTGGCCCTTAGTTCAGCCTGCATTCCGACAGTTATACGGTTTAACAAATGATGCGAACAATGAAGTACCAACCACATAGCAAGTTATGCACTTTGTACTTGGGGGCTAATGCCTATTTGATCTACAGCTATCAATTAATTGTCAAGTCCCAAGATCAATACAAGTATTCAACTTGGCACTTGGGGGCTAATGGCTATTTGCTCTGATAAATTTTCTGATGCCACGGTATGAAGATTAAAGTCTCGGTTTCACTACATCAAGTTGAACCGACCCTTGGGGGCTATATCAATGAATTTTGGAGCATGCAGTTTTATATCAAGACCCGATTCAACTATAATAGGTTGAACCGGCCCTTGGGGGCTACAATGGTGATAAGTAGGAACAAACTCATGGAAGTTACCTCAAATTTCTCTTTCATCATCTTTACCAGATTAGCTTCATAATCACGGCTAGTATATAGCCGGTTCAAATATCCAGAATGAACATCTTGGGCGCTTAGAGCGGTATATGTCGCCAGGTCAACATCCCACTTGCCTTTACTCATGGCAGAAAATTCTTCTTTGGCAGTATGCTTGGCTAAAGCGACGGGATTCCCCGGCTCTAAACGACCAATGCCAGTGATTACGACTTCATCATCCTTAGACTCACCGGTTTGTGCTGGCGCAGTCGATTTATCGGCACGTTTGGAGGGACTGGTGGATCTCTCAATCCGGATGGGGCTGGCAGGCTGGTTAGCAGGACCGGAGGTGTTAACAAAACCTTCTTCAGCAGGAACAACTTCATCTTGCACTAGTGGGTCATTGGCCACATCTTCCTGGATGACCGCTTCAACATTTGGGGTGGCACTCGGTTCAGGAGCAGTTTCTTCTCCAGCCGCTTTATCCGGGCGGGCTTTCTTGCTCGGCCTCGGTTTAGCCCTGAAAGTATATGCAAAGTTAACAACGGTCTATGTTGCCAGATAAAATACCAGGAATATTATGATAAGTGCAAATTTACCCAAGCACGGTTTTTAGTGGAGGCAGCTGGGTGCCAGTTGACTCGCCAGAGGATGAGTGGGAGGTGACCTGATAATCGGAGTCAGATGGATTAAGCGGTTGACGAAGACAGCCCGCTTTAGGACGAATACTGATAAGCAAATTAGAGACCTCTGAACGACGTCTCCGAACCGGATTGTTCAGTAAACCGGCGAAGGTAACTACCTGGCCGCTGTGTCGAGTTGTGCAGCGCACCTCATGCTGTTGGGTCTTCATAAGAAAGTTGGGATCCAAGTAAGCAGGAGGATGAGAAAATTTAACTTTTCGGTTTGCCTGACGGATTTTGTGTGAGGGCGGAAGGCTTGAATCAGAAGAAAGAGTAATTACCTCTGCATCGTTAGCATGGCTAGCTTCGGCATCATCCTGACAAATATCATCATCAATAAGGTGTGTAAAAAGTAAACCGAGGGAATCAAGTTCTGCCTCAAGGTCCGGATTACCCACATCGTCATCAGCGGGCGGATCAGAAGATGCAGTGGTCTTCCTTTTGTGGGCACACTTCTTAACGACCCTTGTCTTAGGCCGGGTTGGCTTTTCTGCCTTCTCTTGGGGGAGCTTCTTACTCCAAAATGGATCATCACCCTGCGTCAGCAGATATTGGTATCAATAAAAAACAAGTATAATAGTATTAGAGCTAGTGCAAAGGAGAAATGCAGACTTACGGCTGGCGGTTTGTTGGTAGCACAAAAAGGAAGCAGGCCGGTACGGGCGCAGACGTGCTCCGGTTCGTTCAAAATTTTCTTCACAGCTTCTGTGACTTCTTCATCAGTAAGTTGGATGTTTACATGCCGCAGCGGATCGTCAACACTGTCCAAATATTCACACATCAAACCGGAGCATTGACTGAGGGGCATTATACTCCAGGATATCTAGCAACGGCAAGATCAACTCCCGTTAAACCGTTGGCCATGAAAGCTCTAAGCTTGGACAGTTGGGGAGCATACTTACTCCTCTCTTTGCCAGTCAACCTCTGAGGAAAGGGGTGAGTGTTGCTAAGCCGTTCCGGACGAAAACCAGGCAAGGGATTCTCTTCAGCAGGGGAGGTGTCTTTGCAATAGAACCAGGTGTTATTCCACTCCTGGGGATGACTGTGCAGTTTTGCATGAGGATAAGTGACCTCTTTCCGTTTTTGAATCGCCACGCCACCCAGCTCCATATTGGAGCCATTAGGAAATTCTGTGCAGCGGTTTAGGTGGAAACAATCTCGGAATAGCTCAACTGTAGGTTCTTCTTGGAAGAACACCTCATAGAGCACTTGGAAATGGCATATGTTGGTAACAGAGTTTGGACCAATATCTTGTGGATGAAGTTGGAAGTCGGCCAAGACATCCCGGTAAAATTTTGAACCGGGCGGATTCAAACCTCTGGCTAGGTGATCCGCGAACATTACAACCTCTCCTTATCGAGGTGTGGGAGGACACTCTTTTCCTGGGACCCTCCAGTGGATGGTATTTTTACTGCTTAAAGCGCCGGTCAAGACCAAGTTGTCCAGCTGCGTTTCTGTAACCCGAGAAGGAGCCCAGTTGCACTCGTACACTTGTTTAGCCATGATGGAGTCTACAGAACAAAGCGATTCCGGTTCAAGGTTGTGTTGAGTACAGGTTATATGCTGATATGATTAATGTTAAACCGGAGGGAGCTAATTATAAATCGGAGTTTGCAAAGTGGCATAATTGGTTAAGGAATTCTGGCGGTTCAACAAGGGGACTAATGGTGTGTACCGTTTTGGTATTTCTATTCTACAAAGTTAAACCGCTGAATCTAATTGATGAAACAGTTGGGATTGCGGATGAACAAGTGTGCGGAAACAGATTTCACAAAATTCTATTATAGCATTGGATCTGGAGCGTGTTCGTAAAAGGGATAAATATTCAAGACCTAGAAGGAGTTGGGCAGTCATGAATCAGATCTACGGTCCACAAATATTACAGTAAAAGCATATGCTAAAAACCACCGCAGTACGGAGCAAAGATTCATAGGTTCATCCGGAGATCTATTTCAGTTGAGCTCGAAGCAGACGAAGAACACTAGAAGAACATGGAAACCCTAAGAACAGATCTGAGCTGAAAGGAGCAGAAGACTTACCGGAGCTATGGGAATGAGGGAGATCGCCGCGGTGCTCTGGTACGTTTAGGATGATGCAGCGGCCTAGGTCAATGCAGAAGTTGACGACGGCGGCGGAGCTCCGGAGCAGGATGGCTTGAGGAAGATGAAGCAGAAGGGCGCACAAGGGAAAAAGGAAATGGCCCTTCGGTTCTATTTATAAGGAAAAGGGATATGTGGCAGGCGCGAAAATCAAGGAGCCACGAAGCGGAAATGATGCCTCGATTGTCGCAGATCTATTAAATAAGAAGGTATCACTTCATAATGACAGATGACGTCATTCCGGTTTACAGCGACTAGAGAAGATGACGACACGACGGTTCAACAATTACGAGAAGATGTTGAAGGTGAAGATTTCTGCTAAGGATTGACATGAACCCATTCAAATCAATCTGGGGCCTAATGTTGGGGATATTACTACTGGGCGTAAACCGGCCTGCCTGGGCCGGGTTAACTTCATCAGTAGTCCAAAGGTGTTAAAGCCCAGAAGCTAGATAAAGGCCCAAGGCCATAGTCGGTTCAGCACGTGTAGCCATAAACCGACGTGTATATGAACTTGTATTGTAAGTTAGGAATAGGGAGAGACCAACCCGGATACGAGTATGAACCGGAGAATGGGACTCTATGAACCGATGGGCGTCACCCGTGTATATAAGGGGACGACCCGATAGCGGTTCAAGGACAGACAACCACAACTCGAGACTTAGGCGAAGCTTGTTTGCTCCCTAGTCATCGAAACCCCATCAATTCCATCACAAACTAGACGTAGGCTTTTACCTTCATCGAAGGGGCCGAACTAGTATAAACTCTTTGTGTCCCTGTGTCCGCTTTAACCCCTTCGACTTAACCCGTTGTGATGGCTCCACGACTAAGTCCTTTCGCTAGGACATCTGCCGTGACAAACCCACGACAGCCTTCGAACACCGGACTATGCAACGAGCCTTGTTCTGATCTTCTGGGAGCTCCTTCCTAATAAAGTAGGCCAAGAATGGTTCGGTCCACGGGGCAATTACTGGCATGATGAGGTGGGCTGATGGCGTTACTTCGGTGGTTGAGCCTCCGATGATATCGGCGTGTTCGTTATCTATGTTTGTGTTCGGAACGGGACTGTCGTTGCTATCTCCCCCTTGCCATACCACAGATGGCTTAAAGAGCCTTTCGAGAAAGATGTTAGGTGGGACGGGGTCGCGCTTAGCACCGATGCAAGCAAGGACTTCTGCCACCTGGTTACTTTCACGGGCGATGTGATGAAATTCGAGTCCCTCGAACCGAGCCGACATCCTCAAAACGGCATTGCGATAAGCTGCCATCTTTGGATCTTTGGCATCAAAGTCTCCATTAATTTGGGATATTGCGAGGTTTAAGTCCTCGCGCACCTCTAGGCGTTGGATGCCCACTGATACGGCCATCCGGAGGCCATGTTGCAAGGCCTCGTATTCGGCTGCGTTGTTGGAGTCTGTGTATAATATTTGGAGTACGTACTGGATGATATCTCCTGTGGGGGACGTTAGTACGACGCCCGCCCCTAGCCCTGCCAACATCTTGGAGCCGTAAAAATGCATCACCCAGTTGGAATACGCGCCGTACTCTTTAGGGAGTTCGGTTTCTATCCATTCAGCAACGAAGTCAGCCAGTACCTGGGATATGATGGCTCGACATGGTTTGTACGTGATGTCGAATGGCAGGAGATCAATGGCCCATTTGGCAATCCGGCCCGTTGTATCCCGGTTGTTAATGATATGATTGAGGGGCACTTCCGAGGCCACCGTGATAGAGCACTCCCGGAAGTAGTGTCGCAATTTTCGAGATGCCATGAAGACTGCATATGCTATTTTTTGATAATGAGGGTACCAGGATTTGCATGGTGTGAGGACGGTGGATACGTAGTATACCGGCTTGTGGAGCGGAAATTTGAGTCCGTCCTATTCTCGTTCAACGACGAGTACGGCGCTCACCACCTGGTGTGTTGCTGATATGTATAAGAGCATTGGTTCGCCGGTGTTTGGCGTGGCCAGGATTGGGTTGCTTGCTAGAAGGGCTTTTATTTCTTCCAGTCCAGCCGTCGCCGCGTCTGTCCACTCGAAGTTATCGGTGCGCCGTAGAAGGCGATAGAGCGGCAGCGCCTTTTCTCCCAACCTGGAGATAAAGCGGCTTAAAGCTGCCACGCACTCAGCGAGTTTTTGGACCTGCTTGAGTTCGGTTGGCGTAGCCAGTTGTGACAGAGCTCGGATTTTGGCTGGATTTGCTTCAATTCCTCTATTGGAAACGATGAAGCCCAATAGTTTACCGGCGGGGACGCCGAAGACGCACTTTTCCGGGTTAAGCTTGATGTCGTGTGTGCGGAGGTTGTCGAATATGAGACGCAAGTCGTCTATTAGTGTTTTGACGTGTCTAGTTTTGATGACGACGTCGTCCATGTAGGCCTCCACTGTTTTGCCGATCTGTTTCTCGAGGCCTGTTTGGATCATGCGCTGGTAGGTGGCGCCGGTGTTTTTGAGCCCGAAAGGCATGGTGTTGAAGCAAAATGACTCGTATGGTGTAATGAATGTTGTTGCGGCTTGATCGGACTCCTTCATTTTGATTTGATGGTATCCGGAATATGCATCAAGGAAGCACAGCGAGTCGTGACCTGCGGTAGCGTCAATGATTTGATCAATGCGGGGAAGAGGGAAGGGATCCTTAGGGAAAGCCTGTTAAGGTCTTTGAAATCGACACATAGGCGCCAAGATTTATCCTTCTTTGGTACCATTACCAAGTTTGCCAGGCAGTCCGGATGTTTAATGTCTTTGATGAATCCGGCCTCGATGAGTTTGGCTAGCTCCTCCCCCATAGCTTGTCGTTTGGGTTCGGAAAAGCACCGCAGTGTTTGCTTGACCGGCTTATATCCCTTTAGTATGTTGAGGCTATGTTCGGCCAACTCGCGCGGGATTCCTGGCATATCGGAAGGATGCCAGGCGAATATATCCCAGTTTTCGCGCAGGAAGTCTTATAGTGCAACATCGACTGCAGGGCTGAGTTGCGCTCCGATAGATGTTGTCTTCTTCGGGTCTGTTGGATGGACTTGAAATTTGACTATTTCTTCTGCTGGTTTGAAGGAAGTGGATTTGGGTCGTTTGTCCAGGATCACATCGTCCTTATCCACGGTGGAGCGTAGTGCGGTTAGTTCTTCGGCTGCAAGGGCCTCAAACAATGCCTCAAGAGCCAAGGATGCGGTTTTATTCTCGGCGCGGAGGGCTATGTCTGAATCGCCGACGAGGGTGATTATTCCATTAGGCCCGGGCATTTTTAGCTTCATATACGCATAATGAGGTATGGCTTGAAAGCACATGAAGGCCTCTCACCCTAACAGGGCGTGGTACCCACTGTTGAAAGGGGCCACCTGGAAAGTTATTTCTTCGGACCGATAATTCTCCGGCATGCCGAACACCACATCGAGTGTAATTTTTCCCGCACACCGAGCTTACCGGCTGGGAATGATACCTCGAAAGGTTGTGCTGCTTTTCTCGATGCGGCTCCTGTCTATTTCCATCTTGTGGAGCGTGTCCTCGTAAATGAGGTTTAGTCTGCTGCCATCGTCCATGAGGACTTTTGTAAGTTGAAAGCCGTCCACGATGGGACTGAGGACTAGGGCAGCTGGCGCTCGGACTGTTCTGTATTTAGGTTCGTCACTGGCATTGAAGGTTATGGCCATGTCGTTCCAGGGGTCAATTGCAGCGACCTGGCAAACTTCGGCGAGATCACGCAGGGCCCTTTTACGCTTGTTGTTTGAAGCGAATGTCTCAAATACTGCCAATATTCTATTATCGTCGTTTGCTGGAGGGTGTTGTTCTGGGGTGTCCTTGATAAGGATGTCCCCACTGCTCTTGGCTACCTACCGAAGTATCCAACATGCTCTAAGGCTGTGGGTTGCCACGATATCCGGCGTCGTGTGTATTTTGCATGGGCCATTGAGCCATCCCTCCAGAACGGTGTCGTGCAACGTAATAGGTTTATGTTTTTTGACTGTTCGGCTGGGCGTGCCACGGGGGCGCGTCCTTTTTTCCTGTAGGGGCAGCCGGGATGGTTCCCAGCAAGCTGCCTGAGTTTTCCAGGCGCTTTCCATCGCGCTATACTTTTGTACGATAGTTGCTAGGTCAGTGAACTTTGGTACGCGGCGGCGATTGATGGCGTTAAGGATACCTTCGTCCGTGCAGTTGTTGGAGAATGCTGCTATCGCGTCTTCGTCGCGGCAGTCTTTTACCTTGTTTTTAACAAGGAGGAATCTGGCCCAGAAGTGGTGGACCGTTTCCTGAGACTATTGTTTGATGCTCCTGAGAGCATCTATGTCCGGGTGGGTGGGTGGAATTGAATCCGAACCCTGACCCGATTCTGGATCTGGAGTTTGGATGTCTACCGGGCCGGACAATTCGGGCTCCGGGATATCGACTGATTTTTTAGGCTCGTCATCCGACTCTATGTTTGGAGGAAGAGACATGCTTTTCTGTCAGAAAATATCCGGCTCTTCAAGATCGACGATCCGAACATAGTTCGTCTTCAATATAGTGGAGGAGTTGCTCCGCCCCTCGACTACCGCTATCTGATGGGTGATCGATGGAGTTTTAATTTCTCTGTGGTCGGGTTTAAGCTCGACTCGATCATAGTCCGTAGCGACCCCCAAGGCGGCCATGTGATCCAGGAGTTCGTTCAACGACGATAACTCCATTGGGTCCATGCGGGCGGAGTATTCGGGATCAATGCGGAGGCGGTTTTCGATGACTTGAGAGGCCATCGTCGGCTTAAGGGCCGAGCCGACGGTCATGACGAAGTCGCCGAGCCGGAGGGTCTGGCCTGGGGCCAGGGCTCCTTCAGAGATGATATTATCCTTGACAACAAGGCAAACCATCAACCCTCTTGGCGACGGCATAGTGCAACTCTCAATGAAAGCACCAATGTCGATGTCAAAACCGGCGGATCTCGGGGTAGGGGGTCCCGAACTGTGCGTCTAGGATCAATGGTAACAGGAGACGGGGGACACGATGTTTACCCAGGTTCGGGCCCTCTCTATGGAGGTAATACCCTACTTCTTGCTTGATTGATCTTGATGAATATGAGTGTTACAAGAGTTGATCTACCACGAGATCGTAATGGCTAAACCCTAGAAGTCTAGCCTATGTGAATATGGTAATGAATATGTGCCTATTCGGACTATACTCTCCGGTTTATATAGACACCGGAGAGATCTAGGGTTACATGAGGTCGGTTACATAGGAGGAAATCTTCATAACAGGTCGCCTAGCTTGCCTTCCACACCAAGCAGAGTCCAATCCGGACACGGGTATTGTCTTCGGCCTTCGTATCTTCACGGCCCATCAGTCCGGCCCATGGATAACAGGCCGGACACCCGAGGACCCCTTAGTCCAGGACTCCCTCAGTGGGCACAACCCACATGGGTGCGCCAGGGGGCCTGGCGCGCCCTGGTGGGTTGTGCCCCCCTCGGGGCACCCCCAGGTGCTGCTCTGGCCCAATGGATGTCTTCTGGCCCATAAAAATCCCCGTGCAGTTTCGTTGCGTTTGGACTCCGTTTGATATTGATTTCATGCGATGTAAAAAACAAGGAAAAACAGCAACTGGCACTGGGCACTGGGTCAATAGGTTAGTCCCAAAAAATGATATAAAGTTGCTGTAAAATGATTGTAAAACATCCAAGAATGATAAAATAACAGCATTACTTCGTAAATATAGATACGTTGGAGACGTATCAGCATCCCCAAGCTTAATTCCTACTCGTCCTCGAGTAGGTAAATGATAAAAGAAATAATTTATGAAGTGTGAATGCTAGCAAAGTGCATAAGTTTGATCAATGATAATTTCAATCACTTTTCCTAGCATCATAAGAACAATTCTTTCTTATAAAACTTCTCATGTTATAGTAGCAACCAATTCACGTGTTAAGGTTCAAACAATGAACTCTCTTGAAACTTAGCAACCTATGTTCTTATTCACCAAGCAATTGCAATTCAACTTATTCAACGGAGTCTAAGTAAGATCTCCACATACTCAACTATCATATAGTCTTCTATGATTGCTAACACTCACCGCATACACATGAGCAAAACGTTTCAATCAGACACATAGAAAGATAGGAGCTTATTGTTTTGCCTCCCAACGTATTCACCTCAAGGGTGATGTCAACAATAATAACTCATGCTACCCATATTCAACTGGACATATGTGCCTAGATCTTTCCTCACCACATGATGCTTTCCAAAAGAGAAAAATAAATAAAAAGCAATAGAGAGAATAACTTTGACTCTTTGCATGAAAATAAATACTGAAAAGTAAAAGATAGGCCCTGCGTAGAGGGAAGCAGAGGTTGCCACGCGCTTATTTGTTTGTATGCTCAATCCCTTAGTGCAAGAGAACACAATGTTGTATTGTCCCTTAAAATGACAACCTTTGCAGTCTGTCGCTTTTATTCTTTGTCGTCCAAGTTCGTACAATGCTCAATTTTCTCTTACACTAAATGATCTCACTTTTAGAGGCAATTTTTATTGCCTTATTGCACCGATGACAACTTACTTGAAGGATCTTGCTCAATCCTTAGGTAGGTATGGTGGACTCTTGAAAATAAGATTTGGGTTCAAGAGTTTTTGGATGCACAAGTAGTATCTCTACTTGGTGCGGAATTTTTTGCTAGCAAAGATGGGGCAAGCACCACATGTTGAAGGATCTATGACAATATGACTTCTATGTGAATATGAACAAACATAAATTACGTTGTCTTCCTTGTCCAACGTCAACAATTTTGGCAAATAATATTTTGATGGGGGCTCACAATCACAAAAGATTTCCACGATAGTATTTGCATGTGAAAGTTCTCTTCCTTATACTAATTATTCGTGAATTGCTTGTATGACCAATATTGTGATTGTCAAGCCTCAAAAGATTTCACTTTCTAAATCCAACGTGAAGCTACCACTAGGCATGATATGAACATATCATTTCAACTTCACAATATTCAATTCATTCAACAATTTACTCATAGGATATAAGTGAAGCACAAGAGTAAATGACAAACTACTCCAAAAAGATATAAGTGAAGATCATGCGAGTAGTTAAGTAAAGAGGTAGCTATTTGAGGACTCACTCTTATTCAAAAAAATTCAGATCTAAATATTTTATTAAAACAGCAAGCAAAACAAAAATAAAATGACATTTTAAGAATAGCACAACTCATGTGAAGAAGCAAAAATTTAGGCTCAATTGATACTAACCGATAATTGTTGAAGCAAAAAGGTGGGATGCCTACCGGGGCATCCCCAAGCTTAGATGCTTGAGACTTCTTGAAATATTGTCTTGGAATGCCTTGGGCATCCCCAAGCTTGAGCTTTTGTGTCTCCTTAATTCGTATCATATCACGGTTTTCCTAAATCTCAAAAGCTCCATCCACAAAAAACTCAACAAGAACTCGTGAGATAAGTTAGTATAAACCAATGCAAAAACCTTATCATTCTCTATTGTAGCAAATCACTAATTATTACTCAACATTGCATACTAAATGCCTCTGCATATTTAATACTCCTATCCTCAAATAGAATTATTAAACAAGCGAACATATGCAAACAATGCAAACATAACAGCAATATGCCAAAACAGTATGGTCTGTAAAGAATGCAAGAGTATCAATACTTCCCTAACTCCAAACATTATGAAATTCTACCACACTATAGAAAATTTATCAGAGCTTATTATGCAGAAAGTTTCAACATTTTATCACATTCTGACTTTTCTAGGGAATTTTTGCAACAACAATAAACGTTCTGTTTTCAAACAGCAACATGTAGACTTGTAAAATAAGCATAGTAAAGGCTATCAATGCCACTTTTATTGAAATAAAAGATGCAAAACATTATTCTAAATAACAACATGCAAATCCTAATAAAATTAAATGAAGCTCCAAGTAAAACTCATATCATGTGATGAATGAAAACATAGCTCCAAGTGAGGTTACCGATAATGTTGGAGACGAAAGAGGGGATCCCTTCCGGGGCATCCCCAAGCTTAGTTGCTTGGATCTTCCTTGGATATTAACTTGGGGTGCCTTGGGAATACCCAAGCTTAGGGTCTTGTCACTCCTTATTCTCTTCATATCGATATCTCACCCAAAACTTGAAAACTTCAATCACACAAAACTTAATGGAACTTCGTGAGATAGGTTAGTATGATAAAGAGCAAACCATTTCACTTTGGTACTGTCAAAGACAAGATTCATAATTCTTTCCACACAATGCCTACTATAGCGTATCATTTCCACGATTTATATTGAGCAATATAAGCCATAGAAACTAGAAAACAAGCAAACTATGCAATGAAAACAGAATCTGTCAAAAACAAAACAGTCTGTAGTAATTTGTACTCCAACCATACTTATGCTACTCCAAAAATTCTGAAAAAGTAGGACAACGTAGGGAATTTGTATATCTATCACCTGTAAAAAATTCAGATCAAAAATACGTTCCAGTGAATTTTGAAATTTCCTGGAATGAGCACAAAAGTTTCTATTTTTGCACAGATTCAAGTCAACTATCATCCACACTATCCCAAAGGCTTTATTTGGGACTTTATTAAAACAAAAGCTATAAAACAAGATTACTATAGTAGAATAATCGTGTGAACAAACAAAAACAGTAGGTAAAAGTGTTGGGTTGTCTCCCAACAAGCGCTTTTCTTTAATGCCTTTTAGCTAGGCATGGTGATTTCAATGATGCTCGCATAAAAGATAAGAATTGAAACATAAAGATAGCATCATGAAGCACATGGAAAGCACATTTAAGTCTAACCCACTTCCTATGCATAGGGGTTTTGTGAGCAAACAGTTTTTGGGAACAAGAATCAACTAGCATAGGAAGGCAAAACAAGCACAACTTCAAAACTTTCAACATAAAGAGAGGAAACTTGATATTATTGCAATTCCTACAAGCATATCTTCCTCCCTCATAATAATTTTCAGTAGCATCATGAATGAATTCAACAATATAGCTATCACATAAAGCATTCTTTTCATGATCCACAAGCATAGAAAACTTATTACTCTCCACATAAGCAAATTTCTTCTCATTCATAGTAGTGGGAGCAAACTCAACAAAATAACTATCATGTGATTGAAAATTAAAATCATCACTATTCTTTATAGCATACTTGTCATCACCATAATCTTCATAGATAGCAACTTCATTGTCAAAATCAATCAAAACCTCTTCCAAAATAGTGGATGTATCACTAAATAAAGTCATGACCTCTCCAAACTTTCATCATTATAATCATCATAAATAGGAGGCATGCTATCATCATAGTAATTTTTCTCATCAAAACTTGGGGGACTAAAAATATCATCTTCATCAAACATAGCATCCCCAAGCTTATGGCTTTGCATATCACTAGCATCATGGATATTCAAAGAGTTCATACTAACAACATTGCAATCATGGTCATCATTCAAATATTTTGTGCCAAACATTTTATTGACTTCTTCTTCTAACGATTGAGCACAATTTTCCGATCCATCATTTTCAAAAAAGATACTATAAATATGATCAATAATATGATGCAACCTCAATTCAATTTTTTATGTAGTTTTATTTTTATAAACCAAACTAGTGATAAAACATGAAACTAAAAGATTCAATTGCAAGATCTAAAGATATACCTTCATGCACTCACCTCCCCGGCAACGGCGCCAGAAAAGAGCTTGATGTCTACTACGCAACTTTATTCTTGTAGACACGTGTTGGGCCTCCAAGCGCAGAGTTTTGTAGGACAGTAGCAATTTTCCCTCAAGTGGACTACCTAAGATTTATCAATCCGTGAGAGGTGTAGGATGAAGATGGTCTCTCTCAAACGACCCTGCAACCAAATACAAGAAATCTCTTGTGTCCCCAACACACCCAATACAATGGCAAATCGTATATGTGCACTAGTTTGGCGAAGAGATGGTGATAAAAGTGTAATATGGATGGTAGAAATATATTTTCATAATCTGAAAAAATAAAAACAGCAAGGTACCAAATAGTAAACGGGCACAAAAACGGTATTGCAATGCTTAAAAATGAGGCCTAGGGTCCGTACTTTCGCTAGTGCAACCTCTCAACAATGCTAACATAGTTGGATCATATGATTATCCCTCAAAGTGTAACGAAGAATCACTCCCAAGTTCCTATTAGCGGAGAACAAAAGATAGGAATTGTTTGTAGGGTACGAAACCACCTCAAAGCTATTCTTTCCGTTTGATCTAATCAAGAGTCCGTACTAAAATAACACAAAGCTAGTTTTTCCGTTCGATCTATCCTAGAGCCCGTACTAAGATAACACCAAAGCAAGTTCATATTCGTAATACTCAATCCACACAAAGAACTATAAAGAGACCCCAAAGTTTCCGTCGGAGAAAAACATGCATCAACCCCTATGCATAGATTACCCCAATATCACCGCGGGAATCCGCGAGTTGAATGCCAAGACACATATCAAGTGAATCAATATGATACCCCAATTGTCACTTCAAGTATTCATACCACAAGATATATATCATGTGTTCTCATCTCTGAATATTCAATCCGACAAGACAAAACTTCAAAGGGTAAAGATTCAATTCATCATAACAAGAGCATAGAGGGTAGAAACATCATATGATCCGACTATATTAACAAAGCCCATGATATAGATCACAAGAGAGAGAGAGAGAGAGATTAAACACATAGCTAATGGTACAAACCCTCAGCCCCGAGGGTGTACTACTCCCTCCTCATCGTGGTGGCCGCCGGGATGATGAAGATGGCCACCGGAGATGATCCCCCCTTTCGGCAGGGTGCCGGAATGGAGCTAGATTGGTTTTCGGTGGCTACAGAGCCTTGCGGTGGTGGAACTTCTAATCTAGGTTAACCCTGAAGGGTTTCGGAATATTTGGGAATTTATAGTGCAAAGAGGGGGTGCGGGAGGCCACCGAGGTGGGCACAACCCACATGGGCGCCAAGGGGCCCGGCGCGCCCTGGTGGGTTTTGCCCCCTCGGGGCACCCCCCAGGTGCTGCTCTGGCCCAATGGATGTCTTCTGGCCCATAAAAAATCCCCATGGAGTTTCGTTGCATTTGGACTCCATTTGATATTGATTTCCTGCGATGTAAAAACAAGCAAAAAACAGCAACTGGCACTGGGTCAATAGGTTAGTCCCAAAAAATGATATAAAGTTGCTATAAAATGATTGTAAAACATCCAAGAATGATAAAATAACAGCATGAATACTTCATAAATTATAGATATGTTGGAGACGTATCAGGAGCACACCACGGCCCTTTCAGCCGAGGTATAGAGCGGCCTTATCAAGCCGAACACTTTATCAGCCATCAAGCCCTCGGGCACTATTAAACGAGTCCAGCCTACTCTACAGAATGATAGCCCGGTCAATCCGGAGCTGGACTAGCAGTTTTGCCTCCGTCCACCGCCCCATCTAATCACGGTACGTACCGCGTGTGCATAACTACGCACTCAAAATACCTTGGGCGACGAAGGAGGCACTCTGCGGACGAGGTCCATAATACGGCTTGACCCTATTCAGACCTTAATATCCTTCTTATTTTTTCTCTTTTCTCTCATATTACAGGTTCTTTAAAAACTAAATCACCTTACGATGGTACAAGGGCCCTTTCCCGGGCCCCTTCTATATACACGATCGACGATCCTTTCAAAGGATCCTCCACCAAGGTGAAAAGCGGCGCAGACGTGCGGCAGGGTGTCCAAAGGATCTTCATGACTACCTTCTCTTTTTTCGGACCTGTATACAGCTTTCCCTTGTTCTCACATTCTCGGCATGTAAAATAGCCCTCATGCTTATGGCATTATCTGTAAGAGTATGTTTTGATGTATCAATCCGACTATAATGGAAACAGTTTTTACCAACCCTATTCGGTATTGGCTTATTTCATAATTTGTATTCACTCTTCATGTCAGATTGGCACATACACTTTGGCATAGCTTAAAATGCCAGTGGCTTTATTCGGCCACATATATTTCCAAAAAAAAGTCCAAACACTTTTAGAGTATACTTCGGCATCCCGAATATTGCATTATATGCATCAGCTCCGAATCATGCCTTTGGTCAATAGTTGGGTTGCCCGGCTCCTGTGGTTACTACCTTACATTCCACTTGTTCGGCTAGGGTAGTAAAGGGAGAACTACTGCGATTGTGTTTCTGGTTCGTCCGGTCAAACACCTCAGTACAGAAAGCCAAAAACTGACTGTCATGCTGCGGCGAGAGCTGATCAGCGATTCAGCGACTTACTATAAATCTCTTGCGATTTCTTCCGTATTATACAAAGGACTGGCTTCCGTTCAGTCACACGCCTAAGGCATCCCTGTTCAGATAGCCGCATACGCACCAGGGGCTAGTACTTAGTCCCACTGTCAAACACCTATGGCTAAGTGAAAGTGCTAAAGCCGCATAGTTTGATTGCCTGGTTCGCTACGTAGGCACCTCCATTACGGACCAAGACATTGGGTCAAGACTGATCATGCGAACACCCCCGTAGTATCTACGTGGGGGCTATAAGCCGACGACTGGAAAACTTTCAAGATAACAAAATACGGCCGCACAGGAGGCAAGTAATTCCAGATAAAGGCATAAATATATTACAAAGCATTGGTTCATAAAACAACATCTGGACAGCTCGGATACATTCACCCAAATATGATATCCTTTGAGCATTGACCCTCTATTAATCGGGCACCCTCCAGGACATCTTCAAAATACCGCTCCGGCTTGCGGTGGTCCTTGCCTTCGGGTGGGCCCTCGATCACCACGACGGCGGCCTTCACTTTCGCCCAGTGCATCTTGACACGGGCAAAGGCCATCCGCTCTCCTTCGATGCACGTCGAGCGCTTGACAACTTCAATTCGGGGCAGCGCATTGGCAAGTCGCCTCACCAAGCCGAAGTAGCTACTAGGAATGAGTTCGGTTGGCCACAACCGGTCTGTGATGTCCTTCATGGCCAACCCGGACATCCTATGCAGCTCCGCCCATTGCATCATCTGGTTGTTCAACAACGTCGGACGTTCCTGCGCCGCGAACTATGACCTGAAGAGCTTTTCCATCGTGTGCCCCTCCTGGGCCCAGAAGAACTGCGCGGCATCGGCGACACTCTTCGGAAGAACTGCAAATGTGTCTGGAGAACTCCACAGTCGAGTAAGCAAGGCATATATTTGACCGCCAAATATACTCTGCAAAAGAAAGGGCTTACTAGCCGCTATCTGTTTGGACTGCCGGATTTCCTCACGAGATGCCCGGTACTCGGTCCGTGCCTCCTTGGCCTCTTGGAGGGCCTTGGCGAGTTTGGCCGCCTGGGTCTTATTCTTCTCCTCCAAGGACTCACACTTGACGGCGGCGTCCTTGAGCTCTTGCTCCACCTCGGTCACCCTCTCCTCGTACTGGTGGCGGGCAACCTGTTCGGTCTTTAAATCTGCAGCCGCTTTGTTAGCGGACGCTTGGCTCGCCTTCGCCTGCTCCTTGGCTTGGGTAAGGGCAGTCTTAAGGGTCTCGACCTCGGGGGCGCTGCCTGCAATCATACACATAGCAAAACATGAGCTTAAACTCTGAGTTTGTATTTCAATTCAGGCTTGTAAGAGATCTTTCAAAACATACCGTGTGCCTCATCAAACCGCTTGTTAATGCGGTCGATCTCATCATCAGCCAGCTTCAGCTTCCAATTGAGTTCGGAAACTTCAGCGGCCTGGGCGGTTGCTGCCAACAGGGATGCCTATTAGCAAATAGCAAAGTACGTCACCTCCTGATTATTACTTGATCCTCTGTTCGGCCTTTTTTCAAAACCGAACAGAGTCTCAGGGGCTACTATCTATAACAGGCATATTTTTTTCATATGAAAAGCGGCCAAGAATATTACGTCGCATACCTCGAAGCCTGTTAGCAGGCTAGTGAAGGCTTCGTTCAGCCCGCTCTTGGCAGACTGAACCTTCTCAACCACGGCACCCATCAGGCTGCGGTGCTCCTCCACGATGGCAGCACGTTGTAGTGCTTCCACTAGTGTATTCAGCGCCTCCGGACTAGTGGAGGTCGCCGCCGGAGTTGGCGCTCCCCCTCCATTGAAGGGGGTTGCTCGCTCGATTCCGAAACCACATGGGTCTCTGGAATAGTGTTCGGATGGGGGCCGGACTAGTCAGGGCCCCCGTCGTCAGTCTCCATGGGGGTTGCACCCCCATGTTCTCAGCAGTCGAGGCATCACCCTCTGGCGCCGTCTTGGCAGCCTCCCGCACCTCTCCATGGCCCGAAGAGGCCCTTCGGGACAACACCTCGGCGTCATCTGCGTTAGTCGGTGGAGAGGCTGGCGAAGGCGTCTCGCTCTCCACCATCCTTGATGCCAGAGAGTTCCCCTCAGACAGCGATGGTTGGGGTAGGTTGAGGGAGTCCTGGACTAAGGGGTCCTCAGGTGTCCGGCCTGTTATTCATTTGGCCGGACTGATGGGCTGTGAAGATATGAAGGCCGAAGACTATACCCGTGTCCGGATTGGACTTTCCTTGGCGTGGAAGGCAAGCTAGGCGACCAACTATGAATGTTCCTTCTTATGTAACCGACTCCATGTAACCCTAGATCTCTCCGGTGTCTATATAAATTGGAGAGCGTAGTTCGGATAGGCACATATTCATTACCATATTCACATAGGCTAGACTTCTAGGGTTTAGCCATTACGATCTCGTGGTAGATCAACTCTTGTAATACTCATATTCATCAAGATCAATCAAGCAAGAAGTAGGGTATTGCCTCCATAGAGAGGGCCTGAACTTGGGTAAACATCGTGTCCCCCGTCTCCTATTACCATCGATCCTAGATGCACAGTTCGGGACCCCCTACCTGAGATCTGCCGGTTTTGACACCGACATTGGTGCTTTCATCGAGAGTTCCACTATGTCGTCGACAAGAGGCTCGATGGCCCCTTCAATCATCGATAATGACGCTGTCCAAGGAGGAACCTTCCTTCCCGGACAGATTTTTGTGTTCGGCGGCTTCGTACTGCGGGCCAACTCGCTTGGCCGTTTCGAGCAGATCGATAGCGACGCCCCTGGCCACCAGGTCAGATTTGGAAGCTTGAACTACGTCGCAGATACTCGTGGAGACTTGATCTTCAATGGGTTTGAAACTGCAACGATCACTCCCCCTCGTCCCGATGAACATGACTTATATATGTTACCGGATTACATCCAGGAGGTGGATCCTGTTGCTGCAACAGCCTCAAAACCGAAGCAGATCGTGCCCTCCGAGCCCACAAAGTCTGCGGCGTTGGAGCCACACACGGACTCGACATCCTGCAATGCTTGCGTCAATGGAACTCCGGACTCGTCTCCAGCTATACGTTCCGGACTAGGTACGCCTGCAGACACCGAGCTGGATTGGTTATCGATTTTCAAATTTAGCGCCGCAGACATCTTCCAGCATTCACCTTTTGGTGACGTGCTAAACTCTTTAAAGAACTTGTCCTTGGAGGAGGACTCATAGCCGAACTGTGTTCGGTTCGAGCTAGAGGCGGATGATGAGGAATTTTGCTTCCCACCCGCCACCCACTTCATAGCCACTGTCGATGACTTAACCGACGTGCTTGACTATGGCTCCGAAGACATCGACGGCATGGACGACGATTGTTGGGGATATTACTACTGGACCTAAACCGGCCGTCTGGGCCGGGTCAATTTCATCAGTAGCTCAAGAATGTTAAAGCCCAGGAGGCTATGTAAAGGCCCGAGGCCATAGTCGGTTTAACATCTGTAGCCGTAAACCGGCATGTGTACAACTTGTATTGTAAGTTAGGAATAAGCAAGAAACCAACCCGGGTACGAGTATAAACCGGAGATTGGGACTCTATGAACCGACGGGCGTCACCCGTGTATATAAGGGGACGACCCGATATCGGTTCAGGAGGGGAACGAACAACTCGAAGCCTAGGAGAAGCGATTGCTCCCTAGTCATCGAGACTTCATCAATTCCAACACCAACTAGACGTAGGCTTTTACCTTCATCGAAGGGGCCGAACTAGTATAATTCTTTGTGTCCTTGTGTCCGCTTTAACCCCTTCGAGTTAACCCGTTGCGATGGCTCCACGACTAAGTCCTTTGGCTAGGACATCTGCCGTGACAAACCCACGATAGTTGGCGCCCACCGTGGGGCTATCGCATGATGGTTTCAAGTTCTTGGAGGGCCGCTTTGAAGGGCTCAAGGGATATGCCGTGGGCCGGATGACCAAGAGTCGCCGCGGCAAGATCTACATCGACGACGCAGGCTGGGGCCCCGAGGCCGGCTCAATTGAGTACGGGCACCGGGTCCCCTTTGGCGGTATACACGCTTTCATCGGCAAGATTGGTGAACCGGGCCCTCAGCTGGACACCTGCACCGACCTCATCGAGACAGCTCAATGTGCGTGACCTGCCCGGGTTAAGCCAGCCGTAAAGCGTGCCTTTGTGGGAGTCATCCATGGGCGAAACTATGAGGACGGATCAGAATCTGGTGGCGAAACCATTGTTTGTTCCGGTGATGAGTCGTCAACCGGGGAAACTGAGTCCCTGTATCAAGTGCATGATGGTCGGATTGGGGGCTGTTCCGATGGCAACAGTATTCCGGAGCCCTCCGATCTGCCTAGTCGGGTCGGCATATTCATGGCCGGCACCCAAGCAGCGCCTCATTCATCGACGGCCGCAGCAATGGTTTCCGGTTCAACGGCTGCCGGAGTAGGAGGTTTTGTGAGCCCACCGGTTCAAGTATTATCCGATCTGTTCGACGCACTGGCGGCGCTCTTGACAGAGGCTAATCCGGTGGATCGGGATGCTCATAACGCAGAGATTGCAAAGGTGAGAGAGCAGATTAGCCAGGCCAAGGCGGATCTGGCAGCCGAGGAGGTCAGGAGGACTGCGGAACGGGCCGTTTTGGACGCACAAGCCTATAAGTTCATGCTGGATCAGGACGCTTCGCAGGAGGTCATGAGGAGGAAATATCGGTCCCGCCTGCCACCGGTTTTTGAAGGAAGGGATCTTTTCAACACTCCTGGAGCAGGGACCAGTAATCAACCAGTGATAAACCGAGCAGAGGCGCCCGGGACAGGCGCGCCGGTTCAGCCCCGCATAATAGATCTGCCCCGTTATAACCCGAAGCCACGGATTGTGACCACACCCCCGGATCACTACTCCAACCCGCTGGATAATCTTGTTGCTGCGGCAGCACGTCTAGAGGCTATTCCGGTCGAGGGAGATTCGTTACAGGCAATAGAGACGCGCCGGGTTAAGGAGCTCCTCAGAACGGCGCTGGTCCAACAGGAGGCGTATTCATACAGCCGCGAGTGGATTCATTCTACTCCACGTCCAACCCGGAGTTATAGCAGGCACATGGAAGAACAAGCTGAGTCCAGCAATGCACGGCGTGGAGTGCCCCGCGGCAACAATCCGGCTCCCGATGCTCAGGAGTTGGTAGACCGGGCCCGTGCACGCAGGGAAGCCGAATTGGCAGCACATCAGACTACGCCGGTTCGTCCCACCACTTCGGTCGAACTAGGGCTTGCTTCTAGCGCTTTGGGGGTGCCTTGCCTTATACCTGCTTTGCGCAATGTGCGCCTGCCTAAGGACTTCAAGGGGCCGCGCAAGGTGCCGAATTATACAGCAGATCAACCCCCGGAGGCGTGGGTGGAGAGTTACGAGATGGCCATGGAGATGCTTGATGTAGATGAAGCTGCATGTGCGAAATATTTTACTATGATGCTTGAAGGAACGGCCCGCACTTGGTTAAAAAGCCTACCGCCCAATACCATCGGTTTATCAGTAATTTCAAAGATACGTGCAGGCAGCCCATGTCGATAGTGGACTTAGCCGCCTGCGTCCAGGCGGAAGGAGAGTCAACCACTCATTGGGTGCGCCGCGTTTCGCAAATCTTGCATTCATCAGACCGCATCAATGCTGACACTGCAGTTGTGACTTTGGAAAGCAATTGCCGGTTTGGGCCCTTGAAATTGAAATTAGGATGAATGAAGCGCCATTGCACTGACATAGGGACTCTCATGGCTGCTTTGGTAAAGTATGCTGATTCTGATAGTACCAAGGATCCCGAGTCTGATGATGAAAAGGCAGGGAAGGGAAAGAAGAACGGCAACTCTAGAGGACAGCAGCACCACCCAGGGAGCAGCATTGGAGGCAAGCGTAAAGCGGATGGTTCCATGGATTTTGTGGCTAACACCAATGTGCAGAACAGGGGCCGGCAGCGTAGGGGCAAAGGCCGCGGTGGCGGACCCAGCCCCAATCCAGAGCGCTTAAATAGTTTGTTGAATCAGCCCTGCCCAAAGCATGGAACGACGGAGGAACCAGCAAACCATCTATGGAAGGATTGTTACATCATGCGGGAGTTCAAGAATTCCAACGCCTTCCGGTATGATCACAATCCTGGTGGCGGTTCAGGATCCGGGTCGAGCCACGGTGGAGGAAACTCCGGTTCAGGGTTTAATGGTAATCCGAGCGGGAATAGCAATCCGGGCGGACATGGTAATCAACATAACCAAAATGATCAAGGGGGCTATAATCAGCCGCAGTCGGGGTACCAGAGCAATCCAAAGCAGTTAAACAGTGGCCAATATCATGTATTCACCACTAGCTTGGACAAGCGAGACCGGAAGGTTCGGAAGAGGGCAGTTAACTCTGTTGAACCGGCCGTGCCCCGATATCTACGATGGTCAGAGCAGCCGATCACCTGGAGTAGAGAGGATCACCCTCCTCGGGTGGATAATCCGGGTCAGCTGGCTTTAGTGGTGGCGCCTCTAGGAGGTTATAAGTTCACCAAGGTGCTCATGGATGGGGGTAGCAGTATTAACATCCTATACTATGAGACCTTTCGACGTATGGGGCTCAAGGATAAGGATCTACGGCCTTCAAACACGGTTTTTCATGGCGTGGTGCCAGGCAAGTCTGCGTATCCCGTGGGCAAGATAGCATTGGAGGTGGCTTTCGGAGATGATCACGATTCCCGATCAGAAACACTAACTTTTGAGGTGGTGAAGATCCAAAGCCCGTACCATGCCCTGTTTGGTCGGCCGGCTTATGCCAAATTCATGGCACGGCTCTGTTATGTATATCTGCAGCTCAAGATGCCAGGCTACAAGGGAACCATCACGGTTCACGGGAGTCGCAGGATCGCTTTGGAGTGTGAAGAAGGAGATGTCGCCTATGCAGAATCGGTTTGTGCTACTGAGGAGCTCAAATACTACAAAGATAATGTTGATCCGACGGATATGACTCCGTTAAATAAGCCTACCACAGAGCATGATCCGGCTTTAAAATTCATGTCGGCCGCGGAGACCAAGCTTGTTGATTTCGTAGCTGGTGATTCATCCAAGCAATTCAACATCAGTACCAATTTGGATCCAAAATAGGAAAGCGCGCTCATCGAGTTCCTCCATGAGAATCGGGACATCTTCGCATGGAAACCCTCTGACATGCCAGGTGTACCGAGGCGACTCGCTGAGCACACCCTTAATGTGGATCCTAAGTACAAACCGGTGAAACAGTTCCTCCGTCGGTTCAACGAGGAGAGAAGAAAGGCTATTGGAGAAGAGGTGGCCAGGCTCTTAGCAGCTGGCTTCATCGTTGAAGTTTTTCACCCTGAATGGCTTGCTAATCCGGTGCTGGTCCTTAAGAAAAACGGCACTTGGCGTATGTGTGTGGACTATACAGATCTTAATAAGGCCTGCCCTGCAGATCCTTTTGCCCTCCCCCGTATTGATCAAATCATTGATGCTACGGCGGGTTGCGAGCGTTTATGCTTTCTGGATGCATACTCCGATTATCATCAGATTAAGATGGCGGTTAAGGACCAGGAGAAGACGGCGTTCATTACTCCCTTTGGAGCCTTCTGCTATGTATCTATGCCTTTTGGGCTCAAAAGTGCCCAAGCAACTTATCAACGATGTGTGCAAAATTGTCTCCACAAGCAGATTGGCCGTAATGTGCACGCTTATGTGGATGACATTGTGGTCAAGTCAAGGAAGAAGGAAACGGTGGTCGATGATTTGAAGGAGACCTTTGATAACTTAAGGACATACAAGATGATGCTCAATCTGGCCAAATGTGTCTTTGGTGTACCAGCTGGCAAGCTATTGGGTTTCCTGGTGTCCAACAGGGGGATTGAGGCTAATCCGGAAAAAATTACGGCTATCACCTCTCTAGCTAAACCGAAATGCATCAATGACGTCCAACGTCTGGCAGGCAGAATTGCTGCGTTAAGCCAGTTTATCAGCCGCCTCGGAGAGAAAGCAATTCCTCTGTATCAAATGTTGAAAAAGACGGATCAGTTTGTCTGGAATTCTGCCGCTGATCAGGCGTTCGAGGATTTAAAGCGACAGTTGGTCAATCCGCCCGTACTCGCTGCTCCCACTGATAAGGAACCATTGCTGTTGTATGTAGCTGCTAACGCTCGCGCGGTCAGTGTGGCTATTGTGGTAGAGCGGAAGGAGGCAGGCAAAGAATACCCAGTTCAGCGTCCGGTTTATTATATCAGCGAGGTGCTTATTGAATCCAAACAACGATATCCGCATTGGCAAAAGCTAGTATATGGAGTTTTTATGGCAAGTCGGAAGCTGAAGCAGTATTTCCAAGGCCACCCTATCACGATGGTCAGTTCTGATCCTTTGGGTGATATCATCCAGAACCGGGAAGCGACTGGTCGGATTGCCAAGTGGGCTATTGAGCTTGGACCGCACGGTTTAAAGTATGTGCCTCGCACTGCGATAAAGTCTCAGGCATTGGTGGATTTTATCAATGATTGGACGGAGTTGCAAGTCCCTGAAGAGAAGCCGGATCACACTTACTGGACCATTCATTTTGACGGATCACGTCAATTGGAAGGATCGGGGGCTGGAGTTATATTAACTTCCCCACGAGGTGATAAGTTTTGTTATGTTCTCCGTTTAATGTTCCCTTGTACTAACAATGCAGCAGAATATGAGGCCTTGCTCCATGGCCTCCGGATGGCTAAGGAGATGAATTTAAGCCGGGTTAAGTGCTTTGGTGACTCTGATTTGGTGGCCCAGCAGGTGTCTGGTACATGGGATTCTAAAGATCCACGCATGGCTGCTTATCGTCGTGAGGTTGATGTGGTCGCAGGTCACTTCAAAGGTTATCAGGTGGACCATGTGGACCGACGAAAGAACGAGGCGGTGGATGCTTTAAGTCGACTAGGTTCACAGCGTAAACCGGTACCACCTAATGTGTTCCTTGATGTGCTTTACAACCCGTCGGTTCAACTGCCTGGCGAAGCAGATTTGGCGGTTCCTGACCCAGAGGCTCAATTGGTGGCGGCATTACATGTCATCCCGGATTGGACGCTTCCTTACCTGGCATACATGAACCGAGGGGAATTGCCAGAGGATGAGATTCTGTCCAGGCAGATAGTACGGTGGTCCAAGTCCATGGTAGTTGAAAACGGCGAACTACATCATCGCAGTGTAACAGGAGCGTTTCAACGGTGTGTATCTCCTGAGGAAGGCCGTGAAATTTTGCGTGAGATCCACGAAGGAGATTGTGGTCACCACGCCGGTTCAAAGTCTTTAGTGGCAAAAGCTTTTCGTCACGGTTTCTATTGGCTGACTGCTCATGCTGATGCGGAGGATCTGGTCAGACGGTGTGATGGTTGTCAAAAATTCTCAAGACGCGCTCACGTCCCGGCTCAAGAATTGAGGATGATTCCAATTACTTGGCCGTTTGCAACCTGGGGGCTGGACATGGTTGGGCCTTTCAAAAGGTCCAAGGACAAGAAGACCCACCTTCTGGTGGCGGTGGACAAATTTACAAAGTGGGTAGAGGCAGAGCCCGTTAGCAAGTGTGATGCGGCCACCGCGGTTTGGTTCATCAAAAAAGTGATTTTCCGGTTTGGTTTTCCACACAGTGTCATCACAGACAATGGTACCAATTTATCTAAAGGTGCCATGAAAGAGTTTTGCGAACGAGAGCACATCCGCCTTGATGTGTCATCAGTGGCGCACCCACAGTCCAATGGTCAAGCAGAAAGAGCTAATCAGGAGATCTTGAGAGGCATTAAACCCAGGCTTATGGTTCCTTTGCAGCGGACGCCGGGTTGTTGGGTCGAAGAGTTACCCTCTGTGTTATGGAGCATCAACACCACGCCTAACAGGTCAACTGGGTATACGCCGTTCTTCATGGTTTATGGGGCAGAGGCAGTTCTTCCTAGTGACATCCGTCACGATTCACCTCGTGTGGCGGCTTACGTTGAAGCAGACAACGAAAGTTCTAGACAGGACGCTTTGGACCGGCTAGATGAAGAGCGAGACATAGCAGCTGCCCGCTCAGCGATCTACCAACAGGATCTTCATCGCTATCACAGTCGTCGGATCAGGACCAGAACCTTTCAAGAGGGAGATTTGGTGCTTCGACTTATTCAAGATCAAACTGAGGTGCATAAATTGTCTCCACCTTGGGAAGGGCCTTTCGTGGTCAGCAAGAATCTACACAATGGTTCATACTACCTGATAGATGTTCGAGAGCACAAAGACTCACGCAAATCAGGACAAGAGACCGACAGACCGTGGAATATAGCTCATCTTCGGCCTTACTATACTTGAGCCATGGGCTCTGCTTATGTACATATCATGACTATGTATATATTATAATAAACCGGATCCTCAGCTAAAGCGGGGTATCTGTTCTTTTATATCATGTGTGGTTACACGGGGTTGTCTTTAAGCAACATCTGGTTTACCCCTTGCAAGTCTTAACAAGATCACTTGAGGCTTCCTGTTCAAACATAGGTCGTGTTCGAACCAAAGAGAACATAGCTATCCTTATGAGGTCATTTGGGGGCTCGGTCATGTTTGAACCGATGCAATACCTCTTGGCCGGCGAAAGCCACCAGAGTCATTTGGGGGCTCGGTCATGTTTGAACCGATGCAATACCTCTTGGCCGGCGAAAGCCACCAGAGTCATTTGGGGGCTCGGTCATGTCCGAACCGATGCAATACCTCTTGGCCGGCGAAAGCCACCAGAATCATTTGGGGACACGGTCACGTCTGAACCGGTCACGCCTCTTGGTCGGCCTACGGGCCTTAGAGTCATTTGGGGGCTTGGTCGAACCCGAACCATAGCAATGCCACTTGGCCGGCATAATGCCACGCGTCATTTTGGGGTCCTGGCTGACTGGCACCATCGCTACACCTTCGGGGGGCTTGGTTGCGTCTGACCATGGTAATTCCGTCTGACCAAGCTCAATAGAGCTCTTCTTTTGCAAAAGGTTTTTGTCACCGTATTTTGCTCTCTTTCCTTTTTTAAGAGTTGATAGTTTATTGCTTTTCTCTTAAACCGACAATATTCTGCATCGGTTCAACATAGCCAATTTGGCGGAACACGGCCCTCTTTTTCAAAAACCTGAGATTGTTGGCTCGGTTTGAGTTTTTCTGCTAAATATCCTTTTTCGAGCAACAAAAGGTTGCTATCATTAAAGGACGGTTTACATTGTAAACCGGTGTTATATACACAGGGGTTCGATTCTCCCATGACGGTTTAAGAGTTATCAACTCCCGCTTCAACATTGGCTACAAACGCCTATTTCATGCCCATTATATGGCAGGTATTTCGTATCACAAAAGTTTGATCATACTTGCAAGTTTCCTTGCGTATCTATATAAAGATTCACAAACCGGATGACGGTACAACCGCCCTGGTAGTGTAAAATTTTGTGATCGCAGGAGATATAAGTTGGCAATAATGATTTTCCAAAGGAGGGTATCAGTACTGATGCGCGAAGGCATCTCATGAAGCAGAAAGTACGGTCTATCCTATTACAAGGCAACATGGTGCCCAAATAAGGTGATTGTTTCTTGACAAAGTATCAAAAGGAAACCAGTTAAAACTGCCCTCGGTTCACGCCTGCGTGCCATTCCGGTTTGATGGTTCTGGATCATCCTGCGCCACTTCAGCTTCCTCCTCCCTACCCAGCGGCTGGAGGTCAACAGTGGTCCAATCGATCCCCATTAATGCTTGAAAGACAGCTTCCTCATGTATCAGTGACGACGGTTCAATATCAGGGGCATAGGTGTGCTTATGGATTGGAGGAATTAAGTTTTCCGCTTCAGGGATTGGCACAGCTACTCGCTTGTTCTGATCGTCATACTGGGCTTGATAATGAGACAAGTTTGCCTCTTCTACCAATTGGCAGGCCAGAGGGCGCACTGCCCGGTTTATCTTTCTCAATTCTTCTTCATCGAATTCGGAGCCATCCTCCTTTAAGCTAGGATAGCCTTGAGCCGCTTCAACGGGATCAAAATCAGGCACCCATGCTTTGGCCCGGATTAAGGCATTAATGGCTCCGGTTCGAGCAGCAGATCTTTTTAACTCTTCAATCCGAGCAGGGAGCATCGACAACCTCTTCAGTGTGTCCTGGATCAATGTGGGCGCCGGATTGTTGTGTGAAGCAGTGGTGATAATCCGCTGTGCGCCCGTATACAGCTGCTCGACTAAAGTATAGACCGCTTTCAGCTTCATACGCACATCTGATCCCAAGTGATTGATGCGAGTGCCTGTAATACGATCAGCAGGTCATAAACCGAGCTGTTTTATAGAAGAATCAAGGTCATTGCACAAGTCACAGGAGGCTTACCAAAGATGGCTGCAGTCATTGCGTGCACCTGTCGCTTCACGCTGGTCAATTCATCCGTTACCGGTTTAAGGGCAGCTTCTGCGTTTTCAATCTTCTTGGTTAAAGCGGCCTTTTCTGTGGCCCAGTCAGCCCGCTCCTTCTTAAAACCTTCCTTCAATTGTTCCATGCTGCTTAAAGCGCTGGTTAGTTCCTCCTTGGCTTTGGAAGTTTCTGCTTGCTGGGACTTCACATTCTCTTAAAGATCAACGATTTGGCTCTCTTTGACCTTCAGTTCAGCCTGCAGTCCGACAAGTTATACGGTTTAAACAAAGGAAGTACCAAGCACATAACAAGTTAGGTACTTTGTACTTGGGGGCTAATGCTTATTTGATCTCAAGTTATCAGTTAATTATCAAAGTCCCAAGCTCAATACAAATATTCAACTTGGCACTTGGGGGCTAATGGCTATTTGCTCTAATGATATTTCGGATGCTACGGTATGATGATTACAAGTGTCGATTCAATTATGATAAAGTTAAACCGACCCTTGGGGGCTACGGTGGTAAGAAGCAGGAGTGAGGGCATGGAAGTTACCTCGAATTTGTCTTTCATCATCTTCACAAGATTGGCTTCATAGTCACGGCTAGTATATAGCCGGTTTAAATAGCCAGAATGAATGTCTTGAGCACCAAGAGCGGAGTACGTTGCCAGATCAACATCCCATTTACCTTTACTTAAAGCAGAAATTTCTTCTTTAGCAGTGTGCTTGGCCAAAGCGATGGGATTTCCCGGTTCAGTACGACCTATGCCAGTAATCATGACTTCGTCATCTTTGTGGTCGCCGGTCTGGACTGGTACGGTCGGTTTTTCGGCAGGCTTTGAGGAACTAATGGTTTTCTCAGCACAAATCGGACTGGCTGGTTGATCCGTTGGGCCGGAGGGGTTAACAGAGCCTTCTTCAGGAACAACGACTTCATCTCGGACTAATGGGTCATCAATTACATCTTCAGGGATGGTCGCTTCAACGTTCGGGGCAGTGTCCGGTTCAGGAGGAGCGTTTTCTTCTCCTGTTTTGTCTTGGCGAGCTTTTTTGCTCGGCCTCGGTTTAGCTCTGAAAGAAGCAGCAAAGTTGAAGACAACATATGTTGAAGATTACAACAATGGACAACTTGATGAGAAAGGCAAGCTTACCCAAGCACGGTTTTGAGCGGAGGCAGCTGAGTACCAGTTGACTCGCCAGAGGATGAGTGCGAGGTGACTTGATAATCGGAGTCAGACGGATTAAGCGGTTGACGAAAACAGCCCGCTTTAGGACAAATATTGACAAGCAAATTAGAGACCTCTGAACGACGTCTCCGAACCGGACTGTTCGGTAAACCGGCGGAGGTAACTACATGACCGCTGTGTCGGGTTGTACGACACACCTCGTGCTGACGGGTCTTCATAAGAAAGTTGGGATCCAAGTAAGCAAGAGGATGGGAAAATTTAACTATGCGGTTCGCCTGACGGATTTTGTGGGAAGGCAGAAGGCTTGAATCAGAAGAAATAGTAATTACCTCTGTATCGTCAGCATGGCTCGCTTCGGCATCATCTTGACAAATTGCATCGTCAGTAAACTGCACAAACAATAAACCGAGGGAGTCAAGTTTAGCTTCAAACCCCGGATTACCTACCTCATCATCGGCAGGATCGGAAGAGGCCGTGGTTTTCCTCTTGTGAGCAGGCTTTTTGACGACTCTCGTCTTAGGCCGGGTCGATTTCTCTGGTTTATCCGCTTTTCCTTGAGGGAGTTTTTTGCTCCAAAACGGGTCATCACCCTACGTCAACATATATTAGAATCAATCATACGCACACAAGATAACATCAGACTTAATGAGAAGAAATTTTGATTTACCGCTGGTGGTTTATTGATGGCGCAGAAGGGAAGAAGGCCAGTTCATGCACAGACGCGTTCCGGTTCATTTAGAATCTTCTTTATGGCTTCGGTGACCTCTTCATCCGTAAGCTGGATGTTTACATGACGTAACAGATCATCAACACTGCTTGTGTATTCGCACATCAAACCGGAGCGTTGACTGAGTGGCAGTATACTCCAAGATATCCAGCAACGAGCGAGGTCGACTCCTGTTAAACCATTGGCCATGAAGGCTCTGAGTTTGGACAGTTGGGGAGCGTAGTTACTCCTCTCTTTAGCAGTCAACCTCTGAGGAAAGGGGTGAGTGTTGCTGAGCCGTTCTGGACGAAAACCGGGCAGGATATTCTCGTTCTCTGGGGAGGTATATTTACAATAAAACCAGGAGTTATTCCACTCTTGGGGGTGACTATGCAGTTTCGCATGAGGGTAAGTGACCTCTTTCCTCTTCTAGATTGACACGCCACCCAGTTCCATGTTGGAGCCATCAGTAAATTCTGTGCGGCGGTTTAAGTGAAAGCAATCTCGGAACAACTCAACTGTAGGTTCCTCTTGAAAGAACACCTCACAGAGCACTTGAAAGTGGCATATGTTAGTGACAGAATTGGGGCCAATATCTTGTGGATGGAGTTGGAAATTAGCCAAAACGTCGCGATAAAATTTTGAACCAGGCGGGTTGAAACCGCGGGCTAAGTGATCCGCGAACACAACGACTTCTCCGTCTTGGGGTGTAGGGGGGCACTCTTTGCCTGGCACCCTCCAATGAATCGCGTTTTTGCTGCTCAAAGCACCGGTCAGGACCAGATTATTCAGTTGAGTTTCCGTGACCCGGGAAGGAGCCCAGTTGCACTCATACACTTGCTTAGCCATGGGGAAGTATACAAAATGAAAATGATTCCGGTTCAGGACTTATGTTCTGCACAGATTTTTTTCATATTGATGCTATCAATGCTAAACCGGAAGAAATCAATTACAATCTGACATTGGTAAAGCGGTGCGGTCTATCAAAGGATTACTGGCGGTTCAGCAAGGGGACTAATGGTATGTACCGATTTGGTAATCTTTGACAACAAGGTTAAACCGCTGGATCTAAGACCGTGGAACAGTTGGAAATGCAAAGGAGCAGGTGTGCGGAAACAGGTTTCACATTGTCTCAGTATGATATTGGATCTGAGGCGATCCCATAGAAGGGGTAAAAACTCATGAGCTTTTGAAGATTGTGCAAGAACAGCAAGGTCAGACTGTGGATCAGATCTACGATCTAAGTATATTACCCTAAAAACAGAGGCGGAAAACTGCTACTGAATGGAGCAAAAGTCGCGGGGTCATCTGAAGGTATATCCCAGTTTAAATGCGAAGAACGTGAGGAACGCGAAGAACGCGAAGAACACGAGGAACGGGAAGAACACAGTAAACCCTAGAGGCGGGTCTGAGTTGAGAAGGTGGGGATCTCACCGGAGCTCCGAGGGGTGCGGAAGAACGCCGTAGTTTCTCTGGTCCAGTCAGGTTGATGCAGCGGCCCGAGGTGATGCAGAGGTTAGCGACAGCGGCGGAGCTTCGAGGCTGGCGGCACGGAGAAGACGAAGAGGAAAGGGATGAAGGGGAGAAAGAAATGACCTTTCACCCCTATTTATAAGGCAAGGTACGTGTGTCGGGCGCGCGAATCCAGGAGCCACGGGTTTCGGAAGCAGAACTGTCGCCTTGATGATTGCGAATTGGTTAAACAAAGAAGGCACCATAAAAGCTAGCTTCATGATGATGTCATGCCGGTTTACGGCCACTAGAGAAAATGACGACATATCGGTTTAGCAATGAAGGGAAGATGCCGAATATGAAGGTTTATGCTAAGGGTTGACATGAGATCATTCAAATCAACCTGGGGCCTAATGTTGGGGGTATTACTACTGGACCTAAACCGGCCGTCTGGGCCGGGTCAATTTCATCAGTAGCTCAAGAATGTTAAAGCCCAGGAGGCTATGTAAAGGCCCGAGGCCATAGTCGGTTTAACATCTGTAGCCGTAAACCGGCCTGTGTACAACTTGTATTGTAAGTTAGGAATAAGCAAGAAACCAACCCGGGTACGAGTATAAACCGGAGATTGGGACTCTATGAACCGACGGGCGTCACCCGTGTATATAAGGGGACGACCCAATATCGGTTCAGGAGGGGAACGAACAACTCGAAGCCTAGGAGAAGCGATTGCTCCCTAGTCATCGAGACTTCATCAATTCCAACACCAACTAGACGTAGGCTTTTACCTTCATCGAAGGGGCCGAACTAGTATAATTCTCTGTGTCCTTGTGTCCGCTTTAACCCCTTCGAGTTAACCCGTTGCGATGGCTCCACGACTAAGTCCTTTGGCTAGGACATCTGCCGTGACAAACCCACGACAACGATGCTAACAAGGAGCAAGGCCAAGACCCGCCATTTACTGGACGTGGGACGACCACCTCTTCATACGACGTGTACATGGTTGATACACCTAAAGGATCTAGCGGCGACAAAGAAGAGCCAGATGCAAATAAAACCTCTAAGACGCAGTCCAAGCGCCGGCGGCCCAAACGCCGCTCTAAGCCCCGTAGCTCAAAGGATGGCAACACTGTCACCAGAGAAAATAGTACTCCGGGCGACGCCGAAAACAATGAAGACCTTGTCGGAGCTGCATCCGAATAGGAGGAACACGACAACGGGGAAGATAACCCTAATGAACAGGCCATAGAAGATGACTCGGAGGACGATAGTTACCATCCACCCTCCGAGGGGGAGACAAGCCTCGGCAACAAAGACTTCATCGTGCCTGAGGATCCTCTGGAGCAGGAGCACTTTAAGCTTCAGCTCATAGCCACTGCAAGAAGCCTGAAAAAGAAACAACAGCAGCTTCAAGCTGAACAAGATCTGCTCGTCGATAGATGGACTGATGTCCTGACAGCCGAAGAATATGGCCTCAAGCGCCCAGCCAAGAGCTACCCGAAACGCAGACTGCTACCTCAATTCTATGAGGAGGCGCCGGAGCACATACCTCCCTCGCATAATGCTGAACGACCACCACGTGGTCGAGACAGGGCGGCCGACCGGCCACCCCGCGGTCGGGATAAAGCGGCAACTCAGGCCGAACAACAGCCCACCCCACCGCCCCGTAAAAATAGGGATGGAAGAGTTCGGGGTGATACGTATGACCTCCGACAGACCCTGGATAGTAGAGCAAGACACACAAGATCGATCTACGGATCACGAGGACGTGCCTCGAGGCACAAGGACGGCTACCTATTCAGACGTGACAAACCTAACCACGCCCGGGCCGAATGCCGGAGACGGACTCCATCAGAGCTACGCCACGATGCGGCCCGATATAGAGGCGCCGCACACCCTCTATGTTTCACAGATGAAGTATTGGATCATGAATTCCCCGAGGGGTTCAAGCCTGTCAACATCGAATCATACAACGACACAACCGATCCTGCAGTATGGATCGAGGATTTTATTCTCCATATCCATATGGCTCGAGGAGATGACCTTCACGCCATTAAATACCTCCCACTAAAGCTCAAAGGGCTAGCCCGACACTGGCTAAATAGTCTGCCTGAGAACTCCGTCGGCAGCTGGGAGGACTTGGAAGAAGCTTTCCTTGATAACTTCCAAGGAACTTATGTCCGGCCACTAGACGCCGATGACTTAAGCCACATAGTTCAACAACCCGGAGAATCAGCCAGAAAATTCTGGACTAGGTTCCTAACCAAAAAGAACCAGATCGTCGACTGTTTGGATGCCAAAGCCCTAGCGGCCTTTAAGCATAGCATCCGGGACGAATGGCTCCCCCGCCACCTCGACCAGGAAAAGCCGAGGTCCATGGCAGCCCTCACGACACTTATGACCTGCTTCTGCGCGGGAGAGGATAGTTGGCTGGCTCGCAGTACAAACACAGCCAACGAAACAGGCCCCCGCCGAGGCCAAAAACAGCACCGACAAGATCCGGCGCAACAGACACAAACGCCGAAGCAATGGCGATAGCACCGATGACACTACAGTTCACGCTGAATTCAGTGGCTCCAAGTCCGGCCAGCAAAAGAAGCCCTATAAAAGGAGCAGCGGAGGACCATCCATCTTGGACCGCATACTTGATCGCCCTTGCCAGATACATGGAACCCCAGACAAACTGGCCAACCATACTAACAGAGATTGACGGGTCTTTAAACAAGCCAGCAAGGCAAACAGCAGAAACAAGGAAGGGGAATCACAAAGCAAGGATGATGACGAGGAGCCCCGGCGGCCGAACACTGGGGGGCAAAAGAAATTTCCCCCTCAAGTCAAAACGGTGAACATGATATACGCTACACACATCCCCAAAAGGGAGCGCAAGCACGCATTTAGGGACGTCTATGCGTTAGAGCCAGTCGCCCCGAAATTCAATCCGTGGTCGTCATTCCCGATCACCTTCGACCGCCGAGATCATCCAACCAGCATCCGCCATGGCGGTTCACCTGCACTAGTCCTCGACCCAATCATCGATGGATTTCACCTGACATGAGTCCTAATGGATGGTGGTACCAGCCTCAACCTGCTCTATCAGGATACAGTACGTAAAATGAGCATCGACCCCTCACGAGTCAAGCCCACGAAGACTACCTTTAAAGGAGTCATACCATGCGTAGAGGCCCGTTGTACGGGCTCAATAACGCTGGAGGTAGTATTCGGCTCCCCGGATAACTTCCGAAGCGAAGAACTAATCTTCGATATCGTCCCATTTCGCAGCAGCTATCACGCCCTGCTCGGACGAACCGCATTCGCTAGATTCAACACGGTGCCACATTATGCTTATCTCAAGCTTAAGATGCCCGGTCCACGTGGTGTCATTGCAGTAAATGGAAACACGGAACGCTCCCTCCGTACAGAGGAGCACACCGCCGCCCTAGTAGTAGAAGTACAGCGCGGCCTTCTCAAGCAGCATTATAATCCGGCTGTCGAGCCCCTGGACATCATGAAGAGGGTCCGGACCACACTGCAATAGGACAGCTCGGCTCGTCACGAGCCGAATTAGCAATTTGGCCTCCGCCCCAGCCCCGACGAGGCAATGGCATTAATACCGCGCGTACATAAACTACGCACTCAAAACCACATGGGTATTGACGGAGGCATAACTCGTTCGCGATCCACAGTATGGCTTGACCGACCCTGGGATTCGCACGCTTTTACTTTTTCTTTTTTACGTGTTTTCCTCTCTTTTTGAGGTCTATACGGACAACCCGCTTGTAGAACACACCAAGGAGGCAAGGAGCTCTGGCTTACAAGGGAATCCCCAGGTGGTCTCTACTAAACGATTGCCATACTTGCTTTTCATACCCGTACGTAGCTCGCCCTTCGTTGCGGCATGTTAAATAGCCTTACTTGCTTATCGCATTACTTGTACAAAGTACCCCTCGACGTACTAGTTACATCACAATGGTGAATACACGGTAGCGTCAGCTTATTATTTCATTTTTCCGTTTCCTCACCTTGGTATTAAATACTCATTGCACACGTACACCATGGTATGTATTACTACGCCAGGGGCTTCGTTACACCCAACACTATGGCAATAAAAAAAGTCCGAACACTTTTATAGTATAGTTCGGCACCCCGAACTTATAGCATTATATGCATCGGCTCCGAATCATGTCTTTGGTCAATAGTTGGGTTGCCCGGCTCCTGTGCTTACTACCTTACGTTCCGCTATATCGGCTAGGGTAGTAAAGGGAGAACTACTGCGATTGTGTCCCAGTTCTTCCGGACGAGCACCTCAGTAGAGAAAGCCGAAAACTGACTGTCATGATGCGGCGAGAGCCGGTCAGCTGTTTGAGAGGTTCTAAATCATTAGAGATTTTTTTGCTTCTTGCGAAGACCCCCAATTCGGTCTTCCGAATACCAGGGGCTTCGCCAACTTTCTTAATTGTCAAACTCATATGGCTAAGTGAGGGCGGTAAAGGCCGCATAGTCTGATTGCCTTGTTCGTTGCGCTAAACACCTCCTTTAAGGACCAGAATGTGGAGTAAAGAGTGTTTAGATTTATCCCGAGCACCCCCGTACTATCTACATGGGGGCAGAAGCCGACGACTGGTCAACCCTCAGATTTAATAAACGGCCGCACAGGAGGTAAATTTAAAATCATAAGCATTATACTACATAACATCATTGTTCCATATTACAGGGCAAGGTAATACACATGTTCTCATGGGAATATGATATCCTTCGAACATTGCTCCGCCACAAGGCGGGACCCCTCTAGGACACCATCAAAATAGAGCTCGGGCCGACGATGCTCCTTGCCCTCCGGCGGCCCCTCGGTTATTAGCTTCTTGGCATCCAGCTTTGCCCAATGCGTCTTGACGCCGGCAAAGGCCATACGCGCACCTTCAATACAGACCGACCGCTTCATGGCTTCGAGCCGCGGATAGGCACTCACAAGCCGCTGCACAAGTACGAAGTAGCTGCTAGGTATAGGATCGGCAGGCCACAGCCGGACTATAAGGTCCTTCATGGCTAGCTCTGCCAACCTGTGCAGCTCGACCAACTACTTAAGCTGGTCGTTGAAGGGCACCGGATGTTCGGATCCCAGATATTGGGACCAGAATAGCTTCTCCATCGAAATCCCTTCTTCGGCTCTATAATGCTCTGCAGCATCTGATACACTGTGCGGCAGATCTGTAAACGCCCCTGGAAAATCCAAATTCCAGATAAGTACAAGGAACGTTTCTTCTACATACTTGCTATGCATGGTGAAGGACTTACCCGTCGTAATCTTCTTGGCCGCCTGAATTTCCTGGAGGGCGCTCTGGGCTTCGGCTCGTGCATCCTGCGCACTCTGGCGGGCCTTCGCCAATCCGGACTCCTGCGCTTTACAATCGCGCTCCAAGGACTCAAATCTCTCTATCGCGCCCTGGAGCTGTTGTTGTGCCTTGCCAACCCGGGCCTCGTGCTTCTCGCGCGAGGCGCGTTCCTTAGACGCTTTGTCCTCGGCCTCGGCTAGCGCCTTCTTAAGGGTCGCCACCTCGGTCGTGGCCCCTAATAAAGTTTATGACACTTTAGTCCGGTCGGACTACTCATTTTTTTGAAATATACCCATAGGTTACTACATACCTTGGCTATCCTCTAGCTGCTTCTTCACAAGGCCGACCTCCTCCTCGGCCCGCTCCAGTTTCTGCTTCAGTCTGGAGACCTTCGCAGCATGAGCAGTGGCAGCCTGCAGCGATACCTACTTATTCACATAGACAACTCATGTTAGACTCCTGCGATATTTATTCTTGATCCTCTGTTCGTCTTTTCTTCCCGAACACCAAACAGAGCATCAGGGGCTACTGTCTATACTGTGATATTTTTCCTACAATCACATTACTTACCTCAAAGCCCGTTAGAAGGCTAGTGCAGGCTTCGGTCAGTCCGCTTTTGATGAACTGAACCTTCTCTATTACCATGTCCATAAGGACACGATGTTCATCCACGATAGAGGCGCCTCGTTGCGCCTCCAGCAGATTATCCGGTGCCTCTGGTTGGACAGAGGTCACCGGTGGAACAGGCACATTCCCTCCTTGTGGGGAATGTCGTTTGCTGGACCCCGGAGTCGTGTAGGTCTCCGAAATGGTATCCGACTGAGGTCCAAAGGGAACTCGGGCCCCGTCACCAGTCCCCGTGGGGACTTTTTCCCCCGTATGACCGGCGGCCGGAGAGTCATCCTGGGGCGTCACCCCGATGATCTCCGGGATCTCCTCCGGCCTGGGAAATTCTTTTTGGACACCACCTCGTCATCACCCTTGGGTGATGCGGAATGAGCAGGTGGCGGAGACATGCTAGCCATCTCCTTCGAGTCCAGCGAATCCTCTGTCAAGGATCGCGGGGAGCCATCACGTGCCGGACTGCAGTGACAAAGTTTACAATATGTCAATATTACAAACCAGGAAGGCCAGACGTTTGCGGATGCTGGTACTTACGAAGTGGCCCAAGGCTTGGTCTGGCGAGGTCGCTCCGGACTGCTGTCGACATCCCACGCGGAGTTATCCGCGAGGGAGCCTTTAACCCTCTTAGGTGCTTTCGCTTTCGGACTCGTGGGGGCCGCTCTCTTCCTCTTCCCCATCTCAGGTGGGGAGTCGTCTTCTTCCTCCTCTTCATCGTCGTCGGTGGACGAACAAAGAAGTTCCTCTTTGGATGTCACATCCGGAGCGCCTTTTCGGCGAGGGCCCTTCTTGGCCCCTTTGGCCGCTTTCCTTGTCGTCTTCTCTGGCACGTCATAAGGTGCGGGAAAAAGCATTTTCGTCAGTAATGGGAATTCTTGGTCTTCGGGCAGCGGAGCCGGACAGTTAATCCCCCTGCTACCTCGATCCAGGCCTGAAAACATGGACGGGAAAGCTTAGGCTTTACCTCAACATATGCCAGTGAAAGGTCTGCCATGAAAACATGAAACAACTTACCGAATTGGCTTGGCGCTTTAAGCTAAGCCCGCGATCCTTGGTCACAGGCGGCGGCGTCTCGCCGGCCTTGAAAAGCACTCTCCAGATGTCTTCGTGCGTCGTGCTGAAGAGCTCTTGCAGCGTCTGGTGCTTGGCCGGATCATACTCCCACAGATAGCAAGTCCGGCATTGGCACGGAAGGACCCGACGAATAAGCATGACCTGGACCATGTTGACAAGCTTGATTTTCATGTCTATCATGTTCTGGACGCACATCTGGAGCCTGGTCAGCTTGTCCGAAGGACCCTAGGTTAGGCCCCTCTCTTGCCAGGAGGTGAGCTGCATCGGGATTCCGGATCGGAATTCGGGGGCCGCCGCCCAGTTGGCGTCGCGCGGCTCGGTGATGTAGAACCACCCCGATTGCCACCCCTTCACCACCTTTGCGAATGAGCCTTTGGGCCAGGTGACGTTGGGCATCTTGCCCACCATAGCGCCTCCGCACTCCGCTTGTTGACCACTCACTAATTTCGACCTCACATTGAAGGTCTTCAGCCACAGGCTGAAGTGAGGTGGGATGCGGAGAAAGGCCTCACAAACGATGATAAATTCTGAAATGTTGAGGATGAAGTTGGGGGCTAGGTCATGGAAATCCAGCCCATAGTAAAACATCGGTCCATAGACCAAAGGATGGAGAGGGAATCCCAGTCCGCGAACAAAATGTGTGAGAAACACAACCCTCTCATGGGGCTCTGGAGTAGGGACAATCTGCCCCTTTGCCGGGAGTCGGTGAACGACCTCCTTGGCTAGGTATCCAGCCTCCCGGAGCTCCTGATGTCCTTTTTCTTAACGGAGGAGGCCATCCACTTGCCTCCAGCTCCGGATCCGGACATGTTTGGAGTGCTTTCTTGGACGAAGAAAAGCTAAGGCTTGGGCGCTGGAGCTCAAGAACGGAAGGGCTGAGGGAAAGAAAGGGCGTGGGTGAGAAAAGTGAATCCTTACTCCCTTTATAGAGGCCGCGAATATCAAACGTCTCCCCACTCGCCTTAAACTCGCCTATTCCCAAGGGCCGTGCGAATGGCACAGTTAGGTTACCCATGCCAGCACTGATGAGGATTCTGCAATAAGGGGACACGATCTCTGCTTCGACAGGATGTGCCAATTACAACCGCGTCTCGAAACATGGGATGGCAGATGAAAATGGTTTGAAATTATGACCGGACAGACGTGATGTCGTGTTGTGAAAAAGCTGTCAATAGATTAGATTCGTGCAGATATTATATTCTCTCCGCGGTTGTGTGTGGAATACGTTACAGGTCCGGAAATAATCATCGCATCCGAAGACTATCGTGGAGTTCGTAAAAGGGGAACCCGCATTGCAATGCCGAAGACAATCTGCGCGCCGGACTTCTCGTCATTGAAGCCAGGTTCAGGGGCTACTGAGGGAGTCCTAGACTAAGGGGTCCTCGGGCGTCCGCCCTGTTATTCATTGGGCCGGACTGATGGGCTATGAAGATATGAAGGCCGAAGACTATACCCGTGTCTGGATTGGACTTTCCTTGGCGTGGAAGGCAAGCTAGGCGACCAACTATGAATATTAATTCTTATGTAACCGACTCCATGTAACCCTAGATCTCTCCGGTGTCTATATAAACCGAAGAGCGTAGTCCGGATAGGCAGATACTCATGACCATAGTCATATAGGCTAGACTTCTAGGGTTTAGCCATTACGATCTCGTGGTAGATCAACTCTTGTAATACTCATATTCATCAAGATCAATCAAGCAGGAAGTAGGGTATTACCTCCATAGAGAGGGCCCAAACCTGGGTAAACATCGTGTCCCGCGTCTCCTGTTACCATCAATCCTAGACGCATAGTTCGGGACCCCCTACCCGAGATCCGCCGATTTTGACACCAAAAGAGGTCACGAGCTGGACTGAGACACACAACATAACGTGTTATATTAAAAGCATGAAAGGTCGAATACTTGAATACATCCTTTGGTGCTTACGATCCGGCCAGGGGATTTGCCCTGGGGCGCCTCTTGGGGGTATGCTCAGCATCTGTATCCGAACCGTCCGAGAGGGTTATCTTCTCCCTCTTGGATGCCCCCTCCTCCGGGTCTATGGAGGCTACCCTCTGCTTTTTCTTCCCCTTGAGGGGAGAGTCGCTTTCCGCCTCCTCCTCCTCTTTGTCTTCATCTCCCTCGTGGAGGAGTGGGCTTCGGTTTCTCCAGACACTACATTTGAAGTACCTTTACGGCGGAGGCTGCCCTGGGCCTCCTTGCCCTTCTTCTTGGCCTTCTTCTCCGGTGCCCGATAGGGCGCCAGTACCAGCATCCTCGTTAACAGAGGAATGGCTGGGTCTTCGGGTAGCGGAACCGGAAACTTGATCCGCTCCGCCTTCTTTGTCCAGCCCTGATTGAGGAATGGAAGGCTCATCATACCCTTTGATTTATGAACTGAAGTTATGTTCTGAAACTAAATACTTACCAGGGTGGCCGGATGTGCGCTGTCGAGGCCGATGTCGTCGGTTGTCTCCGGCCACGTCTTCTGGTCCTTGAAGAGTAGCTTCCAGACCTCTTCGTGTGTTGTGCCGAAGAATCACTGCAGGGTTTGCGGCCCTTTCGGATTGAACTCCCACATATGGAGAGGTCGGCGCTGGCAGGGGAGGATCCGGCAGAAAAGCATCACCTGAATCACGTCAGTGAGACTGGTGTTCTTCTCTATCATATTTTTATGCGCTTTTGCAGTATCATCACTTCGTCGGACGACCCCCAATCCAGACTCTTGTTGGTCCACAACGCGAGCCGCATTGGGGGTCCGAATCTAAACTCAGGAGTGGCCGCCCATGTGGCGCCGTGAGGTTCGGTGATATAAAACCACTCCTGCTGCCATACCTTGACAGTTTCCACGATGGCCCCTTTGGGCCAGATGGTGTTGGGGAGCTTGCTCACCATGGCGCCGCCGCAGTCCGCGTGCTGACCGTCGACCACCTTTGGATTCACATTGAAGACCTTGAGCCATAAGCCGAAGTGTGGGGGGATGCGGAGGAGCGCCTCGCACACGATGATGAACACTGAGATGTGTAGGAAGGAATTTGGGGCTAGATCGTGGAAATCTAGCCCGTAATAGAACATGAAAATGTGGACAAAGGGGTGGGGAAACCCTAGTCCGCAGAGGAAGTGGGGGATAAACACCACTCTTTCGCCGGGCTCCGGAGTGGGGATGACTTGCTTTTTAGCAAGGAGCCTGTGCGCGACGTCCGCAGTTAGGTACCCCATCGCCCGGAGCTCCTTGACATCCTTCTTCGTGACGGAGGAGGCCACCCACTTGCCCTGAGAGCTGGATCCAAACATGGCCGGAGAAGTTGGTGGCGGTGGGAAAGGTCGAAGCTTGGGCGCTGGAGCTTGAGGATGGGAAGGCAGAGGAAGGAAGAAGGCGTGGGGTAAAAAGAAGGATCTTTATCCACTTATATAGGCAGTGAATATCAAACGCCTCCCCCCTCAAGCCTTAATACTCCCCTGTTCCCAAGGGGTCGTGCGAATGGCACATTTGGACTACCTAGACCGTATTGATGAGAATCTCGCAATAAGTGGACACGATATCTGTTTTGACAAGATGTGTCAATGGAGGCTGTACCTCGAACGCGAAGCGGGAGGCCAAAAAACGGTTCAAGATATAAAGAGGCCAGACGTAATGTTTTGCCGAAAAAGTTGTCAGTAGACAGACCTTATTTTGATTAAAGTATTGTGCCTTTGTGGTTGAGGGTTGCGACTGTTATACAGAGCCGGATACAGATCTCTTATTCAGAAGACTGCTTCAAAGTATTCGGAGGAGGAACCCGCCTTGCAATGCCGAAGACAATCTGCGTGTTGAATACATCGCCATTGAAGACTAGTTGAGGGGCTACTGAGGGAGTCCTGGATTAAGGGGTCCTCGAGTGTCCGGGCTATGTAACATGGGCCAGACTGATGGGCCGTGGAGATACAAGGCAGAAGACCTTTCCTCATGTCCGGATGGGACTCTCCTTTGCGTGGATGGCAAGATTGGCATCCAGATGTGTAGTTTCCTTCCTCTGTAAACCGACCCTGTACAACCCTAGGCCCCTCCGGTGTCTATATAAACCGGAGGATTTACTCCGTAGAGGCTATCATGATTCACATAGGCTAGACAACTAGGGTTTAGCCATTAAGATCTCGGGGTAGATCGCCTCTTGTAACCCCTATACTCATCAAAGTCAATCAAGCAGGAAGTAGGGTAATACCTCCATTAAGAGGGCCCGAACCTGGGTAAACATCGTGTCCCCTTTGTCTCCTGTTACCCTCGATCTTCAGACGCATAGTTCGAGACCCCCTACCCGAGATCGGCCGGTTTTGACACCGACACCTACTCCTAGGTCACGATAGCCATGAGGAACATAATGATTCATGTGTACTCGTTATACCATGCGCACTTGCAAGTTCCCATCCAAAGATATGATCTTTTTGCAAAAAAGGACCAAAATATATTATAAGGGTTCATAAGAAGTACAAACACCCTAATCATAATAAAAGTTACATTGAGGAGCATCCACCACAGAACGACCACTACCGCCGCCAAAACGAGACGTCGACGCGCCGATGTCGCAACTCCCCTACCGAAGTCGGCTTGACATTGTCAATGGCAACCGGAAAGTCTTCATGCACGTGTCCGTGAGGACCGGCGCCCCAGAGCTACATTCGTCGCCATTGAACACTTGAATCCATCTGAAGTGTCTAACACCAAATCTTGCCAGCTGATACGTCTCAAACATATCTATATTTTTTTTATTGTTCCATGCTATTATGGTATCAATCTTGGATGTTTTATATTCCATTATATGCAATTATATATCATTTCTTGGGACTAACCTATTAACTTAGTGCCCAGTGCAAGTTGCTGTTTTTTTGCTTGTTTTTGGCTTTTTCACAAAATCAGTAACATACGGAGTCCAAACGCTATGAAACTTTGTGACAATTTTTTCTGGACCAGAAGGGACCTTAGAAGGTTTGGGAGAAGACCTGAAGAGTCACGAGGGAGCGACAAGCTCGAGGGGCGCGCCCCAGGCTTGTGGGCCCCTCGTGGCACCTCTTGACCTAATTCCACCTTTATAAATTCCCAAATATTCTCAATACATCATATAGCCACCCAAAATATATTTTTCTGTCGTCGCAAGTTTATGTTCTTTGGAGATCCCATCCGGAGGCCTTTTCTGGTACTCTGAGGGAGGGGGAATTGGTCACGGAGGGCCTCTACATCAACCTTGCTTCCCTTCCGATGATGTGTGAGTAGTTTACCACAAACGTACTGGTCCATAGCTAGTAGCTAGATGGCTTCTTCTCTTTCTTTGATCTTCAATACAATGTTCTCCTCGATGTTCTTGGAGATCAATGTAATCTTCTTTTGCGGTGTGTTTGTTGGGATCTGATGCATTGTGGGTTTATGATCAGATTATCTATGAATATTATTTGGGTCTTCTCTGAACTCTTTCATGCATGATTATTATAGCTCTGTATTTCTCTCCGATCTATCTGTTTAGTTTGGCCAACTGGATTGATTTATCTTGCAATGGGAGAGGTGTTTTGTAATGGGTTCAATCTTGCAGTGCTTTATATCCCAGTGACAGAAAGGGACAAGACATGTATTTGTATTGTTGCCATTAAGGGGAAAACAACGGGGTTTATTCATATTGGTTGGATTTACTTTGTCTACATCATGTCATCTTGCTTAAGGCGTTACTCCATTATTTATGAACTTAATACTCTAGATGCATGCTGGATAGCGGTCGATGTGTGGACTAATATTAGTAGATGCATGCAGGAGTCGGTCTACCTGTCTCGGACGTGATGCATATATACCTGGTCATTTCCTTGGATATCGTCATAACTATATACTTTTCTATCAATTGCCCAACAATAATTTGTTTACCTACCGTATGCTTTTTGGTCAAGAGAGAAGCCTCTAGTGAAAACTATGGCCCCCGGTCTTATCTTTATCATATATTAAAATCCAAAAATACCTTGCTGCAATTTATTTACCATTCTTTTATTTTGTATTTTTGTTTATCTATCTACCATTATCAAACTTGATCCTTGCAATTAACTGAGAGGGGATTAACAACTCCCTTCATCGTGTTGGGTGCAAGTATTTGTTCTTTTGTGTGTAGGTGTTATTCACGAGGTCTTGCGTGGTTTCTCCTACTGGATTGATAACCTTGGTTCTTAACTAAGAAAATACTTATCTCCATTGTACTGCATCATCCTCTCCTCTTCGAAGAAATCCCAACGCATCTCACAAGTAGCACCGGCATGCACACACAATGAGAAACAGTAACTTCGCCACCCCAAGGAGATAACATGAAAATACACCGGAGATTGGTCGACTCCATCTGAATGGACGTACTCGAGGAGAATTGGAGTCTGCAAGACCAACTCAAAGATGAAGCGCCGCCATCCGTCGGAACACTGCCCCTACGTGAAAAAATCCTAACCTAAACTACTATCTGGAGACAAGGCACCGAAACCCCCCTCCCTGCCACCGGCTACGTGAGTGGCAGGTGATACGTCTTCAACGTATCTATAATTTTTTATTGTTCCATGCTATTATAATATCAATCTTGGATGTTTTATATGCAACTTTATGCAATTATATATCTTTTTTTGGGACTAATCTACTAACTTAGTGCCTAGTGACAGTTGTTGTTTTTTGCTTGTTAGAAATTCAATATCAAATAGAGTCCAAACGGAGAAAAAAACTTTGGATTATTTTTTTCTAGACCAGAAAAGACCCTAGAAGGTTCGGGAAAGACCTGACGAGCCACTAGGGAGCGACAAGCTTGGGAGACGCGCCCTAGGGGGGGCAGGATTGTTGGCCCCTCGTGGCACCTCTTGACCTAATTCCACCTCTATAAATACTCAAATATTCCCCTAACATCAGAGAGCCACCTGAAATGCTTTTTCTGCCGCCGCAAGTTTCTGTCCTCGCGTGATCCCATCTGGAGGCCTTCTCTGAACTCTTATGCATGATCAGATTATCTATGAATATTATTTGGGTCTTCTCTGAACTCTTTTATGCATGCTTATTATAGCTTTGTATTTCTCTCCGATCTATTGATTTGGTTTGGCCAACTAGACTGATTTTTCTTGCAATGAGATAGGTGCTTTGTGATGGGTTCGATCTTGCGGTGCTCAATCCCAGTGACAAAAAGGGACATGACACGTATTTGTATCCATACATGGTCATTACTATGCAAGGAGGAGGGTCGGGCGCCCACGGTCTTTGGGTGCAACTGATGGGGCATGTGGTCTCTTAGGATTTGTTAACTCATTTGATTGGGGACCTATTAATAGGATTTGTGATGCATAAGGCTCATTTTCCTCATGTTTTCTTCTTTTAATCTGGCCTTGGGACAATCACGTGTGGCAGTATTTTATTGAACTTTTTTTTTGTGTTTGGATGATGAACTTTGAAATAATCGTAAAAAGATGTGTGCCTTATCCGATGCAGAGGCCTAGGGCGTTCCCCTCTTTCGAAAATGTATGGTCTGTGTTTACGCCAAGAGAGTGACACATGAGGGGAGCATTGAAGTATAAGTGCATTGCTTGAGCTTTAAGATGAACTGGTTGGTGCATGCAACTCAATACATTCAAACGAAAAAGTTCTCAGACATTTTTTGATATTTTTAGGTTTACGATACACATTAGAAATCCCAGTCACTTGGATCTTTTTCCAACAATCCATAATCCTTATGCTTAATTAGATCTTCCTGGCTCGTGTTCTCATTTCCTTAGATGTGTTTGGTTTGGGTCATGGGCTGGAATGGAACAATCCCATTTCGCACATGGGCCTCATCCTCATGTTTGGATGGATTGGGGGAATGAAACCCACTCATTCTCCTGAACCAAATATTCTCTCAGCATGCTGAACACATGCGTTCCTCCAAATGGAGGAATCATGCGGAATGCCCTCTCGCTCAGCGCTCTCGCCTACCTCTCTCGACGCACTCCCCCATGAAATCTTATGCCACATGCATGTCGTCGCCGCTCCCTCAAAGCTCTCTCCCTATCTATACAATCTCCCTTCCGATCCAGTCCCCCTCATCCCTCCCGAACGCTGCCTCTTCTCCCCCGTCTATCTCGTCCCTCCCTATCCCAAACAATGACATGGTAGCAGCTTGACGGCAAGCTATATGCGAAAAGGGCGTGCGACGGTGGGCTAGCAGCGTTAGGGGCAGAGCATTTCTCCATGATAGATGGGATCCTGAGTGTAGCAGCAACATGAGGTGCCGATAGAAAGCAATGACGCCCCGTTCCTGCTTGGATGAGATCCCGGGTGTAGCAAGCAACATCGCAAAAGCAGCAAGGACAGGCCAGCGGAGCATGACATAGCATTTGTGCCAAAGCTTGGGCGCGACCTTTGCCGGGCAGCAGGTGCCAGATTTGGTGGCCACACCTTTGGCGTCAGATTAGGATTTCATCCTTTCACACTTGGCTGATTAGTTTACTGCTCAGGTAAAATGATCATATTTTATACAAATGGAATACAACTAAAAATAAATAATTTTGCAAATGAAAATGTAACCGAGTTAATATGAAAATTTATAGATGCTAGAGGGAGCATCACCATTTCTATACACCATCAACTTCGTGTCATTCTATTTCCCTAACCAAACACCAAGACATACCATTCCATTCTATCTCGTGCCTCTACCAAACACTAGAACGACACCGTTTCATTTTGATGGAATGGAACCATGCCACTTGGTTCCTCAACCAAACACACCCTTAGTTTGCACATACCGACATGCCTTCCTAGTATTTGGAAACACTGATGACATTTGCCTTTTGGCCCACATGTCACATGACGTACTAATGTGCGTCTCATGTCCGCTAGTCGCCTTGTGCCCAACCATCAGCACCGAATACCCTATCAGAACTCAGACATCGGGGGATACATTTCTCTCTCTTATATGGACGAAGGTGCCCCTCATTTGTAAACATAACAATAGTCTTGTGAGGCCCCAAACCCAAACCCTCGACCCTTGTCACCCATTCACATCTTGCATGCTTCTGACTCGTCTATTCTACAGTTGGAGCACGCGTCATAAAGAGAGTTGATTGGTAAAAATTTAGACCCATACTCCTCGGAATTTCAGTTATTCGAGAATCAATCACTTCTAGTCTAGAACACTTGTAACTTAGCTGTAGGGAAAGACAATGTTTGTTACCTTTTTTTAGATAATAATGACTCAAAACATCCAAATAACCAGAATACATTTCTTACACGGTAAGATACATGAACTTTTTTCTTTTCAAAACTATACAAGGAAAGAAGTAAAAACATGGAAAAGGACAAGTGAAAAAGCGGCGTCTTCTGCTCCACTTGTCTCTACCGCAGTCCACATACAAAACCGAACCACCACGTACGTACCACTGTCGCGAATCGTGAAGCGGATCCGACGCCCCGGGCGCCTCCTCCCCCCACTCTCCTCGCCCCCCTTCCACAGTCCCTCCCATCCATTACGCCGAGGGCGAGAAAAAGCAGAAAGGGGGGAGAGAGAAACTAAACCCGACTAGGCGCACCAAACCCAACCCACAACGCACGCCGCCGCCATCTCCGGCGACCGCGGCGACCACCGCGGCGCCCAAACCCTAGGGCGGCCGCTAACCCCTCAGCGCCTGGACTCTGATGCGTCCCAGCCCATGGCCCCCCACCCCCGTCTCGCCCCCCAGGCCCGCCTCCTCTCGCTGGTGCTCGCTGTCGCCCTCGGCCTCGGGAGTGCCGCCCCCGGCCTGGGCCACGGGCCGGAGGCGTCAGATCGGGCCGAGGCGGACCCGTACTCGATCCTGACGTGGCACGACTACTCGCCCCCGTCGCCGCCGCCCCCGCCGCCGCCGCCGGCGGCGCCGGCGGCGACCTGCGCCGACGACCTCCATGGGAAGGGGGACTTCAGCACGACCTGTGAGCTATCCGAAGAGGTCCAGCTGGACGGCGACGTCTACATCACCGGCAACGGCAGTCTGGTCCTCAACTCCGGTGCGGCCCTGACCTGCGAGAAGCCCGGGTGCGTCATATCAGCCAACCTCTCCGGCGAGGTGCGTCTCGGCCGCGGCGTGCGGGTCGTTGCCGGGTGGGTCTCCCTCGCGGCCGCTAACATCACAATCGCCGACACGGTCATTGTGAACACTAGCGGTCTAGCCGGCGATCCGCCTGACCGCACCAGCGGCGTCCCCACGGGGACGCACGGGGATGGAGGGGGTCACGGCGGCCGAGGTGCCAGCTGCTACGTCAAGGATGGGCAGTCGCAGGAGGACTCATGGGGAGGTGATGCCTACGCATGGTCAGACCTTGAGCACCCGTTTAGCTATGGAAGCAAAGGGGGCTCTACTAGTGTTGAGAAGGACTACGGTGGCGTCGGCGGTGGTATCTTGTGGCTGTTTGCGGATGACCTGCTAATGAATGGTACAGTGCTCGCAGATGGTGGTGATAGCAGTGATAAGGGCGGGGGTGGTTCTGGTGGGAGCATCTATATCAAGGCCGAGACTATGTGAGTGTTCGTGAAATGCTTTAGTAATTAATACCCATCCTGCTTCCTTTCTACTGATTGGGCTGACCAACTAGCAGTTAAGCTATTTAATTTAACTGATTAACTTGAAGATTGGCAAATGGTTTCCCAAATTGGACTGGTAGGCCCTGTTGATTAGGAACTAGTTGGGATTTAGGAGTATAACAGTGTTCGTGTTGTGATTGTGTCATATAATGATGCATGAAATTTGTAACTACACTGAACTTAGTTGGGCTTTCGGGGTCGGGGTCAGTGAATTAAAATATAAGAGACAGACGTTCCCTTTCGCTTATATTTCATTGATTATTACATTCATTATTCATACAGTAGATTATACTTTAATGACTGAAAGAACATAAATATGTACTCAGAATTCTAGGAGCGTAGTCTGGTTCGAACTAGTGCTGAAAATTGTCATGTTGGGATGCTAATAAATGGAAACTTAGTTTGGTTTACCATGTAAGTTATAATCACTGTCTTCACTATGTTACTCTGTCAAGTGGATTTGGGGATTATCTTTTGCTCGAAGATCACACTGGATAATGAGTGGTAGCGAAATGACGCATAAAGTTAATAGTTTGTCGATTTAGCAAAGTTATTCTATTGATAATAAGTTTCCAGTAACATAAATATATACTAAAATTGGTATTCAACTGCAATCATTGGTTGAGTGCTATACCAGTGTGACCAGTGAGGAATAATTCTTCTATCTATAGCTGGAGCTGCGCACCTAGCTACTTTTATTACCAGAATCATTTGAACGGAAAAATTTCTGGTGTCTTTCCTCTTATAGTTTGACTAATGCTATTTTGCTTTTGTTGCAAGTCCTTTGATTACGTATGTCAGTATTCTAGTGAGTACGTGCAGGTTTTCCCTCTCTGATCTTTTGTTGGGCGACAGGCATGGTGCTGGCAAAATCAGTGCTTCTGGAGGCAACGGTTTGGCTGGGGGTGGTGGAGGACGGGTTTCTATTAATGTTTTCAGTAGGCATGATGATACCCAGATATTTGTTCATGGTAACTTTTTCAAATCTGAATATTTGATGCAGATTTATCTTTTGTTCACAAGTCATCATCCCTTATGGCTCTGACAACTTGGTAGTACAAATTTGCTGACTGTATGCTATTACACCTTGTTGCTCTGGTGCACTCGCTGACACTCATATATAGTTGTGTACCCATATTTTTCTACATTCTTGCATTCCTAAATTTAGCTTAGCAACTCTGCATTTGCAAGAGTCATGATCACCTGAATGCTCTGCACTGTTTGTCTCAATACAATAATATTCACTATTCAGCCATGGAAGCATGCTATGCTACTACACGTCTACTCCTTTTGTACGCTTGCTCTTAGGTTTCAACATGTTTATTAGATGAAGTGCTAGTGAAGTTCCCATTTTGAGTACTCTTGAGCAACTTTCTTATTGATATAGGGATGAATGCAGTGTCTAGACAACCCTATTGATTTGTTGTTTTATTTGCGTTTGCGTTTAAAGTGTGTTACCTTTGCCAGGTGGAATGAGTTCGGGCTGCCCAGATAATGCAGGAGCTGCTGGAACTCTTTATGATGCAGTACCTAAGAGTCTTGATGTTAACAACAATAACATGAGTACACAGACTGACACTCTTCTGTTGGACTTCCCAAATCAGCCACTATGGACAAATGTTAACATCAGGAATCATGCCAAAGTTGTTGTGCCCTTGCTCTGGAGTCGTGTTCAGGTACACAATGTTTTGCAGTATTATAATGATTAATGCTCTACCGGTTATGGCATCTTCAGTAATGCCACTTCCCTGGCATGGATCTGTTTAATGCTCTAGCGCTCTGACCATGACAGTTTGGGTGAATCGTGCTTCAATTCGTCTTTAATTTATCTATATGCTCTAAAAAAGCAGCAGGATATATATTTGATATTTTTATTTTTAATCATCTGTTGTATTATCTATTTATCACAAATGCTATGCCGCTACGTATGCTACTTTACAACCAAAAGGAAGCACTGTGATTTACATTTGGCATTCTCCTCTGTGTTAATATCGTGTGAACAAAGCACTCCAACATTTGTTGAGGTGTCTTGTGGGGTTTGTGCTCCCGCTTCCTTGCAAATATTTTTCCTTTTCATGACTTCATGCTCCCATGCCCATTTGATATGCATGCTGAAGTAGTGTTGGAGCTGACTCACACAAGTTTTTTCTGGAAACTCTGATTTTTCAGTCAAAGTTAAGGAAATTACGGCAGAAAACTTTGGAAAGATGATTATCTCAAACTGCAAATCCAAGCAAGTGACGGCCAGTTTTGACATCAAATGGCGATTTTTGGTCTTGTGTGAATCATTCAATGTTTTTAATAAGGTGGTAAGGCGAGGCGAGGTGCTGTAGCACTGCCTCACCTTTTAAGCTCTTAAACAGTAAGGCGAGGTGATGCCTTAGGCACACACACACACATAATAGATGTCAGCCAACTAGGAGATTTAACAACTAGAATCAACAAAATGTACCATGGGTTGCATAACATGATAACTGGCAGCAAAGCTGGATCGTAGGATGTAGGTCTTTGCCTAGGATCATTGGACATATCATAAGCATCAGCAGCCGCAGCCGCAGGTTCCATCAGAGCAGGGGACACTTTGGCACTGTAGCAATACAAAGAGATGTGCAAAGGCCAAAGGGGTCAGAGAAAATGGCAACAGTCAAGGCAGGGGAAGAGGAGGAGAAAGCATAGGAGTGAAGAGATGCATGGGTAAGGAGAGCAGCAAGGTGGTGTAGCTATGGCCTTGTGGTGGAGCCGTGGAGAATCAGATGCGGAGAAGGAGCAGCAGATGAGGAGGAGAAGTAGAGGCGGAGGAGAAAAGAAGAAGTGGAGCCTTTACCAGAGTGGCGGCGGTTAAGCAGGCTCTTGAAGACGACTTGGCGACCCTTTGATCTCACTGGGCTGTGCCAGAGGAGGAGACTTGAGAGGATGAGGCGGCCCGCGCAGATCTGAGCCATGGAAGGTGGTGCTCAAGTTGCAGTTGCCAGCCGCCGCCTAGGTATCCAGAGAGGAGAAACCGGGAGAGCTCTGCTCTTAATTGTTAGTATGGTTTGCTTCTCTTTCTCCTCCTTATATACCAATTTCCCGCTCGAGGGCTCTGGTTCCCGCTCGTTGCTGCTCTGGCTATGATGTCCATCTTGGCCCAGGGCGATGCCCTACGTGCCTCAAAGTCCATGCCTTAAGCTGCTGTCTAAGGAGGGCGTGGTGCCTCACGGTTGGAGTGCGCCTCGACGCCTAAGTGACGCCTTGAAAACACTGGAATCATTAGCACTAAACTTGTGGTTTTGCGACAGAAAACCTAAAAGTTGTGGTAAATTGACACGAGTTCTCCTGAAGCGTTGTGGTTTTGTGAAATTCACTCATATATATGATGCAAGTTGCAGTTCCCTTATAATAAGGCAATAACTCCATGTTTTTACAAAGTATTTGAAAATAGTATGGTACCAATTATTTTTATTTTTCAGGTTCAAGGGCAACTTAGCCTAAAATCTGGTGCTGTTCTGACGTTTGGATTGACCGGTTATCCATACTCGGAGTTTGAACTGATGGCTGAGGAGCTTCTTATGAGTGACTCAACAATCAAGGTGATTTAGCTGTTCTTGTTATTTGCTGTTTTTCTGGTGCATCAGTTTTACATATGTCACACTATTTTGAACTTCTGTAGGTGTTCGGTGCTTTGAGAATGTCTGTTAAGATGCTCCTTATGTGGAACTCCAGAATGCTTATTAATGGCGGTGGAGATTCAGTAGTTGCGACGTCCTTACTGGATGCTAGCAATTTGATAGTCCTGAAGGTCCATTATCGGCCCACTGTTATTGACTCTTTTTTCCCTTTTGCTGCTTTTATTTACTCACGTCGATTTCTTGTATATTTGTCAGGAATCATCTGTGATACATTCTACCGCTAATCTTGGAGTTCGCGGTCAAGGTCTGCTGAACTTATCTGGAGATGGAGACATAATCGAGGCACCACGTCTTATTTTGTCACTGTTCTACAGCATACGAGTATGATAGATATCCTTCAGCACAACATGTTCTGTTTCTTTATCCACGTATTTGTTTGTATCTACTTGTTATTTTGCATATTCATTTTTACTTTTTAGCCCATCACTGCATATTCTATTTATAAGCAACAACCTTGTTACTGTTTTCTATATATTTTACTCGTGTCAAATATCCTTGTCATACTTATTCAGCTGCAGATGAAAACTTTTCCTCAAAGCAGTTTACATTTTTGCTTATTGTATATAGCCTTTCTTTTGTCTCCCCACTTTAATCAAGCAATATGCTCTATTTAGATAGGTTTCATTTATAGAGATGTCCTGATTAAGATGGCTCATATTTTTCCACTCATTCAAGATTCAACTTTGGCGTGATAGTTAATTCTATTTCCTTGATGAGCCCCCTCTGCTGTCTATTTTCTCCTGTACTTATGATTTCGAGTTATTACTAGTAACTATACTGATTTGATGTTGCATTAGTTGCTTTATGAGGTAACCAGCCTTTCTGTAACTACTGAAAGTACCTATAATGTTATATATTTTGTAGGTTGGACCTGGCTCCATTTTACGGGGTCCACTTGTAAATGGAAGTAACGGCGATGTGTAAATACTTCAACCTTCAACTATTGCATTGACATATTTCCAGTGCTGGAAAGTTTTTTGCTCGTTAATGAGCTGTTAAATTTTGTACATCTATTAGGTCCCCAAAGCTGAACTGTGAAGATGAGAGTTGCCCTGTAGAAATAATTCATCCACCAGAAGATTGCAATCTGAATTCTTCACTGTCATTTACTCTCCAGGTACACTGGTTTTTTATCTTTCCGGTGTGATGTATAGGCTACTTTGTTGGTAACATAAACATTACTACCCCTCTTCCTTTTAGGTATGCCGCGTAGAAGACATTGATGTCTGGGGTCTCGTACAAGGAACTGTAATTCATTTCAATAGGGCAAGAAGTGTTACTGTTCACACATCTGGGACTATCAGCACAACAGGATTGGGTAATTTCCTATCTTCCTTTTATCTGCCAGAATATGCAGTTGACTTTTGGCCCGCACTTTTAGGGGCACCTTGATTTATCCTGTGGATCCTGTGAGTAGACCAGCCCGTATTGATCAGCTATACGAAGTATACTGTAGAAAATTCTAGAGCTGCTTGCTTATTAAGTCTTTCAGAACACTAATATTACAACTCTGTAACTTTCGACACATGCTAACATTAATTTTTAAGATTCAGCCAGTTTGTCAAAACTTAGTGGTCTATTTTGTTGTTTTCAGTAGCAAATATATGTTATATTGTATTCCAACCAGATGAGCACAAAATAAGCAGTCTAATGCTGATAATACCCGATGCGGATTTTGGAGCTTGGGTACGGGAACCTCTATCTATACTGCAGAGAATTGCATTTAGATGGTCCAACTTTTTTATAGGGAAAATCAGGTATTGATTTTGATTGAATATATGGTAAATACAGCCATCAATACATGTGAGGTGGGCCATGGATAGGCAATGCCGGTACATCCTCAATAACTAACAACACTACATGTGGGACCCACTAACAAAAGTAAATGTAACATTAATTAGTTACCCTCCCATTCATTTTGAAGTTGCAATTTTTAATTTATAATTATCTAATGTTACTCATTTAAAGTAAATAAGCTTCATGTGGAAGTACACTAAATTTCATTACGAGTACACAGCCCCTCTTTGTACCTCCTGCACATTGAACGCTGTAGAATGGAGTAGTTCTCTCTGTGCTTCAGGAATATTTGCCTTGTGTAAATATTAGATGCATGCTTTTTCTGTTGGCTGCAATGGGAAGCATGAAGGCACAGCTCTTGTTTGCTTCGTTATCCATTTTTATTGTCTTCTTTTGTATCTCATATATTTCAATGAACTTCACTATTCTTTCCTTAGGAAGCAGTCTTTGAATAATGCGTTCATACCTTCACCATTTTCAAGTAATTTGATAAATAGATAGAAATCCTGAAATGAATGGACACCCAGATTTCCCTTATTCGCCACATGAATTGCTTATCATTTCTCTGTTCGTCTCAGCTTGATAAGCTGGTGTAAACCCCTTTGCGGGGCATGAGGAGAACCGTGTATTTTGTGCATGCTATTTTACTTCATGTGGCTTTATATTATCCTATGTTTCAAACTATTTCGTCTCAGTTTCTTCATTTCCATTTCTTATGACTTCAGGCTGCAAAAGTGGAATAGGACGAGGAAGATTATTAAGTAGCGGCCTAAGCGGTGGTGGTGGACACGGTGGTAAAGGGGGGAACAGTGTTGTTAATGGAAGCCGTGCTGAGGGTGGACCTACATATGGTAATGCCGATTTGCCTTGTGAACTTGGCAGTGGAAGTGGCAATGACTCAACAGGGCTTTCCACAGCTGGTGGTGGTATAATAGGTAACACATATCCATGGTTGACCATATTTAGTCTAATAGGTCTCAAAAACTTGTGTCTTATGGTTGTTGTGACTGTATTCCAGTGTTGGGCTCATGGGAGTATTCTCTACCAAGTCTCACGCTCTACGGTACAATAGAATCAAATGGTGGTAGTTTGACTGATGCTGTAACTAATTCCTCCATTGGACCTGGTGGTGGTTCTGGGGGTACGGTTCTTCTATTTGTGCGCACTTTGTCCCTAGCAGAGAGTTCTGTCCTTTCGAGTGTTGGTGGCTTTGGTCGAGCTGGCAGTGGTGGGGGTGGAGGGGGAAGGATTCACTTTCACTGGTCTAACATTCCTACTGGAGATGAGTATGTTCCTGTTGCAGCTATTAAAGGATCAATACTTGCAAGGTCTGATTTGATCTTTTCTCTAATATTACTTCTAATGTTCTGTTTTCCTGGATGGATGTGCAAAACTATATACTCTAGATTGGCAGTGTGTTTGGCAATTTAGGACATACCATCTGGTCACTCTTCATGTCTAGTCTAATTTTGTTATGGTGATGTTATGTGATGACGAGGCCAAGAAATAGCCGAATCACGGTTCAAGTTTGTAGGTTGTGTGCTATTTCCCCCCTTCTCGTACCTTTTAACATTTGGAGTTTAACTCCCTGCATCATGCTCGCTCGAACTGTATGTGGTATAGATGGCTCTTGTATCATAGGCTTTTATTTTGTCTATGTATCATTGTATAGGTAGTACGGATGAATTTGCAGAAAATAAACTATTGAAATTAGGTTCAGACTTATGTATGCGTTCGAGTGTGCTTCACTGTGAACTTTGTGACACTTGTGGATTTATCCTCCGTGCTTGTGTTATAATGGGGCCACTCACCTGGGCGCGCGGGCGTGATGGTGTTTGTATGTTTATGCGTCCTTTGCCACCACAAAAAGGAAAGTATGCTTGTTGGTTTGAAGGCACTGTAAGATATCAGAAACATCATTACTTAAAAATTAAAATAAGATAATATGTGATTCCATCAATTTTGGGACATTTCAATTATGATCAAATTTGGATGTATTTAAAGGAAATCCATGTCTTGCAGTATTTTGATTTATCCAAGGTGGATGTGTAATTGAGTTGTGTTTATTTTATGCATGCTATGATCAAATTCTATAATTTGGGGCTGAGTTGTGTGGACTTGTGATGTGCATGATGCATTGCAATTTGAGTTTTGCACATTTTCCTTCCATCAACAGCAGTTGTTATATATATTGCTGATTGTATATTCTTGTGCAGCGGAGGAATCAGCAAAGGGCCAGGATACCCTGGTGAGAATGGAACAGTTACAGGAAGAGCTTGCCCAAAAGGTCTTTATGGTACATTCTGCAAGGTATATGCCATAAACGTGTACCCCCTGTGTCTTGTATTATTTGCATTAACTTGTTATTACTACCTCTGTCCCAAAATATAAGACGTTTTTGCAAAAAAACGTCTTATATTTTGGGACGGAGGTTGTAGTTCACTATGATGATAGTGCTTAAATCAGTCCATGTGTCCATCACCACATTTATCAAAAATAGTAAAACACTGAGCAATCCATTTCTAATTGTGTATTGGTGGCTATATGCATATGTGAACTGTAATTATGTTGTTAATGTGGAGGCGTTCCTTTGGAAAATTCAGGAATGCCCTTTGGGAACATACAAGAATGTTACTGGATCTTCAAAATCTCTCTGCTTTCCGTGCCCTTCAGCCGAACTTCCTCGCCGTGCCGTGTACACAAGTGTCCGAGGTAATTCTTTCTATATTAATTATGGTGTGATATATAGTACTCCCTCCGTCTGGAAACTGTCGCTGAAATAGTGTATCTACACACTGAAACGCGTCTACATACACTCATTTCACTGACGGTTAATTCCAGACGGAGGTTGTATAAGTGCAGCCTAAGTAATCAGTTTTACTTCTTTCGAAATATCCCTGCAACTAGGCATTAGTCGAATGTAGAATCTTTTTTCTTGCTACTATGTTATTTCTTCTATGTTTCCTTTTTTGTGTTGTAGTGATTGCTTCTAACAAAAAACTCACTTTCGGGTTCTGTAAGTATGAGAGACACTTAGTTTTTTTTTCTTGAATATTCTAACTGGAGCTTATGTTTGACAGGAGGGGCTGCTGAAACTCCATGCCCGTACATATGTGTGTCAGACAGATATCGCATGCCTCACTGTTATACTGCCCTTGAAGAGTTAATATACACTTTTGGGGGACCTTGGTTATTTGGTCTACTTCTTTCAGGCCTTCTTATTTTGTTAGCTCTTGTTTTAAGTGTTGCTCGGATGAAATTTGCTGGCACTGATGAGTTACCCGGGCCAGCACCAACTCAACAAGGGTCGCAGATTGATCACTCCTTCCCTTTCCTAGAATCACTAAATGAGGTACTGTATAGATTCTGCCTTTCCAGCTCATATTTAGTTTAAATACCATATGAAGGCTGTTTTTGTTGTTGAGAAAACGAACATGCCGAATTAAAATTGAAGTTTTGCTATTGTTGCAGGTCTTGGAAACTAATAGAGCTGAAGAATCACATGGTCATGTACACAGGATGTATTTCATGGGCCCAAACACCTTCAGTGAACCTTGGCATCTCCCACACACCCCAGCAGAACAGATTACAGAGATTGTGTATGCATGCACCTAGCCGCTTTGATTTAGTCTTTCTGATCATTTTGTTCAGCAGTCCCCAGTGCTTTGGTGGTTCACTGCTATGATTCAAATATACCTTGGCTGTTGTATATTCTATTGATTTTTTTTTGCGGAAGGATATTCTATTGAAATGATACAATTCATGCTTATTTGTGCTGTGTCTGAATTTTCAGGTATGAGGATGCATTTAATCGATTTGTCGATGAGATAAACACACTTGCAGCTTATCAGTGGTGGGAAGGATCTATTTACAGTATCCTTTGTATACTTGCATACCCTTTGGCTTGGTCATGGCAACAGTGGCGTAGAAGAAAAAAATTACAAAGACTTCGTGAATTTGTTCGCTCTGAGTATGATCATTCATGCTTACGGTCTTGCCGTTCGCGTGCGCTTTATGAAGGTCTCAAGGTCCGTTACTCTGCATTTCACTTTGTATCTAAAAACAGCAATCACTAGATGTTCGTGGAATGATCGTATAAACTTGTCTTTGATATTTTCTTTTGCTAGTCTTACTAATTGTACCCATCATTGTGTTTTTCTGTCAGAAAATTGAAATGACTTCCAGTTGCACTTTGAAACTAGCTGTTCATCTTGTAACTGATGAAATATCCTCTGAGGGTGGGCAGATAAAAGTTGTACTTTTAAAGTTTTTATGATGGATAGATAGGCAAGTAGTAAATGTTGTTAGCTTGATTGTTGATGTTTAAAATAATCTATAAATGCGGACCATCATGCATAAATTTAGGAATATCAATAGGGAGTAAATTCAAGTTTCAGATAAACCATTTGAGAGAATATTTTGGGCAGTTGTAAAGTAAGACAGCTGTAGCGTTCTTCATTTTCTCCTTTCAGACTGAAACAATATCTTTTGAGTCATGATTGAAACTAAGATATGCCTGTTACTCTAATCTACAGGTGACTGCAACCCCAGATCTAATGTTGGGATATTTAGATTTCTTCCTTGGTGGAGATGAGAAAAGGCCTGATCTTCCTCCTAGACTTCGTCAAAGGTTTCCGATGTCCTTGATTTTTGGTGGTGATGGAAGTTACATGGCTCCATTTTCACTTCATAGTGACAGTGTGCTGACCAGTCTTATGAGCCAGGTATGAGTTTAAGATCTTTCAAGCTGCAGAGTTTTTGTTAGAGCTTGATGTTATTTCCAATTCACAGGCTGTGCAACCTTGGATATGGCACCGTCTTGTAGCTGGATTGAATGCTCAATTGCGTTTGGTTCGACGTGGAAATCTCAAAGCAACATTTCTTCCTGTCCTTAATTGGCTTGAAACTCATGCGGATCCTGCTTTGGGCGTGAATGGTGTACGTGTCGATCTTGCGTGGTTCCAAGCTACAGCATTAGGGTATTGCCAACTGGGTCTTGTTGTTTACACTGTCGAGGGAGAACCAGTGACTGCTGAACTTGATGGTAGCCCAAGAATTAAAATAGAGCAGCATTCGCTGTGAGTTATTATTTATCTGCTGGTCCTCAGCATTTATCATTTTTCTTGCTAAGCTATATTTATTTATAATGTTCTATTGCATCATGCAGAGTGCAGGACATGCTTGCTGATGCTCAACTAAGCCGCTCAAGGATTAAGGATCTTTTTATGCGGAAAAGGATTACTGGTGGCATTCTAGATAGTACTACCTTACGGACACTTAAAGACAGGAGAGATTTTCTGTACCCGTTTTCTCTTATCTTGCACAATTCTAAACCAGTTGGGCATCAGGTTTGTCTATGCTACCATTTCAGCTTATAGAATGATTATGACTGAATTATGTAATTTTGCACTTATCATTCATTTGTTTTTAATTGCAGGATCTTGTTGGCTTAGTAATCTCAATATTGCTCCTGGCGGATTTCAGCTTAGTGTTGCTTACTTTTCTCCAGCTATACTCGTACTCAATGGCCGACGTTCTCTTAGTTCTGTTTGTTCTTCCTCTTGCGATACTGTCGCCTTTCCCTGCTGGAATAAATGCTCTTTTTAGTCATGGACCACGGCGATCAGCAGGCCTTGCTCGTGTATATGCATTGTGGAACATTACTTCACTGGTTAATGCTGTAAGTACTCAGATAGGACTGTATTTGCATTGGTCACTTGTATCTGCAATAGTATGATTTTTGCTTGGCTATACCAAAGTTCACTTCTGTTATATTTCCATAACTTGCTTGACATGCATGTTCAGGTTGTGGCTTTGATATGCGGATTCGTACACTATAAGTCGTCAACCAAGAGACATCCAAGCACACAGCCATGGAACCTTGGAACGTAAGAATAGTTTTCTCTGCTAAGCACAAGCGTATATGCATGTTTGTAAACTCAATTATATTAGGCGAGCAACCTCCTCTTTTGCTTGCATTTTCTTTATCCTGTTGTTTATTGCACATTTTGAACTCCTATGCAGGGATGAAAGCGGCTGGTGGCTGTTTCCGACTGGACTCATGTTGTTGAAATGCATCCAAGCAAGGCTTGTTGATTGGCATGTGGGTAATCTAGAGATCCAAGACCAAGCGGTATACAGCAAGGACCCGAACATATTCTGGCAGTCGTGACATCCGGTTTTAACAGAGGTGCTTTTGATAGCTTTTTACAACTCGATTTTTTGGGAGTTGATAAAAGAAAAGGAGTGGGGGGCAGCTCGGCCTTTCTTTATTGACCAGGCCAAAGAAGCAACTACAGTGCTATATATGCATACTTCCTCGCCCCTCGTTTAATCATATGCAGGCACACAACCTGTGTTCTGTTTGTATATATAAAGGTGTTCTCGATCCATTCTTTGTAGGATTTAGACACCATAGAGTTAAAAACAAATACCCAAGCTAACTGAAGAGAGGGGGGGATGTCATTTTGTTGTTTGTGCTTGTTGTTGCTGTTGTGTTACTGTTATGACCTTGCCCCTTGTGTTGAGCTGGGCATGGCATCAGTGTGTAACTTGAGTTGTATCTTGACTGTATAAAACAAGAACTAACACGCCTCATGGTTTTCATTAACAAATAGTAGCAAGGTTCATATCAAGTTGGCTTCTTTATGTTCTATCTGTTTTAAATGAGCTGATTTCTGTTGTGGACCTTGACAGGCGGAATGAAGTTGTGAATTCTGAATAATCATTTTGGATGCACGGTACAACCATGCTCATTGGCTGCTCATGTAGCTTACCAGAACATGATGGGTGATTTCCTGTAAACAAAAGGACCTGATACGTGATCGCATGTAGCGTGACATCTCGTGTGCAGAGCGTTGTTGGTTCGCTGAAGCTATCACGGACCTATGTAGTTGCTCATAGTTTGAGGAAAGAATGTGATCCTCCTCACGAGCCGACTCTCCTTCCTGACAGTAAATAGCATAAAACTAGCACAATTCGGGCTGGGGCTCCGGAAAACTACCATTTAAAAAAGAAATAAATAGCTTTTAGGAAATTTAAAAAAATGGTAGTTCGTCAGGCACTTGGACATGACAAGTCCACGATCCTGGCCCTGAACGGTTTGTCGAGCAGGATGTTGGTGGACTTTGTCCCGGTGGAAGATGTGCGGTGCCGTCGCCTTGTGGAGGTACTCGAGGCCCCTCGCCGCGCCAAGCGCCATACCGACGGCCGCTTACCGCTCCATATGCTTCCTGTTGAGGTCGTCCAGGCACTCCCTCATGTTGGTCATGCACTCGAATACCAGCAGGCGCTCCAGCTGCCGCCCTGTCGCTCCGGGCAGTACCCAGCAGTGGCACCACGTGGCTATGGTTCAGTCGCGACATCGGTTCGATCTGTTCATTCATGGAGGAAGAAGATGAAGATGCCAATCAATGGTCATGGATGTGTTTGCACACGAAAACGTCATCGTATACCCTCGACGCTCGAGGTGATGCACTGCAACTCGCGTCGAAGGAGACCCGCCTGAAAGTGTGGTACGCATGCAATCCAGCGGGAGCTTTTGTAGACCCAAAACTCCACACGCCTGGAAGGGACCTTGTCAGAGCGCGTGGCGACTATGGGCTGCCCTAGGTAGGCCCGATCGCCACTAGGGCCTCAAGGTTCGCCACCCTGCAACAAGAAGAACAAACGAAGAACGAGGAAGACGAAGAACAAGGGAATAGGGAAAGGTAAAAAGTGGTAGATGAGTTTGTCGATTGTGTGTTGTTCAATTGGCTGTCACCTATTGTCTATATAAGAGGCATGTGGACTTCTCGTACAAGAAAAGGACACCAAATCCCGTCCAAATCCTTCCAAAATTAACCGAACTCGGATTTAGGTATTCCCGAGACAACAATTTGGTTTTTGGATTCTACAGGCCAAATACGACCTCAGATGGAGATGCACCCAAATGCAAATTTAACTGTTTCGACGAGATGAACAACTTTCATGTTGAACTTTTTTTTTCCGATTCAAGGTCATCTTGAGGGTGTTTTGGTCTATTTTCCAATATCTGCGGCAAACAAAGTACGGAGTACTGGTCACATAATTACTCAAACATCCGGGTACCTAGCCAAATGATTTGTCTATAGCTGGACGAAATTCTTCTCTGACCAACCATCCGGGCCTTCGTCCGGCCGTCCTGAAACTCTTCTGCTGCTACAGAAAACTATTTTGGCCGTCGAGGATGCATATGGGTTCGGATGAAGATGGTCCAAATAAAAAAAATTGATCGCCCCGACGAGATGAAGACATTCCGTGTAGAACACTTTTTCATCTGAGGTCTTCTTGGATGCGTAATCGGCCAAACAGTACTCCGAATATCAGATCTCAGTATTTCAAGCACAACTTCAGCCCCTAAGATGTGATCGGATGACGATGACCCAAACATCAAAGTTGCCCATTTTGACGATACATAACCTTTTCATGTTGAGGACTTTTCTATATGAGGCCATCTTAATGAACTTTTTGGCCATGCCAATATCTAGTGTCAACACATGCTCTCCTGTTCTTCGGCAAAGTTTGCGTGTCAAAAAATAACTTGCATAGAGCTTGATTTAAGGACGATGTCAACACTCCATCAGCCATTTCTTATGTGCTAAGGGCGATAAGTATATATTGGCCATGTTTATGCTTTGGTCAATAATTCTATATCGTCCATTCTGATTAGCAACAAAATGCAGCTAATTGAATCTATGATGATGTGGTAATATCCTTTCATGAAGTAAGAAATTATATTGCATCTATGGATCAAAATAAGCCCATGGAGGGTAACTAATCATACCCGAGGACGAATTCCATGGCATCGGATTCATTGGCATAGTTGGAGAATGTGAATAATGTGTGGACTGAAGATGTTGAAACATTTGGCTTGGTTATTCATAGCATTCACTCTTCTCTTTCTTCACCTTTGCCACACTTCTTGCATTGGCAACATGGATATCATTCTTGTTTTGAGTGCTTCCTTTGGGAACCCATGCCATGTTCCTCTTTTCAAGTTCTTGTACACTAAGCTTTTGCAATTTCTTATTTTTCCAATATGATAAGACGAGTGGGCACCTCAGCTGTGATTTTGTTTGAAGTAATGACAATTCTTGTTTTACCTGTGCACTCTCAACTTCTTCTCTTTGGATTTGGCACTTGATAGAATTGTCTCTTTGCCTTTCGTAGCCAATGTCAACACTTCAATTGGCTCTTTTTCATTTCAGATCAAATCTTAAGTAGCACTCTTAGGACCATCTCTTTTAACGCGGTAAATTTGCCTGACCACCTCTTTCTTTTTCCTTGAGCTTTGTACCGATTCCTCATGATTGAAACGGTCTTTGACATGTGATTGTTCGTCAAATCTTGATCTTCTCGGAGGTGCATAATGTTGGTGAGACGGTCTAAACAAAGATGGAGGATGTGCCCTTGTATCGTACCTATCCCATGATGGATATGGATTTACATGAGCATAGGGAGGTATCCACGACATTGGCATTGACGACCCAAAATAAGGATAGGAATATGTTGCATTAAATACCCTCACTTTGCCAATATCGATCCTCAGGTTTGCGCCTAGGGGGTGATCTTGGTTTCTTTGCATGATTTGGCCGATAAGCATTCCTCTGCACTCTTCTTTTGATATTTATCTAATAGCTCAGCGAAGGTGATTTTTGATCTCTTACCCTTGTGCTTATTTTGGCCTTTGTTTTCTTTTGGTTTGCTTTCTTCGATCATTGGATTTTCTTGCTGCCCCTAGTGCTTGGCGTCTTCATTGTAGCTTTGACGGAATTCTCGCCCTCGATATTATCTTCATTGTGCTATTGAACATCTTCTTTACTTGAAAGCTTGATCCCATGACCTACATTTTTTTACCTCCTCATCTTTAAATGAATCAGCTTGAGGTAGCTAATGCAATTGTTTTTTTGCCATCTTGACAAATCGGAGTAGATTGGTCATTCATTGGTGTTTCAACAAATTTTAATCATCCTTTATCAATGGCCGATTGTACTATTTGATGAAACATGTTGCAATCTTCAAAATTATGATCGAACGTATCATGCAATTACAATACATTCGTCCTCGAATTGATGGCTCATCATGGTGAGCAAGAATTATAATATAAGATTTGATCACACATATTTGAATTGAATGTATACTTTTCATTCTCTAGCTGATCTTGTCGTGAGAAAGGCTTTGGAACTAAGCAAATGAATGGTTCACATTTGACATCTCCCCATTCAGCCATGAATTTTCTTTTACATTCTTTTTCTGACGTCATTGGATAAGATAATATACTATCATCAGTTTTCTCAAGAAAATCCCAACTTGGCTTTATGTTTTTGAAACGAAAATAGTTAGAACATATATATGTCTCATGTGAGACCAAATGTAAGCCAAGTATGAAACAAGCAAAGCTACCCAATTAGATATAGAATTTAAAGAAAACAATGGGGAAAGCTTTGGCTACAAAAGTTGTCACTATCAGCCTGTTTGAATGGTACAATGTGTTGACCGATATGCTTTGTAATTTTTTTATTGCTAACTTCTTCATTGGTCTCTCAAGATTGCTTATAAGGATTTTCTAATAGATGCATCAACAACAAGCTTAGGACCAAATCGGAATATCGATAAATTATTTGCTAAACACACCTCTTCAAATACATTGGGAGAGCATGATGGTTGGATGACCCGAATAATATCTTTCTCCACTTTCAGATGACTCCCCAATGCCTTGTCCTCATCCTTTTCTTGATTCCATGCAACATTACTTTGAAGACCTTTGTCAACAAAACTTTGTTCGACTATTTGTTCTTATCCTTATGGCTCATCAATTTCTAGGTCACAGAACTCATAGGGTAGGAAGTAGGTTCCATTAACTTCAGAAAAATCAAGCACGGCTATTTTGCTATGCTTGTCATGCCATTTCTTAACAAAGCTTGCCTCTTTGGATTTGATGCATTCAGAATGTATAGTGTTTGATTCCGATTTTTCAACCGAAGCACTTTCGCTCTCCGAATCAACCTTGTTTTTATTGATTCTACCAATTGGCAATGCTTCTTTTATTTGAGCCAATTCTTTTTCTGTTTGTTCCTAGCGGCGAGCGATAAAATAGGTTTTAAGCTTTTCTCAATTTTAGCCCACTCCGGATACGATTGCCCCCCAATGCTTTTAGACTCTTTCGACAATGAAACATAAGTTTTGCTGAAACTTTGCAAGTGTGTAGGGGGTGTATAGTATGTTGTGTATTTGGTGAAGGCATATCCATTGTTGTAGAGCCATATTTTTGCTCGCCAATTCTATCAGTTGGCAAAGATTAATCTTCTTGCAAAACTCTAGCTTTTATTGCATCATAATTAGAAAACAACCCATTTTCATGTTGTTTAATATTTTTAGATTCTTTTGGCAATGATTTGGGAGTGTTCCTGAAATTCTGCAATTGCATAGAGGATGCATTATATGCTACCATATTAGATGATGGCATGTGCATGCTACTTGTGATGGAGTTGTTGGATTTCCCTGAAGAGGAAGGGTGAAGCAGTATAGTAGCAGATAGTATTTCCCTTAGTTAAGAACCAAGGTTCATCGAACCAGTAGGAGGCACCACACGAACAACTTTAGCAGCACCTACACACAAACAAAATAATTGCTCGCACCCAACAAAGGCAAGGGGGTCGTCACTCCCCTTGTTCTTTCCAGCCACAAGGCTAAAAGCAAATAGCGATATGCAAAGCAAAACAGAATAAAAGAACAAATAAGATAGCAATTGTGGAGACTTAAGTATTGATAGAAGATGTACCGGGGGGCCATAGGTTCACTAGTGGTATCTCTCTCGAAAGCATAGCAACGGTGGGTAAACAAATTACTGTTTGACAATAGGTAGACTTGAGCATAGTTATAATTGTGATCGTTCATGGCATAATTATTACATAGGCATTATGTTCATGACAAGTAGACCATTAATCCAACTACATCTACTACTATTACTGGTGCAACAAGGCCTAAAAGATAAAGTCTCTGGCGCTATTGCCCGAAGGGGCTAGGACCCCCCAACTCACAGCGCTCCTAGCCGAGGAGCCATATGTGGTTCCGACCAAGGAGAAGGGGGAGACGAAGAAGAAGGAGGGCCTGCACATCTGAGGAGCTCCTTCAGATGCCAGGTCCAAAAACACCCATGGCTCCTCCATCCACGAGGAGGAGAAGGAGGAGGAGGAGGAGGAAGAGGAGGAGGGCGAGGAATCATCCCCTGAGAGGAGGAGGGCGGCGTCCGAAGACGCCAAGGAGGACGACCCTCGTTAGTTTCATAAAAGGCTTCAGAAATCCTCCGCCGCGCAGCTAAGCCAGTCCTTGGCCCCTGCTGAGGCCGCACACTCTGGCTCCTTCGAGGACGTGCTTCACCCACCACGAAGGGAGAAGCCGCAGCCAAGAAGGTACCATGTTGGACACATTTTTCCACAATAAGTTTTAATGGGTGTGCTACTGATTTTGACGCACTATTTTCTTTTACAGCCTGCAATGCTGCCTTCTCGGAGAGGGGTCGAATAACACCGTCCCTCTGCCGAGCTAGCCGAGAGCTCCTCGGGTGCGCGCGTGCCTCCTTCCCCTGCTTGTGCAGAGCTCGGGGATATTTCTTCGCATCCGGACCCTCCTGTGTTAAGCATAGAGAGTGGTACAGATGCGTCCATGGCCGAGGTCCAGACCTCGGTTGCTGGGGAACAGGGGGAGGGGACTCCCTTGGCTCCAGAAGAACCGGTGCTTGACATCTCGGAGTCCCTAGCCCTGACGGCTCTAGCGCCGCCGAGCCGTACAAGTATGTTAGTTTGTACATAAGCCTCTCAAGGTTTCGAGGTATGTTAGTTTGTACAAGTGCGATGCTTAAGTTTAGTGTTTTATACACCCAGTATCCTTTTAAGGACAGGTTCTAAAAATAAAGTTGCCCGAGGACTTACTTAATAAGATTCATCTTATGCTTTTAAGAGCGCATATATAGTAGTCTCCGAGCCCTGAGTTAGTTTAACAAACTGACTTGGGGGTCGATTTGTTAGTTTTAAAAGCTATATCCAAAGTGAATATGCAGTAGCCCCCCGAGATCCTCGTCGAACAAGTATGTCTGATGAGAGGATCGATTACGATTTTCAGAGTCTAACAAAGGTTTTTGCAGGCTTCCGCCTCATCTTCGGTGTTCAACTCGAAAGAGTTGGAAGAGCTGAACTACAAGCTTGTGCTGTCCGAAGAGGACATCAAGCTGCTGAAGAACCAGATGGACAAAGCGCAAGGTAAAAAAAACTCAGCACCATGGCTTCATTTATTGTTAAAACAACTCTAGTGCTAACTTGAATTTTCTGTGTTAGCTGCCGCGGCCAAGATGGAGGCCCTCCGCACCGAGCTTCCAAAGAGCGAAATGCTAGGAGGAAGGATCAACCTCATATATTAGAGGTGGAGCAGGACCTAAAGGGTCTGTACGCCGAGCGCGACACCCTCAAGGCCGACAAGGATAAGGATGCCGCCGAGATTAAAAAGGCCCGAGCTGGCGCAAAAATAGGCCCAGGTCGAGGCAAGGGCAGACTGGGAAGAACTCCAACAAATTTTGGAGATAACCACTGGTAAGCCATTTTTAATGCAGTGTGTCTTCGGTGGTGGCCGCTTCGTCGAGCTGACGCAAATCTGGTGTGTATCAAGTGCCTTCGTGGACCTGCCGAGGAGTGTGGCAGATGCGTGCCAGCACTTCAGCGGGCGCGAGGATGCGGCCGATCAGAAGGCATTCCGGGCACAATTTCAAGTGCCGTCACATCCGCCACTCCTTGGGAACCAGATGAAGCAGTTGATGGAGCTGCACCACGTCGCCAGGCCTGCCATGGAGGACCTCTGCATTGCCATGTGGCCTACCAAATCGCTGCCGAGAAGCTACTTTGGTTTAGTCCAGAGGCTTCAAAGCACCATCCCTCGTGTCAAGAATGGAAGCGTTCGACCTGTTTGGAGGGTGCTTGGCAAGCATACACGTGTGTGAAGACACATTATCCTAGGATAAACCAGAGGACATGGCGAAGAGCGAACTAGCAGGCAAGAATCCGGTGCTCGAGCAGTACTTCGATGTGATGTCGGGTGCCCTAATATCCAAGGCCAAGTGTCGTAAGGACACTATTTTAGAGTAGACCCCCTCGGTATGCCGAGATGAATGATGTTTTAAAGACAAGTTCCATTTTAATGTGAATGAATTATTTATGCTTGATGCATTATTTTGACTCCTTTGCGACCATTTAGAATCTGAAAGTGGCCCATTGTCGGCTTCATCCCCTTTGTAGAAGCTACACATGGTGTTTCCGTATTAACAAGACAACCCTTAGCCGATGTATCAGTGCCCCGAGGCGGTTGTGTTAACAGAAACAAGGTAATCAGATATGAAGGCTTTAGAATTTTCACTTAGTCATGAAAAATTTAAGTTGGGGGACAAGTTACGAGGCCCCTGTGAGTGTTCGGCTTCAGCCGAGGTCAAACCATTAACACTTTGGCCGATGTTACAAAAGGCCCATCGTTTAACACGGGGTAACCTCTATCGATTTATTGTTTGGCACAGTCATCGGATCACCGACCAGTTTACGCTTATTGTGATAGTCAGCTTTTGGCTTTCTCCACCGAGTTACTTGACCATTTAAACCAGAAGTACAATCGTAGTGGTGCTCCCTTTACCCTTACCTGAACATTCGGGAACATAAGGAGTAAGCACATGAGCCGGGCAACCTAGCTATTGACCAAATACACAATTCAAAACTGATGCATATAAAGCAATATCTAAGAATGAGAGGCCGATGACTTTTATATGAGTACCGTGGCAGGCAAATGGGCTTGGTTTGAAACCAAGCCCCCGGTCTAAAGCCGATGACTTCTAAAAGTACATAATTATTGTATCACAAGAAGTTATCTTCAGTGCACTGATAAAAGAGAATAGAACAGGTATCACACATAAAATGCAAACCGACCATGTGTTGGAAATATGCCCTAGAGGCAATAATGAAGTGGTTATTATTATATTTCCTTAATCATGATAAATGTTTATTATTCATGCTAGAATTGTATTGACCGAAAACTTAAATACATGTGTGGATACATAAACAAATACCGTGTCCCTAGTAACTCTCTACTAGACTAGCTTGTTGATCAAAAGATGGTTAAGGTTTCCTAACCATAGACATGTGTTGTCGCTTGATAACAGGATCGCATCATTAGGAGAATGATGTGATGGACAAGACCCATACGTTAGCTTAGCATATGATTGTTTAGTTTATTGCTACAACTTTCTTAATGTCAAATACATATTCCTTCGACCATGAGATCATGCAACTCCCGGATACCGGAGGAATACCTTGTGTGCTATCAAAGTCACAACGTAACTGGGTGATCATAAAGGTGCTCTACAGGTATCTCCAAAGGTGCCTGTTGAGTTGGCATGAATCGAGATTTGGATTTTTCACACTATATGACGGAGAGGTATCTCTGGGCCCTCTCGGTAATACAACATCACAGGAAGCTTGCAAGTAAAGTGACTAAGGAGTTAGTTAGAAGATGATGTATTACGGAACGAGTAAAAGAGACTTGCTAGTAACGAGATTGAACTAGGTATAGAGACACCGACGATCGAATCTCAGGCAAGTAACATACCGACAAACAAAGGGAACTACATATGTTGTCATAAAGGATCGACCGATAAAGATCTTCATAGAATATGTAGGAGCCAATATGGGCATCCAGGTTCTGCTATTTATTATTGATCGGAGAAGCGTCTCGGTCATGTCTACATCATTCTCGAACCCGTAGGGTCCGCACGCTTAACGTTCATTGACGATATAGTATTATATGAGTTATGTATGTTGGTGAATGAATGTTGTTCGGAGTCCCGGATGAGATCACGTACATGACGAGGAGCTCCAGAATGGTCCGGAGGTAAAGATTGATATATAGGATGATATGGTTAGGCCAAGGGGTAAGGCTCATGGTGCTTTAGGTCAGTGCAAAAGGAAGTTTTGCAAAGGTCAGGGACCAGATGCCAGGGACCCTGCGTCTGGCCCTAGGCCAGACGCCGAGTGAGGGAGTCCTGGACTAAGGGGTCCTCGGACGTCCGACCTGTTGATGTGGGCTGGACTATTGGGCTGTGAAGATACAACCGAAGACTCTCACCCGTGTCCGAATGGGACTCTCCTTGGCGTGGAAGGCAAGCTTGGCGTTAGGATATGAAGATTCCTTTCTCTGTAACCGACTTTGTATAACCCTAGTCCCCCCGGTGTCTATATAAACCGGAGGGCTTAGTCCGTAGAGACAACAATGATCATAATCATACAAGCTAGACTTATAGGGTTTTAGCCATTACGATCTCGTGGTAGATCAACTCTTGTAATACTCATATTCATCAAGATTAATCAAGCAGGAAGTAGGGTATTACCTCCATAGAGAGGGCCCGAACCTGGGTAAACATCGTGTCCCCTGTCTCCTGTTACCATCGACCTTAGACGCACAGTTTGGGACCCCCTACCCGAGATCCGCCGATTTTGACACCGACATTGGTGCTTCGCACTGCGAGCCAACTCGTTTGGCCATCTAGAGCAGATCGACAGCTATGCCCCTGGCCATCAGGTCAGGTTTGGAAGCTTGAATTACGTTGCCGATATCCACGGAGACTTGATCTTCGATGGATTCGAGCCCATGGCGGCCGCTCCCTACCACCACGATGGACATGACCTAAATCTGTCATCGGAACATGCCCAGGAGATAGCGCCCGTAACTGCTCTGGCCCTGGATCCAGAGCAGGATGCGCCGTCCGAAGATGGGACCTTGCCTTGATTGGATTTTGTGTGTTGTTTGCAAGTGCTCTAAGAATCAAATAAATCCTCCAACTCCTATACTTCATCTCCTTGCTCCAAACTCTTGAACCAATGATCATGCCATGTGTATAGGACATAAAAATAATTTCTTACAAAAATAATTTGGCCAATAGTATTTTCAAAAATTAGTTTTCCAAAACCCCCTGAATTGAGGTTTGTACTGCAAGTACTTAATTCAGGGCAGTAAAAATCTTTCCAAAAATATGTTTGACTCCTATTAGATATAGGATACCCAGAAACCACAACAATATAATTTTAAAAGTTATTTTCCTATTTTATTTAAAGGCTTTTTCTTCAGGCTAGAAATGGTCTTTAATAGGTTAAAATTATTTTAAAGCTTTAAAAATATTTGAGAAACATTAGGGAGACTCAATGGACATATATTTTCCATATATATGAGTTTCAGCATATGGTCATGATCAAAATATTGGACAAAACCCTCCAGAACCATTTCAGCTTATTTCAAATATTTGAAATATTTCTATAAGAAATAATTTCAAATAAATCCAGGAAAATTCTAGCAAGTCACATATGCATAATGTGATGATCTTGCAAAGTTTCATATCAATCAAAATAATTTTGGATCACAAAAGTGCCCCAAAACCCTCTTTGTCCAGATCCAAGTTTGAACAACTCTACATTGCCAAGTGTGTCCTTTTGATCTTAATTTTTGTGGACATGTTCAAATCCTCAAATGATGACACTACACCAAGTGGTGCATCAAGGAGAATAGATTTGCATGGCTAAATCTTGGTAAAGCCATTTTTGCTGATTTCTAGGGTTTACCAAAGTTACATTGGCTACTTTGCCCAAATGAGCTCAAACTTGGTGGAACACCCTAATTTTATGTGCAATTTCATCCTGTTAAGTTTCATGTCAAGTGAAATTAAAATTCTTGCCCCAACCTACATCAAACACCTTCTGGCAGAATTTCAAAATGCAAGTTTCAGCCCCTTCCACTAATCTCCTTGAGCCACAATCTTTACCACAACCTCTCCTAGTCCCCCTCTACCTCTGGTGTGCTTCCCTGCCCGAGAGGCAATGATGAAGGGGGCAGGGATCCACTTTTCTTCTCTGGACAGCCACTGTTCACCTCTCTCTCCACCTCCCCTCTCACCTAGTGGCTCTCTAGGGCATCCAATGCCACTCCTACCTTGTTTACTCTCCCCCAAAACCCCCCAGACACTAGAAGACATGCCCATGGCACTATTAAAATGCCATGGCATGCCATGGACGCGTTCTGGAGCACGCTATAGTGCACTTCCGCACTGTAGCTTGCCCATTCTGAGGCACTCGACGACCTTGGGCGCCGGGTCCGTGTCTCCCGAGGTCACCTCGACGTCCACGACACGCTAGCTAGTCTGACCCCTCCTTCCCCTCTCTTCTTCTCACCCTGCTGAGCTCGCCCGCCGCCGCCCAGCTTGGCCAGTGGGCGCACGAGCTCGGGGCCCTCCTGGAGCTCGCCCTGCTCCCTCTCTCCTCTCCTCTCGGCCTGGACCACGCCCACGAGCACCCCAGGCACGCACCAGAGTGCCCTTTTGGCCTCTGGCAACGCCCCAGGCCGTGGCCGTGCGCCCCGCCTATGGCACCTCCCGTCCGCGCCCGTATAAGGCCACCCCCGAGCCTTCTCTTGTCTCCAACTGCTCTACCTCCCTCTCGCGCATCCTCTGACCGACCCACTGCTCTTCCCGTGCTCTCCTTACACCTCCATGGCCGGAGCAGTGCCGCCGGCCGCCGCTTAAATTCGTGGGCCTTGACCCCTCTCTCTTCCCCATGAACACTCCCGCACCCTCTCATCACCACCGCCAACTCACCCCATGCTCCATCCCCTCCTCCTCGTGCCTTCCTCGCCGTGCCGAACCCCGCCATCGCCTGTTCCCGCCGCGGCCGAGGCCTCGCTCGCTCTGGCACTCCCCGGTGGAAACTGGGTCCCTAGGTGGACGCGGCCCATCCCCCCGAGCTCGCCGGAGTCCGGGCGGTCGCCGGAGGTGGCCGGAGCCACCGGAACGGGCGCCGGCAAGCGCTCGGCCCCGCCTCCTCTGTCGCGGGCGGGAGGAGGGCGACGACCCTGCGGATGGAGCCCGCAGGTCAGTAACCTGCCAGCGGGCCCTCCCATTTAAGTGAAAGCGTACCAGCCTCGCCACCGCTTCCCCGCGGTGAAGACGCCCTGGCGCGAGTACGCCTCCGACGTGGCCCCTGCGCACGTGCCACCGAGCCACTGGGCCGCCTAGTGGCGCCCTGCCACTAAACCTCGCCCAGTGTGCGCGGCCGCAGCCTAGATCTGGCCCACTTCGGTAAATCCTTTTTCCTTTTCTTTTTCCGTAAACTTTTAAAAACCACAAATAATACAAATAATATCCAAATTTGATGATTCAAATTTCTAGTGACTCTATAAATCATTATCTACCTCATAGAGGAGCTTGCACATTTTTTTGAGAACTTTCCTTCACACTTATTTAGTAAATCCCAATTTTCTTAATTCTGTGATAAACTTTAGAAAATCACACATAACCCATTTTTGATCCAAATGCCATGAATCCAATTTCTATATGCTTCTAAGTTCATAACTTAGGGCATGAACATTTTATTAATACTTTCTGTGCCACACAATATAATGAGCCATTTCTTCATATTTGTCAACTTTGCAAATTCATAGGAAATTCATTTGAACTCCAAATCCAGTGAAACCAACTCTTAGATGCTTCTAAAATCATGGTTTGTTAAATGGGTGCCTTTGCTCATTTTTCAAAAATATATTTCTGTACACTTCTTACAAATCCATAAACCCCTTGATTCCATCTTATCAAAATGTTTAGAAATATCCACTGACCAAATTCCAATGAAACCACTCTGGTTAATTTTCATATAACCAGAGATGTCCTAGAAAAGTCAAATCAATATTTTTAGAGCACTTTTATTTCTTGCCTTGTTGTGTTGCTTATTATGATTGTTTCGACGTTAGTTGACGAAGTAGACAGAGTACCTGGAGAAGGACCAGAAGACTTGAAGACTCTGATGAACCAGGCAAGCAGCCCTTTGACCATGTCTGTGAAACCCTTTTTATGCATGTCATATAGCACCATATCGTTGTTACAACGGAATCATGATGTGGTGGTAACCACTTTGATGGGTTGCCTCTGTTACTTCCTTGTTGATACTTGCATTATGCATGACCCTACCTTCATATGAGGGTTATGCTGGTGGGAGTAGATAGGATGCTAAAGTAGTTGCTACGCAAAAAGGGACGGGAATATGTATGGTGATGGAGACAAAGTATTTTCAAAGGACTTTTCGAAAACCCCGTCGGGCGCCACTTATGCCCGAGGGAGATAATGAGATGGGTAACCGCTTGATGACAAAGTGGTGTACCAAGGCAGGTGTGTGTGTGTTGCTTTTAAAAAATAGATTGGTTTAAGTTGCGACCGTTATTCCAACCTTACATGCGCAACCACTCTACCCTTATATGGGAAAGGGCATTATTGATTACCTAGGCCGATACTAGCTTGGATCCCGCATTACTAGTGACGGGGGAGAGTTGGTGCTCTCTCTCGGGACGGGGTCGTGCCAAGTAGGGCGGCCAAGAACATTTTTATGGGGCACCGGACACACCGTTGGTACCCCGTGCTAGTGGTATGTGATGAATATGGGAGCGAGGCTCCACAATTTTAAGTTGTGAAATGTTGGGCACGGGGGTTACTACCAATCGAGTGGACTCTATGTTAGTGTCGTCTAGGGAAAGATAGTGATCGGGTGCTTACCCCGGGTACTTGAGGTACCGCGGGTCGTGGCTGACACGGAAGTTCCCCGGATCTTGTGGGTAAAGTGTGCAACCTCTGCAGAGTGTAAAACTATTCAAATAGCCGTGTCCACGGTCAAAGACAGTTGGGTAACCGCTCTTGGGCTACGTCCACGTGTTTACAACCAGTGGGTGTGTTTGGATAAGTGGGAAGAACTACTCGGGACAAGTCAAAGGACTTGACATGATTGAGTTGGGTTGATGCCCACTCTATTTATGTTGATATTTGTAACCTGTCCTCATGGTTACTTGAATTCTCCTGATGCACGTCTTACAAGTTGTTGAACATGTCATTGCACTCAAAACTAGCTTTCTGCAAAAATTTACCTATATCATGCATTATTGTATCTTGAACCAAAACATGGGTTGCTTGCGAGTACATTCAAAGTACTCATTGGCTTGCCACTGGTTATTTTATTGGCCAGACATGAAAGAACAGGATATGATGAAGAATACTTCGGTGACGAACATGCGAGCTAGGATGCTTCCCAGTCAGAATGCCTGTAGGGTTAAGGCAGATGGCATGGGTCCAAGTTATCAACGAAGATTTCCTCTGCAATGTTATACTCAAGACTTGACCATAATGGTCCTACTTGTGTAATACGGTATGTATGGATGTAAGACTCTCGTTATTCAGCTTCTGTGTGTTCAGTGAGCATTGATCTCTGGGATCACTGTACACGTGCATTCGGTGATCATGACTTATGAGTCGGGGTCCCCACAGAGCTGGTACCAGAGCCATCCTAACTGTAGGAAGCCTTAGTTAGCATGGTCGTTAGTTAGGGGTAAAACTATTTCCAAAACTATTACTAGTTTTCAAAACTATCTATACTTCTCTTCCCTTCTCAGTTTTTCAAAAACTAAGGTATACTTTACTTATTGATCTCTTCCCCTTCAAAACTTATGGTCGCTAGAACCCTTATGCCCCAGACCACTGGATTGCTTGTAATCCTCGTGGATAATCTAGAAGGAAGATGCCTTGTCAGACATTCACCCACGTCTTCTGAACACAAGATTGGCGACACCTCGACAAGACGATACCAACAAAAGATACACCCTCAGGGAATGAGGACATGAATACCCAGAAGATGGTGACACCCTTGACACTGCCCCAAGATGATGCGACCTTGGCCTACAAGGATCAGGGCATAAGATATGCGAGGTCATGATAAACATCGTTGATAGAGCAACCATGTCCTTACCGTTGTTGTATCGGCAACCACCGGTGGATGAGAACCTCGCCATTTGGTCCACCTCACTATAGTGAGCAGGAAAACGGCTCTCTTCATCCCACGCTCTTGGTGTCGATGTTGTCATCAACGTAACCGACATGTTGGACCTCTACTATGCCTTGTTAATGTCCTTGCATAAAGGTATACCTACCTGGTACCATCAACGCCTTAGAAGAGAAAAAGGGATCATCATGATTAAGAAGACAACAGAAGACCGAGTCAATACCTGCTACGAGGAGCCACCTTCACCCCATCACTTCAACAGGCGAGAAGTTGTTGAAGAATCTTCAGGCTCAACCCGGATTGTTTCATCGAACAACTACAAGAGACGTACCAACACCCGAGGAAAACCCAAAAGACTGCACGAGGCACGAAGTAAAGCACGACCACTGAGTCCGAGTACCCCTAGGGTAGGATGAGTCGTGTACCCCTCTATGCCCAGTCGAGTCCGTATGATGGTTCAAATAGAACCATGATTGTGTATTGCTTGTTTTTATTGTTTGTGTTTTGATATAGGTCGCACTTTCGCCCTAGACAACAAGTACGTGACTATATCACCTTCCATACCTTGTTTCTTTTGTTTGGCCCTTTTGGCACTTGTTTGTTTGCACTTGCACTATAGAACCCCCTTTAGGCATTCCCCTCCTCTATTCTACTTTTCCCTCTCATCTCTCTCCTCAACTGAAGGCCAGCAAGACAAGATGCACCAAGGATTCTACTTCGGCGACCAACTAGCACTGAAGAATTTTTGCTACAGCTTCCTTGACCCAGCACAACCCCGTGGAGTTATGTTTACCCCTCAAAGATTAGAAACCCATCCCTAGACCCCTCGAGACTTCACTCGAATCCTTAACGCCGAGCTTAACCAGCAAATTACAAGAAAACCAGTTAAGCCTCCGTAGCCTTGCACAACACAGGGTTCATTATGAAACTAGTGGACATAGTGAACAAGCACATTATCATCCTATTATAGCACTAGAACTGACAATGCCATAGGGAAGACCAATTTGAGGATATAGGAATAGAGGACAAATGACTCGACGAGTTTATATCAGAGACCTTGAGGAATTATCTGAGACTTTGGTGGATCATGAGGCTTTCATGTTCATAGATGAACTTGGAGGGATCATGATTATAGATTATCATAGCTTTCATTATCCCTGAGTAAACTGGATTTAGTAGGACAATTATGATCGCAAGCTGGAATTCTTGGGGGAATAGGGATTTGTCTTAGCCAGGGGATATTGATAGAAGATAGTTGATATTACGATAATGACTTGGGGGAATGTGTTGAAATTCTCGTAAGACATGAGATTTGGATTAATAGGTGATCCTAGTGGAGTAGAGATGCTGAGTAAGTCTACATGGTTCGGAGTAAATTCGATTTATACTAATGGTCTCGGACATGATACCATGTTTCTCGGTGGACAATAAACTAGGAGATTGGATTAATTGTCGGAGTTGATTTAGGGGTCTATATAAAGCCTGACCTTGGAGTTTACTTGACCCCAATAACAGGAATTGGTGGACTGAGTATAGTAAGGCAGCCCTTTCAAGTATTGGGGATTATAGGGACTTCAGGAGATCATGTGGAACACCATAAACATTGGATTTGTAGAATTAATGGATCGTGTAATGATTGATGGTAGATAAGGGGCTGTTAAAGTTGATCCATAGGAAGGAAACAAAATCTTGGAGTGGCATACGACGTGTTTCCTTAGGATATAGATGCACTACCTTGGACCCTGGGAGAATAGTATGAGCACTTGGATTGTCATGTTTAACTCAAGCTTCGAAGCTTGTATACCCATGGATTTATAGGGGTAGACATACATACGAGTTTGGGGATCGTAGACATGTATGATCCTGTTAAACCTCCTCTCGAAAGTCCTGAGAATAATAATAGCATGAGTAATGGTTGGAGCTGACCTACAAGAGTTGATGCTTTCAGTGGTATAAGGTTATTTGTTTAAAGGACTAGATAGAACAATTGGCCTCTCAGAAATCATGCTTAAGGATGAGATGATAAACATTCACTCGCACCCTAGAATCCTTGAAACCCTTAAGCCTTACCAAGCCACCACATGGTCGGATCATGACCATGGGCTTTGGACCTAGGACAAGAAGACTTTGGCCAATACTCAACCGTGACCACCACCAATGCCTCAGCCCACTTTACGTACCCCATAGACTTCATGGAGTGCTTGGACAAGTTAGTTGTCATCTTTCTTTGATGACATACTTGTTTACCTGAAGACGGAAGAAGAGTCATTCAGCTGGTCAAGGAACATTTGAAGACCGCCATGTCAAGGAGGAAGAACTATACCAACCACCACCGTCAAGAAGTACCCTTTTGTGTCAAGGACCATGGGTATATGCAAGCCACTTCTCTCAAAGGAACCAAGCATTTCCATGTCGAAGGGAAGCTCACACCAAGATTTATCGGCCCTCTCCAAGATCACTGCAAGACGAACAATAGACGGCTACCAGCTAGAGTTATCACCTGAGTCACCCACTATGCACAACGTTTTTCCACACGACACCACTCCGGAAATGTTTCCAACTTCCTAACTAGCTCGGTCTCTACAAGGACATCGGCCATGGAGCCATCAACCCCTAGCCCAATCTAACCTACCACAAGCTACCCATTAGCAACCTGGATCAAGAAGAACGTCATACACGAAGCCATACCATCAAGTACTTCAAATTTAATGGAGCACCACAGGGAAGCAGAAGCAACATGAGGACTTGAAGACTACCCCAGATCCAAGTATCTGTATCCCTTTCCGCGCCTAGTCTGGGAATCTCGGGGACGAGATTCTTGTAAGGGGGGTAGGTCTGTCACACCCTGATTTTCATGCCACAACACTTAAGCTAATAAATCATGATAAAATGTGGTATGACAAAAACTTTTGAGTGTTTTGGACCTTGCCTTGATTGGATTTTGTCTGTTGTTTCAAGTGCTCTAAGAATCAAATAAATCCTCCAACTCCTATACTTCATCTCCTTGCTCCAAACTCTTGAACCAATGATCATGCCATGTGTATAGGACATAAATATAATTTCTTACAAAAATAATTTGGCCAAATAGTATTTTCAAAAATTAGTTTTCCAAAATCCCCTGAATTGAGGTTTGTACTGCAAGTACTTAATTCAGGGCAGTAAAAATCTTTCCAAAAATATGTTTGACTCCTTTAGATATAGGATACCCAGAAACCACAAAAATATAATTTTAAAAGTTATTTTCCTATTTTATTTAAAGGCTTTTTCTTAAGGCCAGAAATGGTCTTTAATAGGTTAAAATTATTTTAAAGCTTTAAAAATATTTGAGAAACATTAGGGAGACTCAATGGACATATATTTTCCATATATATGAGTTTCAACATATGGTCATGATCAAAATATTGGACAAAACCCTCCAGAACCATTTTAGCTTATTTCAAATATTTGAAATATTTCTATAAGAAATAATTTCAACTAAATCCAGGAAAATTCTATCAAGTCACATATGCATAATGTGATGATCTTGCAAAGTTTCATATCAATCAAAATAATTTTGGATCACAAAAGTGCCCCAAAACCCTCTTTGTCCAGATCCAAGTTTGAACAACTCTACATTGCCAAGTGTGTCCTTTTGATCTTAACTTTTGTGGACATGTTCAAATCCTCAAATGATGACACTACACCAAGTGGTGCATCAAGGAGAATAGATTTGCATGGCTAAATCTTGGTAAAGCCATTTCTGCTGATTTCTAGGGTTTACCAAAGTTACATTGGCTACTTTACCCAAATGAGCTCAAACTTGGTGGAACACCCTACTTTTATGTGCAATTTCATCCTGTTAAGTTTCATATCAAGTGAAATTAAAATTCTTGCCCCAACCTACATCAAACACCTTCTGGCAGAATTTCAAAATGCAAGTTTCAACCCCTTCCACTAATCTCCTTGAGCCACAATCTTTACCACAACCTCTCCTAGTCCCCCTCTACCTCTGGTGTGCTTCCCTGCCCGAGAGGCAATGATGAAGGGGGCAGGGATCCACTTTTCTTCTCTGGACAGCCACTGTTCACCTCTCTCTCCACCTCCCCTCTCACCTAGTGGCTCTCTAGGGCATCCAATGCCACTCCTACCTTGTTTACTCTCCCCCAAAACCCCCCAGACACTAGAAGACATGCCCATGGCACTATCAAAATGCCATGGCATGCCATGGACGCGCTCTAGAGCATGCTATAGTGCACTTCCGCACTATAGCTTACCCATTCCGAGGCACTCGACGACCTTGGGCGCCGGGTCCGTGTCTCCCGAGGTCGCCTCGACGTCCACGACACACTAGCTAGTCGGCCCCCTCCTTCCCCTCTCTCCTTCTCACCCTGCTGAGCTCGCCCGACGCCGCCCAGCTTGGCCAGTGGGCGCACGAGCTCGGGGCCCTCCTGGAGCTCGCCCTGCTCCCTCTCTCCTCTCCTCTCGGCCTGGACCACGCCCACGAGCACCCCAGGCACGCACCAGAGCGCCCTTTTGGCCTCTGGCAATGCCCCAGGCCGTGGCCGTGCGCCCCGCCTATGGCACCTCCCGGCCGCGCCCGTACAAGGCCACCCCCGAGCCTTCTCTTGTCTCCAACTGCTCTCCCTCCCTCTCGCGCATCCTCTGACCGACCCACTGCTCTTCGCCTGCTCTCCTTGCACCTCCATGGCCGGAGCAGTGCCGCCGGCCGCCGCTTAAATTCGTGGGCCTCGACCCCTCTCTCTTCCCATGAACACTCCCGCATCCTCTCATCACCACCGCCAACTCACCCCGTGCTCCATCCCCTCCTCCTCGTGCCTTCCTCGCCGTGCCGAACCCTGCCATCGCTTGTTCCCGCCGCGGCCGAGGCCTCGCTCGCTCTGGCACTCCCCGGCGGAAACTGGGTTCCCAGGTGGACGCGGCCCATCCCCCCGAGCTCGCCGGAGTCCGGGCGGTCGCTGGAGGTGGCCGGAGCCACCAGAACGGGCGCCGGCAAGCGCTCGGCCCCGCCTCCTCTGCCTCCTCTGTCGCGAGCGGGAGGAGGGCAACGACCCTGCGGGTGGAGCTCGCAGGTCAGTAACCCACCACCGGGCCCCTCCCGTTTAAGTGGAAGCGTACCAGCCTCGCCACCGCTTCCCCGCGGCGAAGACACCCTGGCATGAGTACGCCTCCGACGTGGCCCCTACGCGCGTGCCGCCGAGCCACTGGGCCGCCCAGTGGCGCCCTGCCACTAAACCTCGCCTAGTGCGCGCTGCCGCCGCCCAGATCTGGCCCATTTCGGTAAATCCTGTTTCCTTTTTTTTCATAAACTTTTAAAATCCACAAATAATTCAAATAATATCCAAATTTGATGATTCAAATTTCTAGTGACTCTATAAATCATTATCTACCTCATAGAGAAGCTTGTACATTTTTTTGAGAACTTTCCTTCACGGTCACTTACGAGAGTGAGATCTGATAGATATGATAGGATAATATTTTTGGTATTTTTGTGATAAAGATGCAAAGTAAAATAAAAGCAAAGTAAAAAGCAAAGGAAATAACTAAGTGTTGGAAGATTAATATGATGAAGATAGACCCGGGGGCCATAGGTTTCACTAGTGGCTTCTCTCAAGAGCATAAGTATTTTACGATGGGTGAACGAATTACTGTTGAGCAATTGAAAGAATTGAGCATAGTTATGAGAATATCTAGGTGTGATCATGTATATAGGCATCACGTCCGAGACAAGTAGACCGACTCCTGCCTGCATCTACTACTATTACTCCACTCATCGACCTCTATCCAACATGCATCTAGAGTACTAAGTTCATGAAAACAGAGTAACGCCTTAAGAAAGATGACATGATGTAGAGGGATAAATTCATGCAATATGATAAAAACCCCATCTTGTTATCCTCGATGGCAACAATACAATACGTGCCCTGCTGCCCCTACTGTCACTGGGAAAGGACACCGCAAGATTGAACCCAAAGCTAAGCACTTCTCCCATTGCAAGAAAGATCAATCTAGTAGGCCAAACCAAACTGATAATTCGAAAAGACTTGCAAAGATAACCAATCATACATAAAAGAATTCAGAGAAGAATCAAATATTGTTCATAGATAATCTTGATCATAAACCCACAATTCATCGGTCTCAACAAACACACCGCAAAAAGAACATTACATCGAATAGATCTCCACGAGAGAGGGGGAGAACATTGTATTGAGATCCAAAAAGAGAGAAGAAGCCATCTAGCTAATAACTATGGATCCGAAGGTCTGAGGTAAACTACTCACACTTCATCGGAGAGGCTATGGTGTTGATGTAGAAGCCCTCCGTGATGGATGCCCCCTCCGGCGGAGCTCCGGAACAGGCCCCAAGATGGGATCTCGTGGGTACAGAAGATTGCGGCGGTGGAATTAGTTTTTTGGCTCCGTATCTGATCGTTTGGGGGTACGTAGGTATATATAGGAGGAAGGAGTACGTCGGTGGAGCAACAGGGGGGCCACGAGGGTGGAGGGCGCGCCCTGGGGGGGGGTGGGCGCACCCCCTACCTTGTGGCCTCCTCTTTTGTTTCTTGACGTAGGGTCCAAGTCTCCTGGATCATAATCTTCCTCAAAATCACGTTCCCGAAGGTTTCATTCCATTTGGACTCCGTTTGATATTCCTTTTCTGTGAAACTCTAAAATAGGCAAAAAACACAATTCTGGGCTGGGCCTCCGGTTAATAGGTTAGTCCCAAAAATAATATAAAAGTGAATAATAAAGCCCAATATTGTCCAAAACAGTAGATAATATAGCATGGAGCAATCAAAAATTATAGATATGTTGGAGACATATCAGGCATCCCCAAGCTTAATTCCTGCTTGTCCTCGAGTAGGTAAATGATAAAAACAGAATTTTTGATGTGGAGTGCTACTTGACATAATTTCAATGTAATTCTTCTTAATTGTGGTATGAATATCCAGATCCGAAAGATTCAGGACAAAAGTTTAATATTGACATAAAAAATAATAATACTTCAAGCATACTAACAAAGCAATCATGTCTTCTCAAAATAACATGGCCAAAGAAAGTTATCCCTACAAAATCATATAGTCTGGCTATGCTCTATCTTCACCACACAAAGTATTTAAATCATGCACAACCCTGATGACAACCCAAGCAATTGTTTCATACTTTTAACGTTCTCAAACTTTTTCAATCTTCACGCAATACATGAGCGTGAGCCATGGATATAGCACTATATGTGGAATAGAATGGTGGTTGTGGAGAAGACAAAAAGGGAGAAGACAGTCTCACATCAACTAGGCGTATCAACGGGCTATGGAGATGCCCATCAATAGATACCAATGTGAGTGAGTAGGGATTGCCATGCAACGGATGCACTAGAGCTATAAGAATATGAAAGCTCAACAAAAGAAACTAAGTGGGTGTGCATCCAACTCGCTTGCTCACGAAGACCTAGGGCATTTTGAGGAAGCCCATCATTGGAATACACAAGCCAATTTCTATAATGAAAAAATCCCACTAGTATATGAAAGTGACAAAATGAGAGACTCTCTATCATGAAGATCATGGTGCTACTTTGAAGCACAAGTGTGGTAAAAGGATAGTAACATTGTCCCTTCTCTCTTTTTCTCTCATTTTTTATTTGAGCTTTTTTATGGCCTTTTTTTTATTTAGTTCGGAGTCTCATCCCGACTTGTGGGGGAATCATAGTCTCCATCATCCTTTCCTCACTTGGGACAATGCTCTAATAATGATGATCATCACACTTTTATTTTCTTACAACTCAACAATTACGACTCGATACTTATAACAAAATATGACTCTATATGGATGCCTCCGGCGGTGTACCGGGATATGCAATGAATCAAGAGTGACATGTATGAAAGAATTATGAACGGTGGCTTTGCCACAAATACGATGTCAACTACATGATCATGCAAAGCAATATGACAATGATGGAGCATGTCATAATAAACGGAATGGTGGAAAGTTGCATGGCAATATATCTTGGAATGGCTATGGAAATGCCATGATAGGTAGGTATGGTGGCTGTTTTGAGAAAGGTATATGGTGGGTGTATGATACCGGCGAAAAGTGCGCGGTATTAGAGAGGCTAGCAATGGTGGAAGGAAGAAAGTGCGTATAATCCATGGTCTCAACATTAGTCATAAAGAACCCATATACTTATTGCAAAACTCTACAAGTTATCAAAGCAAAGTATTACGCGCATGCTCCTAGGGGGATAGATTGGTAGGAAAAGACCATCGCTCGTCCCCGACCGCCACTCATAAGGAAGACAATAAATAAATAAATCATGCTCCGACTTCATCACATAATGGTTCACCATACGTGCATGCTACGGGAATCACAAACTTTAACACAAGTATTTCTCAAATTCACAACTACTCAACTAGCATGACTCTAATATCACCATCTTTATATCTCAAAACAATTATCAAGCATCAAACTTTTCTTAGCATTCAACACACTCATAAGAAAGTTTTTACCAATCTTGAATACCAAGCATATTAGGATTATTTAAGCAAATTACCATGCTATTTAAGACTCTCAAAATAATCTAAGTGAAGCATGAGATATCAATAGTTTCTATAAAACAAATCCACCACCGTTCTCTAAAAGATATAAGTGAAGTACTAGAGCAAAACTATATAACTCAAAAGATATAAGCGAAGCACATAGAGTATTCTAACAAATTCCAAATCATGTATGACTCTCTCAAAAGGTGTGTACAGCAAGGATGATTGTGTCAAACTAACAAATAAATACTCAAATAATACAAGACTCTCTAAGCAAAACACATATCATGTGGTGAATAAAAATATAGCTCCAAGTAAAGTTACCGATGGAAGTAGACGAAAGAGGGGATGCCTTCCGGGGCATCCCCAAGCTTTGGCTTTATGGTGTCCTTAGATTATCTTGGGGGTGCCATGGGCATCCCCAAGATTAGGCTCTTGCCACTCCTTGTTCCATAATCCATCAAAATCTTTTACCCAAAACTTGAAAACTTCACAACACAAAACTCAATAGAAAATCTTGTGAGCTCCGTTAGCGAAAGAAAACAAAAGACCACTTCAACGTACTGTAATGAGATCATACTTTATTTATATTGGTGTTAACCCTACTGTATTCCAACTTCTCTATGGTTTATAAACTATTTTACTAGCCATAGATTCATCAAAATAAGCAAACAACACACGAAAAACAGAATCTGTCAAAAACAGAACAGTCTGTAGTAATCTGTAACTAGCGCAAACTTCTGGAACTCCAAAAAATGTATCAAAATAGGAAGACCTAGAAAATTTGTTTATTGATCAGCAGCAATTGGAATCAATATTTTATAACGTTCTGATGATTTTTAACAATTGTTTTCATGAACAGAAAGTTTCTGGAAATTTCTGGAAGATCAAATAACTATCATCCAAGAAGATCCTATAGGTTTAACTTGGCACAAACACTAAACTTACATTCTTAATAAGTTGATCCCCACTACAACCAATTCTCTCTACATGCACACTATCCACATCAGCATGCATGCCACATGTACATCTTTTCATCAATTCTCTCTATATCTTTCCGACGTAGTACCTTGCCATCACATTTACTACTCCCTCCGTTCCTAAATAATTGTCTTTCTAGAGATTTCAACAAGTGACTACATACAGAGCAAAATGAGTGAATCTACACTCTAAAACATGTCTACATACATCCGTATGTTGTTGTTCATTTGAGATGGCTAGAAAGACAATTATTTGGGAACGGAGGGAGTAGCTAGCATGCAAAAATGCGAAGCTACCATGCAACAGACCACTTATTTTCTTCTACTCCCTCCGTTTTTATTTAGTTCGCATATTAGCTTTGGTCAAAGTCAAGCTTTGTAAACTTTGACAAAGTTTCTAAACAAAAATGTTAACATATACAATAACAAATCAATACCATTAGATTCATTATTAATTGTACTTTCACATCGTATAGATTTGATATGGTAAATGTTTATATTGTTTTCTATAAACTTGGTCAAACTTTACGAAGTTTGACTTCAGTGAAATCTAATACACGAACTAAATAAAAACGAAAGGAGCACATGCCAAAGTTTTCCCATCCCAGCGTCTCTTCTCCTTCCTATCATCTCCATGGAAACTCCTGCCCCACTTCATCTTCTTCAATCCCCATTAACTCACGCCTACATCGGCACCTTTGCCTTCTCCTCTACCCTCCCCATCTTCACGCCCAACCCCCTTGCACACCTCCCGCTTCACCCGTGACCCGCCCACCCTGATTCGTCCTCTTCTCCCCGACCGCAGGGCGATGGGACGCGGGTCGAGCAGCGGTTCCATTACTGTCAATCCAGATCGCCGAGGAGCGCAAGCAAATCACCCTATGCGTGCCATTGCTCTCCTTCGGCTCCTGCCCGCGTCGGCGGCCTCGGACGCGGCCTCATCCGGACAGGGAGTTCGGGTTCCGAGGGGAGGATATCGGGAAGGAGCAGCTCACCGGGACTGTGGTCTTGCACGAGCGCCGCGTGTTCGTCTACTGCAAGGGCCCTGAGGAGCGGCGAGTCCGACCACCTCCCCCACCTCCTCGCTGCCACCATCAATGCCCGCAAGCCCAACCTAAAGAACAGAGTACGCATCTCTTCTTATTCTCCCTCTCCCTCAATTTCCTTTTTTGATTGGCTTGATTTCGTATTATGATATGGTAGTTGTATACTTCTGAGTGTTACTTCGTTATTATATCCTCTGAAAAGTTAAAACCTGACTAGATCTGGATATTTTATGTTTTATTACGTCTACATATGGAGGAGCAGAGCTTTGCATCGGACCTTTGCCTGCTGATATATAGGTCGTCTTGCTCAAGCACATCGGCTTAACATACTGATGCCACCCATGGTGGCCTTGGGTTCTGATTGAGGCATCAGCCACGGACGTGGGATTGCCAATTCGTAAGTTCTGTTCAATTGAATTTTCCATACTCAGCCTTTTGGGCCTAGGCCACAACCAGCAGTATCCAAGACAGGTGGCCGCCTTTTGTACCATGTTCACAAGGAATTGGTGCTCTGAAATTCAATAAATTTTTGCAGGTTTCCTCTCGGTTGCTCATGTTCACAGCAAGTAACCATATGGTCTTCCATAGGCAACTGTGCAGTATTGAAGAACGATACAAGATGTATCTAAGGAGTCGTTTCTGATGATCAACATGTTATGCTAAAGTGTTTGCTTCATCATTGGGCTTCCATTTGTCAAAATTTTTGCCTTCTTCTTCCCTCTTCATTAATATTATAATTTGTTGTGACTAATCGTTCGTTCATGTGTGTTTCGGTGTTACAATGTGATCTCCCGGTGGTTCCAGTTGCCACATTATCATCCCAAGTGTTGGTTTGGGTACCATTTTTTTGTTGTATATATTTTAGTCAATTTTCCAATTATTGTTTTGTTTGTGACCTCATAGTGCTACTATATTATTAATATTTACACAATGTAAAACAACTTGATGAGCGAGGTACCATGAATTCAAATCAGCTAATATATGTTCTCTTTCAATATGCTAGATTGTTTATACAGTGTATTTAGGACTGTTATGTCCGCAGCAACGCGCGGGGCGTCATCTAGTTAAAACATAAAGACACAACTAACCAGAGGCTAGAACAAATATTTATTCATAAACAGAAGCAAAAAGCAAAAAACTAAAAATAAAAATTGGGTTTCCTCCCAACAAGCGCCATCGCTTAACGCCCCTAGCTAGGCATAAAAACAAGGATAGATCTAGGTATTGCCATCTTTGGTAGGCAATCCATAAGTGGCTCTCATAATAGATTCATATGGTAATTTTATTGTCTTTCTAGGGAAGTGTTCCATGCCGTTCTTTAATGGAAATTGGAATCTAATATTCCCTTCCTTCATATCAATAATTGCACCAATCGTTCTAAGGAAAGGTCTACCAAGAATAATAGGACATGAAGGATTGCAATCTATATCAAGAACGATAAAATCTATGGGTACATAATTCCTATTTGCAACAATAAGAACATCATTAATTCTTTCCATAGGTTTCTTAATAATGGAATCCGCAAGGTGCAAGTTTAGAGAGCAATCATCAAAATCATGGAAACCTAGCAAATCACATAAATTTTGGGAATAGTGGAAACACTAGCACCCAAATCACATAAAGCATAGATTCATGATCCTTAATCTTAATTTTAATAGTAGGTTCTCACTCATCATAAAGTTTTCTAGGGATAGAAACTTCCAACTCAAGTTTCTCTTCATAAGATTGCATTAAGGCATCAACGATATGTTTGGTAAAGGCTTTATCTTTACTATAAGCATGAGGAGAATTTAGCATGTACTGCAACAACGAAATATAATCAATCAAAGAGAAATTTTCATAATTAAATTCCTTGAAATCCAAAAGATTGGGTTTATTAGTATCTAGGGTTTTGATTTCTTCAATCCCACTTTTATCACTTTTAGCATCAAGATCTAAAAACTCTGAATTTTTAGAACGCCTTCTAGGTAAAGGTGGATCATATTCGGTCCCATCTTTATCAAGATTCATATTACAAAACAAAGATTTAATTGGAGACACATCAATAAGTTTTAGATCTTCATCTTTATTTTCATAGGAACTAGGAGAACACGCTCTTATAAAGGCCTCTTTCTTAGCACGCATCCTAGCGGTTCTTTCTTTGCATTCATTAATGGAAATTCTCATGGCTTTGAGAGACTCATTGCTATCATGTTTAGGAGGAATAGATCTAAGCTTTAAAGAATCAACATCAAGAGAAATTCTATCAACGTTCCTAGCCAAATCATCAACTTTAAGCAATTTCTCTTCAAGCAAAGCATTGAAATTCTTTTGCAAATTCATAAACTCTTTAACACTAGTCTCAAATTCAGAAGGCATCTTATTAAAATTTCCATAAGAATTGTTGTAGGAATTACCATAATTATTAGAGGGATTACTAGGATAAGGCCTAGGATTAAAGTTTCCTCTATACGAGTTGTTACCAAAATTATTCCTACCAACAAAATTCACATCCATAGATTCATTATTATTCTCAATCAAGATAGACAAAGGCATATCACTAGGATCAGAAGAAACACTCTTACTAGCAAATAATTTCATAAGTTCATCCATCTTTCCACTCAAAACATTAATTTCTTCTATCGCATGCACTTTTTTATTAGTAGATCTTTTAGTGTGCCATTGAGAATAATTAACCATAATATTATCTAGGAGTTTAGCAGCTTCTCCTAAAGTGATTTCCATAAAAGTGCCTCCCGTGGCCGAATCTAAAAGATCTCTAGAAGCAAAATCCAATCCGGCATAAAAAATTTGTATAATCATCCACAAATTCAAACCATGAGTAGGGAAATTACGTATCATTAATTTCATCCTCTCCCAAGCTTGTGCAACATGTTCATGATCAAGTTGCTTAAAATTCATAATATCGTTTCTAAGAGAGATGATCTTAGCGGGAGGAAAATACTTGGAGATAAAAGCATCTTTGCACTTGTTCCAAGAATCAAATACTATTTTTAGGCAAAGACGAAAACCAAGCTTTAGCACAATCTCTAAGAGAAAAAGGAAATAGCTTCAATTTAACAATATCATTATCAACATCTTTCTTCTTTTGCATATCACACAAATCGATGAAGCTATTTAGATGAGTAGCGACATCTTCACTAGGAAGGCTGGCAAATTGATCTTTCATGACAAGATTCAACAAAGTAGCATTGATTTCACAAGATTCAGTATTGGTAATAGGAGCAATCGGAGTGCTAAGGAAATCATTATTGTTGGTATTGGTAAAGTCACACAATTTGGTACTGTCTTGAGCCATCGTGACAAACAAGCAATCCAACACATGAGCAAACAAATAGCAAGCGAAAAAGAAGGCAAACGAAAAAGAGAGGGCGAATAAAATGGCAAGGGTGAAGTGGGGGAGAGGAAAACGAGAGGCAAATGGCAAATAATGTAATGCAGGAGATAAGGGTTTGTGATGGGTACTTGGTATGTTGACTTTTGCGTAGACCTCCCCGGCAACGGCGCCAGAAATCCTTATTGCTACCTCTTGAGCACTGCATTGGTTTTCCCTTGAAGAGGAAAGGGTGATGCAGCAAAGTAGCGTAAGTATTTCCCTCAGTGTTTGAGAACCAAGGTATCAATCCAGTAGGAGGCTACGCATGAGTCCCTCGCACCTACACAAAACAAATAAATCCTCGCAACCAACGCGATAAGGGGTTGTCAATCCCTTCACGGTCACTTACGAGAGTGAGATCTGATAGATATGATAGGATAATATTTTTGGTATTTTTGTGATAAATATGCAAAGTAAAATAAAAGCAAATTACAAAGCAAAGGAAATAACTAAGTGTTGGAAGATTAATATGATGAAGATAGACCCGGGGGCCATAGGTTTCACTAGTGGCTTCTCTCAAGAGCATAAGTATTTTACGGTGGGTGAACGAATTACTGTTGATCAATTGACAGAATTGAGCATAGGTACGAGAATATCTAGGTATGATCATGTATATAGGCATCACGTCCAAGACAAGTAGACCGACTCCTGCCTACATCTACTACTATTACTCCACCCATCGACCTATGCTCTTGAGAACAGAGTATTAAGTTCATGAAAACAGAGTAACGCCTTAAGCAAGATGACATGATGTAGAGGGATAAATTCATGCAATATGATAAAAACCCCATCTTGTTATCCTCGATGGCAACAATACAATACGTGCCTTGCTGCCCCTACTGTCACTAGGAAAGGACACTGCAAGATTGAACCCAAAGCTAATCACTTCTCCCATTGCAAGAAAGATCAATCTAGTAGGCCAAACCAAACTGATAATTCGAAGAGACTTGCAAAGATAACCAATCATACATAAAAGAATTCAGAGAAGAATCAAATATTATTTATAGATAATCTTGATCATAAACCCACAATTCATCGAGCTCAACAAACACACCGCAAAAAGAAGATTACATCAAATAGATCTCCATGAGAGAGGGGAGAACATTGTATTGAGATCCAAAAAGAGACAAGAAGCCATCTAGCTAATAACTATGGACCCGAAGGTCTGAGGTAAACTACTCACACTTCATCGGAGAGGCTATGGTGTTTATGTAGAAGCCCTCCGTGATGGATGGCCCCCCCGGCGGAGCTCCAGAACAGGCCCCAAGATGGGATCTCGTGGGTACAGAAGGTTGCGGCGGTGGAATTAGGTTTTTGGCTCCGTATCTGATCATTTGGGGGTACGTAGGTATATATAGGAGGAAGGAGTACGTCAGTGGAGTAATAGGGGGCCCACGAGGGTGGAGGGCGCGCCCGGGGAGGGGTGGGGGGTGGGCGGGTGCACCCCCTACCTCGTGGCCTCCTCTTTTGTTTCTTGACGTAGGGTCAAAGTCTCCTGGATCATAATCTTCCTAAAAATCACGTTCCCGAAGGTTTCATTCTGTTTGATATTCCTTTTCTGCAAAACTCTGAAATAGGCAAAAAACAACAATTCTGGGTTGGGCCTCCGGTTAATAGGTTAGTCCCAAAAATAATATAAAACTGAATAATAAAGCCCAATATTCTCCAAAACAGTAGATAATATAGCATGGAGCCATAAAAAATTATAGATACGTTGGAGACGTATCAACCAGCTCGGTACTGGCTAAACAGTTTGCCCGAAAATTCAATTGGCAGCTGGGAGGACTTGCAAGACGCCTTCCTCGACTACTTCCAAGGTACATATGTCTGACCTCCGGATGCCAACGGCTTAAGTCACATAGTTCAACAGCCCAGAGAGTCAGCCAGGAAATTCTGGACTAGGTTCTTAACTAAAAAGAACCAGATCGTCGACTGCCCGGATGCTGAAGCCCTAGCGGCCTTTAAGCATATCATCCACGACGAATGGCTCGCCCATCACCTCGGCCAAGAAAAGCCGAAGTCAATGGCAGCCCTCACGACACTCATGACCCGTTTTTGCGCGGGCGAGGATAGCTGGCTGGCCTGAAACAATAACAATGCAAGATAAGCTGGCACTTCTGAAACCAGAAACAACAACGGCAAGCCTCGACGCAACAGACACAAGCGTCGAAGCAATGGTGACAATACCGATGACACGACGGTCAACGTCTGATTCTGTGGCTCTAAGTATGGTCAGTGGAAGAAGCCATATAAAAGAAACAATCCGGGCTCGTCCAGCTTGGACCGCATACTCGATCGTCCATGTGAAATCCACGGCACCCTTGATAAACCAGCTAATCATACCAAAAGAGACTGTTGGGTCTTCAAACAAGTCGACAAGTTAAATGCCGAGAACAAGGAGAAGGGGTCACAAAGCAAGGACGATGAGAGGATCCCCGACCACCAAACACAGGTGGACAGAAGAAGTCCCCCCAAGTTAAAACGGTGAACATGATATACGCTACCCATATCCCCAAGAGGGAGCGCAAGCGCGCACTTAGGGATGTCTACGTGATGGAGCCAGTCGCCCCAAAGTTCAACCCTTGGTCGTCCTGACCGATCACTTTCGATCGCAGGGACCATCCGACCAGTATCCGTCATGGCGGTTCAGCCGCACTGGTCCTCGACCCAATCATTGATGGATTCCATCTTACGCGAGTCCTCATTGACGGTGGTAGCAGCCTGAACCTGCTCTATCAGGATACAATGCGTAAAATGGGAATTAATCCCTCAAGGATCAAGCCCACAAAGCCTACCTTTAAAGGAGTCATACCAGGTGTAGAGGCCCACTGTACGGGCTCAATCACACTAGAGGTGGTCTTCGGATCCCCGGATAATTTCTGAAGCGGAGAATTGATCTTCGACATCGTCCCTTTTCGCAGCGACTATCACACACTGCTGGGACGAACCACATTTGCTCGATTCAACGCAGTGCCACACTATGCTTATCTGAAGCTCAAGATGCCCAGACCACGCGGTGTCATAACAATTAATGGAAATACGGAGCGCTCCCTCCGTACCAAGGAGCACACCGCGTCCCTAGCGGTAGAAGTAGAGAGCGACCTTTTCAAACAGAACCTTAATTCGTCGGCCAAGCTCCCGGACACTGTCAAACGAGTCCGGACTACTCTGCAGCAGGACAGTCCAGCTTGCCAAGAGCTCGACTAGCAATTCCGCCTCCATCTCAGTCCCTACCAAATGGCGGCGTTTGTACCACGCGTACATAACTACACACTTAAAATACCATGGGCGTAGACGGAGGCATAACTAGATGGTGGTTCATAATACGGATCAACCTTTCCTGGACCCACATACTTTCACTTTTTCTTTTACATCCTTTTCAGGTTTCCTTTTTCCAGGCCTATCAAGGGATGGATACACCAAGACGGCAAGAAGCATTGACGTATAAGGGAATTTCCAGGTGGTCTCTTTAAATGATCGTTCTGCCTGTTTTTAGGACCCACACGCAGCTCTCTCTTGGTCGTGGCATGTTAAATAGCCCTGTTGCTTATCGCACTATTTGTACAAATACGCTTTGACGTATTAACCAAACTATAATGGAAAAAGTTTGCGGCCCAATTTCTGCGGCATTAGCCTGTTGCTTCATTTTTTCTTGATATTCTTATCAAGTGCACCCGTACACTCTGGTATGCCTTAATTCGCCAGGGGCTTCATTACGCCCCATAATACGACAACAAAGTTCGAACACTTTTTACAGTATAGTTCGGCACCCCGAATTGTAGCATTATATGCATCGGCTCCGAATCATGTCTTTGGTCAATAGTTGGGTTCTCCTGTGCTTACTACCTTACGTTCCGCTATATAGGCTAGGGTAGTAAAGGGAGAAATACTGTGATTGTGTCCTGGTTCATCCGGATGAGCACCTCAGTAGAGAAAGCCGAAAACTAACTGTCATGATGCAGCGTGAGCCCGTCAGCTGTTCGAGAGGTTTCAAATCTTTTGCGTTTTTTTCTCCCTCATTATGCGATGGATCGGTTGTTATCCGGTCAGGTGTTTTACAACACCCCAGTTCGGATACTAGGGGTTGCGCCTAAAATTTTATCGTCAAACTCCTATGGCTAAGTGAGAGTGATAAAGCTACATAGTCCAATTGCCTGGTTCGTCGCGCTAAACACCTCCTTCAAGGACCAAACAATTGGATTAAGAGTGTTTAGATTACATCCCGAACACCCCCGTACTAACTACGTGGGGGTTGAAGCTGACGACTGGCCAACTCTCAGATTTCATAAAAACGGCCGCACAGGAGTTAAACTTCTAACAAGCATTATATTACATAATCGACGTTGTTTCAAAATACAAGGTGAGATAACATGAATGTATTCATTCAAATATTACATCCTTCGCACATTGCTCCACTACAATGCGGAATCCCTCCAGGACATCACTAAAATATCACTCGGGGGTGTGGTGCTCCTTTCCCGTGGGCGGTCCCTCGGTCGCGACCGTGATGGCATTCATCTTCGCCCACTGCATCTTGACACGGGCGAAGGCCATCCGCGCACCTTCGATGCAGACCGACCGCTTGATGGCGTCAAGCGGAGGGCAGGCACCGACTAGCCGCTTCACGAGACCGAAGTAGCTGCTGGGTATATGGCTTCGGCAGGCCACAACCGGATTATTAAGTCCTTCATGGCCAGTTTGGCCACCCTATGCAGTTCGACCAGCTGTTTTAGCTGATCGCTAAAGGGCACCGGATGTTCTGACACAAGGTATTGCGTCCAAAACAGCTTCTCCGTTGAACTCCCTTCTTTGGCTCGGCAGAATTCCGCAGCGTCAGAAACACTGCGTGGCAGATCTACAAACGCCCCTGGGGAACTCCAAATCCAGGTTAGTAAGAGATACTTCTTCTTCACATACTAGCTTTGCATACTAAAAGCCTTACTCGCCGCGATTTTCTTGGCCTCCTAGATCTCTTGGAGGGCGCCCCGGGCTTCAACCCAGGCCTCTTCCGCGCTTTGGTGAGCCTTGGCGAGTTCGGTCTCTTGAGCCGAAACATTGCGCTCCAAGGACTCGCATTTCTTCACAACATCCTGGAGCTCTTGCTGGACCTCATCAAGCCTGGCCTCGTGCTTCTCACAGGCGGCTTGTTCCTCGGCAGCTTTCTTCTTGGCCTTGGCCAACTCCTTTTTAAGGACCTCGACCTCGGTCGCCGCTCCTACAAATATCATGGCACTACGGTCAATACACATCATTCATTCTTTTCAAATATACATCAAGTCACCACATACCTTGCTTGTCCTCCAGCTGCCTTTTTACAAGGCCGAGCTCTTCTTCGGCCCGCTCCAGACTCTGCTTTAGTCTGGAGACCTCAGCAGCATGAGAGGTTGTGGCCAGCAACGACGCCTGCTTATTCACATAAGACATATTTAGTTAGTTTCCTGCGAAAATTACTTGATCCTCTATCCGGCTTTTCTTTTCGCACACCAGACAGTGTCTCAGGGGCTACTGTCCATACTGTGACTTTCTTTTCACACCGCTTACCTCAAAGCCCGTCAGCAGGCTGGTGCAGGCTTCGGTCAGTCCGCTCTTAACAGACTGAACCCTCTCAACCATCGTACCCATAAGGATACGATGTTCCTCCATAATGGAAGCGCCTCGCAGCGCTTCTAGAAGATTATCCGGTGCCTCTGGGTGGACAGAGGTCACCGGCCGAATAGGCACACCTCCTTCTTTTGAAGGAGGTTGCTCGCCGGATTCCGGAGCCGTATAGATCCCCGGGACCGTATTCGGTTGGGGGCCAAACTGAATATGGTCCCCATCGTCAGTCTCCATGGGGATTTGCTCCTCCATATGTCCGGCAGCCGAGGTTTTACCCTCCGGCCCCACCCTGACGGCCTCCTGGACCTCTCCCTGGCCTAGGAAGGTCCTTCGGGACAACACCTCAGCGTCACCCTTGGCCTTGGGAGAGTAAGCAGCCGACGTGACTCGCTGGCCATCGCCTTTGAATCCAGCAAACCTCCTGATGAGGATCGCAGGGAGCTGTCGTGGGTCGGACTGCAATTGCATAATTTAACATGTTAAGATTATGAAGCGGAGAGGCTGGATATATGAATGCGTCTGGTTTTTTAGTACTCACGATTCGGCTAGGGGCTTGTTTCGGGGACGCGGCTCTGGGCTACTTTCGACGTCCCACACAGAGTTATCCGTGAAGGAACCCTTCCCCCTCTTGGACGCCTCGGCCTCTAGATTTGGGGAGGCCGCCCTCTTCTTCCTTCCCCCCTCAGGAGGGGAGTTGCTTTCTTCCTCCCCCTTGTCGTCGTCTTCGGCGGCGGAGGAGTGAGTCTCGTCGTCTTCGGACGTCACGTACGAAGCACTCTTGTGGCGGAGGCCACTTCTGGCCCCCTTGGCCTTCTTCTCTGGTGCCTTGAAAGGCGCCGGGACCAGCATCTTCGTTAGAAGCGGGATGGCTGGTTCTTCGGGCAGTGGAGCCGGACACCGAATCCGCTCTGCCTTCTTTGTCCAGCCCTAGAAAAATATATAGTGAAGTTCAGGTATCTTCCCTGAAAAAGCAAGTGAAGGATACACCTTGAAGTGCGGAAGACCTACCGCACTGGCGGGATGGGCCAAGGCATGCCCACGGTCCTCGGTCGTCTCCAGCGGCGTCTCGTTGCCCTTAAAGAGCACCTTCCAGATATCTTCGTGTGTAGTTCCGAAGAACTGTTGCAAGGTCTGGTGCTCGGCCAGATTGAACTCCCACAAGTGGTAAGTTCGGCTCTGGCATGAAAGGATCCGACGAACTAGCATCACCTAGATCACGTTGACGAGCTTGATGTTCTTGTCCACCATGCTCTGTATGCGCGTTTGCAGCGCCATCAGCTCGTCCGACGAAGACTAATTCAAGACTTTCTCCAACCAGGAGGTGAGCCGCATTGGGGCTCTGGACTTGAATTCGGGAGCCGCGGCCTAGGTAGCGTCACGGGGCTCTGTGATATAGAACCACAATTTCTGCCACTCTTTGACAGTCTCCACAAAGGTACCATTGGGCCATGTGACATTGGGCATCTTACTCACCATGGCACCTCCACACTCTGCGTGCTGGCCATCCACCACCTTCGGCTTCACGTTGAAGATCTTGAGCCACAGACCGAAGTGGGGTGGAATGCGGAGGAAGGCTTCGCACACGACAATGAATGCCGATATGTTGAGGAAAGAGTTTGGGGCTAGATCGTGGAAATCTAGCCCGTAATAGAACATAAGTCCACGGACTAAAGGGTGGAGAGGAAACCCTAACCCGCGGACGAAGTGGGGGATGAACACCACCCTCTCATTGGGCTTCGAGGTGGGGACGATTTGCCCCTTGGCTGGAAGCCGATGGGCGATTTCTTTCGCCAGGTACCCGTCCTCCCGAAGCTTGGTGATGTCCTTCTCCTTGACGAAGGAGGCCATCCACTTGCCTTGCCCTCCAGATCTGGACATGGTCGAGTGCTTTCTTGAGGCAGAAAAAATGAGAACTTGGGCGCTGGAGCTCAAGAATGGGAAGGCAGAGAGAGAGAGGGAGGGAGAGAGAGAGAGAGAGAGAGAGAGAGAGAGAAGGCGTGGGTGAAAGAAAGGAATCCTTATCTCCTTATAAAGGCAGTGAATATCGAACGCCTCCCCACTCGCATCAAAGCTCGCCTATTCCCAAGGGCTGTGCAAACGTCACGGTTGGATTACCCACGCCCGTATTGATTAGAATCCAGCAGTAAAGGGACACGATCTCTGCTTTGACAAGACGTGCCAATGAAGCCGCATATCAAAATATGGAACGGTAGGCTAAAAAGGTTCGAAATAATAGCCGGGCAACAACGTGATGTCACGCTACAAAAAGTTGTCAGCAGATTGGACTTGTGGGATATTATACTCTCTGCGGTTGTGTGTGGAATTTATTTTGTAGAGCCGAACTATATTGTTGTGTTCAAAGATTATTTTGGAGTATACGGAGGAGGAACCCGCCTTGCAATGCCGAAGACAATCAGTGCGCTGAACACCTCGTCATTGAAGCCTGGTTCGGGGGCTATTGAGGGAGTCTTGGACTAAGGGGTCCTCGGACGTCCGACCTGTTGATGTGGGCCGGACTGTTGGGCTGTGAAGATACAACTGAAGACTCTCACCCGTGTCCGGATGGGACTCTCCTTGGCGTGGAAGGCAAGCTTGGCATTCGGATATGAAGATTCCTTTCTCTGTAACCGACTTTGTATAACCCTAGTCCCCCTCGGTGTCTATATAAATTGGAGGGCTTAGTCCGTAGAGACAACAACGATCATAATCATACAGGCTAGACTTTTAGGGTTTTAGCCATTACGATCTCGTGGTAGATAAGCTCTTGTAATACTCATATTCATCAAGATCAATCAAGAAGGAAGTAGGGTATTACCTCCATAGAGAGGGCCCAAACCTGGGTAAACATTGTGTCCCCTGTCTCCTGTTACCATCGACCTTAGACGCATAGTTTGGGAGCCCCTACCCGAGATCCGCCGGTTTTGACACCGACACCGAGGCCCATGGCGTCTGGGCCAGACGCCGAGGATCGTGGTGTTTGGTACTGGAAACCGAGAAGGACTCTTCCTTGCGTTCCAAATCGACTTTGAGGAGGCTCTTTCTCCAAGAAACGACCCCAGGGCTCAACCTATAAACAGAGGAGCAGGGGTAGCCCCTGGGGGACACCACGATTCACCAAGCTGTGTGCTGGCCCCCCCTCTTCCTCTAGTTTGTCCTCCGTCCTAAATCCGTTGTGCTTGGCGAAGCCCCGCAGAAATAGTTTCATCACCACCGCCACCACGCCGTCGTGCTGCCGGAAGTCATCTACTACTTTGGCTCTCTTGCTGGATCGAGAAGGCGAGGACATCATAGAACTAAATGTGTGCTGAACACGGAGGTGCGTGCGTTTGGTGCTTGATCGGTACAGATCGTGAAGTTGTACGACTACATCAACCACGTTGATAAACGCTTCCGCTTAGCGATCTACAAGGATATGTAGATGCTCTCCCCCTCTCGTAGCTATGCATCTCCATGGATAGATCTTGCATGTGCATAGTATTTTTTTGTTTTCCATGCAACGTTTCCCAACACCATGTAGGTTTTCTCTTAATTTATTGATAGGGTTAAGTCGTACAATTTTGGCTACCGAAGAAACTACTCAAGATACATAAAAAATATATAAGAGGTGAAGGTTTATGCAAAGCATATATTGTTGGGTTTAGCATCCTATCTTGGCCCTGCCGCACGTTCGTACCTTCATGCTGTGTACCAGTGGGTCCCAGTCGATTCCATAGTTCATCGATGCCGTTTGCTACGTTGTCGTTTCTATGCTTATAATGTATTCGATTGGTATGTCCTTTGATGAGGTCATACTAAGTATCGGTAGCATATCAGCTTAACGTTGTGCTTATAAGCCCCTAGTGGGACTTTAACATTGCCCTAGAACAACCAGGGTTTGATTCAGCCACCGTTTGATTGAGTCGAACAGTGTACCGTTGTAGTAGTGCTCCACAACCTCCTATGGTATTTAAAGTGTGAAGTTGTGCCTCGAGGTACATAGTCCTCGGCTAGGCAGGGAGAGCCATAGAGCGTGTACCCCTATTTGAGGTTGCCGCTTGATTGCGTGGAGGTGAAGGTAACACCTCGGAAGCGCTTGACAGAGCTCTATGTGTTCGATGCCTTAAAGGATCTTGACGCCTCCTTCGCGGCTTGAACCACGGCTGCAAGAGCCGCGGTTTGCTCCTCTGTACGGAGGGAGCGTTCCGTATTACTATTAACTATTATAATGCCCTTGGGCCCGGACATTTTTAGCTTTAGATAAGTGTAATGTGGGACGGTGTTGAATCGAGCGAAAGTAGTACGCCCGAGCAGTGCGTGATAGCCACTGCAGAAAGGAATAATATCAAATATTAAACCCTCGCTTCAAAGATCTCGGGCGAGCCGAAGACTACCTCCAGAGTTAAAGTTACGTAGCATTGCTCCTCAACACCTGGTATGATACCCTTGAAGGTGGTATAACTAGGTTTAATCCTTGACAGATAGATGCCCATCTTCCTGGCCATATCAGCATATATCAGGTTGAGGTTGCTGCCTCCGTCCATGACTCGCGTGAGGTGAAAACCGTCCACTGTGGGATCGAGTACTGATACGTCCATTTTGCATCATGCTTTTATGTCGATATTTATTGCATTATGGGTTATTATTTCACGTTATGTCACAATACTTATGGCTATTCTCTCTTATTTTACAAGATTTACATGAAGCGGGAGAATGCTGGCAGCTGGAATTCTGGGCTGGAAAAGGAGCAAATATTAGAGACCTATTCTGTGCAACTCCAAAAGTCCTGAAACTCCACGGAATATCTTAAAAGAAATAAAGAAAAATCCTCGCCAAAGATGAAGGCCAGGGGCCCACACCCTGCTCACGAGGGTGGGGGGCGCGCCCCCCTCCTAGGCCGCCCCTACCTCCTGGGCCCCCTGGTGGGTCTCCGACGTCCATCTTATCCTATATGAAGTCTTTCGTCAAGAAAAAAACAAGAAGCAACCTTTCGGGATGAAACTCCGCCGCCATGAGGCGGAACCTTGGCGAAACCAATCTAGGGCTCCGGCAGAGCTGTTCTGCCGGGGATACTTCCCTCCAGGAGGGGGAAATCATCGCCATCGTCATTACCAATGCTCCTCTCATCGGGAGAGGGCAATCTCCATCAACATCTTCACCAGCACCATCTCATCTCCAAACCCTAGTTCATCTCTTGTATCCAATTCTTGTCTCCAAGCCCGGGATTGGTGCTAGTAGGTTGCTAGTAGTGTTGATTACTCCTTGTAGTTGATGCTAGTTGGTTTATTTGGTGGAAGATCATATGTTTAGATCCTATATGCACATTATTACCCCTCTTATTATGAACATCAATATGCTTTGTGAGTAGTTACGTTTGTTCCTGAGGACAAGGGAGAAGTCTTGCTATTAGTAGTCATGTGAATTTGGTAGTCGTTCGATATTTTGATAAGATGTATCTTGTCTAGCCTCTAGTGGTGTTATGTGAACGTCGACTACATAACACTTCACCATTATTTGGGCCTATAGGAAGGCATTGGGAAGTAATAAGTAGATGATGGGTTGCTAGAGTGACAGAAGCTTAAACCCTAGTTTATGCGTTGCTTCGTAAGGGGCTGATTTGGATCCACCTGTTTCATGCTATGGTTAGGTTTACCTTAATACTTTTGTTGTAGTTGCGGATGCTTGCAATAGAGGTTAATCATACGTGGGATGCTTGTTCAAGTAAGAACAGCACCCAAGCACCGGTCCACCCACATATCAAATTATCAAAGTATCGAACGTGAATCATATGAACGTGATGAAAACTAGCTTGACGATATTCCCATGTGTCCTCCGGAGCGCTTTTCCTATTATAAGAGTTTGTTCCGGCTTATCCTTTGCTACAAAAAGGATTGGGCCACCTTGATGCACTTTATTTACTTTTGTTACTTGTTGCTCGTTACAATTTATCTTGTCACAAAAATATCTGTTACCACTTATTTCAGTACTTGCAGAGAATACCTTGCTGAAAACCGATTATCATTTCCTTCTGCTCCTCGTTGGGTTCGACACTCTTACTTATCGAAATGACTATGATAGATCCTCTATACTTGTGGGTCATCAAGACTCTTTTCTGGTGCCGTTGCCGGGGAGTGTAGCGCTTCTGGTAGGTGGAATTTGGTAAGGAAAAATTTATATAGTGTGCTGAAATTTACTGTCACTTGCTACTATGGAAAGTAATTCTCTAAGGGGCTTGTTCGGGGTATCTTCACCCTGTCCAGTAGAGCAAAGAGTTTCTCCTCAACCTACTGAAGCTATTGAAAATGAAACTCCTTTTGAATTTCCTTCGGGTATGATGGAAAAAATGCTAGCTAACCCTTTTACAGGAGAAGGAACAAAGCATCCTGATGAGCACTTAATATATGTGGATGAAGTTTGTGGATTATTTAAGCTTGCAGGTATACCCGATGATGTTGCTAAAAAGAAGATCTTCCCTTTATATTTGAAGGGAGACACATTGATATGGTATAGGCTATGTGATGATACGAGATCATGGAACTATAAAAGATTGAAATTGGAATTTCATCAAAAGTATTACCCTATGCATCTTGTTCATCGTGATCGCAATTATATATATAATTTCTTGCCTCGCGAAGGAGAAAGCATCGCTCAAGCTTGGGGGAGGCTTAAATCAATGTTATATTCATGCCCCAATCATGAGCTCTCGAGAGAAATAATTATTCAAAACTTCTATGCTCGGCTTTCTGAAAACAATCGCACCATGCTCGACACTTCTTGTGCTGGCTCTTTTATGATGAAGACTATTGAATTTAGATGGGGTTTATTGGATAGAATTAAATGCAACTCTGAAGATTGGGACCACGACGAAGGTAAGGAGTCAGGTATGACACCTAAGTTTGATTGTGGTAAATCTTTTATGGATACCGATATTTTCCGTAAGTTTAGCACTAAATATGGACTTGACTCTGAGATAGTAGCTTCCTTCTGTGAATCTTTTGCTACTTATGTTGATATCCCTAAGGAGAAGTGGTTTAAATATCATCCTCCCATAGAAGTAAAAGTAGCTGCACCTATTAAAGTTGAATAAAAGACTGTCACTTATAATGATCCTATTGTTCCTACTGCTTATGTTGAGAAACCACCTTTCCCTGTTAGAATAAAGGATCATGCTAAAGCTTCAACAGTTGTTCGTAAAAGCAATATTAGAACATATACACCTCCTGAGCAAGTTAAAGTAGAACCTAATATTGCTATTGTTAAAGATCTCTTGTCTGATAATATTGATGGGCATGTTATTCAGTTCGAAGGTGAAACTGCTAGAATTGCTAAACCTTGTGCTAAAGATAAACATAGACCTGTGGTAGGCGTGCCTATTATTTCTGTTAAAATAGGAAATCATTGTTAACATGGCTTATGTGATATGGGTGCTAGTGCTAGTGTTATCCCTTATGACTTGTGCGAAGAAATTAAGAATGAAATTGCACCTGCCGAGATAGAAGATATTGATGTTACAATTAAGCTTGCCAATAGAGATACTTTTTCACCAATTGGGATTGTTAGAGATGTTGAAGTCTTGTGTGGGAAAACTAAATATCCTGCTGATTTTATTGTTCTCACTTCTCCACAAGATAGTTTCTGTCCCATTATATTTGGTAGACCCTTCTTGAACACTGTTAATGCTAAGATACACCGCGAAAAGAATGTTGTTACTATTGGCTTGGACGATATGGTTCATGAGTTTAATTTCTCTAAATTTAGTAAACAACATCGTGAGGAAGAATTACCTAGTAAGGATGAAATTATTGGTCTTGCTTCTATTGCCGTACCTCCTAGTGATCCTTTAGAACACTATTTGCTAGACCATGAAAATGATATGTTCATGAATGAAAGGATGGAAATAGATGAAGTATTCTTTAAACAGGAACCTATTCTGCAACACAATTTGCCTGTTGAAATCCTAGGGGATCCTCCTCCACCCAAGGGTGATCCCGTGTTTGAGCTTAAACCGTTGCCTGATAATCTTAAATATGCTTATCTTGATGAAAAGAAGATATATCCTGTTATTATTAGTGCTAACCTTTCAGAGCATGAAGAAGAAAGATTATTGAAAACTCTGAAGAAGCACCGTGCTGCTATTGGATATACTCTTGATGATCTTAAGGGCATTAGTCCCACTCTATGTCAACATAAAATAAATTTGGAAGCAGATGCCAAACCAGTTCGTGATCCTCAATGACGTTTGAATCCTAAAATGAAAGAAGTGGTAAGAAAAGAAATACTCAAGCTTCTGGAGGCAGGTATAATTTATCCTGTTGCTGATAGTTAGTGGGTAAGTCCTGTCCATTGTGTCCCTAAGAAGGGAGGTATTACTGTTGTTGCTAATGATAAAGATGAATTGATTCCACAAAGAATTATCACAGGTTACAGGATGGTAATTGATTTCCGCAAATTAAATAAGGCCACTAAGAAAGATCATTATCCCTTACCTTTTATTGATCAAATGCTAGAAAGATTATGCAAACATACACATTACTGCCTTCTAGATGGTTATTTTAGTTTTTCTCAAATACCTATGTCGGCTAGAGATCAATCAAAGACTACTTTTACATGCCCTTTTGGTACTTTTGCTTATAGAAGTATGCCTTTTGGTCTATGTAATGCACCTGCTACCTTTCAAAGATGCATGATGGCTATATTCTCTGACTTTTGTGAAAAGATTTGTGAGGTTTTCATGGACGACTTTTCCGTCTATGGTCCCTCTTTTGATGATTGCTTGAGAAATCTTGATCGAGTTTTGCAGAGATGTGAAGAAACTAATCTTGTCTTGAATTGGGAAAAGTGCCACTTTATGGTTAATGAAGGTATTATCTTGGGGCATAAAGTTTCTGAAAGAGGTATTGAAGTTGATAAAGCCAAGGTTGATGCTATCGAAAAGATGCCATGTCCCAAGGACATCAAAGGTATAAGAAGTTCCCTTGGTCACGCCGGATTTTATAGGAGGTTCATTAAGGACTTCTCAAAAATTTCTCGGCCTTTGACTAATTTATTGCAAAAAGATGTACCATTTGTCTTTGATGATGATTCTGTAGAAGCATTTGAAATACTTAAGAAAGCATTAGTCTCTGCACCTGTTGTTCAGCCACCTAATTGGAATTTACCCTTTGAAATTATGTGTGATGCTAGTGATTATGCTGTAGGTGTTGTTCTAGGGCAAAGAGTTGATAAGACATTAAATGTTATCCATTATGCTAGTAATACTCTAGACAATGCTCAAAGAAATTATGCTACTACTGAAAAAGAACTTTTAGCAGTTGTATTTGCTTGTGATAAGTAAAGACCGTATATTGTCGATTCTAAAGTAACTATTCACACTGATCATGCTGCTATTAAATATCTTATGGAAAAGAAAGATGCTAAACCTAGACTTATTAGATGGGTTCTCCTGCTACAAGAATTTGATTTGCATATCGTAGATAGAAAAGGAGCTGAGAACCCCGTTGCAGACAACTTGTCTAGGTTAGAAAATATTCTTGATGACCCACTACCTATTAATGATAACTTTCCTGATGAGCAATTAAATGTTATAAGTACTTCTCGTAGTACTCCTTGGTATGCTAATTATGCTAATTATATTGTTGCTAAGTTTAGACCACCTAGCTTCACATACCAACAAAAGAAAAAATTCTTCTATGATTTGAGACATTACTTTTGGGATGACCCACATCTTTATAAAGAAGGAGTAGATGGTGTTATTAGACGTTGTGTACCTGAGAATGAACAGGAACAGATCCTACGCAAGTGCCACTCCGAAGCTTATGGAGGACACCACGCCGGAGATAGAACTGCACATAAGGTATTGCAATCCGGTTTTTATTGGCCTACTCTCTTCAAGGATGCCCGTAAGTTTGTCTTGTCTTGTGATGAATGTCAAAGAATTGTTAATATTAGTAGACGTCAAGAAATGCCTATGAATTATTCACTTGTTATTGAACCATTTGATGTTTGAGGCTTTGATTATTTGGGACCTTTTCCTGCCTCTAATGGATACACTCATATTTTGGCTGATGTTGATTACGTTACTAAGTGGGTAGAAGCTATTCCAACTAGTAGTGCTGATCATAACACCTCTATTAAAATGCTTAAAGAAGTTATTTTTCCGAGGTTTGGAGTCCCTAGATATTTAATGACTGATGGTGGTTCACATTTTATTCATGGTGCTTTCCGTAAAATGCTTGCTAAATATGATGTTAATCATAGAATTGCATCTCCTTATCACCCGCAGTCTAGTGGGCAAGTAGAATTGACCAACAGAGAGCTTAAATTAATTTTGCAAAAGACTGTCAATAGGTCTAGAAAGAATTGGTCCAAGAAACTTGATGATGCATTATGGGCATATAGAACTGCATATAAGAATCCTATGGGTATGTCTCCGTATAAAATGGTTTATGGAGAAGCATGTCACTTACCCCTCGAACTAGAACATAAGGCATATTGGGCTATTAAAGAGCTTAACTATGATTTCAAACTTGCCGGTGAGAAGAGGTTATTTGATATTAGCTCACTTGATGAATGGAGAACCCAAGCATATGAAAATGCCAAGTTGTTTAAAGAAAAAGTTAAAAGATGGCATGACAAAAGGATACAAAAGCGTGAGTTTAATGTAGGTGATTATGTATTGCTATACAACTCTCGTTTAAGATTTTTTGCAGGAAAACTTCTCTCTAAATGGGAAGGCCCCTACGTTATCGAGGAGGTCTATCGTTCCGGTGCCATAAAAATGAACAACTTCGAAGGCACAAATCCCAAGGTGGTAAACGGTCAAAGAATCAGACATTATATCTCAGGTAATCCCATAAATGTTGAAACCAATATTATTGAAACCGTAACCCCGGAGGAATACATAAGGGACACTTTCCAGAATGTTCCAGATTCCGAAAAGGAATAGGTATGTGGTATGGTAAGTAAACCGACTCCAAAACAATTTTTAAGGCAATATTTCTCCGTTTTGGAATATTTAGAAAAATAGAAAAATAAGTGGCAGTCCGAGAAGGACACGAGGGCCCCACGAGGGTGGTGGGCGCCCCCCCTCCCCTGGGCGCGCCCCCTACCTCGTGAGCACCTCGTTTGCCTTCCGGACTCCATTTTCTTGCACGATACATATTTTGGTCGGTAAAATTCATTATATAACCTCCCGAAGGTTTTGACTTCTGTATCACGCAAATCTCCTGTGTTCTTGTTTCAAGGTGTGCTGCTGCAGATTAGATCAACATGTCTTCCCAAGATTCGGAAGGAGAAAGCTATGTGGATGATTACTTAGCCAATCCTAAGGTCTATGGAGATGTGGAGCATGATGGTTGGACTACATAGGAAGAAGAGGACTATGAACCCAAAGGGAAGGAGGAGATGAGCTCGGATGAGGATGAAGCTCCATTACCTCAACCTGGGGACATGCACGTGGAGTTAAAAAAGTCAAGTCTCCCTGATAGGGTAAAGAAACCAAGGTTCGAGTTATCCCTTTTCGTCTCTTGCAGGAAAATAAGCAAGGCCTATGCAAAAAGACATTAACCCTGGAGTGGGAGATTGATGATCTGAGGGATTAAAATGCCGTCCTCAAGCGTAAATTAAGGGAGAAGTCTACGCCACCAACTAAGTCAACAACACCACCACCTTCTCCAACAACAAAGAAGGAGACATAATCACATGGGTATGGGCACTCCCCTTGGCAACTGCCAAGCTTGGGGGAGGTGCCCCGGTATCGTATCACCATCACAACTCCTATCTTTACCTTTTTCTTAGTTCGATCCTATTAGTAGTATCTTGATCTAGTAGAATAAAAGTTGATGGCATGATCTAGTTTTGAATTTTTGCTTTATGATCTCTCTATGTAATCGAGTCCGTGAGCCATATAATAAAGGTTAGTGTTGAGTCAAGGGATTGATTTTCTTGCTATGATCTTGGGTGAATAAAAGAAAAGAAGAAAAAGAATAAAAAGAAACAAAGAGCTCATATTGATCTTATTGAGAGTAATGACTTCACATAGAAAGAGTATGATGATTAAAAGTTGTTGGGAGTTGGCAGACATAGCTTTGGTCATCGTTGCAATTAATAGGAAGTAATAAGGAAAGAGAGGTTTCACATATAGATGTATTATCATTGACATATTTTATGATTGGGAGCACTCATTAAAATATGACATGCTAAAGAGTTGATGTTGGACAAGGAAGACAACATAATGAGTTATGTTTTCTTATGTCTGAGATAAAGTATGCTGTCATGGATCCTCTAACATGTTGAGCTTGCCTTTCCCCCTCATGCTAGCCAAATTCTCAGCACCAAGTAGAGATACTACTTGTGATTCCAAATACCCTTAAACCAGTTTTGCCACGAGAGTCCACCATATCTACCTATGGATTGAGTAAGATCCTTCAAGTAAGTTGTCATCGGTGCAAAGAAATAAAAATTGCTCTAAATATGTATGATTGATTGGTGTGGGAGAAATAAGCTTTATACAATCTTGTGATGTGAAAGTAATAAAAGCGACGGACTGCATAATAAAGGTTCATATCACAAGGGGCAATATAAAGTGACGTTCTTTCGCATTGAGATTTTATGCATCCAACCATAAAGGTGCATGGCAACCTCTGCTTCCCTCTGCGAAGGGCCTATCTTTTATTATTATGCTCTATCTTATGCAAGAGTCATTGTGATCTTCACCTTTCCTTTTTCATTTTATCCTTTGGCAAGCCCAGCATGTTGGAAAGAACATGATATATATACCTAATTGGATGTAGGGGAGCATGAATTATTATTGTTGACATTACCCTTGAGGTAAAAGTCTGTGGGGCAAAACTATAAGTCCCTATCTTTCTCTGTGTCCGATTAAAACTTCATAACCACAAGTATTGCGTGAGTGTTAGCAATTATGAAGGACTAAATGATAGTTGAGTATGTGGACTTGCTTTTTAGCTCTGACATAGACTCTTTCTGATGTTATGATAAATTGCAATTGCTTCAGTGACTGAGGTTATAGTTTGTTGGTGCTCAATAGGGTTTCTGATCCATGCTTTTGCATTGTGAATTGATGATCACTTGAAAATAAGTAATCATATGAAAATATCTATTTATGTTGCTATTATGAGAATAATCATGATGCCTTCATGTCCGTATTTTATTTTTATCATCGCCTCTACCTCTAAACATGAGGACATATTTATTGTTATCGGCTTTTCGCTTGAGGACAAGCGAGGTCTAAGCTTGGGGGAGTTGATACGTCCATTTTGCATCATGCTTTTATGTCGATATTTATCGCGTTATGGACTGTTATTTCACGTTATGTCACAACACTTATGGCTATTCTCTCTTATTTTACAAGATTTACATGAAGAGGGAGAATGCCGGCAGCTGGAATTCTGGGCTAGAAAAGGAGCAAATATTAGAGACCTATTCTGTGCAACTCCAAAAGTCCTGAAACTCCACGGAATATCTTAAAAGAAATAAAGAAAAGTCCTCGCCAAAGATGAAGGCCAGGGGCCCACACCTTGCTCACGAGGGTGGGGGGCGTGCCCCCCTCCTAGGGCGCGCCCCCTACCTCGTGGCCCCCCTGGTGGGTCTCCGACGTCCATCTTCTCCTATTAAGTCTTTCGTCAAGAAAAAAAACAAGAAGCAACCTTTCGGGACGAAACTCCGCCACCACGAGGCGGAACCTTGGCGGAACCAATCTAGGGCTCCAGAAGAGCTGTTCTGCCGGGGATACTTCCCTCCGGGAGGGGGAAATCATCGCCATCGTCATCACCAACGCTCCTCTCATCGGGAGAGGGCAATCTCCATCAACATCTTCACCAGCACCATCTCATCTCTAAACCCTAGTTCATCTCTTGTATCCAATTCTTGTCTCCAAGCCCGAGATTGGTGCTAGTAGGTTGCTAGTAGTGTTGATTACTCCTTGTAGTTGATGCTAGTTGGTTTATTTGGTGGAAGATCATATGTTCAGATCCTATATGCACATTATTACCCATCTGATTATGAACATGAATATGCTTTGTGAGTAGTTACGTTTGTTCCTGAGGACAAGGGAGAAGTCTTGCATTAGTAGTCATGTGAATTTGGTATTCGGTCGATATTTTGATAAGATGTATGTTGTCTCGCCTCTAGTGGTGTTATGTGAACGTCGACTACATAACACTTCACCATTATTTGGTCCTAGAGGAAGGCATTGGGAAGTAATAAGTAGATGATGGGTTGCTAGAGTGACAGAAGCTTAAACCCTAGTTTATGCGTTGCTTCGTAAGGGGCTGATTTGGATCCACCTGTTTCATGCTATGGTTAGGTTTACCTTAATACTTCCGTTGTAGTTGCGGATGCTTGCAATAGAGGTTAATCATAAGTGGGATGCTTGTTAAAGTAAGAACAGCACCCAAGCACCGGTCCACCCACATATCAAATTATCAAAGTACCAAACACGAATCATATGAACGTGATGAAAACTAGCTTGACGATATTCCCATGTGTCCTCGAGAGCGCTTTTCCTATTATAAGAGTTTGTTCTGGCTTATCCTTTGCTACAAAAAGGATTGGGCCACCTTGCTGCACTTTATTTACTTTTGTTACTTGTTGCTCGTTACAATTTATCTTGTCACAAAAATATCTGTTACGACTTATTTCAGTACTTGCAGAGAATACCTTGCTGAAAACCGCTTATCATTTCCTTCTTCTCCTCGTTGGGTTCGACACTCTTACTTATCGAAAGGACTACGATAGACCCCCTATACTTTTGGGTCATCAAGTACCAAGGCCACAATTCCTCCATGAGGGGTACTGGTTGGATGGTCTCGTCGGTCGAAAGTGATCGGGCAAGCCGACCATGGGTTGTACTTCGGGGCTACGGGCTCTAATGCGTAAGTATCGCTTAGCACTCACTTTCTCTCCTTTTTAGGAATGTGGGTGGCGTAGATCATGTTCACATCCTTGACTTCGGGAGGAAACTATTTTTGGCCCCCATTGCTTGGCCTAGGGGGTTCATTATCGTCCTCACTACGAGGCTGGCCTTTGCCTGGTGTTGGTACTAAAACCAGCAGATCTCGGGTAGGGGGTCCCGAGCTGTGGATCTTGGATCAATGGTTAACAGGAGACGAAAGGCACGATATTTACCCAGGTTCCACCCCTCTTGAAGATGTAAAATCCTACGTGCTACTTGATTATATTGCTGATGGAGTATCGAGTACATGTTGATCTACCTCGAGATCATATGTTGTGTTCTAAACCCTAAGGCTAGTGATTATGATTCTTGTCTTTATGGACTAAACCTTCTGGTTTATATAGACACCGGAGGTAGATAGGGTTACACATGGTCGGTTGCTAACTAGGGATAAACATGTCGTTAGGTGGCGTAGTCCTTGAAGTACATGCCAAGTCTTGAGCAGAGTCCTTCTTGATCACGCCTGAGTTCGAGGCTTTCGGAGTCCTTCCTTGTGAGATTGGTGGGCCATAAGCTCGGCGCATGGACAGTGGGACAACTAGGTTGGCATCCCTTAGTCTAGGACACCGTCAGTAGCCCCTGAACTTGTCTTTTGAGCCGGGGATGACAATCGTCCTCAGATGGATGAATTCAGCTTGGGGTCTTCAGCTTGACAGGCGAGTTGTTCTCCTCAGATGATTCTTCATGTGACCCGAAGTATTTTCGTATTTAGAGCATTATCGAGCTTGTCCTTAAAGGGGCTGCCCACCGACCACATGTTTCCTTGGCTAGGTTTTGATATCCGAAGACTTGAGATAACTTGGCCTCAAAGGCCGACTGTGTAGGTGTAAACAATGCTTCCATCTAACAACTTTTACCAAACTGTCACCGCCCACGGCGCTCAAGCGAGCTAGTTATTACTACTCGAATCATGGCTCGAGGCGGTATTATCATTGGCACGTCTCGTCAAAGCAGAGATCATGCCATAAAGGCATCTAGCATTGGGACATGGTGATTTATCTGGCGCAATAAAAGGGACCCTTGGTCTTTCACTAAAGGCAGGTGGTGGTAATCCTCTTTTCCCCATGCTTCCATCCCGCGCCATTGCTCAAAGCTTCCAGATCACTATCGCCCAGATCCATTCCCAAAGCTACAAGCCTTCGTCCAGCGCCCGCACCACCCACCAACAATGGTTGACGCCACCTCGAAGGGCAGGTGGACAGTTTCCACCATCATGGAGGGCACCATTTAGGAGCTCCGACCATGGGGTACATCCTTGCCGATGCCGCCTGCCGGGCTCCAAAGCCCAACTAGCACATCCCCACCCCTAAACCAGAGGAGCGGTATTCATTGTACCCCAGGGTTCGTTTCTATTACGGGCTAGATTTTCATCATCTAGCCCAAAATTCCATCCTCCACCTCACTACATTCATTACCATCTGCGAGGCCTTCCTTTGCATCGAGCCGCACTTTATCCTATGGCTGAAGATATTCAACATCAAGTCGAAGAGCAGCGGTACTAAACTGGCAGAGTGTGGCGGGGCCATGACCAGCAAGCTCTAGAAGGTGACTTGACTAGAAGACACCTTCGTGGAGACAATAAAAACGTGGTAGCGGGAGTTGTTTCACACCACTGAGCCACTTACCACTAGTAGAAAAAGGGTCATTAGTCCCAATTCATAAGGGCCTTTAGTCCGAGTTTTCGAACCGGGACTAAAGGGTCGTTACTAAAGGCCCCCCCTTTAGTCCCGGTTCTTGCATGAACCGGGACTAAAGGCCCTCCACGTGGCCGCTGGCTAGAGCTCCACCAGCTCCACCTTTAGTCCCGGTTGGTAACATCAACAGGGACTAAAGGTAAATTTTTTTAATTTTTTTTTGAATTTTTTCTCGATTTTCAAATTTCTGAATTATTTTATAATTTAATCTCTAATCACCCACCCCTCATCACTGCTCAATTTAACCTCTAATCTCTAATCACCCTCATCATTCCAAATCATCTAACTTCCCGACCGCTCACCCATCCCTCTCACTACTCCAGCTCGAGCATGCTTAACTTTCGGGTTCTATTCTCCTTCGTTTCCAAGTCTGCACTTGTTGTCTTCCTGACAATAGTAAGATGTCAATCCTATTAACCCTCAGGAGTTTAGCTTGAGCATGAAGTCACACATTTCACTGCTTGAGTTTGAAACTATTATTGTACAAAACTATAATTATTTAGTAACACTAATATTTCTTGAATAAATAGTTTGACCACAGTTTGACCAAATGTGACCAAAATTCAAAAAAACCGAAATAATTATTTAGTAACACTAATATTTCTTTAAGTAGTTTGACCATTGTTAGACCACAATTTGACCAGATTTGACAAAAAATCAAAAAAACTGAAATAATTATTTAGTAACACTAATATTCTTGAATAATTTTTTAGTAACACTAATACTTCTTGAATAAGTAGTTGACCATAATTTGACCAGATTTAACTAAAATACAAAAAAACTGAAATTTGAGCATAATTTTTTTCCTTTTAGAATTTGAGGATTCTACAATTTTTTAAACTACCTCTCGAAGGATTTTATTTTTTGAAGTTTTTATCATTTTCTTTTGATTTTTTAAAAACAAAAAAGGCGATCCACGGGGGGGGGGGGGGGGGGTAGAGTTTGAAAATGGTACCTTTAGTCCCGGTTTGAGACACAAACCGGGACTAAAGGACATGCACCCTTTAGTCCCGGTTCGTGTCTCAAACCGGGACTAAAGGGCTCATTTGAACCGGTATTAATGCCTTTAGCCGCACGAACCGGGACCAATGCTCACATTAGTCCCGGTTCGTAATGAATCGGGACTAATGTGAATATTGCCCGGTGACCAAAGCCCTGTTTTCTACTAGTGTACCAAAGACCAGGTTAGAATTCCAGCCTTCTTGGTTGGGCCCCCGACGAGACGTGTCTCCTGGCTGAGGAAAGATTTGGACTGGGGCCGTCCAGAGGAGGTGGAGGCATGCTACTTGTGCGGTGCGTTGGGGTTTCCTCGAAGAAGAGAGGATGAAGCAATACAGTAGAGATAAGTATTTCCCTCAATTAAGAACCAAAGTTATCAATCCAGTAGGAGAAACACACAAAACCTCGTTAGCAGCACCTGCACGCACAAAAGCAATACTTGCACCCAACGCAAACATGGGGGTTGTCAATCCCCTCAGCGATTATACGCAAGGATCAAATCTCACAGTGGTAGGTAGATAGATAAATTACAAAACAATATATAATGAAGAAAAGTGCAGCAAGGGATTTTTGTGTTTTTATATATGATAAAAGTAGATCCGGGGGGCATAGGTTTCACTACAGGCTTCTCTCTCGAGCGCATAACATACGGTGGGTGAACAAATTACTGTTGGGCAATTGATAGAAAAGCGCATAGTTATGACGGTATTCAAGGCAATGATCATGTATATAGGTATCACATCCGAGACAAGTAGACGAACTCCTGCCTGCATGTACTACTATTACTCCACTCATCAACCACTATCCAGCATGCATCTAGAGTATTAAGTATAAAACAGAGTAACGCCTTAAGCAAGATGGCATGATGTAGACAAAGTAAACCCAAGCAATATGAATAAACCCCGTATTTTTATCCTTAATGGCAACAATACAAATACGCGTCATGTCCCTTTATGTCATTCGGATTGAGCACCGCAAGATTGAACCTATCACAAAGCACTCCTCCCATTGCCAGATAAATCAATCTAGTTGGCCAAACCAAACAGATAGATGGAGAGAAATACAGTGCTATAATAATCAAGCATAGTAGAATTCAGAAAAGACATAGTTAATATTCATGAATAATCTGATCATAAATCCACAATTCATAGGATCCCAACAAACACACCGCAAAAGAAGATTACATCGAATAGAACTCCAAGAACATCAAGGAGAACATTGTATTGAAGATCAAAGAGAGAGAAGAAGCCATCTAGCTATGGACCCATAGGCCTATGGTAAACTACACACACATCATCGGAAGGGCAACAAGGAAGATGTAGAAGCCCTCCACGATCGATCCCCTCTGGCAGAATGCCGAAAAAGGCCTCCAGATGGGATCATAGAACAACAAAACTTGCATTAATGAAAAAAGTGTTTCAGGTGGCTCTCTGGCATATTGGGAATATTTTGGAATTGATAGAGGTGGAATTAGGTCAAGGGGTGCCACGAGGAGCCCACAAGCCCGGGGGGTGCGCCCCCTGAGCTTGTCGCTCCCTCGTGACTCTTCTGGTCTTCTCCCGAACCTTCGTGGGTGATATCTCTCCAGTGTATCAATAATTTTTGATTGTTCCATGCTATTATAGTATCAATCTTTGATATTTTATATGCAATTGTATGCAATATTATATCATTTTTTGGGACTAACCTATTAACTTAGTGCCAAGTGCAAGTTGTTGTTTTTTTTACCTATTTTTGGTTTTCCAGGAAACCAGTACCAAACGAAGTCCAAATGCCAGGAAACTTTTGAAGATTTTTTATGGACATAAGAGATCCTAGAAGCTTTGGGAGGAGGCCAGAAGGTGAAGGAGTAGGCCACAAGTCACATGGGCGCGCCTAGGGGGTAGGCGCGCCCATGTTCCTTGTGGGCTCCTCGTCCCTCCGTTTGACCTAATTTCAACTCTATAAATTCTCTAAAATCGAGAAACCAACAGAGAGCCACCCAAAATACTTTTTCCGCCACCGCAAGCCTCTGTTCTTACGAGATCCCATTTGGAGGCCTTTTCCGGTACTCCATCGGAGGGGGAATCGACCATGGTGGTTTCTACATCAACCTTGCTGCCCTTCCGATGATGTGTGAGTAGTTTACCATAGACCTACGGGTCCATAGCAAGTAGCTAGATGGCTTCTTCTCCCTCTTTGATCTTCAATACAATGTTCTCCTTGATGTTCTTGGAGAACTATTTGATGTAGTCTTCTTTTGCGGTCTGTTTGTTGGGATCCGATGAATTGTGGGTTCATGATCAGATTATCCAAGAATATTATTTGAGTCTTCTCTGAACTCTTTTATGCACGATTGTTATAGCTTTGTTATTTTCTCCGATCTATCCATTTGGTTTGGCCAACTAGATTGATTTATCTTTCAATGGGAGAGGTGCTTTGTGATGGGTTCAATCTTGCGGCGCTCTATATCCCAGTGACACAAAGGGACAAGACACGTATTTGTATTATTTTCGTGAAGGATAAAACGACGGGGTTTATACATATTGATTGAGTTTACTTTGTCTACATCATGTCATCTTGCTTAAGGCATTACTCCGTTATTTATGAACTTAATACCCTAGATGCATGCTGGATAGCGATCGATGTGTGGATTAATAAGTAGATGCAGGTAGGAGTCGGTCTACTTGTGTCAGACATGATGCCTATATACATGATCATTGCCTTGGATATCGTCATAACTATGCGCTTTTCTATCAATTGCCCAACAGTAATTTGTTTACCCACTGTATGCTTTTTGTTCGAGAGAGAAGCATGTAGTGAAAACTATGGCCCCCGGGTCTATCTTTATCATATATTAAATGCAAAAATATCTTGCTGCAATTGATTTACTGTTATTTTATTTTGTGTTTTTGTTTATCTATTTATCACTACGAGATTTGATCCTTGCAATTATCCACCAAGGAATTGACAACCCCTTGTTTGCGTTGGGTGCAAGTATTAGATATTTTGTGTGTAGGTATTGTTCACGAGGTGTTGCATGGTTCTTCTACTGGATTGATAACCTTGGTTCTTAACTGAAGGAAATACTTATCTCTACTATACTGCATCATCCTCTCCTCTTCAGGGAAATCCCAACATAGCTCACAAGTAGTAGGAAGAATTTTTGGCACCGTTGCTGGGAGACATCACCAAAACCTATCAAGTACCATCGCATACACTTTCATATCCTTGCATTTACTTTATTTGCCATTTTCTTCTCATGTTCATCTCCCTCCCTTCTAAACATTTTTTACAAGAAACACAAAAATATTTTCTGATTGCCTTTTTGCTAGTTTGCTTGTTTGCTTGCTTTGTCATGATGTCTCAAGAAAATACAAAGTTGTGTGACTTTTCCAATACTAATATAATGATTTTTTAGTACTCCAATTGCTCCTCTCACCACTAGTGTGGAGTCGTGTGATATTAATGCCGCTTTGCTTAATCTTGTTACTAAATAGCAATTTTCTGGTAGTCCTAATGAAGATGCGACATCCCATCTTAATACTTTCGTTGAATTGTGTGATACGCAAAAGAAAAAAGATGTGGATAATGATATTGTCAAACTAAAATTATTTCCGTTCTCACTACGAGATTGTGCTAAAACTTGGTTTTCATCCTTGCCATGAAATAGTATTGATTCTTGGGATAAGTGTAAGGATGCTTTTATTGCCAAGTATTTTCCTCCTGTGAAACTTATTTCTCTTAGAAATCAAATTATGGACTTTAAGCAACTTGAGCATGAACACGTTGCCCAATCTTGGGAGAGGATGAAATTAATGATAAGAATTTGCCCCACTCATGGTTTAAGTTTATGGATGATCATACAAATTTTTATGCGGAATTGAACTTTGTTTCTAGAAATATTTTCGATTCTGCCGCGGGTGGTACCTTTATGGAAATCACGTTAGATAAGCTACAAAATTGCTTGATAATATTATGGTAAATTATTCACAATGGCACACTGAAAGAACTCCTACTAGTAAAAAATGATTGGTGTTTCACCCATTGAATCTTTGTTTAGCAATATAAATCTTGAGAAAAGGGAACTGAAGATGAGTCAACTTTAGCTAGAAGGCGTCCCCATTGTTCGGAGGGTGACGATCTTAATGGAAAATAGAAAAATGTGTTTGGAGAGTTTAAAACTTTAAATAGTGATGTGCCCACTACTTTGGATTTCAAGGATTTAAATTATGATACTGTTCTTTAATTGAATATGTTTCCTGCATGCAATCCATGATAAATTCACCTAATGCTTATGAACAAAATAGAGCTTTTACTAAACATATTGTAGAAGCTATGATGAAAGCTTTAGAAGAAAAGCTAGAATTGGAGGTTTCAATACCTAATGCTGATGAATGGGAACCTGCTACTTCTTGAGCTTGCGTTGACTTTTCGCTTGAAGAGGAAAGGGTGACGTAGCAAAGTAGAGATAAGTATTTCCCTAAGTTAAGAACCAAGGTATCAATCCTGTAGGAGTTACAAGCAAGTCACCAATAGACGCACCTGCACAAACTAACAAACACTTGCACACAACGCGAAAAAGGGGTTGTCAATCCCTTCACAGTCACTTGCAAGAGTGAGATCTAAAAGTGATAGGTATAAAAGATAAACAAAAGGCAAAATAACGTAAATATAAATAAATTGCAGCAAGGTATTTTGGGGGTTTTGGTTTTATAGATCTGAAAATATATGATGGAAAATATACCCGGGGGCCATAGGTTTCACTAGAGGCTTCTCTCTTGAAGAAAGCATACGGTGGGTGAACAAATTACTGTTGAGCAATTGATAGAAAAAGCAAATAATTATGACGATATCTAAGGCAATGATCATTAATATAGGCCTCACGTCCGTGACAAGTAGACCGAAACAATTCTGCATCTACTACTATTACTCCACACATCGACCGCTATCCAGCATGCATCTAGTGAGTTAAGTAACAAGAATGGAGTAACGCTTTAAGCAAGATGACACGATGTAGAGGGATAGATCCAATCAATATGGTAAAACCCCCATCTTTTTTATCCTTAATGGAAACAATACAAATACGTGCCTCGCTACCCTTTCTGTCACTGGTTGAAGACACCGCAAGATTCAACCCAAAACAAAACACCTCTCCCATTGCAAAAAAACTAATCTAGTTCGCCAAACCAAACCGATAGTTCGAAGATAAATACAAAGCTATCTTAATCATGCATAAAAGAGTTCAGAGAAGACTCAAATAATGTTAATAGATAATCTGATCATAAACCCACAATTCATCGGATCTCAACAAACACACCACAAAAGAAGATTACATCGAATAGATCTTCAAGAACATCGAGGAGACCATTGTATTGAAGATCAAAGAGAGAGAAGAAGCCATCTAGCTACTAGCTATGGACCCGTAGTTCTATGGTAAACTACTCACACATCATCGTAAGGGCAACAAAGTTGGTGTAGAGGCCCTCCATGATCGAATCCCCCTCTGGCGGAGTGTCGGAAAAGGCCCCAAGATGGGATCTCATGAGAACAGAAGCTTGCGGCGACGGAAAGGTATTTTTGGTGTGCCCCCCTTACGTAGGGGGGATATTTTGGAATTTATAGTGCTGGAATTAGGGTTAGGAGGTCTTCGAGGGCCCCACAAGCCTAGGGGGCGTGCCCCTGTCGGGATCGGGGCTCCGCGGACCTAAACAAGTTTCCAACTCTGGGGTGTGTGCGAATGATCTTGCCTAGCTACATCTCGATGCTCACTGCCCAACAGCCTGGTCTCGTCGAGTTCGGGCGAGTGGGAAGAAGAAGTGAACATGGTGGTTTACCCAGGTTCGGGCACCTTGCGCTGTAAAACCCTACTCCTGCTTTGTGGGGGATTGCCTCGCGAGGGGGATTAGGATGAACTAGTACAGGTGTGAGCTGCCTTGGGTGAGCTCAATGGACAAGGATTCGAGCCTTCTCTACGATGGAGACTAGCCTATCTATAAAGTGGCCTTGGTCCTCTTCCCCCATAGCTTAGGCGGGAAGGGATACCACAACGGCCAATCTGTAGGGGGATAGGAGTACACCCTATCCTGACTAAAGGTGGTCTCTGTCTGCAAAGCTTCTGGTCGTGATGCATTGGTGGGTCAGTAATGACCTCCATCCTGCAGAGCTCGTGGTCTTGGTCTTGTTGCACTGGAATGGAAACCTTTGGCAGATTCCTTGGGAACCCGCGCACGTCCTTGTCTCCTTAGCACCAAAGAGGAAACAATCCTGGACTACGCCCGCTGGCGCCCTCCTGGCCTTGGTCGTGATGGCTCACGTCACCACGCGCCTCGCGAGGTGGGACACTTGCCTAGAGATATCCGCTCCTCAGGAGGCAGCCTCGAGGGGCCGCTCCTTGGGAGGACTTGATGTCATTCGCCTCGCGAGGGTCTTGCTTGTAAAGCCTTGGGGTTGGGTCGTACTGGGCCCTCGGTGCAGCCATGCTCTAGGCCACATGCACACGGGTCTGGGTACCCGGCCCCAGAAAACCGACAGTAGCCCCCGGGCCCATGGTGCGCTCGGCCTGGTTTCGAGGCGAAAGCAAAGAGAGGAGGGTGAAGCGATGCGTGCCCTAACTGCCTGCGGGCTAGGCTTGACGCGTGGTGCATGACAGGACATGGATGCCCCCATTTCCCCACTACGCCTCGGCAGCTACCTAGGCCGACAAAAGCCAGGCGCGCGCCGCGGGGCCATCATTGCTCCGCCGCGCGCCCATCTTTTGCCCTTTCCTTCACAAGCAAGTTCACACCTCGCCAGCCGGATCTTGCGCCACCTCAGGCTCACCGCATCGCCATGGCTCACGGGAGGAAGAAGAGTGGGGCCGTGGTGACGGTGGTGGACCGCCAAGCAGGGGCGGAGCCCGCCCTGGGCCGGTCCACCGTGCTCAATCACAAAGGGTTGGACGAGATCTTACCTGTGATCACAGCGGACTCCAATGAGTGGAAGGCAACGAAGGTCTGGCCTGCCTCTAGGGCCTCTACCAATTTGGAGGCCACCACCATCGCCCTTCACCTTCCTGCCCTCTTCTCTGGCCTGCAACCGCCATTCTCGGATTTCTTCAACACTGTGCTTTCACACTACCAGGTCCACGCGCTACATTTTGACCCGGAATCCATCGTCCTCCTTTCCGCTTTCGCTTTCCTGTGCGAAGCCTTCGTGGGCACTGCCCCCCAAGGTGGCGCTGCTCCACCACTTCTTCTCTCTGCGACTGATCGCGTGCGCACACTGCTCCGGGTGCGTGGGGCTCCGCGCAGTGAGCACGACGACGGGCGAGGGCATCGACATGGAGATCCACCCAGACATAGAGGGTTTCTGGAGACAATGGGTGTACGTAGACGCAGCCTAGTACAACCCCCTGTTCCAGATACCGTCGTCCCCGGCGAAGGCGAGCTCTGGGTGGAAGCAGGAGAGGCTCACCGACCCAAGGCTCTCACAAGTCACGGCGAGGATGGCCCCGGATCTGATGCGCTGGGTGTCCGTCAGTTTTTCGCCGTAGTTGCCATGTCATGTGCTTGCATGTTGCACTTTGCCATGTCATCATCTGCATTTCATATCATGTCATCATGGGCATCGCATTCGCATACGTGTTCGTCTTATGCATCCGAGCATTTTCCCCGTTGTCCGTTTTGCAATCCGGCGCTCCTACGTCCTCCGGCGGCCCCTTTTACCATTTCTTCGTGAGCGGGTATTGAACTTTCTCGTAATGGACCGAGGCTTGACATGTGGCCTTGGTATAGCACCGGTAGACCGCCTGTCAAGTTTCGTGCCATTTGGAGCTCGTTTGATACTCCAACGGTTAACCGGGTAACCGCTAAAGCCCCTCTCTCTTTGCAGCCCAACACCCCTCCAAAGTGGCCCAAAACCCATCTAAGTCATCCCCACCATCTCGGTCGTCGGATCACGATCGCGTGGCCGAAAACCGCACTCCATTTGGAGCTTCCTAGCCCCCTCTACCTATATAAACACCTCCCCCTCCGATTTTTCGCGCAGATCAAACCCTAGCTCCGCTCCTCCGCGCCGCCGGACATGTCCATCCGCGCCGGACATGTCCGCCGGACACGTCGCTCCGGCCAATGAGATCTCGCCACATCAGCGCCGCCGCCTCCCTCCTCCACTCATGCGCCGCCACGTCGCCCCCCTGCGCCCTCTCTCTCTCCTCCCCGCCACCGGGGCCCGTGAGGCCCGGATCGGGCCCACCCCGGGCCGCAACTAGGCCCCGCGAGCCCGCGTGCGCCGCCCGTGTTCCCCGCCGCCGGCGAGCATCGCCGCCGCCTCGCCCTCGCCGGACTTCGCCCGCCGCCATGCGCCTCGCCGCCGCGCGCCCAGCCTCCGGCGCCGCCCGCTCGCGCCCGCGCGCCTCGCTCGACCCCGCGATCGGGGATCTGTGTAGCATTTGGGGTAGTCTTCTTTTATTTTGGTTCCGTAGTCGGACCTTGATTGTATCTGTTTGATGTAATGCTTTACCCATGTATTGTGTGAAGTGGCGGTTGTAAGCCAACTATGTATCTCTTTCCCTTATGTATTACATGGGTTGTGTGAAGATTACCTCACTTGCGACATTGCTTTCAATGCAGTTATGCCTCTAAGTCGTGCTTCGACACGTGGGAGATATAGCCGCATCGAGGGCGTTACAAGTTGGTATCAGAGCCTTCCCCGACCTTAGGAGCCCCCACTAATTGATCGTTTTTAGCGGCCGAGTTGTGTCTAAAAAAATGTTTTGAGTCATTTAGGAATTATGTATCGGAGAGTTTAGGAATTCTTTTTACTCCTCAGTCCCTTCGTCGCTCTGGTGAGGCCTCCTGACGTAGAGTTTTGACTCTTCTCTTCTCAAATTTCACTAATTTTTTTTAGGATCACGCGGGTATCTTAGAATCGTTCCGATGGTTTTGTGATGACAACATTGTCTTGGTGCCTCCTGTCAGCAGGGGTTTAGTGGAGGTGTCCCGGGGAGTTGAGCTCCGAGGTGTTGTCGTCATAATTTTATCGTTGCAGTTCTGGAATACCTGAGTTTAGTACGCCGACATCGAAAATCTCTTTTGTACAGTTGTTGGTGAGATAACCCTGATAGCCCAGTACTGAGGCGAGTGCGGGAGTATTGCCATAACTCGTATAACGGATGCTTTTCGAAGGTTGAGGTAGACGATTTCCGAGGATTTCTTGGTTATGTGTTGAAGGATGGATACAGCTGGATCTAGGTATTGTTAGTTTGGGTGATTTATTTTGTGTCCCCTGTATCCCCAACACCTGATTGCATAACCAGAAAGTTTTGGGAGTTTATAAGTGGGAATTCTAGTAGCTCCTAGAATATCTTTTCGACAGATGCATGATATGGGATTGGGTAAATCTCTATCATGTGTTTGTTTCCGGCTTATTTCCTGAGCCAATCCTTTGTTTTTGTTTTGTTTTGTGGTATTCGAGTTGCTTCAATGTCAAGTGTTGATTCCATACCTTTTCTAAGTGGTGTTCTCATATTCCTATGTGGATACTAATCCTTCTTGATCATCAAGATTATCATGCCAATTCTTTTCCAACTGGTGTGTCCCTCTTCAAGTGGATCCGATCACTTCAACATTCGCAAGATCATTTATCGGTTCTTATTAACGGTGTTTTCTTCATCCGTTCCAAGTTGTCTTTGTTTTTCCCGCCCTCCCACCCTTATTTCTTCAAGGACGCAGATTTCTTAATCAAGTATCCTTTTTATTCATGAGAAGTCTCTTCATTCCTTTCCTTCAATGTTCTTATCCGGTGATTTCCATGAAGATACTAACGGAGCTTCAAGTTTATCATTCTTCATTTTTTCTTCTCCGATGGATTCAATTCAAGCTTGTTGATCATATCTCTTTCCTCGTTCCAAATGTTTTCTAATGCCGGTGTACCTCTTAATCATCCACTTCTCGCTATTCAATTGTTCTGGAGTGATGAATATATCTCAGAAGATTCAAGTTTCCATTCTCAATTCACTCAAGTTCTTTTGAGGATGCTATCTCATTCAAGCCATTTAAAGCAACCGGTGTGTTCTCCCTTTCAAGTAATCGTTCAACGGTGTTTCTTTTGAGTGGGCCCTAACCCACAGGTCTTTTCCCAGGATCTTACCTGACTCTTCTAATTATCCCGAAGTTATTCTCAATTTCTTTTCAAAGTTTGACGTAAGAATGGGTTATCATCAGTCATATGTCTTTCTCCAAGATCTTTCAAATTATTTCCATCATTGGTTCAACCTTTCTAATTTTCATACCGGAGTATCTCAACAATTCATGGTGGTCTTTATCATCATCATTCTCTACATTTGAAGACCGAAGAAGAGTTTCTCTTAAATCTTGCCCCATTCTCTTCAAGATTCATTGTTCTAGCTTGATGCCATTCTCTCATAATTGTTTCGATTGTGAGAATTCTTTTCACCCATCCGGAGCATTTCAGAAGTCTTTTCAGTTTAATTCTCCGGAGCCATCATCTCAATATTACTCATTCTCAGCTTTCAGCTCTCGTTCTCCAAATCTTACCGGCGCATCTTTCAATATTCTCTAATCAGTTCATGATCTCTTCGTTCTCATGTATCTAAATCCTAGTAAGCATCTTCGTTCATTTGCTAATTCTTCCCGGTGTTTCCTTATCTTTTCTTCGTTCATTTTGAATTCTTACGGTGGTTCGTTGAAGACCTTCCCAAGTTTGCGCTATATCTATCTTAATCCTTTCTACGAGAATAAGTGGTATGCCAAGTCCGTTGCTTGTCATCAATTTAAATTGGTGAAGGATAAGCATAATGTAATTCTTATTCTTGTTTCATCAAGTATATTCTATTCCCTATTCTGGAGGTTCTTCAAATTCTTGATCTCAATTGTTTCACCTTATCTTCCTCGGAGTTCCAAGCTCTCACAATGATATCACCACGGAGATCCATCTAATCATTGCAAGACTTCACCTTGTGTTTTCAACTTCTCTTTCTTTTTTTATCATCCTTTTATTACCGGAGTTCTTCATGGAGGCTCTACATGGTGGTTCATCAACGGTTCTTTTCATTCTTCAATTGTTCATCAAGATTTCTCTCGGAGTCAAGATGCGCCAAGCTATACTCTAAAATAAACATGGTGCTCAACACTTGTTTGTTTTGAGGAGTTCAAGCATTTCTTCATCTTGCATTCCGAAGTGCAATTCTTTCTATCTTATCTTTTGAGGTGGTGTTATGTCATTCGTGATAATTTGAGTTCATGTTTCATGACTCACATGTTATTAAGAATGAGGTATTTTAAATCCATCAATCTCTTCATTGGAGTTTTCTTGGGTTATATTTCGCCTAAAGCTTTCCCTAAGGATTGTTGCTATTTATGGTGCTTATAAATGACCCAAGTTCTTCATTTATCCTACTGGTGAAATAAGTTGCTCGTCTCCTTGTTGATATCAATCCAATCATTTGTTTCCGTTGGTGGCAGAAGCCCACCTCTTAATTTTTTCCAGATGTTTCCATAAGCCCGCTAGCTTATTCGTTTCGTTGTTGGTTTTCCAACAACTCCGTTATAACCTTCTTGCAAGGGTGCTTTCCAAGATCATTTGTGGCAGAAATTGGCATTTTCCTTCTACATTCTTTTATTCCAATGATCTATGTTCTATTCTCTCTTCCGGAGGCAATGTGATGTTGCTCTCTTCGCTCATCATCTCGAATTGTGGAGATCGTGTTCTTTTCGTGCTTATCCATTTAACCGGAGTGTTGGGTCATCTCTTCAAGTTCTTTTCATCTTATCAAGTTCTGCATCTCTCTTCAGTCGGAGTGCTGCCCAAATTATATCAATCTTATTCCTTCTCTATCTTGTTTTAACCGGAGTGGTTTCAATATCCACTTTGTCACTTAACCTCTTGGTTCTCGTCGTATCCCATGTTCCTCTTTTCTAACGGAGTATTTCATTTCGTTCATCTCCATGGTATTCTTTCTTTCTTTTTGCTCAACCTCTCAAGGTTCTTTGGTTTCACTCTTTTGTCAAAGAAGCAACTTAGCTTTACCTCTTCTCTTTCTCTTTCGTTTTCCCCTCCGGTGCCATCCTAGATCTCGGGACGAGATCCTCTCGTAGTGGTGGAGTGTTGTAACACCCCGGATCTGATGCGCTGGGTGTTCGTTAGTTTTTCGCCGTAGTTGCCATGTCATGTGCTTGCGTGTTGCACTTTGCCATGTCATCATCTGCATTTCATATCATGTCATCATGTGCATTGCAATCGCATACGTGTTCGTCTTATGCATCCGAGCATTTTCCCCGTTGTCCGTTTTGCAATCCGGCGCTCCTACGTCCTCCGGCGTCCCCTTTTACCATTTCTTCGTGAGCGGGTATTGAACTTTCTCAGAATGGACCGAGGCTTGACATGTGGCCTTGGTATAGCACCGGTAGACCGCCTGTCAAGTTTCGTGCCATTTGGAGCTCGTTTGATACTCCAACGGTTAACCGGGTAACCGCTAAAGCCCCTCTCTCTTTGCAGCCCAACACCCCTCCAAAGTGGCCCAAAACCCATCTAAGTCATCCCCACCATCTCGGTCGTCGGATCACGATCGCGTGGCCGAAAACCGCACTCCATTTGGAGCTTCCTAGCCCCCTCTACCTATATAAACACCTCCCCCTCCGATTTTTCGCGCAGATCAAACCCTAGCTCCGCTCCTCCGCGCCGCCGGACATGTCCGCCGGACACGTCGCTTCGGCCAATGAGATCTCGCCACGTCAGCGCCGCCGCCTCCCTTCTCCACTCACGCGCCGCCACGTCGCCCCCCTGCGCCCTCTCTCTCTCCTACCCGCCGCCGGGGCCCATGAGGCCCGGATCGGGCCCGCCCCGGGCGGCAACCAGGCCCCGCGAGCCCGCGTGCGCCGCCCGTGTTCCCCGCCGCCGGCGAGCATCGCCGCCGCCTCGCCCTCGCCGGACTTCGCCCGCCGCCATGCGCCTCGCCGCCACGCGCCCGGCCTCCGGCGCCGCCCGCTCGCGCCCGCGCGCCTCGCTCGACCCCGCGGCGCGGAGCTCGCCGCCGCCTCCGTCCGCGCCGGCCCCGCTCCGCCCTTCGCCGGCACGCCCTCCTCCGGCGACCTCGCCCCTCCCGCCGGCCTCCTTCCTCGACCTCCTCTCTGAGACGGCCCCGACGAACCTCGTAATCCGCGCCCCGGATCCAGATCCGAAGATTAGGTTGACTTTCTTCCCCCCCGAAATTCCACCAAGTCTTTTCATTTTACATGCTGTTAGAAGAGGGCTATGTGATGTTAGTTTTAGATCTGTTTCAGTACGTGCACTTTTGTCATTTTTGCCATGATTGATGTGTGCACCCTATGCACTTGAATCCTACATGTGTTTTGAACTATGCCATGCTATCTTTCTAGAGGTGTATGCCATGTATTTTTGTGATCTTTGTGGTGATTAGAAAAAGCATGCAAACTAGGGATCATAATGTTGCTGATTCCAGAGACTTAGTTATTTCACTAAGTCATGCCCTGCTGTTATTTTTATGTCATTTGTTCTTGTTGTTTCAGAGAGATCTATGCCTCTTTTGAGCATGATCAGTAAGGGTGTTTTGAACATATGGATTTGCTCTATCCAGCCATGCCTTTGTTTGTAATTATGGAGTGCCATAGCTTGAGTCAATCGAGCTCTACTTTTGCTATAAAATGTTACTGGCAGATTGTTTACATGTTATTCGATTTTGCCAAGCTTGTTGTAGTTGATCCTTGCCTGCTATCATGTTGTTCTTGCCATGTCTAGCTTCTATGCCATGTCTTCTTGATGGATGTATGCTTATTTTATCATGCAATGCTCTGTAGTGATTGCATCGAGCTCGTAAACATGCCTATTTGCTATCTATTTTTGACATGTCCAGTTTTCTGCTAAGTCTGAAACCTGTAACGAAACTTGCTTAATTGACATGGGTGTTATTATATTTTCTTGTCCTTTTTGGCTCATGGTCAGTAAGGGACTTTTGTTCTATGCTTTGAGTAGATTCATTCCATGCCTTGCTTTGCTATGTCCTGTTCCTGTAGCATGTTGTTTCCTTGCTCTAAACATGTCATCCTGATGTTAATTTCTGGCATGTTGTTATTTTCTCCAAGTCTGTGAAGCTGATATGTTTTGCACTTTTGCCATGCTTGTTTGAACCTCTTGTGGAGTGATTTAGCCGTAGTTCAGTGTTCATCTTTTGTCAAGGATCTTGAGTAGATCACTGTCATATGCTTTGTTGATATTTTTGGGTGCACTAGTTTAATTTATTGTTGCTTGCTAAGTAGCATCATGCTGTTAATGGCATAATCTTGTCATTCTTGTTTTGTTTGTCATTTGCAAACCGTGCATCCGATTCCAGTGATCTTTATATCGATTTCAACAGAAATCATCTCACCTTTCCAGCGGCATACTTGGTTTGCCAAGATTATACCTTGATCATCTTTGTCCTTCCGGAGCACGCATATGCATTGCATATCACATCTCGCATATCATGCCATGTTTTGCATCATACTTGTTTGTGCATCATGCCATGTGTATGTGGTGGTTGTTTACTATGTTGCTTGTTTCTTTCCGGGTTGCTCCTCTCGTTAGCTTCGGTTTCGTTCTGGAGTTGTGAGGATGCGTTCGACTACGTCCGTTTGTCTTCTTCATGGACTCGTTCTTCTTCCTTGCGGGATCTCAGGCAAGATGACCATACCCTCGAAATCACTTCTATCTTTGCTTGCTAGATGCTCGCTCTTTTGCTATGCCTATGCTGCGATACCTACCACTTGCTTATCATGCCTCCCTTATTGTTAAACCAAGCCTCTAACCCACCTTGTCCTAGCAAACCGTTGTTTGGCTATGTTACCGCTTTGCTCAGCCCCTCTTATAGCGTTGTTAGTTGCAGTTGAAGATGAAGTTTGTTCCTTGTTGGAACATGGAGATGTTGTTCCTTGATTGGAACATGTTTACTTGTTGGGATATCACAATATATCTTATTTAATTAATGCATCTATATACTTGGTAAAGGGTGGAAGGCTCGGCCTTATGCCTGGTGTTTTGTTCCACTCTTGCCGCCCTAGTTTCCGTCATATCGGTGTTATGTTCCCGGATTTTGCGTCCCTAACATGGTCGGGTGATTTATGGGACCCCCTTGACAGTTCGCTTTAAATAAGACTTTTCCAGCAAGGCCCAACATTGGTTTTACCATTTGCCTACCACCTATACCTTTCCCTTGGGAGTAGCTAACCCGAGGGTCATCTTTATTTAGCCCTCCCGGGCCAATGCTTGTCTAAGTGTTGGTCCGAACCGAGCAACCTGCGGGGCCACCTCGTGGAAACTCGAGACTTGGTTTTACTCGTAGCTTGACTTATCCGGTGTTGCCCTGAGAACGAGATATGTGCAGCTCCTATTAGGATGTCGGCGCATCGGGCGGCTTTGCTGGACTTGTTTTATTACTGTCGAAATGTCTTGTAGCCGGGATTCCGAGACTGATCGGGTCTTCCCGGGGAGAAGGAATATCCTTCGTTGATCGCGAGAGCTTATCATGGGCTAAGTTGGGACACCCCTGCAGGGTTTGAACTTTCGAAAGCCGTGCCCGCGGTTATGTGGCAGATGGGAATTTGTTAATGTCCGGTTGTAGAAAACCCGAAGTTGACCTTAATTAAAATACATCAGCCGCGTGTGTAACCGTGATGGTCTCTTCTCGGCGGAGTCCGGGAAGTGAACACGGTGTTGGAGTTATGTTTGACGTAAGTAGTTTCAGGATCACTTCTTGATCATAGTTGTTCGACCGTGCTTTTGCCTTCTCTTCTCGCTCTCATTTGCGTATGTTAGCCACCATATATGCTAGTCGCTTGCTGCAGCTCCACCTCACTACCCTGTCCTACCTTTAAGCTTAAATAGTCTTGATCTCGCGGGTGTGAGATTGCTGAGTCCCCGTGACTCACAGATTCTACCAAACCAGTTTGCAGGTGCCGATGAAACCGTGCAGGTGACACACCCGAGCTCAAGGAGGAGCTCGATGAAGATCTTGTTCATTGTGTTGTTTCATTTCAGTTGATCAGTAGTGGAGCCCAGCCCGTGACGATCGGGGATCTGTGTAGCATTTGGGGTAGTCTTCTTTTATTTTGGTTCCGTAGTCGGACCTTGATTGTATCTGTTTGATGTAATGCTTTACCCATGTATTGTGTGAAGTGGCGGTTGTAAGCCAACTATGTATCTCTTTCCCTTATGTATTACATGGGTTGTGTGAAGATTACCTCACTTGCGACATTGCTTTCAATGCGGTTATGCCTCTAAGTCGTGCTTCGACACGTGGGAGATATAGCCGCATCGAGGGCGTTACAGAGATCCACCCAGACATAGAGGGTTTCTGGAGACAATGGGTGTACGTAGACGCAGCCTAGTACAACCCCCTGTTCCATATACCGTCGTCCCCGGCGAAGGCGAGCTCTGGGTGGAAGCATGAGAGGCTCACCGACCCAAGCCTCTCACAAGTCACGGCGAGGATGGCCGACCTGAGGGCGGCAGGTGTAACATTGGTGATGGTGGTGAGGGAGTACGTCCAGCGGCGTATCGCTCCCCTCTAACGCCATTCTCACCCAACGTGGGCCTTTACTAGCCGTGTGGACACCATGAGGCTCCAGCTGGATTCTCTACCCCCAAACATGCTGAACAGGATCCTCCGCCTCTTGACTGGTGGGGAAGCAAATGCGCTCCCTTGGGCTGGGATCCCCCTGTATGACTACACAAGCGGGAGAGACTTCGCTAAGGGAATGTCGTGCTTCGACGAGTGGGGATTGCTCCCCGAGGGGCCTCGAGACAACCGCTTCCTGGCGACCCCAAGCCCCAAGGGCTCCGAGGCCAAGGCACCACTAGAGATCATGGAGGGATGCGCCGATCCTCCCACCGCGTGGCGGCCCGTCTCCACGCCTCCGAGCGCCGGTGACGTCGTCCCGCCGGGGGTGCGGCACCTTCTCCAAGCATGGGGAGCCATGTGATGAGCTCCAGTGCGCCGACCCCCGATCCTCGTGCCCCCAGAGGAGGAGGTGGATTGAGGACGACGCCGGCTCGCCTCTGCAGCCCCTGAACAGGAGAAAGTGGATCGCCGTGGACGAGTAAGTGCCTTGCTCTCCTTGATTTTCATGCGGCAAGCCCCCTCTAAGCCCTTGTTTCTCAGGTCTCCTCCAAGCAAAGAGACAAGGGTGCTCCCCCGCCAGCTCCTGCGGGTGCAGGGCTCGCGGTAGCAGCGTGTCCCGTGGGCCACGAGGCCCAGCCCACACGCACTATGGAAATCATGCCCCACTTGAGGCGGCTCCCAGCGGGCCTCGACTATGTGTCCCCAGCGCGCTTCATCGGATGCAGCATTAGGTTCGCGAGGGCAGCACCAAGAATCCCCCCGCCAATTCTCGCTGGTGGTCGGGTCTTCCATGAGCCGACGGCTCCCACGGACAGGACGTTGAGCTCTCACAGGGCCGTGCCCTGGGCGGGAGAGTCGGACAAGGAGGCGGCCAGCCCCGGATCATCCCGCACCTCCGCCACGGACCGGAGCGCGGAGCGGAGCCCCGGTCGGGCGTCGGAGCTCGCGCATAGCCATGGCATCGTCTGGCATGGCCTCCTTCAAGATGTGAGGGGTGCGCTGAACCGACTCGGGGCGGAGCTTCACGACGTTGACCTGCATCTTGAGACCGAGAATCTGCGCCTGGCGCTGGCTCGAGGTCTCCGTCAACCTTACCCGCCTACAGCGCGAGGCTGCTCGCTCGAAGGACGAGGAGTCCTCTACCTCGGTGAAAGAAGCCCGCGACCGAGCCTTCGAGGAAGCCGAGGCCGCAGATCGACAGTGCGAAGCCGCAGAAAATCGCGAGCGGGAACTTCTGGCTTCATTCGCCGTCCTCGAGCGTCAAGCTCAGGCGTGTGGAGCCGCCCAGAATGCCTCATCGGAAGGGCCATCGGCGTGCGAAGCGGGGCTCCGCACTCTTGAGGACGCGCTGACGCTGGAGGCATCCGAGCAAAGCCTGGAGCATGAGTGGCTGGAGGTGATGGGGTGCCAAGTAATGGCCGCCGAGGCTTCTCTGGCCTCCCGGGTGGCGAAGGTCCAGATGGAGATCGACGAGGGGGTCGTGGCGGCCCGCCGGGCCCTCATCAAGGACCATCGTCAGAAACTGAAGCTTTAGGAGACCCATTTCTACGCACGGCTCAAAGAAATGAAGAGCAGGATTGACAATCTCAGGCCAAGGTGGAGAGGCACCAGAAGGCCGTGCTGGACACCCAGGCCGCGGTCGAAGCCGAGCTGGCATCCCTTTATCAGCAGGTGGGCGATCTCACATCCCTCGTTGAACAGGAAGCAGATGAGGCTAGCCGAGCTCGGGGCCTGCAGCACATGAGCTCCGAGATGTTCCGCGACCTCGAGCAAAGGGCTCGTCACGCCCTGAACTGCGTCAGCAGGGAGAGTGTCTCCAACCCGCTGGTGTCCAACGACGCCGGTTACCTTGCCTTCTTCACCAGGATTGAGGAGCGGATTGAAGGAGGCGCGGAGAGGATTAGCAGGCTCATGGAGGAGGAGAGCCGCGATCTCCTTGCGCGGGTGTCGACGCGCGTCTTCAGTCACCTCCTTCGCTCCGACCTCGATTTTGACTATGAAGCCGTGATAACCCCCATGCCCAGGACGATTCTGGATGCCCTGGGGGAGTGGGTGGAGGATCATGTGGATGATCTGATCGCGCAGTTTGGCCCCGACGACCATGAAGACTAGCATGAAGCCGGAGGGCACGGGACTGGTGACAGCGATGATGACGAAGCATCTCCTTAGGTTGTCTTTCTTCTGTTTACCTATCAACATTTTGAGTATGGCCCCTCGAGGGCGTAAGGGGTATTGATGAACATTCCTTAATGATGTATCGAACCGTATTCGTGCCCTCCTAGGACGCCTTTCCCCTGTGCTTATTCCATGCCCGTAGCCCCCGATCGAGGGTTGATATCGATGGTATGCCGGGTCATGCTGCCCGAGCAAGGCCAGGAGATGAGCTCTCCCAAGATGAGAGGGGTGTGCCTGTTGGCTCGCCCGTGAGTTTTGCGCGAGGGTTTAGGCACTAGAGTCCTGGTGAGGTGGCGTGTACTGGGGTAGACCCGCGGCCGTCATGGCCTGAGTCTTTAACGCCGATGGGGCTGGCCCAAGCGCCAACACCCTCTAGCGCCAGCGCGTCCTCGAGAGTGCGGAAATTGAAGCTTTAGGAGACCCATTTCTATGCACTCTCGAAGAACTGAAGAGCGGGATTGACAATCTCAGGCCGAGGTGGAGAGGCGCCAGAAGGCCGCGTTGGATGCCCAGGCTACGGTCGAAGACGAGCTGGCATCCCTTTATCAGCATGTGGGCGATGTCACGTCCCTTGTGGAACGGGCAGCAGATGAGGCTAGACGAGCTCGGGGCCTGCAGCACATGCGCTCCGAGATGTTCCGTGACCTCAAGCAAAGGGCTCGTCATGCTGTGAACTGCGGCAGCAAGGAGAGTGTCTCCAGCCCGCTAGTGTCCGACGATGCCCGTTACCTTGCCTTCTTCACCAGGATCGTGGAGCGGCTTGAAGGAGGCACAGAGAGGATGAGCAGGCTCGTGGAGGAGGAGAGCCGCGATCTCCTTGCGCGGGCGTCGACGCGTGTCTTCAGTCACCTCCTTCGCTCCGACCTTGATTTTGACTTCGAAGCCGTGATAGCCCCTGTGCCCAGGGCGATTCTGGATGCCCTAGGGGAGTGGGTGGAGGATCATGTGGATGATCTGATCGCACAGTTCGGCCCCGACGACCATGAAGACCAACATGAAGCCGGAGGGCATTGTGACAGCGATGATGACGACGCATCTCCTCAGGTTGTCTTCTGTTTACTTATCAACATTTTGAGTATGGTCCCTCGAGGGTGTAAGGGGTATTGATGAACATTCCTTAATGATGTATCGAACCGTATTTGTGCCCTCCTAGGACACCTTTCCCCTGTGCTTATTCCATGCCCGTAGCCCCGAGCGAGGGTTGATCGTCACGGGTATACCGGGTCATGTTGCCTGAGCAAGTCCAGGAGATGAGCCCTCCCAAGACGAGAGGGGTGTGCCTGCTGGCTCTCCCGTGAGCGTTGCTTGAGGGTTTAGGCACCAGAGTCCTGGTGAGGTGGTGTGCACTGGGGTAGACCAGCAGCCGTCACAGCCTGAGTCTTTAACGCCGCTGGGGCTGGCCCAAGTGCCAACATCGTGCCTAGCCCCCGTTCGCGGGACACTCAGGGGGGACAGGCAGCTGCAACTGCTCCTTCGTAAAAAATATTCAAGAGGGGAAACACCACAGGAAATAAACCCCCACCCTTCTCTGAGCAAATACACAAAAACTTCAAATTTCGTTCAGGGAAATCGCAAAATAGTTTACAAGAAATAGGGGAAATGATGCCACGTCCGGTGCCTATAGTAGTCTTCCCTCCATCACGGAGCATGGGACCACCACTTGGGCATGGGCATAGTCATTGTTCAACCATTCCACCAGAACGGAGCATAGGGCTTCCACTTGGGCGTGGACGGGAGCTCCCGCGAGGCCGTGGAACGGTGCACCGGGAGACTCCAGGGCGTGTACAGCCTCACTCATTATTACTTGAGACTGTCACGGGTAGAACTTTTGGTGGTGCTGGATGTTCCAAGCGTTCCGCACGGGGACCTCGTCCTCCGTCTCTAGGCGCGCGACGCCAGGCCTGGAGAAGCGGACAACCTTGAACAGGCCCTCCCACATGGGCGAGAGCTTGTGGAGGCCCTCCCTGGAGAGGAACCGCCTCAGGAGAAGGTCTCCGACCTCGAGAGTCCGGGAGTGGATGTTGTGGCTGTGGTAGCGCCGTACCTCGCAGCGCAGAGGGAGGCTTGGCGGTTGGCCTCCTTGTCGAGCACAAGATCGGTCCCCCGCGCGGCATCCTGACGTGCCCCGTCGAATGCCAAGACCCGCAGGGGAACCATGCTTGATCTCAAGTGGAAGGACCGCCTCAGCCTCGTATACGAGGAAGAACGGAGTTTCACCGGTGGGCTTAGTCGCGGTGGTGCAAATAGACCACAACACGAACTGCAGCTTGTCCAGCCAACCCTTCCCATAGGCCTCAAGCTTCTCCTTGAAGGTTCTAGCCTTGAGGCCCCTGAGGACCTCCGTTTGGTGCGCTCGGCCTGGCCATTGCTCCGTGGGTGCGCCATCGAAGCATAGGATATCTGCATTCCAAGGTTAGCACAGTATGACCTGAAGAGGTTGCTTGTAAACCGGGAACCGTTGTCGGTGATGATGCGGTTGGGGATGCCGAACTGGCTCATGAGGCCCTTGATGAACCTGACAGTCGCGCCTGCGGGAAGGTGCGCACAGGTTCCACCTCCGCCCACTTGGTGAATTTGTCGAAGGCTACATAGAGGTAGCGGTAGCCCCCGGCCGCCCGAGGGAACGGCCCTAGTATGTCCAGCCCCCAGACTGCAAAGGGTCACGAGAGAGGAATTGTCTGGAGCCCCTGTGCCGGCTGGTGAATCTACTTGGAGTGGATGCGTGGGAGCGGAAAAGGATCATGAGGACATGCTTTGTTGAGGCTCGTGAAGTCGACGCACATGCGCTCCTGTCTGCCCTTCTTGGGAACGACCACTGGGAGGGCGAGCCACTCCGGATGCCGCAACTCTCGTATGACCGCCACTTCATGTAGCTTGTGCACTTTTTGGACAATGAACGCCTACTTTTCCTACGCCTGATGCCATGCCTTCTGCTTCATTGGATGAGCATTGGGGCACACCGCCAGGTGGTGCTTGATTACCTCCCTCGGGACGCTGACCAGATCGTACGCCTTCCATGCGAACACGTCCTTTTTCGCCCGGAGGAAGCAGACGAGCGCGTGCTCCTTCTCAGGGGGCAGGCCGGCGCCGATGGTGAAGGCGGGGCCCGAGTTGGTGTCATCGACGAACACCTTCTTTGTCTCAGCGCGGTCCTAGGAGAACAACTGGATGACTTCAACGTCCATGGGTGACTTCAATGTCCATGCGTGAGGCCGCCGCGGCCCCGTAGGCGAGCTTGAGGGCTCGAAACGCATCCTTCCTATCCCCGGTCACGGTGATGACAACACTGCTGCCTAGCATTTTGATGATGTTGTAGCCTGGATGGGTCACCGCCATGAACTTGGCAAGAGCAGGGTATCCCAAGATGGCATTGTAAGGGAGACCAATGCGGGCCACATCAAAGTCGATCAACTCGGTGCGGTAGTTGGTGCTGGTACTGAAGGTGACCGGGGGCGCACCTACCCCAGGGGGGTGGTGGAGCTCTTTGTCACCCCAGAAAACGGCCTAGGGTAGGAGCTGGTCATAAGGCACTTGAAGCATCTCGAAGGTCTCCATGGAAAGGACGTTGAGGCCGGCTCCGCCGTCGATGAATGTCTTGGTGGCCACGACGTTGCTGATGGTGGGCGTGCACAGCATGGGGAGCACACCAGCAATGGCCGTAGATTCGGGGTGATCCCTGGAGTCGAAGGTGATGACAACCTTGTGCCGCGCGTGACTCCACGGGGCCTCAGGCTGAGGCCGAGTGGCGTTCGCCCGGCGGAAGAGCTGCTTAGCGTGGCGACGGGATGCAGGCGCTTGTGACCCACCGAGGATGCACGTGACGAACTGACTGCAGAGCTCTCCCCAAGAGGACACCAAGGCCTCCGGGAGGCCGCAGAGCTAAGAACATGGAGCTTCCGCGAGGGCCAGAGGGAGCCAGTTTGCCATGACATTGTCGTCACCACCTGCCGCCAGGATGCCCTGGGCATACAACTAGAGTAACTCCTCAGGATCGGCCGCATCGTCATAGCACGGGGGAAACAACGACCTAAACTTTACAGTCCACTGCACTCGACGCAGGTCAGGAGTGAAGGTCTGGCAACCCGCGGCGTTCCCAGGAACGGCGGATTGGGTGGCAGGGTGAACGACATCGGCCATGGGAGTGATGAGGCGAGGAACGAAGTGGAAGGAAGAACTTCGACACGCCCCTACGTGGCGCGCCAAATGTCGGGATCGGGGCTCCACGTACCCAAACAAGGTTCGAACTCTAGGGCGTGTACGAATGATCTTGCCTAGCTACAGCTCGATGCTCACCGCCCCACAACCTAGTCTCATCGAGTTCGGGCAAGTGGAAAGAAGTGAACATAGTGGTTTACCCAAGTTCAGGCCACCTTGCGGTGTAAAACCCTACTCCTGCTTTGTGGTGGATTGCCTCGTGAGGGGGATGAGGATGAACTAGTACAGGTGTGAGCTACCTCAGGTGAGCTCAATGGGCAAGGATTCTAACCTTCTCTAAGGTGGAGACTAGCCTATATTTATAGTGGCCTTGGTCCTCTTCCCCATAGCTTAGGCGGGAAGGGATACCACAACGACCAATCTGAAGGGGGATAGGGGTACACCCTATCCTGACTAAAGGTGGTCTTTGTCTGCAAAGCTTCTAGTCGTGACGAAGTGGAGGGCTTGGTGATGACCTTGGTCCTGCCGGGCTCGTGGTTTTAGTCTTGTTGCACTGGAATGGAAACCTTTGGCGGAATCCATGGGAACCCGTGTATGTCCATGCCTCCTTAGCACCAAAGAGCAAACTATCCTGGACTGCGCCCGCTGGCGCCCTCATGGCCTTGGTCATCATGGCTCATGTCACCACGCGCCTCGCAACGTGGGACGCTTGCCCAGAGATATGCGCTCCTCGAGAGGCAGCCTCGGGGGCAGCTCCTCGGGAGGACTTGATGTCATTTGCCTCGCGAGGCGAGGGCCCTCATGAGGGTCTTGTTTGTGAAGCCTTGGGGTTGGGCCGTACTGGCCCTTGGCAGAGCCACACGTTGAGCCGCAGGAAGACGGACGGGTCTGGGTACCCCCGGTCCCAGAACGCCGACAACCCCCCTAGGGCTTGTGGCCCCCTCGTGGGTCTTCTGGCCTGTTGCCGAAGCTTCATGGGTGTCTTGTTGTCCAAGAAAAATCATCAAAAAGGTTTCTTTCCATTTGGACTCCATTTGGTATTGATTTTCTGTAAAAGTCAAAAACAAGGAAAAAACAGCAACTGGCACTAGGTCAATAGGTTTGTCCCAAAAATGATAAAAAAATAGCACATAAATGCATATAAAACTTCCAAGATGGATAATATAATAGCATGGAACAATCAAAAATTATAAATACGTTGGAGACATATCACAACATACCATTAAAATAAAGATAAAAAATTATGAGTGCAAAGCTTTATGTGATTTGGGTGCTAGCATTTCCATTATACTAAAATCTTTATGTGATGTGCTAGGCCTTCATGATTTGGATGAATGTTCTCTTAATTTGCACTCAGCGGATTCCACTATTAATAAAACTTTGGGTAGAACAAATGATGTTCTTATTCTTGTAAATAGAAATCATGTGCCCATTGATTTCACTGTGCTTGATATTGATTGCAATCCGTCTTGTCCCATAATACTTGATAGGCCTTTCCTATGAACCGTAGGTGCTATTATTGATATGAAAGAAGGGAATATAAAGTTTCAATTTCCATTAAAGAAGGTTATGGAACACAGCCCTACAAAGAGAATTAAGCCACCATATGAATCTAATATGAGGTCCACCTATGGAATTAATTTGAAGGATGACAACACTTGAAACTATGCATTACGCCTAGCTAGGGCCATAAAACAATATCGCTTGTTGGGAGCCAACCCAATATTTATCTTTATTTTTGTTGTTTCTTTTCTGATTTTTTGGTGTGCACACAAATTTCTACTGTTATGGTTGTGTTTTTGTGTTTAAATTAGTGTTTGTGCCAAGTAAAGCCTTTGGGATGATTTGGATGATAGTTTCTTTGATTTTGTGAGAAAACAAAAAAACTTCGCCGAGTAACAAAATTGTTTAAATTCACCGGAAGGTGATAAAATTTTGAGTTTCTTTACACATGATTGATATACAAATTTCACATGTTATCCTAATTTTTTAGAAATTTTGGAGTAGCAGAAGTATGGTCATTGCTCAAATCATTACAAACTGTTCTATTTTTGACAGATTCTGTTTCCGTTGCATTGTTTGCTTGTTTTAATAAATCTATGGATTTTATCGGGGGGGGGGGGATAAGCCATGGTGAAGTTAGAATACAGTAGGTATAATGCAATAATAAAATATGAATGGGTTTACAACAGTACCTAAAGTGGGGATTTGCTTGTTATTCTAACGGATCTCACGAGTTTTCTGTTGAGTTTTTGTGTGCTGAAGTTTTCAAGTTTTGAGTGAGACCATGATGGATGAAGGAATAAGGAGTGGCAAGAGCCTGAGCTTTGGGATGCCCGAGGCACCCCAAGGTAATATTCAAGGACTCCCAAGCATCTAAGCTTGGGGATGCCCCAGAATGCATCCCCTCTTTCCTTTACCAACTATCGGTAAATTACTTGGAGCTATATTTTTTATTCATCACATGATATGAGTTTTGCTTGGAGCGTCCTGTATTATATGAGTCTTTTCTTTGTTTGCTTTTTAGTTTGCCACAATCATCTTTGATGCACACACCTTTTGAGAGGGACACACATTTGTTCATTATTTGTTAGAATACTCTGTGTGCTTCACTTATATCTTTTGAGCTAGGCAGTCGCTCTAGTGCTTCACTTATAACCACCACCGTGCTCTTTGTTCGTGATTTGTTAGAATACTCTATGTGCTTCACTTATATCTTTTGAGCTAGGCAGTCGCTCTAGTGCGCCCCCCTCAAAAGGTGTGTGCAACAAAGACGATTGTGGCAAACTAAAAATCAAACAAAGAAAAGACTCATATAATACACAATGCTCCAAGCAAAACTCATATCATGTTATGAATAAAATTATAGCTCCAAGTAATATGCCGATGGACTGTAGATGAAAGAGGGGGTGCCTTCTGGGGCATCCCCAAGCTTAGATTCTTGGTTGTCCTTGAATATTACCTTGGGGTGCCTTGGGCATCCCCAAGCTTAGGGTCTTGCTGCTCCTTATTCCTTCATCCATCATGATCTCACCCAAAACCTGAAAACTTCAGCACACAAAACTCAATAGAAACCTCATGAGATTCGTTAGTATCACAAGCAAATCATAAACTTTAGGTAGTGTTGTAAACCATTCATATTTTATTATTGGATAATCCCTAATGTATTCTAACTTCTCCATGACTTATACCCCCCGATACAATCCATAGATTCATTAAAACAAGCAAACTATGCAACGAAAACAGAATCTGTCAAAAACAGAATAGTCTGTAATGATCTAAACAAATGCAATACTTCTGTAACTTGAAAAATCCGAAGAATTAAGACAACATGGGAAATTTTTATATCAATCATTTGTAAAAAAATAGAATTTAGCACCTTCTAGTGAATTTAGAGAATTCTGCTACTAGGTGCAAAAGTTTCTGTTTTTTCACTGAATCAAATCAACTATCAACCAAATCATCCCAAAGGATTTACTTGACACAAACACTAATTAAAACACAAATACACAATCATAACAGTAGAATAATTGTGTGCACACTCAAAAATAGAAAATAAAAAGGAAAAATAAAGAGAACTATTGGGTTACCTCCCAACAAGCGCTATCGTTTTATGCCCTAGCTAGGCGTAATGCATAGTTTCAAGTACTTTCATCAAAGTAAGGGAGATCATTCATTCTCATCTCATACTCCCTTATTTCAGCAACAAGCTTCCTAAGAGGTAAGCAAAAGTAATCGAAACGGCTAAATTTATAGGATAAGGATCCATAAGATCAAGTTTGGAAGGAGGTGGTTCTTCCTTTGGCCATTTATAATTGATGACTATTTCCTCATTATAAATGTTTCTTTGAATATGTTCATTTAATATTTTCTCAAGGACCAACCATAATCCATTATTTTGCATAGCAAAATTATCATTAAGTTCGGAAATTTTATTAAGTAAAGCTGAAGGGGGACCTTTTTTCTAAGATTCTCATTGTAAGCAACATAGTCCGGAGATTGTAATCTCCTTATATCCTCTTGATTGTTGAGAATTTCCTTTATAGGAGGACAACCAAAATTTATATTATAATAAGCAATTGTCTCTCGTGCCTCCTTCATGATATTGTTAAATTCATGAGCTAGAAATAAAGTGACTATGCATTTAACGGAAGGATCATGAATATTTGAAAAATCTAAAAGTACTCCTTGTATTGCGGGATACATATGCACAAATTGTCTTTCAAATTCAACCAGAAGCAAAGATACGGCATCCGCAAAGCTAGAAGTTTTATTAATAATTGATCCTCCCAACATAGCTAACGTGCCAACGCAAGTAAAGCAATCATGAATAACCACTTTTCCAATAATATTACAACTACCTATACGAAGTTTTTCTATATGCATGATAGTGGGTTCTTCTTTATTAGGATCATCATCGGCAAGATTATCTATTTTTTCTTTAGAAACTTTATAAGATCTTCTTTAATATTTCCATTATTCATAAGCTTTAGTAATACAGACGGATTGTCCAAAAATTTTGCACTAGTGGCGGGAGCATTGCTAACCTTGTTAAACTCAGACATGATAGCAACTTCAAGCAAGCAAGTAAGAAAACATTTTTTTTGTTTTTGTAAAAAAAGTTAGAAGTGGGGGAGATGAAAACAAGAGGCAAAGGCAAATAAAATTAAGAGCAAGTAGATGATAGTTTGTGCAAAGGTACTTGATAGGTTTTGGTGACGTCTCCGTGGGAACGACGCCATAAATTCTTCCAGCTACTTGTGAGCTGCGTTGTAATTTCCTCGAAGAGGAGAAGTAAAGCAGTACATTCGAGATAAGTATTTCCCTCAGTTAAGAAACAAGGTTATCAATCTAGTAGGAGAACCACACAAAACCTCATTAGCAGCACCTGCACACACAAAAGCAAGTACTTGCACCCAACGTAAACAAGGGGGTTGTCAATCCCCTCGGCGGCTATTTGCAAGGATCAAATCTCATAGTGGTAGGTAGATAGATAAATTGCAAAACAATATAATATAAAGAAAAGTGCATCAAGGTATTTTTCTATTTTTATATATGATGACCGGGGGGCCATAGTTTTCACTAGAGGCTTCTCTCTCGAGCACATAACATACGGTGGGTGAACACATTACAGTTGGGCAATTGATAGAAAATCACATAGTTATGACGATATTAAGGCAATGATCATGTATATAGGCGTCACGTCCGAGACAAGTAAACCGACTCCTACCTGCATCTACTACTATTACTCCACTCATTGACCGCTATCCAGCATGCATCTAGAGTATTAAGTATAAGACATAGTAACGCCTTAAGAAAGATGACATGATATAGACAAACTAAACCCAAGCAATATGAATAAACCCCATCTTTTTATCCTTAATGGCAACAATACAAATACGTGTCATGTCCCTTTCTATCACTGGGTTTGAGCACCGCAAGATTAAACCCATCACAAAGCACCTCTCCCATTGCAAGATAAATCAATCTATTTGACCAAACCAAACATATAGTTCGGAGAGAAATACAATGCTATAATAATCATGCATAAAATAATTCAGAAAATACTCAATTAATATTCATGATTAATCTGATCATAAACCCACAATTCATTGGATCCCAACAAACAAGATTACATCAAATAGAACTCCAAGAACATCAAGGAGAACATTGTATTAAAGATCAAAGAGACAGATGAAGCCACCTATCGACTAGCTAGTAGCTATGGACCGGTAGGTCTATGGTAAACTAGTCACGCATCATCGGAAGGGTAAAAAGGATGATGCAGAAGAGCTGCATGATCGATTCCCCATCCGGCAGAGTGCCGGAAAAGGCCTCTAGATGGTATCACAGAAGAACAGAAACTTGCGATGGCAGAAAAAGTTTTTCGGGTGGTTCTCTGGTATATTGGGAATATTTGGGAATTTATAGAGGTGGAATTAGGTCAAGAGGTGCCATGAGGGGCCCACAAGCCTGGGGGGGCCTTGAGCTTGTCGCTCCCTCCCGAACCTTCATGGGTCCCTTATGGTCCATAAAAATTAATCCATTTTTTTCGCAGTTTGGACTATGTTTGATATAGATTTTCTGAAAAGCCAAAAAACAAGCAAAAAAACTGCAACTGGCAATGATCATCCAAAAACAACACTAGGTTAATAGGTTGGTCCCAAAAAATGATATAAAATTGCATATAGAACATCCAAGATTGATACTATAATAGCATGGAACAATAAAAATTATAGATACATTGGAGATGTATCAAGGCGCGCCAGAGGATAAACAAGGAGTTCTAGGTCCCAGACGTGATAGACGTGATGCTCCATCGCCGCATCCTTCCTCTACAACTCCAGTCGAATCTGATGTGGCTCTACAGGCCTAAAGACAAAGTGCCAGTGCGACATTCTTCCGCACCACACTGTACGGGATGTGGACGACACTTTTCTAGCCGTCCTAGAATGAATTCCCCGCGGCGAGGCTAGACTACGGCTTTAAAGCCGAGCTCAGCCCACCCGAGGTAAAGTAGCTTAACGCATGTTGGTTTCACTTCTACCATCTCTCCCTTTCTTTCTGCAAATCAATAATGCCTTTCCCTTTTTCTCCCAGAAATGGCTTGCTAGGGCACAGAAGATGTCATGGCCAGGACCATTACCAGATGGGGAGAGGACCCCCAGCTCGTTGCTCTCTTGGACATGGAACTATAACGGGCTCTGGCCAAGGAGAAGAAAGAGATGAAGAAGAGGGAAGGCCTTCGCGCCCGAGGTCCTTTGGAAGCAAAATCCAAGGACACTCATGCTTCCTCCATCCAGGAGGAGGAAGAAAAGGTGGACGAGGAGGGGGGTATCTTCCCCCAAAAGGAAGAGGGTGGCGTCCGAAGACGCCAAAAAGGTTAAGCCTCCGCGGATTCGCCGGAGGCGCTCAAAGGCCTCCGCAGACCACTCCGGCCGGTCGTCCATCCCTACCGAGGTCGTTCTTTCTGATTCTTTAGGGGATGACCTCGTCCAACCATGCCGAGCGAAGCCACCGCCTAGGAGGTATTTTAAAGCTTAACATGCTTTGTGAAAGAAGATTTAGTGTATACATATGACTCATGATCCTCCTTATGGCTTTGCAGCCCCCAACGCGCTTTCCTCGGCAGCCGGTCCTTAAAGAACGAGCTTCGACCGCCCCTCATGGTGGTGGGCGGGACGAACAAGTACATCTGCTCCTCCCCCGTTCATGACAAGCTAGGAGAGGTTTCCTCGCACCGGGCCGCCTTCGCAGTCAATGTGGAGGGCGCCATAGGTGCTCTTACCACCATGGCTAACACCTCTACCATCGAGGGCCAAAGGGAGGAGATCCCTTTGGCCAAAAAGGGAGAAGGACTCGAACAACCCAAGTCCCTAGTTCCGGTAGGCCCAGAGAAATTGGGGCAGCCAAAGACATCCATCCCTGCCTCTACGGCAAGTGGAGTCGACACGACCCTGCCACCCCCTCCTGCTCAAGGGCAGGCATCCATGGGGTGGCTTGAGGAGATCGAGGTGGCTTTGATGAGCTCCTCCATCGCTATAGAGCATCGTGCCCTCATTGGCACAACGCTAAAGAGCTACCGGTCTGCATAGACCGGAATAAGAGAGGCCTTCATCGACCTCTACAAAGGTTTTGAGGTATTTTTCCCGTCGTTGACTTGCCTTATTTTAAGGAATGCTTTTAATGCCAAATATGCACGGTAGCCCTTAACGGATGTCGGATTTCGGGTTCCGCAGACCCTTGACAGGTTCGAACTCTAGGGTGCGTGCAAAGAACTCAACCTCCCCAGTCTACCTACTCGTCAATATCACGACCTAGCTCGATGAACTCAAAGGAAATAGGACATGGCAGTTTACCCAGGTTCGGGCCACCTTGCGGTGTAAAACCCTACTCCTGCTTTGTGGTGGATTGGCCTCGAGGGGCTGAGGATGAACTAGTACAGTGGGAGAACGACCTCAGGAGGTGTGTTCTTGAGCTGGTGGGAAGGGGATGATCTCCATCCATTGTCCCTATGGTGGTGACTAGGTCCTATTTATAGTGCCTTGGTCCTCTTCCCAAATGAAGGCGGGAAGCGATCCCGCAACAGCCAAATTCGAAGGCACCAATGTCGGTGTCAAAACCGGCGGATCTCGGGTAGGGGGTCCCGAACTGTGCGTCTAAGGTTGATGGTAACACGAGACGGGGGACACGATGTTTACCAAGGTTTGGGCCCTCTTGATGGAGGTAATACCCTACTTCCTGCTTGATTGATCTTGATGAATATTAGGATTACAAGAGTTGATCTACCACGGGATAGTAATGGCTAAACCCTAGATGTCTAGCCTGTATGATTATGATCCTGCCCTACGGACTAAATCCTCCAGTTTATATAGACACCGGAGGGGCCTAGGGTTGTACAGAGTCGGTTTACAGAGTAAGAATCTTCATATCCAAATGCCAAGCTTGCCTTCTACGCAAAGGAGAGTCCCATTCAGACACAGGAGGAAGTCTTCTATCTTGTATCTTCATGGCCCATTAGTCCAACCCATGTCACACAGGCCAGATGCCCGAGGACCCCTTAATCCAGGACTCCCTCAGAGAAAACAAGTACATCTTATCCTGACAAAAGTAGTCTTCGCCTGCAAAGCTTCTGGTCGTGACGCTGTGGTGGGCTCGGAGATGACCTCCGTCCACCGTCCTGGCGGTCTTGGTCTTGTTGCATGAGAATGGAAACCTTTGGCTGATTCCCTGGGACTCCGCGCCTGCGCTTGCTTCTTTAACACCAAAGGGGAAACTGCTGCACCACGCCCGCTGGCGCCCGCCTGGCCTTGGTCGTCATGGCTCGCGTCATCCGAACCTCGTGAGGTGAGGCTTGCATAGAAATCTCTGCTCCTCAGGAGCCAGCCTGGAGAGGCCGCTCCTTACGGAGGTCTTGGTGTCGTCCGCCTCGCAAGGCTTGGCCCCTCACGAGGGTCTTGAGTTGTTGATGCTGAAGATGGGCCATACCAGGCCGTTGACGGAGCCACGCCGTGGGCTGCAGGCAGGAAAAAGTCTGGGTACCCCCCGTTCCCAGAATGCCGACAGTAGCCCCCAGGCCCAAGGTGCGCTCGAACTTGGCTTCGAGGCGAAGCCAAAGGGCAAGTGCGGAGCACCGCGGGCCCTAACCACCTGCGGCCTCGGTCGACGCGTGGCGATTGATGGGACGTGGGTGTCTTTGCTTCCTCAAGCAGCCTCAGCAACTGTCCCGGACTGACAAAAGGATGTCGCCGCCATTAAGCCTTCATTGCATTTCCTTTGTCCTGCTTCATATCCCCTTCTCCTTCTGCTCAGAGTGCCTCGAGGTCTACCGAATCCTTCCCACGATCTCGCCACCGACGGCCTCCGACAAGCCGAAGTCATCGGCCTCGGCCACGCGCCCGGCGTCCTGGTTCGAGCCGGCCCTGAGCACTTCCACCATTGCCGAGGAGAGGCACCTTGCCATCATACTCCCGCTGACGGCAGACAGCGGAAATGAGGGAGGGGAGGCGGCGCTCCGTGTCGGCTCCGCCGAGCCAGAAGCCCTGGGTAAAACCTTTTACCCCTTCTTTCTACACAACGTCCTTGCGGGGCTGGTCCCCCCTCCTCCAAATTCTTCTACGCCATCCTTAGCCATTATGGGCTCCACACCCTCCATCTTCACCCCAATTCCATTCTCCTCCTATTGATTTTCGCCTTCTATTGCGAGGCGTTCGTGGGGGTGATGCCCTTCGTCGTGCTATTCCGCCACTTCTTCTACTTCCGGAGAAATAGCAGGCAGTGCTCTGGGTGCGCCAGCTTCATCGCGGCTCACGGCAGCAATGCGATCTCGAGAGCTGGGAAGAAGGTGGAGCACTTCCGGCACAAATGGATCTTCATGGACGCCAAGCGCTCCCATGCTCGGCTAGAGCTGCCGAACGCGCTGCCGACGCCCCTAGATCTATGGGCTCACGAGAAGCTCACTAACCCTAGGGCAGAGCAGTTGCTGGAGAGGATGATGGACGACCTGAAGCCGGAGGACCCGAAGGCGGAGAAGCTGACTGAGGCCATGATTATCAAGGAGTTCCTGACGCAGCGCCTGGCTCTGCTCCAGGCGCACTCGCGCCCCCTGTGGAGCTTTAAGGGCGCGGAAGACGATCTCCGGTTGCGCCCGGACAACTTGTCTGACAAGGAGCTGAGCAAGGTCGTGCGCACCCTACTCGGGAAGGACTAGGGTGGTCCTTCGGACGCCCATCTCCCATTGTACCGCCGTGCTGATGGAGAGAAGGTGGATGTCGCCATGCCCACCTTCGATGAGCATGGGCTCGTGTCGCTGAAGCCTTCCCATCCCCCGGGCCCCCCGATACCGGTGTCCTCCGGTGACCTCTCCAGGGAGGAAGGGGATGGGGACTCGTAGGCGACCTTGGAGGGGGCGGGGGAGACTTCTCCCCCACGGCTGGGCGAGCTCCTTCGCGCCTTCTCTGATGACGATGACGCCAGCGAGCGCCTGGTCGAGGGGTCGCCGCGTGCCACCGGGGTCACCACGAGGTCTGGAAGTATCCCTCTGAAGAGGGTGAGGCACGGGATCCCGAAGAAGGACAGGTCTGCGCTGCTTCCCCAGGTCGACGCCTCCACCTCATCGCCAGCAGCCACCGTCGCAGAACCGGCCGAACGCTCGCCCATCCTTGAAGATGCGGTGAAGCCTGCGCCCAGGAAGCCTGTGGGAACCGCGCTCCCGAGGAGGACGCGGGAGTACGTCGCCACAGACCAATAAGTGCATCATCTTGTCTTCGCTTCCTGCTCTTGTCGTGGTGCTCTGACATTTTCCTCTCTGCGGCCAGGCCAACGCCGACGGCGAAGAGGAGGAAGGAAGATGTTGGGGCTTCCAAGGCCAGGCGGCCCGCCATGGCCGCGGTGACTTCAGTGCGGGAAGACGAGGCTGCCTCGAGTCCTCCCGCGGCCGGGTTGCCCTCTTGAGGCTTGGGGGCCCAGCCCCAGGAGGAGACTGCCCCTGCGTCCAAGTCGAGCCTGGAGGTGCTCGCGTTCAACGCACCTGCCGACGACCCGAGGGCTCAGGAGCCCCCGGCCATCCTTGCTGCTACTACTTCACCAGTCTTGACGCCAGCGCCGTCTCCTCCCCCAGCCATTACGCCAGTGGGCCGTGGTTCCTCTGTCGCGCCCGATGCTCTAGAGGAGGCCTTCTCTGCGCTGGACCGGCTTCGGGACGATCTTCGCGGCCCTGACCGCCGCAGGGCATCGGGGCGCCTGGAGCTGGTCTCGGGGTGGCTCGAGGCAGAATCGTCTGTCAAAGCGTCCTGGGGCCAGGCCGAGGCCGCCGCTGATGAGGGCAGGAAGGTGGCTGGCATGGCCGCGGCCGCTCGTGACGCCGCACTGAAGGATGCAGAGACTCCCGATGAGCGCTGCTGTAAGGCGGAGGCTGAGCTGAAAATCCTCCATGATAAGCAGGCCGCCCGGACCCGCCAGCTTGATGAGCAGGAGTAGAAGCTGAAGTCCCGGGAGGCTGCGATCGCTGACCGTGACGCTGAGCTGACGCAGGCAACCCAAGAATAGGCCAAAGAGCGCGGTCACCTGGAGAAGCTGAAGGAAGAGGTGGAGGCGGCCCAGGCGTCCCACACCAAGCTCGTCATCGAGGACGAGACTCGACTGAAGGCCAGGCAGAAGCTCCTCGCCTCTGCTGAGGAGGTAGCCACCATGGGGTGCGATGCCTTCATCTTCCTCGAGCTGAGGTCCCGCAAGGCCTTGCAGGGTCTCTACGGGGACGAGTACAAGGAGCCGATGGCGACTCTGGAGCAAGGCCCCACTGGGCTGCTCCCCAAGCTCGTTGCGGTGCTCGAGGGCATCATCGTCAGAGTAGGCCCCATGGTGGAGGGAGATGCCCGCGCTTTCCACCTCGACCGCGGCGCGCATCTTCAGCCACCTCTATCTCCGGGACTCCAGCTTCAACCTTGGCGCCTTGCTTGAGCCTGTGAACCCTGAGCTTTGCGCTGCTGCTGCCGAAGCTGTGAAGGATCAGGTGGAGGCCCTGCTGCGGAAGTTCCTCGCCGTCGACCCCATGGCACGGCCGATGGCAAGGGCGATGGTGGCGTCGTCAATGGCGGGGCTCCTCAATCGGGTGATGGCGGCGTTCAAGGCTGAGGAAGAGGCTCGAGAGCGGCGCCTCCCCCTATCCTTATCCTGCAACATGTATCGTGCCTCATGGAGGTGTGAGAACTTATGCTTGGAACTTTTAAGAGACAATATGTTTTGCAATAGTTTCCTAGGGTTATGCGATTTTCTTTCCGCTTGCTTTAGTGTTCTGCGTCGGCAGGGCCCAGCCCCGTGCATACCTCAGCCGCCATTGGGTCGTCCGATCACAAGGACGAGACCAAGGGGTGAGGGGCTACGTGACCAGTTAGGCTCCTGAGTCGCGATGCTCAGGAGTCCCCCTTGATGTACGAACAACCCTTGGGAAGGAGATGCAGGAGCAGGTCTTATTGTTCTGCGTCGGCAGGGCCCGGCCCTGCGCATACCTCAGCCGCCGTTGGGTCGTCTGGATCACCAGGACGATACCAAGGGGTTAGGGGCTACGTGACCAGTTAGGCCCCTGGGTCGCAATGCCCAGGGGTCCCCCTTGATGTACGTACAGACCACCATACCTTCCCTCGCCGGGCTCTTGCTCGGGAGGGGTGCGCGAAGACCAGGTCTGTGGGACCTGGTGAGGTGGCGTACGCCAGGCGTGACCTGAGCGTAGCCCCCTTGCCCAGCCCCCTCGTGCGACTCTCCCGAGGGGAAAGCGACGCGGTGAGGCTAAGAATTGAGCCTGGTGGCTCACCTGAGGTTGTTGCAGCCGTGAGGCTACCCTCAGTTGTTTATCACCAGCGCAGAGCATGGCGCTTCCGCTCTTGCACGGGCATAGCCTCTCCTCGTCTGTATCGACTGCCAGCGCGGAGCATGGTGCTTCCACTGGTATGTGGGGTGGGGGCTCCCTCTGAGGAGAGACCCCGGGGCGTGTACAGCCCAACCTGACATGTGGCTTGCACGACAGGCCTAGAGGAGGTGTGTATGGGCACTCGTGAGCCAACGCGGACTCATGAGGCCCTACCTCAAGGTGGGTTGTGCCTGAATTTGATTCGGAACACTTGTGATCGTCCTGCGAGATGGTTAGGCAACCTGTGCCGAGTGAATCTCCTAAGGTTATTGCATGAGAAGGCCAAACACCAACGGCCCCAGGAGGTGACGTGAACGGGGCCGGCCCGCCAGACAGAGCTCAGCCATTGGGTTTGTCGACGCTGCAGGGATGGATGCAAGCACAGACGGCATGCCCAGTCTTCTCATGCGAATGTCCTGAAGAAAGATAACCCGCGCGCGGCTCCCGCGGTGGTGAGGCACCGGGTCGCGCGCCCTAACTTACCCGCCCCGATTAGCTCATGCGAGAACAAGGCACCAAGGACCATGGGAGGTGACGTACACGGGAGCTGGCCCGCGAGCCAGAGCTCAGCCACTTGGGTTTAGCAACGATGCAGGGACGGACCCAAGCACAGACGTCATGCCAGTCCTTAATCATGAGGCGGTCGAGGGTGGGCTTGCAAGGGCGCACGACGTTCGTGCCGTCGGTGCACTGAACATACATGTGATAATCATAAAGCAACTCATAATAAAAGGGTAGAGGTAGTTTTGATGGATGCAAAAACATACATGCCGCAGGGACGGACCCACGCGGCTTGGGGATGATGCAGCCCGAGGGGCGCCCCAACTAAACAAACTGAAACATGTCACCTGGCACCGTTGCTGAAGAAGTGTTGAGGTAGCTGAAGTCGTGCGCTGCAGAAGTCGCTCCTCACGAGTCGCCCAGGTCCTGATCCTCATGAGGCTCTGGAGACTCGGGGGGATCGCGAGGGTTGGCCGCCATCTCCTGTAGGATCGCCTGCTGCCTGGCCCCATGAGCTGCCAGGACGCCCCGCATGTGGCGCTAGAACGTGGCAGCCGCATTCGACAAACCAAAAGGCATGTGAACGTAGCTGTGAGGGGGTCCCTCGCACCGGCAGACGTGGGGCGGCCAAAAAAGCTCCTGAGACGTGGCCTTGTTGAGCCCTGGGATGTTGACGCAGACGCAGCGCGCGGCCCTCGTCAGGGGCAGCAGCCGGAGTGGGTGGTGTGCGGCGGCGCTCGCCGCGCAAGGCTTGCGCCTCCTAAAGCTCCTCGATCGTCTTGGTGATGAGCTCCTGAGCATCTGGTGATGACCCACAAGTATAGGGGATCTATTGTAGTCCTTACGATAAGTAAGAGTGTCGAACCCAACAAGGAGCAGAAGGAAATGATAAGCGGTTTTCAGCAAGGTATTCTCTGCAAGTACTGAAATAAGTGGTAACAGATAGTTTTGTGATAGGATAATTTGTAACGAGCAACAAGTAACAAAAGTAAATAAAGTGCAGCAAGGTGGCCCAATCCTTTTCGTAGCAAAGGATAAGCCAGAACAAACTCTTATAATAGGAAAAGCGCTCCCGAGGACACAATGGGAATATCGTCAAGCTAGTTTTCATCACGTTCATATGATTCACGTTCGGTACTTTGATAATTTGATATGTGGGTGGACCGGTGGTTGGGTGTTGTTCTTACGTGAACAAGCATCCCACTTATGATTAACCTCTATTGCAAGCATCCGCAACTACAACAAAAGTATTAAGGTAAACCTAACCATAGCATGAAACATATGGATCCAAATCAGCCCCTTACGAAGCAACGCATAAACTAGGGTTTAAGCTTCTGTCACTCTAGCAACCCATCATCTACTTATTACTTCCGAATGCCCTCCTCTAGGCCCAAATAATGGCGAAGTGTTATGTAGTCGACGTTCACATAACACCACTAGAGGATAGACAACATACATCTCATCAAAATATCGAACGAATACCAAATTCACATGACTATTAATAGCAAGACTTCTCCCATGTCCTCAGGAACAAACGTAACTACTCACAAAGCGTATTCATGTTCATAATCAGAGGGGTGTTAATATGCATAAAGGATCTGAACATATGATCTTCCACCAAATAAACCAATTAGCATCAACTACAAGGAGTAATCAACACTACTAGCAACCTACTAGGACCAATCCCGGACTTGGAGACAAGAATTGGATACAAGAGATGAACTAGGGTTTTGAGAGGAGATGGTGCTGGTGAAGATGTTGATGGAGATTGCCCTCTCCCGATGAGAGGAGCATTGGTGATGATGATGGCGATGATTTCCCCCTCCCGGAGGGAAGTGTCCCCGGCAGAACAGCTCTACCGGAGCCCTAGATTGGTTCCGCCAAGGTTCCGCCTCGTGGCGGCGGAGTCTCGTCCCGAAAGGTTGCTTCTGATTTTTTTCCTTGACGAAAGACCTCATATAGCAGAAGATGGCCACCGGAGGGGCAACAGGGGGCCCACGAGGCAAGGGGCGCGCCCCCACCCTCGTGGCCAGGTGGGGCCCCTTCTGATGTACTTCTTCCGCTCAATATTTTTTATATATTCTGAAAATGACTTCCGTGGAGTTTCAGGACTTTTGGAGTTGCGCAGAATAGGTCTCTAATATTTGCTCCTTTTCCAGCCTAGAATTCCAGCTGCCGGCATTCTCCCTGCTTATGTAAACCTTGTAAAATAAGAGAGAATAGGCATAAGTATTGCAACATAACGTGTAGTAACAACCCGTAATGCAATAAATATCTATATAAAAGCATGATGCAAAATGGACGTATCAACTCCCCAAGCTTAGACCTCGCTTGTCCTCAAGCGGAAGCCGATAACGATAAATATGTCCTCATGTTTAGAGGCAGAGGTGTCGATAAAATAAAATACAGACATGAGGGCATCATGATTATTCTCATAACAGCAACATATATGGATTTTGTCATATGATTTCTTATGTTCAAGTGATGATCCATTCACAATGCATAAGTATGAATCAAAAACTTTATTGAGAACTAACAAACTATAATCTCAGTCATTGAAGCAATTGCAATTTATCATAACATCAGAAAGAGTCCATGTCAGAGCTTTATAGCAAGTCCACATACTCAACTATCATTTAGTATTTCATAATCTCTAACACTCACGCAATACTTGTGGTTACGGAGTTTTAATCGGACATAGAGAAAGATAGGGTCTTATACTTTCACCTTCCAACCTTTTACCTCAAGGGTAATGTCAATAATAATAACTCATGCTCCCCTACATCCAATTAGATATATCTATCATGATCTTTCCAACATACTGTGCTTGCCAAAGGATAAAGTGTAAAAAGGAAAGGTGAAGATCACCATGACTCTTGCATAAGGTAGAAGATAATAGTAACAGATAGGCCATTCGTAGAGGGAAGCAGAGGTTGCCATGCGCTTTCATGGTTGGATGCACAAAATCTTAATGCGAAAGAATGTCACTTTATATTGCCCCTTGTGATATGAACCTTTATTATGCAGTCTATCGCTTTTATTTCTTCCACATCACAAGATCGTATAAAGCTTATTTCCTCCACACCAATCAATCATACATATTTAAAGAGCAATTTTTATTGCTTGCACCGATGACAACTTACTTGAAGGATCTTACTCAATCCATAGGTAGATATGGTGGACTCTCATGGCAAAACTGGGTTTAAGAGTATTGGAAGCACAAGTAGTATCTCTACTTGGTGCTGAGAATTTTGGCTAGCATGAGGCGGAAAGGCAAGCTCAACATGTTGGATGATCCATGACAATATACTTTATCTCAGATATAAGAAAACATAACCCATTACGTTGTCTTCCTTGTCCAACGTCAACTCTTTAGCATGTCATATTTTAATGAGTGCTCCTAATCATAAAAGATGTCCATGATAATATATTTATATGTGAGACCTCTCTTTCTTTATTACTTCCTATTAATTGCAACGATGACCAAAGCTATGTTTGCCAACTCCCAACAACTCTTAATCATCATACTCTTTTTATGTGAAGTCATTACTCTCAATAAGATCAATATGAACTCTTTATTTCTTTTCTCTTTTCTTTTATTCACTCAAGATCATGGCAAAATAATCAAGCCCTTGAATCAACACTAATCTCTATTATATAGATCACAGACTCGATTACATAGAGGGATCATAAAGCAAAAACTCAAGACTAGATCATGCCATAAACTTTATTCTACTAGATTAAGATACTACTAATAGGATCGAACTAAGAAAAACGGTAAGGTAGGAGTGTGATTGTGATACGATACCGGGGCACCTCCCCCAAGCTTGGCATTTGCCAAGGGGAGTGCCCATACCCATGTGATTATATCTCCTTTGCTGGTGAAGAAGGTGGAGTTTATGATGGATAGTTGCACATTGAGCGTAAGAGGTCCTCCAACTTGCGAATAATGCCCTTGAGTGCAACGATATGCTCCTTCAACAAAATATTTTCACGTGTAAGATACTTTTTTTGTATACGAGCTAACTCAATCATCTTGAAAGCTTCGATCTTAGTTGGGGTAAGAAGATTGTGATCAAGTTGAAGGTTGTCTTCTGATGCCGGAGCTTGATCCTCCTTGGCCTTCTTGATCCCTTCATCCTTGTTGATCTCCATGGGTTCTTCCCTCTTCAGCTCTATCTTCATTAGCCAATCATCGTTGTCACCATTGTTGGTGGAGGGGGATGACATGATGCCTGGCCTTGAAAACCCTGAGAGAAAACAGCTCGAAACAAGAACAGAGGATATTTGTGTGATACAGGAGTCAAAACCTTCGGGAGAATATACAATGATTTTTTACCGACCAAAATACGTATCGTGCAAGAAAACGGAGTCCAGAAGGCACACAAGGTGCTCACGAGGTAGGGGGCGCGCCCAGGGGGGTAGGGCGTGCCCTCCACCCTTGTGGATCCCTCGTGTCCTTCCCGGACTGCTTCTTATTTTTCTATTTTTCTAAATATTCCAAAACGGAGAAATATTGCCTTAAAAACTGTTTTGGAGTCGGTTTACTTACCGTATCACATACCTATTCCTTTTCGGAGTCTGAAACGTTCTGGAAAGTGTCTCTTATGTATTCCTCCGGGGTTACGGTTTCAATAACATTGGTTTCAACATTTATGGGATTACCTAAGATATAATGTTTGATTCTTTGACCGTTCACCACCTTCGGATTTGTGCTTTTGAAGTTGTTGATTTTTATGGCACCGGAATGATAGACCTCCGCGATAACATAAGGACCTTCCCATTTAGAGAGAAGTTTTCCTGCAAAAAATCTTAAACGACAGTTGTATAGCAATACATAATCACCTACATTAAACTCACGCTTTTGTATTCTTTTGCCATGCCATCTTTTAACTTTTTCTTTAAACAACTTGGCATTCTCATAAGCTTGGGTTCTCCATTCATCAAGTGAGCTAATGTCAAATAACCTCTTTTCACCGGCAAGTTTGAAATCATAATTGAGCTCTTTAATAGCCCAATAAGCCTTATGTTCTAGTTCGAGAGGTAAGTGACATGCTTTTCCATAAACCATTTTATACGGAGACATACCCATAGGATTTTTATATGCAGTTCTATAAGCCCATAATGCATCATCAAGTTTCTTGGACCAATTCATTCTAGATCTATTAACAGTCTTTTGCAAAATTAATTTGAGCTCTTTATTACTCAATTCTACTTGACCACTAGACTGTGGGTGATAAGGAGATGCAATTCTATGATTAACATCATATTTAGCAAGCATTTTATGGAAAGCACCATGAATAAAGTGTGAACCACCATCAGGCATTAAATATCTAGGTACTCTAAACCTCGGAAAAACGACTTCTTTAAGCATCTTAATAGAAGTGTTATGATCAGCACTACTAGTTGGGATAGCTGCTACCCACTTAGTAACGTAATCAACAACAACTAAAATATGTGTATATCCATTAGAGGTAGGAAAAGGTCCCATATAATCGAAGCCCCAAACATCAAATGGTTCTATAACAAGTGAATAATTCATAGGCATTTCTTGGCGTCTACTAATATTACCAATTCTTTGACATTCATCACAAGATAAGACAAACTTACGGGCATCCTTGAAGAGAGTAGGCCAATAAAACTGGATTGCAATACCTTGTGTGTAGTTCTATCTCCAGCGTGGTGTCCTCCATAAGCTTCGGAGTGACACTTGCGTAGGATTTGTTCCTGTTCATGCTCAGGTACACAACGTCTAATAACACCATCTACTCCTTCTTTATAAAGATGTGGGTCATCCCAAAAGTAATGTCTCAAATCATAGAAGAACTTTTTCTTTTGTTGGTATGTGAAACTAGGTGGTATAAATTTAGCAACAATGTAATTAGCATAATCAGCATACCATGGAGTTGAACGAGAAGTATTTATGACATTTAATTTCTCATCAGGAAAGCTATCATCAATAGGTAGTGGGTCATCAAGAACCGGCATATTTGCTCCTTTTCCAGCCCAGAATTCAACTACCGGCATTCTCCCTCCTTATGTAAACCTTGTAAAATAAGAGAGAATAGGCATAAGTATTGTAACATAACGTGTAGTAACAGCCCATAATGCAATAAATATTGATATAAAAGCATGATGAAAAATGGACGTATCACCTGGCGCCTCGTGCGTTGTGCCCTCCTGGCTGAAGCGCGCGCTGAAGCACGCCTCCACATGGAGCCCGAGCGCCTCCCTCGCGGCGTTGGCTAGGTCAGAGGCCCTCCAGAGGAGAGAGCCCCCAAGCCCAGACTGAGAGGGCCGCCGAGTGTGCCTTCCTATGCAAGAGAGGGAGGCGCCCCTTGGCGGGCGCAGGTCCTAAGGCAGAGCCATCGGTTGCTCCATCTTCCTGAGGTCCATGGTAGAGTAGTTGTTTCTTCTTCTTGGGACAGCCTCAGGAGGGTAGACAGCGCCCTCATCATCTGGGTTCTCGACCGTTGCGGCCTGGTAGGCGCGCTCAAGAGAGCACAGCGCGTCCTCTTCGCAAGCGACAATGATGATGCCACAGCTCCCCGGCATCTTGAGGACATTGTAGCCGTGGTGAGTGACCGCCATGAACTTGGCCAGGGCTGGGTACCCGAGGATGGTGTTGTACGGGAGGCGGATGTGGGCGACGTCGAAGTTGATGAGCTCTGTGCGATAGTTTTCGCGCTTGCCGAAGGTGACATGGAGGCGGATCTGCCCTATCGGGTGGTGGAGCCGTCGGTCACTCCTAAGAAGGGCTTTGTAGGCTTAAGCTGGTGGTATGGCACCTGGAGTCCGTCGAACGTCTCGACAGAGAGAACATTGAGCCCTGCGCCGCCATCGATGAGTGTCTTAGTGATGAGGACGTTGGTGATGATGGGCGAGTAGAGCATTGGGAGGGCGCCGGCTGTGGCCGTGCACTTGAGCTGGTCGGAGGAGTCGAAGGTGACGGTGTACTTGGACCACCTGAGCGGGCGCGTTGCCCCGAGCTTGGGGAGGGCTGCGTTCACCTCACGCGCGAACTGCTTGAAGATGCGATGGGAGGCTCGGGCCTGAGCGCCGCCCAGGATGAAAGCAATGGCATGAGGCTCTTGGAAGCCCGCTCGTCCTGGTGGTGCTCTTCATTCCTTCTTGGTGGTGGTGGCAGTGGAGGGAGGCCAGCGTTGCCCTGGGGGCGATCCTCGCGAGGCTGGTCCCTCCAGGGACCCTCACAAGGCTGGCCCTGCCAGCGGTCCTCACGAGGCTGGTCGCACCATTCCTGGCGAGAGTCGCGACCGTCCCAACATCCTCCACCTCGGCCACCTCCACGACTGTAACCTCGATCGTTGCGCTCGGGCCGAAGACCGAGGCGCCCGTTGCGGATGGCCCTGAGCTCCTGGCAGTCATTGGTGTTGTGACTGTGCACGTTGTAGAAGACACAGAACGGGCGGCTGCCCTTGGATGACTCTGGGTGCTCGCAGCTGCGCTTCATCTCTGGTTAGGCCGCGAGCACGGCTGGTCCCTTGAGCTTCACGTCCTTGGCCTTGTCCTTCTTGTCCTCTGGGTCAGCCTCCGGAAGTTCCAGAAGGGAGAGGCGACCTTCCTTAGCTCTCGCGCACTCGGTTGCCATGTTGAACATCTCTAGAGCCGTGCACAGGTCCTCGTGTATAGAGATCACCTCCTTCATCTTGAACGCTGAGATGATGGCCTCATTCGACACCTTGGGGATCTTGAGTCGAACACTGTTGAAGCGCTGGATGTACTTCTGCAAGGTCTCCCCTGGCTGCTGCTTGATGCGTCGTAGGTGACCTGCGGCTGGCGGACGGTCGCGAGTGCCCTGGAAGTTGGTGATGAAACGCTCTCGCATCTCGTCCCTAGAGGAGATCAATCCCAAGGGGAGGTTCAGGAGCCACGAGCGCGCGCCGTCCTTGAGGGCCATGGGGGACCAGTTCGCCATGACCTTCTCGTCGCCGTTGGCCGCCTCGATGCTCAGCTCGTAGAGCTGCAAGAACTCGGTGGGGTCGGGGGTGCCGTCATAGCATGGAGGCAGGTCGGCCTTGAACTTCCCCGGCCAGATGATGCTACGATCCTCCGGAGTGAATGCGTGGCACCCTGCTGTGGTCACGGGAGCCCGGCATGGGAGTGGAGCCTGGTCTTGACGCCCGTGCGCCACCACTGCGGGCGGCGCGCGGTCTTGACGTGGAGGTGCTGGGAGCGCACGTGCATCTTCTTGTGGCCACTGCACCACCTGGAAGCTTGCCTCATCGCACGCGCGCGCCCGGCGCAGCAGGTCGCGCCAAGGAGCACTACAAAAAAAGACACATCCGTGACATTTTGGGTCGAACGAAATTTTTTGTTGTCATACATATGACACTTCTATGACGATAATTGTGACAAAACCCGGTATCATCATAGATGTGGTGGGCTCCTACTTCTATGACAAAAGATCATGACAGAAAATGGGCTTGTCATCCTGGGAGGGCCGGAGACGCAGCTGCATGACATTCTTTGGGCCGTCCATGATGGAAAAAACCGTGGTAGAAGCGAGGGGGAGGAAAATTTCGGGGAGTTACCGATTACGGTGGGAGGTCGGGGGCCGAGCGATGCGCGTTTCTCTCGTACACGTACGCGTGTGTGTGCGAGGCGTTGGCTCTAACTGAACCCGAGTAATTGCACTGCAGGCTACGCGTTACTGAACCCGAGCGATCGATCGATGGCTGTTAACTGAACCCGGTCGAGTGATTCCTTCGCTACTGCTGCTAACTGAAGCCGATCAATGCTGCCTCTGGGATGAGCAGTGAGCGTTGCGGGGGGGGGGGGTGGATGAACAGTCAGCGCTGGCGTTGCCTCTGGATGAACAGGACCCCGTGGTGTGGAGGGCCGGATGAACAGTAGACGGTGGAGGGGTGCGCGTGGAGGGGTGGTTGAACAGGACCCCGTGGTGTGGAGGGCTGGATGAACAGTAGACGGTGGAGGGGTGCCCGTGGAGGGGTGGTTGAACAATAGCCGGTGGAGTAGCGCGCGGTGGAGGCTGGATGAACAGGAGGCCGTGGAGGCTGGAGGAGGTCGACGGTAGCCCGTGGAGGCTGGAGTAGGTCGATGGTGGAGATGAACAGTATCCCGTGGAGTCCCGTTTTGCAGTAAGCCACACCCCTCCCGATGAACAGGACCCCCGTTTCGACCGTAGGAGGTCCATTTCATCCGTTTTATGGTACGCCCCACCCCTCCCGATGAGCATGACTCCCGTTTCGACCGTAGGAGGTCCGTTTTGTCCGTTTTGCGGTACGCCACATCCCTCCCGATCAATAGGACCCCCGTTTCGACCGTAGGAGGTCCGTTTCGTCCGTTTTGCAGTATGCCACACCCCTCCTGATCAACAGGACCCCCGTTTCGACCATAGGAGGTCCGTTTCGTCCGTTTTGCGATATGCCAGACCCCTCCCGATGAACAGGATCCCGTTTCAAACGTGGCCGGTCGAACGCAAGGCCGTTTCCTCCGTTCTGCGGTACGCCAGGCCTCGTTTCCATCACCTGTTCCGTCCAAGCCCTCCCGATGAACACGACCACGCATTCCGTTCCGACCTAGCCGGTTGGCTCCCACGCGTTCCGTTGCCTCCCGATGAACACGACACATTCCGTTGCCTCCCCATGAACACGACGCATTCCGTTGCCTCCCCATGAACATGACGACGACGTTGTTTCTCCGTTCCGACCCAGCCATGTCAACGAGCCCTCGCCATACGCATGCGCGAGTAGGCGTTCGAGACCCCGCCCGTATGTACACATATGTGGTCGTATTTTCTTTCTTGCACCCTGGCCGTTGTACGTACATGTACATGCTACGTGCACGCCTCTACATCGACCATTATATGTGTACGTACACGTTCGCGACCAGAATGACAACGCTACGTATGCTTCGACCAGGTGTGTCCCGACTGTCAGGCACTTCCTTGCCCGCGAAGATGTAGCTGGTGGGTCCCAGCAGTCAGGGGGCGAATCATTTTGGTTTTTTGCCCGGACGCACTTCCTTGCATGTGAAGATGTAGCTGGTGGGTCCCAGCAATCGGGGGGCGAATCATTTTTTGCCCGCACGCACTTCCTTGCGTGCGAAGGTGTAGCTGGTGGGTCACAGCAGTCAGGGGGAAACGTTTTTTCACGAAATACGGTGGCCCGTCCGGTGGGTCCCTGCTGTCAGGTGGAGGAATCATTATTTTCCCCGTAATAAGGAGGCACTTCCTTGCTGCCGTCGTGGACCCAGCTGTCAGCCTCTCCACGTACAGTCCATGTGCGATGGAAGTCGTTCCTTGACCACGTTGACCACGTCGCGCCGAGAGCACCAGGGCGATGGACGATGGCGAGGCCTAGGAAGGGGACGACGCGGAGCCGGAGAAGACGCGACAGTGGATGCCCACGCAGAGAAGAGTATGAGGGTTCACTCGTTCGGCTGCGGTGTGAGGCTGCCGTCGCCGCAGGGCCTGGCCAGCGGTGGGAATAGTAGGGGGCGGTCAGGCCTCCGCGGCAGCACAGCCGGCCACGGGAGGCAGGAGCAGGCGGCACGACCGGCGCTGCTTTGGGCGGCTGGAGCAAGAAGACCAGAGGTTGAAGAAGCACTACGGTCGTTGGATGGACATCATACGGTCACTCGAGCTAGAATCGTTCATATTGACTAAGTTGACAAAGCCCTCCGTCCCCGTCAACTTAGTAGGCCCACAAGTCAGCCTCCCACCAAGGTCAGTCCCAGCTAGCAGGGGGAGTATTCATTTCTTGTGCGTAATAAGGAGGCACTTCCGGTGGGTCCGAGCTGACAGCGGGGGTATGGTTTTTTTTTGCAAAATACGGTGGCCCGTCCGGTGGATCCCAGCAGTTAGGGGGGAAACGTTTTTTTCGCGAAATAAGGTGGCCCGTCCGGTGGGTCCCCGTTGTCAGGTGGAGGATTAATTATTTTGCGCGTAATAAGGAGGCACTTTCTTGCGGCCGCCGTGGACCCAGTTGTCAGCCTCTCCACGTACAGTACTCTTCCGATGGAAGTCGGTCGTTGACCACGTTGACCACGCCGCGCCGAGAGCACCAGGGCGGTGGACGACGGCGAGGCCTAGGAAGGGGACGACGCGGAGCCGGGGAAGACGCAACAGTGGAAGCCTGTGCGGAGAGGAGTACGAGGGTTCACTGGTTCGGCTGCGGTGTGAGGCTGCCGTCGCCGCAGAATAACAGGGGGTGTGGGTGAGTGGAGGGATGGTCTGGCCAGCGGTGGGAGTAGTATGGGGGCGGTGAGGCCACCGCGGCAGCACAGCCAGCCACGGGAGCCACGAGCAGGCGACACGACCGGCGCTGCTTTGGGCGGCTGGACCAAGAAGACCAGAGGTTGAAGAAGCACTACGGCCGTTGGATGGACATCGTACGGTCACTGAAACTAGAATCATTTATATTGACTAAGTTGACAAAGCCCTTAGTACGCTCCAACTTAGTAGGCCCATAGGTCAGGCTCCGAAACGGTGCGCCCCAGATGTCAGGGGGAGGAATCATTTTTTGGGTGGCCAAGCTAAGAATATCTGAGATTGAAGAAGAAGCACGACATCCGTTGGATAGACATCCAACGACTACTGCTGCTAGAACCGTGTGTTGACTATAATAAGTTGACAAAGCCTTGCATACACGTCAACTTAGTTTTTTTAGGGGACGCGTCACTTAGTAGGCCCACAAGTGTGTGGCAGAGAACTTATAGCCCATTTGCGTTTTGCAAGAATGTACAGCCCAATTTTGAATTCTAATGGAATTTGCAACAGCCCATTTACAGTTTGTTAAAAGTACAACCCATTTTCTAGCTAGGACAACGATTAATAATTTCAACCAACCGTTGAAGACAGAATTCAATAAAATTTCCCACATTTTGATGGGATCCAAAATAATTTTATCCCGAAATTTCTAGTCAGGTTAAATATAAATTTGTATTACGTAAAAATCCAACGAAACATTGTGCGCGCAACAATGAGAATTTAAGATTTTCAAAATCCATAAATAATATTTTATAAACTAATTTCGTGTTTGGTGCATTTTTTATAGTTACTGCCCAGTTTTTATAATTACATCCCATTTATTATTTTTTTAAAGCCCATTTTCCTGTTAAGACTAATGCATCCCTCCTAGGAAAGATTTGCACCCCATCGGGGCGGAGAATAACAAGTTGACCTTGCCTGGGTATTCCTCAAAAATATGTATAGCTGGGCTAGCCATTTTCATCTTGAAAAAATTAGTATCTGGGCTGGATATCTGGCCTGGGCTAGACGGGCCACAGCCCGCCCTGTTAATACCCTACTCTCCTCCAAACAACAACGAAATCATCGCCAAGAAAAACTCTGCAGTGCTCACGCCTCAAAAACACAAATACTGCTGCTGCTTGGTCCCGGCTGTCGGCCGCACCTTGTGCAATTCTCTCGTTTATATTGACTACATAGGTTGACAATAGTGTGGGACCGTGTGTCAGAAAACCAGGAGAAAGCAAAAAAATATAGTTGTATATAATAAGGAGGCACTTGCGTACGTACGGCTATGGCCCTAGTGGGTCCCTAGTGTCATCCAGTCAAAATAAAGTCATCTCATGAATCCTCATGTTCGTTGATGATGTTAACAATGCTCGGCGCCACGGCGAGCGCAACAACTCAAAGGACAACGGAGAGGGCCTCGCGGGCCCTACGGATGGTCTGATACAGTGCCGCTGCTCATTCAGGAAGCCAGGATCATCGGACACCTATGAGCACCTTCGAGAAACTGAGACGACATGAAACGGTAAGGCCGCGCTTCGGAGCTCTGGTTTATTTCAAACCTGTATTAACATACAAGTGTAATTTACTCGTCATCGGAAACAACGCGTAAAATACATGCGTAATGTAACCGAGGGCCCGAGGTCTGTAAGTAAAATCGGCGGGTTACGCGTGTAATTTGAGAGACCACACCAGTGTATATTTTACGAGCACTGCTATATGGACGACATTACCAGATGATACATGCACGACATGCATATCATGCCATCCATGGTCAAGGCTGAAATAGCAGCTAACGGATGGATTAGCAATCGTCCGAGTGTCGTTCAGCGTTTTTATCGTGTGTGAAGTACTTCCGATATTTTACTAGTCCAAATCGACCAACCAAGCGCCTTCGCCCGAGACCATCTGCTTTAATTTACAAGCGTCAGTTTTACAAGCGGTTTTGGTTGGAAAACGATGATCCAATCACGGCCTAATATCTTGAGTTGGTCGGAAGATCATATGGTTTCACGTCTAACCTACCCGACTTGTCGTATAGGCTATGAATGAAACATCAGACGATGAACTTCTTAAGCACGGAAACAACAGAAGAGGATGATCTTCTTAACAAGCAAATCACTGGCATTAGATCGACATGCAAAACAATACGAAGCATTATTCTTAGGAGGCACGGTGAACAGCTCGTGATGCCGCATGCCACAACATTCCAAGCTCAGCTTTGCAATCAAACACAAGGCTTGGCATTACATAGACAATATTCAGAACAAACTCTTAACACAGGAATATCTCAACAGAGTAACTATTTACTTCTAAACTGAACACAGGAATAGGAAAAAACACTCGACGCTGCTCACAGCAAGGGTGTCCCACTCAAAAATATCAAATGCATGTCTTCTGGCTAACATCAATGAGCAAATTTTGACAAGGTTTTCCAATTCCAATATATTAAACTAACGTCTTCTTGCTAACATCAATGATTAAACTTTGACAAGCTTTTCCCATTCAAAATATGTAATGCCTATGATCGTGGAGTCCTGTCGTAGCTTCTTGTACTTGTTTGGGCACTTTTTTCCCAGGGCACTCCACATGTTGTTAAATTGCCAATGGTCTCTGCAGACTAGTCATGTCACCGGTGTCTAATAATACTCTATAAATCTTCTCGGTCATTCCTTCTGTAATGTAGCGCAAACAATGACTGCTTCTTTCTGCAAAGTGGAATGACCAACTGGACCCAGTAATGCAGCAGTTTGCCTTGGACACATTGGCTCCTTTTGTGCAGTTCAACTAAAATCGAAGTCGGAATAAAACCGAGCTTTAATTTTGATATCCCTGTAAGCAACAATAGGTATAAGGGAAACAATTACTGAGAAATAACAGTTGATGACTTGTACTCCCAGAAGAAAAGCATCTACTGATCTACTTTATGTTAATGGGAAACAAAGCAGGAGAGTAGCAATTCTCCATCAGTGTGATTCATTCATATTGACTGAGACATTATCTTAACAATGCCTTGTTTCAACATGTATAAAGAACGATAAAGCAGAAATGTACCATTCCTAAAACAATGCAACTGATTCATTTTAACAGAGACATTATCTTAACAATACCTTGGTTAAACATGTAGAAAGAACTACAAAGCAGGATAGTACCATTCCTAACAAGTGTTGCAGTTTTGAACTAAGATTCAGTAGTTAATTAATTCTGAGAGTGGCATTGCTTAATTTTACCAGCGGCATTAGATTAACGAAAATCATAAACAGTTCCAGGGGAGAGTGGGCGCAACAACAGTATGTGCTTCCATCTACTTATAAAGGGGGTGATGCAGAGTTTGTTGTAACAAAGCAACAAGCATCATGTCTGGGTTGGTCCCATTTTTGTTCACTACTTAATGGGAAAAGACAGCAATACAATAGCTTCAATTTAACATTTATTTAAAATAGTACCAATACAAGTAGCACAGCATCTCAAAGCACACTGCACAATCATGTGGATGAAGGCCTGTACTGACCTTTCATGAGACGGACAAGATAAAATATGAATCTGCCAACATGAATAGGAAATCCAATCTCGTTTTGTGCAGTTGCACTGAAATCAAGCAAAGTGTTTCGCGTAGCGAAGCAAAATGTCGCAATAGCAACAAGTTGAAAAGATATCCCTATTTAAATAGAGGCAAAAAAGGAATCAATTACTGGCTAATAAAGGAGGATGAAACATGTGGCCACAAAAATGGTAATCCCACCAATCCCTAACAAGTGTTGCAGTTTTGAAATAAGATTCAGTAGTTAATTCTGAGAGTGGCATCAATTACTGGCTTATAAAGGGGGTGATGCTGAATTTGTTGTAACAAAGAAACAAGCATAATGTCTGGGTTGGTCCCATTTTTGTTCACTACTTAATGGGAAAAGACAGCAATACAATAGCTTCAATTCAACATTTATTTAAAACAGTACCAAAACAAGTAGCACAACATCTCAAAGCACACTGCACATCATGTGGTTGAGACCAAGATTTGAAACAACTCGCCACGAAGACTGGAAACAAATCTTGATCTCCTTTTGTGCAGTTCCACCAAAATTAAGCAAAGTCACCGATGTGACATTCAAGTTGAACTGCACAAAACACTCTTAAAACATAAGTGTTTCGAGTAGCAAAGCAAAATGTCGCAATAGCAACAAGTTGAATCGATACCCCTGTTTTAACAGAGGCAAAAGGGAAACAATTACTTGCCGATAAAGGAGGATGAAACAAACGGTGACAGAAAGAAGCATCTAACTTATCTTGGATGGAAAACAAAGTAGAACAGTAGCATTTCTAAAATGGTTGCATTGATTCATATTAACAGAGACATTCTCTTGAAACAGCATTCGTTAAGAAATGCAATTTACTTTTAACAGTGGCATTGCTTCAATTTTCCGGCTGCATTCTTAGATTAACAACAGCAAAATAGCTGTAGGACATGCCAGCACCATGTGCGTCCACACGTATAAATGGGTGATGCAGAGTATGTAGCCAAGCAGCATATATGCGCTAGTCCCATATTTGTTCTCTTTGAACCTTCTTCCTATGTGAGGGCAGCAAATCTAGTCCTACACAAACTACGCGACCCCCCAGTTTCTTTCTCTTTTCAACAAAGAGATCGGTTCCTTACAGATGTGTGTACTGGGTTACCCCCCTTTTCCCTTTTCGACCTACAAAGCAGCTGGATAGCCATTCTATACTACTTTCCGCCCCTCCTTTCCTCATTGAACCACGTCCTAGATTCTTGCTCCAGCCCACCGCACCCTTCTTTCCTCTTTGAACCAAGACCTAGATTCGACTACATATCGAAAAAGATCCACATGCAGCTAGAGCAACGACGGTTTCAAAGAAACTTATACCTTAGGGTCGTCGGGATGTGGCAAGGCGTGCGGCGGGAGGCCGGATCTGCCCACACTACATGCGGCAGCGAGGAAGAGGGGGTCGGTGGCCCTCCCGCATAGGCGCTGCGTGAAAGAGAACAGCAGCCGGCAGTGGATTGCCTCCCTCGCCGAAGGCGATAGAGTGAACGCTGCACCTCCTCCCCTTCCCGGTGCGACAGGATACAGACGCCTCCTTCACCAGCTGTGAGGGGGGAGAGAGAGACAAGAGGCCAACGCGGTCTTGTTTTGATCTGGTGAAGAGAGGGTGAGAGACTATGAATATAGCAAACCCTAGCAAATGAACGCTGAGCCTCCAGCGTGTAACATATATGTAGTGCGGCGAGCGTGTGGAGAGTGCAAAACCTAGCGAACAAGCGCTGAGGCTCCCGCTTATATATATATATATATATATATATATATATATATATATATATATATATATATATATATATATATATATATATATATATATATATATATATATATATATACTACTGTAGTACGGACTGAGCTCCGGTGCCTTCACTTCACCTGCTTTTGGCTGTATGACAGGTGAGCCAGCCACATTTTGGGCCCACCTGTCATAAATCCAAAGGCAGGTGCACTAAGTCAATGAAGCTGCGTCCATATAGTACTCTCGTGTATACGACTAATATATAGTGGAGTGGTTTTCTTATTCTCTCCATAACAATCGTTTTAAATTGTGTAAGTACGAAACGAAACTCTTTATTTAATGTATAGTGAAGAAAACTAGTACTACTTCCGATGAACTAACGATCCACGCCCACGCGTCCTGGTCGCACTTCCTGTCCTTCACGTGTGGTACACTACCCTCCCTTAAGTGAACAACCACACATGCGCCAAATTATCAGAAATGTGTGAGAGTGTGTACAAATAAAGAATTTTAATTTCAATTATTGGAAAGGTTTGAGAGTATTACAAAGTTTGACTTCAGTCAAATCTAATATGCGGAGTAAAGAAAAATGGAGGGCTACTACGTCCATCCGGGTTTTTAGTCCACACCATTTTTTAAATCAAAGTTAATAGCTGGACAAATAAAATTATAGGGGAGCTGGAGACAAAGTTGTGAGAAGGCTTAGAAATCAATACAAAACTTATGCTCTTAGTACCAACGTTGATCCTTCTTTGAGGAAACATTTAGTTCATAGCCAATTGTGTGATAAAATTGCACCAACGTGAAAGACGACTGCGTCTCCAATGCAAACAAGGTGAACTGATGAAGGATATCATCTTTGTGCGTAACAAGCAAAGAGCACTGATGGAAGACAGCTTGTTTTCATTCAAAATCGACCAGCTTCACCAGCCGACGCAACCATGAGGCGCAACCATGAGCATCGATAGGTCATCGTGGTAATGCATCATCAATTTGGCATCAAGTTTGGGTGAGGCACCTATGAAGTTTGACAAATCCTCACTGTGGTATGTTTCTTCTCAGTAATCAAGCTCAAGGAAGGAAGAACCACGTGGCAGAGGACAGTGAGGCGGAACAACAATGGCCACCCATTTTTGTGCAGTTCCACTAAAATTGAGGAAGACATGCCCGAGTATGAAGACATGCATTGCTGTTTCCAAAAATATAAAAAGGGTTAGCAACGACATCTCAATTGTCAATAAGAATTAATGAAAAGTACACCAACAAACAGAAGCATCATAATTATCTTGATGGGAACTAAACCAGGATACCCGAGAAAAAAAGCATTTCTTCATTTAACCAGTGATAGTACTACCACCATATGGACAATGACCGCACAACCACCATGTACTTTTTGTCGAAACAACATGTATACCTCCACCGAGGCATAAATCAAGACAACTTTTCGAGTGCCATTTCCTCTATAATAGTACTAGTAGGCCGAACCCTAGCTACTCTGCATGGGGAGCTGGGGAGTAGTCGCATAGAAGAAAACCCTCACGCGGCGACCTGGGGAGCTGGACCAGTACAACAAGTTATACCTCAGGTGGGCGAGATGTCGTTTAGGCGGGCGGGCGGGATCTGCCCACACGACGGCAGCGAACAAGGGCGCGGAGGATCTTCGTCCGCGCCAATGCCGGCTCCAAGAGGAAGGTGCACATCAGCTTCCTCACCTCCCGCAGCGGACGGGATTCGGCCGAATCTGTGACCACCGGTGAGGAGAGAGATAGAGTGGACACTGTCATCTTGTTTTGATATGGAGAGGGTGAGAGAGCGAGATGCGAGAAACTCTATCAAACAAGAGGCTATAATGGAGTAAAAAAAAATCTCTCGATAGCAGTGGTTTTAAATAGAATACGCGCGTTCCCGGAAAAAAGAAACGAAAACTGGCGGACAATTTTTTAAGGGTCTGTCCAGGACACATCTAGATGTGACATAGTTATGTCACATCTAAGTTGATGTTCACTCTGTTTGTGGTCTATTTTTTCCTAGTTTTTTTGTTTCTTGTTGCTACATTATATACTTGTGGGAGCTTAGATGTGATATCCTTAAATAACATCTAGATGTGAATTAGACAAACTGATTTTCTAACGTACCAAGAAAGAAAACTCGATCAAAAACACACCCCTGCTTCCAGGTCGCGAGACTCATCGCGCACACACACATAGACATAGACATGCATATCTGTGTTTACGTAAAATTCCATTTCCATCTCCATCTCCAATCATATTTGTCCAACTGGCACATTATTTACGTTGTTAATATATACGCAGCAATATTAACATACAACATCTCTTGTTTGCGCACGTCCGGACCGCTGCCAGGGCCTGTCCTGACCAACCCGAACCCTCTTCATCACCCGCGCGTGCTTCCCGCCCGAAACGGTCAGTGCCGCATTCGTGCCCGGCCAGAGCGGCACGGCCTCTCACTGGCTCCGGGATTGAAGCGGCGCGCCGTCCGAGAGAGCGTCGCCCGCTCCGCTTCCGGGTGCACGCGACTGCTTCGCGTTCAAAGGTCGCAATAGCCGACTACAACATGCATGTAAAAAGTTCTTGGGAGTCCGTGCTACAGCTAGCTGTCCTCCCCCAACTCGTCAATCTCTTCCAGTAGTGCTAGTACTCCATGGCGCGATCCATCGACAAGCAGGTGGGAAAGTTATCGTATACTCGGTTTGCGATGAGTGGCATGCTGAGCAACCGTATGGGGTCGAGCCGTGGAGGAGGGTGAGACACGAACATGACAGACGTGATTTAAACATTGGTTTTGCTCGATGGCGCGATCCAACGAAACAAAACGTTCGTTTCTCTCCGTTTCCATTTTTTCTCCGGAAAAACGGAAACTTTCCACTCCATTTTCATTCCTATTCCAAGGTTGCCCCATTACAACATTCCATCAAATACAAAGGAAAACTAACACGCATGCTGATGCATCTCAATGATTCACAGATCATAGCCAATATTTACTTCACAACTAAAGAAAAAAGTTGTGAGAGTGTGTACGATAGAAAAACTACTGATGGGGTCACTACGACTAAAACCCTAAACCCTAAACATGATTTAATTTCCTGGCTAGGTAGAACTTGTCGAAGGAAAGACAACTGGCATCCTCGGATCATACGATGCTTTTGTGCAGTTCCACTAAAATCGACTTGAGCATCGTTGATGGCAAAGATATTGAAGAAGTGTGATTAGAATAATAGTACTGGCACTAGTTCATGAGACATAAAGTCATCACAAGTAGAAGCCGGTAGAAGTAGAGAAAGATCGACATGGAGATGGAGCTACGGCAGTGGAGCAAGCCGGCTCCAAAAGGAAGATGGACTACCTGGGACGCCGGGTTGTAGCTAGAAGGGCGGTTGGGACGCGACATCGGCCCATACCGCGGTGACCCCCGGTTGGAACGCACCGACTGTGGGTTTTCTCCCTCGCCGATGTCGACCGAGTCTACGCAGAACATTATTCCCTTCCCCCAGCTGCGGGATCAGGCCCGTCGTTCTATGCTTGTGAAGAGAGCAACCTAAGCAAGCAGGCTTGTAGCTTAGGCTCCTGCTAGTGTATATATAGTGGTTTCCTTTTTCTCTCCATATCAACCATTTTAGATTGCGTATGTGTCATTCAAGAGTGAAATGATGGTTGCTTCTTCCGACTAACTTACTATGTGATTTGACTACTCCTTAGTGTGGCCCCTACACGTACTCCACCTATGCGTATGCAATAGTCACACGTACACATGGACGCAAAAACGCGCGCGACGCCCTAATGCATGCATGTCCGAGCACACGACGGAACACACACAGTCACGCTCAAGTTCTCAACCTACATGTGCATGCACACACATACTCAGTCAGGGTGAGCTAGTGACCGTATAAACACCAGAAAATATATATATTGAGCGCAATGAGCGTATTATGAAGTCCACTGACTATCTTTTTACAAATATACAGCGACAGCGACAGACAGTGTATTTATCTCGTTCGAAATTAAGCCATATTAATCAGAGAGGAGGCAGTATGGACTAGCATTACTTTGATGTGTCCCGTGAACTTGCCGAACGAGGAGAAGGTTGCAGGATGGGAGAAGCTTGCGCGCGGTGGCTCGCAGGACAAGGAGAAACTTTTGACTAATGCAAGCTCTCCCTCGCTTAGGCGGTGGACGTGCAACAGTTAATTCGGTGTCAGATTGCTAGAAGCATACACTATACTACTAGTGCTATTATTGTTCGACTTCCCGAATAGGCGAACAACCAAGCGCAAAGTTTACTAGTACTACTACTATAGTCTATAAAGGTACGTACTATACTAGTACTAGGAACCGGATGGAGGAGCGTCTGCACTCTTATTATAATTTTAAAATGTGATAAAGCAATCTTCAACACATTTGATTCTCTTCGAGGGTTCTCGCATGTGATAATGGAAGTTGATTGCATGGAACAATTGCCACAATTCTCGCTTAATTCTAGCTCATATCCTATTACAAATAGTAGCGCTTGGTAATATTTCCTCTTTTTTTGTTATTCAGCATGTAAGCAAGTCAGAAACCTTGTGGTGCATCTTCGTGCAAACTGTGCTTGCTGCACTTTGAATGTGGCCGAGAGCTGGCTTGATGAAACACCTCGCTTCCTACTTCTTTTTTTTGCGGGGTACCTTGCTTCCTAGTGACCAGTGTCTTGGCTGATCGTCCTAAGAATGCTTATATATGAATAAATCTCTCTCATTTACCCGCAAAAAATATTAAGCCATATTAACCGGAAAAGAAGGAGTATGGACTAGCACTACTTTTTGGTGTGTCCCGTCAACTCGCAGAACGAGGAGAAGCTTGTAGGACAAGATGAAGCTCGCTTACTCCTTTTGACTAATGCAACCTACCCTCGGTGGACATGCATCAGTCCATTCGGTGTCAGATTGTCAGAGGCATACACTGTAGTACCCAACATGCGGAGTACCATCATTGTTCGACTTCACGAAGAGGCGAAGAGCCAAGTGCAGTAGTACGAGTAGTACTACTACTAGAACCGCATGGTGGAGCGTCTGTACTCTTATTTTGTTATCTCTGACAAAGTACACGTTTATTCCAAAGAAGGGCAGAAAACGGCAGCCCAACATGTAATGAATGATATTGATCAACCAACCATGCTCGAATATATCTTGGCCTCCGTGCGAGCCCGTCTGTATGTTCTTGCTCCTCGTCTCTCTCAAGGAACGGCGGGATGGCTCTTTGCCGTCAATTGAGATCGGTTTGCTCACACTCCTGTTCCACATGTCAGTGATATGCCAAGAGGAGGTGCGTTGACCGACTAGCCATACGCGTACTTGGTTTTGCACCTTCATACTACTCCTCCCTCCGTCACAGTTTACAGGGCGCGCTTCATTATGATGCATTTCTCTCAATGCATTTCCACCACCAGAGAGACTTTAGACGCGTTTGGCTTAATGCTCAATTAATTAGGGCGTCGTAACCACAATCAAGTCCACAATTTTCTCTCCATGTACTGTACTACTATGGAGTGGAGTAAGTGCATGCATGTGTGTACCCAGGGTGGAAGCACTGCATGCATGTGTGTACGCATTATTCCGTCTAGTAATAGACGCCGTGCTATAACTACCAATGCTATTTTCAGGCCGATCGCTAGTCGCCTTGGTCCCACAGATTTTTTTTCTTTTTTTTGAAGCGCGCTGTATAAACAGTGACGGATGGAGTAGTATGAGCGGATTCAAAGAAGAGCGTATTGATGGTTGCTTCTTCAGAGCAACTTACAGTGGGAAATGTGGGGCTTATGATTTGACTGCTCATTACTCACTATTAATGCGGCGCAACGACCGGGCTGAGTCTCCCATGCGGTTGTGCACTACCCCCTCGGTTCTTAAATATACCCGGGAGTATTTGTCTTTCTAGAGATTTCAACGAGTGACTACTCAAATATTTGTCTTTTTAGAGATTTCAAATGGACTGGCACATACGGATGTATATAGACATATTTTAGAGTGTAGATTCACTCATTTTGCTCCGTATGTAGTCACTTGTTGAATATCTAGAAAGACGAATAGAATATTTAGGAACGGAGGGAGTACACATATGAAGCAAAATGAGTGAATCTACACTCTAAAATATGCCCGTTTGAAATTTGTAAAAAGACAAATATTTAGGAAGGAAGGGGTACAATTTTGTGCATGGCACATGGACCCGGATGACGAAGAGGCTTCTGGCAATGCTATCAAGCTTCCATCATTTGTTTACATAATTGATGTACTATACAAATAATTTTCTAGCGACATGAAATTGTACAATGGTGTGAGCTTTCAGCTTTTGTTTCGTGTGTCTTGCCATCGATGCTCTTTCGGAAACAATAAAAAACTAACTTCCTTGCTAATGCATGTCAATTATTAGCAGATGAGAGCTAATAATTACATCACAACTGAAGACAGAGTTGTGAGAAGGTGTTAAATTAAAATTGATCCATGCTTTCATTGGCAGCAACGTCCCCCCAGCTTTGTCTATATCAACAAGGCATGTTGGGGAAAAAAGTAGCTGTCTGGAGCATGCAACATTCCGATCATTTTGTGCAGTTCCACTAAAATAGAGCTGAGCGTCCCTGTTCCAAAGATATTAAGTGTGATTACGATAATAGAGGACTACTGACGAAACAATAAACACACAAATAGAAGCCGGTCACCTTTGCAGTCTCTCTTAAGACTAACTAGTTGGAGAAGATTAGGCTCGGAGTTGGATGAGGAGGATAGAGCAAAACCAATCTCCCTTTGTGCAGTCGCACTAAAATGTAGAGACGTTGCCCGTGTGACATTTTAGTACAACTGCACAAAACACTCTTAAGAAAAAAGTGATTTGTGCAGTTCACCCAAAGGTCGCAATAGCAACGAGGTGAAATGGATAGCCCTGTTTGCAAAAAAGAGGTAGAAAGGAAACAATTACTGGCCAATAACAGTTGATGACACATGCAACGACAAAAAAGAAGCATATTCCTTGTCCTAAGGGAAGATAACAACACGGTTGTGTTTGTCTAAAACGGTGTGAGGACGAGAATGCAATATGGAAAGTACGCCGAACGAGCTACGTTTTGGGCAAAGAACTATGGAAGATCCACATGCAGCGACGTGGGAAGACGGGCTGTGAAGCAAGGCCGGAGGGGATACCTGGAGGTCGTCGGGATGTAACTAGGTGAGCGGCGGCGGGCGGAATCTATGAGCAGGTGGCGTAGGCCCGGCCACGCCGGAGCTTGGTCAGAGAGAACGGCGTGTACCGCAGATCGGGACGTGCTGCCTCGGCGCCGTCGAACGGAGAAACGATGCAACATATCTATAATTTATGAAGTATTCATGCCATGTTTACAACAATTTTATATGGTTTTGGTATGATTTGAATGGAACTAATCCGGACTGACGTTGTTTTCAGTAGATCTACCGTGGTGTTGTTTTTTATGCAGAAATAAAAGTTCTCCAAATGCAGCAAAACTTTTTGACAATTTTTATGGAACAAAAGAGGCACTAGAAGCTTCGTGGGCAGACTAGAAGGTGAAGGAGGTGGCCACTACCCACCAGGGTGCACCCGAGGCCTTGTCCGCGGGCTAGTTCCTAGTGGGCCCATCTTAGCGTGAGACCGATGCCAAAAGATCTTATAAATAGATAAACTACCAGAAATAACCCTAGAACTTGGACTATGCCTCCGCTAGCCTCTATACCTTCAAAATACCATATGGAGCCCTCTTCTGACACCCTGACGGAGGGGGAAATCATCACCGAAGGCCATCTTCATCATCTCGACGGCCACCATGATGAGGAGGGAGTAGTTCACCCTCAAGGCTAGGGGTATGTACTAGTAGCTATGTGTTTGATCTCTCTCTCTCTCTCTCTCATGTTGTTGATTTGGCATGATCTTGATGTACTGCGAGCTTTGTTAATACAGTTGGATCATATGGTGATTTCCCCTCTCTATCTTGTTGCGATAAATTGAGTTTTTACCTTTTAGGTTTCACTATTATCGAACTGAATACTTTTATGGATTTGAAAACACTTGATGCATGTCTTGCATATGAATACCCGTGGTGACAATGGGGTATTATATTGATTCACTTGATGAATGTTTTGGCACTCAACTCGCAGATTCCCGAGGTGACATTGGGGTAATCTATGCATAGGGGTTGATCCACATTTTTGTCCTACTTTTTCTGGTAGAAATCTTTGGGCACTCTTTGAAGTTCTTTGTGTTGGATTGAATATTATGAATCTGAAGTTGTTTGATGCGTATCGTATAATTGACTCATGGATACTTGTGGTGACATTGGAGTATCTAGGTGACATTAGAGTTGGTTGATGCGTATCATATAGTGTTATTTTAGTACGAACTCTAGGGCTGTTCGTGACACTTATAGGAATAGCTCAGTAGATTGATCGGAAAGGATAACTTTGAGGTGGTTTTGTACCCTACAAACAATTTCATCTTATGTTCTCCGCAAGATAAGAACTTTGGAGTGATTCTTTATCGCACGTTGAGGGATTGTTATATGATTCAATTATGTTAGCACTGTTGAGAGATTGCACTAGTGAAAGTATGAACCCTATGCCTTGTTTCTAAGCATTGCAATACCATTTGTGCTCCGTTTTATCGGTTGCTACCTTGCTGTTTTTTTAGTTTCATATTACAAAAATCTATATCTACTATCCATACTACACTTGTATCACCAACTCTTCGTCGAACTAGTGGACCTATATAATTGCCATTGTATTGGGTGTGTTGGGGACACAAAGAGATTTCTTGTATTTGATTGCAGGGTTGTTTGAGAGACACCATCTTCATCCTATGCCTCCCACGGATTGATAAACCTTAGGTCATCCACTTAAGGGAAATTTTCTATTGTCCTATGAAACTTTGTGCTTGGAGGCCCAACACGAGTCTACAAGATTAAAGTTGCATAGTAGACATCACAAAGCCACTCATGATGTGTCACTGACATATTCATCCATGTCGGTCACCTCATCGTAGTCGTAGTTCAGTACGTCGGTTAAGTCTTCGAGCGTGGTGACTAGGTGGGTGGTGAGTGGGACGTAAACTTCCCTATCATCGTCCTTACATCCGATCTTGTCGTAAACCGAGGTCTGATCATCTGAGATTGAGAGTCTGTGGATGGGATCCAGTATCTCGTTTAGGTGCAGAAGATCCTCGGTGTCCATGGCCTGACCGTAAGCGGCTGATTTGAAGTACGTTCTAAGGGTTGCTTGACGCAACCTTAGAGTTTGGTCCAGCCAGGGTTGATGCTTGGTTAATTGGCAAAGCCATCGGATCCGTGCTTAACGCTGGCTCCGAGATCGGACTCGACTGGAGGTTGAGGTTCGACGAGATGTTGACCAGATCCGAGTTTGATGGCATATAGGCAATCAGGTCCGTACTCAAGGTCGAGTCTGATGCGAGATCCGATCCGAGGTTCGGATCAGATGCCGGCCCTGGGGTTAAGGCCGCGGTGCCCAAAGAGCTCTCGAGCCGATCTGGCCTCCAGCCAGAGAGGGTGAGATCACCGCGTGAGTCGGTGGTATATTCAAAGCTTCCAAACGTGATGACTTGGTACAAGACGAAGCTTTCGATGCGGTCGAGACAACCAGTCAAATTGGTATGCAGGACGACACTGCCGAAAGCGGAGAGTTGGCCGTGGACAAACATGTCATCACAAATGATGTCACAGTTGATCTGCAGGCGAGCCATTGATCCTTTGTTGGCCGCACAGCGGAACTCTCAGTGAAAGCACCAATGTTGGTACTAAAACCGACATATCTAGGGTAGGGGGTCCCGAGCTGTGGATCTTGGATCAATGTTTAATAGGAGACGGAAGGCACGATATTTACCCAGGTTGGGGCCCTCTCGAAGAGGTGAAACTCTATGTCCTGCTTGATTATATTGATGATGGAGTATCGAGTACAGGTTGATCTACCTCGAGATCATATGTTGTGTTCTAAACCCTAAGGCTAGTGATTATGATTCTTGACTTTACGGACTAAACCCTCTAGTTTATATAGACACGTGGAAAGCTAGTGTTTACACATGGTCGGTTGCCAACTAGGGATAAACATGCCGATAGGTGACGTAGTCCTTGAAGTACACACCAAGTCTTCAGCGGAGTCCGCCTTGATCATGCCTGGGTTCAAGGCTTCTAGAGTATTTCCTTGTGAGATTGGTGGGTGAGGGAGTCCTGGCCTAGGGGTCATCGGGCTGCCGGTCTAACTCTCATGGGCCAGACAGTCGAGCCGCACTACAGCTGCTGGAAGGCCGGACTATTGGGCAGCGTCGTACCTGGACAAGAGACTTTTTGTGCCTTGGTGTGTACTCCAAAGCGAGATAGAGATTCAACATGTTTATCCTCTTGTTGTAATCGACCATATGTAAACCCTAGCACCCCTAGTGTCTATATAAACCAGAGGTTGTTAGTCCATAGGGGCTAGAACAACAACCATCATCCTACTAGTCTTGGGTTTAGTTCATATGATCTAGTGGTAGATCAATTCAGTAATCCTCATATACACAAGCAATATAATCAAGAAGGACGTAGGGTCTTACCTCTTAGAGAGGGCCCGAACTTGGGTAAACATCGTGTCCCTAGTCCCTTCTTGCCCATTGATCCAAGATCCATAGCTTGGGACCCCCTACCCGAGATCCGCCAGTTTTGACACTGATATTGGTGCTTTCATTGGGAGTTTCGTTGTTGGATCAACGAAAGTATTAATGGCTCGCCTGTTCATCAATAATGCCATCCACGCCAAGGACGCCTCTATGCTCGGCCAAGATCCCGCATTTGGTAGTATCATACTGCGCTCCAATCTGACCGGCTGCCTCGGCCAAGTTGGAAACTTTGTCCCCGGCCAAAGGGTCAGATTCGGGAGCGTAGAGTTCACCTCCGGGCCCCGTGGAGACCTCACCATGTCAAGAAACTCGGGTTCCTTAGAAAAACTTGCCGATCCTGATGCTATAACATCGGGGGAGGTAAATTCGCCAGGGGATGATGCAACATGGAGCCCGACCGTGAAGCCCGGCTCCGTCAGTTCGGCCAAGTTTATCCCGGCCGAACCCCGCCTGGGCACGACCTCGAGCGTTCCCATATCGGCCACATTACGAGTTGGTCCCGAATATTCAGAGGGCATAGACTCATCAGATCTTTTGCCATTGAACGATTTACTAGATCGTGCCCGAGTCATGGGAATCTCCGACGGCCAACCCTCGGTCTATGACCAGATCGGGCTCAAACCCGACAACAGGGAAATCTACATCCCGCCTATCACACACCTTGTCTCCACCGTGGAGGAATTGGCCGAAGGATCACAGCCGCCAAAACTGAACAAGCTACGCCCCGGTTGGCAAAAAACTCAATCAGGCTCCAGGCCCGGAGTCCGACTTTCGCCCTGAAGAGAGCATGGAACCAGGCCTCAATTCGAAGCACGACCTCGAGTCTACGCCGCATTGTGTGGACAATTTGGAATCTGCATTCGGCACACCGGATAGCCCAAGGACACCCAACACAACTACTAAAATTCTAGATACATATTTAGCCAGAGCACGGAGTTTTGCCCCATCTACCCCCATGTCGAATACTCCACAGATTCAGGAAAACCTGGCGTATGGGATCTGATGTACGTCAAGTAGCAGCCCGGATAAATAGCCCATCATTACTGGGCTAGATTCCTCCTTGTTAAAAACAAGATGACAGATTGCTGCAATCAAGTAATAATAGCAACCTTTCGGTTCAACTGCCGGGAGGAAGGAATCTTGAATGCCCTCGCCCGTTGCCATGTGCAAAGCTTCACCGAATTATTGGACCTGTTATGCCAATATTCCACCATGGAAAGCGCCTGGAAGGCACAACAAATGTGTGTGAATCAACCCATGCCGATCAACCTCGACAAGCTCAGGCAAAACACGCATACCCACGGCAGTCGCCTGAACACGAGCCTGCCGAAAACAAGAATAGATCCCTCCCCAGACCGAGAATAGTCCTGGATAAGACACTGGACAAACCATGCCCCATACACTTGGCCTTTCTTAATACAAACCCAACCCACAAGCTTCGAGCTTGTTGGGTGGTCAAGCAGGTGGTAAAGAGCGGCGAAGCTATCCTTGGACTTACTCCCCCAGTAGACGGTCAGCAACACCCACATATAGTGACAATGATGTTCTAATGATCTACGAGACATTCTCCTCAAACAATCAGAGGAAAAGAGCCCTTCGAGAGCTCGGCCAGGTCAACCAGGTTACAGCCGCACATTCATGGACGGATACACCAATCACCTTTGATCAAGAAGACGAGCCAAGGGCCCACCCCATCCGAGCACCCGCCGCACTAGTCCTTGACCCTATAGTGGACGAATTTTGATTAACCAAAGTATTGATGGACGGAGGCAGCAGTCTAAACCTCATTTACGAGGAGACCCTTGACAAAATGCAGTTTGATAGATCTCACATCAAATAAAGCTATACCACCTTTCCAGGAATTATCCCCGGCAGAGAGGCGCGCTGCTCCAGACGTGTCACTCTGGACGTAGTGTTCGGCAATCCCGAGAACTACAGGTTTGAAGCATTATTGTTCCATATTGTGCCCTTCCATAGCGGATACCATGCCCTATTGGGGCGTGAGGCGTTCACAAGGTTTCAGGCAATACCACATTACGGGTACATGAAACTCAAAATGCTAGGGCTGAATGGCTTAATCACACTCGCAAGCAGTCCGGATAAAGCCCTTCGAGCCGGAAAAAAAACAACATCGCTCGCCCTCGAGGCACTATCCGAGGCTCTTGCAGACGAGGAATTGACTACACTCCGCACAACGGTCGACAGGGATGACATGGTCCTCAGTAAAAGGTCGAAATCTACGTCACTCAAACCAGCTGACGAGATAGTCAAATTCCAAGTGCATCCAATGGATCCCAACAACATCCATTGGAGCCCGGCTAGATCCCACAGTTGATGAAGCACTACAAACTTCTCTGTGCAAGAATTGGGATATATTTGCCTGGCACCCTTCGGACATGCTAGGAATCCCACGAAGACTAGCGGAACATAGCCTGAACATAATAAAGGGCTTCAAACCAGTCAAACAGGCACTGAGCCGATTTTCCGAACCCAAACGTCAAGCCATGGGGGAGGAATTAGCAAAGTTACTGGAAACCGGATTCATCCGTGAAATTAAACACCCCGAGTGGTTGGTAAATCTGGTCATGGTACCCAATAAGGATAAATCATGGCGGCTATGCGTTGATTTCAAAGACTTAAATAAAGCCTGCCCTAAGGATCCCTTCCCCTTACACCAGATAGACCAGATCATCAACGCCGCCGCCGGACACGACTCATTATGCTTCCTCGACGCTTACTCCGGATACCATCAAATCAAGATGAAGGAATCCGACCAAGCCGCAATTGCGTTCATCACCCCCTACTGGACATTCTGCTTCAACACGATGCCCTTCGGGTTAAAGAACGTAGGAGCCACATACCAACGCATGATTCAAACATGCCTCAAAAACCAAATCGGCAAAATAGTCGAAGCATATGTAGACGACATGGTCATTAGAACCAAGCACTTCAGCCAGTTAGTGGACGACCTCCGCCAAACCTTTGAAAATTTACGGACTTACGATATACGGCTCAACCTAGACAAATGTGTCTTCGGAGTTCCCGCCGGAAAACTACTCGGATTTATCGTTTCCCATAGAGGTATCGAGGCCAATCCAGCTAAAATCCGAGCCCTGTCCCAGCTAGCAATACCAACAGAGCTTAAACACATCTAGAAGTTGGCAGACTGTGTGGCAGCCCTGAGCCGCTTCATCTCTCGCCTTGGTGAGAAGGCATTGCCACTCTACGGATTGCTTAAAAAGACCAAAAACTTCGAGTGGACCGACGAGGCAACCGCCGCACTGGAAGAAACAAAAACTATACAGGCATGCAACCCCATATTAGCTGCACCCGGCATTGGCGAACCCATGTTATTATACATCTCGGCCACAAACCAAGTGGTGAGCGCGGTACTCGTGGTAGAACGAGAAGTGGAGGGCCACAAGTTCCCGGTACAGAACCCAATCTACTATGTAACAGAAGTGCTTACCCTGTGCAAATCTCGGTATCCGCATTACTAGAAGATAGCCTGTACAGTTTTTATGGCATCCCGAAAAGTCCAACACTATTTTCAAGAGTGTACAGTAACAGTGGCATCCGAGGTACCCTTGAATGACATCATTAATAATAGGGACGCCACGGGCCGCATTGCGAAATAGGCTATAGAGCTCTTCCCTTCGAAATTGTGTACAGACCACGCCGAGCTATCAAATCTTAGGTGTCTGCCGATTTCCTGGCCGAGTGGACATAAGTTGAGCTCCCCCAAGAATATAGTACATATTCACGTTGGACAATGTACTTTGACGGCTCTAAAATGTTAGCCGGACTGGGGGCTGGGGTGATTCTTACATCCCACACGGGCGACAACATTCGGTACGTCCTACAGATCATGTACCCGAACTCTAACTATGCAGCTAAATCCGAGGCCCTGTTGCACGGTCTTCGGATGGCGACATCAATGGCCGTACAACGGCTGGAGGTGCAGGGAGTCTCGAACCTCGCCATCTCCCAAGTCAATGGTGAATTCGATGCCAAAGACCCAAAAATGGCGTCATATAATGTCGTCCTTAAAATATCAGCCTGATTTGAAGGGTTAGAATTTCACCATGTCTCGAGAGACAGTAATCAAGCCGTGGATATCCTCGCCCGCATGGGTGCTAAACGTGACCCAGTCCCTAAGAACACCTTCTTGGAATGGCTCTTCAAGCCATCCGTGGCGTGGCAAGATGGGGACAATGGTGCGATAGCCAATGGGCCCGAGCAGACCGTCCATATGGAAATTGAGCCAGACGACGACATCATTGGCAGCTCATCACTTGAAGAAACACCTTCGGCTCACGAAGTCATGGACAAAATCGCACCATGGACCGAGCCCTTCTTTGCCTATCTTCTATGGCAAGGGATTGCCGACGATCAGACCAAGGCATGACGCATAGTCCGGCGATCTAAAGCCTATAAGGTCCACGATGGCGAGCTGTATAAGAAAAGCACTACTGGAGTTCTCCAAAGAGGCATACCCAAAGAGGAGGGGCAGAAACTTCTAGCTGAGATACACACTGGCATGGGCAGCCACCACGCGGCAACTCGGGCTTTCGTAAGCAAGGCCTTTCGAGCATGGTTTTTCTAGCCCACCGCTCGCGCAGACGCACGTACTTTAGTCCAGCACTATGTTGAGTGCCAGCTTTTTGCGAATCAAAGCCATATGCCCCCCACGGCTCTGTTGACAATACAAATCACCTCGCTGTTCATTGTCTAGGGGCTCAACATGGTTGGACCACTTAAAGGGGGATCCAAGAAAAAGAAATACTTACTGGTTATGGTCGACAAATTCATTAAATGGATCGAGGCAAAACCAGTAACTTCAGCCGAATCTGGACCAGTTGTCGACTTCATATCCGGGGTGGTGCACCATTTATTATGGTGTTCCCCATAGCATAATCATGGACAATGGATCCAATTTTACAGCCGAGGAAGTCAAAGACTAGTGCGCTAAGATGGGCATCAAGCTCGACTATGCTTCGGTATACTATGCACAGACCAACAGACAGGTTGAGCGAGCTAACGGACTCATCATGAGTGTCATAAAGCCCCGTCTGGTTCATTCCTTGAAGGAATCTGATTGCCACTGGGTAGAGGAACTCGATTTTGTATTATGGGGACTGCCCACCACCCCCAACCGGTCAACGGGATACACCCCCTTTTTATGGTATACGACACGGAAGCAGTACTCCCATGCGATCTCATCCATGACGCACCTAGAGTGCACATGTGTGAAGAAAAGGAAGCCAAGTTGGACCAGAAAGACGACCTAGACGCCTTGGAAGGGGAGCGCGACATAGCTCGGGCTCGCTCTAGATTTTTTCAACAACAAGCCCAGCGCTACCAGAGCAGGGAAGTTCGAGCGAAGGTATACAACGTGGGTGACTAGTCCTCCGCCTCCCTGAAAAGAAGAAGCACAAGCTCTCGTCCAAATGGGAGGGTACTTTCATAATCGATGAAGTACTAGTAGGAGGAGCATATCGTCTTCGCAATCCAGTGGAAGATCACCTCGAACCAAACCCATGGAACACAGCTCGGCTTCGGCGCTTCTACGGCTAGTCCGGTGTTGTCACCTTCTCTCCCATTTTCTTCTTTTTTATTTTCACTTTTTGGAGTTGTCACCACCCGGGCCATGTTCGTATAAACCAGACTGCGCTAGGCTCTTTAAGTATACATCTTCACATGTAATACCCAGATCTACCTGGGGGCTCCTTTTAAGAAGCCAATCAATATAATCTTCGTGCATGAATTCTTGTCTACCGTGTTTGCACCCGCCCGTACCTTTAAAGACATCATATGCACCAATTTGACTTAAGTTTTTGCCAAGCTGGGTTGCCTGGATCCTACACTTACCCCCTACATTCCCGATTGTTCGGCTAGGGGGTAAAGAGAGCACCTCTGCAATTGCTACGACCGGGTCAGTCGTGTACGTACCTCAGACGGGTGAAGTTGAAAGCTAGCGTTCTTAAAAAAACTAATGGGTCGTCCATGAGGGAAGTGAAAATAATTAGGTGTTCACCACCAAATACTGGGGTTCAGTTGCCAAAATAAAAAATGACTGCATAGTATCGGTATTCGGACGCCACGTCTATGATCAACATGACGACCCCGAAGAAAGGAACCCTTGGAGGAACTATTTCCTTCGGAAGATGTTTCTTACGTTGAAAAAGTAATATAACATAATTCTCCGCGCGCACTTTTGTCTGTTCACACCAAATGGCCGGATTGCCTGGTTACCCGAAGTGATTTCCTATTTTTTAGATCACATAGTATAGAACACTCCCCGACCACTGGTCGAAGAGGCAGAAGCCGATGGCCGGTTAAGACAACGTTTTATAATACGGATCGAGAAAGCTTGATGTACAGTACATAGATACATAGAATCGAGCACCCTACTCCTTGTCAATATTATCTATCAAGCTATCCAAGGCAAAAGTCCTCTTGGGAATACCGAGCAGCAGGCATAACTTGGTCGTACACCAGGCGAAGTGGTATTTCTTGCCCGTCCGGCCCTACCGGTCCAACATGAGCAATACTATTTGGTTCGGTAAAGAGGGTCTTCACCGTCGCCCAGGCCTCGCGCGCTCGTTCTCGATAAGCTGATGTCTTCCATAGCTCAAAAAACAAAGTCGCGCTCCTTTAAAGAGATTGGCCAATTCGCCCATTCCTTCCGGAGGTGTCTCTGTCGGCCATAACACCTTGACCATACTTTTCATGGCTTTCCGAGCTCTCTGGTGCACAATAGCTAGCTCCTTCAAAAGGTTCCCTCCAAAGGAGCTGACCTCTTCTTCAGGACGTCCTGTCAGGAGACCTAGCTCAAGGCATGGTATCTCCTTTACATTCAAACACTGCGAGTATTTACGCGCATGTAAGTCAAACTATCACTTATCAACATGCCGACTTTCAATCCCTGGTTCTCCTCACAGGCTTGCGCCAGCTAAGATTTTAAACGCTTGATTTCCTTGTCTTGTTGCTGGTTTTCTGCCTTCAGCTTGTTCTTTTCCTCATGACTTCGTGTCAGTACCCGGCCAGCCTCCTCCTGCGATCCGGTGTACCTCTGAGATTCTTTGGCCGCGTCCAGGTCCTTCTGTAGTTGACCTATGGATTCAGCTGCTATAAGGGAAGTCTGTGTTAAACATGGTACTTTAAAAAACTGAAGCGTTTTAAATCTTTCTTCCTCACCATGAGCTTCGATGGTGAATTTATTGACCGCCTCCAGTTCGCCTTTCACATCAGCCAACTATGTTTGGTTCAGCTCGAGGTCCTCGGGTAATTTCCTATTCTGTTCCCTCGTTGCCTACAAAATACCAGCAATACATATAGTTACAAATCCTTAACTCGGCCGTCCCGCCCAAATCAAGGCTCGGGGGCTACTGGGCTAGGATTTATGATTGTCGGTGGAAACGACACCTATGGGATCACAAGAATCCCTACTACGGTTGCGGGGCGCGGGGTTGAGAAAAGAGCGGATCAAACAGATAGCACACGGTTCCTTTACCCAGGTTCGGGCCGCAAGGATGCGTAAAACCCTACTCCTGCTTTGGTGGATTGTATATCTGTGTTCTTGAGCTAGCTATGGGGCGTCGAGAGCTCCAAAAAGCCGAATCCTCTTCCTGGTCGCCTGGGGCCTCCTTTTATAGGGAAAGGGGTTGCCACAGTGGCACACAGGAGGTGGAAAGGGTACAGTGATGCGAGGTTATCCCTCACATTACATGACAAGGTGCATTTAATGTGCCTTGCTTAGGTGTCCTTGCTTTATCGGGGACGGGGGAGAGCCCTGTCTCGTCCGTCGCCGCTCCCTCCTGCGTCGACACGCGCCCTGGCCAGCGGAGCCTGCGATGCCATGTAGGCAGGCAGGCAGCTGAGGTGGCGCAGCGGTGGGTCTCCACAAGGATCTGCATGCCGCCACACAGGTGCCTGCCTAGCTGGTTGGGTCGGCAGTTGCACGTGAACGGTGGTGGAGGTGCGACTGGCGTGGGCCTGATGGTGGCCCCACGGGTGTCCATGGCAAGGGCCTTGCTACGGCCCCGGCAAGGGTCTTGCCATGGCGCATGTTGTCATCGCCGGCAAGGCTCTTGCCGGGGGCCTTGTGGTCCTCCTTGGCTGGGATCCCGCCAAGGATCATCATCTTCTAAAGTGTGCATCTGATCTTGAATGTCTTCACAAAGATCTGCATACCACCACGGGGATGCCTCCCGAATCCTTGCCCCATGGGGGCCGTGGACTCAAGGGTGACCCGCTCCGTAGGTGTGGGGCGAGCTGCCACGGCAAGGGTCTTGCCGGGTTAGCTAAAGCTGCCCCCGGCAAGGATCTTGCCGGGGGGTCTGCTCTGTCCCTTTTGCTCTTTGTGGTCTTGGTCTTGGCGTTGTTCTTCTCCTCTCGTGCTTCGGCCTTACCTTGGCTCACCTCCCTTGCCTTGCCCAGCGCGGTAGTGCCCGTGGCTTAGACTGCCCGTGCACAGTTATAGGGGTACAAAAAGTGTACCCCTCTTTTTGTACAGCGACAGGAGCCCCCGGGCCTGGGCCACACGTAAGCGCAATCGCGTCGTTGGGCTAGGCCCAAAAACGGTGCGCGGGCAGGCGGGGCGGTTTTTACCGCGGTAAGTTCCTTCGTGCGCTGGCGCGGCATGGGGAGGCGTGCGTGACGAGGGTGGCATGCGTGGGGCTGAGCCCTGCGCGCATGCGTCACATCGTGGTAAAGGGGGCGGTTCGCTCCTTCCCCATAAATGGAGGGAGGCGTGGAGGCGCGGCCCATTTACTGAACGGGGCCGAGGCATGGTCTTCAAGGCGTCCACTCCCCACGATCACAGGGTGGGGAGAGGTCGCCTCACCCATCGCCTCAGTCCTGCACGCCCGCCACGTGGCTTTCATGCGCTTGGGGTGGCGAACGGTGGAGGCGGGAAACCGGGCCGCCGCGGGCCGGGGTCGCGGGTCGGTCCCAGTTCCCTACGCCTTCCGCGTCTTGATTGGCTGAGCGGGGCGGCCGAGCCCTCATCCCGTTCCTTTATAAAGAGCGGGAGGGGGGATGGCGTCCCGCATTCTTTCATCTCCTCCTTCCTTCAGCTTCTGCTCCCCCTTCCATCCGCCATGGAGAGAGGGAATCCTGGTCCCTCGACGGTGGCGACGAGGGTCGCCGCTCGACAACGCGTCCCTCCTTCTCCTGCACCTGCGGTGGCAGAGCCAGCCGTGAGGGGAAGGGGGAGAGGGCGAGGCCGTGGGCGAGGCCGAGGCGCTCGGGGAAGAGGAGGACGGGGCGGCGCACCGGCTTCGCCTCCGCCGGCAGTTCCTCCCCCCATGGAGGGCCACGTCGGGGACGACCCTTGCGAGTTCTTCGTTAGGCTGCGCCGGCCGCCTCGTCGTCGCCTTCGTCTCCCGACTCCATTCGCGCGGGAGATGGAGCTGGATCCGCCGGAGTCATTGCGGCTGCACATGAGGGGCTGCGGGATCAGCGGTACACGGGTTCGCGTCGACTTCCCAGCCCCTCACGTGATGTATCTTTGTCGGGGGTGGAAGACGTTCGCCCATATCCACCGCGTGACAGAGGGGCTCACCCTCCTTTTCAAGCTGATGGAGGGCGGCCTCCTCTCCGTCAAGGTATTCGTATGCTTCGGGACCCGTGCAAGGTGCTGCGTGGAGAGCTCTTCTGATAGCGAAGACTCCTCCTCGAGCGGGAGTGACGAGGAGGACAGCGGCAGTGACGACGAGGGTAGCAGGCGGCAGGATGACGGGTCCGACTAGGTGTCGAGCACCGCTCCGTGCGGCACCGGCGACCCCATCATCCGTGTCGCCGGCTTCCTGAACTTCTCGGGGTCGTCTCCTTGGGCGGCTGGCGTTGGGAGGCTACGTAAGAGGAAGAGGGTGGGCGGCAAGGCCGTCAACTCGGAGTATGCGGGCACCGACGCCTTCGACGCGTGCTGACGTCCTGCTGCCTCGTCTTCGAGCTCTGCTTCCGGCGCCGCCATCACCATCCAGCCTTCGGACGGCCACCGAGATGTTCTCCTGGTGTCTTCTTCCACCCGTAGCTCGTCTAGGCGCCCCTTTTTCCCTTTTCGCCTCCTTGACCTGCCTCCTGAGGAGAGGGACAAGAAAGGGGTCACGGGCACCTTATCTCTTTTTACTTTGTAAGCCTTTGGGCCTTAGCTGAATTTAAAACTTGTAATCCCATCATTCATGTTTTTCATTCCCTATGGACTGTACCCGAGTGGGATGTTTTTAATGAAAAAGGGATGCTTGCCGGGTCATTTGTTTGCGGGTAGAACACACGTCAAGGAGTAAATCCTTGATATCTCTAAGATAAACATTTCCTTGTCCGGCAACAGGCCTTGCCGTCTTCCCACTTCGCTCGACCTTTCTCACGCCTTTGGCGGAGGTAGGGAGGAGGCGGGTTCAGGCTCCTCGTTTCATCCTTTCGCTGCCGCGACTACGACCAAACCTGGCCCCAGGAGCACGGTAGCTTTAGGAAAAAACGAGGTTTCACATACCTCAGTCCATAAAAGAATGCATGATAAGGGATGAAGAACTTATCTGAAGCTGTAGCCCCCGGCAACTTTGGTTCGCCGTGGGTGAATCTTTGTTCTTGCAACCCCCGGCAATACTGAGGTCTAGATGCTGGTCCATCCATCTTCTCTTTTTTCGTCCTCGAGTGATCCGGCAAGGATATCTGTGAGTCCTGCAAACCAAAGGAGACAAAAGAACGGCAAAGAGATGCACACTCAACCTCTAAGCTAGGGGTTAGCCACCGCTAAGCACTATCAACCCTAACCAAGGACGAGACTCAACCTAGCATGCATGCTATAACTTGGGGCGCCAGCGCTTCATTTATTTATGATCAGGGTCTACGCCTGGCTTTGTACAAAGGGTTACATGCATCATCGGCAATGCTTGTACAAAAGGTGGCTTGCCGGGGGCCCGGCAAGCCGCGCCTTACGGGTAAAACTTGCGAAGATGCTCAATGTTCCAGGAGTTACTCACCGGAACGTCATCTTCGGTCTCCAGGCGGACTGCGCTGGGCCTGGTGACTCGTATTACCCGATAAGGGCCTTCCCACTTTGGCGTCAACTTGTTGGAATTCTTGGCCGATTGAACACGCCGAAGAACAAGGTCGCCCTCCTCAAGGCTTCGGGCATGGACCTTCCGGCTATGGTAGCAGCGCAAGGCTTGCTGGTAGCGTGCTGCTCTCACAGCCGCCCGAAGACGATCTTCCTCAAGGAGCATTGCGTCATCTTGCCGCAGTTGCTCTTGCTCAAGCTCATCATAAGCGAGCACTCGAGGTGACCCGTATATGAGTTCAGTGGGGAGAACTGCTTCTGCCCCGTATACCAGGGCAAAGGGTGTCTGGCCGGTGGCTCGATTTGGCGTCGTCCTGATCGACCAAAGAACCGCCGGCAACTCATCAATCCAGCGCCTTCCGCTCTTGCGCAGCCTGTCAAAGGTCTTGGTCCGTAGTCCTCGCAGCACTTCAGCATTTGCCCTCTCAGCTTGACCATTGCTCCGCGGGTGAGCAACGGAAGCGAAACAGACTTTGCTGCCGAGGTCTTGGGTATATTGCATGAAGGTGCGGCTTGTGAACTGTGTGCCGTTGTTGGTGATGACCCTGTTGGGTACGCCAAAACGGCACACTAGTCCCTTGAAGAACTTGACGGCTGACTGAGTTGTGACCTTCCTCACTGCCTCCATCTTCGGCCACTTTGTGAACTTGTCAATTGCAACGTACAAGTACTCAAAGCCCCCGACAGCGCGGGGGAAAGGGCCCAGTATGTCGAGCCCCCAGACCGAGAAGGGCCAGGAGAGAGGAATGGTTTGAAGGGCTTGAGCTGGCTGATGAAGCTTCTTCGAATGGAACTGACACGCTTCACACTTGGTGACTAGTGTCGTCGCATCCTGGAGGGCGGTGGGCTAGAAGAAACCTTGCCGAAATGCCTTGCCGGCAAGGGCCCTTGACCCAATGTGGGATCCACATATGCCTCCGTGTATCTCTGCCAACAGCTCCAGTCCTTCCTCTCGAGGGATACACTTGAATTTCACACCGTTCGGCCTCTACCTGTACAGGACATTATCGACGAACTGGTACATGGCAGAGCGACGGGCTACTTTTTCCACTTCTTCCTACTCCTCAGGAAGTTCCCCTGTTTGGAGGACGGTATGCTGCGCCCACGCTGGAGCCTGGGGCTCGACGGCGAGGACTAAAGGCATTTCCTCCGCCAGAGGAGCGGCTGTCTCGACGGCAAGAGCTTGACGCTTCGCCGGAGCTAGCCGCCCCGTGGCGGGCTCAGTGTCCCCGGCAGCATCCTTGTCGACGGCTCCGGGGAGCTCGGCGGGGAAGTACTTGCCGGGCCCTGATTTCCTCCTCTTGTTCTGCTCTGTTGATGGATCAACGGATGGATGAGTTAGCTGAAGCACAAAGGTACCTGGTTCCACAGGTAGCTTGAGGGCAGCGCGCTTTGACAGGTAATCGGCGATATCGTTCTCCGCTCGGGGAACGTGTTCAGCCTGTATACCGTCGAAACGATCTTCCAGCTTTCTCACTTCATCGACGTAGGCCTTCATCAACGGGCTCTGGTAATCCTTGTTGACTTGCTTGACGACAAGCTGCGAGTCACCCCTGACGATGAGTTTCTTGATTCTGAGGTCCGCCGCGATCCTGGGACCGGCAAGCAGCCCCTCGTACTCTGCCGTGTTGTTGGTTAACGCCTCCCTGGGGAAGTGCATCCGGACCACGTACTTGAGGTGCTCTCCAGTGGGCGCGACAAGCAGCACGCCAGCCTCGGCGCCTTGTAAGGAGAAAGCTCCATCAAAGTACATGATCCAATCGCAACTTGCGTCCTTGCCGGGGAGAGCAGTCTCTTGGGCTCCTTCGTCAGGCGTTGTGGTCCATTCTGCAATGAACTCCCCCAGGACTCGGCTCTGAATCGTCGAAGTACTTTCAAACTTGAGGCCAAAGCTGGACAGCTCCAGTGCCCATTCCACAATCCTTCCCGTTGCATCCGGATTGTGCAATATCCGTTGCAGAGGGAGGTGAGTGACGACAGTGATCTCGTGTGCCTGGAAGTAATGACGCAGCTTCCTCGAGGCCATAAGAAGGCCGAAGAGCAGTTTCTGCACGCCGGAGTACCTTGATCTAGCCCCTGCAGGAGGGAACTAACAAAGTAGACCGGATGCTGCATCATTTTCTTCCTCGGCAACACTTCAACTGGCCGTGTCGTCTCTGCATTAGTGGTGTCGGGCTCTATCACTGCCATTACCTCATCGTCGACCTCTCTCTGCGCCACTAGTGCGGCGCTGACCACCTGGTTCGTTGCCGCTAGGTATAGCAGCAACGGCTCCTGGGGCCTAGGCGCAACTAGTGTTGGCGCGGAGGAGAGGTACTTCTTCAAATCTTGCAGTGCTGCTTCGGCTTCTGGCGTCCATTCCACCGGGCCCGCCTTTTTCAGGATCTTAAAAAAGGGAAGGGCGTGCTCGGTAGACTTGGAAATGAACCTGCCCATGGCGGCGACACAACCAGCAAGCCGATGCACATCCTTGATTTGCTTGGGCGCTTTAATCTGCTCTATAGCTTTGATCTTGTCCGGATTGGCCTCTATCCCACGTTGTGACACAAAGAACCCGACAAGCTTGCCGGACGGGACACCGAAGACGCACTTCTCAGGGTTCAGCTTGAGGTTGATCTTGCGCAGGTTTGCAAATGTTTCTTGCAAATCTGCGATGAGGGTTGCCCTGTCCTTGGTTTTGACCACTATGTCATCCATATAAGCTTCCATATTTCTATGGAGCTAGGGTTCAAAACCAATCTGGACCGCCCTTGCAAACGTCGAACCAGCACTCTCCAACCCGAAAGGCATCCGTATGAAACAATACGTACCACATGGGGTGATGAATGTTGTTTTCTCTTCGTCTTCTCTTGTCATGAAGATCTGGTGGTAACCGGAGTAGGCATCGAGGAATGACAACAGATCGTACCCAGCCGTGGATTCAACAATCTGGTCGATGCGCGGCAACGGGAAGGGGTCTTTAGGACAAGCCTTATTGATATCTGTGTAATCAATACACAGCCTCCACTTCCCATTTGCCTTGCGCACTACGACCGTATTGGCCAACCACGTTGGATGGAGCACTCCTCTTACCAAACCTGCTGCCTCCAGTTTTCGGATTTCTTCTGTGATAAACTCTTGTCGTTCCAAAGCTTGCTTTCTGACCTTCTGCTTGACGGGCCGCGCATGAGGACAGACAGCAAGGTGGTGCTCAATCACCTCCCTGGGTACGCCGGGGATGTCGGAAGCTTGCCAGGCAAACACATCGACATTCGCCCGTAGGAAGGTGATGAGCGTGTCTTCCCATTTGTCGTCAAGGGTGGAGCTTATGGTGAAAGCTCCTCCCGTGTCGTCCTCATTGACAGAAACCTTCTTGGTTCCCGGCAGAATGGCCCTGGGCATCTTGTTCCTGCCGGTGGAGCTCTCTGGCACATCCTCGATGGCAGCGCTACACTACGAAGAGGAGCGCTTGCCGGAGTGGGTGTCCGAGGTCTCACCGGCCTTCTTCTTCTTCTTCCCTCCCAGGGTCCCAGCGGCAGGAGCAAGTGCCCTAGTGGCGGCAGCTGCTGCAACTGCTTGCTGGTATAGTTGATCAGCGCAAACCAGCGCATCTTTCTTATCGGAGGGAATGGTGATGATCGTCACAGGTCCTGGCATCTTCAGGGTGTTGTAGGCGTAGTGTGACGCCGCCATGAACTTGGCCAGCGCTGGGCGGCCAAGGATCCCATTGTAGGGCAAGGGGATCTTGGCAACATCAAACACGATCCTCTCTGTCCTGTAGTTCAGATCACTTCCAAAAGTCACGGGCAGCGTGACCTTTCCCTTGGGTTGGCTTCATCCCGGGTTGACCCCCTGAAACTGTTGGGGAACGTTGCAGAAAATTAAAAAATTTCCTACGGTTTCACCAAGATCCATCTATGAGTTCATCTAAGCAACGAGTCATGGGAGAGAGATTGCATCTACATACCACTTTGTAGATCGCGAGCGGAAGCGTTCAACGAACGGGGATGAGGTAGTCGTACACGACGTGATCCAAATCACCGGAGATCCTAGCACCGAAAGGACGGCACCTCCGCGTTCAACACACGTACGGTCAGCGTGACGTCTCCTTCTTCTTGATCCAGCAAGGCAAAGGAGAAGTTGGGGAAGATGGCTCCAGCAGCAGCACGACGGCGTGGTGATGGTGGAATTACAGTACTCCGGCAGGGCTTCGCCGAGCTCTACGGAGGAGGAGGAGGTGTTGGGGAGGGAGAGGGAGGCGCCAGGAGCAAGGGTGCGCTGCCCCCCTTCCCCTCCCCCCTTTATATAGCCCCTTGGGGGGGCGCCGGCTCTAGGAGATGGAATCTCCTAGGGGGGGGGCGGCGGCCAAGGGTGGGGCTTGCCCCCCAAGCAAGGGGGCGCCCCCCCTCTTTAGGGTTCCCCCCCCTCTAGGCGCATGGGCCTCTAGGGGCTGGTTCCCCTTGGCCCATGAAGGCCAAGGCGCACCCCTAGAGCCCATGTGGCCCCCCGAGGTAGGTGGCCCCACCCGGTGGACCCCCCGGGACCCTCCGGTGGTCCCGGTACAATACCGATAACCCCGAAACTTGTCCCGATGGCCAAAACAGCACTTTCTATATATAATTCTTTACCTCCGGACTATTCCGAAACTCCTTGTGATGTCCGAGATCTCATCCGGGACTCCGAACAACATTCGGGTTACTGCATATACAAATCTTCACAACCCTAGCGTCACCGAACCTTAAGTGTGTAGACCCTACGGGTTCGGGAGACATGCAGACATGACCGAGACGGCTCTCGGGCAATAACCAACAGCGGGATATGGATGCCCATGTTGGCTCCCACATGCTCCACGATGATCTCATCGTATGAACCATGATGTCGAGGATTCAATTAATCCCGTATACGATTCCCTTTGTCAATCGGTATTTTACTTGCCCGAGATTCGATCGTCGGTATCCCAATATCTCGTTCAATCTTGTTACCGGCAAGTCACTTTTCTCGTACCGTAATGCATGATCCCGTGATCAAACACTTTGATCACATTGAGCTCATTATGATGATGCATTACCGAGAGGGCCCGGTGATACCTCTCCGTCAAGCGGAGTGACAAATCCCAGTCTCGATCCGTGTCAACCCAACAGACACTTTCAGAGATACCCGTAGTATACCTTTATAGTCACCCAGTTACGTTGTGACGTTTGGTACACCCAAAGCACTCCTACGGTATCCGGGAGTTACACGATCTCATGGTCTAAGAAAGGATACTTGACATTGGAAAACTCTAGCAAACGAACTATGCGATCTTATGCTATGTTTAGGATTGGGTCTTGTCCATCACATCATTCTCCTAATGATGTGATCTCGTTATCATTGACATCCAATGCCCATAGTCAGGAAACCATGACTATCTGTTGATCAACGAGCTAGTCAACTAGAGGCTTACTAGGGACACGTTGTTGTCTATTATTCACACATGTATTACGATTTCCGGATAACACAATTATAGCACGAATAAAGACAATTATCATGAACAAGGAAATATAATAATAATGCTTTTATTATTGCCTCTAGGGCATATTTCCAACAGTCTCCCACTTGCACTAGAGTCAATAATCTAGTTACATTGTGATGAATCGAACACCCATAGAGTTCTGGTGCTGATCATGTTTTGCCTTAGGGAGAGGTTTAGTCAACGGATCTGCGACATTCAGATCCGTGTGCACTTTACAAATTTCTATGTCTCCATCTTGAACATTTTCACGAATGGAGTTGAAGCGACGCTTGATGTGCCTGGTCTTCTTGTGAAACCTGGGCTCCTTGGCAAGTGCAATAGCTCCAGTGTTGTCATAGAAGAGTTTGATTGGCCCCGACGCATTGGGTATGACTCCGAGGTCGGTGATGAACTCCTTCACCCAAATTGCTTCATGTGCTGCCTCCGAGTCTGCCATGTAGATCCCGCCACAATGCTCTGCTTGCAACTGCACCAGCTTACTACCCCACCATTCAAAATATACACGTATCTGGTTTGTGACTTAGAGTCATCCAGATCTGTGTCGAAACTAGCGTCGACGTAACCCTTTACGACGAGCTCTTCATCACCTCCATAAACGAGAAACGTTTCCTTAGTCCTTTTCAGGTACTTCAGGATATTCTTGACCGCTGTCCAGTGTTCCTTGCCGGGATTACTTTGGTACCTTCCTACCAAACTTACGGCAAGGTTTACATCAGGTCTGGTACATAGCATGGCATACATAATAGACCCTATGGCTGAGGCATAGGGGATGACACTCATATCTTCTATATCTTCTGCCGTGGTCGGACATTGAGCTAAGCTCAATTTCACACCTTGTAACACAGGTAAGAACCCTTTCTTAGATTGATCCATATTGAACTTCTTCAATATCTTATCAAGGTATGTGCTTTGTGAAAGACCTATGAGGCGTCTCGATCTATCTCTATAGATCTTGATGCCTAATATATAAGCAGCTTCTCCAAGGTCCTTCATTGAAAAACTCTTATTCAAGTAGGCCTTAATGCTGTCCAAGAGTTCTATATTATTTCCCATCAAAAGTATGTCGTCTACATATAGTATGAGAAATGCTACAGAGCTCCCACTCACTTTCTTGTAAACACAGGCTTCTCCATAAGTCTGTGTAAACCCAAACGCTTTGATCATCTCATCAAAGCGAATGTTCCAACTCCGAGATGCTTGCACCAGCCCATAAATCGAGCGTTGGAGCTTGCACACCTTGTCAGCATTCTTAGGATCGACAAAACCTTCCGGCTGCATCATATACAATTCTTCCTTAAGGAAACCATTAAGGAATGTCGTTTTGACGTCCATTTGCCATATTTCATAATCGTAGAATGCGGCAATTGCTAACATGATTCGGACGGACTTCAGCTTCGCTACCGGTGAGAAAGTCTCATCGTAGTCAATTCCTTGAACTTGTCGATAACCCTTAGCGACAAGCCGAGCTTTATAGATGGTCACATTACCATCCGCGTCTGTCTTCTTCTTAAAGATCCATTTATTTTCTATGGCTCGCCGCTCAACGGGCAAGTCAGTCAAAGTCCATACTTTGTTTTCATACATGGATCCTATCTCGGATTTCATGGCTTCCAGCCATTTGTCGGAATCCGGGCCCGCCATTGCTTCCTCATAGTTCGAAGGTTCACTGTTGTCTAACAACATGATTTCCAAGACAGGGTTGCCGTACCACTCTGGTGCGGAACGTGTCCTTGTGGATCTTCGAATTTCAGTAGGAGCTTGATTAGAAGTATCTTGATCATTATCATTATTTTCCTCTCTAGTCGGTGCAGGCACCTCAGGAACATTTTCATGAGTTTCGCCATTTTCCGGTTCAAGAGGTAACACTTCATCAAGTTCTACTTTCCTCCCACTTACTTCTTTCGAGAGAAACTCTTTCTCTAGAAAGGATCCATTCTTGGCAACAAAGATCTTGCCTTTGGATCTGAGGTAGAAGGTATACCCAATAGTTTCTTTAGGGTATCCTATGAAGACGCATTTTTCCGACTTGGGTTCGAGCTTTTCAGGTTGAAGTTTCTTGACATAAGCATCGCATCCCCAAACTTTTAGAAACGACAGCTTAGGTTTCTTCCCAAACCATAATTCATACAGTGTCGTCTCAACGGATTTCGACGGAGCCCTATTTAAAGTGAATGCGGCAGTCTCTAAAGCATAGCCCCAAAAAGATAGCGGTAAGTCGCTAAGAGACATCATAGATCGCACCATATCTAATAGAGTGCGATTACGACGTACGGACACACCATTACGCTGAGGTGTTCCAGGCGGCGTGAGTTGTGAAACTATTCCACATTTTCTTAAGTGTGTGCCAAATTCATGACTCAAGTATTCTCCTCCACGATCTGATCGTAGAAACTTGATCTTTTTATCACGTTGATTTTCAACCTCACTCTGAAATTCCTTGAACTTTTCAAAGGTTTCAGACTTGTGTTTCATTAAGTAGATATACCCATATCTACTCAAGTCATCAGTGAGGGTGAGAACATAACGATAGCCACCGCGAGCCTCAACACTCATTGGACCGCACACATCGGTATGTATGATTTCCAATAAGTTGGTTGCTCGCTCCATTGTTCCTGAGAACGGAGTCTTGGTCATTTTACCCATGAGGCATGGTTCGCATGTGTCAAATGATTCATAATCAAGAGACTCTAAAAGTCCATCTGCATGGAGCTTCTTCATGCGTTTGACACCTATGTGACCAAGGCGGCAGTGCCACAAATATGTGGGACTATTGTTATCAAATTTAACTCTTTTGGTATTCACACTATGAATATGTGTATCATCACGTACGAGATTCATTAAGAATAAACCATTAACCATCGGAGCATGACCATAAAACATATCTCTCATATAAATAGAACAACCATTATTCTCGGATTTAAATGAGTAGCCATCTCGAATTAAACGAGATCCAGATACAATGTTCATGCTCAAACTTGGCACTAAATAACAATTATTGAGGTTTAAAACTAATCCCGTAGGTAAATGTAGAGGTAACATGCCGACGGCGATCACATCGACCTTGGAACCATTCCCGACGCGCATCGTCACCTCGTCCTTTGCCAGTCTCCGTTTATTCCGCAGCTCCTGCTTTGAGTTACAAATGTGAGCAACTGCACCGGTATCAAATACTCAAGAGCTACTACGAGTACTGGTAAGGTACACATCAATTACATGTATATCACATATACCTTTGGTTTTGCCGGCCTTCTTGTCCGCTAAGTATTTGGGGCAGTTCCGCTTCCAGTGACCACTTCCCTTGCAATAAAAACACTCAGTCTCGGGCTTGGGTCCATTCTTTGGCTTCTTCCCGGCAACTTGCTTACCGGGCGCGGCAACTTCCTTGCCGTCCTTCTTGAAGTTCTTTTTACCCTTGCCCTTCTTGAACTTAGTGGTTTTATTCACCATCAATACTTGATGCTCCTTCTTGATTTCTACCTCTGCTGATTTCAGCATAGCATATACCTCAGGAATGGTCTTTACCATCCCCTGCATATTGTAGTTCATCACAAAGCTCTTGTAGCTAGGTGGAAGCGACTGGAGGATTCTGTCAATGACCGCTTCATCCGGGAGATTAACTTCCAGTTGAGTCAAGCGGTTGTGCAACCCAGACATCTTGAGTATGTGTTCACTGACAGAGCCATTTTCCTCCATCTTACAGCTAAAGAATTTGTCGGAGACTTCATATCTCTCGACCCGGGCATGAGCTTGGAAAACCATTTTCAGCTCTTCGAACATCTCATATGCTCCATGTCTCTCAAAACGCTTTTGGAGCCCCGGCTCTAAGCTGTAAAGCATGCCGCACTGAACGAGGGAGTAATCATCGCAGCGTGACTGCCAAGCGTTCATAACGTCTTGTTCTGTAGGGAGAATAGGTGCGTCACCCAGCGGTGCTCGTAGGACATAATCTTTCTTGGCAGCTATGAGGATGATCCTCAGGTTCCGGACCCAGTCCGTATAGTTGCTGCCATCGTCTTTCAGCTTGGTTTTCTCTAGGAACGCGTTGAAGTTGAGGACTACGTTGGCCATTTGATCTACAAGACATATCGTAAATATTTTAGACTAAGTTCATGATAATAAAGTTCATTTAATCAAATTATTTAATGAACTCCCACTTAGATAGACATCCCTCTTCTAGTCATCTAAGTATTACATGATCCGAGTCAACTAGGCCGTGTCCGATCATCACGTGAGACGGACTAGTCAACATCGGTGAACATCTTCATGTTGATCGTATCTTGTATATGACTCATGCTCGACCTTTCGGTCTTCTGTGTTCCGAGGCCATGTCTGTACATGCTAGGCTCGTCAAGTCAACCTAAGTGTTTTGCGTGTGTAAATCTATCTTACACCCGTTGTATGTGAACGTTAGAATCTATCACACCCGATCATCACGTGGTGCTTCGAAACAACGAACTGTCGCAACGGTGCACAGTTAGGGGGAACACTTTCTTGAAATTATTATGAGGGATCATCTTATTTACTACTGTCGTTCTAAGTAAACAAGATGCAAAACATGATAAACATCACATGCAATCAAATAATAAACGTGACATGATATGGCCAATATCACATAGCTCCTTTGATCTCCATCTTGGGGCTCCATGATCATCTTGTCACCGGCTTGACACCATGATCTCCATCATTGTGTCTCCATGAAGTTGCTCGCCAACTATTACTTCTACTACTATGGCTAACGCGTTTAGCAATAAAGTAAAGTAATTTACATGGCGTTTCTCAATGACACGCAGGTCATACAAAAATAAAGACAACTCCTATGGCTCCTGCCGGTTGTCATACTCATCGACATGCAAGTCGTGATTCCTATTACAATAGCATGAACATCTCATACATCACATATAGATCATTCATCATTCATCACAACTTTGGCCATATCATATCACAAAGCACTTGCTGCAAAAACAAGTTAGACGTCCTCTAATTGTTGTTGCAAGTTTTACGTGGCTGAATTAGGGTTCTAGCAAGAACGTTTTCTTACCTACGTGAAAGCCACAACGTGATTTGTCAACTTCTATTTACCCTTCATAAGGACCCTTTTCATCGAATCCGCTCCAACTAAAGTGGGAGAGACAGACACCCGCCAGCCACCTTATGCAACTAGTGCATGTTAGTCGGTGGAACCGGTCTCACGTAAGAGTACGTGTAAGGTTGGTCCGGGCCGCTTCATCCCACAATACCGCTGAAGCAAGATAAGACTAGTAGCGGCAAGAAAGTTTACAACATCTACGCCCACAACAAATTGTGTTCTACTCGTGCAATAGAGAACTACGCATAGACCTAGCTCTGATACCACTGTTGGGGAACGTTGCAGAAAATTAAAAATTTTCCTACGGTTTCACCAAGATCCATCTATGAGTTCATCTAGGCAACGAGTCATGGGAGAGAGATTGCATCTACATACCACTTTGTAGATCGCGAGCGGAAGCGTTCAACGAACGGGGATGAGGTAGTCGTACACGACGTGATCCAAATCACCAGAGATCCTAGCACCGAAAGGACGGCACCTCCGCGTTCAACACATGTACGGTCAGCGTGAGGTCTCCTTCTTCTTGATCCAGCAAGGCAAATGAGAAGTTGGGGAAGATGGCTCCAGCAGCAGCACGACGGCGTGGTGATGGTGGAATTACAGTACTCCGGCAGGGCTTCGCCGAGCTCTACGGAGGAGGAGGAGGTGTTGGGGAGGGAGAGGGAGGCGCCAGGAGCAAGGGTGTGCTGCCCCCCTTCCCCTCCCCCCTTTATATAGCCCCTTGGGGGGCGCCGGCCCTAGGAGATGGAATCTCCTAGGGGGGGCGGCGGCCAAGGGTGGGGCTTACCCCCCAAGCAAGGGGGCGCCCCCCCTCTTTAGGGTTTCCCCCCTCTAGGCGCATGGGCCTCTAGGGGCTGGTTCCCCTTGGCCCATGAAGGCCAAGGCGCACCCCTAGAGCCCATGTGGCCCCCCGAGGCAGGTGGCCCCACCCGGTGGACCCCCGGGACCCTCCGGTGGTCCCGGTACAATACCGATAACCCCGAAACTTGTCCCGATGGCCAAAACAGCACTTTCTATATATAATTCTTTACCTCCGGACTATTCCGAAACTCCTCGTGACGTTCGGGATCTCATCCGGGACTCCGAACAACATTCGGGTTACTGCATATACATATCTTCACAACCCTAGCGTCACCGAACCTTAAGTGTGTAGACCCTATGGGTTCAGGAGACATGCAGACATGACCGAGACGGCTCTCGGGCAATAACCAACAGCGGGATCTGGATACCCATGTTGGCTCCCACATGCTCCACGATGATCTCATCGAATGAACCACGATGTCGAGGATTCAATTAATCCCGTATACGATTCCCTTTGTCAATCGGTATTTTACTTGCCCGAGATTCGATCGTCGGTATCCCAATACCTCGTTCAATCTCGTTACCGGCAAGTCACTTTTCTCGTACCGTAATGCATGATCCCGCGATCAAACACTTTGATCACATTGAGCTCATTATGATGATGCATTACCGAGAGGGCCCGGTGATACCTCTCCGTCAAGCGGAGTGACAAATCCCAGTCTCGATCCGTGTCAACCCAACAGACACTTTCAGAGATACCCGTAGTATACCTTTATAGTCACCCAGTTACGTTGTGACGTTTGGTACACCCAAAGCACTCCTACGGTATCCGGGAGTTACACGATCTCATGGTCTAAGGAAAGGATACTTGACATTGGAAAACTCTAGCAAACGAACTATGCGATCTTATGCTATGTTTAGGATTGGGTCTTGTCCATCACATCATTCTCCTAATGATGTGATCTCGTTATCATTGACATCCAATGCCCATAGTCAGGAAACCATGACTATCTGTTGATCAACGAGCTAGTCAACTAGAGGCTTACTAGGGACACGTTGTTGTCTATTATTCACACATGTATTACGATTTCCGGATAACACAATTATAGCACGAATAAAGACAATTATCATGAACAAGGAAATATAATAATAATGCTTTTATTATTGCCTCTAGGGCATATTTCCAACAGAAACGTGCCCGTCTCTTCGAGGTCTCCATCAGGAATCTGCAGTTTCTCGATCACGGCAGGAGAGATCAAGTTCAGACCGGCCCCGCCATCAACTAGCATCTTCGTCACCTTGAGGTTGGGAATTGTTGGCGAAACCAACAATGGCAAGCACCCGACCGCAGTAGTGCGATCAGGGTGGTCCTCGGTGTCAAAAATGATAGGTGTGTTGGACCACTTCAGCGGCCTTTGGGCACCAAACGACGGCTCTGCCGCTGTAATCGCTCGCACCCACTGTTTAAGCCGGCGGTGAGAAGTATGCAGCGAGGCGCCGCCGTTGATGCACATGGCCTCTGTAGCTTTCTGAAACTCTTGGTCGCCGGACTCATCGTCCTCTTCGTGATCGTCGTCTTCTGGCTTCCTGTCACGGCCCCGGGCGGGCCTCTCCTGTTGCTTATCCTTGCTGCGACGGCCCGCCTGGCCGCACGCTTCTTGCCGGACCCTTCAGCACCGTCTTGGCCCTTCTCCTTGTCCCACCTCTCATATTCAGCCCTCTGCTTCTCAGCGAGGAGCTCAACCTATCGGCAGTCCTGGTGAGCATGGCCTTTGGTGCGATGGATCTTGCAGTATCGCTTGTCGGAGTTTCCTGACTTCTCGGCAGCCGCCAAGGCCCGGCAGGCGACACATCCGGCAATTTCCTTGCCGGGGTCATCTGCCTTGGTTTTCTTGGTGGAGCCGGTGTCATCAGATCCCTCGACGGCAAGCACGGCTTTCCCTTTGTGCTTCCTATTGCGGCGCCGGCCTTTCTTCGCCGGAGCGGCAGTATCCTCATCCGAGGAGTCAGTTTCCACGCTGGCATCCTCGCCGGGGTACTTCCTTCCCTCTTCAGCTCGGGCACATCTGTCAGCAAGAACATAGAGTTCTGCCACATCTTTCACCTTGTTCATTGCCAGCTCTTCGCGCATCTTGCGGTTATGCACGTTCTGATGGAACACGCTGATGATGGCGGCAGGATGAACATCAGGGATGTTGTACTGTATCCGGCTGAACCTCTGTATATACTTGCGGAGACTCTCGCCTCCCTTCTCGGGGATGACGTGCAGATCGCTTGCTTTGCCATGAGCTTGGTGACCGCCAGTGAAGGCGCCCACGAACTCATGGCACAAATCCGACCAGGAGGAAATGGAGTCCACCGGCAAGTGCATCAACCATGACATGGCGTTGGGTTTAAGAGCCAACGGAAAGTAACTCGCAAGCACCTTATCATCGCGGGCTCCGGCAGCCTGCATCACGATGGTGTGAATGCTGAGGAACTCGGACGGGTGGGTCTTGCCGCCGTACTTCTCGCCCACGTCAGGTTTGAAGGTGCGGTGAGTGGGCCACTGGAACTGCCGCAGCTCACGGGCAAAAGCCGGACAGCCTACCTCATAAGGCAGGCCTCCAGGGCTCTCCGGTGCCGGGGGGTTCATAGTAGGCCCTGCTCGCCTGTCTGACTGGTGGCGCGCTCCGCGCTGGCGGTCGATAGTGGTTCGAGCGTCTTCATGCTCTCGATCCCGAAGGACCTGGCGCTGGTCACAGTGGGTCCGCGGGTCGGACGACGCTATGGAGATTTCGTCGCCCATAACGACGCGACGGGCAGGCGTCCGCGGTACCGGGCGAGGAGGAGGCGAGTGCACCATGGTCGCGGCGCCACCGGCTTTCCTGCCACTGGTACACGGGACTCCGTCGGAGCGCCGACCCGGGGGCTCCACCGGACTTGGTTCGTCTTTGTTGGCCACCGCAACAAGGCTTCGGATGGTGGCTCTCCATTCGTCGAGTTTCCCCGTAGTGGGAGGAAAATCGAGGAGCAACTGCGCGCGCGCCAGGGCTTCTGCTGGCGTCGGTGGCAGCGAAACCTGCACGGATCGCGACGCGCTTCGACTTCTGACCATGTCAAAAGGAGCTCTATCACGACCGTGCGGTCGCATGCCATCTTCACCAGCGCCTCGGTGAGCGGACAGGTCTTCTACATCCCGGGAGTGGCGCTCGGGGCTCTTCCCGCGGCGACGCCCGGAGTCTTCGGGGTGATTACGCTGTTCGTCGCGCGCCGCTTGAGAGGAGCGCGCCGTCGGCGCCAGCGTGGGAGTCTTGGAAGCCCTCGCGTCGCCCTCAGGCGGGGAGGCAGCGATCCTGGAAGGCCCCGCGCCACCCGCGGAGGGCCCGGCTCCGTCTTTGGATTTGGCGGCGTGCGGCCCGTTACCAGGCGCACGAACATCGCCGCCTCCCAAACTCCGGCTGCTGGGACGGTGTTGGTGTTCGCGAACAGCGCCCCGGGTCCTTTCTGCGACCGGTCCGCTGCTCGCCCGCGTCGGGACGGGATGCCCGGCTTCCGACGGGCCAACTGCCACCGTCATCTTCTTTTTGGGCGCCATGACAATGAAGAAGCGTCGAACTAACTGCTAAAGCCGATTCTCACAACTGCGCCCCCTACCTGGCGTGCCAAAGATGTCGGTGGAAACGACACCTATGGGATCACAAGAATCCCTACTACGGTTGCGGGGCGCGGGGTTGTGAAAAGAGCGGATCAAACAGATAGCACACGGTTCCTTTACCCAGGTTCGGGCCGCAAGGATGCGTAAAACCCTACTCCTGCTTTGGTGGATTGTATATCTGTGTTCTTGATCTAGCTATGGGGCGTCGAGAGCTCCAAAAAGCTGAATCCTCTTCCTGGTCGCCTGGGGCCTCCTTTTATAGGGAAAGGGGTTGCCACAGTGGCACACAGGAGGTGGAAAGGGTACAGTGATGCGAGGTTATCCCTCGCATTACCTGACAAGGTGCATTTAATGCATCTTGCTTAGGTGTCCTTGCTTTATCGGGGACGGGGGAGAGCCCTGTCTCGTCCGTCGCCGCTCCCTCCCGCGTCGACACGCGCCCTGGCCAGCGGTGCCTGCGATGCCATGTAGGCAGGCAGGCAGCTGAGGTGGTGCAGCGGTGGGTCTCCACGAGGATCTGCATGCCGCCACGCAGGTGCCTGCCCAGCTGGTTGGGTCGGCAGCTGCACGCGAACGGTGGTGGAGGTACGACTGGCGTGGGCCTGATGGTGGCCCCACGGGTGCACATGGCAAGGGCCTTGCTGCGGCCCCGGTAAAGGTCTTGCCATGGCGCCTGCTGTCATCCCCGACAAGGCTCTTGCCGGGGGCCTTGTGGTCCTCCTTGGCTGGGATCCCGCCAAGGATCATCATCTTCTAAAGTGTGCATCTGATCTTGAATGTCTTCACAAAGATCTGCATACCACCACGGGGATGCCTCCCGAATCCTTGCCCCATGGGGGCCGTGGACTCAAGGGTGACCTGCTCCGTAGGTGTGGGGCGAGCTGCCACGGCAAGGGTCTTGCCGGGTTAGCTAAAGCTGCCCCCCGGCAAGGATCTTGCCGGGGGGTCTGCTCTGTCCCTTTTGCTCTTTGTGGTCTTGGTCTTGGCGTTGTTCTGCTCCTCTCGTACTTCGGCCTTACCTTGGCTCACCTCCCTTGCCTTGCCTAGCGCGGTGGTGCCCGTGGCTCAGACTGCCCGTGCACAATTATAGGGGTACAAAAAGTGTACCCCTCTTTTTGTACACCGACAATGATTGGTTTTTAAAAATCAATCTCGTACTTGCACATTAGCGGGCAGGAGGTTGGCAATCCCCTCAAGCCATGTTTGGGCTGCTCCGAGATATGCGTCCACCGAATTAAATGCATTGAACTCTTGATTGGAAAAGGCGATGTGATGCAAGGATTCCCTCCGCTGACGGTGATTCATCACAGTTTTGACTTTGGAATTAGTAAACGAAACATCCTCTAGATCCTCCAGAGGCGGGTCTACTGTAGCACCTCCCGCTTTGACCCCGGCTCGTGTCGAAGACCCAGGATCAGGACTACGCTTTGACGCCTCCTAGACGTCTTCGGATGGTGGTGGTGGTGCTCTTCTTCTGTGGATCTCAGTAAATGTCAAAAGGAGCCGGTGGTGGCAACATTAGCAATGACTTAGGATACACTACCTTTGGGCCGGGGGTGCGACCGATGTAGTTCCCGCAACGGCCTTACGCTTGGACGCTCCATTGATGGTCGATGCAGGCGCATTTGGCACCGCTCCTGTTAGTGTTTTGCCTGCAGTTCGGCGACCCTTGGGAGTAGAAGTCGGCACACTCGGAGTAGCGCGAGGCAAACACCCCGTTCGGGAAGAGGCCTTCTTGCTACTTACAGCGGAAGAAGGGAGGGCCCCAAGGTGATCAGCTGTGAGAGCCACCTTGGTACCGTCGAGGCTTCCCTGGTAAAAGACCCCGTCCTCAAAATTAATAGATGTCTCCGGATCATCATGAAATCCCAGGTCATCGTCACGAGAGTGGCTCTCCGTTGAGGACAAGGGCAGCTAATGGACTCAACCTGGCGCCTCCAATTATGTTCCAAAAAATAGTAGATCCGGTGAGAATACGGATGGGATTTTTGGAATATGGAATGAGGGATTAAACTTACCCTTTCTATGGGGTTATAGCTAGCATAACCCTCCCTGTTCCTCAAACGGGCAAACTCTTCTTCTTCCCCTTTAAAGAGATCGGCTAGTATTGCAGCCATGGCTGCCTGGTTGTCCAGCCCCTGTCGCTTGTAACGGGTCGCGTTGCTTGTCCCGTTATAACACCATAGAGGATGCATCCTCTGTTGAAGGGGTTGTATGCACTGAGCTATGGCAGCAGACATCATGTCAATCATGGTCAGCTTGATGTGGGTCAGTAGCTAAACCTTGGCAGCCAGGAGTAGCACCCCGTCGCTATCTTTTTGGGAGGGGCTCTTGGGCCGCCAGTTGTACCCCTTCTTTAACGGAGAATTTGAGTATTCGGGCAGCCCCCTCCGAACTGGGTCAGATAGGGGGACGTCTTCAATATAAAACCATTCTGAGGTCCATTCTTCAAAATCCTTCTTCGGGGTCCCGATGGGATACCCAGTTCTGTCTATACGCGATACATCGGCGCCGCCTACTTCAAAAATTGAACCCCCACGAGTACGGGGGGCGAGACAGAAATACTTCCTCCACAATTTGAAGTGGGCCTCGCAGCCGAAGAACATCTCGCAAAGGGCAACGAAGCTAGAGATGTGTAGTGTGGACCGAGTGGTAAGGTGCTGGAGCTGGATCCCGTAAAATTCCAGCAAGCCTCGCAGGAAGGGGTGAATGGGGATGCCTAGGACTCATAGAAGGAAAGGCACGAAACATACCCTCTCTTCCCTACTTGGAGCAGGGAAGTTCTCTGCGAAGGCCTCGTCGTTCACGAAAATCAATCCAGCGCGGACAAGAATGAGATCTGCCGCAGTGAGATATCCTTTTGTTTGGAGATTGCTCAGTTGGAGGCGTGAAACTGAGCAGCTTGCCCAGCCACCCGGGAGAGGGCCATGAGGGCGTGAGGATGAACCTAGGGCACTGGCCATTTGACCTGAGATTTCTTTGGATGGTCTTGGTTTCTTGCATGGGGATGGATTAATCACCCTCGCGCTCCTGATCTATTAAATAGGTGCGCCTTCTGGTCCTAGAGGGGCTTTTTGTAAAATAATGTTGGACTATTCGCCTTCTAAAGGGCGCGCACAAATGGAAGTGTGTCTTTAACCCCCAATAAAAATTAATACTGTGGGTCCCACTATCACTTGACGGATTAGGAGGTCATCGGCAGTCGGACTACTAAAGCGGCCGAACAAGGAAAGGATGGATCACGAGCCGAATACTTAGGGATGCACAACGTGGCTGACAATTATACACTCCGGCGTTGGAGGCCAGTTCAGGGGCTACTGAGGGAGTCCTGGACTAGGGGGTCCTAGGGCTGCCGGTCTAACCCTCATGGACTGGACAGTCGGGCCGCACTGCAGCTGCTGGAAGGCCAAACTATTGTGCAGCCTCGTACCTGGACATGATACTTTTTGTGCCTTGGTGTGTACTCCAAGGCGAGATAGAGATTCGGCATGTTTATCCTCTTGTTGTAACCGACCATATGTAAACCCTACCCCTGGTGTCTATATAAACCAGAGGGTGTTAGTCTGTAGGGGCTAGAACAACAACCATCATCCTACTAGTCTAGGGTTTAGTTCATCTAATCTCGTGGTAGATCGATTCTGTAATCCTCATATACACAAGCAATATAATCAAGAAGTACGTAGGGTTTTACCTCTTAGAGAGGGACCGAACCTGGGTAAACGTCGTGTCCCTAGTCCCTTGTTCCCATTGATCCAAGATCCACAGCTCGGGATCCCCTACCCGAGATCCGCCGGTTCTGACACCGACAGTGGGCCATAAGCTCGGCCCATGGACAGTCGGCCAACTAGGTTGGTATCACTTAGTCCAGGACACCGTCACCTGGGTTCTCGGTTGCGATCTTGCTGGCCAGCTTTATGACCCAACAGTTCTGTTTGAATGATTAGAAGGTTTATCTGAAGTGTCGTGAATTTGGCAAGGCTTGTCGAGGATCTTATCCAACGTCGATGAGTCGTATCTGTTTCCCTTTAAAGGGCTTCTTCTTCTGGTTATTGCTTGACTGCTGAATCCAACATTCACAGATGCCTCGTCTGTGTCACTATAGTTGCCTTTATGGCGACACTTATTGTTTTTGTTGAGTCGAGGCTTCCCGTTCATGTCGCGTACTTTGGATGTGCCAGTGTCTCTGTTGTGATTACTACGGGCCAACCAGCTATCCTCTTCTGCGCAGAACCGGGTCATGAGAGAGGTGAGGGTTGCCATAGTCTTTGGTTTATCCTATTCGAGTTGTCACGCTAGCCATTTATGACGAATGTTGTGCCAGAAGGCGGCAGTCACTTCTGCATCAAGACAGTCGACAATTTGCTTCTCCTTGGTCAAAAACCGATTTCAAAACTTCCTACCAGACTCGCGAGGCTGTTGGATTATGTGGCTGAGGTCATCGGCATCCGGAAGCCGAACATAGGTGCCCTGGAAATTACCTTAGAAGGCATCTTCAAGCTCCCCCCCAGCTTCCAATAGAGTTCTCGGGTAAGCTATTAAGCCAATGCCTCGCTGGTCCTTTGAGATGTAGCGGTAGATATTTAATGGTGAGGAGATCATCGCCTCATGCCATATGGATGTGGAGAAGAAAGTCTTCGATCCACACAGCCAGGTTGGTCGATCCATCATACTATTCAATATTGACGGATTTAAACCCCTCTGGGAACTGGTGTTGCATGACCTCATCTATAAAGCACATGAGGTGTGCGGCTCCTCTGACCCGAGCTACGGTTTGCCGGACATCCAATGTTGTGTGAGCACGAGTATTATCCCGAGCCGTGTCATGCTTATCAAGCCACGCCTGATATCCGGCTTGTCCAGCAGGTGCTAGGTCCCTAGATCTATATATGGATCATGGTGGGGAAGGTTGAGTGGTCAATTTTCCCCGCGAATCATACGACGGAGCAGACGAGATTGGATCTTTGCCTTCATGGTGAGGGATTGCAGGGGGGTCTCGAAGCCCTCCTGCTGGTCTGTCCTGCCGCCGAGGAGGGTGATCGGGCTAATCAGTTCGATCTTGCTTATATAGCAGAATGGCATCCACTTCATCATCGAATGCCAGAAGCAGATGCTGTCGTGGATAGGATTTGGGTTGGTCCGCAACTCTTTGCTCGAGGTCTTGCTCGGCTGCGTGGACCTCCATCTGAAAGTGCAACTAATCTCTGGGTGCTTTTGGTAATTCATAACAACATATAGCTCATTGAACTAATATCCTTTCAAGTTGATTATTTCAGAAAGTTCATTGATTGGCATGGCATGGACTAGAGATGTGGACCCCTCAAAATGCTAAGGAAAAATATTGGCAAAAGCCCAAGACTCTTCATTTCCATTTTAGTGATCCAAGATCACATTGAGTCCATAGTAAAAGCCAATAATCTGGAGCTCCCGGAGATCGTGCTTAGAGTGCCGTATATCACTATGCATTTTCAAGCTTTTTGGTAACTTGTTGCCAAAGGGGGAGAAAGTGTATAGATCATAGGCTGAGAGAGAGAGAGAGAGAGTGTGTGTGTGTGTGTGTGTGTTTTGCTTTCTATTTGTCTCTCTTGCTACTTATTTTGTGCTTGTGTGTGAGATAATCTTGTGATCATGCGATTGATCATATTATGCTTTAATTTGTGTGCTTGAATGATGATACCTTATTACTTGTGTATGATCAATCATATTTGTCTTGGTAATGAGTGCATGTTATTTATATTCTATCATTTTGAGCGCCCCACCAAGATGTATGTGACATGGAAGAGTAACCCATGATCCTAATCGATTGTGCATTTGCATTCAAAAGCAAATCAAATAATGCACAAATTTAGGGGAAGCTCTTACTTATCACATACTTCTCAAAGCGACGATATACTTCATTCTTATTATCATTTGTCGAAGCTTTGATCTATATGTTGTCATCAGTTACCAAAAAGGGGGGGATTGAAAGTGCAACTAGTCCCTGGGTGGTTTTGGTAATTCATAACAACATATAGCTCATTGAACTAATATCCTTACAAGTTGATTATTTCATAAAGTTCAATGATTGGCATGGCATGGACTAGAGATGTTGATCCCTCAAAATGCTAAGGACAAATATTGGCAAAAGCTCAAGACTCTTCATTTCTATTTTAGTGATCCAAGATCACATTGAGTCCACAGGAAAAGCCAATACTGTTAAAAGGGGATGAGGTGTTGCTTAATGGTATGCTTGCTCAAAATGCTTAGTGATATGATCCAAAGCCCTCAACCACTTTCTCAAATCCAAATATATCCAAAACCTAAAGTCAAACTCGGCCCCACCGGTTTGATTCATCCGGCGCCACCGAGTTCACTTGACATAGCCATAGCCAGAAACCCTAATCAGCTCGGTCTCACCGAGATGGGATTGCAAACTCTCTGTTTCCCTTCGTAACGTTTCGGCCTCACCAAAATGAGCGATCGGTCCCACCGAGTTTGCAGTGCAAACTCTCTGTTTCCCCTTCGTAATATTTTGGTATCACCGAAAGGAGCGACCGGTCCCGCCGAGTTTGCCTGACCAACTCTCTGTTAGCCTATTACTGAAATTTGTCTTACCGAATTCACGTAGTCGGTCAAACCGAGATGAGGTTTTGCCCTAACCCTAGCACATCGGTCCCACCGAGTTGATCATGTCGGTCCCACCGAAAAGCCTAACGTTCACATTTTGAACTGAATCGGTCTCACCGAGTTCATATATTCGGTCTGATCGAGTTGGCTCAAATGTGTGTAACGGTTAGATTTTGTGTGGAGGCTATATATACCCCTCCACCCTCCTCTCCATTTGAGAGAGAGCCATTAGAACGTGCCTACACTTCCACTATTCATTTTCTGAGAGAGAACCACCTACTCATGTGTTGAGACCAAGACATTCCAATCCAACCACAAGAATCTTGATCTCTAGCCTTCTCCAGTTGCTTTCCACTCAAATCATCTTTCCACCATAGCCAAATCTATGAGAGAGAGTTGAGTGTTGGGGAGACTATCATTTGAAGCACAAGAGCAAGGAGTTCATCATCAACACACCATCTATTACCTTTTGGAGAGTGGTGTCTCCTAGATTGGTTAGGTGTCACTTGGGAGCCTCCGTCAAGATTGTGGAGTTGAACCAAGGAGTTTGTAAGGGCAAGGAGATCGCCTACTTCATGAAGATCTACCCAAGTAAGGCAAGTCCTTCATGGGCGATGGCCATGGTGGGATAGACAAGGTTGCTTCTTTGTGGACCCTTCGTGGGTGGAGCTCTCTGTGGACTCGCGCAACCGTTACCCTTTGTGGGTTGAAGTCTCCATCAACGTGGATGTACGATAGCACCACCTATCGGAACCATGCCAAAAATCTTCGTGTCTACATTGTGTTTGCCTTTCCAAACCCCTCCATTTACCTTCATATGCAATGTTTTACATTCCGCTACTATACTCTTAGAATTGCATGTGTAGGTTAATTGCTTGACTTGTGCTAAATTGCTAAAATCTGCCAAGACTTAAAATTGGGAAAATGCTAGATTCTTATTTGGTCAAGTAGGCTAATCACCCCCCCCCCTCTAGACCTACTTTTGATCCTACACCATTCATTTATCATTGAGCGTATCTTGATCGGCTTTAAGACTCTCATGCCCCTTCTAATACTTTTGGCGGTACTAATGAGCAGCCGTCGGAATGTCTCAAGAGCGAGGAAGTCTTCGGGGATGTCGAATTTGTCGGGTCTGAGACTGACATGCTCCTCCAATTCTGCGATGTAGTTACTGCCATCGGGATCATTGAGGTTCTCGGTCCCTGCGACATCGTCAATTTGACCGGACGCGGCATTGTCACCATTGCCCTAGTCCTCAGCATCGTACGGGGTGTTGTTGTTACCGACAGTGCCATTATCGGTGTTGTTGTTGCTGGCGTTGCCCTTACTGATGTGTTTGGAGCTCTTCCCACTTCGTCAGTGTTTGGGGGTCCTTTTTCTCTTCCCCATCATCGTCCTTAGGGGTATCTACCATGTAGACATTGTAGGTGGAGGTTGTCGTCCAGTTGTCGGTGCTGGACTGTGCGGCGCTAGGCAAATCGCCAACATCTTCATCCATATCGGTTGCCTCCTCGGAGGCGTAGTCCCGTACGTCGATTAAATCATCGACTATAGCGACTAGGTGGGTGGTGGCCAGGACGTAAATTTCCCTATCATTGGCTCTACATCCGATCTGGTCATAGACCGAAGTCTGATCATCTAAAATCCAAAGGTTCTAGATTCGGTCTAACATCTCGTTTAGCGACAGGTCCGTGGGGCCCATCTCTTGACGATAGGCAGGGCTGACTTGCAATATGCTCGACGAACCGTGTAACACGGCTTCAGAGCGCTGATCAGCTAGGGCGAGGGTCCGGTCTGATTCGGAAAAAAAAATATCTGAACTCAAGGTTGGTTCTGAGGTGAGACTTGATCCGAGGTTCGGATCCTATGTCGGGTCCATGGTTAAGGCCACGGCATCTGTGAAGTTCTCCAGCTGATTTGGCGCCCAGACAGAGAGGGCGAGATCGCCACGGGAATCGGCAGTATACTCCAAACTCCCAAATGTGATGATCTGATCTGGGGCGAAGCTTTTAACACAGTCAAGGTGTCCGACCCAATTAGCGTGAATGACGATGCTACCGAACGCGTACAGTTGGTCGGGATGAAGATGTTGCTGCAGCCGATGTCGCTATTGATCTGAAGAAGCGCCATTGATCCTTTTCGACCACACAGTGGGACCTGTATGGGCCACCAATGTCGGTGCTAACATCAGCAGATCTCGGGTAGGGGGTCCCAAGCTGTTAGTCTAGGAACAATGGTAACAGGGTACGAAGGGAGACGGTGTTTACCTAGGTTCGGGCCCTCTCGAAAAGTTAAAACCCTACATCATGCTTTGATTATATTGATGTGATGGAGTACAATGTACAAGATGATCTACCTCGAGATCGTACGATTGTGTTCTAAACCCTAAGGCTGGTAATCGTGCCTCTTAAAGACTAAACCCCTTGGCTTATATATGCACCGAGGGTGCCTAGGTTACACATATGGTCGGTTGTCAATGCGCCGACTATAGAGCAATCCTTGAAGTACATGCCAAGTCTTCAGAGGTTTCCATCTCAATTATGCGGAGGTTCACAACTTCGGTAGTCCTTCCTTCTATTGATCGGCGGGCCATAAGGCCGACCTATGGACTGCAGGCCGTAAAGGTTAGTACTCCTTAATCCAGGACACCATCAATCCCTGTGAGAAATTCACACGTGTCTGGTCAGACGTTGAATGGATACCATCACACCTAGAGGGCCCTATGAATATCTCTCCATCGTCGGAGGAGCAAATCCCACTCTTGAGCTATCTTGTCCCTTGTCATACTTTCCGATGAACTTGAAGTCGCCGTGATGGGGGCGGTGCGGGGCGGGGACGTGCAGTGGTGTGATGGCAGGGATGGGAGGCGACGGCGGTGGCAGCGGCGGTGTGAAACCCCTAGCCTTTGTTTTTGAGAAGTCAAAACACCTAGCCACTTGGAGCCCTTAGGTTGTAGGTGGACGTGGGCTGTCTGCGGCGGGCGCCCACATCCAAGCCCACGTAAAATAGCATACGTCGACACCCACGAGCAACAGTTAAGCCTCTTAATTAAGTGGGACTTGCGGGCTATCCAGAAACTCACCTTAGCACATCTCCAACAACCGACCCTTAAACCGTTTGAAACTGTCCGGACCCGAGTTGAAGGTGTTGTGGGTAACAACTCGGGCCCGAGTTCCTCAGCTGACAAGCCCCTAAAAAGTAACAATGATAACCAGAGGCTAGTCTTGGGAGGGCAGATTACCCCTGTCTTGAATAAAAGGCAGTCTACTGAAAATGTAATGCCTCCGGGTCTCTCCTTTATAAAAAAATCCAGGAAGATTACAGGGCAGAATAGTGATACAAGTGACATTCAGAACAACAGCGAATACAATGAGAATGAGAAGATGAATGAAAAGGCGGACTCCCCGGGATCAATGAGTCTCATGAGTTGGAATTGTCGCGAGGTGGGTAAACACGCAACAATTCATGAGCTTCGTGATCTCATGAAGCATTTTACCCTGGCTGTACTATGCATTGTAGAAACACAAATTGATTTAGTATGAGTCAAGAATATGAAAGCTACTTTAGGCTATGACAATAGTTTTGCTGTAAGCTCCTCAGGGAGAAGTGGTGGTTTAGGAATTTTTTGGAATGAAGAAATAAAGTTGAATCGACCATGTATCCTTCAGATTTCATATGTACAAGTATACCCTCAAAACATAATTCCATATCAAGTGTCTCATATCACTAAAGTAAACTTCAACGCATCTACATCTTTCCTAGCACTGCATACAAAGATATTCAAATTTACAGGAACAACCACAAAGCAGAGATATACAGGAGTTTTGTTTGCATACTTCGCGAACCAAGTAAAAACATCCATGCTGCTGGGCTGCTACAAAAGTCGAAAAAAAGATCGAAACAGGGATAAAACGTAGGATAACCCAGATCACTCGGACTAGCTGAACTCTCCAGAACAAACACAACCTATGTGGTTTGACTAACGTTTTGGCACATTAGACTAACCTAAACAATTAATTGAAGGAAGTGTAGCTCGGCATCGATTTCACGTGTCGGTTGCTCAACCCAATAAGTAGAAAGGAAGAGTAGCGCGCTAGCGCGGCTCGCTTCGCTTTTCGACGCGGAGCTCGCTGCTGTCTTTTTAGCTTCAAAACTACAGGGCGTGCGTTAGCACTACGGCTTTTCAGCCTCCCTTTGCTGGTTCTGAACTATCACTGATCCCAAAGATCAACCTTCAAACCTTCTTCTTTGAATCTCAGGAAGGCTTTCTCGGGGAGAAAGCTGTTTGGGGAACTGCTAAACGACCTAAAAGAAAAAGAGGAGATTGACTCTGACCTTTCAAAGCCCTATCTCATCTGGTTGATAGTAGAAGGTACATACGATGATACCATGGACATAAACGAGGTCAAGCATATCTTTAATGGTGCATTAGGGTCCTCTTAAGCCTTGTTTCCATCGACTACCTGGAAAAGGTAGAAGGATAGGACCTATTCTGGGCTGCGGGTTCAATTCCTGCTGGATGCACACGAACGGGAACATTCCATAAGTCTATTGGAACTGGCCAAATAGCTAAAAAACGATAGTTTTGGTTTACTAGAACCATCCGCTGCGGGATCGTTGATCATACTTCGTGTGTACTAATTGAAATCAGTTGTGCATGTCCGTGCTGCTACCGCCCCGGGCACACACCCTATCGGGTGACGCCACTGACAAACACCCTAAAGGGGAACGCAACACTTCCTATAACAGAAAAAGCAATATCTGAAATCTTTAAGCAACTAAAAAGACGTATACTAAAAGATATGTGTTGAAAAGGGATGGTCAATAACAAGATGAACCCAATGCCCAATCTTCCCAATAGTATTCCTTAACTCTTGAATTGATACACTTGTTCATGGCATCTATTCTCTATCTTCACTTTTCACCTTCTCATCCTTAACCTCAGTGTATCTGTTCCTCCTAGACATCCTTCTGCGTACAAAAACAGAAGAAGAAGCAGCCATCATCGACCAAGAGAACGAGATATTGACTTTTTTTACATCTGTAACTACATTCTCACATTTCTTTTTTGATCTCATGACTTTTTATGCGATCGGAAAACGAATGAGATCAGAAAGGCCATCATTGGGGCAAACAATGCAATAGCTTTGTTTATTTTACTTTCAGACGAATTCCTAATTGTTTGAATTGTGTAATCTCCCGAGTAAAGTCGAGTAGGGCTCGCAACAAGGACTAGGAAGATACGGGCTAGTTTGTTCCCAAGAACCAAGCTAGGAATGAATGACTAGCGCTCAAGAACAAGCAAGGGATGAGCGCACGGGAGCGGCGTTGCTTGTTGCTTTATTATCACATTAGAGAAGCGGAACCTCCAAGCTCAGACATCTCGAACTCAAAAGTTTCGTTTACCACTGGGGTTCTTCATATGCACAGTCAGCTCAGGTAACGTCCAGAGGTTCCTTCGCCATAGGCATTTTATTCCTATGACGAAATGAGTTCTGCATTTACAATGTCATTCAGAAAGCCAGGAGCTACATCAAAGTCTACAGACACAGACTCAAATACTCTGAAGTTCCTTTGCACGGGGGTGTGCCACTTGATTTGCTTCTCTCCTTGCAAAGATCGGCTCGAACTCCTGAAAAGCCTCAGCATACTCCTTCATCTCTTGGATCAACTGAATCCCCTCAGATTTCTGACCCTGCTGCCACTGTGCCAGATCGTTCAAATAGCAAGGCAACCAGTCTCAATCTGCACTTTCAGAAAACCCTGTAGCCGAGCACGCAGCAATGCATCACAGCAATTGTGATATTGTTGTATTACCTCAGCCTTGCTGCTTTTTTTTTTTGGACCTCAGCCTTGCTGCTACAAACACTCCCTCATGATTGAGCGCCATGAAACCCGCTCCAGCCACACCACGCTCAGCGTCCTGGGCACCATCAGTATTCATTTTAAATTAGGATGTCTCCATCTCTCCCTCCGATATTCCGCCACAATTTTTTCTCCTGTTGTGGCACTTCCAGAGCCTTCACGAATTCCTCCACCAGATGCATGGATGGCAGCGGTTGATATTGAATCGCCTGATGCGTGTATTTATTCCTGCTGCTCCAAATCACCCTCATAACAGAGACAATAACTGCTGAATCCTTCTTATTAATCATTGCCGAGTAGTACAAAATATACATGGCCCAAGTGCCTGGATGCAGACGCGGGAGCTTTTAAATTGAAAAATCTAACGCTGCACTCAAAAACAGCTTGGCATGCGCAAACCTAACCAGAGAATGGAGCAGAGGCTCATTGTCATTGCCACAGTCTGCACTCCAAACATCTTCCCCACATGACAAACTGGACAGCTGTTGTTCAATCTGTTCATTATCTAACAGTTGTCGGACGCTGGTCTCACTGAGAAAAGACCAGATTTCTCCCACACCCATGCCCGAAAATCATCAATGTCTCGCAGCGGTCGTGGTAGTTGGATAATGTGATCAGCGTGAGGAGGAATAGACACCTCTCATACTTTTTTGACGGAAAGACAGCAGAGCGCTGATTTTCATTGATGAAGAAGAAGGTAAGGTACATGGTAAACCGGAGGCCCAAGGAAAACAAAACTGGCGTGGCTGGCATTAGTCCGCCCTGTACAAAAGTGATCTAGTGAACTCAAGGTGGCTCAAAGAAAGCTGACATCGGTGCAAGCCCAGCGTGTTGCCAGGTCCTTGCCTCATCGATGATGCGGCCATGAACCTGCTCGGCGGAGGAGGAGACGTGATTGAAAACTCTCGCATTCCGCTCCTTCCAGATGCCCCATGACACAAGCAGGCAAGAGGCCTTCCAAATGGCCCGTCTCACCCGCGGTAGCCCGGCAGTTTGTCGGCTGAATCGCAGCCGCAGCGAGCAGTCTGTGGGCATAGGCAGCGCAGTGAACGGCATGCCTAACGAGGATGCGGTCCTCTCCCACACGTCCACAACGAAGGGGCAGGCCGCAATCATGTGGTGGGCTGTTTCCGGCGCGGCATGACATAGCGAGCAGATCGGGTCGTGTTCAATCCTTCGCCTGGCCAAGTTATCCGCCGTCATAATCCTCCCTTGCAACAGTAGCCAGGCGAAGCATTTAGCCCTGGGAGATGCTTTTGCCTTCCAGATTATGGCCTTATCGTTGGTTTGAATGCTGCCCTTAAATTGCATCTTGTATGCAGAAGCCGCCGTGTATTCGCCGGACGTTGTCCACTTCCAGGCAATCCGGTCTTCGACGTTGTCATTGATGGTGATGCTCGTAGCAGCCTCCCAAAGATCACAGAGCTCGTGTAGAATCGTCAGCGTTGGGTTGGGCTTGAGGAGCGTCAGCCAATGGTTGTCAAGCATCGCCGCTCTGAAGGATAACCGTTTCCCGTTGCAGTGCTTGTACAGGTTGGGCCAGCGATCGGCCGGTCTGTTTCCGGCAGCCCAATGCGAGCGCCAGAACGACGCCGTTCGCCCATCGCCGATGCAGATCGTTGACGAGGCACGGAATACAGCCTCCGCGTCGGGGTCACTCGGCAGGATCAGATTACCCCAAGGCCGGTCTCTATCAGTCCATGTGAGCCAACACCAGCGGGCTCGTAAGGCGCTTCCCTGTCTATGCAGGTCATGGATGCCCAGCCCTCCGAGCTCTCGAGGCCGACAGACATTGCTCTCTTCATTCCATTGATTTGACCCTTCCTCTATCAGAAACAAACTGAACCGGTGTTTAACACCCCATAGGTTTCAGAGATGCTTCCACATGATTCATCTATCATGCCAAACTTCGGTTGTGCATCCATTACCAACTCTTCTTACTAAACCCAACTTAAGGGCATCTCTTCCTCGCACAAGAGCTCGCCAGGTCGGTGACACACCCCGAGGACAATCTGTTTGCTACTTTGCTCACCAAATAATCCTGAATAAGCCCATGATTTTTAGAAGCGAGGTGTTGCCAGAATATGTTACAATGGTGGAGAGCTGTGGAATGTTGTCTGACTACTGCTGCCCCGTGAAATACCCGTGCTTCTGGATTCAAAGTTCTTAAGAAAGGTTCTGGCAGCTCACACAACTGAAAGACCCATTACCGACGACGACTCACACGGCATAAAGTTCAGCTTCTACTGCACAGTGGACTATCTTCAGCCTGACAGAGGGAGTTTTTTTCGTGCGGAACCACACCAATTATCTCATCTTAATATATGACAGGAGGAAAATATGATAGCTCGATCCATAATAATCTCTCTTCAAAGCCCTGCCTGTGTCTTCCCTTAACCAAACTGGGCTGCATAGCCTCCTTTTATGAAAAAATAAAATTAGCCAGCTGACTTCTTGTTCAGCTTTGATTACATAACGAATTCCTACAACTGATGCAGCCATAAATATGAGATCATTGTTGCCCATTGACCACCTATGAGATGATCCCTGTGATGAATCATAATGAAAATCATTATGGAACTTCATCAATTGCGAGTTCAAAATACACACACACAAAAAAACGTAAGAGTGGTGTTCCTCATGATTACCTGCAAGTCTTTAAATATAGATATGCAAAATGAAGATCCCCTTTCAGAAATTTACCAGGTTAACATAAAGACTAGCACAGCCATGAATCATCAATTAGAAATTATCCCACTAAGCTTTACAAGGGTCCTATGATTTTCTTGATGTTTCTCACCTCCAGCTCCAAAATCGTGGACAATCCCATTCAGCTCTACCCGACTGCAGCTTGTTTCTTTCGAAGCCCTATGGCCTTCGATTACTCCCCTCACCTCTCGAGCATTGTTCCAGTTACCAGATTTTGCATGCATGTTCGATAAAAACACGTATGCTCCATTGTGATTGGGATCCAACTCCAAAATTTTCCTTGCAGAAAATGCACCGAGCTCAAGATCACCATGCATCCAGCAGGCTGCTAACAGAGATCCCCAAACAGCCACATTAGGTCTTACATGCATTGACTCTATGAGATCAACTGCTTCCTGCAGAAGTTTAGCCTTTCCCATAAGATCCACCATACAGCCATAATGCTCATGCTTGGGTTCAATCCTGTATTCCTGGACCATACATTCAAACAAGGAACGGCCTTCATCAACTAAACCAGCATGACAACAGGCAAACAACAAACCAAGAAATGTCACGCCATTAGGTTCAACCCCTTCACTTTTCATCTTGTCAAAAAGGGCTAAGGCAGATTTGCCATCACCGTGCATAGCAAAGGCAGAAATCATACTTGTCCAGGTGATAACATTCTTTCGAGGCATTGCATTGAACACGTTCAAGGCAAGAGTCAAACTTCCACATTTTGAGAACATATTAATAAGAGCATTGCAAATGGACAATATCTTACAAAACCCATTATTCGAAACAAACGAATGGATCCATCTGGCTTTGTCAAGGGAACAGATATTAGCACATGCAGATATGACGCTCAATAGGGTAATTTCATCAGGACAGACACCACACTCTTGCATATCTTTGAACAAAATCAACGCTTCACTTGGTTGGTTATTTTCAGCATATCCTGCTATCATAGCACTCCAAGATACCACATCCTTCTCCATCATACAGTCGAATATGGAGCGAGCAATATCGATTTTTCCATTCTTAGCATATCCACAGACCATGACAGTTGATGATATCAAGTCCTTCCTTTGCATCCCGCTGTATAGCTTCTTGGCCATCTCCATATCCGCACAATTAGCATACATGTTTAAGAGGGCACTACTGAGGCGGGCATCGATAAAAATGTCTGAGACCAGTATGTATGAGTGGATGACTTTTCCGGATCTTAAATGCCGTGTATGACCACAAGCTGATAGAACGGTAGCAAGGATGACTTGGTCAGGCACAATTCTTGATCTCTTCAGCTTATTGAGTAGAAGCAATGCTTCTCTGTAGTCTTGAGTCTGACAATAACTGCCGGATGATGTTAGAGAGGTCAATCATGGTTTACAGTGAAAAATACATTTGCTGAAAAGTTAAGAAGCATACAAACTGGAGACCAGAAGCAAATGAACAAATAAAAAAGGATATTATTTTCCAGAGGCACTTCAAATAAAGACGTTGTCACAAGACCCTAAAGTCTCGGCACACAGATAAGTTGAAGAAACCTAAATATTGCATGCATCAATTTCCAACTTCCAAGAAGACCATACAAACAATCGGCAGAGAAAGTTCTACTTTTTTAAAGGTCACCTAATTGCATTCCTTTGAAACCTATCAAGCTATGCTTCTAGAGATCTAGGAAAAAACTTATCAAGTGCTGATCTAGTTAATTATATTTCAACCTTAGAACATTTAGTTGGACCTTGCTCCAACAAAGAAGCAGGCCTGCGTGTTGTTAATAACGTGCTGATCTGGGTGTACCAACTCGACTTCTGCCATTTTCCTCGGCAAAGATATTTGCAAGAAAACGTAGAAAAATGACGCGAGGTACAATGCTAGACAAACTATTACCAAAGCACCCAGATTGCAGCAAAATTGGATTGATCCAAATTCCGACCAAATAATAAGCACAGGAACTAGGGCATGCGCATTAGTACCTGTCAAGCATGACGCCCCAGGCGACGAGATCCCGATCCGGCATTACTTCGAACATCCTGCGGGCGTCGGCCACGCGCCGGCACGCCGCGTACGCGCCGACCAGCGCGGTCCCGATGAACCCATCATCCTCGGCCCCGACCCGCACGGCGATGGCATGCGCCTGCCCCACAGAGTCGGCGCAGCGCGCGCGGGCGGCGGCGCGGAGCAAGGCAGGGAGCGCGTGGCGCCCCGGCGCTGGCAGGCCGGCGCGGCGGAGGCACGCGCAAGCGGCGAGCGCGAGGACTGGCGTCGCGGTGGCGGCGCGCAGAACGGAGAGGTAGGCGCGGTCAGGTTCGGCGTGCTCTGCCGGCGGGAAGGGGTGACCGCGGCGGAGGAGGTGAGCGTGCACCTGCTTATGGTGGCGGGAGAGGCCCTCGAGGGGCGGCGCTCGCCTCTCCATCAAAATAGGGAGTAGTTTGGTCATGCCGGGTCAACCAGCCCGAGGGTTAAGAGCATGTCTAACAGAGCCTTCAAAAACTCAACCTTTAAAATCAGTTTGAGGGTTAAGAAAATATCGTTTTGAAGGCCGAAAATCCCTGACGCAGATCAGTGTCCTTAAATCAATCCTCAAAAACAGAATATTTTGCTTTAAGGATTGGTTTAAGGGCACTGGTCTGCGCCCCGGCCTTCAAACCTTCAAAACAGGACAACAACTATTTCAATAAAATTCGATAGAACAAACATAACAATAATCAACAACAAATAATTATTCTAGTTATGATTACAACATCAAATAATTGTTTCAAGCTCACAACAATCATTCTACTTAGTACAACAATGTTTGAATCAAATAGTACATAGAAAAGTAAAACAAAGATCCCTTACAACAATGTTTGTATCACAAATAGGACATGGAATCAAATAGGACATGTTTGAATCAAACAGGCCATCATTGGCGACGGCCAAGCAGCTGCCAGTGGTGCTCGACCAGATCATTGCGGAGCTGAGTATGAGTGTTGGCATTTTCAATTTCCCGACGTGTTTGAAGGAAAGCTTGAATGCGATCGGGGTTCCTATCCGGTTGCACTCGGGTACCTACATTGTCATAGAAACATGGCAAGTTTAACCCCCTCTCATCCTCGAGTATCATGTTGTGTAGAATGACACAACACTTCATGATGTTCACAAGGGTTTTCTTGTCCCAAAAACGAGCTGGACCCCGAACAATGGCAAATCTTGCTTGCAAAACACCGAAAGCTCTCTCAATGTCTTTGCGGGCTGATTCTTGTGCCCTCGTGAAATTAGCTTCTTTTTGGGATAAGGGCATCCCTCTCTTCTCTTTAATGGACTTCACAAGTGTTGCCCACTCAGGATAAATGCCATCGGTGAGATAGTATCCCATTGTGTACTCATTGTCCATGACCTTGTAATTGCAAGTTGGAGCATCACCTGAAGCTAGTCTTGCAAATAAAGGGGACCTTTGAAGCACATTAGTGTCATTGAGTGTTCCCGGCAAACCAGAATATGCATGCAAAATCCATAAGTCTTGCGATGCCACGGCGTCAAGCACAATGGTAGGATCATGGCTTTTACCGCAATACATTTCATGCCATGCCTTTGGGAAATTTTTCCATTTTCAGTGCATGCAATCTAGACTACCAAGCATGCCTGGCCATCCCCTTTTTTTCATTTATCTCCATCAACCTCTTTGTATCTTCCTCATTGGGAGCCCGAAGATACCAATCACCATACAACCGGATGTCCATCTTGGCAAACCTACGCACGGACTCGGTGGTAGTATCTTGGATAATGCGAAGATACTCGTCACAGTAGTCCGCGGGTATGCCATAGGCGAGCACCCGCATTGTAGCCGATATCTTCTGGTATGCACTAAATCCCATGGCGCCGACAAACATTTCTACGGCGCGTGAAATAATGCGAGTTGGCCTCGCAATCTTTGACGATTCTCTCAAACAAAGTACGGCGCATGTGGTACCTTCTACGGAAGAGGCGAGTGGCGGTACCTCTGCAAAGTAGTCTTGCATGAGTTGCTCGTGGCCGAGTACGCGGTTCCTCTCGATGCAAAGGCGCCCTATCTGCGACCCCTTCCTCTGATCCAGCAGCTTCTTGCGGTCCTCAAGATCTTTCACGGCGAGAATGGCGACCATCATCTCCGTGTCATCGTCTTGTAGCAGCTCCTCGGTGTCCGAATCGTCCGAAAACGACCAATCAGAAAAATATGACATCGAATCCATGTCCATCTATTGTCAACAAATTAAACAAGCAATTAAACAACGGAAAAGAAACAACAAAAATAGAAGGAAAAAAGACTTACCGAGTCGGGCTCGGGCGAAGGCGAGCTCGGGCGGAGGCAGAGTCGAGCTCGGGCTGCGGGGCGGCGGGAGGCGGGGGCGGTGGGCGGACGACGCGACGGCGGGGACGGGCTCGGGCGGGGCGGGAAGGCGGACGGTGGAGACGGGCTCGGGCGGGGCGGCGGGGCAGCGGCCAAATCGGGGCGCGGTGGGGCGGCGGGGACGGCGGCGACGCGGCGGGGAGGCGGGGCGGAGGGGGACGGCGGTGGCGGCCGAATCGAGCGCGCCGGCGCCGGCGGCTCCCCGTCGGGTGGAAGAGGAGGGAAGGCAGTTGGGGGAAATTCCCTCCCGCATGCGTGCGTTGACCGAAATGCAGGCACCTTCAGTTTTGCCTCTCAATCTGCACTAGTGCAGGTCCAATGGGGAAATGAGGGTGCATCCTTTAAAGAATTTTGAGGGTTAAAGGGTTTGAGGGTTCTGTTCCGCGCCAAGTTTCGGCCTCAATCCTCAAAAAAAGCAGTTATTTTGAGGGTTTGACCAATTTGAGGGCTCTGTTAGACATGCTTTAAGAGCTTATCCTCGAGTAGGGGCGTTTTGGTGGCTGAGCTCCACGAAGAATTTAATTATTAAAAATTTAAAATTAAACTTTTCAGCTCCATAAAATTCTAAAAATGTACACGTGTACAAGAAATATGTGCGTAAAATTTTATAATGAAATACCTTTAATTATGAGCTGCAGTACAAGGAATAAAAACATGGGTTAAAAAGCCACAAATTCCTCCACACGAGATCGCCAAGTATCAGGCACGATTCTTCTGGGCCGGAGATGGCGATAAGCAAAAATACCATATGGTCCGCTGGTCCGACATTTACCAGGGTGGGCTCGGGATCATGTCATCCAAACGCATGAACATTGCCTTGCTAACTCGATGGTTCTGGCGGATTGCGAATGGGGAGGGCGGCCATTGGCTTGACATCATCCTGAACAAATATCTGCGAGGGCAACCGCTCGCCTTCTGTCAGCGGTTTGGTGGCTCGCAGTTCTGGCAGTCGATCATTCAGCTGCTCCCGGTCCTTTGCATCGAGACCTCCATCGCGGTGGGTCTGGACAAGTGGGTTGGGGATCGCCCCTTCGTCGCCCGATTCCAAGACTTGTTCGCCATCGCGGTGGAACATAGAATCTCCGTCCATATGGCCCTTATTGACTTAGGGTGCCTCGCGTTCAGGAGGCCATTTGGGCCCCCGGAACATGCCGCCTGACAGGACCTCCTTGAGTGCATCACGCTTCAGTCTCCAGACGTAGATCAGCCGAACGACCGCATCTCCTGGAGCCCTTGGACCAATTCTCCATCAAATCCCTTTACCGGGCCATTGCGGATGCTCTTGCCCCGACGCCCCTAGTCCATATCTGGGCGATTAAACTGGCATTGAAGATTCAAATCTTCATGTGGCAGTGGATTTGGGGTCGGGTTCCTTCCGACGTGGAGGTTCTCAAATGGAATGGCCCGGGTGATGGTTTTTGCCCCCTGTGTGGGACAGCTTCTTTCATGTGCGTGTTCGCACAATTCCTTTGGAGTTGCTTCCCGACCTCTTTGCGAAAATCCAGGCCTCCCCTAGCATGTCCGCCACATTAGATGGCTGGGCATTGGGGTTCTCGCTTGGACGCTTTGGACGGTCCGCAATAAACTTGTGATCCAGTGTGTGCCTCTTCACGTGCTACTACGCGGTTTTCAAAATATGTGGATATTTGCAGTTTTGGCGGCCGCTTAGCAGCCCTCAGGATCGAGACGCCATCAACATCATCATTGTAGATCTTCGCGCGAGGGCTCTTCGCTTGGCATCGCCAGTCCCTCCTCCACCCCCTGAGCCGGATTAGCCTCTCGAGGCTTGTGCTACCGCATTTATTTTCATTTTAAGGGCTTGTTGAGTTGTGCCCTTAGCAAAACCCGTTCGTACTTTCTTTGTCGGCTACCTTTATGTGTGTGTGCGGTGTGAATATTTGTCGGTTCTTATGGCTCTGGTGGTTTGCTTTATATATATAAAGCGGGGCGAAAGCCTTTTTTAGTAAAAGTCACATATTTGTTTCTGTGTGTACCCCTCATTTTAAACATATTTCATCATGACAATTTGCACACATGTACTCTATGTCTCTAGGTATATGTGTATTTTTTCAAAATAAAAATAAACATAAAAGTATGAATTTTGATTTTTCAAAATTAAGGATTTCATAGAGCTCGGCCTTCATTTGGCATTTACCGGATCTGCCAGCACATCCAGATGTGTTTGTGGACATCGGACAACAATTGAGTCAGAGGCCATCCAACCCGAGGCAAAAAGTGACCGAGGAGCACCAAATTTTTGCATTGATTTTTCAAAAATATTACATAGAAAATGGCCCTAAATAAACATTTAGAACAACCTACAAATCTACTCCTCGTCGGAGTCCGCTTGGTCATCGCCGTCGCTGGTGGAGGTGAGGTTGACGATCCCCGCACGGGACGGTCTTGCCTCATCGTCGTTGCGGGGCAGTGCAAACGAGGCGCAACTGCCGATGTTGGCATCAGCATCGTGCTAGTCCGGCGCTCATCAACCTCCGCCTCCAGCTCATCGAAAAGGTGGTTGCGCTCCGCCTGACGTGGAGTTGCCAGCACCTACGGTGGATGGTGTGGACTGGACGCTATGCACGGAGTCGAGCACCAGCCACTGCTCGTCGATGATGCATGGGTCCGCCGCACCCATGATAGCGAAGACAACATCGAAAGCGCGCTCCACCTCTAGCTGATCCTCCGCCAGCCAGTGCTCCTCATCCGCCTCTGACATCACTCGATTGTAGTGTTGCTCATTTGCAGCAGGGTGAATCCGGACACCAACAGCTCCATTCTTACACTGGCATGGGCGCCTGATCCTCCTCCGCCGCCTCCTCCATGGCGATCTCCGCCATCGCCATGGGGTAACCCTCATCCCCCCCCCCCCCATCTTCAAGCCGTCTTAGCTCTGGTTCGTAGAGTTCGGAGGTTTATACCTCATTGGACAAATTAGGGGCATCAGATGTAGACAATCATATAGCTGATGTTGTTCGGATCCACCTCATTTAATATTAGGTATTAAAGGGAGATGTGATGTTTTGATGAACTTTTTTCGCGGTGTGATTTTGTGTTATATGCTAATCAACCAACACATATATACATGTGGGGACGTTTCTTATGCTGATGGTCGTGTACACTATATTGGTCATAGTGTGTCGCATGTTGGCGCTTCTTTTTTGCTGTTAGATAATAACGAGAAATAAACAAGACAGAGAGACACGGATTTTTACGTGGAAACCCTTACGGGAGAAAACCATGGACGCACGAAGGCGCAATCACTATGAGGAGGAGTATTACAAGCACAAGACGACAGACCGTCTTAGGTGCGACTACATGGAGTATATATGAGGGGCAACACATAGGAGTCCTTGTAGGACAAGTAAACAAGTTGTACTCGTATGCGTCGACGCCAATGCAACACCCACACCGGTTGTACTACGTCTAGTCCAACACGGTGCTATAATTTGGATCACAATTTAACAATCTCCACCTTGAGCCAAATTCCCTTCAGTAGTCGAAGAAAGTAAATAACTCCATTGTTGAGGATATAACCGCTAAGGGTAAACCGGCCAGGAGGGCCGGTTCACCTCTAGCTATACCGAAGCCCAAGACAACCCGCAGGATGGCGCTTTACGGAGGAAGCGTAATGGCCCAGAGTCCACGGGTGATTTAGGGCCCATGATGGTAAACCGCCATACTTGTATAAACTTGTAATATAAGAAAGAAAGGAAGAGACCAAGGCTGGCACTTGTATAAGTCAGCCTAGGACTCTGTAGACCGGCCGGGGTCCTCCTGTGTATATAAAGGGGTGACCCGGCGGCGGTTTAGGGACAGACAACAACAACTCGAGGCTCAGGTTAGCGAATTCGCTCCCTGCGCATCGAAACCCAATCAATCCCATCACAACTAGACGTAGGCCTTTACCTTCCTCGAAGGGGCCGAACTAGTATAAACTCCCGTGTCCCTTTGTTCGGTTTAACCCCTTCGAGCTAACCAGTTGCGATGGCTCCACGACTAAGTCCTTCCACGAAGACATCTGACGTGTTAATTCCACGACAGTTGGCGCCCACCGTGGGGCTATCGCACGATGGTTTCGAGTTCTTGAAGGGCAACTTCGAAGGACTCAAGGGATACGCGGTTGGCCGGATGACCAAGAGTCGTCGCGGCAAGCTCTACATCGACAACGAAGGGTGGTCCCCCGAGACCGGCTCAATTGAGTACGGATACCGGGTCCCCTTTGGAGGAATCCATGTCTTCATCGGTAAGATCGGCGAGCCGGGTCCTGAGCTGGACATCTGCACCGACCTCGTCGAGACAGCTTAGCATGCAAACCCTACCCAGGTCAAGCCTGCCGTGAAGCGGGCGTTCATAGGGTGCGTCCATGGAGCCAGATCTGAACCGGTATCTGAGGGTGAGACAGCTGTTTACTCCGATAGCGAGTCATCCACCGGTGAAACTGAGTCCCTCTATCAAGTCCATGACGATGGGTTCGAGGGATATTCCGACGGTGGTAGTATTCCGGATCTCCCTGAACAGCCGAGCCGGGTTGCCATTTACATGGCCGGAACACAACCCACATTGCAATCTTCAACAGCAGCCGCGAAAGGTGGCCCGGGGCGCCGGCTGGTTCAAGTTCTCTCCGATCTGATGGATGCTTGGGCGACCTTGCTAACCGCGGTGGTTACCCCGGAGACACAGGACCAGCATAATGCGGATGTTGCAAAGCTGAAAGACCAGATAGCACAGGCCAAGGAGGATCTGGCGGTTGCAGATGCGAAGATGGCGGAGGAACGGCCCGCTTTGGATGCCCAGTCGCAATTGATACAGGCACAGAATTACCGGCTGGCCTTGGACCAAAACGCATCAAACGAGGTGATGCGGCAGAAATATCGATCGCGCCTGCCGCCGGTCTTTGAAGGCTTGAACCTCTTTAATACACCAGGGGCTGGGACGAGCAATCCAGCAGCCGTGAACCAGACTGAAGCACTTAGGACGGCACCGGATCAGCCACGCCTGATAGAACCACCTCGACGGACGGACAATCCGCCGCCGCATGTGGCCGCGCCATCGGATCACTTTCCGAGCCCTTTGGATAATATGATTGCTGCAGCGTCCCATCTGGTGGCTATTCCGATCGAAGGTGACTCATTGGCAGCGATCGAAACGCGGTGGGCCAGGGATCTTCTTCAAACCGCCGTGGTACAACAGCAGGCCTATTCTTATAGCCGGGATAGAATTCATTCGACCCCCCGTCCAAGCAAAAGCTACAGCAGACACATAGATGAACCGGAAGTATGTAGCAGTGCCAGGCACCATAATGTGGCCCATGGTGAGATAAATGCTCAGGAGGTGGTAGATAATGGCAGGGCACGCAGGGAGGCAGGCCGCCATCAAACCGCTCCGTTTCAGCCAATGGCGTCGGTAGACCGGGGCACTGGGGTCGCTTTCAGTTCCTGGGGAGTGCCGTGTCTTATTCCGGCCCTCCGTAATATACGACTGCCCAAGGATTTTAAAGGTCCGCGAAAGGTACCCAATTACACTGCTGATCAGCCGCCTGAGGCGTGGGTCGAGAGTTACGAGATGGCAATGGAGATGCTGGAAGTGGATGAAGCGGCGTGTGCAAAATATTTCACAATGATGTTAGAGGGGACAACCCGTACTTTGCTGAAAAACTTACCGGCCAATTCCATCGAGTCATGGGGGCAGTTAAAGGCTCAGTTCATAGCCAATTTCAAAGACACCTGCAAACAGCCTATGTCTATTGTAGATCTGGATGCCTGTGTTCAAGGGGAGAGCGAGTCAACAACTCACTGGGTGCGCCGGGTTTCGGAGGTTTTGCATTCTTCGGACCGGATCAGCGCTGGCCAAGCGATCTTGATGCTGGAGCGCAATTGCCGGTTTAAGTCACTAAAGATGAAGTTGGGGAGGCTCAAGCGCCATTGCAATGATATTGGAACACTTATGGCAGCCTTGGTCAAATATGTCGATTCTGATAATACCAAGGATCCCGAGTCTGATGAGGAGAAACCGGAGAAGGGAAAGAAGAACGGCGGTGTGAAAGGGCAGTAGCACCATAACCAAGGAGGCCATGGGAATAACGGTAAGCGCAAGGCAGATAATTCAGATTTTGTGGCTAACACGAATATGCAGCGTCATAAGGGTAAACCGCCCCAGCGCGGTGGCGGGATGAATCTGGAGCGCTTGTTAAACCAGCCCTGTCCGAAGCATGGAACCAAGGAGGCCCCTTCTACACACCTTTGGAAGGATTGTCACATAATGAGGGAGTTCAAAAACTCTGATCTCTACCGGTATGATCAGGGTCTGCCCCGCGGTTCAGGCCCTGGTTTCAATGGGGGCGGCGGTTCAAGCTCTGGGTTTCAGAATAATCAAGGACATCAGAACAACCACGGCAATAACCAGCAGAACAACCAGGGGAATCAGCAGCAGTCAGGCTACCAAAATCATCCCAAGCAGTTGAACAGTGGGCAATATCACGTGTTCACGACTAGCCTGTGCAAGCGAGATCAGAAGCTTCACAAGAGGGCGGTCAATGCTGTTGAACTGGCCGTGCCACGTTATCTATGATGGTCGGAACAGCCTATTGTGTGGAGCAGAGAGGATGACCCACCCCGGGTTGACAATCCGGGTCAGTTAGCCTTGGTCGTAGCACCTCATGTGGGAGGTTACAAGTTCACCAAAGTTTTAATGGATGGAGGAAGCAGCATAAATATCCTATACTACGAGACTTTCCGCCGCATGGGGTTGACAGATAGGAATCTTAAACCGTCGAATACAGTTTTTCACGGCGTAGTACCAGGTAAATCGGCATACCCTGTTGGTAAGATTGCTTTGGAAGTCATGTTTGGAGATGAGCATGATTCCAGATCTGAGACATTGACATTTGAAGTGGTGAAAATCCAGAGCCCTTATCACGCGCTGTTCGGGCGGCCGGTTTATGCGAAGTTCATGGCGAGACCCTGTTATGTCTACCTATAGCTCAAAATGCCGGGTTATAAAGGGACGATCACAGTACATGGTAGCTGCAAGATTGCCTTGGATTGCGAGGAAGGGGAGGCGGCCTATGCCGAATCGGTTTGTGCCACAGAGGAGTTGAAGTTCTATAAGGACAATGTTGATCCGGCGGACATGACCCCTTTAAAGAAGCCCACAACTGAGCATGACCCGGCCCTGGCGTTCAAACCGGCTAATGAAACTAAACTCGCTGATTTTGTCCCCGGTGATTCATCCAAACAGTTTAGTATCAGCGCCAATCTGGATCCGAAATAGGAAGGCGCGCTCATCGGGTTCATCCGTGAGAATCGGGACATTTTTGCATGGAAGCCTTCTGACATGCCAGGTGTACCGAGAGGACTCGCTGAGCACAATCTCAATATTGATCCCAAGTTCAAACCGGTCAAGCAGTTCCTTCGCCGCCTTAACGAAGAGAGACGCAAGGCCATTGGTGAAGAAGTAGCCCGGCTACTGGCAGCAGGGTTTATCATTGAAGTATTTCATCCTGAGTGGTTGGCTAATCCGGTGCTCGTTCTTAGGAAAAACGTCACGTGGCGTATGTGTGTAGACTACACAGATTTGAACAAGGCATGCCCGACCGATCCTTTTGCTCTCCCGCGGATTGATCAGATCATTGATGCGACGGCGGGTTGTGATCGCCTAAGTTTCCTGGACGCCTACTCAGGTTATCATCAGATTAAAATGGCAGTTAAGGACCAGGAGAAGACAACCTTTATCACCCCCTTTGGAGCTTTCTGCTACGTTTCAATGCCTTTTGGGCTCAAGAGCGCCCAAGCAACCTATCAACGTTGTGTGCAAAATTGTCTTCACAAGCAGATCGGGTGCAATGTTCACGCTTACGTGGATGATATTGTGGTAAAATCCAGGAAGCGGGAAACCTTGATAGATGATCTCAAGGAGACGTTTGACAATCTTCGGGTTTACAAAATGATGCTTAACCCGGAGAAGTGCGTTTTTGGTGTTCCGGCAGGCAAGCTTCTGGGCTTTCTGGTATCCAACCGTGGCATTGAGGCCAATCCGGAAAAAATCAAAGCGATCACATCCTTGGCTAAACCAGCGTGCATCAATGATGTTCAGCATTTGGCGGGCCGGATTGCCGCCCTCAGCCAGTTTGTCAGTCGTTTGGAGAGAAGGCCATTCCCCTATATCAGATGCTGAAGAAGACAGATAAATTCATTTGGAGTGACGCCGCTAATGCAGCATTTGAGGATTTGAAGCGGCAGTTGACTGAACCGCCCCTCCTTGCTGCCCCGGTCGATAAGGAGCCTTTATTGTTGTACGTGGCTGCCAATGCCCGTGCAGCCAGTGTGGCAATTGTGGTTGAACGAAAGGAGGCTAAAAAAGAATATCATGTTCAAAGGCCGGTTTACTATATCAGCGAGGTGTTAATCGAATCCAAGCAAAGGTATCCACATTGGCAGAAGCTGGTGTATGGAGTTTTTATGGCAAGTAGGAAGCTCAAGCACTACTTTCAAGGCCATCCTATCACCGTGGTTAGTTCTGCTCCCTTGGGTGATATAATCCAGAATAGAGAGGCAACTGGCCGGATTGCAAAGTGGGCAATTGAGCTTGGTCCCCATGGGTTGAAGTATATGCCCCGAACAGCCGTCAAATCTCAGGCGCTGGTCGACTTCATTAATGACTGGACCGAGTTGCAGGCACCAGAGGACAAATCGGATAACACATACTGGACTATCCACTTTGACGGGTCCAGGCAGTTGGAAGGCTCGGGGGCTGGAGTCGTCCTTACTTCCCCTCGAGGTGATAAAATTTGTTATGTTCTCCGCTTAATGTTCCCTTGTACTAACAATGCAGCAGAGTACGAGGCCTTACTCCACAGCCTCCGTGTGGCTAAGGAAATGAACTTAAGCCGGGTTCGATGCTTTGGGGATTCTGATCTCGTGGCCCAGCAAGTTTCTGGCACTTGGGATTCAAAAGATCCACTCATGGCAGCTTATAGGCGAGAGGTGGATTTGGTAGCAGGCCACTTTAAAGGTTATCAGGTGGAGCACATCGACCCGCGCAAGAACGAAGCAGCTGATGCGCTCAGCCGGCTGGGATCTCAACGTAAACCGGTACCACCTAACACCTTTCTGGATATTTTGCATAACACATCTGTAAAATTGCCTACAGAGGAGGATTTAGCCGTTCCTGGTCCGGAGGCCCAATTGGTAGCTGCCTTGCATGCCACTCCGGATTGGACTATCCCATATTTGGCATACTTAAACCGGGGTGAGTTACCAGACGACGAGCTTTTCGCCAGACAGATAATCCGGCGGTCCAAGTCTATGGTCGTGCATAATGGTGAGCTACACCGTTGCAGCGTTTCAGGCGTGTTCCAACGTTGTGTTTCTCCCGAAGAGGGGCAAGAGATTTTGCGTGAAATCCATGAAGGAGATTGTGGTCACCATGCCGGTTACAAATCCCTCGTGGCTAAAGCATTCCGTCATGGGTTCTACTGGTTAACAGCCCATTCTGATGCGGAGGATCTGGTAAAGCGGTGCGATGCTTGTCAGAAATTTTCACGTCGAGCTCATGTTCCGGCTCAAGAATTACGCATGATTCCCATCACTTGGCCGTTTGCTACTTGGGGGCTTGATATGGTGGGACCCTTTAAACGTTCCAAGGACAAGAAGACCCACCTATTGGTGGCGGTTGATAAATTCACTAAATGGGTTGAAGAGGAGCCCATCAGTAAGTGTGACGCAGCTACGGCGGTTCAATTCCTTAAAAAGATTATTTTCCGTTTTGGCTTTCCACACAGTATCATCACAGATAATGGTACGAACCTTTCTAAAGGAGAGATGGAGGAATTTTGCCACAGAGAGCACATCCGGCTTGATCTAGCATCTGTGGCTCACCCCCAGTCTAATGGTCAAGCGGAGAGGGCGAATCAAGAAATCCTGAAGGGTATCAAGCCTCGGCTTATGGTCCCTCTGAAACGGACCCCGGGTTGTTGGGTGGAAGAATTACCATCAGTACTATGGAGTATAAACACCACCCCAAACCGGTCTACAGGTTATACACCTTTTTTCATGGTTTACGGGGCAGAGGCTGTCCTTCCAAGCGATATCCGTCACGACTCGCCCCGAGTTGCAAATTATGTTGAAGCGGACAATGAGCAAGCACGCCAAGAGGCGCTGGACCTGTTAGATGAGAAACGGGACATGGCTTTGACTTGGTCAGCAGTTTATCAACAAGACCTGCGGCGTTATCACAGCCGCCGGGTTAAAACAAGAACCTTTCAAGAAGGTGATCTGGTGCTCCGTCTCGTTCAAGACCAGACTGATATGCACAAGCTATCCCCACCGTGGGAAGGACCCTTTGTGGTCAGCAAGAATCTGCACAACGGATCATACTACCTCATTGACGTTCGAGAAGACTCACGTAGCTCTGAGGAGGAGACCCGGCGGCCATGGAACATAGCTCTCCTACGACCTTATTATGCTTGAAGCCACTGGCTTTTCTTATGTATATATTTCAACAATGTACATATTATGATCAATAAAGTAAACCGGCACCCTTGCTAAATCAAGCAGGGTCTCCGTTGTTTTTCTTCCAATATATATTAACTTGGGGGCTTTAGCTTAAACAAGCGGAGTACTACCTCGTAAACCGGCTATCACGCCACCACTTAGCTTGGGAGCTTCACACCCAAGGGGCCAAAGAGAGTCTGATTGCTCACGGCATAGCTCAAACTTAGGCACCCATTGAGCACAGCTCACAAAGTTACTTGGGGGCTCTTTGTGTCAAATACCAAAGAGCTTGAAAGGACCCTTGTAGCCAGGTATCGACCCACGGCTTGGAAGCCTGGTGTATTCACCTAAAACCCCGGGTTAACCTGCCTTCATCAAGTAAGCCACTCCTATCCAGGTAATCCTGGCACGACCCATCGAATGTTTGACAGTTACTCTCTTTGAGATCCTGAACTCGTCAAAGTTAAAACGATGATTGGTTAGTTGGAGGCCCATCTTAAAAGGCTTTGCTAAAATGGTTTAACTCAGTGGCCTGACAGCCCATGAAAAGCCTCGGTTTGGGCCTGGCAGCCCTTGAAAAGCCTTGCTATGTTTTCTTTGTTCATGCTAAGTTTTTTTCTTTTCATCATGTTTACGACGAACCCGGTGTTTCTTAACCCGGTGTGGCTTACGGATTTTCTGTTTAAGCATTCAAATAAAGGTAACCCGGCATCCCTCAAACCGGTCTGGATTGACACTGTCTCCAGCAATCGTCTGGTGTTTATCGGAACCCAGTTCGATATCATATACCATCATGGCATATTGGAAATTGGATTTTCATCCTTCTAGTATCACAATTGGTAAAACTAACAGCAATATATTTTATCACAGGTATGATTTATTATTGCTATGTTGTTAGTAACCATGGTTGCTTGCCAAGATATGAGGGGCACTTTTGACCTGTCCAGCGGTAACCCGTCTAGACAGAATTTCTCTTATGCAGATACAGGGATTGCATGATATGGAGCAAACATAAGGGAGTATTAAAAATCTCAGACAGGTCAAGGCAAAGTATATTCCAGTGCACGATGGCAGCCGGATCACAATATTTGTCTAGCCTATTACAAGGCGCTTTCAAGGCCCAAAATATGGTGTTTTTCCCCTGAACAAAGTCTGTGGAGCATCTATCAACTTGCCGGATTAAGTTTCGTTGCCATGATGCTGCGAAGTTGACGAGTCATTTGGCGCCGGTTCAGCCTCATCTTCACCTTGTGGTTGGAAATCCGTGCTTGTCCAGTCAATCCGGGTTAAGGCCTGAAAGACAGCTTCTTCACTGATAAGTTTTGACGGATCAACATCAGGGGCATAAGTGTGCTTACGGATTGGCGGGATGAGATTTTGCACTTCCGGCAAGTCAGCATTAACCCGTTTGTTATTTGCATCATAACGAGACCGGTGAACAGTCAAGTTAGCATCTTCTGCAAGCTGACTCGCCAGAGGACGCATTTCCCTTGTCACCTTTTTCAAGGCGGCGTCGTTAAAATCCGCCCCGTCCTCTTGTGTGCTTGGAAATCCTTTTGCAAGGTCAACCGGATCAAGGTCAGCTATCCACGCTTTGGCTCGGGTGAGGGCCAACAAAGCACCTGCCCTGGCAGCAGATCGCTTCACTTCTTCTAACTGGGCTGGTACCATCGAAAGCCTTGCTAGCGTTTCCTTGATCAGGGTTGGGGCCGGGTTGTTATAAGATGCTGCACAAATAACCCGTTGGGCACCAGCATACAGTTGTTCAATCAAAGTATATGCTGCTTTCAGCTTCACCCGTGCATCTGAACCCAGATGTGTAATACGGCTTCCTGCAACGGATGAGGATTGTTAATAGCTGCTTTTCAACAGGGAATATTTCATGGCTTAGTAAGTACTCACCAAAAACGGCAGATGTCATAGCATTCACTTGGCGCTTCAATCTGGAAAGCTCTTCTTCCACCGGTTTAAGAGCTGATTCGGCGTCTTTAGCTTGTTTCCGTAATGCGTCCTTCTCAGTTTCCCACTTGGCACGTTCTCTCTTGAAGCTTTCTTTAAGTTGTTCCAGGGAAGTTAAAGCGGCTTTTAGTTCCTCTTTGGACTTGGAAGATTCTTCTTGCTGAGACTTGATGCTTTCTTGAAGATCCGCAATTTGAGTGCGTTGACCGTTTATCTCCGCCTGTCAGTCACAGATGCATATCAATATACTATCAAAGTCCCAAGTATATAACTAGTTATACACTCGGCACTTGGGGGCTAATGCGGATTGCTTCTTTACTACTGCTGGTTCAAAGTCCCCAGGATCAATACAAGTTTTAATCCGGGCACTTGGGGGCTAATGCATATTCGCTCAAAGGAACATCAATAAGGAGCACTCAGAATGAAAGGGATTATAAGTCCCGGTTTAACTTTATAATTTAACCCGACCCTTGGGGGCCACGGGATACAAGATTAAGATGAGAAGGAATACCTCATAGCGTTCTTTCATCAGGTTCACCAAATCAGCTTCAGAGTCTCGGCTTGCATAAAGCCGGTTCAAAAATCTGGAATGAAGCTCCTGGACAGAAAGATGAGCGTACTTTGACAAATCAATATCTGCTTTCCCTTTGCTTGGGAAAGCAAATTCATCTTTGGCATTGTGTTTTTCCAGAATGACCGGATTGCCCGGAGCGGTATAACTAATACCGGTAACGACAACTTCATCATCCTTTTCTGGGATTGAAGTGGTAGGAGGAATTGGTGGGTTGACTGTGGAGTTCAGAGGATCAACAGCTGGACTTGCAGGTGTGGCATGTGGACTGGAGGTGCCCTCATGAGTGACTGGATCAGCTTCTGGCGGATCAACATTTGCAGTTGGTTCTGGTGGGATAAAGTCGTCCATGGGATCATCAAAGTTCTCGCGGGCATCTTCAGGAATCTCTGCCGGTTCAACCTCGCCAGAAGGGGTACTGGTCTTAGCCTTCTTACTCAGACGAGCTTTGCCGCTAATATCAAAACAAGGATCAGCAGGGTCAATATAAGGATAAGGGAAAAAGGAAAAGCTGTATGCTTACCCAGGGACGGTTTTCAATGGAGGCAGTTGAGTGGTGGATGAACCGCCCGACGAGTTTGAAGATACCTGATAGTTTGAATCAGATGAATTGAGAGGGCATCGAAAAAAACCCTTCAAAGGATAACGTTTTTCAGGAGAACAGGCAACCTCAGGACGGCGTTTCCGGGTTGGTGTCAGAGGTAAACCGGAGGAAGTGACCTGTTGGCCATTGTGCCGAGTTGTGCGACGACCTTCGGTTTGTTGTGTCTTTAAAGAAAGTTTTTGACCCACATAAGCAAGAGGGTGAGAACATTTCACTTTCCGAACTACACGGCGAAGCCTTTGAGCTGGCACAAGTTCTGAGTCAGAAAGATAAATTACCTCAACGTGATCCGCACGGCTGGCCTCTGCATCATCCTGGGAGCAATCATTGTCAATAAGATGTATGAAATAAAAGCCAAGGGAGTCAAGTTCTACCTCTTCAGTTGATTCATGGACATCTTCTGGCGGTTCAGAAGTCTCAGCAGCTTTCTTCTTGCCATCTCTCTTGGTGACCTTGCTCTTAATCCGAGGAGCCTTGGCCGGTTTTTCTTGAGGTTTCTTTTTCCAGAAGGAGCTGTCTGCCTGGGAGGTTGTGCAAAGAACTATTACAATAAAGATATAAGCACAGCAGAGTCAGGAAGATACAAAGTTAAAATGCTTACCGCTGGTAGTTTGTTGGAGGCATAGTAAGGAGGCAAACCGACCTGAGTGCACACAGTGAGACTTTCATCAAGTATTTTCTTCACACTTTCAGTGACCTCATCCTCAGTCATTTCTATTTGGTTAAACCGTTGCAGGTCATATGTCTGGCCAGTATATTCACACATTAACCTGGAGCGGCGGCTTAAGGGCAAAATACACCATGAAAGCTAGCAGCGGACAAGATCGACGCCAGTTAAACCGTTGGCCATGAAAGCCCGGAGTCTAACAAGTTGGGATGCATAGGCTTGATGTTCTTTTGTTGTTAGTCGTGGAGGTAAAGGGTGGCTATTGCTAAGCCGGTATGGCCGGTAACCCGGCAGAGGATTTTCGTCAGTCGGAGCAGTGTTTTGACAATAGAACCACGTTTGGTTCCAGTCCTTTGGGTGGCTATGAAGTTTGGCATGAGGAAATTCAACTTCTTTCCTCTTCTGAATTGAAACGTCGCCAAGTTCAGTGTTGGGGCCGTCAGCGAATTCGGTCCGGCGGTTTAAGTGAAAGAGATCCCGGAATAAATCAACAGTTTGTTCTTCCTGCAGATAAACTTCGCAGAAAACCTAGAAATCACATATATTGGACACTGAGTTTGGTCCTATATCTTGAGGATGGAGTTGGAAGCTAGCAAGCACATCCTAGAAAAATTTTGATCCGGGGGGACTGAAGCCCCGGCCCAGATGTTGCAAGAACACAATCACCTCTCCCTCTTTGGGTTCAGGAGGGCATTCAGGACCAGGAACTCGCCACTAAAGAACATTCTGTGGAGCTAAAGCACCTGTAATGACGAAGTTGTTGATCTGTGTCTCGGTAATCCAGGATGGGACCCAATTACTGGCAGCAAATTGTGGTGCCATCACAGTCTGCAGAAGGAAAATGGGAAATTTACAATTGCTGATCCAAGTGAATTCATCAATATTAATTTGGCATATAATGCTAAACCGGAAATTTAATCAAAGTACATGTAATAGGAGCCAAGCGTTGATATTCAAAATTATAGGGCGGTTTAAGTGAGGGCTAATGGCATATGAGGAATTATCAGTTATCGCAGGTTAAACCGCTTTTCGGTGCAAGGGTTAGATCTAAAATTTCCTAAGTGCTGCAGAAACAAGTTTCACAAGAGGGTGATATAATTATGGATCTACCGTCGGTCAATAAAGAAATTTTTCTGAGCCCTACAATGGCGCTGAATGGAATAGAGAAGGTTCAAATAAGAATTTACCCAGGAACGGCAAGATGTTGTGGTACGGTACGGTAAAAACTACAGATCTAGCCGCAAAAGAAGCTATCAGGCATTACTGGAGTCAGTGAGATGATAAAGGGAAGGCAGATGAACACTGACGAACGCTGATGAACACTGATGAACACCAAAGAAAACTTGAAACCCTAATATAGATCTGATAAGTGAGAAAAGGGAGTATTTACCAGAGTCACGCAGTGGCGGAGGAATATCACAGCAGCTCTGGTGCAAACAGGGTGATGCGGCGGCCTGAGATGAGGCAGAGCTTCGAGGTCAATGGCGACGGCGATGCTTGAGTTCTTCGGGTCGCGAGGAGGAAGACGAGGCGAAGAGGCAAAGGGGGAAAAATGAAAGGAGCCTTGGTTCTATTTATAAAGGAAAGGGGATAAAATGGCAGGCGCGAAAATCGAGGGGTCTGAAGCGGCAGAAAAGGATACAGTTGTCGCCTCGATCTTCGGGAATCAATTAAAGAGAAGGGAATCTTTATAAATCTTGGTATGCAGGGGTGACTTCACCATAAGTGACAGAAGATGACGTCACGGCGGTTCACTAAAAAGGCAATATGGCGGTTTACAAGGATGGATATCAATTTTAATAATGTTTCTAAGGATTGAAGATTGACATGAACAAGTTCAAATCAATCTGGGGCCTAATGTTGAGGATATAACCGCTAAGGGTAAACCGGCCAGGAGGGGCCGGTTCACCTCTAGCTATACCGAAGCCCAAGACAATCCGGAGGATGGCGCTTTACGGAGGAAGCATAATGGCCAAGAGTCCACGGGTGATTTAGGGCCCATGATGGTAAACCGCCATACTTGTATAAACTTGTAATATAAGAAAGAAAGGAAGAGACCAAGGCTGGCACTTGTATAAGTCAGCCTAGGACTCTGTAGACCGGCCGGGGGACAGACAACAACAACTCGAGGCTCAGGTTAGCAAATTCGCTCCCTACGCATCGAAACCCAATCAATCCCATCACAACTAGACGTAGGCCTTTACCTTCCTCGAAGGGGCCGAACTAGTATAAACTCCCGTGTCCCTTTGTCCGGTTTAACCCCTTCGAGCTAACCCGTTGCGATGGCTCCACGACTAAGTCTTTCCACGAAGAGATCTGACGTGTTAATTCCACGACATCCATCCAAATCAGCATAAACACCTTGTGCGTCAAAGTCCATAGGACTAGTGAAAAATACCAACTAAGCCTGAGCAAAGCTCAAACTTATATGTAGGAACTCGCTTTGTCATCATGTCAGCAGGATTATCATGAGTACTTATCTTGCATACCTTTAAATTGCCTTCAGTAACAACATCTCAAATATAATGAAATCTGACATCAATGTGTTTTGTCCTCTCATGATACATTGAATTTCTTGTAAGATATAGGGCACTTTGACTGTCAGAAAATATGGTAGGGCAAGATGAATCTCCACAAAGCTCAGTGTACAAACCTCTAAACCAGATAGCTTCTTTGCATGTCTCAGAAATAGCCATATACTCGGCATCAGTAGTGGAACAAGCCACAATAGACTGCAAAGTTGCTCTCCAACTCACACCGCAACCACCAATGGTGAAAACATAACATGTGAGCGATCTTCTCTTATCCAAATCACCAGCAAAATCAGAATCAACAAAACCAACAAGTCCATCTCTAGTTTTCCCAAACTGTAAATAAGCATTAGAAGTACCTCGCAGGTATCTGAAAATCCACTGAACTGCTCTCCAATGCTCTTTTCCAGGACTAGCCATGTATCTACTGACAACACTCAATGCATATACTAAATCCGGACGAGAACAAACCATAGCATACATAAGTAAACCAACTGCACTCGAATAGGGAACCCTAGACATGTACTCAATACCTGCATCTGACTTAGGACATAAAGCTGATGATAATTTGAAGTGTGCAGCTAACGGAGTACTCACCGGCTTGGCATTATGCATATTAAAACGACGAAGAACTTTATCAATATATCCCTTCTGGCTTAGATATACTTTTCTAGATGTTCTATCTCTGGATATTTCCATGCCAAGTATTTTCTTTGCTGCACCCAAATCCTTCATCTCAAATTCATTACTCTTGTTGGATAATAACGAGAAATAAACGAGACAGAGAGACGCGGATTTTTACGTGGAAACTCTTGCGGGAGAAAACACGGATGCATGAAGGCGCAATCACTATGAGGATGATTATTACAAGCACAAGACGACATACCGCCTTAGGTGCGACTGCAGAGTATATATGAGGGGCAACACATAGGAGTCCTTGTAGGACAAGTAAACGAGTTGTACTTGTAAGCGTCGACATCAATGCAACGCCCACACCGATTGTACTACGTCTAGTCCAACACCGTACTATAATTTGGATCACAATTTAACATTTGCCCAGTTGGTGAGAGGGTGCATGGGACTGGTGGATTTTATAGGCTGGTTTTATTGCCGACTGATTTGAGAAATGGTTGATCTAGTAAAAAATTATGAACCAAATGCAAAATTGAACACCTCGATCAAATGAAAGAGTTACTTGAGAAATTGTTGACCGCGTCAAAATCGTAAACCAAATCTAAAATTAAACACCTCAACTGAGTGAGAGATCTTCAAAATTAGGGAGCATAACGAATTTAAAGATTCCAAGTATATTAAAGATATAATGTTGTAAAGAAATATCAATCATGTTGGGACAAATTAACAAACACTACAAAATAAGTCAGAATTCGAGATCTAGATTGTAAGATAAAAGTTTATATGCTTTATATATTGCTCATGTATCTCAACGTCATATTCTATTTCCCGTATTTTCCTTTCCCTTATCACAAGGAGACTAGGGAAAGCCTTTCTCCCCCTCGATCTCCGCCGACAAGCCTGTGGATTCGCCTCCCCTTCGTTTGCTGCTCAGGCGCCCGGTGGCAGGGAGGGGATTTGTGGTGCCTCGTCTCTATCTAGTAGATAGATAGGGTTTTAGTTCTCGTAGGGGAGATGTTTGGACGAATGGTAGCGCCTATTTGCATGGCCCATTTTTTGAATTAAAAATGGGAAATACTACAAATCACCCCATGGATCACAGCCCTGGGTCCATTGGCTTCTTTGCATGCCACGTGCCCGTGGCCACCACCACTAGTTTTTGCAACTGGCCAGTTGTTGCAATCTCTCTCATCACAACAACGTCTTTATTGCAGGATCTGGATCTTGAGAGAAGTCGATTCTCGTGCTCCTCCCGAGCTCCCGTCAAGTTCTGCCTCCCCACGCTGCTCCGACCGCCCCGAGCTATTGTCAAGTCACCGCCTCCCCGTGTTGCTCCGACTACCCCGAGCTCCCGTCGAGTCGCCACCTTGCTGCGTTGCTCCGAATACCGCCACCTGTGCTCGCCGTCGACTAGCATGCCAACGAGCTTCTCTGGCGAGCTGCACGATGTTGCAAGGCGTGCAACCAAAGAGATCGAGCTCCCCCATCGAGTTGTCGCCTCCCCGTGTTGCTCCGACTGCCGCCATCGGCACTTCGTGCTGACAAGCACGCCGACGAGCTTCTTCGATGAGCTGCACGCAACCACCACTGGAATGTTTTCTGCAACACGTTCGATGTTGCAAAAAGTTTTTTTGTAACACAGGTTCTGTTGCAAAAATTACGGTAGAAAACGATCAAGAACGTTTTCTACAACACATCGTCTGTTGCAATTTTTTTGCAACATTGCCTCTGTTGTGAAGATTTTTCAGAAAAAAATAAATGCTTCAAGGTGATTGCAACAAGTATCCTATTGCAGAAGGCCTTCTGCAACACCAGTCTTGTTGCAAAGTGTGCTCATCCGATGGTCAGCGAGGCGGCGGATATTTTTTTAGAGAGGAGGCGGCGGATATTTTCTAATTATCCGCCGATCGATGCGTAGCATCCCCCATTAAAAATGGCCCAAAAAAGCCTATAAGGCCTAAAAAGCACCCTGCCACGCGAGCCAAATGTGCCGGTGAGCCGGCACGTTTACCTATAGTGCCTCGACCAGTAGGATTCATGAAAATCCATGTGCATGCCAGTATCGCTAAAAATCAAGATAAGGAAGCTGCAGCAGCCGTTTGCAGGGATGAAGATGGCAAATTCATGGGAGGTTCTTCCTTAGTGATATAGGGAGTGAGTGATGCTGCAACAATGGAAGCCATTGCTTGTCGTGAAGCCCTCTCGTTAGCCGAGGATTTGATAATACAAAGCTTCATGATAGCTTAGGACTCGAAGCAAATTGTGAATGACATTCAGAAGGGGACAAACGTACCTACGGCAAGATCATTGCTGAGATTAAGAATAGGCTCAAATGTTTAATTGTAGTTTTACATTTGAAGGCCGAGCTGCGAACAACGACGCCGATAGGTTAACCAAGTTTTTCAGTTCTCTTGATCAGGGGAGAGGCATGTGGATGATCCAACCCCACGATCATTTTGTAATTGTTAGGAATAGAATTAGAGCACTTGATTATTTACTAATTATCATGTGCTAATTAAGGAACCGACTATGTACTCTCTAACTGCTAGAAGCAGTTGTACTTCCTCTCTCATGTAAGCAACTGCTCAGTGCAGTTACTGTTATGTCTCACGCATTAGCAACCGCTGCTTACGGTTAGAAATATTCTCACAGATTTGTAACCGCTCCCTGTATATATAGTGCGCAATCAATGAGAATCATTCACTTCTGGCAAATCACTTTTTCACTTTACACGTTATCAATACTCGCTCTATCGAGGGCGACAGAGAGCCATCGCAGGAAAGATTTTACGGGAAGATAATCCAATGGAAGAAGAACTATGTTTGGTGGACAGTTGTACCACTTGATGTCTACTACACAACCTTCTTCTTGTAGACGTTGTTGGGCCTGCAAGTGCACAGGTTTGTAGGACAGTAGCAAATTTCCCTCAAGTGGATGACCTAAGGTTTATCAATCCGTAGGAGGCGTGAGGATGAAGATAGTCTCTCTCAAGCAACTCTGCAACCAAATAACAAAGAGTCTCTTGTGTCCCCAACACACCCAATACAATGATAAATTGTATAGGTGCACTAGTTCGGCGATGAGATGTTGATATAAGTGCAATATGGATAGAAGATATAGGTTTTTGTAAACTGAAAATATAAAAACAACAAGGTAACAAGTGGTAAAAGTGAGCGTAAACGGTATTGCAATGATAGGAAACAAGGCCTAGGGTTCATACTTTCGCTAGTGCAAGTTCTCTCAACAATAATAACATAGATAGAACATATGACAAGCCCTCAACATGCAACAAAGAGTCACTCCAAAGCCACTAATAGCGGAGAACAAACGTAGAGATTATGGTCGGGTACGAAACCACCACAAAGTTATTCTTTCAAATCAATCCGTTGGGCTATTCCTATAAGTGTCACAAACAACCCTGGAGTTTTTACTAGAATAACACCTTAAGATACAAATCAACCAAAACTCTAATGTCACCTAGATACTCCAATGTCACCTCAAGTATCCGTGGGCATGATTATACGATATGCATCACACAATCTCAGATTTATCCAACCAACATAAAAGTACTTCAAAGAGCGCCCCAAAGTTTCTACCGGAGAATCAAGAATGTGTGCCAACCCCTATGCATAGGTTCCCAATGTCACGAAACCCGCAAGTTGATCACCAAGACATACATCAAGTGTTCTCATAAAGACTCAATCCGATAAGATTACTTCAAAAGGGGAAACTCAATTCATCACAAAGGAGTAGAGGGGGAGAAACATCATAAGATCCAACTACAATAGCAAAGCTCGGGATACATCAAGATCGTTCCATAGAGGAACACAAGAGAGAACACGAGAGAGAGAGAGATCAAACACATAACTACTGGTACATACCCTCAGCCACGAGGGTGAACTACTCCCTCCTCGTCATGGAGAGCGCCGGGATGATGAAGATGGCCACCGGAGATGGATCCCCCCTCCGGCAGGGTACCGGAAAGGGGTCCCGATTGGTTTTTGGTGGTTCTGGAGGCTTGCGGCGGCGGAACTCCCGATCTATCTTCTGTTCTGGAAGTTTTAGGGTACGACGGTATATATGGGTGAAGGGGGAACGTCGGTGGAGCTACGGGGGCCCCACGAGGCACGGGGGCGCGCCCAGGGGGGAGGGCGCGCCCTCTACCCTCGTGACCGCCTCATGGCTCTTCTGACGTGGGTTCCAAGTCCATCATGTGGGTTTCCTTCCAAAAATAACTTCTCCAATTGATTTCGTCCCGTTTTGACTCCGTCTGATGTTCCTTTTCCTCGAAATACTGAAATAGGCATAAAACAGCAAATCTGGGCTGGGCCTCCGGTTAATAGGTTAGTCCCAAAAATAATATAAAAGTGGATAATAAAGCCCAATATTGCCCAAAACAGTAGATAAAGTAGCATGGAGCAATAAAAAATTATAGATACGTTGGAGACGTATCAAGCATCCCCAAGCTTAATTCCTACTCGTCCTCGAGTAGGTAAATGATAAAAAGAAGAATTTTTATGCGGAGCGATACTTTGGCATAATTTCAATGTAATTCTTCTTACTTGTGATATGAATATTCAGATCCGAAAGATTTAAGACAAAAGTTCATATTGACATAAAAATGATAATACTTCAAGCATACTAATCAAACAATTATGTCATCTCAAAATAACATGGCCAAAGGAAGTTCATCCCTACAAAATCATATAGTTAGGCTATGCTTCATTTTCGTCACACAAAGATGTTCCCAACTTCTATACCCTCGATGACAAGCCAAGCAATTGTTTCATACTCAAATAATCTCAAACTTTTTCAACCTTCACGCAATACATGAGTGCGAGCGATGGACATAGCACTATGGGTGGTATAGAATATGATGATGGGGATTGTGTGGAGAAGACAAAAAGGAGAAAGTCTCAGATCAACGAGGCTAATCAATGAGCTATGGAGATGCCCATCAATTGATGTTAATGCAAGGAGTAGGGATTGCCATGCAACGGATGCACTAGAGCTAAGAATGCTCAACAAAAGAAAACTAGTGGGTGTGCATCCAACTTGCTTGCTCATGAAGACCTAGGGCATTTTGAGGAAGCCCGTCGTTGGAATATACAAGCCAAGTTCTATAATGAAAAATTCCCACTAGTATGAACAAGACAACTTATGAGACTCACTATATGAAAATCATGGTGCTACTTTGAAGCACAATATATGAGACTCACTACATGAAGAACAAGGTGCTACGTTGAAGCACAAGTGTGGAAAAAGAGATAGTAGCATTGCCCTTTTTATTTTTCTCTTTTTTGGGCCTTTTTTTGATTGGGCAATGCTCTAATAATGATGATCATCACACTTCTATTGATTACAACATAATGATTACAACTCAATACTAGAACAAGATATGACTCTATTATGAACGCCTCCCGCGGTGTACCGGGATGGTGCAATGAATCAAGAGTGACATGTATGAAAAATAATGCATGGTGGCTTTGCCACAAATACGATGTCAACTACAAGATCATGCAATGGCAATATGACTAAAGTAAAGCATGTCATGATGATGATGATGATGATGATGATGATGGTGAAAGTTGCATGGCAATATATCTCGGAATGGCTATGGAAATGCCATGATAGGTAGGTATGGTGGCTGTTTTGAGGAAGATATAGGGAGGTTTATGTGTGAAAGAGCGTATCATATCACGGGGTTTGGATGCACCGGCGAAGTTTGCACCAACTCTCAATGTGAGAAAGGGCAATGCACGGTACTGAAGAGGCTAGCAAATGGCGGAAAGGTAAAAGTGTGTATAATCCATGGACTCAACATTAGTCAAAAGAACTCATATACTTATTGCAAAAATTTAGAAGTCATCAAAAATCAAGTACTACGCGCATGCTCCTAGGGGGATAGATTGGTAGGAAAAGACCATCGCTCGTCCCCGACCGCCACTCATAAGGATGCACAAGCCAGGTACACTTCATGCTTCAAATTTGTTACACAACTTTAACCATACGTGCATGCTACGGGACTTGCTAAATTCAACACAAGTATTTCTCAAATTCACAACTACTCAACTAGCACGACTATGATATTATCACCTCCATATCTCAAAACAATTATCAAGCATCAAACTTATCTTAGTATTCAACCCACTAAAAAGAAAGTTTCACATATCTTGAATACCAAGTATATTAACATTAAGAAAATTACCATGCTATTAATGACTCTCAAAATAATCTAAGTGAAGCATGAGAGATCAAGTTTCTTTAAAACAATCCACCACCATGCTCTAAAAGATCTAAGTGAAGCACTAGAGCAAATGACAAACTACTCCAACAAGATATAAGTGAAGATCAATGAGTAGCTAAATAATTATTATGCAACTATGTGAAGACTCTCTCTCATTTAAAAATTTCAGATCTTGGTATTTTATTCAAACAGCAAGCAAAGCTAAAGAAAATAAAATGACGCTCCAAGCAAAACACATATCATGTGGTGAATAAAAATATAGCTCCAAGTAAAGTTACCGATGAACGAAGACGAAAGAGGGGATGCCATCCGGGGCACCCCCAAGCTTAGGCTCTTCGTTGTTCTTGAATATTACCTTGGGGTGCCTTGGGCATCCCCAATCTTAGGCTCTTGCCACTCCTTATTCCATAGTCCATCGAAGCCTTACCCAAAACTTGAAAACTTCACAACACAAAACTTAACAAAAAACTCGTGAGCTCCGTTAGCGAAAGAAAACAAAACACCACTTCAAGGTAATGTAATGAACTCATTCTTTATTTATATTGGTGTTAAACCTACTGTATTCCAACTTCTCTATGGTTAATAAACTATTTTACTAGCCATAGATTCATCAAAATACGCAAACAACACAATGAAAACAGAATCTGTCAAAAACAGAACAGTCTGTAGTAATCTGTAACTAACGCAAACTTATGGAACTCCAAAAATTCTAAAATAAATTGGTGGACCTGAGGAATTTGTCTAGTAATCATCTGCAAAAAAGAATCAACTAAATATCACTCTGCAGTAAAAAGTTGTAGCTAATCTCGTGAGCCCTAAAGTTTCTGTTTTTTACAGCATGATCATAAAGACTTCACCCAAGTCTTCCCAAAGGTTCTACTTGGCACAAACACTAATTAAAACATAAAACCACATCTAAACAGAGGCTAGATAGATTATCTATTCCTAAAAAGAACCAAAAAGAAAGAAACTAAAATAAAATTGGGTTGCCTCCCAACAAGCGCTATCGTTTAACGCCCCTAGCTAGGCATGATGATTTCAATGATGCTCACATAAAAGATAAGAATTGAAACATAAAGAGAGCATCATGAAGAATATGAATAGCACATTTAAGTCTAACCCACTTCCTATGCATAGGTAGTTTGTGAGCAAACAACTTATGGGAACAAGAATCAACTTGCATAGGAAGGTAAAACAAGCATAACTTCAAGATTTTAAGCACATAGAGAGGAAACTTAACATTATTGCTATTCCTACAAGCATATATTCCTCCCTCATAATAATTTTTATTAGCATCATGAATTAATTAAACAATATAACCAGCACCTAAAGCATTCTTTTCATGATCTACAAGCATAGAAATTTTATTACTCTCCACATAAGCAAAATTCTTCTCATTCGGAATAGTGGGAGTATCATAAGAGACTTGAATACTATAAATTGCTTCCACGTTAAAAGAGTAATGTTCAGAGAAAGGATACTCATAATCATGACAAGTTTTATAAATATAATCATCACTACTTTTTATAGCATAAGTTTTATCACAATAATCATCATAAGTAGCAACTTTGTTCTCATCATAATCACTTTGCATATCAAAACATGGAAGGCTAAAAATATCATCATTATTAAACGTAGCATCCCGAAGCTTGGGACAAACATTAATTGCAGCAAATATATTCTCAAATATGTCATCCTCATCAAACATAGCTTCCCCAAGCTTGGGCCTTTTCGTGTCATAAGCATAATCACTCTCATCATTAATAGTATGGATAGCACCAATAGTATAGCAAACATTATTATCATATTCTTCCAAGCAAGTGCCAAAAAGATTTTCAAGATCATAAGGAGTATCATTATCTTCCCAATGATAATCATCACAACAAGCAATAGGCATAACGAGATCATCATCAAGTGTATCATCTTCATTTTCATGGGGCATAGCAATAATAGGAGCAACTTTATTTGGGAGAGATACCTTTTTACCTCTCTTCCTTTTTATTTTCTTCTTCTTCACCACATCTTGTGTGGGTTCAATCCTCTTTTTGGAGCTCCTTATTAATGAGATTGGTTGAATAGAAGGCTCCTCCTCGTTACCTGATTCATCATAAGAAATAATAGGAGGATATTGGGAAGTCTCTTCCCTTTCGTTAGTATTCTCTTCATCCTCTATTTGTTTTCTTTTCTTTATGTAATTGGAAATATAAGGATTTTCAATGCAATTCACCGCACAATACATATAAATTTCTTCTAGATCAATATCGAGGAATTTCTTGAGGTTATATTCTGGAATATGCTTAGTTTGACATTTCAATTCTTCATAACCCAAAAGCAAACTTAGTTCATTATAATGTGCAAGGGAAATCAAGTCATCACAATTTTTGGACACGATTCGATCATGAAACAATTTGCAATTGATATTTAAATGACCATGTTCGTTACAAAGTTCACAAGTACGGCTAATATATCTTAAATTATCAGCACTAGCATTTAGCCTTTCTTGGAACTCTTTAGTTTCTAAGCACTTATGCCTCTTGCAATATCTATCTTCCCTATTTGGTGTGTCCTTGCAAACCCAATGCACTCCACAAAAATTGACACGCTTATAGGAGACATTTTCATCATAACTAGTGCAATCATCATTAGCATCATGGATATTCAAAGAATTCATACTGACAACATTGCAATCATGCTCATCATTCAAATATTTAGTGCCAAACATTTTATAGATTTCTTCTTCTAGCACTTTGGCACAATCTTCCTTTCCATCATACTCACGAAAGATATTAAAAAGGTGAAGCGTATGAGACAAACTCAATTCCATTTTTTTGTAGTTTTATTTTATAAACTAAACTACTGCTAAAACAAGAAGCAAAAAGATTCGATTGCAAGATCTAAAGATATACCTTCACTTACCTAGCCTCCCCGGCAACGGCGCCAGAAAAGAGCTTGATGTCTACTACACAACCTTCTTCTTGTAGACGTTGTTGGGCCTGCAAGTGCACAGGTTTGTAGGACAGTAGCAAATTTCCCTCAAGTGGATGACCTAAGGATTATCAATCCGTAAGAGCCGTGAGGATGAAGATGGTCTCTCTCAAGCACCCTGCAACCAAATAACAAATAGTCTCTTGTGTCCCCAACACACCCAATACAATGGTAAATTGTATAGGTGCACTAGTTCGGCGAAGAGATGGTGATACAAGTGCAATATGGATAGAAGATATAGGTTTTTGTAAACTGAAAATATAAAAACAACAAGGTAACAAGTGGTAAAAGTGAGCGTAAACGGTATTGCAATGATAGGAAACAAGGCCTAGGGTTCATACTTTCGCTAGTGCAAGTTCTCTCAACAATAATAACATAGATAGAACATATGGCAAGCCCTCAACATGCAACAAAGAGTCACTCCAAAGCCACTAATAGCGGAGAACAAACATAGAGATTGTGGTCGGGTACGAAACCACCACAAAGTTATTCTTTCAAATCAATCCGTTGGGCTATTCCTATAAGTGTCACAAACAACCCTGGAGTTTTTACTAGAATAACACCTTAAGATACAAATCAACCAAAACCCTAATGTCACCTAGATACTCCATTGTCACCTCAAGTATCCGTGGGCATGATTATACGATATGCATCACACAATCTCAGATTTATCCAACCAACATAAAAGTACTTCAAAGAGCACCCCAAAGTTTCTACCGGAGAATCAAGAACGTGTGCCAACCCCTATGCATAGGTTCCCAATGTCACGAAACCCGCAAGTTGATCACCAAGACATACATCAAGTGTTCTCATAAAGACTCAATCCGATAAGATTACTTCAAAAGGGGAAACTCAATTCATCACGAAGGAGTAGAGGGGGAGAAACATCATAAGATCCAACTACAATAGCAAAGTTCGGGATACATCAAGATCGTGCCATAGAGGAACACGAGAAAGAACACGAGAGAGAGAGATCAAACACATAGCTACTGGTACATACCCTCAGCCCCGAGGGTGAACTACTCCCTCCTCGTCATGGAGAGCGCCGGGATGATGAAGATGGCCACCGGAGATAGATCCCCCCTCCGGCAGGGTACCGGAAAGGGGTCCCGATTGGTTTTTGGTGGTTCTGGAGGCTTGCGGCGGCGGAACTCCCGATCTATCTTCTGTTCTGGAAGTTTTAGGGTACGACGATATATATGGGTGAAGGGGGAACGTCGGTGGAGCTATGGGGGCCCCACGAGGCAGGGGGCGCACCCAGGGGGGAGGGCGCGCCCTCCACCCTCATGACCGCCTCGTGGCTCTTCTGACATGGGGTCCAAGTCCATCAGGTGGGTTTCCTTCCAAAAATAACTTCCCCAGTTGATTTCGTTCCGTTTTGACTCCGTCTGATATTCCTTTTCTTCGAAATACTGAAATAGGCATAAAACAGCAAATCTGGGTTGGGCCTCCGGTTAATAGGTTAGTCCCAAAAATAATATAAAAGTGGATAATAAAGCCCAATATTGCCTCAAAGAGTAGATAAAGTAGCATGGAGCAATAAAAAATTATAGATACGTTGGAGACGTATCACCACTAACACAATATTAAGAGAAATACAATATTTCCAAACTCTAACTAAGAGACAAGGGAATATTATGACCATTGTTGGTCACGATGCGTCAATTATTGGTTCAGGACGAGCCACACTTGTTCTGCCTATGGGTATTACCATTGTAATTGAGGATGCACTCTTGTATCCTGAATCTACTTGCACCCTTCTAAGTTTCAAAGACATTCGATCAAGGAGATATATGTGGTCCAATTCAATCACTATCAGGACCCTTTAGGTATTTCATGGTACTCATAGATGCATCTACTAGATGGTCACATGTGTGTCTATTATCCACACGTAATCATGCCTTTGCCAAGTTAATTGCTCAGATTATCAAATTAAGAGCAAACCATCCCGAAAATAAGATAAAAACAATTCGAATGGATAATGCTGCTGAATTTTCTTCATGCGCATTTAATGACTATTGCATGGCTATGGGCATTAATTTAGAGCATTCTGTGCCTTATGTTCATACTCAAAATGGATTGGCTGAATCTCTCATCAAAAGAGTAAAATTAATTGCTCGACCATTATTACAGAATTGTAATTTGCTAACATCTTGTTGGGCACATGCGGTATTACACGCCGCAGATCTGATACAAATCAGACCAGCTGCATATCACACAACCTCCCCGCTGCAACTAGTTCGTGGCACTCAGCCAAGTATTTCCCATCTGCGAAAATTCGGTTGTGATACGTCTCCAATGTATCTATAATTTTTGATTGCTCCATGCTATATTATCTACTGTTTTAAACAATATTGGGCTTTGTTATCAACTTTTATATTATTTTTGGGACTAACCCATTAACCGGAGGCCCAACCCAGAATTGTTGTTTTTTGCCTATTTCAATATTTTGAAGAAAAGGGATATCAGACGGAGTCGAAACGGAATTAAATCAACTAGAGAAGTTATTTTTGGAAGGAAAGCTACCAGAAAAGCTTGGAGTGCACGTCAGGAAAGGAACGAGGGAGCCATGAGGGTGGGGGACGCGCCCACCCCTCCAGGGCGCGCCCCCTGCCTCGTGGGCCCCTCGTGGCTCCCTGACATATTTCTTCCGCCTATATAACTCCATATACCCTAAAACTTCCAGAGACGAGAATACATCGGGAGTTCCGCCGCCGCAAGCCTCTGTAGCCACCAAAAGTCCATTGGGGCCCTGTTCCGGCACCCTGCCGGAGGGGGGAACCCTCACTGGTGGCCATCTTGATCATCCCGGCGCTCTCCATGACAAGGAGGGAGTAGTTCACCCTCGGGGCTGAGGGTATGTACTAGTAGCTATGTGTTTGATCTCTCTCTCTCTCTCTCTCTCCCTCTCGTGTTCTTGATTTGGCACGATCTTGATGTATCGCGAGATTTGCTATTATAGTTGGATCTTATGTTTCTTCTCCCCCTCTTCTCTCTTGTAATGGATTGAGTTTTCCCTTTGAAGTAATCTTATCGGATTGGGTCTTTAATGACTTGAGAACACTTGATGTATGTCTTTCCGTGCGTATCTGTGGTGACAATGGGATATCACGTGATTCACTTGATGTATGTTTTGGTGATCAACTTGCGGGTCCCGCCCATGAACCTATGCATAGGGGTTGGCACACGTTTTCGTCTTGATTCTCCGATAGAAACTTTTGGGCACTCTTTGAAGTACTTTGTGTTGGATTGAATAGATGAATCTGAGATTGTGTGATGCATATCGTATAATCATACCCACGGATACTTGAGGTGACATTGGAGTATCTAGGTGACATTAGGGTTTTGGTTGATTTGTATCTTAAGGTGTTATTCTAGTACGAACTCTAGGGCTATTTGTGACACTTATAGGAATAGCCCAATGGATTGATTGGAAAGAATAACTTTGAGGTGGTTTCGTACCCTACCATAATCTCTTCGTTTGTTCTCCGCTATTAGAGACTTTGGAGTGACTCTTTGTTGCATGTTGAGGAATAGTTATATGATCCAACTATGTTATTATTGTTGAGAGAACTTGCACTAGTGAAAGTATGAACCCTAGGCCTTGTTTCCTATCATTGGAATACCGTTTACGCTCACTTTTATCATTAGTTACCTTGCTGTTTTTATATTTTCAGATTACAAAAACTTATATCTACCATCCATATTGCACTTGTATCACCATCTCTTCGCCGAACTAGTGCACCTATACAATTTACCATTGTATTGGGTGTGTTGGGGACACAAGAGACTCTTTGTTATTTGGTTGCAAGGTTGCCTGAGAGAGACCATCTTCATCCTACGCCTCCCACGGATTGATAAACCTTAGGTCATCCACTTGAGGGAAATTTCCTACTTTCCTACAAACCTCTGCACTTGGAGGCCCAACAACGTCTACAAGAAGAAGGTTGTGTAGTAGACATCAAGCTCTTTTCTGGCGCCGTTGCCGGGGAGGCTAGGTAAGTGAAGGTATATCTTTAGATCTTGCAATCGAGTCTTTTTGTTTCTTGTTTTAGCACTAGTTAGTCTATAAAAGGAAATTACAAAAAAATGGAATTGAGTTTGTCTCATACGCTTCACCTTCTTTATATCTTTCATGAGTATGATGGAAAAGAATATTGTGCCAAAGTATTAGAAGAAGAATGCATTAAATTGTTTGGCACTAAATCTTTGAATGATGAGCATGATTGCAATGTTGTTAGTACAAATTCTTTGAATATCCATGATGCTAATAATGATTGCACTAGTTATGATGAAAATGTCTCCTATAAACATGTCAATTTTTGTGGAGTACATTGGGTTTGCAAGGACACACCAAATAGGGAAGATAGATATTGCAAGAGGCATAAGTACTTAGAAACTAAATGGTTGCAAGAAAGGCTAGATGCATGATCGTATCGTGTCCAAAAATTGTGATGACTTGATTTCCCTTGCACATCATAATGAACTTAGTTTGTTCTTGGGTTATGAAGAAATAAAACGTATAACTAAGATTATTCCAGAATTTTCCCTTGATAGAATTCTTCATTTTGATCTAGAAGAAATTTATATGTATTGTGCGGTGAATTGCATTGAAAATCCTTATATTGCCAATTACATAAAGAAAAGGAAACAAATAGAAGATGAAGAGAATACTAACGAAAGGGAAGAGACTTCCCCATATCCTTCTATTATTTCTTATGATGAATCAGGTAACGAGGACGAGCCTTCTACTCAACCAATCTCATTATTTAGGAGCTCCAAAAAGAGGATTGAACCCACACATGATGTGGTGAAGAAGAATAAAAGAAAAAGGAAGAGAGGTAAAAAGGTATCTCTCCCAAATAAAGTTGCTCCTTGATGTCTACTACACAACCTTCTTCTTGTAGATGTTGTTGGGCCTGCAAGTGCACAGGTTTGTAGGACACTAGCAAATTTCCCTCGAGTGGATGACCTAAGGTTTATCAATCCGTGGGAGGCGTAGGATGAAGATGGTCTCTCTCAAGCAACCCTGCAACCAGATAACAAAGAGTCTCTTGTATCCCCAACACACCCAATACAATGGTAAATCGTATAGGTGCACTAGTTCGGCGAAGAGATGGTGATACAAGTGGTATATGGATGGTAGATATAGGTTTTTGTAAACTGAAAATATAAAAACAGCAAGGTAGCAAGCGGTAAAAGTGAGCGTAAACGGTATTGCAATGATAGGAAACAAGGCCTAGGGTTCATAATTTCACTAGCGCAAGTTCTCTCAACAATAATAACATAGTTGGATCATATAACTATCCCTCAACATGCAACAAAGAGTCACTCCAAAAACACTAATAGCGGAGAACAAACAAAGAGATTATGGTAGGGTATGAAACCACCTCAAAGTTATTCTTTCCAATCAATTCGTTGGGCTATTCCTATAAGTGTCACAAACAGCCCTAAAGTTCATACTAGAATAACACCTTAAGACACAAATCAACCAAAACCCTAATGTCACCTAGATACTCCAATATCACCTCAAGTATCCGTGGGTATGATTATATGATATGCATCACACAATCTCAATTCACCTACTCAATCCAACACAAAGTACCTCAAAGAGTGCCCAAAGTTTCTACTGGAGAATCACGACGAAAACGTGTGCCAACCCCTATGCATAGGTTCATGGGCGGAACCCGCAAGTTGGTCACCAAAACATACATCAAGTGGCACGTGATATCCCATTGTCACCAGAGATACGCACGGCAAGACATACATCAAGTGTTCTCAAATCTTTAAAGACTCAATCCGATAAGATAACTTCAAAGGGAAAACTCAATCCATTACAAGAGAGTAGAGGGGGAGAAGAAACATAAGATCCAACTATAATAGCAAAGCTCGCGATACATCAAGATCGTGCCAAATCAAGAACAAGAGAGAGAGAGAGAGAGAGAGAGAGAGATCAAACACACAGCTACTGGTACATACCCTCAACCCCGAGGGTGAACTACTCCCTCCTCGTCATGGAGAGCGCCGGGATGATGAAGATGGCCACCGGTGAGGGTTCCCCCCCCTCCGGCAGGGTGCCGGAACAGGGTCCCGATTGACTTTTGGTGGCTACAGAGGCTTGCGGCGGTGGAACTCCCGATCTAATCTCTCTTCTGGAAGTTTTAGGGTACGTGGAGTTATATAGGCGAAAGGAGTACGTCGGTGGACCGAAGGGGGGGCCACGAGGCAGGGGGGTGCGCCCCCTACCCTCGTGAGCACCTCCGTCATCTTCTGACATAGGGTCCAAGTCTATCTGGTAGGTTTTCTTCTAAAAATAACTTCTCCAGTTGATTTCGTTCCGTTTTGACTCCGTCTGATATTCCTTTTCCTCGAAACACTGAAATAGGCATAAAACAGCAAATCTGGGCTGGGCCTCCGGTTAATAGGTTAGTCCCAAAAGTAATATAAAAGTGGATAATAAAGCCCAATATTGCCAAAAACAGTAGATAATATAGCATGGAGCAATCAAAAATTATAGATACGTTGGAGACGTATCACTCCTATTATTGTTGTGCCTCATGAAAATGAAGATGATATACTTGATGATGATCTCGTTATGCATATTGCTTGTTGTGATGATTATGATTGGGAAGATAATGATACCCCTTATGATCTTGAAAATCTTTTTGGCACTTGCTTGGAAGAATATAATAATTGCTATACTATTGGTGTTATCCATACTATTAATGATGAGAGTGATTATGCTTATGATACGAAAAGGCCCAAGCTTGGGGAAGCTATGTTTGATGAGGATGACATATTTGAGAATATATTTGCTGCAATTAATGTTTGTCCCAAGCTTGGGGATGCTATGTTTAATAATGATGATATTTTTAGCCTCTCAAGTTTTGATATGCAAAGTAGTTATGATGATAGCATGCCTTTTACCTATGATGATTATATTGATGAAAGTGGGTTTGGAAGAGTGTCAACTTTAGGAAGTAGCGATCCCACAATACTTTAGGATGTTGAATTTTATAATATTTATGAAAGTGGATTTGGAGAGGTTATGACTTTATTTAGTGATGTATCCACTATTTCGGAAGAGGTTTCAATCGATTATGATAAGAACAAAGTTGCTACTTATGATGATTATTGTGATAAAACTTATGCTATAAAGAGTAGTGATGATTATATTTATAAAACTTGTCATGATTATGAGTGCCCCTTCTCTGAACATTACTCTTTTAATGTGGAAACAATTTATAGTATTCAAGTCTCTTATGATACTCCCACTATTCCGAATGAGAAGAATTTTGCTTATGTGGAGAGGAGTAAAATTTCTATGCTTGTAGATCATTAAAAGAATGCTTTAGGTGCTGGTTATATTGTTGAATTCTTTCATGATGCTACTGAAAATTATTATGAGGGAGGAATATATGCTTGTAGGAATTGCAATAATATCAAGTTTCCTCTCTATGTGCTTGAAGTTTTGAAGTTATGTTTGTTTTGCCTTCCTATGCTAGTTAATTATTGTTCCCATAAGTTGTTTGCTCACAAAATCCCTATACATAGGAAGTGGTTTAGACTTAAATGTGCTTGTCATATTCTTAATGATGCTCTCTTTATGTTTCAATTCTTATCTTTTATGTGAGCATCATTGAAATCATCATGCCTAGCTAGGGGCGTTAAACGATAGCGCTTGTTGGGAGGAAAACCCAATTTTATTTTAGTTTCTTGCTTTTTGGTTCTGTTTAGGAATAAATAAATGACCCATATATATTCTTTTAATATGTGGTTTTATGTTTTAATTAGTGTTTGTGCCAAGTAGAACCTTTGAGAAGACTTGGGTGAAGTCTTTATGATCATGCTGTAAAATACAGAAACTTTAGCGCTCACGAGATTAGCTAGAACTTTTTACTGGAGAGTTCTATTTAGTTGATTCTTTTTGCATATGATCACTAGACAAATTTCAAAGGTCCACCAATTTATTTTAGAATTTTTGGAGTTCCAGAAGTTTGCGTTAGTTACAGATTACTACAGGCTGTTCTATTTTTGACAGATTCTGTTTTTCGTGTGTTGTTTGCTTATTTTGATGACTCTATGGCTAGTAAAATAGTTTATAAACCATAGAGAAGTTGTAATACAGTAGGTTTAACACCAATATAAATAAAGAATTAGTTAATTACAGTACCTTGAAGTGGTGCTTTGTTTTCTTTCGCTAACGGAGCTCACGAGTTTTCTGTTAAGTTTTGTGTTGTGAAGTTTTCAAATTTTGGGTAAAGATTCGATGGAATATGGAATAAGGAGTGGCAAGAGCCTAAGCTTGGGGATACCCAAGGCACCCCAAGGTAATATTCAAGGACAACCAAGCATCTAAGCTTGGGGATGCCCCGGAAGGCATCCCCTCTTTCGTCTTCGTTCATCGGTAACTTTACTTGGAGCTATATTTTTATTCGCCACATAATATGTGTTTTGCTTGGAGCGTCATGTCATTTTATTTAGCATTGCTTGCTGTTTGAATAAAGTATCAAGATCTGAAATTCTTAAAATGGGAGAGTCTTCACATGGTTGCATAATTATTCTACTACTCATTGATCTTCACTTATACCTTTTGGAGTAGTTTGTTGTTGCTCTAGTGCTTCACCTATATCTTCTAGAGCATGGTGGTATTTTTATTTTGAAGAAATAGATGAACTCTCATGCTTCACTTATATTATTTTGAGAGTCTCAAATAGCATGGTAATGAGCTTAATCCTAATATGCTAGGTATTCAAGAATAGTAAAAACTTTCTTATGAGTGTGTTGAATACTAAGAGAAGTTTGATGCTTGATAATTGTTTTGAGATATGGAGGTGATAATATCAAAGTCGTGCTAGTTGAGTAGTTGTGAATTTGAGAAATACTTGTGTTAAAGTTTGTGATTCCCGTAGCATGCACGTATGGTGAACCGTTATGTGATGAGGTCGGAGCATGATTTATTTATTGATTGTCTTCCTTATGAGTGGTGGTCGGGGACGAGCGATGGTCTTTTCCTACCAATCTATCCCCCTAGGAGCATGCGTGTAATACTTTGCTTTGATAACTTGTGGATTTTTGCAATAAGTATATGAGTTCTTCATGACTAATGTTGAGTCCATGGATTATATGCACTTTTCCCTTCCTTCCACCATTGCTAGCCTCTCTAATACCGCGCACTTTTCGCCGGTATCATACACCCACCATATATCTTCCTCAAAATAGCCACCATACCTACCTATCATGGCATTTCCATAGCCATTCCGAGATATATTGCCATGCAACTTTCCACCGTTCCGTTTATTATGACACGCTCCATCATTGTCATATTGCTAGCATGATCATGTAGTTGACATCGTATTTGTGGCAAAGCCACCATTCATAATTCTTTCATACATGTCACTCTTGATTCATTGCATATCCCGGTACACCACCGGAGGCATTCATATAGAGTCATATCTTGTTCTAAGTATCGAGTTGTAATTGTTGAGTTGTAAGAAAAATAAAAGTGTGATGATCATCATTTTTAGAGCATTGTCCCAAGTGAGGAAAGAATGATGGAGACTATGATTCCCCCACAAGTCGGGATGAGACTCCGGACGAAAAATAAATAAAAAAAGAAAAAAGAGGCCATAAAAAAAGAGAAAAGGCCCAAAAAAATAAAAAAAATGAGAGAAAAAGAGAGAAGGGGCAATGCTACTATCCTTTTACCACACTTGTGCTTCAAAGTAGCACCATGATCTTCATGATAGAGAGTCTCCTAGGATGTCACTTTCATATACTAGTGGGAATTTTTCATTATAGAACTTGGCTTGTATATTCCAATGATGGGCTTCCTCAAAATGCCCTAGGTCTTCGTGAGCAAGCGAGTTGGATGCACACCCACTTAGTTTTTTTGTTGAGCTTTCATATACTTATAGCTCTAGTGCATTCGTTGCATGGCAATCCCTACTCACTCACATTTATATATATTGATGGGCATCTCCATAGCCCGTTGATACGCCTAGTTGATGTGAGACTATCTTCCCCTCTTTTTGTCTTCTCCACAACCACCATTCTATTCCACATATAGTGTTATATCCATGGCTCACGCTCATGTATTGCGTGAAGATTGAAAAAGTTTGAGAATGTCAAAAGTATGAAACAATTGCTTGGCTTGTCATCGGGGTTGTGCATGATTTAAATATTTTGTGTGGGGAAGATGGAGCATAGCCAGACTATATGATTTTGTAGGGATAACTTTCTTTGGCCATGTTACTTTGAGAAGACATGATTGCTTTGTTAGTATGCTTGAAGTATTATTATTTTTATGTCAATATAAACTTTTGCCTTCAATCTTTTGGATCTGAATATCATACCACAATTAATAAGAATTACATTGAAATTATGCCAAATAGCACTCCGTATCAAAAATTCTTTTTTATCATTTACCTACTCGAGGACGAGCAGGAATTAAGCTTGGGGATGCTTGATACGTCTCCAACGTATCTATAATTTTTGATTGCTCCATGCTATATTATCTACTGTTTTAGGCAATATTGGGCTTTATTATCCACTTTTATATTATTTTTGGGACTAACCTATTAACCGGAGGCCCAGCCCAGATTTGCTGTTTTATGCCTATTTCAGTGTTTAGAGGAAAAGAATATCAAACGGAGTCCAAACAGAAAAATCCTTTTTGGAATGTGATTTTCTCACCGGATAAGACCCAGGGAACTTGGAGTGCACGACACAAGATAGATCGGGAGTTCCGCCGCTGCAAGCCTCTGTAGCCACCAAAAACCTCTCGAGACCCTGTTCCGGCACCCTGCCGGAGGGGGGGAACCGTCACCGATGGCCATCTTCATCATCCCGGCGCTCTCCATGACAAGGAGGGAGTAGTTCACCCTCGGGGCTGAGGGTATGTACCAGTAGCTATGTGTTTGATTTCTCTTTCTCTCGTGTTCTTGATTTGGCACGATCTTGATGTATCGCGAGCTTTGCTATTATAGTTGGATCTTATGTTTCTTCTCCCCCTCTTCTCTCTTGTAATGGATTGAGTTTTCCCTTTGAAGTTATCTTATCGGATTGAGTCTTTAAAGATTTGAGAACACTTGATGTATGTCTTGCCGTGCTTACCTGTGGTGACAATGGGATATCACGTGCCACTTGATGTATGTTTTGGTGACCAACTTGCGGGTTCCGCCCATGAACCTATTCATAGGAGTTGGCACACGTTTTCGTCGTGATTCTCCGCTAGAAACTTTGGGCACTCTTTGAAGTACTTTGTGATGGTTTGAATAGATGAATTAAGATTGTGTGATGCATATCGTATAATCATACCCGCGGATACTTGAGGTGACATTGGAGTATCTAGGTGACATTAGGGTTTTGGTTGATTTGTGTCTTAAGGTGTTATTCCAGTATGAACTCTAGGGCTATTTGTGACACTTATAGGAATAGCCCAACGGATTGATTGGAAAGAATAACTTTGAGGTGGTTTCGTACCCTACCATAATCTCTTCGTTTGTTCTCCGCTATTAGTGACTTTGGAGTGACTCTTTGTTGCATGTTGAGGGATAGTTATGTGATCCAATTATGTTATCATTGTTGAGAGGACTTGCACTAGTGAAAGTATGAACCCTAGGCCTTGTTTCCTAGCATTGCAATACCGTTTTCGCTCACTTTTAGCGCTTGCTACCTTGTTGTTTTTATATTTTCAGTTTACAAAAACCCATATCTACCATCCATATTGCACTTGTATCACCATCTCTTCGCCGAACTAGTGCACCTATACAATTTACCATTGTATTGGGTGTGTTGGGGACACAAGAGACTTTTTGTTATTTGGTTGCAGGGTTGCTTGAGAGAGACCATCTTCATCCTACGCCTCCCACGGATTGATAAACCTTAGGTCATCCACTTGAGGGAAATTTGCTATTGTCCTACAAACCTCTGCACTTGGAGGCCCAACAACGTCTACAAGAAGAAGGTTGTGTAGTAGACATCAGTCCCATGCACCTTCGTTGAAATTTGTAGGAGATAATTTGATTTATTGTAGAAGTACAATGGCTGCTGTTGGAGCCCATGCCTCAAGGCTGAGTGAATTTGAATATATATTTATCTTCTAGGCTTTTAATTGACTCTGATGAAGTAGTAGTACAGTCCAGTCTGAAATTTTTGGTAAATATGCTCTCTGAAAGTTGGATCTTTACTACTGTCAAGCCTGATTTGTCAATGAAAACAAGTAACTACTGAAGTCAAAATTCAGTAAGCTTTGTCAATGTCAAAATTGTTGAAACTATTCTTACCAGGCCCACAAAACTTTAGCTGGGCTCTACCCATATACTTTATGGGAGAAGTGCAAAAGGCAAGGATACAAAGTGAGAGTGCCCAGTTTTCCCCTTTCCATGGTTCCACGCCTCGATCCGCTGCTCCCAGCCACAGCAACCTCTAATCGATCGAGGAACGAGTCCTGCGGACGTTTCTCAGGGTCAATCTTCGGCCGTGTTTGGTAAGTTATCAGCTCACATCCATTCCTTTCTCTCTCGCTCTCTTCCAAGATCTATGGCACTTCTACGAACATGTCATGAGAAGTAGGCACAATACATGGGCGTTCACAGCACCCTATCTTTAATGTCCAGACATTGTGTAGTCTTTGCCCCTTCTCTAGAAGGGGTATATGCTCGAAAATTGTATTATCTTTTGTCTAGACTCAAATTTTATATGGATGTTTGATCTGTGGTTAGAATTTATTCCCGGTGTCCGTGTCTCACTAAGTGACCTCTGTTGAAACTGAAAAATGTATGAATGCAAAAATGGTTTATCAAATCCATGCTGATTGCAAGACATGCTTGTATTGAAAAAGCAATCATCTTTTCACATATGCAAAACTTTGTAAGGTTTGAGGTGCTAGTTTTGGAACCGCTTCTATTTTTGTTTTACTGTACTCCTCTCAATACAAATGCTCCTTTGAACTCTCAGGTTTCTATTTTTGTTGCATAGTTCACCGCTTGCAGACCAGATGTTTGGCTGTCCTTTTAATCAAAACTTCTGTTGTTATGTTTGGAGGCGAGTCTGCATTGGTCTCATCCTGATGGAATTCATTACATGGTGGGAATGTTAAGAGCGGGGACCTTATATTTAGAAACAACAAGGTGATCCATTTGTTGGTTTGTGCACACCTTCTTCCTGTTAGGTTGTTTTCAGAAATTATTGGCAGTGATGATCTGGTAAATCCCGAATGTTTTAAATTATCTAAACTCTTCAGCCTGTGTGTGCCTGCTGTCTTTGCTTATTGTGTGCTCCTTTAGCTTGAAGAAGCGCTGCACTTGACTAGCGAGCTTGCTGAGAAAGAAAAGTTGTCACAGCATGATGAAAAGATCGATGCATGAATAGAGATATTCATTATTCCTTTACCTGTCGTCTCATCTCTTACTAAAATCTCATCTCTCTTACTGAAATTGCAGAACTGTTGTGCACATTGTGATGTTTATTTTTTCTGTAAACGCGATCTGTCAGGTCTAAGCCATATCTATTCCTGGGCAAGAAGGGCATGAAGTAACACTTTGTCCTAGGTATATGCATTTACTATTGACCCTCGTTTTCCTCATTTTCCGATCGATCTGTACCTTTTTAAGACCTTCGCCATCTCGCGCAAGATCCTACCTCATTGATTCTTACATTGTTTCAGGATGGCATCTTTTGGTGATTTAGGCGCCTTTTGGAAAATAAAGATATCTGTTACATGTGTTGGAGGTTTGCAGCTTATGCATGCATGTCCTGAATCTGGTTCCTCGAGGTGAAATGGGTTGGTCGAAATCATGTCTACAACTTCCTTGAAAGAGCTTCTGCACCTCGTGTTTCAGTTTTGGTCACGTTTATATCCCTGTGTAGAAGGTCGCAGAGCCTGGGTACCCCTTGTATGTTCTGTTGACAGTATCACTTAGTGTTGTTGGGACCATGTATTGTACTCGTGTTCCCTTTTTATGTCATTGGTGCTTCAGAATCTATAATCAACTTGCATTGCTTGTGTACATGGTTACTTTTGCACTGTTCTGTTGTGGTTCATATTACTTGGATTTTAGACGATACTATGACCTGCCATCCAATCTATCTTTAATAGAGAAACCCCCTTTTTCTCTATGTATCTGGATACACTTTATATGCAAACTCTGTTTTCGCTCGAGCAACTAACATCATGATTTCTAACTATGTGCCCAAGACAACCGATTAATCTATCTGATGGCCTACCATTTGGCGGGCAAGCGTGGCAAGACAACTCAAAATAGGTATATTTGTTTATAAATGTGTACCATCACTGTTGCCTTGACAATTTATGTTGCCCGCCAAGATAGCTCAAAAGAGGTATATCTGTTTATAAATGCATACCATCCCTGCTGCATTGATAATTTATCACAACCCAACGCAAATTTTTATAACCATCCTATCTTTTCTGATGCTTGTTTCCCATTTTTCTGTTATCAAATATTAAGAGAAACATCGCTGCACTAAGAGCGAAAGGTTCATGCCACATGTGATGGACTGTGTCTTGTGACAGGACTTTGACACGGGGTAACAAGCTCATCTCAATTTCTCATGTTTATAGATATTTTTCTAACCATGGTCTAAAGATCAAACGCTACTATGTAGGACCACAACTGGGTAGTTTCGACATCTTCAGATATGAATGTGTCTATGCAAGTGAACTGGACATTTTTCCCGTGCGAGATCAAATGACTTGAGCGTTACAGTGATTGGTGATTCCTTCTTTGGATGTCCTTGGGTAAGGCTCTTAGGACAGTCCGTGCCCCTACCCTAAGTATATAGCTTCATCATTAGCCCCCGAATGGATCGAGGTTAGAGTGGAGAAAGAGTTAGGGATCTTTCCGACTGGTTCTTTGCGTTGCATGAGCATCTCGTTTTGGGATCAATCACCACGGATGACGTTATCAACTTTTTTCAGTCGCCTTGATCCATTCCAAGTCTTTCGTCGAGTGAATTTCCTTGCTCGTGGAGTTCTGAATGACAATGTGAAAGGGATCTTCTGTCTGACGAATTGTTCTGCAACCCGCGGATTTCGCGGGATTTGATTTTCGGGAAGCGCGCGGGACGGGAGCGGCCGCAGTAATCGGATGTGATAAGGCGGAAGCTCCTCGATCCACGCGCCACCTTTTTAGCCACGTACCGCGCGCGCGTCTGCTGCGGGATTTGACGGGATAGCCTGGGTCTACCATGTTGGGGAACGTAGAAGAAATTCAAAATTTTCCTACGTGTCACCAAGATCTATCTATGGAGAAACCAGCAACGAGGGGAAGAAGAGTGCATCTACATACCCTTGTAGATCGCTAAGCGGAAGCGTTCAAGTGAACGGGGTTGATGGAGTCGTACTCGCCGTGATCCAAATCACCGATGAACAAGTGCCGAACGGACGGCACCTCCGCGTTCAACACACGTACAGCCCGGTGACGTCTCCCATGCCTTGATCCAGCAAGGAGAGAGGGATAGGTTGAGGAAGACTCCATCCAGCAGCAGCACAACGGCGTGGTGGTGGTGGAGGAGCGTGGCAATCCTGCAGGGCTTCGCCAAGCACCGCGGGAGAGGAGAAGGACTTGGGAGAGGGGGAGGGTTGCGCCAGCACAATGGTGTGGTTGCCCTCCCACCCCCACATATATATAGGGGCAAGGGAGAGGGGGGCCGGCCCCCTCAGATCCAATCTGAGGAGGGGGCGGCGGCCCAGGGGGGTGCCTGCCCCCCAAGGCAAGGGGGGGCGCCCCCTTTAGGGTTTCCCCCAAACCCTAGGCGCATGGGCCCTAGGGGGGATGCGCCCAGCCCACTAAGGGGCTGGTCCCTCTCCACATACAGCCCATAGAGCCCCCCGGAGCAGGTGGAACCTCCCGGTGGACCCCCGGAACCCCTTCGGTGGTCCCGGTACAATGCCGGTAACCCCCGAACTCTTCCGGTGACCGTATGATGACTTCCCATATATAAATCTTTACCTCCGGACCAATCCGGAACTCCTCGTGACGTCCAGGATCTCATCCGGGACTCCGAACAACATTCGGTAACCACATACAAACTTCCTTTATAACCCTAGCGTCATCGAACCTTAAGTGTGTAGACCCTACGGGTTCGGGAGACATGCAGACATGACCGAGACGTTCTCCGGTCAATAACCAACAGCGGGATCTGGATACCCATGTTGGCTCCCACATGTTCCACGATGATCTCATCGGATGAACCACGATGTCAAGGACTTAATCAATCCCGTATACAATTCCCTTTGTCTATCGGTACGATACTTGCCCGAGATTCGATCGTCGGTATCCCGATACCTTGTTCAATCTCGTTACCGGCAAATCTCTTTTACTCATTCTGCAACACATCATCCCGTGATCAACTCCTTGATCACATTGTGCACATTATGATGATGTCCTACCGAGTGGGCCCAGAGATACCTCTCCGTCACACGGAGTGACAAATCCCAGTCTCGATTCGTGCCAACCCAACAGACACTTTTGGAGATACCTGTAGTGTACCTTTATAGCCACCTAGTTACGTTGTGACGTTTGGCACACCCAAAGTATTCCTACGGTATCCGGGAGTTGCACAATCTCATGGTCTAAGGAAATGATACTTGACATTAGAAAAGCTTTAGCATACGAACTACATGATCTTGTGCTAGGCTTAGGATTGGGTCTTGTCCATCACATCATTCTTCTAATGATGTGATCCCGTTATCAATGACATCCAATGTCCATGGTTAGGAAACCGTAACCATCTATTGATCAACGAGCTAGTCAACTAGAGGCTTACTAGGGACATGGTGTTGTCTATGTATCCACACATGTATCTGAGTTTCCTATCAATACAATTCTAGCATGGATAATAAACGATTATCATGAACAAGGAAATATAATAATAATCAATTTATTATTGCCTCTAGGGCATATTTCCAACAGTCTCCCACTTGCACTAGAGTCAATAATCCAGTTCACATCGATATGTGATTAACACTCAAAGTCACATCCCTATGTGACTAACACCCAAGAGTTATGGGTTTGATCATGTTATGCTTGTGAGAGAGGTTATAGTCAACGGGTCTGAACCTTTCAGATCCGTGTGTGCTTTACAAATATCTATGTCATCTCCTAGATGCAGTTACCACGCTCTATTTGGAGCTATTCCAAATAACTGTTCTACTATACGAATCCAATTCACTACTCAGAATAATTTGGATTAGTGTCAAAGATTGCATCGGCGTAACCCTTTACGACGAACTCTTTTACCACCTCCATAATCGAGAAAATTCCTTAGTCCACTAGTTACTAAGGATAACCTTGACCGTTGTCCTGTGATCCATTTCTAGATCACACTTGTACCCCTTGACTGACTCATGGTTTGGCACACTTCAGGTGCGGTACATAACATAGCATACTTTAGAGCCTACGACTAAAGCATAGGGGACGACCTTCGTCCTTTCTATTCTGCCGTGGTCATGTCTTGAGTCTTGCTCAATACTCACACCTTGTAACACAGCCGAGAACTCCTTCTTTGCTGATCTATTTTGAACTCCTTCAAAATCTTGTCACGGTATGTATTCATTTGAAAATACTATTAAGCGATTTTGATCTATCCTTATAGATTTTGATGCTCAATGTTTAAGTAGCTTAATCCAGGTTTTCCATTGAAACACTTTTCAAATAACCCTATATGCTTTCCAGAAATTCTACATCATTTCTGATCAACAATATGTCAACAACATATACTCATCAGAAATTCTATATTGCTCCCACTCACTTCTTTGGAAATACAAGTTTCTCATAAACTTTGTATAAACCCAAATCTTCGATCATCTCATCAAAGCGTACATTCCAACTCCGAGATGCTTACTCCAGTCCTTAGAAGGATTGCTGGGGCTTTGCATACTTGTTAGCATCTTTCAGGATTGACAAAAATCTTCTGGTTGTATCACATACAACCTTTCCTCAAGAAAATCGTCGAGGAAACAATGTTTTGACATCCTATCTGCACAATTTCATAAATAATGCAGTAATCGCTAACATAATTCCAACAGACTCTTAGCATCGCTACGAGTGAGAAAGTCTCATCGCAGTCAACTCCTTGAACTTGTCGGAAAACATCTTAATGACAAGTCGAGCTTTCTTAATGGTGACATTTACCATCATTGTCCGTCTTCCCTTTTAAAATCCATCTGTACTCAACAGCCTCACGACCATTGAGCCGTTCTGCCAAAGTCTTCACTTTGTTTTTTCATACATGGATCCTCTCTCGGATTTTATGGCCTCGAGCCATTCATCGGAATCCGGGCCCACCATCGCTTCTCCATAGCTCGTAGGTTCATTGTTGTCTAGCAACATGACGTCCAAGACAGGATTACGTACCACTCTGAAGTAGTACGCATCCTTGTCATCCTACGAGGTTTGGGAGTGACTTGATTCGAAGTTTCATGATCACTATCATAAGCTTCTACTTCAATTGATGTAGGTGCCACAGGAACAACTTCCCGTGCCTTGCTACACACTAGTTGAAGTGACGGTTCAACAACCTCATCAAGTCTCCACCATCCTCCCACTCAATTCTTTCGAGAGAAACTTTTCCTCGAGAAAGGACCCGGTTCTAGAAACAATCCCTATTGCTTTCGAATCCGAATTAGGAGGTATACCCAACTGTTTTGGGTGTCCTATGAAGATGCATTTTATCCGCTTTGGGTTCGAGCTTATCAACCTGAAACTTTTTCACATAAGCGTCGCAGCCCCAAACTTTTGAGAAACGACAACTCAGGTTTCTCCAAACCATAGTTCAAACGGTTTCGTCTCAACGGAATTACGTGGTGCCCTATTAAAGTGAGTGCGGTTGTCTCTAATGCCTAACCCATGAACGAAAGTGGTAATTCGATAAGAGACATCATGGTATGCATCATATCCAATAGGGTGCAGTTATGATGTTCGGACACACCATCACACTATGGTGTTCCAGGCGGTACTAGTCGTGAAACAATTTCCACAATGTCTCAATTGTGTACCAAACTCGCAACTCAGATATTCATCTCTATGATCATATCATAGATATTTTATCCTCTTGTCACGACGATATTCAACTTCATTCTGAAATTACTTGAACCATTCAAGAATTCAGACTTGTGTTTCATCAAGTAAATATGCTCAGTATCTACTCAAATCATCTGTGAAGTAAGAGCATAACGATATCCACTGCGTGCCTCAGCACTCATTGGACTGCACATATCAAAATGTGTCACTTCCAACAAGTTGCTTTCTTGTTCCATTTTACTGAAACCGAAGCTTTCAGTCATCTTGCCCATGTGGTATGATTTGCATGTCTCAAGCGATTCAAAATCAAGTGAGTCCAAATGGTCCATCTGCATGGAGTTTCTTCATGCATATATACCAATAGACATGGTTCACATGTCTCAATCCTTTAAAAAAGAGTGAGTCCAAAGATCCATCAACATGGAGCTTCTTCATGCGTTTTATACCAATATGACTTACATGGTAGTGCCACAAGTAGGTGGTACTATCATCACTATCTTATATCTTTTGGCATGAACATGTGTATCACTATGATCGAGATTCAATAAACCATTCATTTTAGGTGCAAGACCATTGAAGGTATTATTCAAATAAATAGAGTAACCATTATTCTCCTTAAATGAATAACCGTATTGCGATAGACATAATCCAATCATGTCTATGCTCAACGCAAACACCAAATAACAATTATTTAGGTTTAACACCAATCTCGATGGTAGAGGGAGCGTGTGATGCTTGATCATATCAACCTTGGAAGCACTTCCAACACATCTCGTCAGCTCACCTTTAGCTAGTCTCCGTTTATTCCGTAGCTTTTATTTCGAGTTACTAACACTTAGCAATCGAACCGGTATCTAATACCCTGATGCTACTAGGAGTACTAGTAAAGTACACATTCACATAATGTATATCCAATATACTTCTATTGACAACCTTCTCATCTACCAAGTATCTAGGGTAATTCTGCTCCAGTGGCTGTTCCCCTTATTACAGAAGCACTCAGTCTCGGGTTTGGGTTCAACCTTGGGTTTCTCCACTAGAGCAGCAGCTGATTTGCCGTTTCATGAAGTATCCCTTCTTGCCCTTGCCCTTCTTGAAACTAGTGGTTTCACTAACCATCAACAATTGATGCTCCTTCTTGATTTCTACTTTCGCGGTGTCAAACATCGCGAATATTTCAAGGATCATCATATCCATCCCTGATATAGTTCATCACAGAGCTGTAGCAGCTTGGTGGCAATGACTTTGGAAAAACATCACTATCTTATCTGGAAGATCAACCCCCACTCGATTCAAGCGATTGTTGTACTCAGACAATTTGAGCACAAGCTCAACGATTGAGCTTTTCTCCCTTAGTTTGCAGGCCAAGAAAATCGTCGGAGGTCTTATACCTCTTGACGTGGGCACGAGCCTGAAATCCCAATTTCAGCCCTCGAAACATCTCATATGTTCCGTGACATTTCAAAATGTCTTCGGTGCCTCAATTCTAAACCATTTATCATTACCGAACTATCATGTAGTCATCAAAACGTGTATGTTAGATGTTCGCAACATCCACAGACCACGTTCGAGGTCCAGCACACCGAGCGGTGCATTAAGGACACAAGCCTTCTACTGCCCGCATAATTGCTACTATCAACTTTCAACTATATTTTCTCTAGGAACATATCTAAAACAGTAGAACTAAAGCGCGAGCTTACGACATAATTTGCAAAGATCTTTTGACTATGTTCAGGATAATTAAGTTCATCTTATGAACTCCCACTCAGATAGACATCCCTCTAGTTATCTAAGTGATTACATGATCCGAGTCAACTAGGCTGTGTCCGATCATCACGTGAGACGGACTAGTCAACGTCGGTGAACATCTTCATGTTGATCGTATCTACCATACGACTCATGCTCGACCTTTCGGTCTTCTGTGTTCCGAGGCCATGTCTGTACATGCTAGGCTCATCAAGTCAACCTAAGTGTTTGCATGTGTTCCGAGGCCATGTCTGTACATGCTAGGCTCGTCAACACCCGTTGTATTCAAACGTAAGAATCTATCACACCCGATCATCACGTGGTGCTTCGAAACGACGAACTTTAGCAACGGTGCACAGTTAGGGGAGAACACTTCTTGAAATTTTAATGAGGGATCATCTTATTTACTATCGTCGTTCTAAGCAAATAAGATGTATAATCATGATAAACATCACATGCAATCAAATAGTGACATGATATGGCCATCATCACTTTGCTCCTTTTGATCACCATCTTCGGGGCTCCATGATCATCGTCGTCACCGGCATGACACCATGATCTCCATCATCATGATCTCCATCATCGTGTCTTCATGAAGTTGTTACGTCAACTATTACTTCTACTACTATGGCTAACGCTTTAGCAATAAAGTAAAGTAATTACATGACGTTTATGTTGACACGCAGGTCATAAATAAATTAAAGACAACTCCTATGGCTCCTGCCGGTTGTCATACTCATCGACATGCAAGTCGTGATTCCTATTACAAGAACATGATCATCTCATACATCACATATATCATACATCACATCCTTTGGCCATATCACATCACATGGCATACCCTGCAAAAACAAGTTAGACGCCCTCTAATTGTTGTTTGCATGTTTTACGTGGCTGCTATGGGTTTCTAGCAAGAACGTTTCTTACCTACGCAAAACCACAACATGATATGTCAATTGCTATTTACCCTTCATAAGGACCCTTTTCATCAAATCCGATCCGACTAAAGTGGGAGAGACTGGCACCCGCTAGCCACCTTATGCAACTAGTGCATGTCAGTCGGTGGAACCTGTCTCACGTAAGTGTACGTGTAAGGTCGGTCCGGGCCGCTTCATCCCACAATGCCGCCGAATCAAGATTGACTAGTAACGGTAAGCATATTGAACAAAATCAATGCCCACAACTACTTTGTGTTCTACTCGTGCATGGAATCTACGCAATAAACCTGGCTCATGATGCCACTGTTGGGGAACGTAGCAGAAATTCAAAATTTTCCTACGTGTCACCAAGATCTATCTATGGAGAAACCAGCAACGAGGGGAAGAAGAGTGCATCTACATACCCTTGTAGATCGCTAAGCGGAAGCGTTCAAGTGAACGGGGTTGATGGAGTCGTACTCGCCGTGATCCAAATCACCGATGACCAAGTGCCGAACGGACGGCACCTCCGCGTTCAACACACGTACAGCCCGGTGACGTCTCCCATGCCTTGATCCAGCAAGGAGAGAGGGAGAGGTTGAGGAAGACTCCATCCAGCAGCAGCACAACGGCGTGGTGGTGGTGGAGGAGCGTGGCAATCCTGCAGGGCTTCGCCAAGCACCGCGGGAGAGGAGAAGGACTTGGGAGAGGGGGAGGGTTGCGCCAACACAATGGTGTAGTTGCCCTCCCACCCCCATATATATAGGGGCAAGGGAGAGGGGGGCCGGCCCCCTCAGATCCAATCTGAGGAGGGGGCGGTGGCCCAGGGGGGTGCCTTGCCCCCCAAGGCAAGGGGGGGCGCCCCCTTTATGGTTCCCCCCAAACCCTAGGCGCATGGGCCCTAGGGGGGATGCGCCCAGCCCACTAAGGGGCTGGTCCCTCTCCACATACAGCCCATAGGGCCCCCCGGAGCAGGTGGAACCTCCCGGTGGACCCCCGGAACCCCTTCGGTGGTCCCGGTACAATGCCGGTAACCCCCGAACTCTTCCGGTGACCGTATGATGACTTTCCATATATAAATCTCTACCTCCGGACCAATCCGGAACTCCTCGTGACGTCCAGGATCTCATCCGGGACTCCGAACAACATTCGGTAACCACATACAAACTTCCTTTATAACCCTAGCGTCATCGAACCTTAAGTGTGTAGACCCTACGGGTTCGGGAGACATGCAGACATGACCGAGACGTTCTCCGGTCAATAACCAACAGTGGGATCTGGATACCCATGTTGGCTCCCACATGTTCCACGATGATCTCATCGGATGAACCACGATGTCAAGGACTTAATCAATCCCGTATACAATTCCCTTTGTCTATCGGTACGATACTTGCCCGAGATTCGATCGTCGGTATCCCGATACCTTGTTCAATCTCGTTACCGGCAAATCTCTTTTACTCGTTCTGCAACACATCATCCCGTGATCAACTCCTTGATCACATTGTGCACATTATGATGATGTCCTACCGAGTGGGCCCAGAGATACCTCTCCGTCACACGGAGTGACAAATCCCAGTCTCGATTCGTGCCAACCCAACAGACACTTTCGGAGATACCTGTAGTGTACCTTTATAGCCACCTAGTTACGTTGTGACGTTTGGCACACCCAAAGTATTCCTACGGTATCCGAGAGTTGCACAATCTCATGGTCTAAGGAAATGATACTTGACATTAGAAAAGCTTTAGCATATGAACTACATGATCTTGTGCTAGGCTTAGGATTGGGTCTTGTCCATCACATCATTCTTCTAATGATGTGATCCCGTTATCAATGACATCCAATGTCCATGGTTAGGAAACCGTAACCATCTATTGATCAACGAGCTAGTCAACTAGAGGCTTACTAGGGACATGGTGTTGTCTATGTATCCACACATGTATCTGAGTTTCCTATCAATACAATTCTAGCATGGATAATAAACGATAATCATGAACAAGGAAATATAATAATAATCAATTTATTATTGCCTCTAGGGCATATTTCCAACATACCAGTCAGCCACTCAGAAGCGGCCCCTTATAAGCTGCCGGCTCGGGGTTTCCAACAGTGTGTTCTCTTCTTTCCTTCTCTCCTCGCAAAGTTCTCCGTCGCCTCCGCTCTCGCGCTAGCGCCACAGGCCCGCTCAAACTTTCTGGCGACGATGGCGAAGGACAAGACGTCCGCCCTGGAGCGCGCGAAGAAGGCGGCGGCGGCACAGGGAAAAGGGAAGAAGTCCGCTCGGGGCGGATCTTCCTCAAGGACTTCTCTGCCCAGAGGCTGGATGCAGGGCGACTGGATGCCGACGGTGCTGAGGCAAGAAGATCTCGACGATATGGTTGAGGGAGGAGTCATCCCTCATGAAGCTGCGCGTCTCCCGGGGAGAGAAGTCGAGCCCCAACCTCTTGATGGTGAGTGTGTGCTCCTCGCCACCCATATCGATCGCGGGTTTTCTTTGCCTCCTCATCCCTTTTTCCGGAGTTTCCTGAATTTCTTCAGAGCGCAGCTCCACCATTTCACTCCCAACTCTATCGTGTATCTGGCTGCTTTCGTTTCCTTGTGTGAGGGTTTCTTGGGCTGTCGCCCCCATTGGGGACTCTTTAAGCATATCTTCACCTGCCGTTCCCAATCGGTCAAAAAGGCCAAGTCGAGTGACGAGAGGACGCAGGTGATCCAGCTGTGTGGAGGCCTGGCGATCCAGACGAGGGGAAAAAGTTCTTTTCCATCCATCACTTTCCCTGAGTCGGTCCGTGGTTGGCAGGCGACCTGGTTTTACTGCAAAGACCAGGCGACTCCAGGTCAGTCGACTGGACTTCCCCCTTTCTCTCTGGAACGAGCCCAAAAACCTGCTTCTCTGAAAGTGACGCCGGAAGAAAAGGCCCAAGTCAAAGTGCTGGTTGGTCGAGTGGTTCAGCTTGTCCGCGACGGCGTGACTGGCATGGGCTTGCTGGAAGTCTTCCTTAGGAGGCGCATCCAGCCTCTCCAGGCTCGCGACCATCCGATGTGGCTGTATTCGGGGCTTGAAGACACCACTCGGATCCACCCAGAGGAGGTCACTGACGAGATGCTAGAAGGATGGCTGTCGAGCATCACAGGAAACAAAGACAATCCCCGAGGAGCCAGGAGGGTTCCTCCACTCGACAACACATACGAAGTGGACCAGGTCTGACCTTATGCACCTGACTGAGATCTTGCTTTCTTCATCGGTTCTCTTTGAATTGGTCGATTGATTTTTCTCTTGTCTGTTGTTTTCTAGGCAACCACCGAGATGTACTCGACACCCAACGGGGCGCAGGAGCCGACTGAGGAAGGGGAGGCGAGCGGCGGTGAGAGTGGGGATGAACAAGCCGAGTGGGAATCCGACGGCGAAGGAGAGGGAGACGACGACGACGTCGACTCCAGCGAAGAGGAGGAGGAGGTTGAACCTCCTTGCTCGGAGAGGCGATCCAAACTTACGCACGATCCGGCGCGGGAACGTGGTAAGTCGACTGCTCCTGTTGGGCAGTCGTCGAAACGCCCTCAAACCTCTTCTCCTACGTCGACCGAAAAGGCTCCCAAGCACCCACGCGCGACGCCATCCAAGCCTCCCAAGGCTCTGCCCAAGATGAAGATGACTGTCCCCACCATTTCTGGGTAATAATAGAACTTGTTTTCCTTTGTCGATCGTGGACGGATCCTAGGACGATTCACTGAACCAACTGACTGACTTTCGAAATTTGCAGCGCTGCTACTTCTGAGCTCTCCGCCAAGGACGATGATCAAGAGATGGAGGATGCTGTGACCTCCAACCCTGGTATGATTACTGATGTTCTGCCTTGAGTTGACTCGATATTTATTGCAGCCCTGGTTGATTGAATTTTTCCTTGTAGCTCCTCCTCATGTTATTGACCTCCCGGACGACGATGACGACGAGCCGCTGAGGGTGAGAAGGAACCGGAGGGCGTCGGCTGGCAAGACCCCCCAATATGCTCCGACGTCTGAAGCCGTAGCTCGGGATGGTGGTGACACTACTCGGGCTTCCGTGACCTTCGCTGACCCTCTGACGAGCGTGCGGCCTTCGTCGTCGACTGCAACTCCACCTTCGCTTTTTACCACGTACCCCGCCCCTGAGGACCAAGAGAGTGCCGCGAAAGAGGCTATCCGTCAGGCGGGGATCATGATGGAGCAAGTGAAAGTGGCTCGGGAGGCCAGTCAAGCAGCGTATGACATGAGTTCGGCTCTTCAGAGCAACGTCCAGGTCAGTCGACTCGACACTTGGTTTGTTACGACATGCTGTTTGAAGAATCTCTTTTTTGAAGATCTTTGTATCTGTACACCCACTGGGTGTGTCTGCCATCTTTTGGATGAGTGGGGGCACGCTGAGTGCACCCACTGGATGTAGTCCCCGAGACTGCGGTGGACTGCTGGCAGTCGACTGTAGTCTTTATACTGTGTTGTTGTAGTTGTACTTCTTCACTCGGTCTGGTCAGGCCATGTCGAATGGAACTGTATCTGGTCGACTGCAGACAGTCGACTTTTCTCTCTTTTTTTTAGAAAACCAGTGGGGGCACGCTGAGTGCACCCACTGGGTGTAGTCCCTGAGACTACTGTCGAATGTTTTGATTCGGCTGTAGTCTTAGAAACATCATCATTGTCTCTTAGTTACTCGGAAGCAACTTATCTCGGACGTCTGTCGACTGACTTTTGCAGAAATCCTGTGATCTTGCGGCTCGCTATACTGAGTTGGAGAACAAGCAGATCCAGCTCAACCTTGACTTGAAGCTTGCTCAAGAGAACCTGAAGAAGGCGCAAGAAGAAGAAAAGGGTATGGCTGGTGAGGCTCCTCATTCTTGACGAGTGATTTTCCTTTCTTGTCTATTCTTGATGTTGATTTCACTCGACTTGCCGCAGATAAACTGGAAGAAGCTCTGAAGAAGAAGGATCAGGACCTCGCAGAAGCACAGAAGGAAGCCTCGAACAAAACGAAGCTTGCTGAGGAGAAGCTGGCTTCAGCCGGAACTCTTGAACAGGAGAACTCCAGGCTGAAGGCCGCTCTCGATGCAGCTAACCAGGAGGCCAGTCGTCTGAAGAACGACAAGATTGCTCTGAATGACAAGGCAAGCGAGTTGGTAGGGAAGAAGAATGATCTTGAAGCTTATCTCGGAGGACTCGCCAAGAAGTTGTTCGTCATGCTTGAGGGTAATAATCTTCATTTAACTGGATTGCAGTATCCAAACTCAAGTAGAACCATTGACTTATTCTTGAATCGTGTTTGCAGAGTTCTGTCAGAACTTTGAAGAGGAGACCAGTCGAGTGGAACCAGGCTTGGACCTGCCAACTCTCTTGTGAAGGACGAGGCTGCCATGAACGTGCTCCGTCTGGAGTCTCGCGTCGCCAGCGTGGTTGATTATCTGGCTCGGCTGAAGGTTGCGGTGTCGCGGATCGACACGTCCCTCTGGCCCAGGGCGGCGCTTTCAAATGATCTCGAGTCTCTTATGACTCGACTGAATGACGTCCCTGGTCGAGTGACGGAATGGAAGAAATCCTCCACAAGGTGTGGCGCTGATGTCGCTCTGTCTCTGGTACGCGTCCATTGCAAAGAGGTGCGAGAAAAGAAGCTGGCTGCCATCCAGGTTGCCAACACCAGGAAGCTCAGCTTTCAGGACTTCATGGAGACTTTCATAGCCACTGCCACTCGTATTGCAAACGGGATCGACTTGGATGAATTCGTTGCCCCTTCCAGTCCTCCGCCGGAGGAGTAAAAAACTTTGGTGCTTCACTTTGAATTTGCCTCGGGATGCCGAGTGGATCTTGTAATCATTAAACTCTGTCGAGCCGAGGGCTCGAGTACTTTGATCCGTGGTCTGGGACCTTTTGGGTCTTATCCGAACTTGATTTATCGTTGAATATCTTCGTGAATTATCTGTCGAGTGGAACTTGATCTTCACTCGAAATAACTTTGTCTTTGTGGGCAGCTCCGAAGGAGAAGGTAATGGTCAATTCGCATCTTACCGCCCTTGTGGATTGGGACGTGTTCTGTACTTAGGCGAGCGCTGGGCTGTAGCTAAGCCCCCGAGTGAGAGGTTTGCTCTCCACTCGGTAGGAATTTCTTACACTTAGGCGAGCACTGGGCTGTAGCTAAGCCTCCGAGTGAGAGGTTTGCTCTCCACTCGGTAGGATTTTTATATACTTAGGCGAGTGCTTGGACTGCAACTAAGCCTCCGAGTGAGAGTTTTGCTCTCCACTCGGTAGGATTTTTATATACTTAGGCGAGCACTGGGCTGCAGATAAGCCCCCAAGTGAGAGGTTTGCTCTCTACTCGGTAGGATTTTTATATACTTAGGCGAGCACTGGGCTGCAGCTAAGCCCCCGAGTGAGAGGTTTGCTCTCTACTCGGTAGGATTTTTATATACTTAGGCGAGCACTGGGCTGCAGCTAAGCCTCCGAGTGAGAGGTTTGCTCTACACTCGGTAGGATTTCACGTACTTAGGCGAACACTGGGCTGCAGCTAAGCCTCCGAGTGAGAGGTTTGCTCTCCACTCGGTAGGATTTTTATATACTTAGGCGAGCACTGGGCTGCGGCTAAGCCCCCGAGTGAGAGGTTTGCTCTCTACTCGGTAGGATTTTTATATACTTAGGCGAGCACTGGGTTGCAGCTAAGCCCCCGAGTGAGAGGTTTGCTCTACACTCGGTAGGATTTCACGTACTTAGGCGAACACTGGGCTGCAGTTAAGCCTCCGAGTGAGAGGTTTGCTCTCCACTCGGTAGGATTTTTATATACTTAGGCGAGCACCGGGCTGTAGCTAAGCCCCCGAGTGAGAGTCTGACTCGCCACTCGGTAGGATTTTTATATACTTAGGCGAGCACTGGGCTGCAGCTAAGCCCCCGAGTGAGAGTTTGGCTCGCCACTCGGTAGGATTTCAAACACTTAGGCGAGCACTGGGCTGCAGCTAAGCCTCCGAGTGAGAGTCTGGCTCGCCACTCGGTAGGATTTCAAACACTTAGGCGAGCACTGGGCTGCAGCTAAGCCTCCGAGTGAGAGTCTGACTCGCCACTCGGTAGGATTTCAAACACTTAGGCGGGTACTTGGACTGCAGCTAAGCCTCCGAGTGAGATGTTTGCTCTCCACTCGGTAGGATTTTTATATACTTAGGCGAGCACTGGGCTGCAGCTAAGCCCCCGAGTGAGAGTCTGGCTCGCCACTCGGTAGGATTTTTATATACTTAGGCGAGCACTGGGCTGCAGCTAAGCCCCCGAGTGAGAGATTTGCTCTCCACTCGATAGGATTTTTATATACTTAGGCGAGCACTGGGCTGCAGCTAAGCTCCCGAGTGAGAGTCTGGCTCGCCACTCGGTAGGATTTTTTTTGCAAACTTAGGCGAAACGGATTCGCAGCTAAGCCACCCACTGGGGGATTTCGTACGCAAACAAAAGTGACAGCAAATATAGGAAGAACTGGAACACTCTTGCCTTTGATAAACATAAAGTACAGAAGTTTTTTCTTATTACATCTCATCCGAGTGAGAATTCAGGTGTAAAATGGGCGGAGTAGTTCCGCATTCCAAGCTCGTGGCTCGTCGATCTTGCGATCAATGTTGTAGAGATGATATGCTCCATTGTGGAGGACTCTGGTGACTATGAAGGGACCTTCCCAAGTAGGAGCAAGTTTGTGTGGTTTCTATTGATCCACTCGGAGGACCAAATCTCCTTCTTGGAAGGCTCGACTCTTCACATTTCTGGCATGAAATCGACGCAAGTCTTGCTAATAGATGGTCGATCTAATCATAGCCATTTCCCTCTCTTCCTCTAGGAGGTCGATTGCGTCTTGCCGGGCTTGCTCTGCTTCGTCTTCGTTATAAAGCTCGACTCTGGGTGCATTGTGAGTAGATCACTCGGCAGGACGGCTTCGTCTCCATAAACCAGAAAGAACGGCGTTCTCCCAGTCGACCGGTTCGGGGTGGTCCTCAGCCCCCACAAAACTGACGGAAGCTCGTCGACCCAAGCGCCTGTTGCATGCTTGAGATCACGCATCAATCGAGGCTTCAGTCCTTTGAGAATCAGACCATTTGCTCTTTCAGCTTGTCCATTCGACTGGGGATGCGCGACCGACGCGTAGTCGACTCACGTGCCTTGAGAAGCGCAAAAAGCTCTGAACTTGTCTGAATTGAAGTTTGACCCATTGTCAGTGATGATGCTATGCGGGACTCCATATCTGAATATTAATTCCCTGATGAAACTGATTGCAGTGCAAGCATCAAGATTCTTGATAGGTTTGGCCTCGATCCATTTGGTAAACTTGTCGACTGCCACAAGCACATGTGTAAATCCGCTACTGCCTGTTCTCAGTGGTCCAACCATGTCCAGTCCCCAAACAGCGAAGGGCCAGACGAGTGGAATGGTCTTGAGGGCTGATGCTGGCTTGTGCGACATGTTGGAGTAGAACTGGCAGCCTTCACACTTGTCAACTATCTCCTTCGCCATTTCATTTGCTCTGGGCCAGTAAAAACCCGCTCGGTATGCTTTGGCCACGATGGTCCGAGAGGACGCATGGTGACCACAGGTCCCCAAGTGGATATCATCAAGGATTATCTGACCTTCTTCTGGCGTTATGCACTTCTGGCCGATTCTAGTTACGCTTTCTCTGTACAACTGCCCCTTTATGACTGTGAAGGCTTTGGATTGACGGACGATCTGTCGAGCCTCCTCCTCGTCTTCTAGGAGTTCTTTCCTCAAGATATACGCAATATATGGTATCGTCCAGTCGGGAGTGATCGTCAAGACCTCCATGATTAGGTCGACCACAGCAAGAACTTCGACTTCAGTCGGATCTGTGGCACTTTTCGGCTGCGGGGCTTCTTCTGTAAAAGGATCCTCCTGGATGGACGGGGAGCGAATATGCTCCAAAAACACATTGCTGGGAATGGCCTCTCTCTTGGAGCCTATCTTTGCCAAATCATCAGCTGCTTGGTTTTTCAGTCGGGGGATGTGATGGAGCTCTAACCCCTCGAATTTCTTTTCCAACTTTCTCACTGCATTGCAGTAACCGGTCATAGCTGGGCTTCTGACGTCCCACTCCTTCATCACCTGATTAACCACAAAATCTGAATCGCCATAGACCAAGAGGCGCCGGACGCCGAGTGAAATGGCCATGCGCAACCCATACAAGAGTGCTTCGTATTCTGCTTCATTATTGGAGGAATCGAAGTGAATCTGGAGAACATATCTGAGCTTATCTCCTCGGGGGGAGACCAATACTACCCCAGCACCGGAACTCCGAATGTACACTTTGATGGATTGAGCTTGATATCATACCTCCTGAGGTTGGCAAAGGTTTCGGCAAGGTCAGTCAGTAGGTCGGAACCTTTCCGTGACTTGACCACAATATCATCCATGTACGCTTCCACGTTCCGACTGCTCTGAGTGAGTAAACACTTCTGAATCATCCTCATGAACGTGGCTCCAGCATTCTTGAGGCCGAAGGGCATGGTGACATAGCAGAAGCATCCGAATGGAGTGATGAAAGCTGTTTTGATCTCGTCAGGTCCATACAGACGGATCTGATGGTATCCTGAATAGGCGTCTAGGAAAGACAAACGCTCACACCCCGCGGTCGATTCGACTATCTGGTCGATGCAGGGGAGAGGGAAATGATCTTTCGGGCAGGCCCGATTGATATGCTTGAAGTCGATGCAGATGCGAAGGGACTTGTCCTTCTTGGGGACCATGACAACATTGGCGAGCCACTCGGAGTGGTAAATCTCTCTCATGAACTCCGCTGCTAGTAGCCGAGCCACCTCCTCGCCAATGGCTTTCCTCTTCTGGACGGCGGACCGTCGAAGATGTTCTTTCACAGGCTTAAATTTCGGTTCGACTCGCAGACGGTGCTCAGCCAGTCCCCTGGGAACTCCAGGCATGTCAGAGGGCTTCCATGCGAAGATGTCCCAGTTCTCACGGAGGAACTGGATGAGCGCTTCTTCCTATTTGGAGTCGAGCGTCGTTGAGATGTGAGTCGGAGCTGCACTGGGATAGGACGGGTGAATGTGAACTGGCTTTGTCTCGCCGGACGACTGAAATGCTGACTCTGAAGCAGGCTTCTTGTCTCGGAGCAATTCACTCGGATCTGCAGTCTTCTGATACTCCTGCAACTCGACCACTGCCATCTGGGCGTCAGCAATCTTTGAACCCTTCTGAAAACACTCTCCTGCTTTCTTCCGGTTGCCCGTAACAGTGATCACACCTCTAGGGCCAGGCATCTTCAATTTGAGATACACGTAACATGGTCGAGCCATGAAGCGTGCATAAGCTGGTCTGCCCAAAATAGCATGATAAGCAGTTTGGAAGTCTACAACCTCGAATGTCAACTTTTCCTTGCGGTAATTCTTCGAATCACCGAAAACCACATCAAGAGCAATCTGGCCGAGTGACTCGGCTTTCTTCCCGGGAATGACTCCATGGAAGCTCATGTTACTGGTGCTGAGCCTGGACATCGGAGTGCCCATCCCTTTCAACGTTTCTGCGTACAGAATGTTCAGGCCGCTGCCACCATCCATCAGGACTTTGGTCAGTCGAGTGCCTTCGATGACTGGGTCGACCACCAGTGCTTGCCTACCGGGGGTGGCAATGTGCGTGGGGTGATCAGACTGGTCGAACGTGATGGCAGTCTGAGACCACCTCAAGTAGCTGGGCGTTGCCGGGGCAACCATATTTACTTCACGGTTAATGACTTTCAGTCGACTTTTGCTCTCGACATCAGCAAAAATCATCAAGGTGGAATTGACTTGGGGATACCCGTCATCACTTTTTTCCTTATCCTCAACTTTGTCTGACTCTTTCTCCTTGTCCTTGGACTGCTTGCCCTGGAACTGCTGAATCAGGAGCCGACATTGTCGAGTGGTATGCTTGGGATAAATGAGTTTACCCTCTTCATCTTTCTTGGTGTGAATGTGACACGGCAGATCCAAAACATCGTTTCCATCTTGATCTTTTACTTTCTTGGGGTTCCAGGGCCCCTTAGGTTTCCCCTTGAATTTTCCCTGGGTTACGGCCAGAGCCTCCCCAGGAGCGGCTGGCTCGGCCTTCCGCTTCTGCTTCCGACTAGAATTGCCTCCGGTTTCCTGGGCGACTATTTTCTGCTTGCCGCTCCGGAGTCGATCTTCATCTTCACCATTAGCGTATTTGGTGGCAATTTCCATCATCCGATTCAGAGACATTTCTCTGGTCCGGCCGAACTTCAGGTTCAACTCTCTGTTCTTGACGCCTTCTTTAAAGGCATAAACTGCTTGATGATCTGGTACATTCTCAACTGTGTGATGCAGAGTGATCCACCTCTGGATGTAATCCCTCAGTGTTTCATTCGGCTTCTGCACGCAAGACCGCAATTCCGTAAGGCCTGCCGGTCATTTGCATGTTCCTTCGAAAGTCGTGACAAACACTCGGGAGAGGTCCTCCCAAGTGTAGATGCTGCTGGGTGCTAGTTGATTCAGCCACGCTCTGGCTGAGCCCTCTAACAAGAGAGGCAAATGCTTCATAGCCACCTCATCATTGCCGCCACCAATCTGGACAGCCACTCGGTAATCTTCGAGCCAAGTGCCAGGCTTAGACTCACCAGTGAACTTGCTGACTCCAGTAGCCAACCTGAAGTTGGGAGGAATCACTGCGGCCCTGATGGCTCGACTGAAACACTCTGGCCCTTAAACATGTACTCTGCTGCTGGTAGGAGCATCTCTGTCAGGTCCTTCTCTGTGAGCCCTGTTCCTGTCGATCAAACCTTGAACGAGGATGGACCTCGCGTCAAAGCCTGGTTCTCTGGGATCAACTAGAATCCTCTGCCCAACACTATGAGGGTGTCTGTCATCCCGCTGCCGAGGAGCATATGACCCACTCCTCGGGGGAGGGGTTGGCACTCGACGTCGATCATCTCGATCGAATCGGTGGTCATATTGCTCGTTTCTTCTGTACTGATCTGGCCGGTCTCCACGCCCCTCACGCCTCGGGGGCGATCCTGGGTTGTGAGCCGACTGCACTGTATCTGCTGCAACGGATCGACTATGGATCCTATTCCGCGACTGAGAGACAGCGGAATTCTGGTTTCCCGCTGCTCGGAGCAACGCTCTGATTTGCAACAAGCCTCTGCCAGCTTCTGACTGTGAAGGCTGAATTGATTCTGCTATTCGGGCCGCAGCCGCCAAATTCTGAACGGGAGTTTGATATACCTGCGTAGGCGGGAAAAGCTGGCGTCGACTGGACTCGGGAGCCCGCTGACGCGCTTTCTCGTCGAGTGCACGCTGGAGATTCTCCAGTCGAGTGCGTTCGGCCAAGTTAGCCAAGCGCGCGTCCTCCAAGGCTCGGGCCTCGGGGGTTTCTCCTACGATAGGAGTGTGGAGTGCATCCATGTTCCGGCAACGAAGCTCCTCTCGCTGCTGCGACGTGAGAGGCTCGGGGAGATACTCCTCGTGGGGATGCGCTGAGTCGCCCCCACCCGCGCCTCCGTCGGTACGGGGAAAACCAGGAGGGCTGCGTGTCCCATCAATCGCCAGAACCGCCGCTGCAGGGTCACTGCTGTCGCATTCGGATGCGGTCTCTGCGGAGCCAATCGACAGATCGAACAGGCCGTAGAGAGATTCGTCAGGCTCGATTGCCGCGACTTGTGGGGTGGCCGACTGACGAGCCACCGCATGTCTCACCCACCTCTGAAGTCTCGATCGACCAGAGCGCTTGCGCTGGCGAGAGACGAGGCGGGGAGGTGAAACGGGAGCCGACTGATACTGGGTCGACGGCTGCCGTAAGATAACGCCGCGAACACACGCGCGAAAGTGCATCGCCCCGCGGACGGGGAGCGCGTCGATGTCGAGCGGAGCCTCATGAAGCCAGGCGGAGTCGTCGGCGATAAACGTGAGCGCGCCGAGACGGATCTCGCGGCCCTCCACCAAAACTCCGCATGAAACCATGATCAAGGCGATCGGAAAAAATTGCAACTCCTACAATCAAGCGCTAAGATTCCTGCCCCACGGTGGGCGCCAACTGTCGTGGTTCTAAGTCTGACAGTGATGTAGGGGGGTTAGTATGGAGAGGCTAGATCCTAGCTATGCAGGAGCTGTAAGCACACAAAGATGTACGAGTTCAGGCCCTTCTCAGAGGAAGTAAAAGCCCTACGTCTCGGTGCCCGGAGGCGGTCGACTGGATTATGTGTGTATGAATAACAGGGGTGCGAACCCTTGATACTGAGGAGGGGGGTGGCTTATATAGAGTTCGCCAGCCCTCTCCTGCCCTCAGTAATACAGGGTTTAAGGTACATTAAGGTTAGACGTTACTGATAACGCCTCTATTAAAGTGTTATAATGACCATAAAGACTACTTAATGACCGGCCGTTTGCCTGCGGAGTGACTTTAGGTCTCCTGGCGGTCGAGTCGTTGGCTTCGTGGTCGAGTGATACTTCCTGGTCGAGTGTCTTGAACACGTCGAGTGGGTATCTTCAAGTCGATTGAAAGGTGATTCCTTCTTTGGATGTCCTTGGGTAAGGCTCTTAGGACAGGTCCGTGCCCCTACCCTAAGTATATAGCTTCATCACTATGTTTGCCAGATGAACAAGACATTAGTCGCTCCTAGACAGACGATGGTAGGGATCTTAAAAACCCTACTTCTTATAGGTAGATAATCGTAGTAACCAACTGTGACCAATGCACGTTTCTTTTTCCAGTAATTCTTATGTCACTTCACAAAGCTATATCCAAAGGACCATCTAAATGAACCAGTCGAGGACATTACGGTCAAACTCAACATTAGAGGTGTTAAGAGAAATGTCCAGATGATAATGGGTACGTACAAGAGGGCCACAATAACGAAGAGTTGTTAAACTTTGTCAACGCGGCAGGGCTCAAAGATTTTCAGATATGTGTCTTTGCCTTTGAGATTGAAAGGGGGAGGACCAACACTCACTATCCATAGGCTTTAAAAAGGGTAATGTCCAAAACCGCAAGTGCACTGTCTATACAGAAATCATGATATGTTGTATATCTCAGGAGTTGTTTGCATAAGGATCGTGTGGTGGCGCCTATGAAATTTATCGATATGGAAGTTGAATGAAGTCACCTATTAGTATGCTTAGTAGATATGGCTCGGTAGTTGTCTCTCCTTTATTATGTTCTTGTTCTTATTACTCCTTGTCCTATTATCATGTTTTACTATTGAACTTCATGTTGAGTGGCTGCACTTTTGGTAGTGAACTTCAAGTCGAGTGGCTATCTTTTGTGGTCTTATGAACACACTGAAATCGATTCTGACTTATAATCTCATGATGATATTGAGCACCACTATGTCTCGCTCCTATCACAATTGAATATTTCTTCTTCACTTTATTGTTATCATGTATGAATGCATATGCTACACCTGGATTCCTACTAACTTACCATTACCTGCTTGGACCAAAATGTTGGGACTGTCACCCTCGCGCCAAGGCGTGATCCCGATCTAGTATACACTAAGGCTGCGTTTGGCTGCTCGGTGTTTTTGGAGTTTTAGGAGAATACCATGGTTTTTGTAGAAACCTCAGTTTTAAATACTTTGACGTGTTTGGCTTCAACAAATACTTTAGTTTTACAAACCGTGGTATATCTAAAACCATGGTTTTTTGCTGTATCTAAAAAAGAGGTCTCAACCTCTTTTTTGTAAACTGAGAAACACTAGCTCAAAGTCTATCTTCTTCGGGTCCTCCTCACCCATCATTCCTCCATCTCTTCTGCAGCCAGCAAATCAAGATTACCACATGGGAAACTTCACTACTCTGCTTCAATCGTTGACTATTGTTCTAGTGCAATAGGAAGCAACCCGTACATTAGCTAGTACTAGACGTTCAGTCCTATCAGATGATGTGTGTACAGATACAAAAGATTTAGCGAAGGCTTAGACCCTGGAGTAGATCAATTGATACTTGGATTAAACTTATACAAAGCAGGCTAAGCTAGCTAGCTGATTGATTCCATGTGGCCAGAGAAACAAGATTACTCAGCAATATATCCTAGCATCTAAAGGATGTTCGCGTGCATGACAAGGCTATAGGCATGCAGCAGCCATTAATTAGCACAAGCTGATCAGGTCATTGTATAACTCCTTTGATGTAGCACAATTTGGTTCAGCTAGCTATTGTTGGGGATCATAGCAGAAATTTAAAATTTTCTACGCATCACCAAGATCAATCTATGGAGTAATCTAGCAACGAGGGGAAGGGGAGTGCATCTACATACCCTTGTAGATCGCTAAGCGAAAGCGTTGCAAGAACGCGGATGAGGTAGTCGTACTCGTGGCGATTCAGATCGCGGTCGATTCCGATCTAAGCGCCGAACAACGGCGCCTCCGCGTTCAACACACGTGCAGCCCGGTGACGTCTCCCATGCCTTGATCCATCAAGGAGAGAGGGAGAGGTTGGGGAAGACTCCGTCCAGCAGCAGCACGACGACGTGGTGGTGGTGGAGGAGCGCGGTACTCCAGCAGGGCTTCGCCAAGCACTACGAGAGACGAGGAGGGAGAGAGGTAGGGCTGCACTTTGGGAGAGAGAGACTCGTGTGTTAGGAAGCCCCAAAGCCTCCACTATATATAGGGGCAAGGGGAGGGGGAGGCGCCCTAGGGTTTCCCCTGGGGGGCGGCGGCCAGGGCAGATGGGATCTCCCCTTTGGGTGACTTGGCCCCCAAGCCAGGAGGTGGGAACCCTAGATGGGGCGCCCCAAACCCCCTGGTCACGTGGGAATAGGTGAGGGGGACGCACAGCCCCTTAGTGGGCTGGTTTGCCCCCTTCCCTTGGCCCATGAAGCCCCCCAACACTTCCCGGGGCTCCCGAAACACCTTTCGGTCATGCTGGTCATCACCCGGTACCTCCAGAACACTTCTGGACTCCAAAACCCTTCGTCCAATATATCGATCTTCACCTCCGAACCATTCCGGAACTCCTCGTGACGTCCGGGATCTCATCCGGGACTCCAAACAACATTCGGTAACCGCGTACATACCTTCCCTATAACCCTAACATCATCGAATCTTAAGTGTGTAGACCCTACGGGCTCGGGAATCATGCAGACATGACCGAGACACCTCTCTGGTCAATAACCAACAGCGGGATCTGGATACCCATGTTGGCTCCCACATGTTCCACGATGATCTCATCGGATGAACCACGATGTCAAGGATTCAATCAATCCCGTATACAATTCCCTTTGTCTACTGGTATGATACTTGCCCGAGATTCGATCATCGGTATCCCGATACCTTGTTCAATCTCGTTACCGGCAAGTCTCTTTACTCGTTCCATAGCACATCATCCCATGATCAACCCCTTGGTCACATTGTGCACATTATGATGATGTCCTACCGAGTGGGCCCAGAGATACCTCTCCGTTACACGGAGTGACAAATCCCAGTCTCGATTCGTGCCAACCCAACAGACATTTTCGGAGATACTCGTAGTGCACCTTTATAGCCACCCAGTTACGTTCTGACGTTTGGTACACCCAAAGCATTCCTACGGTATCCGGGAGTTGCACAATCTCATGGTCTAAGGAAATGATACTTGACATTAGAAAAGCTTTAGCATACGAACTACACGATCTTGTGCTAGGCTTAGGATTGGGTCTTGTCCATCACATCATTCTCCTAATGATGTGATCCTGTTATCAACGACATCCAATGTCCATGGTCAGGAAACCGTAACCATCTATTGATCAACGAGCTAGTCAACTAGAGGCTTACTAGGGACATGGTGTTGTCTATGTATCCACACATGTATCTGAGTTTCCTATCAATACAATTCTAGCATGGATAATAAACGATTATCATGAACAAGGAAATATAATAATAATAATAATAATAATAATAATAATAATAATAATAATAATAACTAATTTATTATTGCCTCTAGGGCATATTTCCAACAGTCTCCCACTTGCACTAGAGTGAACAATCCAGTTCACATCGCTATGTGATTAACACTCAAGGTCACATCGCCATGTGGCTAACACCCAAAGAGTTTACTAGAGTCAATAATCTAGTTCACATTACCATGTGATTAACACTCAGTGAGTTCTGGGTTTGATCATTTTATGCTTGTGAGAGATGTTATAGTCAACGGGTCTGCAACAATCAGATCCGCATGTACTTCGCAAAACTTTATGTCATATCGTAGATGCTACTACCACGTTCCACTTGGAGCTATTCCAAATGGTTGCTCCAGTATACATATCCGGTTTTTCTACTCATAGTCATCCGGATAGGTGTTAAAGCTTGCATCAACGTAACTCTTAACGTCGAACTCTTTATCACCTCCATAACCGAGAAATATTTCCTTATTCCTCTAAGGATAATTTTGACCACTGTCCAGTTATCCACTCCTGGGTCACCTTTGTATCCTCTTGCCAGACATGTGGCAAGGCACAAATCGGGTGCGGTACTCAGCATGGCATACCGTATAGATCCTATGAAAAAAGCATAGGGAACGACCTTCGTCCTTCCTCTTTCTTCTGTCGTGGTCAAGCTTTGAGTCTTACTCAACTTCACACCTTACAACTCGGTAAGAATCCCTTCTTTGACTGATCTATTTTGAACTCCTTCAAAATCATGTCAAGGTGTGCGTTCTTTGAAAGTATAATCAGGCGTCTTGATCTATCTCTATAGATCTTGATGCCCAATATGTAAGCAGCTTTTTCCAGGTCTTCCTTTGAAAATCACTCTTCAAACAACCGTTTATGCTTTCCATAAATTCTACATTATTTCGGATCAACAATATGTCATCCACATATACTTATCAGAAATGTTGTAGTGCTCCCATTCACTTTCTTGTAAATACAAGTTTCTAGCAAACATTGTATAAACCTAAAAGCTTTGATCACTCCATCAAAGCATATATTCCAACTCCGACATGCTTGCTCTAGTCCATAGAAGGATTGCTGGAGCCAGCATACCTTTTAGCATCCTTAGGATCGACAAAACCTTTTATTGTACCACATACAACTTTTTCTTACGAAAACTGGTAAGAAAACTTGTTTTGACATCCATCTATCAGATTTCATAATCGAAAAATACAGCTAATGCTAACATGATTCTGACGGACTTAAACATCACTACGGGTGAGAAAATCTCATCGTAGTCAACTCCTTGAACTTGTGAAAAAACTCTTTGCCACAAGTTGAGCTTGATAGACGGTAACATTACCGTCCACGTCCGTCTTCTTCGTAAAGATCCATTTATCTCAATGGCTTGCCGATCATCGGGCAAGTCCACCAAAGTCCATGCTTTGTTCTGATACATGGATCCTATCTCGGATTTCATGGCTTCTAACCATTTGTCGGAATATGGGCCCACCATCGCTTCTCCATAGCTCGTAGGTTCATTGTTGTCCAACATGATATCTAAGACAGGATCACTGTACCACTCAGGAGTAGTACATATCCTTGTCGACCTACGAGGTTCGATAGCAACTTGATCCAAAGCTTCATGATCACTATCATTAACTTCCTCTTCAACCGACGTAGGCGCCACAGAAACATCTTTCTGTGTTGCACCACTTTCCGGTTGAAGTAGAGGTTCAACAACCTCATCAAGTTCTATCTTCCTCCCACTCAATTCTTTTGAGAGAAACTCCTTCTCGAGAAAGGACCCGTTCTTAGCGACAAACACTTTGCCCTCGGATCTGAGATAGAAGGTATACCAACTATTACCTTTGGGTATCCTATGAAGATGTATTTGTCCGCTTTGGGTTTGAGCTTTTTCGGCTGAAGCCTTAAGTATCGCAGCACCAAATATTAAGAAACGACAACTTTGGTTTCTTGCCAAACCAATGTTCATACGACGTCGTCTCAACGGACTTAGATGGTGCCCTATCTAAAGTGAATGCAGCTGTCTCTAACGCATAACCTCAAAATGATAGCGGTAGATCGGTAAGAGACATCATAGATCGCACCATATCTCATAAGGTTCGATTACGACGTCCGGACACACCATTACGATGTGGTGTTCCACGTGGTGTCAAATGTGAAACAATTTCACAATGTGTTAAGTGATTGCCAAACTCATAACTCAGAAATTCTCCATCGATCAGATCGTAGGAATTTGATCTTCTTGTTATGATGGTTCTTAACTTCACTCTGAAATTGCTTGAACTTTTCAAACGTTTCAGACTTGTTCTTCATTAAGTAAATATACCCATATCCACTCAAATCGTCAGCGAAGATGAGAAAATAGCGATGTCTACCGCACGCCTCAATTCTTATTGGATCACACACATCAGCATGTACGATTTCCAACAAGTCACTTGCCCGTTTCATTGTACCTGAAAACGGGGTCTTCTTCATCCTGCCCATGAGGCATGGCTCGCATGCGTCAAGCGATTCAAAATCAAGTGAATCCAAACATCCATCAACATGGAGTTTCTTCATGCATCTTACGCCAATATGACCCAAGCAGCAGTGCCACAAGAAAGTGGTACTATCATTATTAACTCTACATCTTTTGGCGTGAACATGTGTATTACCACGTCCGAGATTCAATGAACCATTCACATGGGGTGCATGACCATGAAAGGTATTATTCATGTAAACAGAATAACCATTATTCTCTAACTTAAATGAATAACCGTATTGCTATGAACATGATCTAATCATATTCATGCTCAACGCAGACACCTGATAACATTTATCTAGGTTCAATACTAATCCCGAAGGCAGATGGAGCGTGCGATGGTGATCTCATCAACTTTGGAAATACTTCCAACACACATCGTCACCTCGCCCTTAGCCAGTTTCCGTTTAGTCTATAGCTTTTGCTTCAAGTCACCAATAATAGCAACTGAACCAGTATCCAATACCCAGGTGCTACCAGGAGTACTAGTAAGGTACACATTAATAACACATATATACTTTGTTGAAGTTGCCAGCCTTCTTATCTACCATGCATTTGGGGTAGTTCCGCTACCAGTGATCGTTCCCCTTACAATAGAAGCACTTAGTCTCGGGTTTGGGTTCAACCTTGGGTTCCTTCACTGGAGAGGCAACTGGTTTGCCATTCATGAAGTTTCCCTTCTAGGCCTTGCCCTTCTTGAAACCAGTGGTCTTGTTAAACCATCAACGCTTGATGCTCCTTCTTGATTTCTACTTTTGCGGTCTTTAAGCACCGCGAACAGCTCCGGGATCATCTCCATCCCTTGCATGTCATAGTTCATCACGAAGATCTAGTAGCTTAGTGATAGTGACTAGAGAACTCTATCAATCACTATCTTATCTGGAAGTTTAACTCCCACTTGATTCAAGTGATTGTAGCACCCAGACATTCTGAGCACATGCTCACTAGCTGAGCTATTGTCCTCCATCTTGTAGGCAAAGAACTTGCCAGAGGTCTCATACCTCTCAACACGGGCATGAGCCTGAAATCCCAATTTCAGCTCTTGGAACATCTCATATGTTCTATGGCGTTCAAAACGTCATTGGAATCCCGATTCTAAGCCGTAAAGTATGGTGCACTTAACTATCAAGTAGTCATCAGGACGTATCTGTCAGAAGTTCATAACATCCACAAACGACGCTGGAGGGGTTGGCACACCGAGCGGTGCATCAAAGACATAAGCCTTCTGTGCAGCAGTGAGGACACTCCTCAGGCAACGGACCTAGTCCGCATCATTGCTTACAATATCTTTCAACTTAATCTTTCTCTAGGAACATATTGAAACAGGGAGCTACAACGCGAGCTATTGATCTACAACCCTTTTTGCAAAGACAACTTAGACTATTGTTCATGATAAATAAGTTCATCTAATCAAATTATATAATGAACTCCCACTCAGACAGACATCCCTCTAGTCATCTAAGTGATACATGATCCGAGTCAACTAGGCCGTGTCCGATCATCACGTGAGACGGACTAGTCATCATCGGTGAACATCTTCATGTTGATCGTATCTTCTATACGACTCATGTTCGACCTTTCGGTCTTCCGTGTTCTGAGGCCATGTCTGTACATGCTAGGCTCGTCAAGTCAACCTAAGTGTATTGCGTGTGTAAATCTGGCTTACACCCGTTGTATTCGAACGTTAGAATCTATCACACCCGATCTTCACGTGGTGCTTCAAAACAACGAACCTTCGCAACGGTGCACAATTAGGGGGAACACTTTCTTGAAATTATTGCGAGGGATCATCTTATTTAAGCTACCGTCGTTCTAAGAAAATAAGATGTAAAACATGATAAACATCACATGCAATCAAATAGTGACATGATATGGCCAATATCATTTTTGCTCCTTTTGATCTCCATCTTTGGGGCGCCATGATCATCATCGTCATCGGCATGACACCATGATCTCCATCATCGTGTCTTCGTGAAGTTGTCTCGCCAACTATTACTTCTACTACTACGGCTAACGGTTAGTAATAAAGTGAAGTAATTACATGACGTTTATGTTGACACGCAGGTCATAAATAAATTAAGACAACTCCTATGGCTCCTGCAGGTTGTCATACTCATCGACATGCAAGTCGTGATTCCTATTACAAGAACATGATCAATCTTATACATCACATATATCATTCATCACATCCTTTTGGCCATATCACATCACACGGCATATGCTGCAAAAACAAGTTAGACGTCCTCTAATTGTTGTTGCAAATTTTACGTGGCTGCTATAGGTTTCTTAGCAAGAACGTTTCTTACCTACGCCAAAAACACAACGTGATATGCCAATTTCTATTTACCCTTCATAAGGACCCTTTTCATCGAATCCGATCCGACTAAAGTGGGAGAGACAGACACCCGCTAGACACCTTATGCAACTAGTGCCTGTCAGTCGGTGGAACCTGTCTCACGTAAGAGTACGTGTAAGGTCGGTCCGGGCCGCTTCATCCCACGATGACGCAGAATCAAGATAAGACTAGTAACGGCAAGTAAATTGACAAAATTGACGCCCACAACAACTTGTGTTCTACTCGTGCATAGAAACTACGCATAGACCTAGCTCATGATGCCACTGTTGGGGATCGTAGCAGAAATTTAAAATTTTCTACGCATCACCAAGATCAATCTATGGAGTAATCTAGCAACGAGGGGAAGGGGAGTGCATCTACATACCCTTGTAGATCGCTAAGCGGAAGCGTTGCAAGAATGCGGATGAGGTAGTCGTACTCGTGGCGATTCAGATCGCGGTCGATTCCGATCTAAGCGCCGAACAACGGCGCCTCCGCGTTCAACACACGTGCAGCCCGGTGACGCCTCCCATGCCTTGATCCAGTAAGGAGAGAGGGAGAGGTTGGGGAAGACTCCGTCCAGCAGCAACACGACGGCGTGGTGGTGGTGGAGGAGCGCGGTACCCCAGCAGGGCTTCGCCAAGCACTATGAGAGACGAGGAGGGAGAGAGGTAGGGCTGCGCCTTGGGAGAGAGAGACTCGTGTGTTAGGCAGCCCCAAAACCTCCACTATATATAGGGGCAGGGGGAGGGGGAGGCGCCCTAGGGTTTCCCCTAGGGGGGCGGCGACCAGGGCAGATGGGATCTCGCCTTTGGGTGACTTGGGCCCCAAGCCAGGAGGTGGGAACCCTAGATGAGGCGCCCCAAACCCCCTGGTCACGTGGGAATAGGTGAGGGGGGCACACAACCCCTTAGTGGGCTGGTTTGCCCCCTTCCCTTGGCCCATGAAGCCCCCCAACACTTCCCGGGGCTCCCGAAACACCTTTCGGTCATGCTGGTCATCACCCGATACCTCCAGAACACTTCTGGACTCCAAAACCCTTCGTCAAATATATCAATCTTCACCTCCGAACCATTCCGGAACTCCTCGTGACGTCCGGGATCTCATCCGGGACTCCGAACAACATTCAGTAACCGCATACATACCTTCCCTATAACCCTAGCGTCATCGCACCTTAAGTGTGTAGACCCTACGGGCTCGGGAATCATGCAGACATGACCGAGACACCTCTCTGGTCAATAACCAACAACGGGATATGGAAACCCATGTTGGCTCCCACATGTTCCACGATGATCTCATCGGATGAACCACGGTGTCAAGGATTCAACCAATCCCGTATACAATTCCCTTTGTCTACTGGTATGATACTTGCCCAAGATTCGATCGTCGGTATCCCGATACCTTGTTCAATCTCGTTACCGGCAAGTCTCTCTTTACTCGTTTCGTAGCACATCATCCCATGATCAACCCCTTGGTCACATTGTGCACATTATGATGATGTCCTACCGAGTGGGCCCAGAGATACCTCTCCATCACACGGAGTGACAAATCCCAGTCTCGATTCGTGCCAACCCAACAGACACTTTCGGAGATACTCGTAGTGCACCTTTATAGCCACCCAGTTACATTGTGACATTTGGTACACCCAAAGCATTCCTACGGTATCCGGGAGTTGCACAATCTCATGGTCTAAGGAAATGATACTTGACATTAGAAAAGCTTTAGCATACGAACTACACGATCTTGTGCTAGGCTTAGGATTGGGTCTTGTCCATCACATCATTCTCCTAATGATGTGATCCCGTTATCAACGACATCCAATGTCCATGGTCACGAAACCGTAACCATCTATTGATCAACGAGCTAGTCAACTAGAGGCTTACTAGGAACATGCTGTTGTCTATGTATCCACACATGTATCTGAGTTTCTTATCAATACAATTCTAGCATGGATAATAAACGATTATCATGAACAAGGAAATATAATAATAATAATAACTAATTTATTATTGCCTCTAGGGCATATTTCCAACAGCTATATCTAGGATTATCCCCGCAACGAGTGGTCAAAACCGAGAAACTAAGAAAAACTACACTTGCCAAACATTTCTATAGTTTTGCTAAAACTGAAAAAAATTGCGGCTTTTAGAAACCGAAGTATTCATTGCCCACACATTGGAATACCGTGGTTTCCAGATACCATGGTTTTGAAAAAACCATGTTGCCAAACTAGGCCTAAGGGCATGTACAACAGTGTCCAGTCAGCTGTCTGGAAGGGATGACAACTAGGATTTTAAATGATGTGAAGGAGAAAGAACGAAGAAAGAGAAACAGCTCATCTATAGAATAACCAACGATCGGCAGCCCTTAAAATTCGGTGGATACAGATGGCCTTCTACCGTTGTATGGGGTGCCGTCTGCAAAGTTGTTTGTAACTGTCTTCTTTGTCCGTGGATTAGTCTTCCACTCATCAATATTTGAGAGTGCTATAGACAGTAAACTGTCTAAGAGCAACTCTAATGGGGCGACCCATTTTGTCCGCGGCCGTTCGTTTGGGTCGGCGCGGACAAAAAAGCCGGCCCAACGCGCCGACCCAAACGGACGTGCGTCCGCTTTCGTCCGCCTGCCGACCCATTCCTGACCTATTTTGAGCCTGATTTGCGTTGGCGCGGACATGCAACGGACGCGCGCGCTTGCCCTCTTTCCTCACCGGACCCGCTGGTCGGTGGCACATTGGATTCACATCCTCGCCCGCCTGCTTCGTCGCCGACGCCGCCGGCCATTTTTTCAGATAAAAATGGATGCATAGATAGTATTAGCATACACACATAAAAGAAAAAAGACCACTACTCGTCGCCTTCTGACTCGGACTCGGTAATGTCCTCCTCCGACGTCTGAATGTAGGCGTTAGCATGCTGCTCGTCTTCAAAGTCCCAACCCGACGTTTCTCGTAGCTTCAGTTTCAATTGAGCCGCCTGCTTCCGCGAACGCTTGTCCTCCCGATAGGCGGCTCGCTCCGTCCTCCGCGCGTCCCTCTCCAACCTCCTTTGCTTGTAGAACTGGCGCTCGTCGACGATGTCCTGCGGGAAGCGTTCGCGCCACAGCACCAAGGTTTCCACGTCCTTCTCGGCGATGGCAAGGCGACGCTGCCGCCTCCGATGGACACGACGATCCTCGTCGGTGAAAAGCCGCGGGAGAGGCGCCAGATCTTGCGCCCGCTGGCTTGACACATCCGAAAAATTCATATCCCGACGAGGCCTCAGGAGGCGCCATGCCGCCGCGTCGTGCGCGTGGGCCACCTCCTCTGCGGTGTCGAAGGTGCCGAGGATGAGACGTTTCTCGCGAGACCAGATCTCGAAGGAGAAGGTGCCGGAGCGGCGCTCGCAGACTCCGCGGAAATCCAAAGCGCCCAGGCGGCGGATCGACATGGTGGCGCAGAGGCGGCGAGGCTAGTGAGATGGGAGAGACGAGTGGGCGGCGGGCAGAGTATGGAGGGAGCGCCTTCTTATAACGAGCGCCGGCCGCAGCACGCGCGCGAACCTTTCCCGCGCGCTGGAGCACCAGAACCAGCGGGCGCTAGGCCGCTTTCCCCCGCGCGCGAACCTTTTCCGCGCGCTGGAGCGCCAAAAACGGGGCGACGGCATGAATGCTGGCATGATCTAAAAAACGCGCATGGTCATAAAATGAATCGGCCCGTTGGACGCACTGCCGACCCAAAACTAAAAGAGGGCGGACGACCGATTCAAACGGACAAAGGCAGACAAAAACGCCGTCCATTTAGGTCAGCCCGTTGGAGTTGTTCTAATGTATAGGGTGTCTTAACCTCTGTCTATACGTGATGTGATGTGGAGCATCGTTACAGACAACCCGTTGTCTGAACTAATGTACATGGCCTAAGCGTGCTGTCGTGGGCCGTGTTGTGCTCGCAACCGCCTCCTCATCGAAAAAAAAGAAGTTCGCAACCGCCTCGGTGCCACTTCTCGGTCCCTTCCGGCCAACAATACGTCGCGCATACGCGATCACAAGCCTCCCCGCAGCACCGATACCTAGCGCCGCCTCGCCTCGCCTCGCCCAGCCGTCGCCGCGCCTCCGAGAGACGGGACCCCGACATGCCGATCTCACCCTCCCTCTCCGCGCGCCTCGGCTCCGGCCCCGCGCCCGCGCCCGCACGGTGGAGCCCTTACGCCCGCCCCTCCGAATCCCGCAGGGGCAGCGCTGGAAGCGGCTGCGCCAAGTCCTCCCGCCCGCCCCTCCGCCTCGAACCCGCGACGGCGAGACTCCTCGGCCCCGCGCGGAAGGCCGAATCCCGCGGATCGAGTTGCGGCGCCGCAGCCCCTACACGGCGGCGGCTTGAAGACCTGAAGAAGTCGGACCGGCAGACGGATCCCAAGCCGGCGGGGACGAATCCAGAGCCGATCCAGGAGCCGCGCGTCGAGGAGAGCCGTGGCTGCGGCGGTTTCGCTTTCCTCTGCGCCCTCGCTGGACACAAGGAGGTGCGTGACTGTTTCCCTGCCCCTCTGCTAAATCGATTATCGTAAAGCCGCGCTGTTCTGATTGGGTACTCAGATACTTGTGCGTAAATTAGCAAGCCCGCATTTACTTTGTAATTGCAAATAATTTGTACACCCTCTTTAAAGAAATATAAGAGCGTTTAAATCACTATTACGGAGGGAGTAATTGTTTGGACAATTAGCAAGCCCATTGTTACTTTGTACTAGTAATTGTTAAGAATCTTTGCTGCGAGTAATTGTGCAATGCTACGGGGCTCTTACGGGTTTTTTATCGGATGCTGCAGGCTATTACTGGAATCTCCATGCCGATGGGGTCCGACAAGCTCTACTCTGGCAGTGCCGATGGCTCTGTTCGCGTATGGGACGGCAAATCTGGCAAGGTAGCTGGGCTATCCGCTCTCGGGATTCCCCTCAGACTCTTTATGCTCGGTTCACCTTTGGGGTCGTGTCTGCGTTGATTCCTGCATTGCCTCTGGTGGTTGATTTCTGCTGCCTGATCAATTGGGGAGTAACTCTGGTTGCTTGAGGTGGCCGATGTGCCGATGGGCTCAAATAGTGCATTGCCTATGATGGATGATGTGTGCTGACTGCTTGATCAACTGGGGAGCTCCTCTCATTCCTCAGTGCGTCTGATGTACCCGTTGATTCAGATCAGGTTGTCATTTGGCACGCCTGGGGTTGACGACATGTCAGATTGACTTGCCTTGAGGCTTTTCGCCTGTTTGTGGTAATCAGTGTCCACCGGATCAGTCTCAGGAGGTGATCAGGCTGGTTGACTGACAAGCAAAGCTCTCTGGGGTTAAAGCTGTACTCTCATTGCCAGATGGCCATTTGTTTAATAGCAAGAAAGAAAAAGAGTAAAAAAAGAAATGAAAAGAGATATGAGCTTTAAGAAGAGAAGGTTCTTCAAGAAAAATGAGAAACTTTAAGAAAAGATTGCTGTGTAGTAGAGAGAAAAAAAAGAGAGTTTCTAATCTACTATATTGCCCTTTCTATTCTTAATGTTTCTGCAATAGTGTGTTGATGTCATCAAGATGGGAGGGAAGATTGGCTGTATGATCACTCATGACAAGTGGGTATTTATTGGAATCTCAAAATCCGTGGAGGTATTCTCAATTTTACTATGAGTGCAAGTCAATTTTATGCTATATATTGAAGCGCTATTGGGTGTTGAACTATTGTTCTTCGTTGTTCCGATGGCTTCTAGGCATGGAACATACAGACAGGGATGAAGCTAAGTCTTCAGGGACCTTCTGGGCTTGTTTGTTCCATGACTATCAAGGATGAGATGCTGTTTGCTGGCACGGCGGACGGACGCATCATGGCTTGGAAATTTCCTGCTAAGGAGATCAACTTGGAACCGGTGGCAATCCTCGCTGGCCATGACCGTCATGTGATTTCACTTGCTGTCTCGCCAACAAGGCTTTACTCTGGCTCACTTGACAAGACAATCAGAGTACGAAAATGCTGCAGACCTGCTGATTTCTGTTGGCTACTAAACATTATGTTTCTGTCTGATATATTCTTGATATTTATCAGGTATGGGACCTAAAAAATCATCAGTGTGTTCAAACACTCTCTGAGCATAAAGCTGCTGTTACTTCTGTGCTTTGTTGGGATCAGAAGTTACTATCTTGCTCTCTGGACAAGACCGTAAAGGTCTGGGCTGCTTCAGAATCTGGAAACCTTCAACTCATGCATACCCATTCGGAGGAGCATGTAAGTTCTGCAGACTTAATTTACACGGATATTTCCATCAGCGTTATTTTCTGAAAACTTCATTGAAAATTCGAACATGAAAGCTTATATTAGCTACAACTTTGTGTTTTTATCAGTGGTAGTATGATATTATCCTTAACTAGTCTGATTGAACAGTGTAAATTAAGGCTATGTATTTATGGCTTATGTATTTCTTTAGGTGCAGTAACAGAAATCAAGGCTAATTTTAGTAGTAGATTAGGTAAATATTTCGTGGTGAATGAGTAGGCTAATCTTTAGCCAGAGAATATGCATGATTATGTGTAAAATAATTTACCGAATTGCACTTGCTACATTTAACTATGTTGTCGTACTAATGTTTTTCTTTATTTCATTTATTTTTTTGCTTGATATGTGCTAGTGGATTGAGCAGCTTCTATCTGTTCTCACTGATCCCACAATTCAACCTATTCACAATTGCTTGTGTAAAATCAAGTGGAAGATCTTTGCAGCTACTTGATATGTGTTACTGGATTAAGCAGCTTCTATCTGTTCTCAAGTGATCCCACAATTCCACTGTAGTCGCAGTTCTAATCAAATGGAAGATTTTTCTCATAGTTATTATCGCTGGATCAATCTTCTGATGTTATTGCTGTCGGTGCATGAAGGTCTCCATTTCTGGAAGTTGTGACTCCATCTGCATTCGGTCAAGCATTATAGTTTGCACAGTATGGCCTTCGTTACATGTCTGGCACGTAGTAGGTGTTTCTTCCTAGCATGCTGGGAATTTATCTTGTGCTATCTAGCAGCAGATAAAGTGTTTTGAGCCTAATAGAAGCTCTCTTTCTTGGGAACTTTAGATGGCTGCCATCAGCCCATCAGTCTGCTGAGCTCATCTGTTTCCCTGACTGAAGAGTTAGTATGGGAGTATCAAATAGACATGTATCAGCAACATCATCAGTCTGCTGAGCTAATCTGTTTCCCTGACTGAAGAGTTAGTATGGGAGTATCAAATAAAAGTGTACCGGCAACGTCAGAATTGTTAGGAAGCTTCATACAGCAGGAACTAGATGCAATACCAGAGCAATTTGTTCTACGAAAGTCTGAATGTCCCGATGTCCGGTTATTGGCTTTCTCAAGTATTTCTCTTCCTGGAAGCATGTTTGTCGGTGTACGTTTGTAAGCTGACTTTCTGCTTTGTTATGGTCCTTGGGGGCAATGGTTTGTTCCTGAACTTCCTTTCCAACAGTGCATCCACCTTGTGTTGCAGGGAGTACGCACCCTGTTTGGCATGCATCGTCCGGGAAAGACGCCGGTTCTGCTCTGCTCCCTCCACAGGAGCAACTGCGTTCGCCTGTTTGACCTGCCATCGTGAGTGCCATTCAGAAATCAGAACACGCTGTCAGTTGTCTCTGCTTCCTCCTTACCAGTAACCTACAATTATTACTGGTTCCCGTCTTTCAGGTTCGAGGAGATTGGCACGCTCTCCTCCAAAACAGAAGTGAAGACCATCGAACTCGCCCAAGGGCCATCGAGGCTGCTCTTCACTGGAGATGGCGCGGGCGAGCTCAAGGCGTGGGCGTGGGCGCCCCAGGACGAGGAGCCCCCAACACCAGCGCTGCCATAAACGTCAGCTAGACATGCATAGTCGATCATGCTCATCAGCTCATGGGATCATTCCCAACGCCGCGCCATAAACTACTCCCGCCCACCCGCTTGAGTTGCGTGCCATCCATGACGTCAAGCTATATATGGTAGTATAGTGTGGCGTCCAAACAAGCGATTGCTCCATTTACGTACCAGAGTCCAGAGCACAACGGTATGGCAAGCATCTACACCAGCTTTACAAAAGAGGCCCCTGAAGCATCGCTGCCTAACAATTCTAGTTCGTGCGATCCAATGATAGGCTCTAGCTAGCATGGGCTTGCGTGTGTGCGATGGTCACCGGTGCTAACCCAGTCTTCGTATGGCCAACCGCCTCTCGTACGCTCGGGTCAGCAGTGCTGCTTACCTTTGCTAGTTGGCCTCCTGAATCTACGCACGCAACGTGGTTTAGTCAGCGGCCCGGTGCATGCATCTGGCAAGTGCTTGCGAAAACAAGCAAAAGTTCTGGCCGAACCGCTCTCTACTTATAGCGGCCGGCCGGCCAGTAGCTGGAGTTCCAGAGAACCTGAGCATGCACGCACCATGCCGATGCCGCGGTGCTCCACTGTTGACAAATTGGCGTGCCTGCCCGCCGGAGGAGTGGTGGTAACTCGTGCGCGCCGATGGTAACGTGCGGCTAATTCCCGGCCGACTCAACTTAGCGCGGCGTCAAGCTGAAGCTGCAAGTCTCAAGTTGTGTGCGGTTTTAGGAAGCAACCTATCATTTTTCCCCCCCTCTATTTCTTGTTTGAGTTGGAGGAGCCTTTCTTGTTATCGGCGTCAAATGATAGTTAATCGTGTATTGGCCATTTGGCCTGGTATTTTAAGGAGATGCCAGTGCAGTTTTAGGAAACACGTCTCAATCTGTGCTATATCTCGAAGCAAAAGACAGTTGGAGCTTTTCTTTTTCAGTACAAACGAAACGTCCATTGCAAATGACGGTGCCCGGCCTTTTCAAGCAAACGAACGTGGCGTGAGTTGTCGCCTTGCATGTCCTTTCCATCACACGCCCACTCTTTTTTCATGAAACTTTCCATCCGTTCGTCATGCCATGACGGTATGAAGAACACAAAAATAACAAAAAAATTACATTTATGTTCATAGACCACCTAGCGACGTCTACAAGCACGGGAGCGAGTTGAAGGCGCATCGCGTCATCGCCTTTCCTCATTGGAGCCGGGTAAAACTTGTTGCAGTAGACAGTCGGAAAGTCATCGTGCTAAGATCCCACATAACCAGCGCACGAGAATAACAACCGTCGCCGATGAAAATAAGTGTAGGTCGAAAGAAATCAACCTGTGGATGACAAAAAATACTGGATCCAAGCAGATCCACCGAAAACCAGCACCGACTGAATGCCGTGAGATCCGTCGGAGACACACCTCCACATACCCTCTGGCAAAGCTAGACTCATCACTAAAACAGGGGCTAGGCCAGGAGAACCTTATTTCATTTTCAGAAAGCCGACACCGCCTCGTCTTCTCGAGCAGGACACAAACCCTAAATGAACTCATAAAAACACGTAAAAATAGAGTAAGACCCCTCCCGCCAGAAAGGGCCAGGGTCCACTGCGTCTCCATGACCCTAGGGTCACCAGAGATGAGGCGGACCGGTAGCGGCGCCAGCGGGAGGCAGAGAAACCCTAAGCTTTTTTGTTGTTGGAGAGGAGGTTGTGGCTCACACGCCTACTTTTCTCCGCTACTTTGGTACATAGGAGGGACTATGCATTTTACGCTCGCAGATTTTAACATGGCCCCTCTTACCTTCTCTTTTCACATGAGAGATAAGGGTATATAATAGATATGAGCTGTTGATTTCACGAAGTAGTGCGTGTAAGTAACTTTTACCTCCACACGTCACATGGTCTTTCTTACCTCCTCTTTTCACATGAGAGGTAAGAGTATATAATACCTTCTCACCTCTCATGTGAAAAGATGAGGTGTGAGGGACCATGTTTAAATTGTTTGCGTTGTCGACAGAGATTTTGTAATAGCGAGCTTAGCCACCGGATTTGCTGGGACTCATATTTTGTTTGATTTTATCCTTGCTTCAAAACAAATTTGTTTTCCTATCGTGATAGGGATCCGACGGTTCAATGGCCAACTGGTATTTCATCCTAGTTCTTATTCTAAATTAATTCTTATTTCCAATCTTAGTTCCTAATTCTAAGTTAATTCTTATTACTAACACACATTTCAAAATGATATGCAATTTTAGATATCGAGGATGATATTTTAGATTTAGAGATGTGTTACATATTTCCACGTGCAATAGTCGCCTTGAAATCAATTATTCTTAAATGTCTGCACGGTGTTTTTTTAACCACAAACAGAGATATTTTAACACACATCCTTACATCATGTTGGGTAAGAATGTGTCAACGACCGTTAAGGTTAATATCGACTCCCCATTGTGGAACAATACATTACGTCATTAAGGATGATGGCGACGAGTGAGAAAATAAGAGAGGGTAATTAAGGGAAACCAATTCTGTTATGATCTTTTATTCGTTGCTACCAACCCCGTGCATGAATATGTGCTCCTAGACTATATGTTCAAAGTAGTTCACATGTCATTAATAAAACATTCATAAAATTTGTGAATTTTCAAAATACTAGTTTGCTATGGATAGGACACATCAGAACATGTAGAATTTCTTTTCATGTATCTACTTTTCGTGTTTGACTTTGAGTAGTGAGCTTGACGGGGTAGGACATGTCACATGGACGTGCTAGAAGTCATGTACACAATTCATCACAAATATGATGTGTTCGAACATGAGATGCTTTGAGTATGAATCCCTGGTCTGGATGAATGTCATATGAGACTACAAACATTATCGAAAATGTTGTACGGAGCCATGGTGCAGCCGAACCCATGCTCAGCACCGTACATCCTCTCACACCATCTATTGGGATATGTGTCCGGCACGCATCAAAACTCATGGCGGGAGTCATTAACTGTTGTTTAATAGACTAGCATTGCTAATAAAGCCTACTGTTTGCTGATCCTCCTAGGCATTAAATTATGAACCTTGCATTGGTACATACAATACATCTTCAATCTGCATGTTGACTAGGTCAGCTCACTAGTATTTTTTGTTCGCCTCGTTATGTGTGATTGCAACAATCCCACACACGAAAATATGTGTATAGTGCTCTGACTTGTTCTTTCCCTCCTTTTTTCTTTTTTACAGAAAATTTTGTTCTTCATTTTACTTGGTGTAAAGTGATTTTTTTGGTGTCTTACTGATTTTTGTGTCACCTCAGACGAATACGTGTCAGTTAACTGACAAAACTCACTCTTTTGTTCTGACAAGACATGAATTTTGTTCTGACAAAACAGAAGCGCATATTTTTATGACAAAATTAAGCATTTTGTTTTGGCAAAATCAGAGGATAAGCACAAGAAACAATATGTTTGCTATGTTCATCAATTTGTAAAGGAGAACATGAACAGTGCTGGACATAATTTTTTATTCTCAAAGTTTGTCTAGTGTGCTACAGTACTTGGGAGCGCGTGCCAGCACATGCAGATTAAAGAAAGGTGAGCACTGCTGCAGCAGGCCTACAAGCCAGATGATCAGTATATGATTAGCACAAACAATAAAATTTGAATCCTAACATGGCCCGTATCCTCATGAAAATACTGCTACATCCAACGGCGCTGAGCGTGGGTTCGGCCAGCCATGGTTCTGAATCTCTCCTCTCCAAACATTATCAAACACGATAGCTTAGCTTCTCTCTTTAGCTTTGGAGGCTGCACAACAAAAAGCACAAAGATACTTCTAGCTGCTACGATCCGTTCATGGTATGAAATAAAGTGCGATGGTGTTTTACCATCATATATGGAAGATCTCTAATATATTATAGTAGAAAATGACAATTACTACCTGTCCTGGTTTATTAGTCCTCTTAATATTTTGTGTTAATCTTTGACCATAGATTTAACTAAGAATATAATAATGCATGTTATCAAAAATTAAAACCTTGGATTCGTATTTGAACATAGTTTTCAATGATATTATTTTTGGTTACATGCATTGACATTTTGTTAGTTAAATCTAAGGTCAAAAGATAGAAGAAAATGCGAAGCGGACCAATAAACTATAACGGAGGTAGTAGTCAACTAAAAATCTTCCATTTTTAGCACATCAAAATAACTTGCCTTAAGTGGATGCTCATTTTTTGCAGTGAAAGTGGATACTCATTTAGCCAAAACTACCCTTGATCAGTCATTGATAGCTCTGATTAAACACTCTTGCCCCTTACCCCCTTGGATGTTCTCGTGTAGCGATGGAATCAGATTGCCTTGAGATTGTTCAAGCATGCAAAGGAGACACTGACGTCCGAGCTCCATACTCAACGATCTTGGCGGGTTGTTTTGATTTAGCACATGGAATATTGCTGCTGAAATTTCAACATTGCCCTAGGGAAGCAAATAGGTTGGCACACGTACTAGCTAGACATACTTAATTATGATTCCCTCTTGTCTTATTTATGGGATGATGAACATCCAGACTTCCTTTCAACGCATGTACTCAATGATGTAACTCTTTCATCCTTGGAATAAAATGCCAACAGATTTTCCCTCAAAAAAAAAAGTTGGAGCAGTCTTAATAAAAGAGCTCAAACAAATAAAGGAACCATGCCAAAGTGAGCTCAGATGAAACATTTATTTGGCAAAGTGTACATCGGTGGAGCTTTGTTCACACTTTTGCTTTACAGTACTACTACTAGTAATTAGTAACGGATACATGTGGAGATTTAAGCTCGACAGAGCATATTATTACCGTACCACCTACTACCAAATTTGCTATTGCATGAGTAAAAACGGGAAATTAAAATTAAAGTGCTGTGTTACTGTCCACACGTTAATCCACAAGTAGTAACAACTAATTGCATCTACTCAAAGGAGTAGGTTGAAGATGTCTTGGCCAGGGGAGAGCAGCCTCTTGGGGTCGTACTTGTCCTTCATCTCCACGAAGCGCTGCCACTTGCCGCCGAAGTGCCGGACCCAGTCGCCGCGGGCCGTGTAGTGCCCCAGGTACTCCTTGTACCCTATCCCGGCGAGGTCGCAGAACCGCAGTATCTTCTGGTTCTGCGCCTCCAGCCGCTTCAGGTCGTTGGCCACCGACGAGAAGAGCAGCGACACCGCGTAGAACACCTCCTCCGCCGGCGTCACCGCCGACATGCCGTCGTCCCACCTGAAACGGCGACCGAGCCAGAGCCAGTGTCAGTTAAGTGCGTGATATAGTACCATGCAGGATCGCATGCATGCATGTACGATGGACGCGTAGTACGTACTTGGATTTGTTGAGCGGGTAGACGACGAGAGGCCCGGCGATGTCGGTGCCCTGGAGGATGCCCTTGAAGACGCCGCGGTCGAAGTCGGCGATGCGGGAGCGGGGCACGAGCACGATGAGCCAGGGGTGCGGGACGCGCCACAGCCCGATCTTGTCCAGCGCCACCTCCTCGCCGTGCACCCGGTCCAGGAACTCCAGGTACGACGCGTCCCGCACGAACGCGAGCCCCTCCTCGTGCCTCAGCGTCGCCAGCACCGACCTGAGCTCCTCGTCCACGGTCGCGGCCGTGGCGCTGTCGTAGTTGAGCGTCGCCTCGATGACGTACACGGTGGTGGCGTTCCTCGCGGCGGCGACGGCGACGATCCTGGCGACGTCGGCGTCGGTGAAGAACCCGCCCGAGTTCCTCAGCCCGGCGGCCAGGCTGTGGTTCACGTAGACCGCGCCCTCGAGGTAGCTCATCGGCCCGAACGCGCCGTCGGGCCCGGGCGCGGCGAGCCGCTCCTGGTCGGCGGAGAAGGCGGCGAAGTCGGTGTAGACGAGCCGCGCCCACCGCGCCCGCGTCGGCGCCGGCTCGAGCGCGATCCGGGCGCGCACGATCACGCCGAACTGGCCCAGCCCGCCCAGCGCCGCGTCGAACAGGTCCGCGCTGAGCGACTTGGAGCACGTCACCATCTCGCCGTAGCCTGCACGCGCGTTAATTGCACCGTGTCAACGCAAAGGTGCATGCGGCCGGGCCGGGTAGAGTGATGGAGTAATTTAACACGGAGGGGAAATGTCAAAGTCAACGTGTTGTTGGCCGCCGGCAAATCTATTGAAATTTGAAAGACGTCGACGCCGGCGGCTGCCCGGCCGGCCCAGCAGCCGCCAGCTGGTCAGCTGTAGTAACTACCACTACTACTATCAATTTACACCGTACTCCATTAATTACTATTAAACCATCCATTAATTAGTACTCAATGACATTTTTTTACCGGCACCTTTTGAGACTGCCGTGTGCGTAGAAGATGAACGAGTTGCGAGTTGCACCGGAACAAGTTATAGCTATTTTTGCAGCATTGCAGTGTGGGGTACGTAACTACTTTGCGAGAGGGAGTTGCTTGTGAGCGTGGTGCATGCTGGTGCTTGCCCATATCGTGCGCGCGTACGTACCGGTGATGACGTCCAGCTCCAGGACGTTGGAAATCTGGGGGCCGTGCCGGTAGGTCTGGCCGCTGATGCCGGCGTTCGAGAGCGTGCCGCCGACGGTCAGGTGGAGGTAGTCCGTCCACGACCGCGGCGCCACGCCGCGCTCCAGCGTCGCCCGCAGCACGTCGATCCACATCTGCTCGCCGCCGGCGTCGACATACCGGCCGTCCGCCGACACGTTGATGCGCGCCGCGGAGGACGGGCCGCCCAGGGACGGCATGTCGACGACCACGCCGCCCGGGGCCAAGGCCTGCCCCATCACGGAGTGGCCGCGGCCGCGGAAGGAGATGGTGTACGGCCACGCCGCGGTGGTGTGCGCGGCGCGGAGGAGCGCGGCCACGTCCGCCGGGGACGACGGGAACAGCACGGCCGCCGGGAGCGCCGCCGTGATGTTGCCGAAGTCCGTGGAGGCCGCCAGGGTGGCGTTTGGGTCGCTGCGGAGCTTGCCGGCCGCGGCGAGCGCCGCGAGGTCGCCGTGCCACGTCTGGCCGTGCGCGCCGTGCGGCGCATGAGACGCCGCGGTGATCAGCGCGGCTAGTATCACGTGAACGATCGCCATTAGCGCTTCGCGTTTAGCTAGCTAGCTAGGCGCGTTAATGTGATGATGATGATCTGCTGGGTAATTATCCAGTGGTGTTTTGCTCCTCGGAGTTGCACCCCGTATATATAGCCGGCCTACGGGGGGGGGGGGGGGGAGATGGATCGGCCGGTGCAACATAAACGTATGCGTTAATTCTCCGGGATGCTGCTACGGTGGTGAAAGTTGAGGCCTCCTTTTTTCACACGATAGTAATATCAGATAGGAAAGTCATAAAAAATGAAATGGTATGTATATTAATTCCTACAAAAAAAATGATGTCAATTGGTTCATAAAAAAGGAAACTTTCCGTTAGCTCTGAGCTAAAAAAAATTCTTTAAAATGTGAAGGATAGAAACAAATCCTACACAAAAATAGCAATCCAATTCTTCAAAGTCTCCAAAGGAAATTTTTGTATTCCTATAAGATTTCTCTATATCAAAGGAAGGGCTCATTGTTTATCGCCTTGTTTATTGATTGACCAGAGGGGAAAATACGTGTTTGTTTGTGATCTACGTGTGCCAATCTGTGTGCTCGTGTAGTTGTGTGTACTGCACTGATAATATTGGATCATTTTTTTTTTGTGTGTGTAACCGGTACTGCAGGCCGACTTTCTAAACATTTGACCACCATGGACAGCAAGCTCTCGCCACGTGGTGAGCTCGATATTTTAGGTTTGATGTCACTTCTTTCACGTCTTGACATATATTTATAAACAGCGTTTGATGGAAATGGCAACAAATTGAACAAAAGAGATCAAGTTTCCATTACCTCACCTAATTAATTTGAAAGTTGTTTAGCACTTTGGCTAAAATATCCTGGAATTTAATTTGGCAATTTGCCATTTTCTGGAGTATTTAATCCAAATACAACAGCTAGTGAAAACCATTTTCGTGTTGCCATATTGAGTCACCATAAAGTTCTACAACACATGATACAACTAGTAACAGAATTTTTCGCTACCATAAAGAGCAAGGTGTATTGCCACTGGGCTGCATTAGGCTTCTTCCAGATTTCATGTCATTTTAATCCCAATAGACGAGCAATGGCATGAAATATGGGTGAATTTTATAGATTAGAACTTTGTGGCTACATGTCATTTTATATTTTATGGTGAATTTTTTTGAATATAGTACAATCACATATGCTCTCACACACACATACACTCACCCCTATGAACATAGGCACACACACCCTAGCTTTATGAGCACCTTTAAGATACTGAGCCCACATCACATCTTGAGATTGGCGATGTCGCCACAGGTGTCTCGTAGTCAATGGGGACGTCACCTCCCACTGAACAAATATTACCAGAAAGTCTGAAATAAATCAAGAAAAATGTGAGCACAAGTACTAAATCTAGAAGTTGAACCCTGATGGGCTGGTTCCACCACAAGAAATCTAATCATCTGAGCTACGCTCACTTTGCTATTTTATATGATGAATTTAGTGGTACTAATTTGGTATTGAAGATATTAATATTTATGTCTATAAACTTGGTCAACGATAGAGAGATTTGACTTTTCAAAAAACTAATGCACCTAGTATTCCGAAACGGAGGGAGTACTGATTTTCTTTGCCTCGTCTAGTTTTTTTCCGTGGTGAACCAAAAGCTGCAAGGTTCACCTCGACAACACATCAACCACTAAGTGCCATCCTTTCAGAAACTTACATGTCATACTGTAGTGCATGTATGAATGTATCTTTTTCAGCCACAAAATGGTCATATTGTTTGAATTAAACATGACATGTTCACACATTATATACTACAACATGTGCACTACGTGTGTCCACAATCTCTAAGAGCTTTAGGCACTATCAAATGTGTTGTCTCGATCGATGGATTCAGAGATCAGAAGAGAGGCATGCATGCGACAAACGCATCTTTCCAACAAGTTCAGGCATCCATAGCATGCACGTATACGCACCACATCTAATCTGAAGAGGCCATTAATTAGTTACGCATAACGTTGCAGTCCGCTGGATCGAACGTATCTCATTGACCATTTCCATGTCACACCACACAATCTATATATGCATCTATGCCTACAGCGATCGATCGGTCTTGGGAGCATGCCCCTCTCACACGCACCGAAGCAAGCAGTGGCGTGTCAGGCTCTTCTTAATGCTATTTCTGGCCTGGCCGCCCAAGCTAGCCAAGCTATAACTCCATGAGTATCTGCAACCATAAAGGATACCTTTGGTGTAGAGGCAAAAATCGAAGCAGACATGAATACAAATGGATATTATTCGTCTTGTATAGTTGTATCTTATACTAACATTTTTCTTAGAACTATATTAGAGTGGAATTGTACTTTTATTTCCTTCTCTTATTTCAGCCAGTGTCCGCATGTCGTTTTCTTGTTGAAGGTGTTTGCTCGAAGTTCTACTTATGGGGTGATTGCCCTATGGTTAGATTTCGTTGGATCAACCAACATCGTCATGCGAGCAATGATTTCTTTTTGATGGCTTTGTCTTGGAGTCTTGCATCTTTGTTTTGTCATACGTTGCTTGAGTGATGAATTAATGTCCACAATCATAGAATTGGTGGTAGGATTGTGGAGGTGCTATCGCGAGGTTCGTCCAATATGGATGGCCTCGGGTTTTCCTTTTTCTTGTTTAAGCCAATTTGTTTAGCATCCATGCTTGAAATTACTTGATATTGTTTAACATCGGTGTCATATGTCCTCTCGCACTGATATATTATTATGTGAATCCTCCTTGTCGAAAAGATATCATCTATCCCGTCGCATGCCCTATTTACAAGAATTAAAATGGGACATCTCAATTTTCCAAACCATATTTGTTCATAATCTACACTCTACTTTAACCTGTATTTAGAGCCTATTCGGTTGTTTTATAGATGCATATTGTCCCTCTTCAACCTAAGATGTCTGCTAGATTTCTAGCAATAGTCTAGCATGGTTATATTTGTAGCACAACATCAATACAATACCAATCAGGAAAAGCATTGCGAAATTCTTTTACTCTAGACGGTTTTGATGACCATGTACTCCATAGTATTTTGGCAAGTTCAGCAAAGTGTTATCCAACGTCCATGTACTCATAGCTGGTCGATCAAATATATCATACCTGCCAGCTCAATATGTCGAAGGTGCTCACAGAGATAAGATGTGCATGCGTGCACTGATAAAGATAAGTATATGTGTGTGTATTTTTTTGAGGGAAACTTAGAGCTTTATTCAATCATCAACAGCTCCAGCACAATAAGCCAAAACATTGGTCATGAGGAAACGGGGGAGGGGGTGAGAGTCCAAAACAACTCGTCACCTCCAGTGTGCAAGCATGTTTCGCACACAAATGGGCCAAAGTGTTGGCATTTCTCATTACATGTTGAATAACAAACAAAGTAAACGATAAAGCTACCTCTTCTATTTCTAGAAATAAAGTGCGTGTATTTGGGCATCTGCGATTGTATCATGTTCAGAAGAAAAAATAAATACCTGACAGGGCTTCCACCCTCGCCTATTGTGAGTCTGTACACACGAGAGTATTCAGTTTTTTTGTGTGCAGGGAAGTTCTCTTGTATGGTGTAAGGGTCTGTTTGGTTTAAGCCCCAAGTAGCCCTACCAAAATTTTGGTGTGACCAATGCAAAGGCGTGACCAAAATTTTGGTAAGCTAACATTGTTTGGATTGTGTCCATAGGACAGTCCAATTTTCTTGCCGCAGTACATGCACTTGCAAATGGTCTGTGGGCCCACCAATTAACTACTTCAAAAGAATGGGCTGCCTTGCTGCATGCACCATTTATAGTAATAGAAAAGGCAGAAAGCACCTGGGACCCACCATGGCAGAGAGGGCAGGGCGTGATGCCAATTTTTTGGCGGAGCTTCGCCGCGCCCACAGCTCGCCTGCTAGTTGGCTGAAATTACACGGGCTTGCGGCGGCTGCCTTTGGCGAGCCAATTATTTGGCAACAATCCAAAAGACCACCAAATTCTGTGGGCAAGCCAAAATTTTGGTATGGTATGTTTTGGTTATGATCCAAACACACCCTAAGTGTCCTGCTAGCTAGCCCATCGACCATCCATGCTTGCACAAGCTTTGAAAGAAACCACTGGGATGAGACGTTCCCGTCGACTACGAGACGCTTTGGGTGGCTTCGTCAATCTCAAGATGATATGCCGACTCAGTCTCTCGAAGGTGCTCATAAGAGTAGGGTGTGTGTGTGTGTGATTATAGGAAAGAGTATATGAGCGTATATATGAGCGCATGCGTCTATACTATGATAAAAAAAACTCGGTTGCTTCTGCCCGCAAGGCACACTCCTTCCTATGTGATCTTCTAGGTGATATTGCCGAATCTTTGCAAGATCTTCGAGGATCATATGGCATGTCATCCGAAGACCAAGAGTTGTCTCTGTCCTGAATGACCGTCTCCTGGTTATGTGTATGCACATGCACAGTTCTTGATCTTTTTCTAGGATAGTTGTTGATCTTTTTTACATGAGCACGTTTGGGGTACGACGTACACAATTTTCATCAAGGCTTGGTTTCGGTCAGCAGCACGACTGCTAGCCTGATTTTGGCGCCGTAACCAAATCTTGCCAGTCGTTAACAGGGCAAATCAATTGATTGTTGAGATATCGTTCGTATCCATGTGGCTTCTTCTGTAGTCGAAAGACCAAGAGGTGTTTGTTTCGCTTGGTTTTTAATGACTAACTTCGAGGGCGTTCGTTCTTACGCTCGTGGAATGTACATACGCGTAGCGATCACGGTCGTAGTTTGTGAGATCCGCTGAGGTACCGGTCGAGCCCTTGGATGACGCCTAAGATCCGCCTCACAGTCACACATGGCCTGGCTAATCGATCAGGGTCTATTTCTATAACGCGGTCAGTGAGACAACTTAGACCAACAGATCTAGAACCATTGTTTTGAACAACTCAATCACTGCTAGGATCTCTTTGATTCATAGGACTCCAAAGACGCACGACATAGAAAATACTTCCTCTGGTCCAAAATAAGTGTCGTGGTTTTAGTTCAAATTCATAACATGGGTGTGGGGTTCTGGGATCCAAACGCAAGCCTTGTTTCCAACCGTAGCTAGAGCCGGCAATAATGACGCTCTCAAGCGTTGTTCCCTTCTTAACGTAGAGGTGATGCTTTTCGCCCTCCACCTTTGCAGCTCCAAGGGAACTCTAGATATGTCTGACCGGACGATGGCGGCACTTTTGTGTAGCCTCCATCTTCTGGGGCATCGTTTTTGGAGCTGGTCATTGGCAAGAGGGATTTGTGAAAGGCAACGAGGACGGGGGTGGGATGTCGGAGTCGCGGCAAAGGTTATGGTAGTCGGCACTTCACTTGTTCATGGGTTCATTTTGGGTTCCTTGCTCCTATGAAGTCGGAGTTGCGGCGATGGAGTTTGCATAGTAACGATGATGGTCGACACCGGCCTCTTATGTCATATCTCGCGACGCCAACCTTGCATAATTTTCTCCGTAGCTCATCGTCATAATCAGAATTGTGGCCGACACATGTGACCGATTGCTTGGCATGAATCTTCGTGTGGCTTATCACATCCTCCAAGGTGCGGGCTTGGTTGGAGAGGTCCTTTTGTGGCAAAGTCGGGAGTCACTTTCTTGGGGAAAAGTGATGACAATGACGCCCATGTGCAACCTCGAGGAGGTTTTCTTTGCATTCTTGTGTGTGATATATCTTGTGGGCATGAGTAGTGAGTTGTTACTGTTTTCGCTTGGTCTTTCATTAATTAACTAGGCACCTCTCTTCTTAATTAATGGATTAGACCCTAGGGGCTCCTGTTTAAAAAATAAGTCAAAGTGTACATAAGTCAATATCATTTGAATATAAGTTGTTTGATTGCATCAAGAAAAAACATGGGAACTTCTTCAAGGATTAGGTGTGTGTCATATAGTTGTCATATGAACATAGAAACAATTTTGTGAAGTTTGAGTCAATAGTAATTCTCCTATAAAATGAAGTGCAAAGGATCCTTAGCAAAAAAAATTACTAATGGATTCCGTCCTGCAAATCAAAGAATCGTCATATGTAAATTTAGGATTCAAATCATCTAAAATTTATATGAAAACCCAATAAATCAAAGAGGCTAATTTTGTGCAGTTGAAAAAATGTTGTGAATCTGAGGGGCCAAGGTGCCCCACTAACTGCCACCAATTGCAAACTCGAAACCTTTTTCTGAAATGTTCATGATATGCATTCATATGTATCACCTATATATGGGAGCCAGATCCTCTAACTTGTAGTAGGCAAGTCAGAAGGCTACAGTGCCTCTATATGTAAAATGGCGAAGGTAAGTTAGGGATCTTACATTCTTCTACAAATCACTGTAGATGTATTGTTGTTCACAAATCACTGCTCATGATTACTGTGTACAAATCGTTGGATTAAATCGCAGTTTGTGGAAATCTGGCAAAGGAATGTCAGGGTACTGTAGCATCATGTGACTTCCCTCCCAATATCAAAGGATCTCGAACCATGTAATTATACACTTATGCCATGCTAAACAATATTTATGTATAACAAACATTCAAAGCATAATTATGTTGAACAAGAAGTTTTGAATTCCAAATTAATTTGAAAATTTCTGATGGTATTCAGTGTTATTCTCCTGTAACGACTGCAACCATAAATATCACTACCCTTGGCAAAATTTCATTTTGGTACCCAAACCCTTATACGGTATATAATTGAGAGATGAGCACATTACGTGGCGGACCAACTGTTTTGTCTAAAATGGGTTAAAACATTCTCACATATTTATATTGAACTTTTTTTACTTCGTCATATCTTATTTTGTCGGTAAATGTATGCTATTTCTATTTATACACATCATTCGTTATACTATATTGAATACTAATTTTAGTTATAATTAGTAGAATTATCAATGTAAACACACTCATTATATTAAGGTGCATATTTTCACACCGTTCTATATATGAACAAGTGTACTTCTATTGTGACGTGCACGTTTTTGCAAATAGTGACAATATGTATTAATTTGCGACTTGTGTGTGACGTCTACTAGGATAATAAATTCGACTTGTGTGTGACAATATGTGGACTATCCCTAGTTATGCATATATATGTGGACTAGATCAAATTATGCCTATATATAATCAAATTATGCCTATATATGTGTGGACTATTCCAAATTGCATTGTAGTTGTTTTTATCTGCAGGGATCAGAAAAGAAATAGCTTAACAGCAGAATGGATGGGTGTTGAGGCATATCTCTCTTGATGTGGTTTTGGTGATTGATGACAACGTGTTTGCGGACTAATCGTGTGCTTTGAGCATTTCAGAGATTCATCTTTGGCACGAGACGATTTCTTCCCCTCGGAGTGTCACTCAAGACGGTGTAGCTCTGTCGTTTCTTTTTCGGTAGACTAGTTGCGTAGAGGGCACCGTACTATCAAGAGGGGGTCCACTTTGGTATTGCTTGGGTGGAATCAACACGTACACATCCGCTTCTCACCCTCCGAGCCCGTCCGCTTCTATGGAGAGATCTTCTCTCTTCTTATGGGCTTTATCTGGTCCCAGCGGTAGTACCGCGGTACCCAGCGGTAGTACCGCTTGGGGGTCACAGGCGGCAGTATCGCTCCGCAGCGGTAGTATCGCCGGTGGCTCCTCAGCAGTAGTACCGCTGGTTTGCCAGGTCCCTACCGCGTCGATTCGAGGGGTATTTTTCTGTGTCGGATTGTGCGGTACCTCGCAGCGGCAGTAGTGCGGCAATACCGCTCATTAGCGGCAGTACCGCCCTACCACCGCGGTAGTACCGCCCGGTTCCTTTTTCTCCTTGCCCTTCTGTCTGCGCGGCAGTACCACCGTGGGGAGTGGTAGTACCGCTGAGCCCAGCAGTAGTACCGCTGTCTCCCGCGGTAGTACCGCCCTCTGCGGGGCTGTTTGGGGGGTAACGGTTGGATTGTTCCCCCCACTATATAAGGAGGTCTTCTTCCCCAAAGTTGACCTACCTCTTCCCCCAAAAGCTCCATTGTTGCTCCGAGCTCCATTTTCGCCCGATCTCTCTCCCTAGCCAATCAAACTTGTTGATTTGCTCGGGATTGGTTGAGAAGGCCCCGATCTACACTTCCACCAAGAGAAATTTGATTCCCCCACTAATCCCTAGAGGATCTTGTTACTCTTGGGTGTTTTGAGCACCCTAGACGGTTGAGGTCACCATGGAGCCATAGTCCATTGTGGTGAAGCTTCGTGGTGTCGTTGGAAGCCTCCAATTAAGTTGTGGAGATTGCCCCAACCTTGTTTATAAAGGTTCGGTCGCCGCCTCCAAGGGCACCAATAGTGGAATCACGGCATCTCGCATTGTGTGAGGGCGTGAGGAGAATACGGTGGCCCTAGTGGCTTCTTGGGGAGCATTGTGCCTCCACACCGCTCCAACGGAGACGTACTTCCCCTCAAAGGGAAGGAACTTCGGTAACACATCCTCGTCTTCACCGGCTCCACTCTTGGTTATCTCGTGCCTTTACTCTTGCAAGCTTATTTGTGTTACATATCTTGCTTGCGTGCGTGCTTATTGTTATTGCATCATATAGGTTGCTCACCTAGTTGCATATCTAGACAACCTACTTTGATGCAAAGTTTAAATTGGTAAAGAAAAGCTAAAAATTGTTAGTTGCCTATTCACCCCCTCTAGTCAAGTATATCGATCCTTTCAATTGGTATCAGAGCCTCGTCTCTTTTGAAGGACTTTACCGTCCGAAGAGTATGGTTGACGGCGTAGACGATGTGGAGGAGCACTCCGGTGCGAATCCGATATCGTCTACAGGAGATGGGGGTGCCTTGATCTCACGTGAGGAATTCAATGTGGCTTTGGACACATTGAAAACCTCCATGACGACCGAGGTCGAAACCATGTTTAATAAATTCATAGAAGGGCTCAAACTTCCCACCGCACCTGTGAAAGTGGGTGATCCCACGAACAAGGTGACGGATGCGAACCCCGACAAGGGGGAAGCTACTAGTGAGAAAGCCCCTTTGTCTAGTGGTAAGAATGGCACTGGCATCTTTGCCCATGTGCAACCTCCACCCGTGTATGGTGGACCGATTCCTTCTACTCACTTGAATCATGCCGGTCCTCCCCCCAAGATTGATAAAAAGGAGGATTCTGATTCTTGGGTCTATCGTTTTAAGCGTCATTTAAATCATGTGAATACTAACCTTTGGAGAATCATTGAAGAAGGTTTTTATCCGCATGACCGAAGCAACTTCACTCCTAGAGAAGCCGTGGATGATCAATTCAATGAGAATGCTCTCTTCATCATCCAAGAAGCAATCCCTCCCGAAGACCTTCCTCATCTCCGGCCCTACTCCTTGGCAAAAGATGCTTGGCGCCAAGTGGTTTCCCTCTATCGGGGAAGCGCAAGCATTCAACATTCCAACTATGAAGTGGTGCAAGATGAAGCCGATGAGTTTGCAATGAAAGAAGATGAAGAACCTCGTGAGCTTTATCGGAGAGTAACCAAACTCGCAGTCTCTCTCCGAGATCATGGAAGTAAGGACACGGATGACAATTGGATCAAGCCCAAATTCCTCAAGGAAATGATGCCCTACCACAAAGCCATGTCCTCTGTCATTCGTCAAAGGCCGGACTTCCACACCTTGTCCTCAAGTGAGGTGTTAGATGAGTTTGTGGCTATGAGCATCTTGGACAAGACCACCGACAATGCGGTACTTCGCTCTCAAAGAGTAAAGAAGTCCAACCTTGAATTGAAGGCCAAGCTTTGTGTCGAAGAAGAGGAAGAAGAGGAGAGCAACCTCGAAGATACGAAGTATGCCTATCATGAACACATGGCCCTTGCTTCAAGGTAATTTTGGAGCAAGAAGAACTCAAGGCCCAACTTCAACAAGAACAATTCAAGTGGCACAAGGGGCAAGCAACGAGTGAGGACTTGTTTCAATTGTGGCAATGTGAGCCACTTTGTTGCGGAATGCCCTTATGAGAAGAGGGAAGACAACGGTGGCAAGCTCATCCGAAAGGACAAGGCCAAGTCTTTCCCCAACAAGAGCAACTTCACCAAGAAGACTCCTCACAAGGCGTTGGTGGTACAAGAAGAGTACAATGAGGACTATGACGATGATGAAGATGGTGAGTCAGTTGCCATGGCCTCCGTTGCCATTGCGACGACTCCACGAGTGTCTCTCTTCGACTCACCCAATGAAAGCATCACCGCCAAGTGTCTCATGGCTAAAGCCACCAACAAGGTAACCCCCAACATCAAAACTACCATCATCAATCATCCTTCTTCGACGGATAGCATTGATGAACATGAGGGAACTAATGTGGAGGAGAATGAGTTTGAGACCTTCATGGGTAAACTCAAGGGTAAATCCAAGAAGCACTTCGTTGCTCTCTTGGAACAACTTGGTGAAGCCAATGACATGATCGAGGCTCACGAAGATACCATCTCTAAGATGGAGGGGCATAGTCGTGACTATGCCGATGAGATTTCAGATCTTTCCAATGCTCTTGAGAAAGAGCATGGTCTTCATTTGGCTCTTGAGGATTCACACAACAATGATCATGCTAAATTAAAGAAAAATCTTGATCATGCTCTTGTTGTTTCTCGTGTGCTAAACTCCGAGAAGGCAAAGCTTGTGATTGATCTTGCTAGACTCAAAGAGGAGTTTGACATTCTCGACAAGGCTCACAAAGTCTTGAAGGGTGTTCATGCTAGCCTCAAGGAGTCTCATGATCAACTCCAAGTAAAGCTAACCAAGGAGAAAGCCACCTTTCCTCATATGGTGTTGATTGATAATGCAAATGCTACTAACCCTTGTTGTGAGCATGTGCATCTTGTTGAGGAGAATGCTAAGTTGAAGGAGCAACTTGAGAAAGGCCTTGTGTCATGCATACAAGGTGAGAAGAACCTCAACGACCTTTTGAGCAATCAAAAGGAAGTTCTGGCAAAGGAGGGGATTGGGTTCACACCCAAGCCCAAGAACAAGAAGAAGAATGACAAGACCAAATGACCTCCTCCTCTCAAGCAAACTTTTGTGAAGGAGGGAGAGGGTGCTTCCAAGGAGAAGAAGAACAATGCGAAGGGTGGCAATGTCAAGAAGGGCAATGCCACCCCTCCCAACAAAGCTGACGACTTTAATCCTTCTTATGTGTTATGCCGTGCTAGTGATGGGCATGTTTATGCCAAATTTGTTGGTTCTCCTCATGAATATATTGAATGGTCTATTTGGGTTCCTAAGACCCTTGTCACTAACATCAAAGGACCCATTACAAAATGGGTACCTAAAACCAAACATTGATCTCTTGTAGGTGTTTGCTTTCGGTGGGGGATCATGGTTGCTCGATAGTGGAGCTACAAATCATATGACCGAGAGCAATGACTTGGTGGTGGACATGCACAAGATTCCATCTATGCCCACCAACGTCGAGTGGGGTGATGCCTCGTCTTCTAAGGTATTGGGACTCGGCAAGGTTGTCATTTCTCATGATCTCACGATCGAGAGGGTCATGCTTGTAGAGTCCCTTGCATACAATTTACTTTCCGTTCGTCAACTTGCAATCATGGGCTTTGCCACTTTCTTTGATATTGATACCGTGGCCCTCTTGTGGAGCAAGACTCTTAAAGTAGCCTTTGTTGGGCATGTCGAGAACGGTCTATATGTGATTAACTTTTCGGAGCGACCCACTAAGACCGCGACATGCTTAATGGCTAAAGTTGACGTGGGATGGCTTTGGCATCGCCATTTAGCCCATGTCAATATGAGATCTTTGCAAAGTATTCTCAAGGGGGACCATGTCCGTGGACTAACGAATGTTAGTTTTGCTAAAGATCGTGCTTGCAGTGCTTGTATCGAAGGAAAGCTACATGAGAAGGCTCACCCTCCCACGACTATCATTTACTCAAAGAGGCCTTTGGAGCTCCTTCATTTGGATCTCTTTGGGCCTCCATCCTTTGATAGTCTTGGGGGTAGAAAGTATTGCTTGGTGATTGTAGATGACTAGTCAAGATACACTTGGGCGTATTTCTTCAAGAGAAAGAGCGAGACCCAACAAACCGTCATTGACTTTGCAAATGAAGCCCAACATCAACACAATGCAAAGATCTTGACAATAAGAAGTGACAACGGCACCGAGTTCAAGAACTACACCTTGGACGAGTTTTTTAGTGATGAGGGGATCAAGCATCAATATTCCGCACCTTACACCCCTCAACAAAATGGTGTTGTGGAGAGGAAGAACCAGACGTTGATGGATGCGGCAAGAACCATGATGGCGGAGTTCAAGTCTCCATACAACTTTTGGGCCGAAGCCATCAACACCGCATGTCATGCATCCAATCGGCTCTACCTTCGCAAGGGCTTGAACAGGACTCCATATGAGATACTCACCGGTAACAAGCCCAACCTCAAGTACTTTCGGGTGTTCGGGTGTAAGTGTTTCATTTTCAAGAAAGGTGTTCGATTGTCTAAGTTTGAGGCTAGAGCTTATGAGGGCATATTTGTTGGTTATGCGACAAACTCTCATGCTTACCGTGTTCTCAATAAGTCCACGGGGCTTATTGAGGAAACGTGTAACGTGGAGTTTGATGAAAATAACGGCTCCCAAGTGGAGCAAAGTGGTACTTGTGATGTAGGTGATGAAATTCCTCCCCAAGCCATAAGAAGAATGGGTGTTGGCTTTATCCTACCCATTGAGGAACCCCTTGTGGCCAAAGGAGAAGGATAATGTTCCACTCAAGTGGAACCATCACCAACTCAAGACCCACACGCTTCCGAAGAACAAAGTGAAGGCCCTCAACCTCATGAACAAGACCAAGGGCAAGATCATGCTCAAGAAGGTGTTGACACACCAAGTGATGCCCAAGGTCAAGTTCTCTCCTCTGAGCAAGTTCAAGATCAAGAACAAGCTCAAGACGGCGCTCAAGATGATCAAATGACCGCTCCTCAACTCACCACCGAGGAGGAATTGGAGCGTCGTGCCGCCAAGATTGCTTCCAAGCTCTCCACCAAGGGTCATCTCATGAAGAACGTACTTGGAAGCATTCAAAAGGGGGTAAGCACTCGTAGACAATTGGGAAACTATTGTGAACATCACGCGTTTATCTCTTGTGTTGAACCCCAAAAGGTATATGAAGCACTCAAAGATCCGGATTGGCTTAATGCCATGCATGAAGAACTCAACAACTTCGAGTACAACAAGGTGTGGAGATTGGTTCCAAGGCCAACAAGGAACCACAATGTCATTGGAACCAAGTGGATATTCAAGAACAAGCAAGATGCTCATGGGACTATCATTCGCAACAAGGCAAGATTGGTGGCACAAGGCTACTCCCAAGTCGTGGGTATCAACTATGGTGAAACCTTTGCTCCCTTTGCTCGCCTTGAATCCGTTCGTTTGTTGATTGCTTATGCTTCTCATCACAACTTTAAGTTGCAACAAATGGATGTGAAGAGTGCTTTTCTTAATGGTCCCATTAATGAGTTGGTATATGTCAAGCAACCCGCCGGGTTCGAGGATCCCTACTTTCCCGATCATGTTTATCAACTCGATAAGGCGCTCTGTGGCCTTAAACTATCCCCACGTGCGTGGTATGACCACCTTACCGAGTTGTTACAAGATCGTGGGTTTGAAGTTGGGCTCATCGACCCCACTCTTTTTACTAAGAAGGTCAAAGGGGAGTTGTTTGTGTGCCAACTATATGTTGATGACATTATCTTTCATTCCCCTAACAAAGTTTTCAATGAGGAATTTGCCGCTCTCATGACCTCAAAGTTCAAGATGTCTTCCATGGGAGAGTTGAAGTTCTTTCTCGGATTCGAAGTGAAGCAAAGAAGAGAAGGAACCTTCATCAACCAAGCCAAATACACTCAATGAAGGAAATATGCCCTAGAGGCAATAATAAAGTTATTATTTATTTCCTTATCTCATGATAAATGTTTATTATTCATGCTAGAATTGTATTAACCGGAAACATAATACATGTGTGAATACATAGACAAAAAGAGTGTCACTCGTATGCCTCTACTTGACTAGCTCGTTAATCAAAGATGGTTATGTTTCCTAACCATGGACAAAGAGTTGTTATTTGATTAACGGGATCACATCATTAGGAGAATGATGTGATTGACATGACCCATCCCGTTAGCTTAGCACTTGATCGTTTAGTATGTTGCTATTGCTTTCTTCATGACTTATACATGTTTCTATGACTATGAGATTATGCAACTCCCGTTTACCGGAGGAACACTTTGTGTGCTACCAAACGTCACAACGTAACTGGGTGGTTATAAAGGTGCTCTACAGGTATCTCCAAAGGTACATGTTGGGTTGGCGTATTTCGAGATTAGGATTTCTCACTGCGATTGTCGGAGAGGTATCTCTGGGCCCTCTCGCTAATGCACATCACATAAGCCTTGCAAGCATTGCAACTAATGAGTTAGTTCTGAGATGATGTATTACGGAACGAGTAAAGAGACTTGCCGGTAACGAGATTGAACTAGGTATTGAGATACCGACGATCGAATCTCGGGCAAGTAACATACCGATGACAAAGGGAACAACATATGTTGTTATGCGGTCTGACCGATAAAGATCTTCGTAGAATATGTGGGAGCCAATATGAGCATCTAGGTTTCGCTATTGGTTATTGACTGGAGACGTGTCTCGGTCATGAAGCCATTGTTCTCGAACCCGTAGGGTCCGCACGCCTAAGGTTTCGATGTTAGTAATATTATGAGTTATGAGTTTTGATGCACCGAAGTAGTTCGGAGTCCCGGATGAGATCGGGGACATGACGAGGAGTCTCGAAATGATCGATACGTAAAGATCGATATATTGGACGACTATATTCGGACATCAGAAAGGTTCTGAGTGATTCGGGTATTTTCGGGGTACCGGGGAGTTACGGGAATACGAGGAAGAAGTAATGGGCCTCATGGGCCAAGTGGTGGAAGAGAGGAGGCAGGGCGCGCGGCCCTCCTAGCCCAAACCGAATTGGACTAGGGGGCCGGCCCCCCTTTCCTCCTTTTCCACCCTCTCCTTCCTTCTCCTTCTCCTCCCCTCTCCTACTTGGACTAGGAAAGAGGGGGGAATCCTACTTGGAGTAGGATTGCCCCCCTTGGGCGTGCCTCATCCCCTTGGCCGCCTCTCCCCCCCTTGATCCTTTATATACGGGGGCAGGGGGGCACCCCAGAGACACACAAGTTGATCTTCATGATCGTTCTCTTAGCCGTGTGCGGTGCCCCCCTCCATCATAATCCTCGATAATATTGCAGCGGTGCTTAGGCGAAGCCCTGCGACGGTAGAACATCAAGACCGTCACCACTCCGTCGTGCTGACGGAACTCTTCCCCGACACTTTGTTGGATCGAAGTCCGGGGATCGTCATCGAGCTGAACGTGTGCTAGAACTCGGAGGTGCCGTAGTTTTGGTGCTTGATCGGTCGGGCCATGAAGACGTACGACTACATCAACCGCGTTGTTATAACGCTTCCGCTTTCGGTCTACGAGGGTACATGGACAACACTCTCCCCTCTCGTTGCTATGCATCACCATGATATTGAGTGTGCGTAGGAATTTTTTTGAAGTTACTATGTTCCCCAACAGTGGTATCGGATCCTAGGTTTTATGTGTTGATGTTATATGCACGAGTAGAACACAAGTGAGTTGTGGGCGATATAAGTCATACTGCTTACCAGCATGTCATACTTTGGTTCGGCGGTATTGTTGGATGAAGCGGCCCGGACCGACATTACGCGTACGCTTACGCGAGACTGGTTCTACCGACGTGCTTTGCACACAGGTGGCTGGCGGGTGTCAGTTTCTCCAACTTTAGTTGAACCGAGTGTGGCTACGCCCGGTCCTTGTGAAGGTTAAAACAACACCAACTTGACAAACTATCATTGTGGTTTTGATGCGTAGGTAAGATTGGTTCTTGCTAAACCCGTAGCAGCCACGTAAAACTTGCAACAACAAAGTAGAGGACGTCTAACTTGTTTTTGCAGGGCATGTTGTGATGTGATATGGTCAAGGCATGATGCTAAATTTTATTGTATGAGATGATCATGTTTTTTAACCGAGTTATCGGCAACTGGCAGGAGCCATATGGTTGTCGCTTTATTGTATGCAATGCAATCGCCCTATAATGCTTTACTTTATCACTAAGCGGTAGCGATAGTCGTACAAGCATAAGATTGGCGAGATGACAACGATGCTACGATGGAGATCAAGGTGTCGGGCCAGTGACGATGGTGATCATGACGGTGCTTCGGAGATGGACATCACAAGCACAAGATGATGATGGCCATATCATATCACTTATTTTGATTGCATGTGATGTTTATCTTTTATACATCTTATTTTGCTTAGTTCGACGGTAGCTTTATAATATGATCTCTCACTAAATTTCAAGATAAAAGTGTTCTTCCTGAGTATGCACCGTTGCCAAAGTTCGTCGTGCCCAGACACCACGTGATGATCGGGTGTGATAAGCTCTACGTCCATCTACAACGGGTGCAAGCCAGTTTTGCACACGTGGAATACTCAGGTTAAACTTGACGAGCCTAGCATATGCAGATATGGCCTCGGAACACTGAGACCGAAAGGTCGAGCGTGAATCATATAGAAGATATGATCAACATAGTGATGTTCACCATTGAAAACTACTCCATTTCACGTGATGATCGGTTATGGTTTAGTTAATTTGGATCACGTGATCACTTAGAGGATTAGAGGGATATTTGGATCACATGATTACTTAGAGGATTAGAGGGATATTTGGATCACGTGATCACTTAATTAATCATATTACTTAAGAACTCCCACTTAGATAGATATCTCTCTAATCATCTAAGTGATCACGTGATCCAAATTAACTAAACCATAACCGATCATCACGTGAAATGGATTAGTTTTCAATAGTGAACATCACTATGTTGATCATATCTACTATATGATTCACGCTCGACCTTTCGGTCTCAGTGTTCCGAGGCCATATCTGCATATGCTAGGCTCGTCAAGTTTAACCTGAGTATTCTGCGTGTGCAAAACTGGCTTGCACCCGTTGTAGATGGACGCAGAGCTTATCACACCCGATCATCACGTGGTGTCTGGGCACGACGAACCTTGGCAACGGTGCATACTCAGGAAGAACACTTTTATCTTGAAATTTAGTGAGAGATCATCTTATAATGCTACCGTCAATCAAAGCAAGATAAGATGCATAAAAGATAAACATCACATGCAATCAATAGAAGTGCTATGATATGGCCATCATCATCTTGTGCTTGTGATCTCCATCTCCGAAGCATCGTCATGATCACCATTGTCACCGGCGCGACACCTTGGTCTCCATCGTAGCATAGTTGTCGTCTCGCCAAACTTATGCTTCTACGACTATCGCTACCGCTTAGTGATAAAGTAAAGCATTACAGGGCGATTGCATTGCATACAATAAAGCGACAACCATATGGCTCCTGCTAGTTGCCGATAACTCAGTTACAAAACATGATCATCTCATACAATAAAATTTAGCATCATGCCTTGACCATATCACATCACATCATGCCCTGCAAAAACAAGTTAAACGTCCTCTACTTTGTTTGTTGCAAGTTTTACTTGGCTGCTACGGGCTTTAGCAAGAACCAATCTTACCTACGCATCAAAACCACAACGATAGTTTGTCAAGTTGGTCTTGTTTTAACCTTCACAAGGACCGGGCGTAGCCACACTCGGTTCAACTAAAGTTGGAGAAACTGACACCCGCCAGCCACCTGTGTGCAAAGCACGTCGGTAGAACCAGTCTCACGTAAGCTTACGCGTAATGTCGGTCCGGGCCGCTTCATCCAACAATACCGCCGAACCAAAGTATGACATGCTGGTAAGCAGTATGACTTATATCGCCCACAACTCACTTGTGTTCTACTCGTGCATATAACATCAACAGATAAAACCTTGGCTCGGATGCCACTGTTGGGGAATGTAGTAATTTCAAAAAAGTTCCTACGCACACGCAAGATCATGGTGATGCATAGCAATGAGAGGGGAGAGTGTTGTCCACGTACCCTCGTAGACCGAAAGCGGAAGCGTTATGACAACGCGGTTGATGAGTCGTAAGTCTTCACGGCCCGACCGATGAAGCACCGAAACTACGGCACCTCTGAGTTCTAGCACACGTTCAGCTCGATGACGATCCCCGGACTCCGATCCAGCAAAGTGTCGGGGAAGAGTTCCGTCAGTACGACGGCGTGGTGACGATCTTGATGTTCTACCGTCGCAGGGCTTTGTCTAAGCACCGCTACAATATTATCAAGGATTATGGTGGAGGGGGGCACCGCACACGGCTAAGAGAACGATCACGAAGATCAATTTGTGTGTCATGGGGTGCCCCCTCGCCCCCGTATATAAAGGAGCAAGGAGGAGGGGGCCGGCCAAGGGAAGGAGGCGCGCCCAAGGGGGGAGTCCTACTCCGACCGGGAGTAGGACTCCTCCTTTCCTTGTTGGAGTAGGAGAAGGGAAAGGAGAAGGAGAAGAAAGGAAGGGGGCGCCCCCTCCCTAGTCCAATTCGGACTAGCCCATGGGGAGGGGTGCGGCCACCCTTTGGGGCCTTTTTCTCCTTTCCCGTAGGGCCCATTAAGGCCTAATACGAATTCCCGTAACTCTCCGGTACTCCGATACTCGAATCACTCGGAACCTTTCCGATGTCCGAATATAGTCGTCCAATATATCGATCTTTACGTCTCGAACATTTCGAGACTCCTCGTCATGTCCCCGATCTCATCCGGGACTCTGAACTCCTTCGGTACATCAAAACTCATAAACTCATAATATAACTGTCATCGTAACGTTAAGCGTGCGGACCCTACGGGTTCGAGAACAATGTAGACATGACCGAGACATGTCTCCGGTCAATAACCAATAGTGGAACCTAGATGCTCATATTGGCTCCCACATATTCTACGAAGATCTTTATCGGTCAGACCGCATAACAACATACGTTGTTCCCTTTGTCATCGGTATGTTACTTGCCCGAGATTCGATCGTCGGTATCTCAATACCTAGTTCAATCTCGTTACTGGCAAGTCTCTTTACTCGTTCTATAATACATCATCTCGCAACTAGCTCATTAGTTGCAATGCTTGCAAGGATTAAGTGATGTGCATTACCGAGAGGGCCCAGAGATACCTCTCCGACAATCGGAGTGACAAATCCTAATTCAAAATATGCCAACCCAACAAGTTCCTTCGGAGAAACCTGTAGAGCACATAATCACCCAGTTACGTTGTGACGTTTGGTAGCACACAAAGTGTTCCTCCGGTAAACGGGAGTTGCATAATCTCATAGTCATAGGAACATGTATAAGTCATGAAGAAAGCAATAGCAACATACTAAACGATCAAGTGCTAAGCTAACGGAATGGGTCATGTCAATCACATCATTCTCCTAATGATGTGATCCCATTAATCTAATAACATCTCTTTGTACATGGTCAGGAAACATAACCATCTTTGATTAACGAGCTAGTCAAGTAGAGGCATACTAGTGACACTCTGTTTGTCTATGTATTCACACATGTATTATGTTTCCGGTTAATACAATTCTAGCATGAATAATAAACATTTATCATGAAATAAGGAAATAAATAATAACTTTATTATTGCCTCTAGGGCATATTTCCTTCAGTCTCCCACTTGCACTAGAGTCAATAATCTAGTTCACATCGCCATGTGATCTAACATCAATAGTTCACATCTTTATGTGGTTAACACCCATAGTTCACATCAATATGTGACCAACACCCAAAGGGTTTACTAGAGGCACTAATCTAGTTCACATTGCTATGTGATTAACACCCAAAGAGTACTAAGGTGTGATCATGTTTTGCTTGTGAGATAATTTTAGTCAACGGGTTTGCCAAATTCAGATCCGTATGTATTTTGCAATATTCTATGTCTACAATGCTCTGCACGGAGCTACTCTAGCTAATTGCTCCCACTTTCAATATGTATCCAGATTGAGACTTAGAATTATCTGGATTAGTGTCAAAAACTTGCATCGACGTAACCCTTTACGACGAACCTTTTTGTCACCTCCATAATCGAGAAACATATCCTTTATTCCACTAAGGATAATTTTGACCGCTGTCCAATATCTACTCCTAGATCACTATTGTACTCCCTTGCCAAACTCAGTGGTAGGGTGCACAATAGATCTGGTACACAACATGGCATACTTTATAGAACCTATTGTTGAGGCATAGGGAATGACTTTCATTCTCTTTCTATTTTCTGCTGTGGTCGGGTTTTGAGTCTTAGTCAATTTCACACCTTGTAACACAGGCAACAACTTTTTCTTTGACTGTTCCATTTTGAACTACTTCAAAATCTTGTCAAGGTATGTACTCATTGAAAAACTTATCGAGCGTCTTGATCTATCTCTATAGATCTTGATGCTCAATATGTAAGCAGCTTCACTGAGGTCTTTCTCTGAAAAACTCCTTTCAAACACTCCTTTATGCTTTGCAGAATAATTCTACATTATTTCTGCTAAACAATATGTCATATACTTATCAGAAATGTTGTAGTGCTCCCACTCACTTTCTTGTAAATACAGGCTTCACCGTAAGTCTGTATAAAACTATATGCTTTGATCAACTTATCAAAGCGTGTATTCCAACTCCGAGATGCTTGCACCAGTCCATTGATGGATCGCTGGAGCTTGCATATTTTGTTAGCACCTTTAGGATTGACAAAACCTTCTGGTTGCATCATATACAACTCCTCTTTAATAAATCCATTAAGGAATGCATTTTTGTTTATCCATTTGCCAGATTTCATAAAATGCGGCAATTGCTAACATGATTCGGACAGACTTAAGCATAGATACGAGTGAGAAACTCTCATCATAGTCAACACCTTGAACTTGTCAAAAACCTTTTGCGACAATTCTAGTCTTGTAGATAGTAACACTACTATCAGCGTCCGTCTTCCTCTGGAAGATCCATTTATTTTCTATGGCTTGCCGATCATCGAGCAAGTCAACCAAAGTCTACTTTGTTCTCATACATGGATCCCATCTCAGATTTCATGGTCTCAAGCCATTTTGCGGAATTTGGGCTCATCATCGCTTCCTCATAGTTCGTAGGTTCGTCATGGTCAAGTAGCATGACCTCCAGAACAGGATTACCATACCACTCTGGTGCGGATCTCACTCTGGTTTACCTACGAGATTCGGTAGTAACTTGATCTGAAGTTATATGATCATCATCATTAGCTTCCTCACTAATTGGTGTAGTAGTCACCGGAACAGATTTCTGTGATGAACTACATTCCAATAAGGGAGAAGGTACAGTTACCTTATCAAGTTCTACTTTCCTCCCACTCACTTCTTTCGAGAGAAACTCCTTCTCTAGAAAGGATCCATTCTTGGCAACGAATGTCTTGCATTCGGATATGTGATAGAAGGTGTACCCAACATTTTGGGTATCCTATGAAGATGCACTTCTCCGATTTGGGCTCAAGCTTATCATGTTGAAACTTTTTCACATAAGCATCGCAACCCAAACTTTAAGAAACGACAACTTTGGTTTCTTGCTAAACCATAATTCATACGGTGTCGTCTCAACGGATTTAGATGGTGCCCTTTTTAACGTGAATGCAGTTGTCTCTAATGCATAACCCCAAAACGATAGTGGTAGATCGGTAAGAGACATCATAGATCGCACCATATCTAATAAAGTACGGTTACAACGTTCGTACACACATTACACTGTGGTGTTCCAGGTGGCGTGAGTAGTGAAACTATTTCACATTGTTTTAACTGAAGGCCAAACTTGTAACTCAAATATTTTACCTCTGCGATCATATCGTAGAAACTTTTATTTTCTTGTTACGATGATTCTTCACTTTACTCTGAAATTCTTTGAACTTTTCAAACATTTCAGACTTATGTTTCATCGAGTAGATATACCCATATTTGCTCAAATCAACTGCGAAGGTTAGAAAATAATGATACTTGTCCCGAGCCTTAATATTCATTAGACCACATACATCAGTATGTATGATTTCCAGCAAATCTGTTGCTTGCTCTATTTTTACAGAGAACGGAGTTTTAGTCATCTTGCCCAACAGGCATGGTTCGCAAGCATCAAGTGATTCATAATCAAGTGATTCCAAAATCCCATCAGCATGGAGTTTCTTCATGCGCTTTACACCAATATGACCTACATGGCAGTGCCACAAATAAGTTGCACTATAATTATTAACTTTGCATCTTTTGGCTTCAATATTATGAATATGTGTATCACTACGATCGAGATCCAATGAACCATTTTTATTGGGTGTATAAACCATGGAAGGTTTTATTCATATAAACAGAACAACAATTATTCTCTAACTTAAATGAATAACCGTATTGCAATAAACATGATCAAATCATATTCATGCTTAACGCAAACACCAAATAACACTTATTTAGTTTCAACACTAATCCTGAAAGTATAGGGAGTGTGCGATGATGATCATATCAATCTTGGAACTATTTCCAACACACATCGTCACCTCGCCCTTTTACTAGTTTCTATTTATTCTGCAACTCCCGTTTCGAGTTACTACTCTTAGCAACTGAACCAGTATCAAATACCGAGGGGTTGCTACGAACACTAGTAAAATACACATCAATAATCTGTATGTCAAATATACCTTTGTTCACTTTGCCATCCTTCTTATCCGCCAAATACTTGGGGCAGTTTCGCTTCCAATGACCAGTCCCTTTGCAGTAGAAGCACTTAGTCTCAGGCTTAGGTCCAGACTTGGGCTTCTTCTCTTGAGCAGCAACTTGCTTGCCGTTCTTCTTGAAGTTCCCCTTCTTCCCTTTGCCATTTTCTTGAAACTAGTGGTCTCGTCGATCATCAACGCTTGATGTTTTTCTTGATTTCTACCTTCGTCGATTTCAGCATCACGAAGAGCTTGGGAATTGTTTCCGTTATCCCTTGCATATTATAGTTCATCACGAAGTTCTACTAACTTGGTGATGGTGACTAGAGAATTCTGTCAATCACTATCTTATCTGGAAGATTAACTCCCACTTGATTCAAGCGATTGTAGTACCTAGACAATCTGAGCACATGCTCACTGCTTGAGCGATTCTCCTCCATCTTTTAGCTATAGAACTTGTTGGAGACTTCATATCTCTCAACTCGGGTATTTGCTAGAAATATTAACTTCAACTCTTGGAACATCTCATATGGTCCATGACGTTCAAAACGTCTTTGAAGTCCCGATTCTAAGCTGTTAAGCATGGTGCACTAAACTATCAAGTAGTCATCATATTGAGCTAGCCAAACGTTCATAACGTCAGCATCTGCACCTGCAATAGGTCTATCACACGTAGCGGTGCATCAAGGACATAATTATTCTATGCAGGAATGAGGATAAACCTCAGATAACGGATCGAATCCGCATCATTGCTACTAACATCTTTCAACTTAGTTTTCTCTAGGAACATATATAAAACATAGGGAAGCAACAACGCGAGCTATTGATCTACAACATAGATATGCTAATACTACCAGGACTAAGTTCATGATAAATTTAAGTTCAATTAATCATATTACGTAAGAACTCCCACTTAGATATCTCTCTAATAATCTAAGTGATCACGTGATCCAAATTAACTAAACCATAACCGATCATCACGTGAAATGGATTAGTTTTCAATGGTGAACATCACTATGTTGATCATATCTACTATATGATGTTGGAAATATGCCCTAGAGGCAATAATAAAAGCATTATTATTATATTTCCTTATTAATGATAATTGTCTTTATTCGTGCTATAATTGTGTTATCCGGAAATCGTAATACATGTGTGAATAACAGACAACAATATGTCCCTAGTAAGCCTCTAGTTGACTAGCTCGTTGATCGACGGATAGTCATGGTTTCCTGACTATGGACATTGGATGTCATTGATAACGAGATCACATCATTAGGAGAATGATGTGATGGACGAGACCCAATCCTAAACATAGCATAAGATCGCATAGTTCGTTTGCTAGAGTTTTCCAATGTCAAGTGTCCTTTCCTTAGACCATGAGATCGTGTAACTCCCGGATACCGTAGGAGTGCTTTGGGTGTGCCAAACGTCACAACGTAACTGGGTGACTATAAAGGTATACTACGGGTATCTCCGAAAGTGTCTGTTGGGTTGACACGGATCGAGACTGGGATTTGTCACTCCGCTTGACGGAGAGGTATCACCGGGCCCTCTCGGTAATGCATCATCATAATGAGCTCAATGTGATCAAAGTGTTTGATCGCGGGATCATGCATTACGGTACGAGAAAAGTGACTTGCCAGTAACGAGATTGAACAAGGTATTGGGATACCGACGATCAAATCTCGGGCAAGTAAAATACCGATTGACAAAGGGAATCGTATACGGGATTAATTGAATCCTCGACATCGTGGTTCATCCGATGAGATCATCGTGGAGCATGTGGGAGCCAACATGGGTATCCAGATCCCGCTGTTGGTTATTGCCCGAGAGCCATCTCGGTCATGTCTGCATGTCTCCCGAACCCGTAGGGTCTACACACTTAAGGTTCGGTGACGCTAGGGTTGTGAAGATATGTATATGCAGTAACCCGAATGTTGTTCGGAGTCCCGGATGAGATCCCGGACGTCACGAGGAGTTTCGGAATAGTTCGGAGGTAAATATTTATATATGGGAAGTCGTCATACGGACACCGGGAAGTTTCGGGGGCATATCGGTATTGTACCGGGGCCACCGGAGGAGTTCTGGGGGTCCACCGGGAGGGGCCACCTCTCCCGGAGGGCCTCATGGGCTGTATGAGGAAGGGAACCATCCCAAAGTGGGCTGGTGCGCCTCCCCCCAAGGGCCCATGCGCCTAGGGTTGAGGGGGAACCCTAAAGGGGGCGCCCCCCTTGCTTGGGGGGCAAGTCCCCCCTCCCTGGCCGCCGCCCCCCTCTAGTTCCCATCTAGAGGGGCCGGACCCCCTTGCCCCTTCCCCTATAAATAGAGGGGTGAGGGGAGGGCAGCACACCCTTTTGCTCCTGGCGCCTCCCTCTCCCTCCCCAACACCTCCTCCTCCTCCGTTGAGCACGGCGAAGCCCTGCCGGAGTACTGTAGTTCCACCATCACCACGCCGTCGTGCTGCTGCTGGAGCCATCTTCCCCAACCTCTCCTTTGCCTTGCTAGATCAAGAAGAAGGAGACGTTACGCTGACCGTACGTGTGTTGAACGCGGAGGTGCCGTCCTTTCGGTGCTAGGATCTCCGGTGATTTGGATCACGTCGTGTACGACTACTTCATCCCCATTCATTGAACGCTTCCGCTCGCGATCTACAAAGTGGTATGTAGATGCAATCTCTCTCCCATGACTCGTTGCTAGATGAACTCATAGATGGATCTTGGTGAAACCGTAGGAAAATTTTTGTTTTCTGCAACGTTCCCCAACAGTGGCATCACGAGCTAGGTCTATGCGTAGTTCTCTATTGCACGAGTAGAACACAATTTGTTGTGGGCGTAGATGTTGTCAACTTTCTTGCCGCTACTAGTCTTATCTTGCTTTAGCGGTATTGTGGGATGAAGCGGCCCGGACCAACCTTACACGTACTCTTACGTGAGACCGGTTCCACCGACTAACATGCACTAGTTGCATAAGGTGGCTGGCGGGTGTATGTCTCTCCCACTTTAGTTGGAGCGGATTCGATGAAAAGGGTCCTTATGAAGGGTAAATAGAAGTTGACAAATCACGTTATGGCTTTTACGTAGGTAAGAAAATGTTCTTGCTAGAACCCTAATTCAGCCACGTAAAACTTGCAACAACAATTAGAGGACGTCTAACTTGTTTTTGCAGCAAGTGCTTTGTGATATGATATGGCCAAAGTTGTGATGATTGATGAATGATATATATGTGATGTATGAGATGTTCATGCTATTGTAATAGGAATCACGACTTGCATGTCGATGAGTATGACACCCGGCAGGAGCCATAGGAGTTGTCTTTATTTTTTTTTGTATGACCTGCGTGTCATTGAGAAACGCCATGTAAACTACTTTACTTTATTGCTAAACGCGTTAGCCATAGTAGTAGAAGTAATAGTTGGCGAGCAACTTCATGGAGACACGATGATGGAGATCATGATGATGGAGATCATGGTGTCAAGCCGGTGACAAGATGATCATGGAGCCCCAAGATGGAGATCAAAGGAGCTATGTGATATTGGCCATATCATGTCACGTTTATTATTTGATTGCATGTGATGTTTATCATGTTTTGCATCTTGTTTACTTAGAACGACGGTAGTAAATAAGATGATCCCTCATAATAATTTAAAGAAGTGTTCCCCCTAACTGTGCACCGTTGCGACAGTTCGTTGTTTCGAAGCACCACGTGATGATCGGGTGTGATAGATTCTAACGTTCACATACAACGGGTGTAAGACAGATTTACACATGCAAACACTTAGGTTGACTTGACGAGCCTAGCATGTACAGACATGGCCTCGGAACACAGAAGACCGAAAGGTCGAGCATGAGTCGTATAGAAGATACGATCAACATGAAGATGTTCACCAATGTTGACTAGTCCGTCTCACGTGATGATCGGACACGGCCTAGTTGACTTGGATCATGTAATACTTAGATGACTAGAAGAGGGATGTCTATCTAAGTGGGAGTTCATTAAATAATTTGATTAAATGAACTTTATTATCATGAACTTAGTCTAAATATTTACAATATGTCTTGTAGATCAAATGGCCAACGTAGTCCTCAACTTCAACGCGTTCCTAGAGAAAACCAAGCTGAAAGACGATGGTAGCAACTATAAGGACTGGGTCCGGAACCTAAGGATCATCCTCATAGCTGCCAAGAAAGATTATGTCCTACGAGCACCGCTGGGTGACGCACCTATTCTCCCTGCAGAACAAGACGTTAAGAACGCTTGGCAGTCACGCTGCGATGATTACTCCCTCGTTCAGTGCGGCATGCTTTACAGCTTAGAGCCGGGGCTCCAAAAGCGTTTTGAGAGACATGGAGCATATGAGATGTTCGAAGAGCTGAAAATGGTTTTCCAAGCTCATGCCCGGGTCGACAGATATGAAGTCTCCGACAAATTCTTTAGCTGTAAGATGGAGGAAAATAGCTCTGTCAGTGAACACATACTCAAAATGTCTGGGTTACACAACCGCTTGACTCAACTGGAAGTTAATCTCCCGGATGAAGCGGTCATTGACAGAATCCTCCAGTCGCTTCCACCTAGCTACAAGAGCTTTGTGATGAACTACAATATGCAGGGGATGGTAAAGACCATTCCTGAGGTATATGCTATGCTGAAATCAGCAGAGGTAGAAATCAAGAAGGAGCATCAAGTGTTGATGGTGAATAAAACCACTAAGTTCAAGAAGGGCAAGGGTAAAAAGAACTTCAAGAAGGACAACAAGGAAGTTGCCGCACCCGGTAAGCAAGTTGCCGGGAAGAAGCCAAAGAATGGACCCAAGCCCGAGACTGAGTGTTTTTATTGCAAGGGAAGTGGTCACTGGAAGCGGAACTGCCCCAAATACTTAGCGGACAAGAAGGCCGGCAAAACAAAAGGTATATGTGATATACATGTAACTGATGTGTACCTTACCAGTACTCGTAGTAGCTCTTGGGTATTTGATACCGGTGCAGTTGCTCACATTTGTAACTCAAAGCAGGAGCTGCTGAATAAACGGAGACTGGCGAAGGACGAGGTGACGATGCGCGTCGGGAATGGTTCCAAGGTCGATGTGATCGCCGTCGGCACGCTACCTCTACATTTACCTACGGGATTAGTTTTAAACCTCAATAATTGTTATTTAGTGCCAAGTTTGAGCATGAACATTGTGTCTGGATCTCGTTTAATTCGAGATGGCTACTCATTTAAATCCGAGAATAATGGTTGTTCTATTTATATGAGAGATATGTTTTATGGTCATGCTCCGATTGTTAATGGTTTATTCTTAATGAATCTCGTACGTGATGATACACATATTCATAGTGTGAATACCAAAAGAGTTAAAGTTGATAACAATAGTCCCACATATTTGTGGCACTGCCGCCTTGGTCACATAGGTGTCAAACGCATGAAGAAGCTCCATGCATATGGACTTTTAGAGTCTCTTGATTATGAATCATTTGACACGTGTGAACCATGCCCCATGGGTAAAATGACCAAGACTCCGTTCTCAGGAACAATGGATCGAGCAACCAACTTATTGGAAATCATACATACCGATGTGTGTGGTCCAATGAGTGTTGAGGCTCGCGGTGGCTATCGTTATGTTCTCACCCTCACTGATGACTTGAGTAGATATGGGTATATCTACTTAATGAAACACAAGTCTGAGACCTTTGAAAAGTTCAAGGAATTTCAGAGTGAGGTTGAAAATCAACGTGACAGAAAAATCAAGTTTTTACGATCAGATCGTGGAGGAGAATACTTGAGTCACGAATTTGGCACACACTTAAGAAAATGTGGAATAGTTTCACAACCCACGCTGCCTGGAACACCTCAGCGTAATGGTGTGTTCGAACGTCGTAATCGCACTCTATTAGATATGGTACGATCTATGATGTCTCTTACCGATTTACCGCTATCTTTTTGGGGCTATGCTTTAGAGACTGCCGCATTCACTTTAAATAGGGCTCCGTCGAAATCCGTTGAGACGACACCGTATGAATTATGGTTTGGGAAGAAACCTAAGCTGTCGTTTCTAAAAGTTTGGGGATGCGATGCTTATGTCAAGAAACTTCAACCTGAGAAGCTCGAACCCAAGTCGGAAAAATGCGTCTTCATAGGATACCCTAAAGAAACTATTGGGTATACCTTCTACCTCAGATCCGAAGGCAAGATCTTTGTTGCCAAGAATGGATCCTTTCTAGAGAAAGAGTTTCTCTCGAAAGAAGTAAGTGGGAGGAAAGTAGAGCTTGATGAAGTGTTACCTCTTGAACCGGAAAATGGCGAAACTCAAGAAAACGTTTCTGAGGTGCCTGCACCGACTAGAGAGGAAATTAATGATGATGATCAAGATACTTCTAATCAAGCTCCTACTGAAATTCGAAGGTCCACAAGGACACGTTCCGCACCAGAGTGGTACAACAACCCTGTCTTGGAAATCATGTTGTTAGACAACGGTGAACCTTCGAACTATGAAGAAGCGATGGCGGGCCCGGATTCCGACAAATGGCTGGAAGCCATGAAATCCGAGATAGGATCCATGTATGAAAACGAAGTATGGACTTTGACTGACTTGCGCGTTGAACAGCGAGCCATAGAAAATAAATGGATCTTTAAGAAGAAGACAGACGCGGATGGTAATGTGACCATCTATAAAGCTCGGCTTGTCGCTAAGGGTTATCGACAAGTTCAAGGGGTTGACTACGATGAGACTTTCTCACCGGTAGCGAAGCTGAAGTCCGTCCGAATCATGTTAGCAATTGCCGCATTCTACGATTATGAAATATGGCAAATGGACGTCAAAACGGCATTCCTTAATGGTTTCCTTAAGGAAGAATTGTATATGATGCAGCCGGAAGGTTTTGTCGATCCTAAGAATGCTGACAAGGTGTGCAAGCTCCAACGCTCGATTTATGGGCTGGTGCAAGCATCTCGGAGTTGGAACATTCGCTTTGATGAGATGATCAAAGCGTTTGGGTTTACGCAGACTTATGGAGAAGCCTGCGTTTACAAGAAAGTGAGTGGGAGCTCTGTAGCATTTCTCATATTATATGTAGACGACATACTTTTGATGGGAAATTATATAGAACTCTTGGACAACATTAAGGCCTACTTGAATAAGAGTTTTTCAATGAAGGACCTTGGAGAAGCTGCTTATATATTAGGCATCAAGATCTATAGAGATAGATCGAGACGCCTCATAGGTCTTTCACAAAGCACATACCTTGATACAATATTGAAGAAGTTCAATATGGATCAATCTAAGAAAGGGTTCTTACCTGTGTTACAAGGTGTGAAATTGAGCTTAGCTCAATGTCTGACCACGGCAGAAGATATAGAAGATATGAGTGTCATCCCCTATGCCTCAGCCATAGGTTCTATTATGTATGCCATGCTGTGTACCAGACCTGATGTAAACCTTGCCGTAAGTTTGGTAGGAAGGTACCAAAGTAATCCCGAAAAGGAACACTGGACAGCGGTCAAGAATATCCTGAAGTACCTAAAAAGGACTAAGGAAATGTTTCTCGTTTATGGAGGTGACGAAGAGCTCGTCGTAAAGGGTTACGTCGACGCTAGCTTCGACACAGATCTGGATGACTCTAAGTCACAAACCGGATACGTGTATATTTTGAATGGTGGGGCAGTAAGCTGGTGCAGTTGCAAGCAAAGCGTCGTGGCGGGATCTACATGTGAAGCGGAATACATGGCAGCCTCGGAGGCAGCACATGAAGCAATTTGGGTGAAGGAGTTCATCACCGACCTCGGAGTCATACCCAATGCGTCGGGGCCAATCAAACTCTTCTGTGACAACACTGGAGCTATTGCACTTGCCAAGGAGCCCAGGTTTCACAAGAAGACCAGGCACATCAAGCGTCGCTTCAACTCCATTCGTGAAAATGTTCAAGATGGAGACATAGAAATTTGTAAAGTGCACACGGATCTGAATGTCGCAGATCCGTTGACTAAACCTCTCCCTAAGGCAAAACATGATCAGCACCAGAACTCTATGGGTGTTCGATTCATCACAATGTAACTAGATTATTGACTCTAGTGCAAGTGGGAGACTGTTGGAAATATGCCCTAGAGGCAATAATAAAAGCATTATTATTATATTTCCTTATTCATGATAATTGTCTTTATTCGTGCTATAATTGTGTTATCCGGAAATCGTAATACATGTGTGAATAACAGACAACAATATGTCCCTAGTAAGCCTCTAGTTGACTAGCTCGTTGATCGACGGATAGTCATGGTTTCCTGACTATGGATATTGGATTTCATTGATAACGAGATCACATCATTAGGAGAATGATGTGATGGACGAGACCCAATCCTAAACATAGCATAAGATCGCATAGTTCGTTTGCTAGAGTTTTCCAATGTCAAGTGTCCTTTCCTTAGACCATGAGATCGTGTAACTCCCGGATACCATAGGAGTGCTTTGGGTGTGCCAAACGTCACAACGTAACTGGGTGACTATAAAGGTATACTACGGGTATCTCTGAAAGTGTCTGTTGGGTTGACACGGATCGAGACTGGGATTTGTCACTCCGCTTGACTGAGAGGTATCACCGGGCCCTCTCGGTAATGCATCATCATAATGAGCTCAATGTGATCAAAGTGTTTGATCGCCGGATCATGCATTACGGTACGAGAAAAGTGACTTGCCAGTAACGAGATTGAACGAGGTATTGGGATACTGACGATCGAATCTCGGGCAAGTAAAATACCGATTGACAAAGGGAATCGTATACGGGATTAATTGAATCCTCGACATCGTGGTTCATCCGATGAGATCATCGTGGAGCATGTGGTAGCCAACATGGGTATCCAGATCCCGCTGTTGGTTATTGCCCGAGAGCCGTCTCGGTCATGTCTGCATGTCTCCCGAACCCGTAGGGTCTACACACTTAAGGTTCGGTGACGCTAGGGTTGTGAAGATATGTATATGTAGTAACCCGAATGTTTTTCGGAGACCCAGATAAGATCCTGGACGTCACGAGGAGTTTCGGAATAGTCCGGAGGTAAAGATTTATATATGGGAAGTCGTCATACGGACACCGGGAAGTTTCGGGGGCATATCGGTATTGTACCGGGGCCACCGGAGGAGTTCTGGGGGTCCACCGGGAGGGGCTACCTCTCCCGGAGGGCCTCATGGGTTGTATGAGGAAGGGAACCAGCCCAAAGTGGGCTGGTGCGCCTCCCCCCCAAGGGCCCATGAACCTAGGGTTGAGGGGGAACCCTAAAGGGGGCGCCCCCCTTGCTTGGGGGGCAAGTCCCGCCTCCCTGGCCGCCGCCCCCCTCTAGATCCCATCTAGAGGGGTCGGCCCCCCTTACCCCTTCCCCTATAAATAGAGGGGTGAGGGGAGGTCAGCGCACCCTTTTTCTCCTGGCGCCTCCCTCTCCCTCCCCAACACCTCCTCCTCCTCCGTTGAGCACGGCGAAGCCCTGCCGGAGTACTGTAGTTCCACCATCACCACGCCGTCGTGCTGCTGCTGGAGCCATCTTCCCCAACCTCTCCTTTGCCTTGCTAGATCAAGAAGAAGGAGACGTTACGCTGACCGTACGTGTGTTGAACACGGAGGTGCCGTCCTTTCGGTGCTAGGATCTCCGGTGATTTGGATCACGTCGTGTACGACTACTTCATCCCCGTTCATTGAACGCTTCCGCTCGCGATCTACAAAGTGGTATGTAGATGCAATCTCTCTCCCATGACTCATTGCTAGATGAACTCATAGATGGATCTTGGTGAAACCGTAGGAAAATTTTTGTTTTCTGCAACGTTCCCCAACATATGATTCACGCTCGACCTTTCGGTCTCAGTGTTCCGAGGCCATATCTGCATATGCTAGGCTCGTCAAGTTTATCCTGAGTATTCTGCGTGTGCAAAACTGGCTTGCACCCGTTGTAGATGGACGTAGAGCTTATCACACCCGATCATCACGTGGTGTCTAGGCACGACGAACTTTGGCAACGGTGCATACTCAGGGAGAACACTTTTATCTTGAAATTTAGTGAGAGATCATCTTATAATGCTACCGTCAATCAAAGCAAGATAAGATGCATAAAGGGTAAACATCACATGCAATCAATATAGGTGATATGACATGGCCATCATCATCTTGTGCTTGTGATCTCCATCTCCGAAGCATCGTCATGATCACCATTGTCACTGGCGCGACACCTTAATCTCCATCGTAGCATCGTTGTCGTCTCGAGAAACTTATGCTTCTACGACTATCGCTACCGCTTAGTGATAAAGTAAAGCATTACAGGGCGATTGCATTGCATACAATAAAGCGACAACCATATGGCTCCTGCCAGTTGCCGATAACTCGGTTACAAAACATGATCATCTCATACAATAAAATTTAGCATCATGCCTTGACCATATCACATCACAACATGCCCTGCAAAAACAAGTTAGACCTCCTCTACTTTGTTTGTTGTAAGTTTTACGTGGCTTCTACGGGCTTTAGCAGGAACCAATCTTACCTACGCATCAAAACCACAGCGATAGTTTGTCAAGTTGGTGTTGTTTTAACCTTCGCAAGGACCGGGCGTAGCCACACTCGGTTCAACTAAAGTTGCAGAAACTGACACCCGCCAGCCACCTGTGTGCAAAGCACGTCGGTAGAACCAGTCTCGCGTAAGCTTATGCGTAATGTCGGTCCGGGCCGCTTCATCCAACAATACCGCCGAACCAAAGTATGACATACTGGTAAGCAGTATGACTTATATCGCCCACAACTCACTTGTGTTCTACTCGTGCATATAACATCAACACATAAAACCTTGGCTCGGATGCCACAGTTGGGGAACGTAGTAATTTAAAAAAAAATCCTACGCACACGCAAGATCATGGTGATGCATAGCAATGAGAGGGGAGAGTGTTGTCCACGTACCCTCGTAGACCGAAAGCGGAAGCGTTATGACAACGCGGTTGATGTAGTCGTAAGTCTTCACGGCCTGACCGATGAAGCACCGAAACTACGACACCTCTGAGTTCTAGCACACATTCAGCTCGATGACGATCCCCGGACTCTGATCCAGCAAAGTGTCGGGAAAGAGTTCCGTCAGTACGACGTCGTGGTGACGATCTTGATGTTCTACCGTCGCAGGGCTTCGTCTAAGCACCGCTACAATATTATCGAGGATTATGGTGGAGGGGGGCACCGCACACGGCTAAGAGAACGATCACGAAGATCAACTTGTGTGTCATGGGATGCCCCCTCGCCCCCGTATATAAAGGATCAAGGAGGAGGGGGCCGGCCAAGGGAAGGAGGCGCGCCCAAGGGGGGAGTCCTACTCCGACCGGGAGTAGGACTCCTCCTTTCCTTGTTGGACTAGGAGAAGGGAAGGGAGAAGGAGAAGAAAGGAAGGGGGCGCCCCCCTCCCTAGTCCAATTCGGACTAGCCCATGGGGAGGGGTGCGGCCACCCTTTGGGGCCTTTTTCTCCTTTCCCGTATGGCACATTAAGGCCCAATACGAATTCCCGTAACTCTCCGATACACCGAAAAATACCCGAATCACTCGGAACCTTTCCGATGTCCAAATATAGTCGTCCAATATATCGATCTTTACGTCTCAAACATTTCGAGACTCCTCGTCATGTACCCGATCTCATCCGGGACTCCGAACTCCTTCGCTACATCAAAACTCATAAACTCATAATATAACTGACATCGTAACGTTAAGCGTGCGGACCCTACGGGTTCAAGAACAATGTAGACATGACCGAGACTTGTCTCCGGTCAGTAACCAATAGTGGAACCTAGATGCTCATATTTGCTCCCACATATTCTACGAAGATCTTTATCGGTCAGACCGCATAACAACATACGTTGTTCCCTTTGTCATCGGTATGTTATTTGTCCGAGATTCGATCGTCGGTATCTCAATACCTAGTTCAATCTCTTTACCGGCAAGTCTCTTTACTCGTTTTGTAATACATCATCTCGCAACTAGCTCATTAGTTGCAATGCTTGCAAGGCTTAAGTGATGTGCATTACCGAGAGGGCCCAGAGATACCTCTCCGACAATCGGAGTGACAAATCCTAATCTCGAAATACGCCAACCCAACAAGTACCTTTGGAGACACCTGTAGAGCACCTTTATAATCACCCAGTTACGTTGTGACGTTTGGTAGCACACAAAGTGTTCCTCCGGTAAACGGGAGTTGCATAATCTCATAGTCATAGGAACATGTATAAGTCATGAAGAAAGCAATAGCAACATACTAAACGATCAAGTGCTAAGCTAACGGAATGGGTCATGTCAATCACATCATTCTCCTAATGATGTGATCCCGTTAGTCAAATAACATCTCTTTGTCCATGCTCAGGAAACATAACCATCTTTGATTAACGAGCTAGTCAAGTAGAGGCATACTAGTGACACTCTGTTTGTCTATGTATTCACACATGTATTATGTTTCCGGTTAATACAATTCTAGCATGAATAATAAACATTTATCATGAAATAAGGAAATAAATAAAAACTTTATTATTGCCTCTAGGGCATATTTCCTTTAAGTTAATCTTCCAGATAAGATAGTGATTGACAGAATTCTCTATTCACCATCACCAAGTTAGTAGAACTCCGTGATGAACTATAATATGTAGGGATAACGGAAACGACTCCCAAGCTCTTCGTGATGATAAAATCGACGAAGGTAGAAATCAAGAAAAAACGTCAAGTGTTGATGGTTGACGAGACCACTAGTTTCAAGAAAAGGGCAAAGGGAATAAGGGAAACTTCAAGAAGAACGGCAAGCAAGTTGCTGCTCAAGTGAAGAAGCCCAAGTCTGGACCTAAGCCTGAGACTAAGTGCTTCTACTGCAAAAGGACTGGTCACTGGAAGCGGAACTACCCCAAGTATTTGGCGGATAAGAAGGATGGCAAAGTGAACAAAGGTATATTTGATATACATGTTATTGATGTGTACTTTACTAGTGTTTATAGCAACCCCTCAGTATTTGATACTGGTTCAGTTGCAAAGAGTAGTAACTCGAAACGGGAGTTGCAGAATAAACAGAGACTAGTTAAGGGTGAAGTGACGATGTGTGTTGGAAGTGGTTCCAAGATTGATATGATCATCATCACAGACTCCCTATACTTTCAGGATTAGTGTTGAACCTAAATAAGTGTTATTTGGTGTTTGCGTTGAGTATGAATATGATTTGATCATGTATATTGCAATACGGTTATTCATTTAAGTTAGAGAACAATTGTTGTTTTGTTTACATGAATAAAACCTTCTATGGTCATACACACCAACGAAAATGGTTTGTTGGATCTCGATCGTAATGATACACATATTCATAATATTGAAGCCAAAAGATGCAAAGTTAATAATGATAGTGCAACTTGTTTGTGACACTGCCGTCTAGGTCATATTGGTGTAAAGCACATGAAGAAAATCCATGCTGATGGAATTTTGGAATCACTTGATTATGAATCACTTGATGCTTGCAAACCATGCCTCTTGGGCAAGATGACTAAAACTCCGTTCTCCGGAACAATGGAGCGAGCAACTGACTTATTGGAAATAATACATACTGATGTATGCGGTTCAATGAGTGTTAAGGCTTGCGGTGGGTATCGTTATTTTCTAACCTTCACAGATGATTTGAGAAGATATGGGTATATCTACTTGATGAAACATAAGTCTGAAACATTTGAAAAGTTCAAAGAATTTCAGAGTGAAGTGGAAAATCATCGTGACAAGAAAATAAGGTTTCTGCGATCTGATCGCGGAGACAAATATTTAAGTTACGAGTTTGGTCTTCAATAAAAACAATGTGGAATAGTTTCACAAATTCGTGCCACCTGGAACACCACAGCATAATGGTGTGTCCGAACGTCATAATCGTACTTTATTGGATATAGTGCAATCTATGATGTCTCTTACCGATTTACCACTATCGTTTTCGGGTTATGCATTAGAGACAGCTGCATTCACGTTAAATAGGGCACCATCTAAATCCGTTGAGACGACACTATATGAACTGTGGTTTAGCAAGAAACCAAAGTTGTCGTTTCTTAAAGTTTGGGGTTGTGATGCTTATGTGAAAAAGTTTCATCCTGATAAGCTCAAACCCAAATCGGAGAAATGTGTCTTCATAGGATACCCAAAGGAGACAGTTGGGTACACCTTCTATCACAGATCCGAAGGCAAGATATTCGTTGCTTAGAATGGATCCTTTCTAGAGAAGGAGTTTCTCTTGAAAGAAGTGAGTGGGAGGAAAGTAGAACTTGATAAGGTAACTGTACCTGCTCCCTTATTGGAAAGTAGTTTATCACAGAAAGCTGTTCCTGTGACTCCTACACCAATTAGTGAGGAAGCTAATGATGATGATCATGTAACTTCAGATCAAGTTACTACCGAACATCGTAGGTAAACCAGAATAAGATCTGCACCAGAGTGGTACGGTAATCCTTTTCTAGAAGTCATGCTACTAGATCATGATGAACCTATGAACTATGAAGAAGCGATGGTGAGCCCAGATTCCGCGAAATGGTTTGAGGCCATGAAATCTGAGATGAGATCCATGTATGAGAACAAAGTATGGACTTTGATTGACTTGGCCAAATGATCGACGAGCCATTGAGATTAAATGGATCTTCAAGAGGAAGACGGACGTTGATAGTAGTGTTACTATCTACAAAGCTAGAATTGTCGCAAAAGGTTTTCAACAAGTTCAAGGTGTTGACTACGATGAGAATTTCTCACTCGTATCTATGCTTAAGTCTGTCCGAATCATGTTAGCAATTGCCGCATTTTATGAAATCTGGCAAATGGATAACAAAACTGCAATCCTTAATGGATTTTTTAAAGAAGATTTGTATATGATGCAACCAGAAGGTTTTGTCAATCCTAAAGGTGTTAACAAAATATGCAAGCTCCAGCGATCCATCAATGGACTGGTGCAAGCATCTCGGAGTTGGAATATACGCTTTGATAAGTTGATCGAAGCATATAGTTTTATACAGACTTGCGGTGAAGCCTGTATTTACAAGAAAGTGAGTGGGAGCACTACAACATTTCTAATAAGTATATGTGAATGACATATTATTGATCGGAAATAATGTAGAATTATTCTACAAAGCATAAAGGAGTGTTTGAAAGGAGTTTTTCAAAGAAAGACCTCGGTGAAGCTGCTTACATATTAAGCATCAAGGTCTATAGAGATAGATCAAGATGCTTGATAAGTTTTTTTTCAACGAGTACATACCTTGACAAGATTTTGAAGTAGTTCAAAATGGAACAGTCAAAGAAAGAGTTCTTGCCTGTGTTACAAGGTGTGAAATTGAGTAAGACTCAAAACCCGACCACGGCAGAAGATAGAAAGAGAATGAAAGTCATTCCCTATGCCTTGGCCATAGGTTCTATAAAGTATGCCATGCTGTGTACCAGATCTATTGTATACATTACACTGATTTTGGCATGGGAGTATAATAGTGATCTAGGAGTAGATCACTGGACAACGGTCAAAATTATCCTTAGTGGCATAAGGATATGTTTCTCGATTATGGAGGTGACAAAAAGGTTCGTTGTAAAGGGTTACGTCGATGCAAGTTTTGACACTAATCCAGATGATTCTAAGTCTCAATCTGGATACATATTGAAAGTGGGAGCAATTAGCTAGATTAGCTCTGTGCAGAGCATTGTAGACATAGAATTTTGCAAAATACAAATGGATCTAAATATGGCAGACCCGTTGACTAAAATTATCTCACAAGCAAAACATGATCACACCTTAGTACTCTTTGGGTGTTAATCACACAGCGATGTGAACTAGATTACTGACTCTAGTAAACCCTTTGGGTGTTGATCACATATCGATGTGAACTATGGGTGTTAAAACACATGGTGATGTGAACTATTGGTATTGAATCACATGGTGATGTGAACTAGATTATTGACTCTAGTGCAAGTGGGAGACTGAAGGAAATATGCCCTAGAGGCAATAATAAAGTTATTATTTATTTCCTTATATCATGATAAATGTTTATTATTCATGCTAGAATTGTATTAACCGGAAACATAATACATGTGTGAATACATAGACAAACAGAGTGTCATTGGTATGCCTCTACTTGACTAGCTCGTTAATCAAAGATGGTTATGTTTCCTAACCATGGACAAAGAGCTGTTATTTGATTAACGGGATCACATCATTAGGAGAATGATGTGATTGACATGACCCATCCCGTTAGCTTAGCACTTGATCGTTTAGTATGTTGCTATTGCTTTCTTCATGACTTATACATGTTCCTATGACTACGAGATTATGCAACTCCCGTTTACCAGAGGAACACTTTGTGTGCTACCAAACGTCACAACGTAACTGGGTGATTATAAAGGTGCTATATAGGTGTCTCCAAAGGTACATATTGGGTTGGCGTATTTCGAGATTAGGATTTGTCACTCCGATTATCGGAGAGGTATCTCTGGGCCCTCTCGGTAATGCACATCACATAAGCCTTGCAAGCATTGCAACTAATGAGTTAGTTGTGAGATGATGTATTACAGAACGAGTAAAGAGACTTGCCAGTAACGAGATTGAACTAGGTATTGAGATACCGACGATCGAATCTCGGGCAAGTAACATACCAATGACAAAGGGAACAATGTATGTTGTTATGCGGTCTGACCGATAAAGATCTTCGTAGAATATGTGGGAGCCAATATGAGCATCCAGGTTCCTCTATTGGTTATTGACTGGATACGTGTCTCGGTCATGTCTACATTGTTCTCAAACCCGTAGGGTCCGCACGCTTAAGGTTTCGATGACAATAATATTATGAGTTTATGAGTTTTGATGCACCGAAGGAGTTCGGAGTCCCGGATGAGATTGGGGACATGACGATGAGTCTCGAAATGGTCGAGATGTAAAGATCGATATATTGGACGACTATATTCGGACATCGGAAAGGTTCCGAGTGATTCAGGTATTTTCGGGGTACCGGGAGTTATGGGAATACGAGGAAGAAGTAATGGGCCTCATGGGCCAAGTGGTGGAAGAGAGGAGGCAGGGCGCACGGCCCCCTAGCCCAAACCGAATTGGACTAGGGGGCCGGCCCCCCTTTCCTCCTTTCCTCCCTCTCCTTCCTTCTCCTTCTCCTTCCCTTCCTTCCCCTCTCCTACTTGGACTAGGAAAGAGGGGGGAATCCTACTTGGAGTAGGATTGCCCCCCTTGGGCGCGCCTCCTCCCCTTGGCCGCCTCTCCCCCCCTTGCTCCTTTATATACGGGGGCAGGGGGGCACCCCAGAGACACACAAGTTGATCTTCATGATCGTTCTCTTAGCCGTGTGCGGTGCCTCCCTCCACCATAATCCTCGATAATATTGTAGCGGTGCTTAGGCGAAGCCCTGCGACGATAGAACATCAAGATCGTCACCACGCCGTCGTGCTGACGGAACTCTTCCCCGACACTTTGTTGGATCGGAGTCCGGGGATCGTCATCAAGCTGAACGTGTGCTAGAACTCGGAGGTGCCGTAGTTTCAGTGCTTGATCGGTCGGGTCGTGAAGACGTACGACTACATCAACCGCGTTGTTATAACGCTTCCGCTTTCGGTCTACGAGGGTACGTGGACAACACTCTCCCCTCTCGTTGCTATGCATCACCATGATCTTGCGTGTGCGTAGGATTTTTTTTGAAATTACTACGTTCCCCAACACTCAAGACATGCTCAAGAGATTCAAGCTAAGCGATTCAAGCCGGCTTCCACTCCAATGCCCACCAAGTGCCAACTTGACATTGATCCCAATGGTAAAGCGGTGGATCAAAAGGTATATCGCTCCATGATTGGCTCCTTGCTTTACCTTTGTGCATCTAGACCGGATATCATGTTGAGTGTGGGAATTTGTGCACGGTTTCAAGCCGCACCTAAGGAAAGCCACTATGTGGCGGTCAAGCGAATCTTTTGATACTTGGCTCATACCCCAAACTTTGGCTTATGGTACCCAAGAGGATCAAACTTCAAGCTTGTAGGATATTTTGACTCGATTGGGCGGGAGACAAAGTGGATAGAAAGTCCACTTCCGGAGGGTGCCAATTCCTTGGTTGCTCTTTGGTGAGTTGGTCTTCCAAAAAGCAAAGTTGTGTATCTCTTTCGTCCACCGAAGCGGAGTATGTGGCGGCCGGTAGTTGTTGTGCACAACTCCTATGGATGAGGCAAACTTTAAAGGATTACGGTGTCATTTGTGACAAAGTGCCTCTTTTGTGTGACAATGAAAGTGCCATCAAGATTTCTCTCAACCCGGTGCAACACTTCAAGACAAAGCATATTGAGATTCAGTATGACTTCATCCGGGATCACATTAGGCGAGGGGAGATCGAGCTCAACTACGTCAACACTCATGATAACCTTACAGATATCTTCACGAAGCCTTTGGATGAAGCAAGATTTCGCGAGTTAAGGCATGAGCTAAATATCATTGATTCGAGTAATGTTGCTTGAACCCTTGCACACCCCACCATACTCAACTTGTTATCTTGTGTAGGTGTAGGCATGGACATAGGGGAGTGTTGTTCTCTCAATGAACTCTCCCTCCCCCCATTATGCATAAATTGATCAACTCTTCCACATTAGCCATTTTTGATAGTTTTTGTGCGTCAAAGACGAGTTTTGGTCATACCAATTGACTCACACATAGGTGGCCTCGGCCACAACCCTCTCTTAGAGAGGTGTGTGTTTCTCGCTCTCTTTGTTGTTTTTGTGTGTGTGTGTTTTGTTCCCGTTTTCGTTTCGTTTTTCTTTCGTGAGCTAAGCCCGTTTTGCCTAGTACTTCTTGCGGCTGAGCGGTACTACCGCTGCCAGCGCGGTACTACCGCTGCCAGCGCGGTACTACCACTTATGAGGGTTAAGCGGTACTACCGCCCTCACCAGCGGTACTACCACTGAGGGGCGGGCGATGGGGGTTATATCGGGGCGGGGGGAGTTATTTTCTCCCCATACCCATTTTCCCCCACACGCTCATCTTCCTTGTCACTCCAGCGACGCCTTGCCGCGGGAGGGCACCGGCTGGCCGCCATTTTCAGGCCGTTTCTCTCCATTTCCTCCGGTGAAGTCGTTCTCCACCACGTCCTCCAGCCATGGATGCCGGTATTGCCTTCGTTCTCGTTTTCTCTTTGCCTAGATCTTACATCTAGTTCTTAGGGGCAATAGGCATTGCTTTCTAGTTTTTGGCTATCAAGAGGCTTGTGTTGGATGGAGATTGCTTCTAGGCTCTTTGGATTGATGTTTGGTAGGATAAATTTTTGAATTTGGCATCCCGGTAGTGCCGGATCTGTCCGCGGCAGTAGAGAACCACCGTTCCCCGTCTTGAGCGGTACTACCGCTCACCTTGAGCGGTACTGCCGCACGAGCGGTACTGCCGCTCACCTTGAGCGGTACTACCGCCGGATGCCCAGTTCCATCATTTTCTACCACATTTTGATCCTTGTTGCTTCGTTTGGTGGCTTATGCTCTTTCTTTCGTGTTGTTTCTGTTGCTTGTGTGTTTGGTTCGAGGTGATGATCTTCCTGAGCAGCAGGCCCGCTGTATCAACCCCAGTCGTGCTTCTTCAAAGCGCTACCGCACTTCTAAGTCTGCAGTTGGTTCCACCAATGATCCACCACCGCCTGCGGGTGCTTCCTCCAGTGCGCCACCTCCGCCTCAACTCCAGAAGAAGCCTGCCAACAGGCCGAAGCCCAAGGGCAAGACTGTGATTGAGATGACTGCCAAGGAGTTCTGGGCAAAGCATCGCCGTAACCCCTATGAGTAAGCCCAAGAACCCAATTTGGTCAACCGCCCGTTCTGGAACCGCTTTCAGTTTGCCATCTTCTTTGATGTGATCAAGGCCAAGAAGAATCTCTATGTTGATGTTCGCTCCATCGACACGGATGCCATGGAAAAGGATCCTGAGTACTTTGGTGAAGCTCTTCAGATGTGTTCCCAGCTGAACATTCTCAGGATCATGTAGTTCAACAAGGATTTTGATGCTGATTTGGTGGCTCAATTTTATGCCACTGTCCATCTTGGGACTGATGCAGAGAGGACTCTGACTTGGATGACTAATGGCAAGCTGCTTTCTGTCAAGTGGAAGGCCTTTATGGAGTTACTTCATGTGGAAGATCACGGGCTTGCGACTCCAGTTGGCTTCCGCCCTCACCGCAATGCAAACTCCACTCACAAGCAAGCTCTGTGGCCCTACTGTTATGTGAAGGTCAACCCTGCCACTAAGAAGGAAACCTATGAGCTGTCTACCTATCTCGACATCCTTCATCGTGTCTTTCGAGAGACCCTTTTCCCTCGCATCGGGAATCTGGATATGGTCCACTCCTATCTCGTGGACATGCTTCTCTTCTGCCAGAAGGAGAAGGAAGCAAACACTGGCGAGTCCCTGGACATTTCTCATGTTATGTGGTCTGAGCTTCTCTGCCATTTCTGAGCGCAAGTGCCCGATCTATGGTCCGTTTATCATGCTGCTCATTGAGAAGGCTTGGGCACATGTCTATCCCAAGGTTGGGTTGGAAACTGGAGATTTGGTGTCTCACGAGATCAAGCGTCTGAGGAAGAAGGACAATTGGGGCGCCCCCGCTCCTAAAGCTGGGGGTCCATCTACTACAACTGCCATGGAGACCAAGTCCGAGGCTAAGGCTGATGATGACGATGAGGACTATGAGCCGTCTGGGACAGAGCCCTCTTGGGCAAAGAAGCTCAAGCACAAGATGAAGAAGCTCTTCTGCATGGAGTCACACGGCCAGTACATGACTCATGTGAGGGAGAAGAAGGCCAGGGGCGTCACAAGGCGCTCATGCGTCAGTTGGGTGCGACCGTTGTCAATGGATCAGAGGATCAGATTACTGAGGAAGAGGAGTGGATCCAGCAACATTGCCCGTGGACCGATTCAGACGCCGAGCAGTTCCCGACCGATGATGGCGGTGCAGACGATCCCGCAGGGATGTGATGCTCGTGATCCTCAGCGTGCTATCACCTGGAGCCGTAGCTTCCCTCTTTGCCCTTTTTGTGTCTTGATGCCAAAGGGGGAGACAGTTTTAGGGATTTGTGTGGATTTGTGTCGTTGCCGTGTTTTGGTGTGTTTGTGTTCACTGTCGGCTTTGCTTTGTTTGGTTTTATGCCTGTGAGACCTAAGTTCGAGTCATATGGTGTGAGACAAATGCTACCTTGTTCTCTTATCTATGTCTATCTAGTCTCTGGTATCTTATGAGTTGCATGCTTACCTTGTTATACTTTTCTTGCTCTCATATATCCTTTGCTTAGGTTGTTGGACTATAAAATATAGGGGGAGTGTTGATCCTAATGTGTGCGTCATGCTTTCCAAAGCCACTCCTGTCTAGGTGCATAGATTCAGGGGAAGCCCGTCTATATGTTGTAGTCCTAAGTATCTTTTCCTTCATGTCTTATCCTTGTGTAAATCCCTGGTTGTCATCAATCCACCAAAAAGGGGGAGATTGTTGAGGCATATCTCTCTCGATGTGGTTTTGGTGATTGATGGCAACGTGTTTGCGGACTAATCGTGTGCTTTCAGCATTTCAGAGATTCATCCTTGGCACGAGATGATTTCTTCCCCTCAGAGTGTCACTCAAGACGGTGTAGCTCTGTCGTTTCTTTTTCGGTGGACTAGTTGCGTAGAGGACACTGTACTATCAAGAGGGGGTCCGCTTTGGTATTTCTTGGGTGGAATCAACACGTACACATCCGCTTCTCACCCTCCGAGCCCGTCCGCTTCTATGGAGAGATCTTCTCTCTTCTTATGGGCTTTGTCTGGTCCCAGCGGTAGTACCGCTTGGGGGTCACAGGCGGCAGTACCGCTCCGTAGCGGTAGTACCGCTGGTGGCTCCTCAGCAGTAGTACCGCTGGTTTGCCATGTCCCTACCGCGTCGATTTGAGGGGTCTTTTTCTGTGTCGGATTGTGCGGTACCTCGCAGCGGCAGTAGTGCGGCAGTACCGCCCTACCACCACGACAGTACCTTCCGGTTCCTTTTTCTCCTTGCCCTTCTGTCTGCGCGGCAGTACCGACGTGGGGAGCGGTAGTACCGCTGTCTCCCGCGGTAGTACCGCCCTCTGCGGGGCTGTTTGGGGGGTAACGGTTGGATTGTTCTCCCCACTATATAAGTAGGTCTTCTTCCCCAAAGTTGACCTACCTCTTCCCCCAAAAGCTCCATTGTTGCTCCGAGCTCCATTTTTGCCCGATCTCTCTCCCTAGCCAATCAAACTTGTTGATTTGCTCGGGATTGGTTGAGAAGGCCCCGATCTACACTTCCACCAAGAGAAATTTGATTCCCCCACTAATCCCTAGCGGATCTTGTTACTCTTGGGTGTTTTGAGCACCCTAGACGGTTGAGGTCACCGCGGAGCCATAGTCCACTGTGGTGAAGCTTCGTGGTGTCGTTGGGAGCCTCCAATTAAGTTATGGAGATTGCCCCAACCTTATTTGTAAAGGTTCGCTCGCCGCCTCCAAGGGCACCAATAGTGGAATCACGACATCTCGCATTGTGTGAGGGCATGAGGAGAATACGGTGGCCCTAGCGGCTTCCTGGGAAGCATTGTGCCTCCACACCGCTCCAACAGAGACGTACTTCCCCTCAAAGGGAAGGAACTTCGGTAACACATCCTCGTCTTCACCGGCTCCACTCTTGGTTATCTCGTGCCTTTACTCTTGCAAGCTTATTTGTGTTACATATCTTGCTTGCGTGCGTGCTTATTGTTATTGCATCATATAGCTTGCTCACCTAGTTGCATATCTATACAACCTACTTTGATGCAAAGTTTAAATTGGTAAAGAAAAGCTAAAAATTGTTAGTTGCATATTCACCCCCCCCCCTCTAGTCAACTATATCGATCCTTTCAATGGGAAAGATTTCCGAGAGGAACACTCGAAAAACGATATACTACCGAGAGCACCTCTCGGAAACATGGTCGTCTGGGAGACACTACTGTTGTGCCACACCTTTTTCGAGAGCAGCTCTCAGAAAAGAAGGCGAGCATTGCCGAGTTGAGCTCTCGGCAAAGATATGTAAACTGTGAGCTGCCATGTGGGCCACGCTATCCTACTGGTCAGGAGGATTGCCGAGAGCTGCTCTCGGCAAAGATATCGACATTTTTTTTCAAAATATTTAGCAAGTTATTTGAAACTTTTACTGATAAATGTGACCAGTGGGACCACATGTCAGTTAGAAAGAACACACATAAAAAAATAAAATAGGATGTGGCATATACTTTGCCGAGTGTCGTATGAAGGCTCTCGGTAATGTACGCAGTAACTGACGGAGCCGTCTGTTGCGGACGGGCATGCCACGTGGCTCCTCTTTGCCGTGAGCGGCTCTCGGCGTCTGCAGGATTTGCCGTGGGGTGCCTCTTTGGAGTGAGGCAGTGACGGCAAAGAAGGCAGTTTGCCGTGAAGCTGGGTTTGCCGAGATCTTTGCCAAGTGTCCGTGTTTTAGCAATCGGCGAAGAGCATCACACCCGGTGTACGTGAAAATTCCAGTAGTGCATGCACATAATACGTGGTATTGCACGTCCGTCTTGTTTCCGCAACATTTTGAAGCACCAGCATAAATATATCAGGCATTCGGTCTCATACAGACTGAGAGAAAATCCTGGGAAAACCATATTTCAAATGCTCAAAAAATTCTGACAAAAGAAACACAGCATCACATGTTTCACAAACATGCAAATGTCATATTCAAATTCAATTTCAATTGGGAGCTTTTCGCAAAAAAAAAACACTTGGAAGCTACAAGAAAACAAATTCAGCAACAATTTTATTAAGTTCACATTTTTCACATGTTTCAGTCTTTTAGTTGCTGAATTTGGTTATTTCCATAGCCCCAAGTGATTTGTTTTGGCGAGTGAGCCCCCAAGCGAAATTGAGTTTGAAACTGAAAATTTTCATGTTTGTAAATGTCACCTCTCCAGCACTCTGTAATTTTTTTTCACTATTTTTAAAATATTACTCCTACTTGGTTTTGACCGGTTTCCACTAAAATTTGGTTGATGAACCCACAACGGGCACTTCCTAGTTATTATAGTGGTACCGGCTCTTGGTGCCCCTGGAGCCTGGAGGGGAGCAAAACAGGGGGATGGAACTGAATGAAAATGGCCAAATGTCACCCTCCCCGTTCTTTTAACGGCAAGAAGCAGTCCATCGCCAGCAGGGACTGACCGCCGATAGACTACACTAAATGTCGGACGCATCCGAGATTCCACCAAGATTTCGTGCTAAGAAACTTGCCGCAAAGCATGGATGAAACGACGCAAACTGTGCGAGAGAGATCTCGTTAGGTGTCAAGGATCATGCGTGAGTGACACCGATCCATTAGTTAGCCAATGAAACCTGCCCGTTTCGATCCTCTGACTCCCGATCCACGGAAAACAACGACGGTCTAATCGTCTAAGCCGATTCTGTGTTGACGAGCAGCAGTTCGTCCTCCATATTCTACTGTAGATTCAGACGAGCTGTAGCTCGACCTCATCATCCGCAGATCCAGCAAGATCTAGTGTCTGATCAGATCAAATCCCGCGCGATCACGACGACGACGGCAAGAAACATTTCGCTTGGTACGCACAGGTTCTCTCTTTTGAATTTATGACCAATGCATGTAGAAAAGATTGACTAGGGATTCACTGGTAGTTTGGCACACGTTTCCTCTGGTTAGGAACGATGGCAGCACGTACGTACCATCAGTGATCACTGATCAGTGTATGCATCACATTGGCAAGATGGACCACGTTCTGTTCATCAGTGACCGGGCAAATATACCTTTGATTGGTTATCAGGTTGACAATTGCTGCCTCTCTCGATGAACAATGGCTTTTGTTATGCCGGCCATGGCCTGCACCTGAATTTGAAAGGAACTGTTTCTTTCATGGAGTAATGGGGGGACATTCATGCACCAGAGAAGGTGTGCTTATTAGTGCTTAATTTACATCTAGTCAGCCCCTTCATTTCATTCGTTCGAGTGGAGCTAGATGACTGAAGTTTTTTAAAGCTCCAAATGTGCATAATTTGCAGGTGCGACCATTATTTTATACACAAAGTTTGCCAGCTCGCCATCTGCCCTGTGAAAGAAGTCAACTCGTCAGGAAGACATATATACTGCAACGAGGAATAAACAAAAAGAGATGTTTGTGTCAGAAAGAAAATCATAGTCAACAAATGAGCAACAACATGGTGATTGGCTAAATTGTTTTTTTTTGTTAACTGAACATTACTGATGGAAGATCATATCAAATCTAATCTCCATGAGCACAGTCTGATTATGAGCTTAATCTGTCAAATTATGAAGTCATTCAACTCCAATTCCTGAGGAAACAACATTTTTTTTGTGAAATCTCGAGGAAATAACTTATTCAATTGAGGAGTAACACGCCCACAAGTTACTTGGAGAATAGTAATTCATTTCATTCTGTACACAGGAATTCATTAGCTTATCTTAACATTTTATTCTATATCCTTCGCATTCAAGTACATATATAATACTCGAGAACACATTCCTTCATTTGATTTTTGGTATATCATACCTTTTTTATGCAGTTCCGAAATGTTAGCAAGGTCTCCATTTATACTATGATTTCTCATAGTGGGATAGAGTATCACTGAAAGTAAAATAGTTTTTGTTCAATCAATCATGGGCATGCAGTATTTAAAAACAAGAGACATATACTCCCTCCGTTCCAAAATTGTGTACTTCTACGAGATTTTGAGAGGATACATGGCTAGGGGAAACTCAAGAACCTTTTGTACTTCTACAAAGAGTGTTTCCCCTAGCCATGTATCCTCCCAGAATCTCCCTGTGAAGGATATGGAAGCGGGAGGGGTGTTTCCCCTAACCATGTATCCTCCCAGAATCTCGTAGAAGTACCGTTTCCGACTATAAACTTTGTTCTATTGAAAAAAACTGATTTAACTCTCATCAGTCCTTTTCAGAAAGGCGAGTCCGTCGGCCTCACTGTCACCTGGGACAAAGTTTTGGAGTGAAGGTACTTATTATGCAGAATTTGCACCCATGTAGCCTCCATCTCTACAGATAGCTTATACAGCCATTTGTTGAGAAGACATTTGTTCTTCACCTCAAGATTTTCGATACCTAGACCCCCTTGGTCTTTCGGTCGATAAATAATATCCCATTTAGCGAGTCTATATTTTCTCTTCAGGTCATCACTCTGCCAGAAGAAGCGGGAATGATAGAAGTCTAGTCTTTTCCGAACTCCAACTCACACCTCGAAAAAAGACAAGAAAAACATGGGCATACTCGTGAGTACCGAATTAATGAGAATTAATCGGCCCCCGTATGACATCAGCTTGCCCTTCCAGCAGCTCAGTTTCTTTTCAAATCGATCATCAATGCACTTCCATTCTCTGTTTGTTAGCTGGGTAACCAGTCGTCTTCGCTGTAGGCGGCGGTGGTGGAACAGTCCGGGGGGAGAGTCCTTCCCTTCTTGGACCCTTCGCCCCCCCCCCCCCCGGCTGGGGCGGCCTTCCTTTTCTTTTCTCCCCGGCTAGAGGGGGAGAACCTTCTTTATCCTCCTCCTCGTCTTCGTGGGAGGAGTGCGCTTCGGAGTGTTCGGACAACGAGTCCGATATAACCTGGCGCCGGAGACCATTCCTGGTCCCCGTGGCCTTTTTCTTGGCCTTCTTCTCTGGCACCACGTAAGGTGCCGGAACCAGCATCTCCGCTAAGCGAGCGTCTGCTGGGTCTTCGGGTAGAGGGGCCGGGTAGTCGATCTGTTCGGCCGTCTCTAGCCATTCCTGTCAAAGGTATGGGAGCCTAGATCCCGCATATGGTTATACTGGGGAAAATGAATACCCTATAGGTAACAAAAGAGCTTACCGCGCCGGCTTGGCGCTGCGTGCTGAGTCCGCGATCCTCGGTGAGGGGAGGGGGAACCTCGGCACTCTTAAACAGCACCTTCCAGACGTCCTTGTGCGTCGTGTCGAAGAGCTCGCTCAGAGTCTGGTGCTAGGCCGGGTCAAACTCCCACAGATTGAACGCCCGTTGTTGACACGGGAGGATCCGGCGGATGAGCATGACCTAGACTATGTTGACAAGCTTGAGCTTCCTGCTTATCATATTTTGGATGCAGGTCTGGAGTCCGGTCAGCTCTACCGTATTACCCCAGGGCAGGCCTTTCTCTTTCCAGGAGGTGAGCCGCGTGGGGATTCCGGATCGGAATTCGGGGGCCGTCGCCCATCTGGTGTCGCGCGGCTCGGTGATGTAGAACCACCCCGATTGCCACCCCTTTATGGTCTCCATATAGGAGCCCTCGAGCCATGTGACGTTGGGCATCTTGCCCATCATGGCGCCTCCGCACTCCGCCTGCTGGCCGCTCACCACCTTCGGTTTGACGTTAAACGTTTTCAGCCATAGGCCGAAGTGGGGCTTGATGCGGAGGAAGGCCTCACACACGACGATAAACGCCGAGATGTTGAGGATGAAATTCGGGGCCAGATCATGGAAATCCAGCCCATAATAGAACATGAGGCCGCGGACGAATGGATGGAGGGGAAACCCCAGTCCACGGACGAAGTGGGTGAGGAAGACCACCCTTTCGTAAGGTTCCGGGGTAGGGACGATCTTCCCCGTGGCTGGCAGCCGGTGCGCGATATCCGCGGCTAAGTATCCGGCCCCACGCAGCTTTTTGATGTGTCCCTCCGTGACGGAGGAGACCATCCACTTGCCTCCCGCTCCGGACATGATTGGAGAGGGTTGAGGAGGAGGATGTGGACTTGGGCACTGGAGTTCGAGTGCGCGAGAATGGATGAGCAAGGAGGAAGAAGGCGCGGGTAGAAAAAGGTGAATCCTTATCCCTTTATAAGGTCGGACGAAACTATGCGCCCCCACCAGCCTGGTAAAACTCGCTTATCCCCGAAGCGCCGTAATCAATGGCGAGGTTGGGTTACCCACGTCCGTATTGATGGGAATCCCGCAATAAGGGGACACGATCTCTGCTTTGACAAGACGTGCAAGGAAACTGCCTCGCGAAACACGCTGAGGTTGGTTGTGAAAAATGATTCGAATGGTGACCTGGCTGTGGTGTGATGACACACTGCGAAATACGTCAGCAGATTGAATTTGTGGAAATATTATTCTCTCTACGGTAGTATGTGGAACTTGTTTTGCAGAGCCGGACACGATCCTCGTGTTCAAAATCTTCTATGAAGTATTCGGAGGAGGAACCCGCCTTGCAATGCCGAAGACAATCTGCGCGCCGGACTCATCGTCATTGAAGCCTGGTTCAGGGGCTACTGAGGGAGTCCTGGATTAGGGGGTATCCGGACAGCCGGACTATAACCTTTGGCCGGACTGTTGGACTATGAAGATACAAGATTGAAGACTTCGTCCCGTGTCCGGATGGGACTCTCCTTGGCGTGGAAGGCAATCTTGGCAATACGGATATGTAGATCTCCTTCCTTGTAACCGACTCTGTGTAACCCTAGCCCCCTCCGGTGTCTATATAAACCGGAGGGTTTAGTCCGTAGGACCAAGAACAACAATCATACCATAGGCTAGCTTCTAGGGTTTAGCCTCTCCGATCTCGTGGTAGATCAACTCTTGTAATACTCATATCATCAAGATCAATCAAGCAGGAGTAGGGTTTTACCTCCATCGAAAGGGCCCGAACCTGGATAAAAACATCGTGTCCCCCGTCTCCTGTTACCATCCGCCTAGACGCACAGTTCGGGACCCACTACCCGAGATCCGCCGGTTTTGACACCGACACCGGGTACTTGAGAAGCACCACTAAATTGAAGTCATATTCTGTTATCACCACCATTTTCCCCGATACCAGCAACTATATGTGTACCATGGTCTTAATGTGAACCACGCAAGTGAAGACCATGCTCACACATACTGGTCGTCGAGCCACGACAAGAGGTGGTCACCACTAAAGGCTCTGAACGGGAAGGTCGTCATCGCACACGTTACAAAGATTGCCGAGGGACGAAGGTGCGCCACCAAAATTCTAATTTGGGACGCTCTGACAGGCTGCACCATCCTCCTGCTCCGTCGTCCTCGCCTGTGCCGACAAAATCAACCAGCAAACATACTCGTTGTTGCGGCCCTATCAGAAGGTCCAAGACCCTCGGCCCATCAATGGCCTAGTAGCGCAAGACCACAATGCCACCCGCACGCCCGATCGGAGGGCCGCCTCAATGGGGCGCATAAGTCATGCTGTTGCCGTCCATGTACCCGCAGACAGGGTTGCGGTCACTGACGCCTCGCCACCAGAGACCACCAGTCTAGGCAAAAATGTAGCCGCAGTCGCTGCACAACTGTATTCTCTGCCTAAAGCCACCACACGTAGACCGCATCTCGCCGCCAAAGGCTACGGGAACAAAGACCTCCCCGCCACCACCTTCATCGACCGATGCCCCGACTTAGCCCGACCACTACTCTCTAGCACGGCGAGGGGAAGGGACGGCGAACCTTGGTTGGTGGCTACTGAATGCTAGATGTGTTTGTAAAAGTTTTAAAAATGTACTCCCTTTGTATCAAAATATAAAATGTTTTTGACACTATAATAGTGCAAAAGAAGTCCTATATTTTGATACGAAGGGAGTATCATTTTATATCAATCACACACACATAATACTGAATGGTGCACCTGCGTTTTGTTTCCACAACTTTTTGACCGAAAATCCGGTGGAAACCAAGTTCTGGTGAAAACAAAGTAAAAACATCATGTTTAAAAGATCCTGACAAAAATAAATCTCACGTGCTTCACAAACATGTCAAACGTCAAATTCAAATTCAGTTCCGCTTGGGAGCTAGAGAAAAACACAAATTCGGCATCAATTTTGCATTTTCACATGTTCCATTTTTTGGTTGCTGAATTTGTTTTCTTCATAGCTTCCAAGTGAGATTGAATTTGAAATTGATTTTTTTTACATGTTTGTAGGACGTCACCCTCCAGCACACTATGTTTTTTTAGAATTGCTGAAACATTGTTTCCACTGAAACTTGATTTTCTGCCTAATGGTAGTAGTATTTGATCTGACCAAATACCACTGTACCACATCGTAGTTATAGTGGTAGTGGTAGCGGCGCTTGGTGCCCCCGGACGGGAGCTAAACAGGCGCGATGGAACTGGAAATGGTGAAATGCCACCCTCCGATTTTTAACGGCAAGAACAAGTCCAGCCGCAAGCAGGCAGGGACTGACCGCCGATAGATTACATTACATGTCGGACACATCCGAGATTCCATCCAGATATTGTGCCAAGAAACTTGCTGCGAGAGGATCAATGGAACTGTGCGAGAGAGATCTCGTTAGGTGTCAAGGATCATTCCTGAGTGACACTGATCGATTAATTAGCCATTGAAACCTGCTCGACTCCCGATCCACGGAAAACAAAGACGGTCTTATCGTGTAAGCCGATCCTGTGTTGACGAGCAGCAGTTCGTCCTCCATATTCTACTGTAGATTTAGACTAGCTGTAGCTTGCCCTCATCATCGGCAGATCCAGCAAGATCTAGCATCTGATCAGATCAAATCCCGCGCGATCACGACGAGAAATGTTTCGCTTGGTACGCACAAGTTTCCTCTTTTGAATTTACGACCATTGCATGTAGAAAAGATTGACTGGGGATTCACTGGTAGTTTGGCACACGTTTCCTCTGGTTAGGAACGATGGCACTAGGTCAACTAGGTCCGTACCATCAGTGATCAGTGTATATATCACACTGGCAGCCACGTTCTGCTCGTCGAAAGAGAGGAGATTGTCAACGCCCAGCCAAATATATCTTTGATTGGTCATCTGGTTGACAATTGCTGCCTCCCTCGAGGAACAATGGCTTATGTTTGGCCGGCCATGGCCTGCGCCTGAAGTTGAAAGGAACTGTTTATTTCATGGGGTAACGGGGGCACATTCATGCACCAGAGCAGGTGCGCTTAATTAGTGCTTAATTACGTCTAGTCAGCCCCTTCATTTCATTCCATTAGTTCGAGTGGTGCGGTTCTCCGAATGACTGAAGTTTTTAAAACTCCAAATGTGCATAATTTGCAGGCGCGACCATCATTTTTATACTACACAAAGTCTGCCACCTCGCCGTTTGCCCTGTGAAAGAAGTCAACTCGTCAAGAAGACATATATACGAAGAATAAACAACAAGAGATGTTTGTGTCAGAAAGAGAATCATCATATAGTCAACAACTGAGCATCAACATGGGTGATTGGTTCAGTTTCTTTTTTGTTAACTGAACATTACTAACAGAAGATCATATCAAATCTGATCTCCATGAGAACATTTTGATTATGGACTTAATCTGTCCACTTAAGAAGGCATTGACTCTAATCATTCAACTCCAGTTCTTGAGGAAACAGCTTATTCAAGGGAGAAATACCACACCCACAAGATACTTGAGGAATTCATTTCTTTCCGTACACAGGAATTCATTAATTTATCTGAACGTTTTCATCTATATCCTTCGACATTCAAGTACACCTATAATACTGGAGAGCACGTTCCTTCATTTGATTTTTGGTATATCATACCTTTTTTTATACCGTTTGGAAATTTTAGCAAAAGTCTCCATGTATACTATGATTCCCCTCAAGGATAGAGTATCACTGAAAGTAAAATAGTTTTTGTTCAATCAATCATCGGCATACAGTATTTAAAAACAAGAGACATATCAGGTAGTCGACTTAAATTCCAAGATCTCGCTGACATACGAGGTATGGACCAATTGATGATATACACATCTTACGAGAACAACTATTTCCCCTTCCCCTTCTTTTTATTATCTGTTTTGTCTATTGACGATCACAAAGACGTATAGCAGCCCTAGAGTGTAGCCAAAGAACGTGTGTGACAAAAAACTGTGAATCATACTTTGAAAAACAATTGTTCAAGGTTCTAGTAAGAGCAACCTCCAAATTTATAGTAATTTTATGTATATTTATCATACAGGTGAAGTAAAACAGATCTTTCAGTCATGTTGGCAGTTGGAAAAGGTTAGCATTTCTCACAGAACTCTATTTGTTCATATTATGATATTCAGACACCATTAGGTCCACTCCCAGACCTTCTTGCATTCACCACATATACTTGTCACACTTACTGTCTCAACAATATGGTAACACGGTACTAAACACTACTTGAAAATAAGTCTCTAACCTGTGTTGCACTGCGGCATGATTATCGGGGGTGTCGTGCGACATATGCCAAAGGATGGCTTATCATGGAGGAGGCTAATAGTACGTCGCCGGTGCCAGGAAACGGGATAAGGCGCAAACATGCACGCCGGCAAATCTTACCCAGGTTCGGGGCTCTCCTAGTAGATAACACCTCTAGTCCTGCTCTGCGGGGTTCCGGCATGATCACTCAAGCAACAATGGTGGCTACAAGCTTGCTCCTTGAGCTGTTTCTCTAGAGGGGGAAGAAGAGCAAGGCTAGCCCTGGCTTCCTCTCTCTATATGTGTGTGTAAATGAACTAATGTGTGAACCCTTTGCATGGGTGCCTTGGGAGGTTTATATAGGCCTATCCCCCAGGGGTACAAAGGTAATCTGACTGGGTGTAGGATCCGGCTGTCAGTGTCTCTGGTCGCCGGCTTCTCCGTTGGCTGATGGGGCCCGCCGCCTATCTCCTACTTGGCCGGCAAGCCGCGCCTGCCGCTCGCGGGGTCTTGCTGGCTGCTCAGCACTGTAGCGATGCTCGTAATGATGCGTGCTTTGTCGGGGGAGGCGTGGCTACTGTACCGCCGCTTGGCAGGCGATCGCTGTAGCCATTCCCCATCTCTCCTGATTAATGGCGCACGGACTTTGAGGGAGGAGGAGGGTCGCCTGCTAGGAGTCGGCCTCTCCTCATGCCGACTGGTCCATGCTAGCCGCCTTCTGACTTCTCACTGACAGGTAAGTCCCACCGCCTGTGGACCGTACCGACAGCCCGTAGTGGAGACGGGTGATGTCATGGGGGAGTGGCAACAGTGCCCCGCCGGACGGGAGATCTTCGTCTGGTACGGGGCACTGTGGCCACGCTTGGCCCTGGATTTGGAGGTGGCAGGGCGCGATGTAGCCACGCCCCGTCTCATCGTATTTATGTGGGTGCAGACTATACGCTTGGGGCCGCCTGCTACGAGCCGGCTTCTCTGGAGGTCGCCTGCCAGGAGCCGGCCCACCTCGTGGCCGCCTGCTGGGCCTTGCCGTCTTCTGGCAGCCAGCCGCTTGAACCAGCCGGCTGCGAGAAGGCGGCGCTTTGGTCTTTGATTCTTGAGGGGCGCAGCCGGCCCCAATGTCTTGAAGCGCCATGAGGGGCCGATGAGGCTACCCGTGGCCAATTACTCCGACAGTAGTCCCCAAAGCTGATGAGGCTCCACGGCTGGTGAAAGGAAGGAGCCTCGGCAGCTTCCTACTCCGAGTGCTTCATTTGGTCTTGCTCCGTCCGTCTTCCGGCACGCCGACTGCCAGGAGCCGGACACGACCAGGCGGGCCGCCTGGTGGTTTTTGAAACGTCGCGGCGGGAGCCAGATGGTGCGCCAGCCAGGCGCCAGGCTTGCTGCCAGCTATCTGCGCGCCACGTGGCGCGAACCGGCTAGGCCGCCTGCCAGCCCACGCGCGCGATGGGACATCGCCACAGGCCAGTGCCCACCACTACCGGGCCTCGGCATGCGTGCGGATCCGCTGTGGCCGAGGCAATCGGTTGGGATTCCGTGGCATGATTACTCCACGCCGTTACTACGCAGTTAATGCGGGGTCGTGGGGTCGTGGGCACAGTTAACCCCACGATCCCCACGCCCCGTCCCCTCGGCTTCGCAGCCCATGGCTATAAGTAGGGGAGGAGGGGCGGCACTAGCTCGCGCGCCCTCCTCTCCCTTTGCCTTGCTCTTCATCTTCTCTTTTCTACCGCCGCCGCACTTTCGTGTCGAGCTGAAGCGCTGCCGCGGTCTGTTGTTGCCGAGCTTTCTCCCCCGCGGCGCTGCTGCTCCACCGCGGGTTAGCTCCTCCTCCGTCGTGTCGCGCCTCCATCGAGCTCCAAGCACTTATGGCGCGCGACAAGGCGAACTCCGGCGCCTGGGACGGCTCAAACGTCCACAAGGACCACCTCGACTTCATGCGCGACACCAGGCGGCTGCCCGGCGCGGGTTATGTAGAGACGCGCGTCCCACCGGAGAAAGAGATCAAGCCGATGCCGAAGGACGGCGAGCGCGTCGTCTTTCGGTCACACTTCCTCTGCGGCTTCGGCCTGCCGGTCAGCGGTTTTCTCTGCTCCTTCCTCCAATTCTATCACATCCAGCCGCACCACCTCACACCGAACACGGTGATGCTGCTGTCGGCCTTCGTCAATAAACACATGTATTAAAAAAAAAATTAAAAAATACATTTTTGGCAAGTAGGAGCATTTGGTCGCTAGAGCCAAATTGGATCTCCGCATTCTATGATTCTTCAAAGTTCATGAGTTGGGCTTTTGTTTCCTGGGAGCTCCTATTCCACGCTTTTATGAGCGAACAATCCCTATAGTGCGTTTTGGGCCAGCAGCCCATCTAGCGTTCAGTGATTTTTTATTTCAGTTGGTTTTTCATCCACCTTTTTTTCGGTTAGTATTTTCTTAGGAAAAATTTTGTATTATAAAAGGTACATGAACCAAAAAATGTTTGTGGATTTAAATAATACAAAACAAAATTACAAATTTGTTTTAAAAAATATTCACATAAATTTTAAACAGCGTAAAAACTAATTTCAATGCTCATGAATTTAAATAATGTCACTGATTCAAAAAATTGAAAAACTTCAAAAATTCATAAAAGTGTACTACAATATTCGGAATTATTTAAAAAGTATTTTAAAGATTATACGTAATGTAAAAATGAAAACAAAGAAAATGAGAAGCAAAAAAGAAAAAGGACAAACATTCGCCGATATGCGAAAGAGCACAAAAGAGAGCGATCTCTAGGGTTTTGTACGCGGTGGAAAAAGGACAAATCAGACACGCACCCAAACCCTAACCAAACAAATCCAATCCAAACTAGGGGTAAAAAAGTGATGGGGAGCCGCGGCGTACAAGCGGCGTCGTCGATCGGTGCCTGCGGGGTAAAAACGTCCTAGAATGACTTGGGGCGAGGACAATCCGATCGAAGAAAAGAGAAGAGGCCGGGATGGAGAGCGGCAGCGCGCGGGGCGTCCCGTCGTCGAAGTCCTCCCAGAGGAGAGTAACCTTCTTCGGCGACGAAGATTCGACCGAAGAGAAGAGAAGAAAGATGGAGAGCGGCAGCGCGCGAGCCGTCGCGCCGGCGGGGGCTCCGCAGAGGAGAGTGCCCTTGGGTGAGGACGGCCGTCCGCTCGACGGCGTGATGCGCGCCAGCCTCATTCGCCACTTGAAGCATGGCGACGGCTCCATCTCCAGAAGCAACGGTTATTGGACGAAAGTTTATCGTCTCCAAGATACCAGCGAGAGTAGGTGATTCTTTCATATTAATTGCTGAATGGCTCCTATATGTGATTCGTGGTTTTGCCAAATCATTTTTTTTCAATGTAGGAGGTTGGCTCCTAGTTTCCTTAAACTTTTTGTACTAGGAGACCACTAGAGTTTCACTTCATGACTGCGACCTCTAGAAGTAAACATTACAAACGATTTAGTTTACACCTTACAACCAGCAACAATTCAAATATCTGTTTCAGTAAAAGCCAAAGACACCAACATCTGCATTTTGCAAGATTTTGACAAAATCCTAAAAGCACCTCTTTTATACTGTGGCCTAAATCCTAAAAGCTCATATTTTATATGTACTATATACTCCCTTCGTTCCAAAATATAAGATGTGTATAAAAATTTAAATGTTTATATATATGTTTGGTCAGGTTTATAGAAAATTATATCCACAGCTATGATATATCAAATAACAGAATGTGAAAATATATGTCATGGCAAATCTAGTGATACTATTTTAGTGTTACAGTTATTGATATTTTACTCTATAAACTTGGTCACTTGGTCAAACACAGATAAGTTTGACTTCTCTGAAAATTAATGAATGGATGGTGTTAAAGTAGAGGTGCTCTATGATCTAAAAAGATGGCTAAGAGCATCTACATGCACTGTTTCTGTTAATTAAACGGCACCTATTGATCGAAGTAGGGATGCTATATGATTTCAAGAAATGGTGCTACTGAGCATTTGTAAGCACTTATTCTGTTTATTATAGACCATTTAAACGCATGGATCCTCATGATTGCATTGTATTTCTTTTTTTATTTAGCTTGCTTATTATTAAATCAAGATTGTCTTTTTGGATGAGTAGGAGGATCCAACCCCATTTTAATCAATCTCGACCCACTGTTTTCAAATTTTGTATTGCTTATCCTAAAGAGACCACGTGATTGTCACAGTTTCTAGATTAAAGAAACTGTGCAGCTATATTTGAGAAAGCTCTTGCATTTATATATTCTGCACAAATGTTTGAACTTTCTCATTCTCATGAAAGACAAATGCTCCAAATATTTAGTTTCCTCTGATTTTCTCGAGTCATCAATTTATTTTGTGACCGGACCACAGAAATATATATGCACAGTTAGTGCAAACTGTGCTTGATATATGTTTTTTTACCTAAACTTCAGGATATCGATAATATTGCGTTGATAATTTGTAAGATTAATATTATCATATTTATGTTTTGATTCCACTTTCTAGCCTTGCTTGCATCAATCTATGTATCCTGCCACTCGTTCTCTTCATCTCCTTTTAATTGAAATTTTGGGGTTAACAATTTTTATAATCTACTGCATGTACAATTCCCATTGCTTCTCAATCAGCTTGTCTGGAGCCAATGATGATGACCGAGCCATTAGCCTCTTGCATGCCTGACGGGATGGTTTGTGAAAGGCAACATTTTCGCACCATGCTGCAGATATTCTCCCTGAAGCTAGCTTACACTTCTTCACATGTTACTGGCCCAGTCCAGTTGTACGGATACGTGGCTGTCAGGGATCTTTTGAACCCTATGCGTAACTACATCTTCAACCGCACAAGGGATGATCCTTTCGTCGTGGAGCATGACGGCCTTATACAAATGACTGGCCCTAAGAGGGGCATCAGAATGGGGGCTCCCGTGCTGATTGAGTTTGACATGAAGGTCAAGAGAGGTGTCGGAGAAGCAGAAGATGATTTACAGCTCGTGGATTGCGTTGCCTGCTTCAACGACATAACCTCGAGACATGCTACGAAGAACAGAAGACGGATCGATGGCGATTGCGGGGCGGTGGACATAACCTATTCACTTCTGAGGGGCGCCGCGGAGGCTACCGTGCAGGTTGGGATATCAGAGCTGGCACAGGACAGTGGCTTGATAAGGCTGAACGCAGCATTGTTTTACACCAAGGAGTTGAGCGCGCAGATCCAGCTGTTCGATGGAGTTGTCGCCGCCGAGGCGTCTGAGCTGAGCAGGACTGTGCTTGCCGTGGCGAAGGGAGGTCAGGTGCTTGTATCGTTGATGCTCGATCAGACTGGTGGCTCGGGTGATTGCGCTTTCCGTCGTAGCTGCACCTTCCCTGTTCAAAAGCATGGAAACCATGTCGCCGTTTTCAAGCTTGGGCTGGTCACTATCGAGGTGAAGGTAACCTGGTCAACTTTGGACATCCCCGGAAGCCTTTTGGGCCCAAATTGCTTCCAGTGGGAGTTCATGGCAGCTGAGAAGGTTGAGTATGAAGGTGACTGAATAGCACTTTCTCTTGGTGGGGTGTCCTCACTCCTAACTAATTAAGTATTATAGGATGTTTGTTATCTGGATGTCTATGTCATTTCTGAATGCCTATGTGTATGTGAAATAGCCGCGCTTTGTGGTTTGCTGGTACCTCTGCTCTAAGTTTGTTTGTGTTTGATTTTCCCATGCGCATGTTTGGATGCCCCCTGCGGTTTCTTTAGACTGATTCTCATCACAATAAAGTATTGTCATCATACTAGGGACATGTTCAGACAAATATAATTCCCCTGTAAGTGCATTCATAAGACACATGACATCTGGATTATTATTTTTTGTATGCGTTTCAACACTCTGTCCTGATGCAATTCTTGCCTTGCACACTTGTTAATGTTGGCTTGCCACTGGCTGGGGAAGCTAGATCACCGTTGTGTGAGTTCTTGTGGGCATCACTGGACACTTAGACAGCCCTTCTCTTGCTGGTGCCTGGTGGGCAGGAACAACAAAAATCTGAGTAAATTGTACAGAACGACAACAATTGTGCCACTATTTTACAGAACCATGACTTGTGTGGATGCCAATTTGCACAAAACAGCAACTTTTGTGCTGAAGTCGAGTCACTAACTGTGCGGTTACTAGCGGAACTGACGAGGCTGGCCCACATATCAGTGCAGTGCAAATCCATCTAGAACCTGGCATGTGTGCCAGCTTTGTCAAGTTAGCTGCCTGGTTAGTGAATTTGCCACACAAGGGGTGATATTGTGAAAGCTGACAGTAGAAAAGTTGTGGTAATGTGAAACTGATGACCCAATTCCTAAGGTTATGTGCAATTCACTCTTTCTTGAAAGGGAACAGCCGCGGTCGTTTCAAATCGGCGCAAGGAAAACGTTCTTCTTGCTTTTCGGCATGAGTGGATAATGAAGACGACATGGCACAGGTTGGTGACGAGTCGGCGGTCAGCATTTCCTCTGTTCCATGTACTCAATGGTGCACTTGATTGCTTTCGCATGAGTATTTCGTTCGATTTGGTACAAATTCTTGGTTTCTTGCTTCATTACTGAGAAATGAGTCTCTGACCTGTGTTGCACTGTGGCATCATCCCCTTTCATCTTCTGGAGTGACCTGTGGCATCCATAATTCCATATCAAACATATAATGGAGCATAAGTGCCTTCCTTTGAGAATAAAGATTAATTATTGGTATATCAGTAAGCGAGAGAGGCGGTTAACGGATAGCAGCAGAGGACACAATTGCACATGAGACAGGCGTTCCAGACATTTAACGTTCGGCAAATAGGCTATCAAGAAGACCATATCAAGTCAAACACAGAATGATTCGCATTCGCATAATACTTCAACTCGAACGTTTGCAAGACTAAAATTGAGCAAATAGATGTTTCTAAAAACAATGCGACAAACCAAAGGAATACTGCTGCCGATCTGGTGCTTCAGTTTTCTCCATCTCAGCTTCTTTTTTAGTGAAAATCGGCATGAGAAATGACATTTTAGTGCCAAAAAATAGGAAGAGAGGGTAAAGCCCTCCCTCCTAAGGATCGAGTTTACAAAGACACAAACAAAGACAAATACAGAAAAGGAACAGAAAAACTGCAAAATCTCCATCCCTTGGTAATTAAAAGCTAATCTACCAACAACCCAGTTTCAAAAAAAAGTCAAGGAATTAAACAGTCTACAAAAACATACTCCCTCCGTTCCTAAATATTTGTCTTTATAGCCATTTCAAATGGATTACCACATACGGATGTATGTAGACATATTTTAGAGTATAGATTCGCTCATTTTACTCCGTATGTAGTCACTTGTTGAAATCTCTAGAAAGACAAATATTTAGGAACGGAGGGAGTATATACCAACAACCTACATAAATCATTCTATTAGCTTTATGTTTCAAGCAGATGTGTCAAATTTCGAAAGAAAATACAGGAATATTAATATTTACTCACATAGATATGTAAATTTGTAGACTGAAAGAAGTGATATGTCTAATTATAAAGTTTGCATACAAAAATCTCCAAAGTAGTGAAGTTGTATCCATAAAGGTAGCAATAGGATATTTTCATTGACATGTGTGACTCTACCTTTATTAATGAAAAAATAAATAAGATGGTGATACATTAGCTTAGAAGCTGTTACGGTACAAAAGTACAAGCGCAGGAGCTTACGCAACATTATAGAGTATCAGGACCATTAATACAATCTGTAAGACTTGACCAGGAAGGCCCATTCCATGACTCTTCAAACTGCATGTATTGGGCTGTTGTTTCCCTGACTAAGGTCAGTTCTAGTCATTGGTGGGCTCACATGAAAAGCCGATTGTCTTGTATTTGTCGGCCCGGTAAGCTGAAGGGAAAGAGCAGAAGGTTCCATTGAGCCAGAGGTGCCCCCACCAATGCTGAGCTTGGACATACTGACAACCTCATCCGCCTTAATTGCCTCCTTTAAATTCACAGGAGTGGGCTTTAGGACTTCATGGCTTGCGTTTGCTGCTTCCACATTAGAAACGTTCGCAGGCCAGAGTGTTAGTGGAACAGGGAGCAATGCTGGGTAGAACGCCGGCACCGTCGTGACTGATGCGGCCTTGAATGATACACCATTGCTCATCTCCGAATCTGGTGCTTCCAATGAAGACCCAGCATATTCAGATTCCTCGTGCTGCCTTAGTTGCAAAGTTGGCAGATCTTTATCACACTCTGCTTCCTTCTGTCGCCCGAGATGAAACATCGACAGTTTATTTGAACTTGTTGTTTCATCTTGAGTGCTGCAGAGCGTAAACTCTTCCGCGCCGTCGGGGGACTCGTCCATTGGCTTCAGAAGGTTGAAGAGGAAAGCACAAGTATCAGCAGGCAGTTTAACATATGTGGTGAAGGCAGATAATCCCTGTTATTATGCACAGCAAAAAATTGCATACCATTTCCGGGACCATGTCAAACAAGCTTGACCTCCTCTTCCGCCTTGAGAAGTTTGTCTGTCTAATGAAGTACTTCTGGGCGTGGCTGGCCACCTGAGTTGGGGTCCTTGAGACAACAAAACTGCGAGATATCCCTCGCCAGTCTCCTTTGCCAAGCTTCTGCAGACCCAGTAGAAACAACCTATGCTCTTCTTCAGTCCAAGGTGTACCTGAAGCACAAATAGGTCTATGATTGGAAGCTGCACTGACAATAATAACATAGCGAAGAAGACTTGCTTGCCCATATACATTTCAAAAAAAGGAAAATCATCATTGCTATCTGAACTTGATTTAAACCACGAGCTTTTGGCTTTGTTACCTTAAAAAGAAAAAGTCAGTTCAGAAAACCATTGTGTCTGGCCTCAGCTTTCTACGCAGTCGGTCACAAAGTTCATGCGCATTCCACACCACCACAAGGTCCAAAATGTGAAACAGACCGAAAGGACCATTCTAGCATCCCTAAATGACTAAAGCAGAAAAGAAAGTGTCACCTACTTAATCTGTATCGCCGTCCCACTAAATCTCCCTTGTTTGAATTCATGAGTGATTCAACAGGAAAGTTCTACAGCACAGCACAATTACATGATGTGGTCATGCAAGAGGTAGGCACTTATATATCAACTACTAAGATGTTGCCCCATATAAAACAAGGGCACTCCATCATAAGTATTTTCCTAATGTTTGTAGCGGCATATTTCAATTAATTTCAGAACCATTAGCGCAGAAGACTTAGCACCAAAATACAATATCACAACAGGAAAAGGAGAGATGACATATACTAACACTCTAACAGACCTACCTTAGTCTATAAGCAACTAAAAGGGCACTTGGCTCCTACAGTCCCTTTGAAGCCAAGTGCCAATAATAAAGTACCCCAGGGCGGGAGTACAATCATGCAATAAAATAGCATATCACTGCAAACATCTAGGACTGGTCAAACCAGCTGGAAATTAATACGGCTAGATTCTTTTAGGATCAGGCGATTAAATAAAGGTCAAAGAGACATCAGGGCGGGACTTGTGGGGCTCTTTATTCGTGGCCAGTCACTGTCGCTCCGCAATGTGATCTACACAGGCCCTGTGTGTGATGCACATGTGCATCTAACTTAATCAGGTGAGAAAAGATATGGAGGTAGTACGTTTGTGTTGATTTGTGTCGGCTATTCTGGACGGTTCATAAATATCGCATGGCAACAATGGTATCAGCAGGCAAACAAACAAATTCTAAGCATGTGTTCAAACTATTGACATCCATTCAAGAATAATTTCTTATGGGGAAAACAAAACATAGGAAACTTTTGGAGCGCTTGTTGGTTTCTTCAGTGGAATTGGGACTTGGCACGCTTTGATATTTAAAGGAGGTTTGCTTATCATTAGTATGGCATCTTGGTTGCAAATGAATCTCCGGAGAAGAAAAGTATACGAGGAACTAAAAAGAAGGGTGAAGTACGCGATTAACCCGCAAAATTCTGTTTTCTCTCGTACACGAGATGCGATGCCTGAAGCAATATAGTACAGAATTTGAAGCAAGCTAACTAAATAATTAGAGATTAAAGACACTACATAATTGGGGGAGACGACAAGAAAATCGTCTCTTTCCTCTCCTAGCTGCGGGTTTTGTTTTATTCATTCATACCGCTAAGGCTATGCGCTGCATGAGGCGCCGCGGTAGGTAGATGCGCCTGAAGGCGATGAGTTAACCAGAAGCAAACAGATGCGGAGACGGTACGGGGCGCTAATGGCGGAAAACTAAGACGCCATTCTCGTCGGTCGCTCGCGGAGGTAATTCGCCGGGGAGAAGAGAGGGAATGCTCTACCGCCCAGCCAAGCATTTCACTCGTCGAACGGGAAGATGATAGGCAAGATACGAGCAAGCGAGGCATTGAGGGAGGATCTTGGCGGTACCTTTCTTGCGCTCGGCCCGGCCATTGGTCGAGCAGGAGGCGTGCATGGGGTCGTCGGAGACGTACCCCGGCGCGCCCTCGCCGCCTCCCCTGGCGGCGCCGCCCCCCGGCCCCGCGGCCGGCGACGAGCCCCCGGACCCGCCGCCGCCGCCGAGCGACGACGCGATGCAGCTCATGCTCGCGCTCTTCTTCATCGCGGCCACCGGCGGCGACGTGAGGTGCACGCCGAAGAGCCTGACGCCTCCTCCGCCGCCGCCGGAGCGGGCGGGGCAGGTCCGCGCGTTGTGGCCGTTGTTGCTGCAGTGCGAGCACCGCCTCGTCATCCCCACCGCCGGCGAGGCGCCCCAGGGCGTGTTCGCGCGTGCGTACGAGGAGCGCTGGGAGCCAAAGGAAGCGTACCGCCAGACGTGTCGCCGTGCGCGTTCAGTTCGTCGCCTCCTCTCTCTCGCTCTCTCCTCTCTCTCCGGAGGGAGGGTGGTGATATTTTTGGGTATTTATTGAGGAGGACGGGTTGCGCCTTTGGGAGGAAATGACAAGAACGGCCATCACCTCCTTTTATTAACGGCAATCAGTGTGCATTTTAAGCTTTTTATATTGAGTTTTTTTTTCCTGAGGATTACTAGCTTTTTATATTTATTTTTTTGGATTTGTTTGAATTGCTTACCACGTATATCACGTGGTAGCTTTTTATATTAAGTCGACGCCTACCTTGGAGCGGGTGAACGGCGTCGCACACTCGCTCAGCGCAACCGTACTTGAGTCGCCATATTGGCCCGATCGACATAATGACCATTGGTTCAGCAATTTTGATCAAAAATAGATGGTCCAGAAGAGTGCCATTGTTGGAAGCCACGCATGACGATTTTGACTTTGCGCATCTCGTCGGTAGCCTCTATATTACTATGGAGCGCGCTCCATAGCATTATGGAGGTTGCCAATATGGCGACTACTAAAGTAGCTCTAGGGTTACATCTGCCATTTGGTATCGAGGTGGCATAGTGGATCACGATAGCCTGGTTTCAAGAGCTTATGTATATTTTCAAGAAGAGAGAGAGAGACAAAAACACATGCTGCATTAAGCTTATCAAGTAAAGTAAAATGCAAACGAGGTTTGTCGAGATGTTTAGAATCCACTAAAATTTGAAGGAACGGAATGGTTCACGTACGAATTTTGAAAGCCTATATGGGAAGTGCTAGTCGTTGGTCGTGCACAGATCGCCCGATCGCCCCCGTTACGCACCATACGATTGTGATGATGGTAGCCACTGGATCAGCTCCCTGCGTTGTCCTCTTCTATCCGCACGCCTTGCCACCATAGAAGAGAACCTCTGCTCCATCTTCATGCACGCCCCCGCCCCCACCCCCATCCACCCCAACACGCTTATGTGAACCCTTACGCGTCGGACGCCGCTCTGCCTTGACTTGTGTTTGCCGCCAAGGAAGCAAGTCGTTGCAATTGTGGAGGACCTCTTGCATCGATGCTAGTGAGCTTTATAGCGGTGGTACGAAGTAGGGGCAGCTCGACTTTGCAGCAATGGCACCGACCCATAGGATTCCCCGAGCGCCCGTAGGAACATGCATCACGACTCACAATGACCATCTTCCAACAACGAGGGACGACGAAGTCGAGCTTGCAACAATCAGCCCCTAGCTTTGCAACACCAGCTTGCAGCGGCAACGTCGTTGAATGGGCCTTGCACAACCGGTCCCGCCTTGCAACAACAGCACCCCCCCCCCTCCTCGTCCTAATTGTCGAGATCCTTTCCCCCTCTTGATTGCACCATTGCAACATCTAAGAAGAACCATGGGGAGGCCACAGATGCATGAAAGTAGCCTTGCAACACAGTGGTTCGAGGTGTGCAATAGCCTAGTGGCGCGGTGGTGCAAGGGCAACACACGATGGCAACAATGACAAGCTTGCTTGCAAAATGCTTTGAGCGGTTGTGCCCTCGGGTTAGGGGGGGATGTGAGGACAAAACCGACATGGGGAGGATGAGGCAGAGGGGAGAGCGCCGTGATAGCAAACGTGTTGGTGGCCGATGCGAGCGCATCATCACTGTTTTGGTTCCAATCATTTACATCGCTATAATTCAAAGCACACCATAGGGAATTTTCTTATAGAGTTCCATTCCTGTGATAACTGCAAATCTTTTGTTCCAAACGGGTGACTTCGCGTGTTTCTTTATTTATACCATCTCTGTCCCATAATAAATTGTCTTTTTGTTTCACAAAAGTCAATCTTCCCAAACTCTGACCAAATTTATAGAGAAAATTATGCATATCTTTTTTAGGGGGGGGGGGGCGGATTATCTATATCTACAATACTAATATATACTCCCTCCGTTCCCAAATACTTGTCTTTCTAGCCATCTCAAATGGTTACAACATACGGATGTATGTAGACATATTTTAGAGTGTAGGTTCATTCATTTTGCTTCGTATGTGGTCACTTGTTGAAATCTCTAGAAAGACAAGTATTTAAGAACGGAGGGAATATCATATAAGAATATATTTCATAATGTCCAGTCAAAAAGACATTTCATAAGAATCTAATGGTACTTAATTATTCGATGTTCTATTTTTTTACGAAAAAACTTTCGATCTATTCATCAACTGTCAAGGTAGTACAAAGAACATCAAAAGTAAGAATTACATCCAGGTCCATAGACCATCTAGCAACGACTACAAGCACTAGAACGAGCCGAAGGCGCGCCGTTGTCATCGCCCTCCCTCATCGGAGCCGGACAAACATTGTTATAGTAGATAGTCAGAATCATGCTAAGGCTCATAGGACTAGCGCACCAGAACAGCAACCGCCGCCGCGGATGAAGAGAAGGCTAGATTGAAAGAATCCAACCTGCAGACACATAGACGCAGACGAGGGAAGACCGGATCCAAGCGGATCCACTGAAGACAAACACTGACTAGATCCCACGAGATCCGCCGGGGACGCACCTCTAGATGCCCCCGACGATGCTAGAAACATCGCCGAGACGGGGGCTTGACGGGGAGGACCTTATTCCATCTTCAAGAAGCCTTCTCCACCTCGTCTTTCTAAGCATGGCACAAACCCTAACAAACTAAAAAAACTAAAAACATAGCCCTCCCGTCGGTAAGGGTCGTGATCCACTGCGCCTCCATGATCCAAGGACCATAGGAGACGAGGCGGACCGGCGGCGAAGCCGACGAGAGGCAGGGAAACCCTAGCTGAGAGGTCGGTTCTAAATATTGATGATTTTTTCTATAAACTTGATTTTTTTTTTGCAAAGTTTGACTTAAAAATCCAGCACGCACAATTTTTTCCCAAACTGTCTTCACATTTTGTTTTGTTAACTGGGCACAAAATATCTGCAGCCATTTTTCTCTAGACACGACGAGTGCTTGGCAGGGCATGCGACAGCAGCAGCAGCTCCCCTAGAAAATTTAGCGGTTCGAAGAAGGCGATAAGAGGCGCACGGAGAGCCGCACACGTCGCTCGCACAACGTGCTCTCCGCGCAGCGCAGCGCGGGGCAGGTTGACCCATCGGCCGACCCGGCGCGTCATCTCATCCCGTCTCCGCCGCGTACGTAGGGCGGGCGTGGCGCGCCGGCGTGCACGGCTCGACTGGTTCCCCGTGATCGCGGACAGCCGGACACTTGTGCCCTGCGCCATGGCCGGCCGTCGGCGTCACGCTCATCATCACACCACTACTACCACGTTAATCAACCCCATGCATTAAAGACACATATGTCCGGTGGAGTTCACGTAATTACCATGGACGGTGCATAACATATGTATTGTACCGGAGAGAGGTGTCGATCGCTGGTGCTGGTGCACGTGGGTTCGAAGTTTTTCCACGGTGAGGTGAGGCGACGTGCCGGTCGACCGGCATGGCGTGCCCTGCGCGCCCCAACAAAGCACACACGTATGTATGCTGGCGTTCACTGCACGGCCCGCATCGCATCGATCGGGGTGGATAGATCGGTCTCTTCATCTCCCTCCCAAACTTTTGGCATCCATGCATGTGCGCTTCATCTCACATGCAAGGCCATGTATGTATGTATGTACGTGTAGCACGCACGGGCACGGCATTCCCATTCTTTTCCGCCCTCCCCGCGCCGTGCGTGCGTGCATGCATGCACCGAGACGATGAGCTTTTCTAGTTTTCTTATCTTGTTGGAAAGGCCAACCGATGGAAGAAAAGAAGAAGAAAAGAGGTTCACACCGCGCCATCTGATCTGGATATAATACGGCTGCTTTTCGTGCCATGCACATGATCGAAAGCTATGGGATGGGGGGTACTACGAGTAGAAAGCATATCTGACTTCCTATGCGCTACTAGTAGCTGCCTTCGATCCATGCCGACTTTGGCTAGCTTTTGGATGCTTCTCCCTATCCTGCCATGCGTCTGCTTTCATCTTCCTCGATCCCAGCTTCCTAGCAGCAGCCTCCACCGGCACGTACGCGCGCTCTACTCAAACACGTGGACGTCTCAGAGTGCGCAGTGAAGGCGGAGTATGTAGATTAGGCTGGTCATAGTGGGAAGTAACTTAGACTAGTAACATGCATATGTTACTAGTCTATGTTACTACCTCTATAGTGGGTAGTAACATATATGTAGTGTCATGCATCACCTCATTTATTGCTTTGTAGACTTATTTTGCATTGGAAACCGCTATGTGATGGTAACATATTATGTTACTCTATTTGCCTCTCTCTTCATTAATTACCTGACACATCATCTTTTTTGCTTATGTGGCATGTATGTTACTACTTATGTTACTCCCACTATGACCAGCCTTAGTAAAGAGGTAAACTTGGAAGATTAATAAATAGCTGAGTATATAGATCAAAATTGCATATGACTAAACTTTTTGTTTCATAAAAGGGCTATTACCCTCGCAAAATAAAAATTGGAAATAAGGCATTTTCTTAAAAGACAAACCCTGCTATGTTTAATCAAGTTTTTAAGAGGACGTGACTAACGTTGGAACGTTCCGCTTTTAGGGACAGATTCGAACTGCCTGTTTTTTTTTTGAATTTTCAAGGGGGGAGGGGGTGGGGGGGGGGGAGTTTTCCCCACCTGAATATATTAACCAGAGGGGGACCCCGATGATTACACGCATCCGTCAAGATGCCACACACCACAGTTAGGGGGAACACTTTCTTGAAATTTTAATGAGGGATCATCTTATTTACTACCGTTGTTCTAAGCAAATAAAATGTAATAACATGATAAACATCACATGCAATCAAATAGTGATATGATATGGCCATCATCACTTTGCTCCTTTCGATCTCCATCTTCGGGGCTCCATGATCATCATCGTCACCGGCATGACACCATGATCTCCATCATCGTGTCTTCGTGAAGTTGTCTCGCCAACTATTACTTCTACTACTATGCCTAACGGTTAGCAATAAAGTAAAGTAATTACACGACGTTTATGTTGACACGCAGGTCATAAATAAATTAAAGACAACTCCTATGGCTCCTGCCGGTTGTCATACTCATCGACATGCAAGTCGTGATTCCTATTACAAGAACATGATCAATCTCATACATCACATATCATTCATCACATTCTTCTTGGCCATATCACATCACATAGCATACCCTGCAAAAACAAGTTAGACGTCCTCTAATTGTTGTTTGCATGTTTTACGTGGCTGCTATGGGTTTCTAGCAAGAACGTTTCTTACCTACGCAAAACCACAACGTGACATGCCAATTGATATTTACCCTTCATAAGGACCCTTTTCATCGAATCCGTTCCGACTAAAGTGGGAGAGACAGACACCCGCCAGCCACCTTATGCAACTAGTGCATGTCAGTCGGTGGAACCGGTCTCACGTAAGCGTACGTGTAAGGTTGGTCCGGGCCGCTTCATCCCACAATGCCGTCGAAACAAGATTGGACTAGTAACGGTAAGCATATTGAACAAAATCAACGCCCACAACTACTTTGTGTTCTACTCGTGCATAGAATCTACGCAATAGACCTAGCTCATGATGCCACTGTTGGGGAACGTAGCAGAAATTCAAAATTTTCCTACGTATCACCAAGATCTATCTATGAAGAAACCAGTAACGAGGGGAAGGAGAGTGCATCTACATACCCTTGTAGATCGCTAAGCGGAAGCGTTCAAGTGAACGGGGTTGATCGAGTCGTACTCGTCGTGATCCAAATCACCGATGATCCTAGTGCCGAACGGACGGCACCTCCGCGTTCAACACACGTGCAGCCCGGTGACGTCTCCCATGCCTTGATCCAGCAAGGAGAGAGGGAGAGGTTGAGGAAGACTCCGTCCAGCAGCAGCACAACGGCGTGGTGGTGGTGGAGGAGCGCGGAATTCTAGCAGGGCTTCGCCAAGCACTACGAGAGACGAGGAGGGAGAGAGGTAGGGCTGCGCCTTGGGAGAGTTCATCTCGTGTCTTGGGCAGCCCCAAAACCTCCACTATATATAGGGGCAAGGGGGAGGGGGAGGCGCCCTAGGGTTTCCCCTAGGGGGGGCGGCGGCCAGGGCAGATTGGATCTCCCCCTTGGGTCACTTGGCCCCCAAGCCAGGAGGTGGGAACCCTAGATGGGGCGCCCCAAACCCCCTGGTCACGTGGGAATAGGTGAGGGGGCGCACAGCCCCTTAGTGGGATGGTTTTCCCCCTTCCCTTGGCCCATGAAGCCCCCCAACACTTGCCGGGGCTCCCGAAACACCTTTCGGTCATGCTGGTCATCACCCGGTACCTCCTGAACACTCCCGGACTCCAAAACCCTTCGTCCAATATATCAATCTTTACCTCCGGACCATTCCGGAACTCCTCGTAACATCCAGGATCTCATCCGGGACTCCGAACAACATTCGGTAACCGCGTACATACTTTCCCTATAACCCTAGCGTCATCGAACCTTAAGTGTGTAGACCCTACGGGTTCGGGAATCATGTAGACATGACCGAGACACCTCTCCGGCCAATAACCAACAGCGGGATCTGGATACCCATGTTGGCTCCCACATGTTCCACGATGATCTCATCGGATGAACCACGATGTCAAGGATTCAGTCAATCCCGTATACAATTCCCTTTGTCTAGCGGTATTGTACTTGCCCGAGATTCGATCGTCGGTATCCCGATTCCTTGTTCAATCTCGTTACCGGCAAGTCTCTTTACTCGTTCCGTAACACATCATCCCGTAATCAACTCCTTGATCACATTGTGCACATTATGATGATGTCCTACCGAGTGGGCCCAGAGATACCTCTCTGTCACACGGAGTGACAAATCCCAGTCTCGATTCGTGCCAATCCAACAGACACTTTCGGAGATGCCTGTAGTGTACCTTTATAGCCACCCAGTTACTTGTGACGTTTGGCACACCCAAAGCATTCCTACGGTATCCGGGAGTTGCACAACCTCATGGTCTAAGGAAATGATACTTGACATTAGAAAAGCTTTAGCATACGAACTATACGATCTTTGTGCTAGGCTTAGGATTGGGTCTTGTCCATCACATCATTCTTCTAATGATGTGATCCCGTTATCAATGACATACAATGTCCATGGTCAGGAAACCGTAACCATCTATTGATCAACGAGCTAGTTAACTAGAGGCTTACTAGGGACATGGTGTTGTCTATGTATCCACACATGTATCTGAGTTTCCTATCAATACAATTCTAGCATGGATAATAAATGATTTATCATGAACAAGGAAATATAATAATAACCTATTTATTATTGCCTCTAAGGCATATTTCCAACACCTCCATAGGGCGCCCATCACTCGCACCAACAGGGAGGGGCGGAGTGCCCAGCACGCGCAGCATCGAGGCGAGCTGGCGCCCTCCACCAAGCCCACGCCCCCTGAAGGGAGGAGCCGGCACGCTGCCACCGCGCCCACGCCCCGCGGAGGTCCCCTGAAGGGCGGGGAAGTTGTGCGCGAACGGCGGAGGCCGGTCGCGAAAGAACGGGAGGTACGCGCCTTCCCTGGTTAAGGAGTCGCCGGCGGCCCAAGCGCAGACCGGCCAGACCGAGATCACCCGGACCCCCCAGCGGCTGCCGATGGGCCAAACATCACAGGGGACGTCGCGAGGATTGCGGAGGCGCACCACCACCCTAACCGTGGCCAGCTCCCTCCCCGCAAGGACCAAAGGATCGATCTCAAAAACCTTGCCAAAGGACGCGAAGGCCGCCGCGATGCCGACAGGGTTTAGGTGCTCGGTGGGGAAGCAAGTGGCAGCAAGGAGGGCGCACGTGCCGACATTCATATCCATACGCCCGTACCTTTCCTCACGGTGGAGGTCGATACGGGCCCCCTCATGCATGAATGGCTGGTGGCGCATGGCTTCCTCACGGTCCGCCAGAGAGGCGAAACGGAGGTACATGGCACCGATCGACAAGGGGATCGCCTCGGGGAGGATGTGGCCGATGTCGCGGAAGAGAGCCGCCTGGACCGCCGCCGTGTCGTTGTGGAAGGCGTTGGGTGGCTCGATGGTGACCACCGCGATCCTCATGGCCGCGGCGTAGTCACCCTCCGGCATGAACACCTCCACCGCATCAGGACGGCGGGATTCCGCTGCAATGGAGCGTGTCGGCGTTCTGGGAACGGGGGTCCCCAGACTTGCCTGCCTGCGGCCCACGGCGTGGCTCCACCAGCGGCCCTATTTGGCCCATCTTCACCAGCAAACAACCAAGACCCTCGCAAGGGGCCAAGCCTCGCGAGGCGGACGACACAAGACCTTCTCGGGGGCAGCCTCACCAGGATGGCTCGCGAGGGGAGGAGAGATCAAGGCAAGGGGAACCTCGCGAGGTTCCTATGACGTAAGCCATGACGACCAAGGCCAGGCGGGCGCCAGCGAGCACAGTTTCCTCGTTTCCTCTTTGGTGCTAAAAGGGCAAGCGCAGGCGAGGAGTCCCGAGGCATCAGACAAAGGTTTCCATATCGGTGCAACGAGACCAAGACCAGAAGGACGGCAAGGCGAAGGTCACCGTGGAGCCCAAGACGGCGTCACCACCAGAGCCTTTGGCAGGCAAAGACCACCTTTAGTCAGGATAGCTTGTACTAGTTGTCCCCCTTGAAACTGGCCGTTGTGGCATCCCTTCCTGCTCAATATTTGGGAAGAGGACCAGGGCCTCTATAAATAGGACTAGCCACCACCACAGGAGGCAACAGATCTTGGACTAGACCATCCTCACCCACACAAGCTCATCAAGCACAAGAGCACCTCTCCTCGGAGGCTGTTCTTCCCTTGTACTGTTCATCCTTAGCCCAAGAGGCAATCCACCAAACCATATTGGAGTAGGGTATTACACCACAACGATGTCCCGAACCAGTATAAATCTTGTGTCCCTTTATTCTTTGGGTTCGTCGAGCTAGGCCGTGAGATCTTGATGCGAGCGAGCTAGAGGGGGAGAGATCTTCGTGCGCACCCCAGTGTTCGAACCTCAAGGGTTTTGCCGGAACCCGAAATCCGACAGAGCGCCCAGAGGACCTGGACGACTCGGAGACAGCAGACGAGCCAGGGATGGAGGTAGGCGCCCGGCTAGACTCCGGTCCACCCTCCCCGCCATTGGCCACGGCCAGCCTCTGCCTAGAGGACGAAAGCAGAGCGGGCACGACAGGCTCTGGGTGGCTGGTCACCGGAGAGGAAGGAACGGGGGACGGAGGCGGCGAGGACACAACAGCAGAAGTGGAGATACGTGGGACGGAGGCGGCGAGGACACAACAACAGCCTATTTTGTTCTCCTTTGGAAAAGGAATGTGTCCAAAGCAGGAGTTGCCTCAGGACCTCCCCTTCCAAGGCTCCCTCTGGTAACCAAATGGAGTAACAAATCATATAAGCATATTTATTGCTTGACATCTAATTTGTATACATATAACTAAGTTTGTCTTAACTGAAGCAAGACTGGTCATGCTGGAGGTTCAAGGCTACTCGTGCTAGATTTATCAGGTAATTCACACTAAACTTACCTGGCTACTCATGCTAAACATATCAGGTTGTTAAATGTTAATGTCCAAGATACCATGATCTTTAAACGTAAGTTATCAGGTCTGTCGTTCAAAAACTGTCATGTTATTCACATAGAAATTACCGGTGTATACTTCAACAACCCTCCTTCCTCAGCTCAACGTTACCACGGTGCTTGTGCGTAAGTTATTAGATCTGATGTGCGTAAAAATAACATGCAATTTACAGACAAAAATCAGGTATCTTTCAACGCCTCTTCCCCTCCCTGAAGATCAAAGTTACCATGGTATTATATACATAAATTTACATGATTGTGGTGCATTAATTATCACCTATTTACACGTAAGCCATCCGGAAGCGGCGCCAAAAAAGATTGTGTTTGAAGAGAGCGGAATCCTCAAAGTAACCGCGTAGAGCAGGACATGACAAATCTCTCTGTTGCGATTCAACGCCGGAGCATGGCCCGAGATTGATCCCCTGAACCTAGGCCGCTGCCTAGCAATGTGGTCATTAACGATCAATGCAGCAACCACAAGCTCTTCGTCGTCCAATGAACAAATGAAGTTGTTGAAAAAAAACTCGTCCCCACTATCCATATGGTAACTTGCGAACAAAGTGTTGAACACCTTGCGGTCGTGGTGGAGATGCCACCGGTGAAGAGCAGGCCGGTCACCCTGTGAAGGCAGCAGGCCTCTATAAGCAGAGTCACGCAGCGGCAGGCGGACGGTGTTGGAGCCGATGGGCGTTGCCGGCGGCCTTAGTTTCTCTGGTACCAGAGGTGGCAAAGAAAGCTCACAAACACTGGCAAGAACTCCTTCGAAAGCGGCTGGCAGGGCGGGGGGAGGGGGGGTTGTGCGGATTCGTCGGGGCTTGGCGGCTGGCCTACACAGTGATGGAGTGGCCGGAATATGGGCGGCGGCTATGAGGGGGGGAGGTGCAAAGCCAAGTAGGGAAGGGAACTTTCCCACCGACGAGCGGGACAAGGGAGGACAAAGAGAGCGGCCCCGCCCGTCCGCGCGCTGTCCGTTTGGACGCAAACGCGTCCTAAATTTGGGTCGGAAATAGATCAATGACGGACAGAGAACAGACGCCCATCCGTTTACGAGTGCGCGTTGGGCCATGATTTGTGTCTGTTTTGACCTAAGCAGACGGCGCCGAACCAAATAGCATTGGAGTTGGCCTTAAACTTAGCGGCCTACGCATCGAAATATTACCATGTCAATCCAACAGTCACTAGATCACAACAACGATTCCTAGCTTCGGCAAAAAAACTTGCCAACCATCTTCTCGCTCATCGAAGTTGCTAGTGCATCAGAGCATCTACAACAGAGCTTCCCAAACCCCCTTCACGTCCGGACGGAGAGCCTAGTTACTGCTTGATAAAAAAATCTAACGTAGACGAACTCCTCATACAGGTTTCAAACGTCCGGGCTAACCGATACCCTTTATATCCAGTCCATATTTAAGGCAGATATGGGGATGCCCGAAAGTGTCCGTCACATCAGACTGCCCGCAGGGATCCACACGGAAACACTCAGAAACCCATCAGTCCTACGGCGTCTCCTTCGATTTTTGACAGGGAAGCACCGTGTGGCGCCTGAGGGCCCAAGTCCGGCTATTTAAGCCGGACAACGACCAACAACCCTAGCCACATCCCATTCTTCTTCCCTCCGTGCCGCCATCCACCCATCCGCTCGCAGCTTGTCGTCCGTAGCTATGGCCCGACAACGGATAACCACCTACACTATGCTCAATCCGGAGTGCCGACTGAAGCTCCTAATGCAGATCCGGGCAAGGCGCCCCGCTCGGTTTGCAACCGGCTTGCCTCCGGACTCTCTAGAGGAGGAGGAGGAGGAGGCACAGATGTGGCGATGGAGGAGGAGGAGGAGGAGTTCCGGTTGCCCAAGCCGGATTCAGCATGGCCGACGCGCTGGCCGAGTTTGAGGTCGCCTAAGGAGAGGATGTGGTAGAGCAATGAGCCATTTTGGACTCCATCCGCTCGACACGGAGGTGAAGGCAAACCGTTGTTACATCCGCGACCGATGGGCGGAGGTGGATGCAATCTTTGCAGACATGAAGTCCGACGAGGAGCCGTAGTCGCTGCGGGAGGCGGCCATCCGCCAGGTGGAAGCTGGCATGTGGGAGGTGGGCTTCTTCGGTTCAGCCATCTATGTGCCATGTATTTACGTGGATTTTGTGCGTTGCATGATTTAATATGAATTTAAAAAGTGTATTTAGACGCATCCACGAACATTTGGGGAGGTTGGGCTATAGATGCTCTCAGCGTCATAAACTGTGACATCCCTCTCACGCTTTCAACGCTCAATTCTGAACCCCAAGTTTCGATTTTGGGTTGAACTTTTGTCCCGACTTGCAAGGCAACAGCCGTCGACCACCGAGCCAGAAAGCCCGTACGTAGTCCTGTCCACTCGTCACAATCACATTCACGTTTCGCCCGACGCGTCGTCTTCTTCTCCTTCTTCTTCTTCTTCCCTTTCCGTTTCGGAATTTTCGCCGAAGCGGGGGCGGAATATCCCCGCCACTGAAAATCGAGTGGCACGCACGTCCTTAGTACTACTGCATATCCTCCGTCCGTCCATCCAAAAGGAAGGACGCCGTCGTACTGCTCGTCGATCATGCGCTTCGTCTTTGCGCCCGGCGGCCATAGCTTAGCTGATAAGGCAGGTGCACGTGCCCTCGCCAGCTTACCGATCCATCTCTGCTTTGCTTCGGGCAACTGCGCGCCACTACTTAATCAACTCGCCGGAAAGCTTCGCTTTGGTAAAGCGTGTGCAGATCGGCCATGATTTCCATCACGATCGCACGCTTTCTCTAGCTAAAACAATGCAGGTACAGAAGCGGCTGTGTGCATCGCTCGATGCAGAGACCGGGGGTTATCCTTCTTTTCGGAAAAGTATAGAAATGGCTTCAGCTACGACGGTAGTGGTTTCTCCAACACATATGGTACTGCATCTCTCTGATTGAAAAAGGAAAAGCTCATGCGTTCGTCTCAATGATTCGCATATACTCCCACTCGCTATGGTATTAATTAATTAGTGCATCGGCTCTGGTCGAACACCTGTATGGACCCTAGTGGATAGACAAGATAAATAACAGCACATGATTAACGAGAAAGCGAGATCCGATCCTGCGCACACAGACGGAACAAAAGGCAGGAGATCGCGAAAACGACATGGACGTCGGGAGTTAACCACTGGGTTGCTATCCTAGGCTAGCTAGATGCCGGAAAAGACGCAGAGGGTTTATTGGTTGCTGGTGACCTGGCTATGATTGTGGCCCCAAGAGGCCAAGACTCTCTATTTGGCACTACATATGATTGCTGACTCGGTGACTCGTGTTATGTTTGGAGTACGTGCCATGGTTTTCTTGGGTCTCTTCGGGAATGAGTCTAGGGTACGTTGGTGAAGTAATTTCATGTGCAATACCAGGCATTTATATATATTTTTTTCTTGTGTTATGTTTGGAGTTTTTCAGTACAGTTAACTGCTACAGAGAAGAATACGTATGCACTGTTTGCTCCTAGATTATTTTGGCTGAAAAGTTGGAGTGTGTCGAGACAAGTCAGCTTGTTTTATTTATGCAAATGAACCGACTTGGACATAACTAGCAATCACTGTCAACCACAGTCCACAGATCCAGTTCTTACTCGAAGTTGAGTAGTTTCGTTTTGAGCTTCTCTCTGTCTCTTACTACTACACACATTGATTTGTCAGCTAGTGTAATTTTCCACGAAAATACTACCCCTCCGTCGTTTTATGAAGAAAGTAGGATTTAGGATTCGGCCGGACTTATCCTTCTTTTTTAAAGAAAAAAAATCTACCCCTTCATTTCTAAATATTTGTCTTTTTAGAGATTTCAATAAATGATTATATACGGAGCAAAATGAGTGAATCTACACTCTAAAATATGTCTATACATCCATATATGGTAGTCCATTTAAAATATCTAAAGAAACAAATATTTAAGAATGAAGGGAGTATGATTTATGATTCAGCTGTAAACCTAGTTTGTAACATAGTCAACGAATACATAAAAATTAGAATACCCAAAATGGCTTCACTGGGGGCTAAGAGCGTGTATAGCCGGGCGCCTCAAACCCGCCTCATATGTTTGGGCGGGCCGCTCGGTCACTGCCCGGCTATGTTTTTTCGACCCAAACAGGCTCCTTAAACGGGCTTCAAACGCCCGGGCTGACCAGCACCCCTCATATCCAGCCAAAATATGGGACGGATATGGGGGCGCCCGGGCACGCCCGCCACGTCGGACATGACAACCCAACCCCATCCCAAATTGCAACAAATCCACCAAACCCTTCCTCCTCCTGCCGCCCTCCAACCTTTCCCGCAGTTGGACCCTCGTCATCCTCCACCCTTGCTCCCAATCCTCACCACCGGTCCCGATATAGCGCCAGAGATGTCGTCCAGCCCGACCTACACCGCCGTGATGGAGACGTACTCCGCCTCGTCCATCGGCGGTGTCAATTCATCGATTGCGACTTGCAAGGCGGAGAATGTCGCTCGGAAGTTGCGGTGACGCCGGCAACGAGAGAGGGAGGCGGCGGCGTCACAGGGAGATTCAGACGTGGTGGAGCAGATGTCTCCTCCGCCGCGCCCGGATCCCTGCACCCCTTCCCTCCAAGCACCGACGCGGATTACGCCGTTCGACCCCATTGGAACAGAGGATGATTCGACGGTCGGCTGGGCCATTCCGGAGAGCTTTCCGCCCATGCAGATGCCGGCGGTCGACGTTTCTGACTCGCCACAGCTCATTCGGGTGCGGATGAGCACGGGCACCGGCAGTGCCCAGGCTGACTTCCACATGTTCAACAGAATGACCGAACAAGAGTCTGTACGTTTTCTTTGCCCCTGTCCGATCAGATTTTAGCATATACCACTAGTTCATTTAGCACATGATGAATGCTTGCAAACCATAATCATGTAGGAGGCGTTCTTGTCGAACATGATCAATGCCAACGGAGATCCGGCCAAAATGGATTATGAATTGGAGACCACCACCGCATTTGAAGTTGGAACAACATCTGATCCCAATCCTAGAAAGAAGAAGAAGAAGACCAAGACGCCGAAAGCAAGAGGTCCGGCATTCTCAAGATTTGAGGACATCTTGTTGGTCAAAGCTTGGTTGGCCACAACGATGGATCCAATGTGCGGCGCCGAACAAAAGGGGAACACCTATTGGACGAAGATTTGGAAGAAGTATCACGAGCACAAGGAGTCTGTGGAGCCGCATCCTATCATTACCACCCGCAATGTGGCATCTCTCCAACATAGTTGTGGGATCATTCAAGGGGAAGTGAACAAGTACGTCGGCTACTACTCACAAGTGACCAAACACCCTCAAAGTGGGATGGGAGTCGCAACTCACGTAAGCTCGATTGCTTCATCTTGTCGCCATTTGCATATGCTTCTTTTGTTTGCATTCTCATGCTCATACATATGTTGTTTGCTAGACGGCGGTGGCGGCCACTTTGTATCACAAGGTGGAGAAGAAGCCATTTACTTTTAGCCATTGTTGGGTCATATTGAATGGCAAGCCAAAGTTGAACCAACTTGTGGCTGACCTCAAGTCCGGCAGAAGAGGAATGATGGCTCAAGCTTGGTTGGACAATGAAGAAGGTGATGTTGTCGTGACGAATGGAAAAGCCACCGTGCCAAAGTATAACCGCCCAGTCATGGGAAACAACTGGGAGAAGGCACGTGCCGCCCGTGATGCCGCGGCTACCAAAATGTCGTCCACATGGACGGGCATTTTTTCGATGAAGGAGAACAAGAAGGAGGAGAGGTACAATCTCATGTTGGATGTGCAAAAGTAAATGATGAAGTGGGACCGGAAGAGGGCGGAGAAGAAGCTCGAAATTGAGAGGGAGAAGATCGAGTTGAAGAAGAAACAAGCGGCGATCAAATGGGAACTCGGGAAGGCCAAGACATTTGGCGACATAGAGCTTGAGAAGGAGAGGTTGCAACTCGCACGGGACATGGAAGATGCGAGGATCATGTTGGCAGACGAAACCCTCTTGGGTGAGCATGTGAAGAAGTGGCTTGCGGACAAGAAGATGGAGATCAACGACCGTAGGAAGTACGAGGCAGCGAGGGCGGCTACGGCCCGGATGCAGGCGGAGGAGGTAGCCCCGATGCAGGCGGAGCAGGCAGCCCAGATGCAGGCAGAGGAGGCTGCCCGGATGCAAGCAGAGCAGGGCGAGCAGGGCGCATTCCGCCTAGAGCACGACGCATTCCGCTCGGAGCAGGCGCCCGGTCAGTGATCCGAGGCCATCCGTCACGCTCGGACATTGATTTCATTTTGCCATGTCTGGTTTGTTGAAGTATGATTTGCTTTGCTTTGTTTCGAACTTTGGCAATCGGACAATTTGTATCGTATGATCGACATGCATGGATTGCATGTATTTGAGGATCGGAATTTATGGTATGTGATGTGTGGCGCAACATTTTGAGGGGTACACGGACAGAGCCCGCGGACGTGCCCGGGCGCGTCCACGGGCGTTTGAGGGGCCGGATTTGCCAAGTCCGGCTGTAGATGCTCTAATCCTGTTCATAGAAAATTTAGAGGAAAAATATAGAAATATAAATTTATTTCCTTAAGTAGCACCATTCATCCATTTGGTTTCTATGATAAAGCACAATAAAAGTAAAAGAAATCCCTCTTGATCTCACTCTGAAAATATGTACGAATCTAACAATCCACTTGGATCTTTTTCAGAATTCCCATGCATGAAGTACGACAACAGGGTTCTTTGTGTCGTAATAACATCTTAAATATATTTTACATGTGGCTGGACTTTAATTTTACTTTGATTAGTAAAATTTCTGTGATTCCATTCTTGCAAAGCAAACACGCAACTTTCAGATTTCATATATTTTGCAGTCCTCTGTTTTGCACGCGTATTTGTATCATATTCTTGCATTTTTCATATACAGTTCAGAATTCTATTTGTCATTGCTTATAATGCCATCTTTCACTGGTAAACAACAAATAAAAATTAAATATACAAAAGATACGCAGATCGTTTTTCCTCCTGTCTCTAGCGGCTGGAACCCTAAGCCGCCGCCAGGAGACCCAATCTTCCAGCGCCGTCCTTCGGCGGCTCCCCTCCGCCGGCGACTTCGGTCGTCGGTGGTGAGGGGGGTCGCCGGATCCACACGTGTGGATTGTTTTTACTCCCTCATAGTTTAAATTTTTAGGCTGTTCATCGTCTTTGTTTCGGCGGCGACGATGACAGCGCTGAATAAAGATTCTTCGGATCCTTCCTTGACAAGGCCATTGGTCCTATGGTTGGGGATGGATTTGGAAACCAGTCTGTTCAAGTAAGGATGGCGTGGCGGCGGCGGCATCCTCGTGGTGGACCTGTGTCCTCGGGCTCCGCCGCTGCGGCGGCGTTTGCTCCAGCGTCGGCGCGGAGCTTGGGAGGTAGTCCAGGAGCGGATGCAGATTGTGGTCTGCATCGACGACATCTGAAAGACGGAACATGTGCTGGGTTCGTGGTTCGTGGATGGCAGGTATGGTTTCCTTCCACGACGTCTTAGTCGCGGTGGGGTGCCAGATCTGGAGTTCGATGGCGTGTCCGGGGTGTTGCCCCGGTCTGATTCGTTCAACGGTAAGGGCTTCACTTTTGGTGAGCCACCTTGAAGGTCCGCAAAGCTGCATATCAGCGATGGAGCCGCGTCGAGCTCGGGTGAGGAGGTGATCCATCATTCTTTTCTTCGGTGGCTGCTGTGGTGGTGCCGGAGGCAGGTGACGAGCGTTGGTGTCAAGCTCAGAGATGTTCTGCTATCTTTTCAGTTTTGTCATGTCGGTCCTTACGTGACTTGTATTTTAATCTTTATGATATGAATGAGACACGTATTACCATGAAAAAAACAATAAATAAAAATTAAAATTTGTGTAGGATGACACGATTTCATTAGATTCCCTAGGAACCAATGTTTTTATTCCAACTCCGCCCATGACCCATGAAGATGTTGTCCTTTTTTGGATCATTGGAAGATTATTTTTGCACAAAGGAACAAACCGAGAGAACCATTGAGAAAATTAAATTTAACATCACAATCTTCACACACCACCTTTGGACATGTGGAAGGATCACCAGACATGATTCTGCTAGATCTAGAGCAGGGAAAGCGTTGAACCAAAAACACTACATGCGTGCTGACTGTGATATAATAACCATGCCAAAAACACAGGTAGAACTGTAATGGTTTTATTTCTCTGCGACACAATCTTCATCCAAAACAGAGGCAGTACTGTCATTTACCATGAAGAAACCGCAAAAGACTATATATCACCTATTGCAAGGGGTGCGTCCAAGTCTCGCTTCTAGCGAGACAGACGGCATGCTACAGGGAGCCGGTGGTGGGCCGACCTAGTAGGGACGTGGGTCGTCATGCAGATGTCACTTGAATTTCAGTTTAAACATATATTTCAAAAACCTAAATTTACTTAAAAAATTGTAAACCATGAATTTTAAGAAGTGTTAACATAGTAAAAAAAAATTTAGCACACCTTAAAAAATTGTTGATAAATTCCAAGAAAAATGTTCAGGGCAATGAAAGGATGTTCCAGCGTTTCAAATAATATATGTCCGATTTTTTTAATGTGTACACAGTGTATAAAAATGTTAGCGTAATGTGAAAAAAATGTTTCGTACCATCCAAAAATGTACATGACATTTTAACAAATTATTTGCTTGTTTTTAAAAAATGTTTGTAAAATTTGAGAACATGTTTATACAATGTAAACCAATGGTCTCATACAGTTTTTCTTTATTTCCATTAAAAAAAGCACGTGACATTTCAAAGAAATGTTCACATGTTTCCAAAAAAATTCTTTCAAAGTTAAAAATGTTTATACAATTTAAAAAAGTCAGCATGGTTAAAATAATGTTTATTGCAAATAAAAAGTGTACAATGTGTATTAGAAAAATGTTATCGTGTATTTGAGAAAGTGCTCAAAACATGTATTTTATAAAAAATATGTACATCACATTTTTGCAAATGTACAACGATATCAAAAAATACTTCATGTGTATGCAAAAAAATACTGAAAAAATAGTCATATGTTACAAAAAGAAAACCGAGAAAAAAATAGAAACAAATAAAACCAAATAACAAAGAAACCGAAAAAATTAATAAATAAAACCAGAGTGTAATGAAGAAAGAAGGAAAACATAATAAAAGCAGGGGAAAAAGACAGAAGAATTAAAAACCCAAAGAAAACTGATGGAAAACCAAACAAAAAGAACAAGGGGAAAACAAAGAAAACCAAAGCAGAGTGAACCTAAAGCGATATGAGCGGCAACGAGCGACCTATGCTACTCGGCGGCCCGATAGTCACCGCCCTCAACGATTTCCAATAGGCCGGCCTGGCGCAAGATACCTCTTTAGTTATGGCAAATCCTGCCTAGACCATCGCCTTTCCCACAGCAAGGCTCGAACACAAATCAGCGGCGACAAGTGATCACATTCCCCTCTACGTGCAGTACGTGCATGAAGGTGCATGCAAGCAGGCCCCCGCGATCCTTTAAATACGAGTTGGCATGGGAAAGGGACCCTGGTCTGCTGCCCATGGTACAATCTGCATGGGCGAGTGCAGCGGGCGATTCGGTAAGCTCGATAAACGACAAGCTCAAGTCGCTATCATCAGACTTGTCGAGCTGGGACCGGACACATTTTGGCAATGTGCGGCGCGAAATCCAACAACTCCAGCGACAGCTACAGGAGCTACGGGAGATCCCAGGCAGATCTGCTCCAACACATGTGGAATTAAAAATAGTTGATCGATTAACTGAGCTATTTCACAGAGAGGAGATCCTCTGGAGGCAGCGCGCTCGGTTGGAATGGCTAATGCACGGGGATAAAAACACATATTTTCTTCATCTACGGGCTAGCAGGCGGCGGAGGAAAAATCAGATAAAATTGCTTCAAAGAGAGGATGGCCAGTCAACAGAAAATGTGCCTGAGATGGAAAGCTCGACAACGTCCTTCTATCAGCAGTTGTACACGTCAGAAGGTGTTCAAGACATGGCGCAGGTCCTGGACACGGTCCCGACCAAAGTCACGCAAAGTATGAATGATATGTTAAATGCCCCGTAAAGCCAAAAAGAAGTAAAAACCGCCCTCTTTCAAATGTTCCCCACAAAGGCACCTGGGCCCGATGGCTTCCCGGCTCATTTTTTCAGCATCATTGGGATATATGCGGTGAGGATGTAATCAAGGCGGTTCTGAGAATTATGGAAGGCACCGAGTCGGCAGCATGCATCAATGAGACTGCTTTAGTCCTCATACCCAAGGTGAAAAATCTTACCCACTTGTCCCAATTCCGTCCAATCAGTTTGTGCAACGTACTATACAAAATTGCTTCTAAGGTGATTTCTAACAGGTTGAAAATAGTCTTGCCTGACATTATATCAGAAGAACAGTCTGCTTTTGTGCCAGGGAGAATGATTACAGATAATATCATTACAGCTTATGAGTGTTTGCACTTTATGAAACGTAACAAAGCTAAGAAGAACCAGTCTTGTGCACTCAAGCTCGACATGACGAAAGCTTATGACAGAGTGGAGTGGTCTTATCTAAGGGCAATTATGCTCAAGTTGGGCTTCAATGAACGGTGGGTTGACATAGTGATGAGTCTTGTAACCACGGTCAAATTTTTAGTGTTGTTCAATGGCAAAAAAACTACAACAACTTGAACCTTCTAGAGGAATCAGACAAGGGGATCCAATATCTCCATACTTGTTCTTGATAGCAACATAGGGCCTTTCGTGCCTCCTAAAATCAAAAAGTGAGTCATCCAACTTGAGTGGTCTAAAGGTGGCACCTACGGCGCCCCTGGTGAACCACCTCTTATTCGCAGATGACAGCCTGCTGTTTTTCAAGGCAAATAGTGTGGAGGCTAATGAGGTGTACCATGTTCTGAATACTTATTGTCAGGCAACGGGGCAACGTATCAACTATGCCAAATCATCTATTTATTTCAGCAAAGGAGTGCCAGACTTGGTCAGACAGGAGATAAAAGATACTCTCAATGTACCCAACGAAACTCTCAATGAGAAGTATTTGGGAATGCCGTATGATATTGGCAGTTCTACGAATGGTGCTTTCAAGTACCTGAAAGACCGGCTCTGGAGCAAGGTGCAAGGATGGATAGAACGTGCAATGTCCACGACATGAAAGGATGTGCTTGTCAAGTCCGTGGCACAAGCGGTCCCGGTGTTCTCAATGTCATGTTTCAAGCTTCCGAGGGGATTATATGAACATCTAAACATGCTAATCAGAAGGTTCTGGTGGGGAAGCAAAGAGGGCAAACGCAAGCCTCACTGGGTATCCTGAAAGACCATGACTCAACCCAAGGGTATGGGTGGTCTAGGTTTTAAGGATTTTGAACTTTTCAACTTAGCTATGCTAGCCTGGCAAGCATGGCGCCTGCTCCAGTACCCTGACACGTTATGTGCACGAGTGCTTAAGAGTATCTACTACCCCGCATCTGACATCCTTGAAGCAGAGTTAGGGGGCACCCGAGCCAAGTTTGCCGAGCAATGATAGAGGGACGGGATACCTTAAAGCAAGGACTTGTCAAAAGGATTGGCAACGATGCAACCACGCATATTTGGGAACAGAACTGGCTGCCTAGGGAGGAGTTCCCTCGGCCTCTTGGTTGCTGCATACAACACCCACCCATGATGGTTTCCGATCTGATCGTTAGCGCCACGGCCTCATGGGATAGAGACCTTATTCGGGCAGTTTTTCTGCATATGGATGTAGAAATCATACTAGGCATTCCTCTCTGCACACGCAATTTACCGGACTTTTGGTCTTGGCAGCATGAAAAGCACGGATCATTTACAGTAAAATCAGCTTACAAAATGCTTGTGGCGACAAGACAGAGAAGTGAGGTCTGGCTAGAAGGAGAAGCCGGTCCATCAAATGTCAGTGCAGAAGAGGGAGCGTGGAAGTCCCTATGGGAAACTGTTGTCCCTGGTAAGATCTGCATGTTCCTATGGAGACTATCAAAACATTCGCTACCAACGAACGATGTACGTGCACATCGTCATATGGCTGACTCAAGCACTTGCGGTCTATGCGGACTTCCAGATTCATGGCGGCACTCTCTATTGGAATGTACATCCTCACGAAGCGTTTGGGCGCTAGCGGACGAGGAGATCACACATAAAATCACGTCAATTACGGAACCAGGAGCTAAAAATTGGCTGTTCGCGACGATGGGATTGTTGTCTCATGATCAATTTACCATCATGGCAGTAACTCTTTGGTCCATCTGGCATGCCCGGAGGAAAGCTATCCACGAAGCAATATTCCAGAGCCCTCAAGTGACCCACTGTTTCATCGAAAGATACCTAGAAGACCTTGCCACCATTAGCAACACAGAGCAGAACCAGAACAGGAACGTCGTGGCTCCATTGCCAGGCCACGCAAGACCAAAGAAGCCACCTGCGGGTCATCACAAAATCCATGTCGATGCGGGTATGCGGGCAAGAAGAGGGGGTTCTGCTGTGGCTGTTTGCAGAGACGAAGGTGGAAATTTCATTGGAAGTTCGGCTCTTGTGGTTGAGGGAGTCTATGACCCCCCTACTTTGGAAGCGATTGCATGCCGGGAAGCCCTGTCTCTGGCGGAGAATTTGGGCATCCATCAGTTCACTGTGGCCTCGGACTGCCGTCAGGTCGTGCTAGATATCAACAGAAGGGCAATGGGTGTTTATGGCGCAGGTATTAGCGAGATCAATATCAAAGCCGCTACGTTATCTTGTAATTTTTCTTTTGAAAATTGTGCTGTTAATTATGAAGCACATCGCTTAGCAAAGTTCGCACTATCTAGAGGTCCGGGTCGCCATGTCTGGTTTGGTGTTCCCGACGACCAAGTTTGTATCCCACTCCATGTGGAGTTTGATGAACAAAGCAGTTTTTCATCCCTCAAAAAAAGTTATGGCAAAGTTGTAGAAAGTTCCATTTTTTTCATTCATTTTCCTTTTTCATTTTCGTTTTCCTTCACTTTTTCATGTTTGTTTTTCTTTACTTTCTTTCGTTTTTGCTTTATTTTTCATATTGCTAACATTTGTTGTTCGTCAAGTATCAAAATTGTTCACAAATTTCAAAAATATATTCATCCAATTCAAAAAATATTTACCGAATTCAAATTTTGTTCATCAAATTCAAAGTTTTCACCGAATTATAAGAAAATCATCAAGTAAAAAAAATGTTGATCACATTTGTTTTTTGCAAATGTTAATGAATTTCAAAAAATATTCATCGAATTCAGTTTTTTTCATAAAATTCAAATTTTAATCATCAAATTGAAAATGTATTCATCAAATATAAAAATTGTTCATCACTCATAAAAAGTCATGAATTTGAAAACACTCATTAATTTCCAAGAAGTTCATCAAATTTAAATTTTTTTAATGAAATATAAAAATATTCACTTATGGTAATTCATGGATATGTTTTGAATGGGCGAACATTTCGTGAAATTCATTAATATTTTCTTTGAATTCATGATTTTTTTGGAACTTGGTGCACTTTTTACCAAATTTGTAAGCATCTATACCAATAGAAAAATACCCAAAGGGAAAGATCCATTTAATCTCAACCATCAAAATGGCCTTCGCGTTTAAGCGCTTCGCATCGCGCTGGTAGTTAAATAGGAAGCCCCTCCCATAGCTCTCATGTATTACAAGTTCATATTAAATCTCGCATACATGCTCTCGTATATAGGCCTCAACCCAGTAAAAGGCTTTCTTGGTTTCTTGGTTTTCGTCTCGTGCTTTGCTCGTCACCCCCATTGGAAACCTTCTATTTACAAAATCATTAATTAAGGGTACCCTTTGCAAATGTCATTTCCATCTTGTCAGGTTGCAACAAGTAGCGCACTGCATGTGCGCATGTGCGCCACTTGTCGCAACCATAAAGTTTTTTTCGTAGATTCGTTTATTCAAAGCATTTTATCTCTTAAACTGTGCGTCTAAATAGTGAATTGTTTTCACTGTTGGATTTCTCGAGTCGAGATATCAAAACTGGATTCATATTAATAAGTTTGGACGAACTTAGTACTCAAGAAACCTAAAGAAAAAATGTGCCTCCACGAGAAGCAAATCGGTGCCTGTCATGCACAGGCGGAGCTTAGTTGGGGCTAAACTATGCCATGGCCCGCCCAACTTACAGCATATGCATGAGTAAAAGTGCGGTTAGTGAGCAAAACAATGTCCAATGTATGAGTGAATGCCTAACGTGGCCCGCCTTGGTTTTCTGTTGTAGCTCAGCCACTACTCTCATGGAAGAAAAAAAACCTTGTTTTTTTCCTTTCGGAGAAGCACCTCTCGAGCAAGCAAATCCGTGTCTCCAACAGAAATAAATCCGTTCCTCTCACGAAAGGAAAACGTGTTTTTTTCCTCTCCGAGGTTCACAGTTGTGTCTCTCTTCACGAAACAAAGTCTTCTCCTCCACGATAAGCAAATCTACGTCTCTCGCAGAACAAAAAAGTAAGTTTTATTTTTCTTTCCGAGAAGCATAGTTCTGCCTCTCGTGGACGCAAATCAGTGCCTCCATAAGAAGAAAATGTGTGCCTCTCGCGGCAACAAAAAAAACCATGGTTTTCCGTGCAATTTGGTTTCTCCGGAACCTAGAGGAAACAGGGTAAAAACAGAAAGGCCATATAAGAAGAAGAAAATATATAATCAGAAAACATTATCAACATATAAAAATAAAATCCCGGGGAGCACGCGAAGTGACCCTTGCGGGGTTCCCACAAGGGGTATCCTTAGTTAGTTGCTACCTTTTATTTGCCAACTAGCGTGATGTGAGTTCCTACATCTTGCACGGGTTGTTGGGTAGCGACCTAGAACTCACACCGCTCCCCAAGGGCATGCTTTTGGGTCCGGCCATATCGGGGCAGGCATCCCTTTTTTCGTTTCTTTTGTTATTTTTGTTTTTTTCTACAAAATTGTTCAGGAATTAAAAACAGTTATGAATTTCAATAATGGTTAGGATTTCAAAATAGAACTCGAATTTCAGAAAAATCTGGATGATTTTGGAAAAATATTCTCAAATTCAAAAAAATTCATGAGTTCGAAAAACGTTTCAGATTAAAAAAAAGTTCCCCGAATTGAAAAACATGCTCATGAATTAAAAAAATGTTCAGGATTTCCAAAAGTGTTCACGAGTTCAAAAAAGTGTTCACGATTTGTAAGAAATGTTCAGAAAAATTATAAAGTATTTGTGAATTACGAAATAATTCATCCAAAAAAGGTTTTCTGATTCAAAACATGTTGATGAATTTTAAAAAAGTTCATGCATTACGAAAAAATGTTCTTAAACCAAAAGATGTTCAAGAATTTAAATCTTTATTACGAAAATAATGTTTATCAATTCCAAAAATGTTCGCTTATTTAGCGAAAAAAACTTTCACAAGTTTCAAAAACATATTCATAAATTTAACAAGATGTTCGGGAATTCAGAAAATGTTAGCATTTTTTAAAACTGTTCAAAAATTTGCATAAATTTGAATAATATTCATGATTACATAAATTGTTTTGCCAATTCGAAAAATGTCATGATTTCAAAATAATGTTCAAAAAACATGGTCATAAATGAAAAAGGGAAAAATGAAAAACCGGGAGCAGAAAATAAAATAAAATGAAAAATCATGTTCCTAAAGGAAAAAAGAAAAAAAAGAAAGGAAGGTGAAAAGAGCAGAGAAAACCGAAAAAAAACACACACACAAGAAAGACTATACCCAGTCTGGGAATGTTCTAGAACCTTTACCAAACTGGGAAAAAGGCTGGTTGGGCTGGCCCAAAAATGTACGTACTGGCTCGTGCGCGTGGTCGCTAACCATCAACCGGCGCGCCAAGTAAGGGCAGATCCTATTTGACGCTCGTTAGCGTCAAAAGGTCGTGCGTTCGCTGAGGCGTGCCTGCGGTTGGGCCGGCCAACTCACGGGATTGATGGCTTTCGCTGCTGCCTCCTCCTTGGCTGTTTCCTGCAGGTTTTTTCGTTTTTCTTCGGTAGTTTTTTGCTTATGGTTTTTCAATGTTTTGTTCGGTTTTCCAGTTGCTGTTTTCTTGTTTTTTGTTCTGATTTCTTTTTCCTTCATTTTTGTTTATTTTATTCTATTTATCTTCTTCCTTTATCTTTTTTTTCTTCTCTTTTTTGTGTGGCACATAAAAGTTCACCATGTATTATAAAGATGTTCATTGTATATTTAGAAAAATGTTCATTGTTTTTATGAAAAAGTTCATTATGCATTATAAAAATGTCGATCGTGTATTTAGAGAAATGTTCAACGTACATACCAAAATGTTCAGCATATATGAAGAAAATGTTCAACGTATTTTAGAAAATGTTCATTGTGTACTTAAAAGTTGTTCAGCCTATATCACAAGAATATTCAATGTGTATTTAAAAATTGTTTATCTTAGATCACAAAAAATGTTCAATGTGTATTTAAAAGTTATGCATCGTATATCAAAAAATGTTTAATGGAAGATTTCTTCAAAAAAATTGATCTGTCGCTGCATTTAGTTCTTAATTATTCGCTCGGCAAAGCAATCATGAACCTTCAGCAGGTCGAGTGGTAGAGAACATTAAATCTTGATTATGTGATTGCGAGTTCGATCCCTCGATCAAACATCGTTTTTTGCTTTTTTGACGGCGGCTTGTTGCGACTCCCAGAATGGGCCGGCCCATTCAGATAGCGCTTCCTGCGCGGAAGCTCGTCGGTTTGATGCTAGTGAGCGTCAGCTAGGAGGTCTCCCAAGTAAGATGCCGACATGGTGATGCCTAGTGGTGAAACGTGCACTCCCCGCATTGTTTTGGGCCGACGCCTGTGTAGGGCGGGGCGCCCATATTTGCATTTTTATTTTGTTTTCGTCTTTTAAATAAAATTCAGGATTTCAAAAATATATGATTTTGAAAAAAATCATGAAATTAAGATGAACCAATTTTGTAAAGAGGTAACCAAATTTTGAGAATGTTCACTAATTTAAAAATAAATGTTCCAATTTTTTTTTAAATGTCCATGAATTTGTCAAATTGTTTGTTGATTCAAGAAATGTCCAAGAATGTCTAGAAATGGGCTTTTTTGTATTTGAAAGTTTGAATTTTATGGATATTTTTTGAATTGGACGAACATTTTTCTAATTAATTTACATTTTTTAAAACATGATGAATGTTTTGAATTGTGATGAGCATTATTTTCCATTTGATGAACAATTTCTGAATTTGGTGAATAAATTTTGAATGCGATGAACAAAAAATGTTCACAATTGAAAAAATGTTCATGAGATGAAAATAAATTTAAAAAACAAAAATAAATATGATAAAAGAAAAAAAAGGAAAAGTGTAACTAAAAAGGAAAAAAATGGAAAAGAAAAGGAAAAAATGAAAAAAAAAAACATAAGAGGGATCATGCGCTTGTTGGGAAACGTAGCATGTAATTTCAAAATTTTCCTACGCTCACGCAAGATCTATCTAGGAGATGCATCGCAACGAGAGGGTGAGAGTGTGTCCATGTACCCTCGTAGACCGAAAGCGTAAGCGTTTAAGAACGCGGTTGATGTAGCCGAACTTCTTCTCGTTCCGGCCAAACAAGCACCGAACGTACGACACCTCCGAGTTCTGCACACGTTCAGCTCGATGACGTCCCTCGAACTCTTGATCCAGGAAAGTGTCGATGGAGAGTTTCGTTAGCACGACGGCGTGATGACGGTGATGGTGAAGTGATCCACGCAGGGCTTCGCCTAAGCACTACGTGAATATGACCGGAGGCGTAAACTGTGGAGGGGGGGGGGGGCGTCGCGCACGGCTAACAATGGTTGGTGTGTGTTCTAGCGGTGCCCCCCTCTCTCATATATATAGGTTGGAGGGGAGGGGAGGCATCCAAGGGGGCGCCCCTAGTAGTAGGAATCCTATTTGGGCACCTCCCAATTCGGCCTCCCCCTTTCCTATTCCTATTCAGAGTAGGAAGGGAAGAGGGGGAAAGGGGAATCCTATTCCCTTTTTCCTTTCCTCCTTCCCGCGCACCAGCCCCGTTGTGGCTGGTGTGTTTCCCTCTTGGCCCATAAGGCCCATATCTTTTGCCGGGGGTGCTCGGAACCCCTTCCGGTGACCCGATAAGTACCCTGTGCTTCCGGAACACTTCCTGTGTCTGAATACCATCGTCCTATATATTAATCTTTACCTCTCGACCATCTCGAGACTCCTCGTTATGTCCGTGATCTCATCCGGGACTCCGAACAATATTCGGTCACCAAATCACATAACTCATATAATAACAAATCGTCATCGAACGTTAAGCGTGCGGATCCTACAGGTTCGAGAACTATGTAGACATGACCGAGACACCTCTCCGGTCAATAACCAATAGCGGAACCTGGATGCTCATATTGTCTCCTACATATTCTACGATGATCTTTATCGGTCGTACCATAATGACAACATACGTTATTCCTTTTGTCATCGGTATGTTACTAGCCCGAGATTCGATCGTCGGTATCTTCATACCTAGTTCAATCTCGTTACCAGCAAGTCTCTTTACTAATTCCATAATACATCATCCCGCAACTAACTCATTAGTCACATTGCTTGCAAGGCTTCTTATGATGTGTATTACCGAGAGGGCCCAGAGATACCTCCCCGATACTCGGAGTGACAAATCCTAATCTCGATCTATGCGAACCCAACAAACCCCTTCGAAGATACCTGTAGAGCATTTTTATAATCACCTAGTTACGTTGTGACGTTTGATAGCACACAAGGCATTCCTCCGGTATCCGGGAGTTGCATAATCTCATAGTCGAAAGAATATGTATTTGACATGAAGAAAACAATAGCAATAAAATTGAACGATCAATATGCTAAGCTAACGGATGGTTCTTGTCCATCACATCATTCTCCTAATGATGTCGTCCCGTTCATCAAATGACAACACATGTCTATGGTTAGGAAACTTGACCATCTTTGTTAACGATCTAGTCTAGTAGAGGCTTACTAGGGACATGGTGTTTTGTCTATGTATCCACACATGTATCAAGTTTTCGGTTAATACAATTCTAGCATGAATAATAAACATTTATCACTATATAAGGAAATATAAAATAACAACTTTATTATTGCCTCTAGGCCATATTTCATTCAGTCTCCCACTTGCACTAGAGTCAATAATCTAGTTCACATCGCCATGTGATTTAACACCAATAGTTCACATCTTTATGTGATTAACACTCATAGTTCACATCGCCATGTGACCAATACCCAAAGGGTTTACTAGAGTAAATAATCCAGTTCACATCCCTATGTGATTAACACCCAAAGAGTACTAAGGTGTGATTATCTTTTGCTTTGTGAGAGAGGTTTAGTCAACGGGTCTGCCACATTCAGATCTGTATGTATTTTGCAAATTTCTATGTCTACAATGCTCTACATGGAGCTACTCTAGCTAATTGCTCCCACTTTCAATATGTATCCAGATTGAGACTCAGAGTCATCTGGATCAGTATCAAAGCTTGCATCGACATAACTCTTTATGACGATCTCTTTATCACCTCCATAACCGAGAAACATTTCCTTAGTCCTCTTTAAGGTAACTAAGGATAATTTTGACCGATGTCCAGTGATCTATTCCTGGATCACTATTGTACCCCCTTGCCAAATTCATGGCAAGGTACACAACAGGTTTTTTACACAGCAAGGCATACTTTATAGAAACCTATGGCTGAGGCATAGGGAATGACTTTCATTCTTTCTCTATCTTATGCCGTGGTCGGGCTTTGAGTCTTACTCAACTTCACACCTTACAATACATGCTAGACTCCTTCTTTGACTAATCCATTTTGAACTCCTTCAAAATCTTGTCAAGGTATGTACTCATTGAAATTTTTTATCAAGCATCTTGATCTATCTCTATATATCTTGATGCCTAATATGTAAGCAGCTTCACCAAGGTCTTTCATTGAAAAACTTTTATTCAAGTATCCTTTTATGCTATACAGAAATTCTATATAATTTCCAATCAACAATATGTCATCCACATATAATATTAGAAATGCTACAGAGCTCCCACCCACTTTCTTGTAAATACAGGTTTCTCCGAAAGTCTGTATAAAACCATATGCTTTGATCACCTCATCAAAGTGTATATTCCAACTCTGAGATGCTTGTACCAGCCCATAGATGGATCGCTGGAGCTTGCACACTTTGTTAGCACTTTTAGGATTGATAAACCTTCTGGTTGCATCATATATAACTTTTCTTTAATAAATCCATTAAGGATTGCAATTTTGACATCCATTTGCCAGATTTCATAAAATGCGGCAATTGCTAACACGATTCAGACAGACTTTAAGCATTGATATGAGTGAGAAAGTCTCATCGTAGTCAACTCCTTGAACTTGTCGAAAACCTTTCGCAACAAGTCAAGATTTATAGACAATAACATTACCATCAGTGTCAATCTTCTTCTTGAAGATCCATTTATTCTCTATGGCTTGTCGATCATCCGGCAAGTCAACCAAAGTCCATACTTTGTTCTGATACATGGATCCTATCTCAGATTTCACAGCATCAAGCCATTTTGCGAAATCTGGGCTCATCATCACTTCCTCATAGTTTGTAGATTCGTCATGGTCTAGTAACATGACTTTCAGAACAGGATTACCGTACCACTCTGGTGCGGAACGTGCTCTGGTTGACCTACAAGGTTCAGTAGTAACTTGATCTGAAGTTTCATGATCATTATCATTAGCTTCCTCTCCAGTTGGTGTAGGCATCACGGGAACGATTTTCTGTAATGAGCTATTTTCCAATTCGAGAGAAGGTACAATTACCTCGTCAAGTTCTACTCCCCCCCCACTCACTTTTTTTGAGAGAAAATCCTTCTCTAGAAAGCATCAATTCTTAGCAACAAATATCTTGCCTTCGGATCTGTGATAGAAGGTGCACCCAACAGTTTCTTTTGGGTATCCTATGAAGACGCATTTCTCTGATTTGGGTTCGAGCTTATCAGGTTGAAGCTTTTTCACATAAGCATCGCCAGTCCCAAACTCTAAGAAACAACAGCTTAGGTTTCTTGCCAAACCATAGTTCATACGGTGTCGTCTCAACAGTTTAGATGGTGCCCTATTTAACGTGAATGTTGTTGTCTCTAATGCATAACCCCAAAACGATAGTGGTAAATCGGTAAGAGACATCATAGATCGCACTATATCTAATAAAAGTACAGCTACGACGTTTGGACACACCATTACGTTGCGGTGTTCCAGGTGGCGTGAGTTGTGAAACTATTCCACATTGTTTTAAATGAAGGCCAAACTCGTAACTCAAATATTCGCCTGCACGATCAGATCGTAGAAACTTTATTTTCTTGTTAAGATGATTCTCCACTTCACTCTGAAATTCTTTGAACTTTTCAAATGTTTCAGACTTGTGTTTCATCAAGAAGATATACCCATATCTTCTCAAATCATTTGCGAAGGTCAGAAAATAACGATACCCGCAGCGAGCCTCAACACTCATCGGACCGCATACATCGGTATGTATTATTTTCAATAGTCATTAGCTCGCTCCATTGTTCTGGAGAACGGAGTTTTAGTCGTCTTGCCCGTGAGGCATGGTTCCCAAGTATCAAATGATTCATAATCAAGTGATTTCAGAAGCCCATCTGCATGGAGTTTCTTCATGTGCTTTACACTAAGATGACCTAAACGGCAGTGCCACAAATATGTTGCACTATCATTATCAACTTTGCATCTTTTGGCATCAATATTATGAATATGTGTATCACTACGATCGAGATTCAGTAAACCATTTACATTGGGTGTATGACCATAGAAGGTTTTATTCATGTAAAAAGAACAACAATTATTCTCTAGCTTAAATGAATAACCGTATCGCAATAAATATGATCCAATCATATCCATGCTCAACACAAACACCAAATAACATTTATTTAGGTCCAGCACTAATCCCGAAGGTAGAGGGAGTGTGCGATGGTGATCTTATCAACCTTGGAATCACTTCCAACACACATCATCACCTCGCCCTTAACTAGTCTCTGCAACTCCTGTTTTGAGTTACTAATTCTTGATAACCCACAAGTATAGGGGATCGCAACAGTTTTCGATAAGTAAGAGTGTCGAACCCAACGAGGAGCTAAAGGTAGAACAAATATTCCCTCAAGTTCTATCGACCACCGATACAACTCTACGCACGCTTGACGTTCGCTTTACCTAGAACAAGTATGAAACTAGAAGTACTTTGTAGGTGTTTTTGGATAGGTTTGCAAGAAAATAAAGAGAGCGTAAATAAAAGGTAGGGGTTGTTCAGATAAAGACACAACTAAATTAGTTTTAGTAGAGAGCTTCTTGTTACGAGAAAGTTATTTGTCCCTAGGAAATCGATAACTAGACCGGTAATCATTATTGTAATTTTATTTGAGGGAGAGGCATAAGCTAACATACTTTCTCTACTTGGATCATATGCACTTGTGATTGGAACTCTAGCAAGCATCTGCAACTACCAAAGATCATTAAGGTAAAACCCAACCATAGCATTAAAGTATCAAGTCCCCTTTATCCCATACGCAAACAACCTACTTACTCGGGTCTGTGCTTCTGTCACTCATGCCACCCACCATAAGCAAATCATGAACATATTGCAAACCCTACAGTGGGAATCCCTTACGCTTGCGCGACACGAAGAGCACCATAGGACATCACCAATAATAAAACATGCAACTCAAACCAATCACGATCATGAAATAGAGCATAGGACAAAACAGATCTACTCAAACATCATAGGATAGTCATACATCATTGGGAAATAATATATAGCGTTGAGCACCATGTTTAAGTAGAGATTACAGCGGGTAAGAGAGTGGTTACACCGCTGCATAGAGGGGGGAAGAGTTGGTGATGATGGCGGTGAAGTTGTTGGTGAAGATTGTGGTGATGATGATGGCCCCCGGTGGCACTTCGGTGCCACCGGAAGCGAGGGGGAGAGAGCCCCCTCCTTCTTCTTCTTCCTTGACCTTCTCCCTAGGTGGGAGAAGGGTTTCCCCTCTAGTCTATGGTCTCCATGGCGTGGGAGGGGCGAGAGCCCCTCCGAGATTGGATCTATTTCTCTGCCTCTCTCTGTTTCCGCGTTCTGTTTTCTGTCCCTTCACCGTTTCGTATATATATGGAGATCCGTAACTCCGATTCGGCTGAAACCTTCGGCGTGATTTTTTACCAAAAAATAGCTTTCTTGCGGCCGAAGGAGGGCATCAACCGCCTTATGGGTGGCCCACGAGGGTCAGGGGTGCGCCCACCTGCCTCGTGGCCACCTCGGGCACCGTCTCGCATTGATTCTTCTTCCGGAATTTTCCAAATATTCCAAAAATAAGCTCCGTCCGTTTTTATCTCATTTGGATTCCGTTTGATATGGATATTCTGCAAAACCAGAAACATGCAAACAGACATGAACTGGCACTGGGCACTGGATCAATATGTTAGTCCCAAAAATAGTATAAAAAGTTGCCAAAAAGTATATGGAAGTTGTAGAATATTGGCATGGAACAATAAAAAATATAGATACGACGGAGACGTATCAGCATCCCCAAGCTTAATTCCTGCTCGTCCTCGAGTAGGTAAATGATAAAAAAGATAATTTTTGATGTGGAATGATACCTACCATAATCTTGATCATGTATCTAATCATGGCATGAATATTAAGACACGAGTGATTCAAAGCAATAGTCTATCATTTGACATAAAAACAATAATACTTCAAGCCTACTAATAAAGCAATCATGTCTTTTCAAAATAACATGGCCAAAGAAAGTTATCCCTATAGAATCATATAGTCTGGCTATGCTCCATCTTCACCACACAAAATATTCAAATCATGCACAACCCCGATGACAAGCCAAGAAATTGTTTCATACTTTGACGTTCTCAAACCTTTTCAACTTTCACGCAATACATGAGCGTGAGCTATGGACATAGCACTATAGGTGGAATAGAATGGTGGTTGTGGAGAAGACAAAAAGGAGAAGATAGTCTCACATCAACTAGGCATATCAACGGGCTATGGAGATGCCCATCAATAGATATCAATGTGAGTGAGTAGGGATTGCCATGCAATGGATGCACTAAGAGCTATAAGTGTATGAAATCTCAAACTAGAAACTAAGTGGGTGTGCATCCAACTTGCTTGCTCATGAAGACCTCGGGCGTTTGAGGAAGCCCATCATCAGAATATACAAGCCAAGTTCTATAATGAAAATTCCCACTAGTATATGAAAGTGATAACTCAAAAGACTCTCTATATGAAGAACATGGTGCTACTCTGAAGCACAAGTGTGGTAAAAGGATAGTAACATTGCCCCTTCTCTCTTTTTCTCTCATTTTTTTGTTTTTTCTCTTTTTTTGGGCCTTCTCTTTTTTTGGCCTTTCTCTTTTTTACTTTTTTATTTTTTTCGTCCGGAGTCTCATCCCGACTTGTGGGGGAATCATAGTCTCCATCATTCTTTCCTCACTGGGGCAATGCTCTAATAATGATGATCATCACACTTTTATTTACTTACAACTCAATATTACAACTCGATACTAGAACAAGATATGACTCTATATGAATGCCTCCGACGGTGTACCGGGATGTGCAATGATCTAGCATAGCAAATATATCAAAAAACGGGCAAGCCATGAAAACATCATGCTAGCTATCTTACGATCATGCAAAGCAATATGACAATAAATGCTCAAGTCATGTATATGATGATGATGGAAGTTGCATGGAAATATATCTCGGCTATGGAAATGCCATGATAGGTAGGTATGGTGACTGTTTTGAGGAAGATATAATGAGGCTTATGTGTGATAGAGCGTATCGTATCACGGGGTTTGGATGCACTGGCGAAGTTTGCACCAACTCTCGAGGTGAGAAAGGGCAATGCACGGTACCGAAGAGGCTAGCAATGATGGAAGGGTGAGAGTGCGTATAATCTATGGACTCAACATTAGTCATAAAGAACTCACATACTTATTGCGAAAATCTATTAGTCATCGAAACAAAGTACTACACGCATGCTCCTAGGGGGATAGATTGGTAGGAAAAGACCATCGCTCGTCCCCGGCCGCCACTCATAAGGAAGACAATCAATAAATACCTCATGCTCCGACTTCGTTACATAACGGTTCACCATACGTGCATGCTACGGGAATCACAAACCTCAACACAAGTATTTCTACGATCCACAACCACCCACTAGCATGACTCTAATATCACCATCTTTATATCGCAAAACTATTGCAAGGAATCAAACATATCATATTCAGTGATCTACAAGTTTTATGTAGGATTTTATGACTAACCATGTGAATGACCAGTTCCTGTTATCTCTCTAAATAGATATAAGTGAAGCAAGAGAGTTTATTTCTTTCTAAAAAAGATATGCCCATGCTCTAACAAATATAAGTGAAGCAAAAGAGCATTCTACAAATGGCGGTTGTCTAAGTGAAGAGAAACAGACAATCCAAACTTCAAATGATATAAGTGAAGCACATGAAGCATTCTATAAAGCCATACTGAAAAGATATAAGTGAAGTGAAAAGAGCATTCTATAAATCAACCAAGTACCATCTCATACCAGCATGGTGCATAAAAAAATGAAAACTAAATGCAAAAGATGCTCCAAGATTGCACATGTCGCATGAACGAAACGAATCCGAAAAATACTGATACTTGTTGAAGAAAGAGGGAATGCCTTCCGGGGCATCCCCCAGCTTAGACGCTTGAGTCTCCCTGAATATTTACTTGGGGTGCCTCGGGCATCCCCAAGCTTGAGCTATTGCCTCTCTTCCTTCTTCTCACATCGAGACCTTCTCGATCATCGAACACTTCATCCACACAAAACTTCAACAGAAAACTCGGTAAGATCCGTTAGTATAATAAAGCAAATCACTACTCTAAGTACTATTGCAAACCAATTCATATATTTTTTTGCATTTTTTCTACTGTAGCATAACTTTTCCATGGCTTAATACACTGATATAAATCGGTAGTTTCATCAAAACAAGCAAACTATGCATCAAAAACAGAATCTGTCTAAAACAGAACAGTCTGTAATAATCTGAACATTCACCATACTTATAGTACTTAAAAAAGTTCTACCAAAATTATGAAAAATAAACAATTTGTATAGCAAGACAGTTCAAAAAGAATCAGAACCATTTGACGTTCGATTAAAAAATGTAAAATCGCGCACTACAGCCAAAGTTTCTGTCCTGCACCGTACAAACCAACAAGCATTGTAAACATTCTAAAGGAAAGCCTTGGCACATTATTTTTATAATACAATGGAATTGTACAAGAGGATAATTATTTTTGTTTAAAAGTTTCTGTAATCAAGATTCACAAAGTTTTTGTGAGCATGAACAAAGTTCAAGGCTAGCTCCCACTTCAACAATGCTCGTCTTTCTCACTTTTGCTTTTCTTTTTGAGAAAGTTTTAGGTTCCCCTCTTTATTTTATTTTGTTTTAAAACTATATGAAAGCACTCAACAGAAATAAATGACTCTCTAAAACTTCCGGGTTGTCTCCCTGGCAGCGCTTTCTTTAAAGCCATTAAGCTAGGCATACAGTGCTCAAGTAGTGAATCCACCCGGATCCCAAGGTATATCAAAACCAATTTTAATTAGCAATGATTTGTAATTTAGTAGTGAGCACAAAGCAACATATATCATGTAATGACGAAGTCTAACTCTTTTCCTATGCATCGGCATGTCATAAAAGAACAATTCATGCACACATAGTAAAGGCCAATGCATAGTATAAACAGTTTCTTGCAATTTTATCGTGTTGGAAACATAGAGAGGTGGAGATATAGTTCCTATCTCATAATAATTGCAAGTAGGAGCAGCAAGCACATGCATATTATATCTATCAAAATCATCATGTGCAACGGTAAAAGGCAACCCATCAATATAATCCTTAATAAGTGCAAACTTCTCCGATATAGTGTAGTCGGGAGAATTCAAAAAGATAATAGGACTATCATGCGTGGGTGCAATAGCAACAATTTCATGTTTAACATAAGGAACTATAGCAAGTTCATCTCCATAAGCATAATTCATATTGGCATCATGGCCACAAGCATAGCAATCATCATCGAAAAGGGATATTTCAAAAGAATCAACGGGATCATAACAATCATCATAGCAATCATCCTTCGGTAAGCACGAAGGGAAATTAAACAATGTATGAGTTGAAGAGTTACTCTCATTAGAAGGTGGGCACGGGTAGCTAATCCTCTCTTCCTCCTTTTGTTCTTCGCTCTCCTCATCTTTTTCATCCAATGAGCTCATAGTTTCATCAATTTCTTCTTCCATAGACTCCTGCAAAATATTAGTCTCTTCTTGGACAGCGGAGACTTTCCCAATAAGTGCATTAATATAGGCATTATATTCATAATTCTCATAACAATATTTAAGTATAGCAATATTTTCAGATCTGTAAACAGCATCATAAAGATTTCACACTCTTTGAACATAGCTTCAATTTCATAAGCACCCATAAAAGCAACAAATTCTTCTATTTGTTCCACATCATAGTAATCATATATACCATTAGCATAAGAAGCCACGGTTTTATCATCATTAAATTTGCATGAAAAGGGAAGGTGTGGAGCCTTCATCCTAGAGCAACAAGTATAATCATATCTCAAGCATAGTCGCCTAGCATACCAATTCAATATATGAATTTGATCCCATAATAGTTTACCTTTTTGAGTCAAACGATAATCCCTAAAGTATTCACGTTGATCCAAGATGTATCCCATAACATAATCGAATGGGGTTTTCTCAGGATTATTAAAGTAGTACATAATATCTTTAACATAACCAGCATCGAGGGTTTTAGGAGGTTCCTCATCTCCATGGGTAGAAAGTACACCTAATTTTTTTGGTATTTCGTGTTCCATATCCATAACTAAAGATAAAGAACAACTAAGAACAGCAAATAAAAATTACTTAGTGATAAAGCAAACAAGCACACACGAGAATATTCACCCCACGCTATTGCTCCCCGGCAACGGCGCCAGAAAAAGGTCTTGATAACCCACAAGTATAGGGGATCGCAACAATTTTCGATAAGTAAGAGTGTCGAACACAACAAGGAGCTAAAGGTAGAACAAATATTCCCTCAAGTTATATCGACCACCGATACAACTCTAGGCACGCTTGACGTTCGCTTTACCTAGAACAAGTATGAAACTAGAAGTACTTTGTAGGTGTTTTTGGATAGGTTTGCAAGAAAATAAAGAGAGCGTAAAAAAAACTAGGGGTTGTTTAGATAAAGACACAACTAAATTAGTTTTAGTAGAGAGCTTCTTGTTACGAGAAAGTTATTTGTCCCTAGGCAATCGATAACTAGACCGGTAATCATTATTGCAATTTTATTCACTACAAAAAATACACTTCTGTGATGATACGTGTTTGTCATAGTAGGTCGCGTTTTTTGTCATGCATGTACATCCATGACAAATTTATGACAGAATCAAGATAGTCATACCTGTGCTGTCATAGAAGTGTTCCATGACATTACCAAAATTATCATCACGGAAGTGTCCACTTCCATGACGATAAATCGCGCGTCACATAAGTGCTTTCGTCAAGGGTGACCGACACGTGGCATCCACCGTAACGGAACGCCGTTAAGCTATCGGGTCGGGTTTTGGATCTGATAACCCGTTAACAGCCCCGACCAATGGGAAATTTCCACGTGTAAAATTCTTATTGGTCGGACGAAACACGTGTCAGCTCGTCAGTGGGTCAGATAGGCGCCTATGGTACGTCGACACGTGGCACGACCCAACACAGGCCCATTCCTATGAAAAGGCCGGCCCGTTTGACTTGGTCATAAGGTGGCGGGCCATCCCATGGAAAGCATGTTAACGGCCTGTTCGCATATAACCCATTTACAACCCGCTAACCCAAGGCACGTTACGCCCTATCCGAATTAGGCCCAGTAGCATCATCTGGGCCATCAATATGATTCCAACTCGTTTTCACTTCTGGCCCATGTATGGCCCATGACGTCTTTTGGCCCATATGAGGCCCTATGTAACTCTTGGCCTACTAACAGCCCGTGGTGAAACTGGCCCGTAATGAACAGTGTATCACTTTACACCCATTAACGGCCCGTGGTGAAACTGGACCGTAATGAATAGTGTATCATTTTATACCCATTAACGACCTGTTATTCCGTTGGGCCGTTTCCAGCCCATGATATCTTTCGGCCTTCTCAGAGCCCATTTATTCTTGGGCTCATTTCCAGCATTCGTTTACTTACGGCCCGTTACTGTCATTTTCTGCTTGTGGGCCGAATTCAGCCCGTGGTTACAGTCGGCCCGTTTGTGGTCCGTTAATACGTTGGGCCGTTTTCATAGCGTCATCAAATACGGCCTATTAACGATGGCTCGTTATGGTCGGCCCATGAACGGACGATTCCAACTCTAGCCCGTTTACGACCATAATGTGGCCTGTTATTGGCCCATGTTTGGCCATCGATCATACTGCCCGTATAAAGCCCATTGATGATACGGCCCGTAGAAGGCCCATTGTTTCTACGGCCCATAGAAGGCCCATTGTTTCTACGACCCATAGAAGGCCCACTGTTTCTACAGCCTGTAGGAGGCCCAGTGTCACTACAGTAAATATTAGCCCATGGTTATTGTGGCCTAGTTTTAAAAAATAGGTTATTGCAGCAACTAGCAAATCGCGGAAAAAGAACTGCAATGACTAGAAGCAAACAAATAAACAAGACAACAAGGAAATAAATAAGCAAGCAACTTACGCTAGGCTATCACGGCTATCACACATATTACATCCAATGGGCATCAAAGTTCGCCACCAGTGCAAATAAACGCGCCGACAAAAGAATATACAAAACTGAGAGCACTTCAGAAGGCACTAGGCCTGGCCAGGTCGGGCCCCCAAACAGCTGAACAAGCTGAGTAGACCTCAGTTGTGTCAACGATAGATGCTTCAACACTAGATTTAAGGCATGATGGTGCGCACGGCAGTCCTCTGACATCTTCATTGCATCTTTGACTTCAAGTCGGAGCTGAGCTGAAGCAAGCCTTTCCGCTTTAAGTTGAGACTGAAGAAGTCGAACTGATTGAGGCAGCGACTGCACATAGGTTGTCTCACACCTGCTGGTGAGTAGCTTCAACTCACTGTCTTCATCAAGACAGGACCTTGTTGTCATCTCGCTGTCCTGAAGATGGTTTGGCTCACTATCTTCCCTAAGGTTCTGCCTGGAGTAAGAGATACGAGTCTGAAAGAGAAACAAGGAGACACGTAACAGGTTTCACAATTATATAAGCAAATAAATGGATCTGTTCTGCATAAGGAACATGTTTTTACAACTACAATCTGAAACTGGTAGTTGTTGCAAACATCCAATCAGATGTAAACAGCAAAGCAAACAGCAGTGGAGGAAATGATGTCTATCCTAATCTATACTAGAACAAAGTTTGAAGGCTTGAGAAGGATGAACTTACATTACATATTAACACGGGCTGGACAAAGCCCTTCTCCATGTTGATGGAAGGATAATTCAATAAATTCCCCAAAGAAAATTCTTTATAAGAGTTGCCATTATTCTACATTTTGCAAAGAGTAAATATAGATCAAATGATATTAGAAGAAACAGAGGATAATGAAGCTCAGGTGCATACTGATGATACATAATCAAATAGCAATTAATTAAGTACAGCGTTACAAGGCAAAAGGGAGAGAGGTACTGACAAGAGCAATGCAGAGCCCATTATTGTTTTGAAATCGTATGATCCTTTGAGCAAGGAGATTCATCTGAAATTAGTTTTCATACAAGAGAGAAGGTAAGGCACAAGCAGAAATTAAGGAGTTCAAATTTTGAATTGATATCATAGACAGTACCTGACGCTGGGCTCCCAGCAGTTCTAATAGGGGTTTGGCCACTGGAGTAGGGGTAAAGTGTGGTATAGTTGGGCCTGTGTTTTCTGTGGCTGCTGATCTATCTGATTTAACAGGTATCACTACCTTTTCCAAATACCTAGTTTGTACTCCTTGAGGATCTGCACTCACCCTCTTCCTTTTGGACATCTATTACAAAAGAACAACATTTGACTGAAAAAACATAGTGTGACGACACATGGAATAGGTACAGAAAATGGATAGGTATGGCATATACTCATATATGATGCTTAAACTAAGCAGATGGTGTAACAAAGTAGAAGTAATGCAAGAGGTCAGAAGCGAAATATGTGCGACCAATACAACTTTGCAAAGTTAGAGCAAGGACCTTGATGGGTGAATAAGATAGGTCATCCTCCACCATGCCAAGTTTGTTAGCTAGTGGATCGTTCCGCAACATTCCTCTCGCGTGCCCATTCTCATAATCATTTTGATAATGTTCAATATCTGACATGCATGAAAACATAAAAACAAGTGAGATTTTCCTTGTAATGCAGAAGTGATTCTAATCCAATACTACCTCCCTGTAAACCCCTTTGTGCTATCTCTGCAATTCTTTTAAAAGTTGCCATGCATGCTATAATTTGTTGTGTGCATTAATATAATATGGCCTACTACTCAAAATATGAGAGCTCCAAAAGTGATGACACTTCGCAGATGATAGCTTCAACATATAGTAAAGAAGAACAAGTCGACCTGACCTGACAAATTCAAAATATACTAAGGGAGAACAACTCGACCTGACCAGTCGACCGCAAGAGAAGAGTATCATCTTAAAGAAGAGCAGAAGAGCAACCAGATTGAAGATATTACAAGTCTTTTAATACAATGTCGGTTGGCCACCCGTGATGAACCAGAGCGCATAGAGAAATAATATTCTTTCCGGTCTCTCCATATGTGGCTCACATGCATTTTGAAACTAAAGTAGGAACATTTAGCTAACCAATTAAACATCTCTTAGTTTTACTAATATCAGCAATAATATAAGATATGAATTTGTACAACTAAGCTTGTTTAGCTCGATGGGTGGAGCAGTGCTATTATGACACGAACCACGTAGGCTGATTGTGGTCATCATAAAATGGGGAAAACATAAGCATGATGAGTACAGTGTTGACCGTGGCAGTGGGATGGCAGATCTGAAGCTGCAAACCGCGCAAAGGGTAGTTAGCAACTGATGTTTGCTTTGAAATAACAACTAAGATTTGGTATGGACAAGAAAGTACGGTCAACAAGTGACAAGAAATGCAATTATGCTGTCTCTCTATATGTCGTGACATGCATTTGGAAACTCAAGTGGGACCTTTAGCTAACCAATTAAATGTGTCGGTTAACTAATATCAGTATCATATCACAATCATATTTGAACAACTAAGCTTTCGAATTCTGAGTGTTGTGTTGTTTATCTTGAAGGGTGGAGTAATGCTAGTACGACAGAAAGCACCTACGCAGATCATAGTAGAGTAGATAAAAGGGGAAAACCCTAAGCATCAAGAGAAAAATCAGGAAAGTGAAACTAGCTGGACTAGTGGGTGGCGCACATGATTTTCGAAACGAATATAGGAACATTAGGTGACCAATTAAACGTTCTCTGTTTTAGTGATATGAGCATCATATCAGATTCGTATTTCAACACGTAAGCTTTGGGTTGAGGTCTTGAGGAGCAGTGCTAGCATGACACAAAGCACCTACGATGATGGTAGTGAATTTAAATGGGGGAAACCATAAGCTTTACGAGTATAGTGCCCGTGCCATGGCGGATCTGAAGGTGCAAACCGGACAAAGCTACTTCGCAACGAATGTTTGCTTTCAACTAGCCACTACGATTTGGTACGGACAAGAAAAGTACAGTAAACAAATTACGATCTATTTTCCGGGTGAGATCAATAACTTAAGCACATATGGAAGAGTACCACCTCTCTTGCGACGTCGTGTAGGCCTATGCTGATATGTTGAGGGTGCTGCGGGTGCAGTGGCTGTCGGTGGCGGGGAAGAAGACTTTAGATGGCAGACGGCCGAGTCGGGGGATATATCCTGTTGCCGTGGACGAGGCGGTCGTAGGAGCGGCAACGGCAAGGTGGACGATGGCGCCGATGAAGCGAGAGGAGGCAATGAAAGGATCCTGGTCCTGAAGGAAATATGCCCTAGAGGCAATAATAAAAGTTATTATTTATTTCCTTATATCATGATAAATGTTTATTATTCATGCTAGAATTGTATTAACTGGAAACATAATACATGTGTGAATACATAGACAAACAGAGTGTCACTAGTATGCCTCTACTTGACTAGCTCATTAATCAAAGATGGTTATGTTTCCTAACCATGAACAAAGAGTTGTTATTTGATTAACGAGATCACATCATTAGTTGAATGATCTGATTGACATGACCCATTCCATTAGCATAGCACCCGATCGTTTAGTATGTTGCTATTGCTTTTATCCATGACTTATACATGTTCCTTTAACTATGAGATTTTGCAACTCCTGTTTACCGTAGGAACACTTTGTGTGCTACCAAACATCACAACGTAACTGGGTGATTATAAAGGTGCTCTACAGGTGTCTCCGAAGGTACATGTTGGGTTGGCGTATTTCGAGATTAGGATTTGTCACTCCGATTGTCGGAGAGGTATCTCTGGGCCCTCTCGGTAATGCACATCACATAAGCCTTGCAATCATTGCAACTAATGTGTTAGTTGTGATATGATGTATTACGGAACGAGTAAAGAGACTTGCCGGTAACGAGATTGAACTAGGTATTGGATACCGGCGATCGAATCTCGGGCAAGTAACATACCGATGACAAAGGGAACAACGTATGTTGTTATGCGGTCTGACCGATAAAGATCTTCGCAGAATATGTAGGAGCCAATATGGGCATCCAGGTCTCGCTATTGGTTATTGACCGGAGATGTGTCTCGGTCATGTCTACATTGTTCTCGAACCGTAGGGTCCGCACGCTTAAGGTTTCGATGACAGTTATATTATGAGTTTATGAGTTTTGATGTACCGAAGGAGTTCGGAGTCCCGGATGAGATCGGGGACATGACGAGGAGTCTCGAAATGGTCGAGACGTAAAGATCGATATATTGGACGACTATATTCGGACATCGGAAAGGTTCTGAGTGATTCGGGTATTTTCGGGAGTATCGGGGAGTTACGGGATTACGGGAGAAGTAATGGGCCTTGATGGGCTTTAGTGGGAAGAGGAAAAGGCTGCTGCGCCCCCCCTCCCCTTTGGTCCGAATTGGACTAGGGAAAAGGGGGCCGGCCACCTCTCCTTCTCCTCCTATTCCTTCTCCCTTCCTCCCCTTTTGGTGGACTCCTACTAGGACTTGGAGTCCTAGTAGGACTCCACACCCTGGCGCGCCAAGCCTTGGCCGGCCTCCTCCTCCTCCATCCTTTATATACAGGGGCAGGGGGCACCCCATAGACACACAATTGATCATTGAGATCTTTCCTTAGCCGTGTGCGGTGCCCCCTTCCACCAAATTCCACCTCGGTCATATTGTTGCAGTGCTTAGGCGAAGCCCTGCGCCGGTAACACATCAAGATCGTCACCACGCCGTCGTGCTGACGGAACTCTTCCCCGACGCTTTGCTGGATCGGAGCCCGGGGATCGTCATCGAGCTGAACGTGTGCCAAGAACTCGGAGGTGCCGGAGTAACGGTGCTGTGATCGGTTGGATCGCGAGGAGAACGTACGACTACTTCCTCTATGTTGCGTCAACGCTTCCGCTTCGGTCTACGAGGGTACGTAGACAACACTCTCCCCTCTCGTTGCTATGCATCACCATGATCTTGCGTGTGCGTAGGAAAATTTTGAAATTACTACGTTACCCAACAGGTCCAGCGCCGTGGATGAGAGACGTCCATCTTTTGCAGTGGACGACGGGGTAGGGGTAGCGGCTCCGGCAAGGTGGAGGATGGGGTGGCGGACGAAGGAGGCTGGCCGCAGTGCAGAGGTTGTCGTGCCGCCGACGGTGTATGAATGGGGAAATGGAGGGGAGGGGGGATCTCAAACTTTGGGACGCGCTTCTGTGAAATGGGGGAAAGTTACGAACTTATCCCCCGTTTAAAATTCCAGACATCGCGTCGGTTGGGGATAGGAGGTAATCTCGCACCTCCCAAATATTTGGCGGTAACTATTTCGGGCGAGGAGAGGGTGTTTTGCTGCCCACCGTTGGCGCCCACGGTGTATGAACGGGGCTGACAGGTAGGGCGGTTGTGTCATGTCTGATGGAAGTTACACATCTGCCCCTATTTAAAATATTAGCCTACATCGATTTCGGGTGAGGAGAGGGTGTTTTGCCGCCCACGGTTGGCGCCCATGGTGTATGAACGGGGCTGACAGGTAGGGTGGTTGTGTCACGTCTGATGGAAGTTACACATCTGCCCCTATTTAAAATATAAGCCTACATCGATTTCGGACGAGGAGAGTTTGTTTTGCCGCCCATCGTGTATGAATGGGGAAATGGAGGAAGAGACACAGGTCTTTCGGACGAGCTTGAATCAAATGTGTTTTGCCACCCATGTTTGGTGCCCACCGTGTCTGAATGGGCTCAGAGGCTGTCGTGTCACGTCTGATTGAAGTTACTAGTCTACCCCTATCGACAGCAGTGTAAATCCTGTCGATAAGGATGTCAAGTGTCAGGGGTAGATAGTAATTTCCATCTCACAAACACTTGCTTCGAGCAGCCCACAAATTATAGTGGGTGTTTAGCCGCTTCGTTCAAAACTTGGGAGAATTAGCATTCAAGTTTGCCCTGGGACCTGACAAACTAAATTCAAATCCAATTTGTATTCGATACGAATATCCACAGATAATTATACGTTTTGTTATTTATTTCTTCAAAACCACAACAAAGATTTATTCCACCTTTATATATGATTATGATTTAGAAATGCCGTGATCTTCAAATTCAGTAGGTTGTATACACTCTGAGTCAAACAGTTATTTCATCCAATACAATATGCTCACACGACAAACAGTTCACCTTATGTCAATCATACAAGTACTGAGGATTACCTCGCCTAAAAAATTCGGATCATTACAACATATGGACAACATAGGGGGTCTTGCAAAATAATCCATTCAGAGACATGACACAACATGCAAGTACAATAATCTAATGAAAATTTCAACTGGTATCTAAAGAAGAACCGGGATTATCTTGTGCTTTAGATAGCAGAAACAGCAGGACCTCCTCCGTCTTCAAATGCAACATTCTTACTTCCTCCAATTCTTGGGTTGCTTGCATAATGCGTGCCGTTAATTCCGTAATTTCCAGCCTCAAGATAAATATTACCTCATTCATGGCAGCCACACCATCTCTTTCTGCCTCTAGTAGAGCCTCAAGCACTACAATATTTGTGCTCAGACTGCTCTCGGTGGTGTTGCCTCTGGACTGCTACCATCTGGTAACATGGATGGCGCACTGCTTCCACAAATAGATTCTGGGGTTGTACATTGTGTCCTAGTGTAAACAACATCCTGAAAGGTTTCCGCTGGACATCAGTAAGAGATAGTTATCGTATGATCCAGGCAGTAAGCTTACATGGTAAATGACGGACGAATTATTGCCGAGCTTGGAAAACTATATTTAAATGGTTCGAAGCAGCATCAGCCGAAAAGAAATTAAAATGGTAAGATGAAACTAGGGATGTAAGTGGCAAATAAACGGAATCCGCTAGTCCCATCTAGTTAGTTTTTGCTACCTCCCTAGTTCATTTTCCTCAAAAAAACAAAAACTCTTTTGAACTATTAGACCACTAGTGGACTTTAATCGGGATTAAACCGGACCCAGTTGACATCCCTAGTTGAAAGGGAGTGTACAACCGCTATATTTAAGTTGCCAAGGCATCTAAGCAGTTGAAATAATCTGAGAAAGCACTTAACAGTGTGGCCTCATATAAACTACGAAGACAGTCTTGTGATGAAGTTGAGAGGAAAAGTTAAGGACTCAAATGAAATAGGCATGTATTTCTTTATGATAGTACAACATGCACTGCTGACATATTGACCAACTCAGGTATAGCATAACAACAAATAAGCATTTGAATCAAGCAATATAGCAAAGCAGACAACTGAGCTATTTGTAATTTGGTAGGATTACATGTTGAGGGCACAATCCAAGAAAGCAGCCCACTCGCATTACATTTCACATGTACTAAAACACACTGGCTTACCATATGTAGCTGTGAAGCCTAGCTGCTGTTGCAATGTTCTTTGAGGATATCGTCAGCATCCCGTGGTTGCAAATCTAGTTGTTGTAGTTTATTCTGCACCATATATTTAGGTAAAATTAATTTTAATCGCATGCACTGGTCCGAATTGATCATCAGTGGTTCATCTAAACTAATGAAAGAAGGGTGTGTGCATACACGACAATACTCCCTCCGATTCTTTTTACTTTGCGTATAACTTTTTCTCAGTTTTCTCGTATTAGTCTGCGCGTTGCCGATTCCTAGCGCTGGTTTCCTTTTGTGCCCCGCCCCATCCACCTCTGCCCTAATTAATTGGCAAATTAGTCCAGAAAAATTAAACCAGTGCCCTCCTTGGTATGCGGGTCAAGAGTTATGCATAGAGTAAATAGAATCGAAGGGAGTATATCTGCTTCCCTCTATTTTTATGCTTGTTCGAGGTGCCAGCCCCAAAAGAATAAATATTTTGCTTGATGGGGTTGGCAGCTCCATAATTAATAGAAGCATCAAATTAGTCATGCAACTTGGGAAGATCAAGAACACACAAACAAGTAATGAACAGAGGCTCGGAGCAGTGATGTAATAGCTAGCATCAAAAAATGTAGGGTGAAACAAACAAAAAGCAGCGGAACCACATGCTAGTTTGCTGATGTGTAATTAAGCATAGAGAACATTAAGCAGTCTGATGGAACCAACAGGTGGCATCAGAACAAAACTAAAGCATATTAACTATATGTGCACTGGTATGTAATTTAGCACATGTAACATGTTCACTGCCAGAAGTATGGCCCTACAGGTGCAAGCAGAATAACGCATCTCATGAAAAACTGAATGATGCCCTGAAGAAATTCAAAGGTGCGGTGCTTATGCTAGGAAAGTGAACGTAGGCGCCGGCCGTTGGATAATAGTACCTGATTCTCGGCAGCGTATGGGTATCGTTGTCATACTTGATAGCTAAGGATCATCGATTGGTGCTCGTGTTGCGGTTGAGTTTGGGCCGGCTGTCGCCGTCGCTGAAGCGGCTCCGGTGCTACGGTTGCGGCGCCTGTCGACATACAAGAAAGCTCATCTGTGGTAAGTGAACAGTTGCATGATAAAGAGAAAAACCGAAGGAGTACAAATCGAAATAACCTGATGAGGCTGCGGCGTCGGTAAAGCAGGGTCGGTGGAGTTGAATATGGCGTCCGTGGAGCAGGTCCGGTGCAGTGGACGAAGGCTTCGCCGGGCGCGTTGTACAGTGCTTTCGGTGAGGTGGATCTGTTGCGGCGGACGAGGGGTTGTATGAAGGGCCGGCGAAGGGGCGGACGAGGGAGTCAGTGAAGGGCCTACGCTGTGGTGGACGAGGGCGCCTGTTAAGCAGATCCGGTGCGGTGGACCATGATGGCGGTCAAGGAGATCTGGAGCGGTGGACAAGCCAGTCACTGAAGCGGCTCTGGTGAAGTGGTGAGTTGGCGGTTGGGGGTTCCAAGGTGCGGAAGGTAGATCCGGCGGGGTGTGAGGTCCACCGCTGCGGCGGAGGACTAGATCCGGTGGCTTGCCGTGGTTGGGGGGGGCGGGTCGGGGAGGGGAAGGGGAGGGGCTCTAGGGAAGAATGTTGGGGGCAAAGAGGGGAAAACAATGGAGTTACCAAAGCAGCCCTTTTCCGTTCATGTGGTAGGGGTAAAATAGGAATATCGCAGGGCTAAACTTTCGGGTGCGTGATATTTTGATGTGAGCGGGAAGTTTGAAAGCTTTTGGCGCCTAAAATTATAAGTATTCTGCTCTCGTACGGCCGACTATGATATCTTGTCGACAATTTGTTTGTTTTGCACGCAAAAAAATGTGCAAGTTTTGAAAATCAATGTCTCCAACTCGAAACTTAGATTGTCCATTCAATTCAAATATGGATCATTGAGCTACTACAAGCAAATACCATCATACGGTCCAATTCAAATGAAATTCCAAATGTGTTTATCCTAAATATGATGACAAAAGCAAAAATGTGTATGTGTATGAATAAAGTGGATGATTATAAAGTTTGAACATGCCCGTATGTGTATATCTCTAGGTTTGATATATGAATTTGAAATCATGAAATCCCGGCTTAAAAAATGTACCTCCGTTTAAATGAATTACAAAAGCTAATGATGGAGTCGAATTCCAAAATTCCAATCTTAGGTTTGTAATTCTGGTACATCAAGGTATATCACGCATGTTCAAAAGTATCATTATCTCATAGTACAAACTGTGAAACAAATTGATCAACCATGAGTGCACAATATCTCAATTACGGTAAAGTCCCTCAAATATAGACACATCACTCTTTATCTGAAGTCAACCCCCCCACCACACACACACACACACAGAAGTCGTTCTCTCCCCCAAACACCAACACACGAGCACATTAACACCCCTCTCTCTTGTAAAGTCCGGACCCCAACATAGGTCTCTATCACTTTGTCTCTCGGGCATGCACACATCTCTTCCCTCACTCTCTAGGTCTCCCACTATCTCTCATACCCAAGCACACGCACTATGTAGAGTGTATATTTCCCATACACACAATACGTCGCCCCCAAACGTCTATCTCCCTAGTTATGTGGTTCTCGCGCACTCACCTCACACACCACCCCCACTGCAAACAAGCACACTTTGTCTCCTTGTGCACCACTCTCCTCTTTCTATCTCTCCCACATGCGGACCTGCCCCAGCTCCTTCCCTGTATACATATATGTCGTGACTCTTTGCATAGCTCCCTAATGTATAATCGTTCTCGATTTCGCACATTGTTCTCTACACCATCTATTCTAGATCTCTCATGAAGTCCCTATCACACACACGATGACTCGCTTCCCTTGCGTCTCCGTTCATAGGCCAATTTCGGACAACATCAACATTGTCTCCCTATCTATACACCATTTATGGACACAAACAACCCCTATTGACCCCTCTCTTCCTCTCTCTATCTCTATCTCTCTCTCTCTCTCTCTCTCTCTCTCCATCGCTAGCTCTCTCTTTCTCTTGCTCTCACACCCCTCTCCCCCACACACACTCGATGTCTCTTCCAAATAGTCTACTCCCCCCGCCCGCACCTGTGCTATCTCGCTACTACACATGTCACACCATTCCCCCTTCCCTTATACTAGGTTTACATCATCAGTGGTCTCTCTAATCCACATACACTCTCTCCTCTCACACACAAACGCGTGCACAAACACACACAGACACGCACAAACACCCATTTGTAGGGGAACGTAGCAGAAATTCAAAATTTTCTACGCAACACCAAGATCAATCTATGGAGTAATCTAGCAACGAGGGAAGGAGAGTGCATCTACATACCCTTGTAGATCGCTAAGCGGAAGCGTTCAAGTGAACGGGGTTGATGGAGTCGTACTCGTCGTGATCCAAATCACCGATGATCCTAGTGCCGAACGGACGGCACCTCAGCGTTCAACACACGTACAGCCCGGGGACGTCTCCTCCTTCTTGATCCAGCAAGGGGAGAGGAGAAGTTGAGGGAGAGCTCCGTCAGCACGACGGCGTGGTGGTGGTGGAGCTCGTGGTTCTCCGTCAGGGCTTCGCCAAGCACCATGGAGGAGGAGGAGAAGGTAGGAGGAGGGAGGGCTGCGCCAGGGAAGAGGTCACGGCTGCACTCCCACCCCTCCACTATATATAGGGGCAAGGGGAGAGGGGGAGGCATCCTAGGGTTTCCCCTAGGGGGCGGCGGCTAGGCAGATTGGATCTCCCTAGGGAAAATCCTAGGGAGACTTGCCCCCCAAGCCAAGCAGGTGGAGGCTTGCCTCCCAAGCTAGGTGGAGGCGCCCCACCTCCCCAAGTAACGTGGGAAAGGGTGTGGGGGGCGCACCAACCCTTAGTGGGCTGGTTTGCCCCTTCCCCTTTGGCCCATGAGGCCCTCCAACACTTGCCGGGGCTCCCGAAACACCTTTCGGTCATGCTGGCCATAGCCTGGTACCTCCGGAACACGTCCGGACTCCAATACCCTTTGTCCAATATATCGATCTTCACCGCCGGACCATTCCGGAACTCCTCGTGACGTCCGGGATCTCATTCGGGACTCCAAACTACCTTCGGTAACCACATACTATTTCCCATAACAACTCTAGCGTCACCGAACCTTAAGTGTGTAGACCCTACGGGTTCGGGAACCATGCAGACATGACCGAGACACCTCTCCGGCCAATAACCAATAGCGGGATCTGGATACCCATATTGGCTCCCACATGTTCCACGATGATCTCATCAGATGAACCACGATGTCAAGGATTCAATCAATCCCGTATACAATTACCTTTGTCTAGCGGTATTGTACTTGCCCGAGATTCGATCGTCGGTATCGCGATACCTTGTTCAATCTCGTTACCGGCAAGTCTCTTTACTCGTTCCGTAACACATCATCCCGTAATCAACTCCTTGATCACATTGTGCACATTATGATGATGTCCTACCGAGTGGGCCCAGAGATACCTCTCCGTCACACGGAGTGACAAATCCCAGTCTCGATTCGTGCCAACCCAACAGACACTTTCGGAGATACCTGTAGTGTACCTTTATAGTCACCCAGTTACGTTGTGACGTTTGGCACACCCAAAGCATTCCTACGGTATCCGGGAGTTGCACAATCTCATGGTCTAAGGAAATGATACTTGACATTAGAAAAGCTTTAGCATACGAACTACACGATCTTTGTGCTAGGCTTAGGATTGGGTCTTGTCCATCACATCATTCTTCTAATGATGTGATCCCGTTATCAATGACATCCAATGTCCATGGTCAGGAAACCGTAACCATCTATTGATCAACGAGCTAGTTAACTAGAGGCTTGCTAGGGACATGGTGTTGTCTATGTATCCACACATGTATCTGAGTTTCCTATCAATACAATTCTAGCATGGATAATAAACGATTTATCATGAACAAGGAAATACAATAATAACCTATTTATTATTGCCTCTAGGGCATATTTCCAACAGTCTCCCACTTGCACTAGAGTCAATAATCTAGTTCACATCGCCATGTGATTAACATTCACAGGTCACATCGCCATGTGACCAACATCCAAAGAGTTTACTAGAGTTCATAATCTAGTTCACATCACTATGTGATTAACACTCAATGAGTTCTGGGTTTGATCATGTTGCTTGTGAGAGAGGTTTTAGTCAACGGGTCTGCAACATTCAGATCCGTATGTACTTCGCAAATCTCTATGCTATATTTGGAGCCATTTCAAATAACTGTTCTACTTGGAGCTATTCCAAATTGTTGCTCCATTATACGTATCCGGCATCTCTACTCAAAGCTATCCGGATAGGTGTTAAGCTTGCATCGACGTAACTCTTTACGTCGAACTCTTTATCACCTCCATAACCGAGAAACATATCCTTATTCCTCTAAGGATAATCTTGACCGCTATCTGGTGATCTACTCCTAGATCACCTTTGTACCCTCTAGCCAGACATGTGGCAAGGCACATGTCAGGTGCGGTACACAGCATAGCATACTATGGAGCCTATGTCTAAGCATAGGGGACGACCTTCGTCCTTTCTCTCTGTTCTGTAGTGGTCGAGCTTTAAGTCTTAACTTCGTACCTTACAACTCAGGCAAGAACTTCCTTCTTTGATTGATCCATCTTGAACACCTTCAAGATCATGTCAAGGTATGTGCTCATTTGAAAGTACCATTAAGCGTTTTGATCTATCCCTATAGATCTTGGTGCTCAATGTTTAAGCAGCCTAATCCAGGTTTTCCATTGAAAAACACTTTTCAAATAACCCTATATGCTTTCCAAAAATTCTACATTATTTCTGATCATCAATATGTCAACAACATATACTCATCAGAAATGCTATAGTGCTCCCACTCACTTCTTTGGAAATACAAGTTTCTCATAAACTTTGTATAAACCCAAAATCTTTGATCATCTCACCAAAGTGTACATTCCAACTCCGAGATGCTTACTCCAGTCCTTAGAAGGATAGCTGGAGCTTTGCATACTTGTTAGCATCTTTCAGGATCGACAAAATCTTCTGGTTGTATCACATACAACCTTTCCTCAAGAACAAGGAAACAATATTTTGACATCTCATCTGCAAGATTTCATAAATAATGCAGTACCTGCTAATTCCAATAGACTCTTAGCATCGCTACGAGTGAGAAAGTCTCATCGTAGTCAACTCCTTGAACTTGTCGGGAAACACCTTAACGACAAGTCGAGCTTTCTCAATGGTGACACTTACCATCATTGTCTGTCTTCCTTTTAAAATCCATATGTGCCCAACAGCCTTACGACCATCAAGTAGTTCTTTCAAAGTCTACACTTTGTTTTCATACATGGATCCTCTCTCGGATTTTATGGCCTCGAGCCATTTTTCGGAATCCGGGCCCACCATCGCTTCTCCATAGCTCATAGGTTCATCGTTGTCCAACAGCGTGACCTTTTAAGACAGGGTTACCACTTAGAAGTTGTACACACCCTTGTCAACCTATGAGGTTCGATAGTAACTTGATCTGAAGCTCCATGATCATCATCATTAGCTTTCTCTTCAACTGAGGCAGGGGCCACAGAAACATTTTTCCTGTGCTTGCACTACTCTCTGCCTGAAGTAAAGGTTCAACAACCTTATCAAGTTCTATCTTCCTCCCACTCAATTCTTTCGAGAGAAACTTTTCCTCGAGAAAGGACCCGATTCTAGAAACAATCCCTATTGCTTTCGGATCTGAATTAGGAGGTATACCCAACTGTTTTGGGTGTCCTATGAAGATGCATTTTATCCGCTTTGGGTTTGAGCTTATCAACCTGAAACTTTTTCACATAAGCGTCGCAGCCCCAAACTTTTAAGAAACGACAACTCAGGTTTCTCCAAACCATAGTTCAAACGGTTTCGTCTCAACGGAATTACGTGGTGCCCTATTAAAGTGAGTGCGGTTGTCTCTAACGCCTAACCCATGAACGATAGTGGTAATTCGATAAGAGACATCATGGTACGCACCATATCCAATAGGGTGCAACTATGATGTTCGGACACACCATCACACTATGGTGTTCCAGGCGGTATTAGTTGTGAAACAATTTCCACATTGCCAAACTCGTAACTCAGATATTCATTTCTATGATCATATCATAGACATTTTATCCTCTTATCATGAAGATCTTCAACTTCACTCTGAAATTACTTGAACCATTCAATAATTCAGACTTGTGTTTCATCAAGTAAATATACTCAGTATCTACTTAAATCATCTGTGAAGTAAGAATATAACGATGTCCACTGCGTGCCTCAGCACTCATTGGACTGCACACATCAAAATGTGTTACTTCCAACAAGTTGCTATCTTGTTCCATCTTACTGAAAACGAGGCTTTTTCAGTCATCTTGCCCATGTGGTAAGATTTGCATATCTCAAGTGATTCAAAACTAAGTGAGTCCAAACGGTCCATCTTCATGGAGTTTCTTCATGCGTATATACCAATAGACATGGTTCACATTACTCAATCCTTTTCAAAAATGAGTGAATCCAAAGATCCATCAACATGGAGCTTCTTCATGCGTTTTATACCAATATGACTTACACGGCAGTGCCACAAGTAGGTGGTACTATCATTACTATCTTATATCTTTTGGCATGAACATGTGTATCACTATGATCGAGATTCAATAAACCATTCATTTTAGGTGCAAGACCATTGAAGGTATTATTCAAATAAACAGAGTAACTATTATTCTCTTTAAATGAACAACCGTATTGCGATAGACATAATCCAATCATGTCTATGCTCAACGCAAACACCAAATAACAATTATTTAGGTTTAACACCAATCTCGATGGTAGAGGGAGCAAGCGATGCTTGATCATATCAACTTTGGAAACACTTCCAACACATATCGTCAGCTCACCTTTAGCTAGTCTCCGTTTATTCCGTAGCTTTTATTTCGAGTTACTAACACTTAGCAACCGAACCGGTATCTAATACCCTGGTGCTACTAGGAGTACTAGTAAAGTACACATTCACATAATGTATATCCAATATACTTCTATCGACAGCCTTCTCATCTACCAAGTATCTAGGGTAATTCTGCTCCAGTGGCTGTTCCCCTTATTATAGAAGCACTCAGTCTCGGGTTTGGGTTTAACCTTGGGTTTCTCCACTAGAGCAGCAGCTGATTTGCCGTTTCATGAAGTATCCCTTCTTGCCCTGGCCCTTCTTGAAACTAGTGGTTTCACTAACCATCAACAATTGATGCTCCTTCTTGATTTCTACTTTCGCGGTGTCAAACATCGTGAATATTTCAAGGATCATCATATCTATCCCTGATATGTTATAGTTCATCACGAAGCTCTAGCAGCTTGGTGGCAATGACTTTGGAGAAACATCACTATCTTATCTGGAAGATCAACTCCCACTCGATTCAAGTGATTGTTGTACTCAGACAATCTGAGCACAAGCTCAACGATTGAGCTTTTCTCCCTTAGTTTGCAGGCTAAGAAAATCGTCGGAGGTCTTATACCTCTTGACGTGGGCACAAGCCTGAAATCCCAATTTCAGCACTCGAAACATCTCATATGTTCCGCGACATTTCGAAAATGTCTTCGGTGCCTCAATTCTAAACCATTTAACATTACCGAACTATCATGTAGTCATCAAAACGTGTATGTCAGATGTTCGCAACATCCACAGACCACGTTCGAGGTCCAGCACACCGAGCGGTGCATTAAGGACATAAGCCTTCTAGTGTCCGCATAATTGCTACTATCAACTTTCAACTGTATTTTCTCTAGGAACGTATCTAAAACAGTAGAACTAAAGCGCGAGCTACGACATAATTTGCAAAAACCTTTTGACTATGTTCAGGATAAACAAGTTCATCTTATGAACTCCCACTTAGATAGACATCCCTCTAGTCATCTAAGTGATTACATGATCCGAGTCAACTAGGCCGTGTCCGATCATCACGTGAGACGGACTACTCATCATCGGTGAACATCTTCATGTTGATCGTATCTACCATACGACTCATGCTCGACCTTTCGGTCTCTTGTGTTCCGAGGCCATGTCTGTACATGCTAGGCTCGTCAAGTCAACCTAAGTGTTTCGCGTGTGTAAATTTGGCTTACACACGTTGTATGTGAACGTAAGAATCTATCACACCCGATCATCACGTGGTGCTTCGAAACGACGAACTTTCACAACGGTGCACAATTAGGGGGAACACTTTCTTGAAATTTTAATGAGGGATCATCTTATTTACTACCGCCGTTCTAAGCAAATAAGATGTATAAACATGATAAACATCACATGCAATCAAATAGTGACATGATATGGCCATTATCATTTTGCTCCTTTTGATCTCCATCTTCGGGGCTCCATGATCATCATCGTTACCGGCATGACACCATGATCTCCATCATCATGATCTCCATCATCGTGTCTCCATGAAGTTGTCTCGCCAACTATTACTTCTACTACTATGGCTAACGGTTTAGCAATGAAGTAAAGTAATTACATGGTGTTATTCAGTGACACGCAGGTCATACAATAAATAAAGACAACTCCTATGGCTCCTGCCGGTTGTCATACTCATCGACATGCAAGTCGTGACTCCTATTACAAGAACATGATCAATCTCATACATCACATATCATTCATCACATTCTTTTTGGCCATATCACATCACATAGCATACCCTGCAAAAACAAGTTAGACGTCCTCTAATTGTTGTTGCATGTTTTACGTGGCTGCTATGGGTTTCGAGCAAGAACGCATCTTACCTACGCAAAAGCCACAACGGTGATATGCCAATTGCTATTTACCCTTCATAAGGACCCTCTTCATCGAATCCGATCCGACTAAAGTGGGAGAGACAGACACCCGCTAGCCACCTTATGCATCAAGTGCATGTCAGTCGGTGGAACCTGTCTCACGTAAGCGTACGTGTAAGGTTGGTCCGGGCCGCTTCATCCCACAATGCTGCCGAATCAAGATAAGACTAGTAACGGCAAGCAAATTGAACAAATCATCGCCCACAACTACTTTGTGTTCTACTCGTGCATAGAATCTACGCATAGACCTAGCTCATGATGCCACTGTAGGGGAACGTAGCAGAAATTCAAAATTTTCTACGCAACACCAAGATCAATCTATGGAGTAATCTAGCAATGAGGGAAGGAGAGTGCATCTACATACCCTTGTAGATCGCTAAGCAGAAGCGTTCAAGTGAACGGGGTTGATGGAGTCGTACTCGTCGTGATCCAAATCACCGATGATCCTAGTGCCGAACGGACGGCACCTCCGCGTTCAACACACGTACAGCCCGGGGACGTCTCCTCCTTCTTTATCCAGCAAGGGGAGAGGAGAAGTTGAGGGAGAGCTCCGTCAGCACGACGGCGTGGTGGTGGTGGAGCTCGTGGTTCTCCGGCAGGGCTTCGCCAAGCACCATGGAGGAGGAGGAGAAGGTAGGAGGAGGGAGGGCTGCGCCAGGGAAGAGGTCACGGCTGCCCTCCCACCCCTCCACTATATATAGGGGCAAGGGGAGAGGGGGAGGCGTCCTAGGGTTTCCCCTAGGGGGCGGCGGCTAGGCAGATTGGATCTCCCTAGGAAAATCCTAGGGAGACTTGCCCCCCAAGCCAAGCAGGTGGAGGCTTGCCTCCCAAGCCAGGTGGAGGCGCCCCACCTCCCCAAGTAACGTGGGAAAGGGTGTGGGGGAGCACCAACCCTTAGTGGGCTGGTTTGCCCCTTCCCCTTTGGCCCGTGAGGCCCTCCAACACTTGCCGGGGCTCCCGAAACACCTTTCGGTCATGCTGGCCATAGCCTGGTACCTCCGGAACACGTCCGGACTCCAATACCCTTTGTCCAATATATCGATCTTCACCGCCGGACCATTCCGGAACTCCTCGTGACGTCCGGGATCTCATTCGGGACTCCGAACTACCTTCGGTAACCACATACTATTTCCCATAACAACTCTAGCGTCACCGAACCTTAAGTGTGTAGACCCTACGGGTTCGGGAACCATGCAGACATGACCGAGACACCTCTCCGGCCAATAACCAATAGTGGGATCTGGATACCCATATTGGCTCCCACATGTTCCATGATGATCTCATCGGATGAACCACGATGTCAAGGATTCAATCAATCCCGTATACAATTCCCTTTGTCTAGCGGTATTGTACTTGCCCGAGATTCGATCGTCGGTATCGCGATACCTTGCTCAATCTCGTTACCGGCAAGTCTCTTTACTCGTTCCGTAACACATCATCTCGTAATCAACTCCTTGATCACATTGTGCACATTATGATGATGTCCTACCGAGTGGGCCCAGAGATACCTCTCCGTCACACGGAGTGACAAATCCCAGTCTCGATTCGTGCCAACCCAACAGACACTTTCGGAGATACCTGTAGTGTACCTTTATAGTCACCCAGTTACGTTGTGACGTTTGGCACACCCAAAGTATTCCTACGGTATCCGGGAGTTGCACAATCTCATGGTCTAAGGAAATGATACTTGACATTAGAAAAGCTTTAGCATACGAACTACACGATCTTTGTGCTAGGCTTAGGATTGGGTCTTGTCCATCACATCATTCTTCTAATGATGTGATCCCGTTATCAATGACATCCAATGTCTATGGTCAGGAAACCGTAACCATCTATTGATCAACGAGCTAGTTAACTAGAGGCTTGCTAGGGACATGGTGTTGTCTATGTATCCACACATGTATCTGAGTTTCCTAACAATACAATTCTAGCATGGATAATAAACGATTTATCATGAACAAGGAAATATAATAATAACCTATTTATTATTGCCTCTAGGACATATTTCCAACACCATTTACCTGGATCCTCATCTCTCCTCATGTCCGCATGTGTATCTCACACACTCACTCTCTAATTATGTATATGTGTATCCACGTTACACAACACAAAGCCCCATGTACATGTCTCTCTCTATCCTCCACACACATAGACACAAAGAATCTGTTATCATTGCCTCAGTCTCTAACATATCACACACGCACTCTCTCTCTCTCTCTCTCTCTCGCAAACACGCTCAACAAGGGTTTCCCCGTGAATAACTTATCGTCTATTCATGAACAGTCGTGGCAGTACGGCGAACACGAGACGTGAAAAAGAATAAATCTACACGTGCTTAGACCACCTAGTATGACTACTAGGACTAGAGCAAGCCAAAAAGCGCGCCACCGTCACCCCCTCCTTATCGGCGACGGGAAAATTTTCGTTTTACACAGTCGAGAAGTCATTGTGCTAAGGCCCCACATGCCGAGGCATTGAATAGAATGTAGATGCTAGTTTACGGAAGCAAGTATCAATAATACGTTTGTATCTCCATACTTATACTTCTTCTCTTATAAAAAACCGAGTTGGTGATGATGGTACGTGTGCCATCTTGCAATATAGACCATCTGATCTATATCTGACGGATGGAAATTAAACTAAAAGATACCCGCACCCCTCTCCACATTTGCAGACAAGGCCTTCCCTCGTTCATCCTTATCTCCAACAAACCTCATTGTTGAGCAATTAAGAAAGGAAGCCTCTGGAACAAACTGGCCTGGTGGCCGCTGCCGGCGCCGTCAATCCCCATGCCTCCGCTCAGTCCGACCACCAACCACCACCACACCCCACTCCTATTCACCTTATCTCATATTTCTCGAGATATCATTAGTTTTTACACATGGGATTACTCCCGCAAGGGTCAATCACAAGTGTTTTATAAAAAAATGCATCTTGATGTTCCGTGCAATGCACGGATCTCGCTAGTACTCCTACACAAGACTAAGTTGGTGATGCTGGTGTGTCTGCCATCCATCGTTTCTGACCATTAGATCTACATCTAACGATTGTGAGGTAAGTTGTTGCCTTTTCTCACCAACATCCCACTTGTCTACCAATTTGCAGAAAAACCCATAATTAGTATCTTAAAACCAACCACTTCCCTCCCTGACCTCACCAAAACAGCCCAAGGAATATATTCTAATTGAAACATAATATATCTCTAGTGACATATGTATATCAAAATTAGAGTGTTTTGTACCAAGTTTGTGAATAAGTATTATTCTAATTATGATTCGTTGCAACGGACATGAACATTGCTAGTATTTCCAACCATGCATTTCTTTTCCTAGTATTCCATAGTTTCGAGTTTTCCATCAAGATATTAGTCACTCATGGTTGATATTTACTTTCAATCATGTACACATATGCACTATGTAACTAGCCTTGCTTATTGGCTTCCAAAGCTTAAATTTCACTCCTACTTACAATATGTAGAGTATTTAACAAAAAACTACCACTTTGAACTAGCCCTAGGAGGAATCTATTGTACAGAAAATAGCAAAAACATACCTTTCTTAATCCACGCCAAAAACTACCTAGTACTCCTACCGATTAGGTTCATTTAAACCCATTTATGACAGGGTTGGCCCACATGTCCGTGCTGATGAGGCAGCTTAAACCAACACATTTTGTTTGACCGTTGACACGAGGGACCCACATCTGACCTTCTATCCTGTTATTCCCCCTCAAATCATTATTTTTCCTAAACATTACTTCAAACAGTACTGATGCGTGTTCATCGGTGGCGCCGGTGATGAGCGAGTTGGCCGCCGCTCCGCCGGACGGGCCGGACGCCGCGCTGGCCTCCGCATGGGTTGGCAGGCTAGCCCGAGCGTGACTCACGAGCGAGCAAGCCACCGCGCTGGCCTTTGCTTGAGCCATATGGCTGGCCATAGTCGGCGCGCGCGAGCAAGCCGCCGCACTGCCGTGCCAATCTAGCTAGCAAACCTTGCAGACAAGCAGCTGGACGGAGCTATCTTGGCTAGCTAGCGGCCGTGAGCGCCGGACGGAGCTGGTATCCGGGCTGCCGCAACATGGGCTCCGCACCGCCGGCAATTTTGACCTCGCCTTCTGCCGGCGGCGGTAGCTGCGTCCCATGGCCGAGGATGACTAGGTGGACGGGCCGGAGGTAGGAGGTCACTCGAGGATTTTTGTTGGTAAGAGCATGTACAATGGTTGATAAGGTACTCTTATCTTAAGTCTGCCACGTATGCAAGTGGTAGTAGTTTCTTGGCATTTTAGTGGTTTCTTGCATTATTAGAGCAAGTACAATAGAGCTGAGTCAGCAGGCTATAAGAAATAAACTACTACTACATGTTGGCTATAAGATGGGCTGTAGATGACATCGCACTGGCTTATAGCCAGCAGCTGGCTATACTATTAACCATGCTCTTAGGGGTTTCTTGTAAGGAAAAATGTACGTACTACTAGCGACAAAAGACGATTCTAGGTTGCGTTGTACTCCAACGAGTACTACTAGTGGTCGCGGGAGTGTATACCTCGTTTTGTGGGTTCGATCCCGGCCGAACGCACGGCGGCCTTTTAAAAAAAATAGTATACTACTACACTTCGCTGCGAGCCAATATTTTACGCGGGTAGTTTGAGTTTTGAAGTCAAACGGACGTGCGGCCCCACAATCTGGGTGCACTGGATAGCCTAGCCACGTGAACGGGTTTTCCTTCCCAGCATCCCGTGGCTCGCGTTCTCGCCCTAGCCGCACCTCGCTTGCAGCTTGCAGCTAGTAGCATATTTAAACTAGCGCCTCCCAATTAAGCCCGAGGAGCCAAAAAAGCCTGGCGGGGCATTGGGAACTGTGCAATATGGCTCTGTACGTAAAGTGCTCTACTACTACTCTGTAGCTTGTGGCGTTGCATGCATGGACTTCACTCCATTATCGGCTCTACTATAAAAGAAATTCCTCTTGACGTGTTTTTTTGAAACGGAGGCAAAAGCTTTGCTTCATCTCATTCATAAAGAAGGAACTACTAACAAAGTTCGACGAGATCCATTACACCTCCACAAATGGAAGCGAAAAGCCTAGTCTCGTTGTATCAAATAACTCAAATGTTCTGCCCCCGCAGTAAACATCGCTGATAAACAGGCTGCTAGTGTGTGCGTGAGAGGAGCGGCTGAGTAGGCCAGCTACGTGAGAGGAGCGGCTGAATAGAGCACCGAGAGTACCCATTAGGCCACTACGTAGGTGTACTTCCCCTGCATTGATAGTACATCGATGGTTCTAGAGAACAGTAGTACCCTCCACTTCCAACTGTAGCTCCTTGGCCCTGAGATTCAAGAGTTCAAAACTGGTGCACTATACAAGACTAGACTAGAAGTACAGTACATCGCACTACTAGTTGAGAAAAGTAGTACTAGTACTGCTACAGTACGAGTACGTACTCCTCCATCACATAATGTACGACGTTTTTTGACACTAGTTGGCGTGTACAAAAAATGGCAAAAACATACCCAAAATTTCTTAATCCACGCCAAAAACTACTACATAGTGCCAAAAATTTCTTACTAGTGCTATTATTTACAGTATAATGCAATCCCATAACGTTCCATAATGCTAGTACTAGTACTCCATGGTACCAAAAACTACTACCTAGTGCCAAAAATTTCTTACTAGTGCTATTATTTGGAGTAGTAAATAATAGCCTCACCCCTTCGCTGAGGAACGATCTACAGTTGGAAGGGACGAGGCCCTGCGGTTACTACGCTCTTGTCTCCTCCTCGCCAGTTCCCCTCCCCCTGAAGAGAAGGCAGTTCGTCGCCGCTCCCATGGATTCGCCAGGCGGTTCTCCTCCTCGTCGGGCTGGGAGACCTTGGACGACGATTCTCTGGGAGAAATCGCACGCCGCTCCGACGTCCTCACCGCCGCAAGACTCGGTGCTTCCTGCACCAACTTTTTCAAGACGCTGCTTAAACAGGCCTGGGAAAAGGCCATGCTTGTTGGTCTTCCATGCGTCCTCGAGGAGAGGGTTCTTCTATGGGACAATTCTTCGAACAGTCCACCGCTCCGTGGCCATGGTTGCACATTGACTCTGCTAGAGTTGACGACGTTGAGAGGTAGTCGGATTTTGTCCGATGAGCAGGTCAGTAATGGAGTTTGATCATGTAGTACTTAGTTATTCCATTTCCATCCCGTAATTTCTCCGCTGCCCACCGTCTTATATATAGGTCTGGGTCGGTGCCAACGAAGATTGGCTTGCATACCTCCGGCCGGATACCACTATGATTTTGCACAACATCCACAACAGTGCAGCCGTTCTGGTAGACCCCTTCTCCACCATTGGGATCGGCCTTCCAGACTGGCTGGGCAAGAATACGTATGATGATGCCTACATGAGATTGAATAAGATAGCAATTGCGGACCCGCCGACAAAGCGACGCGGCTACGACGATTACTATCTCATCGCGGTGTTCGACATAAGGATTGCCATCAATGCAGGAGGCAGTAACGGCAGAGGCTAGCGCATGTTGGCGGCGGTAGATTTGTACCCCTACACGTTCGAAGATGCCGTGCGCCATCTAGGCCGCATCTTCGCGATGACAAGCCAGGGGACTTGTTTCATCTGGTTGACATCCTATAGTACGGGAGATTACAAACGGAATGCACAAACCACCATTTGCATCCCTAACGGTACTCCATTATTTTGCAGGGACCAGTCATCCCCCGATCAAAATAAGATCGCCGATCCTGGATGTGCATTTGCATCCGCGATTCGGTCTAAACTGGAACCTTGTAGCTGACTTTGGCATATTGGGATCAACTATCTTAGTAGTCGTTACCCATGGTACCACTGATGTGCGACATGGTCACATAATCTACCACGATCGGACCGTCACCATCTACCCAGGCATTCCATTTTTAACCCTCTCGCCTTCTCTTTCATTGTTGTACTAGTAGTATACTTTGTAGTACTAGTAGGAGTACTTTTTACCTTGGAGGACGAGTATAGCTAGCTAGGCCCTTGAAGACTTGAACCCACTAGCTGCCACCATTTTTGTTTTTCCATGTCTTACTATCTCATCCATGTAGCCAAGAGTGGCTATATATAATAAGCCGGTTATTTTACTTCCTGTATACCGGAGTAGTACTATTTTCTGCAAGTATTACTGACCGCCACATTTGAGCACAACATTATTATGCATGGACCTTGACTATGTACATCACCATGTGTCCAGATCTGGGATGCCGCGTGTACCAGATGAATGGCGCCGAGTTCGACCCCCGTGATGCTACGTGGGTGCCGAGGAACACTCTTGGAGAGTACTCGCTTTTCATCGGGGACAGCTACCCCATTGTGAAGCAGATGCCACCTTCCATGCACGACACGGAAGGCCTGCCGTTCATGAAGCATGGTTGTGTCTTCAGTGCGCACCGCCGGATGAATGACATGCTGGGACACGCTATCCCTGATTTATGCCGCTTCAGCTTGGATGAGTCTCCATCGTGTGGAACCGGACTAGAAAGCTACGACAATGATTCCTGTTGCCCACCACTATTGATCGTGCCATCCATGAAGAACACCTGGGACTGGAATCTGGAGGAGGACATGTAGCCCATCTATAACGTGTAAGTGGAGTACGGTAATTGTGAACCGTAGCGCTGTGAATATATGTAGACTAGTCGTGCACAAATTTATTACATGAGTTGGAGATGAACTTGTGTGGCATACTGGCATTTGTCCTTTAGAATTTATTACTAGTAAATGTGTTATGTGTACGTGCAACTTGTGTGGTTGTTGCACCGGCTCCAACACGCTCTTTGAGAAAAAAAGGTGGCACAACTTTGGATATACGTGACGTGGCGGCATTACAGTAGCATCGTTCGCTATAGTTGTACTAGTACACTCCTACTAGGATGACAACTCCTATAAAACCTTCCACTTGGCTCTTTGCCTCTTCGGGAGGTTCAACAGTTCGTACTCGTGTGAACCTTGCACTTGGCTCTTCGCCTCTTCGGAAGGTCCAACAATGATGATACTACAATACAATATGCTTCTGGCAATTTGACACTGATAGAACTGCTGCACGTCCACCGCGAGGGCGAGGGAGAGGGAGAGGGAGAGGGCGCTGTAGTCAAAACCCTCTCCTCGTCCTGCGAACCACCGCGCGCGTGGGTGAGGGAGAGGCGTAGTAAGCAAGCTTCTCCTCGTTCGGCGAGTTGACGGGACACATCAAAGCAGTACTAGTACTAGTAGTAGTAGTAGTCCATACTACATCCTTTCCGACCAATATGGCTTAATTTGAAACGAGAAAAATACACTGGCGGTCAACGTATGTAACAGTACGCTCTTTACGGTCACTATATATAGTTTTGCGGCGATTATGCGATCACTAGCTCATCGTAGAGCACCGTATTGCACCCTACTAACCGGCCACATAGTCGACGTGGCACTTTGTTGACTGGTTAAATTGTCACCTGGTTTTTGGGTCCCACCTGTCAGTTGGCAGAGCGAAGAAATCAGTTAAACAAAACTTTACGCATGCGCGACACGAGTCCAACCCTTGCGCGCGAACCACCCTGGCTGTGTATGTGAGTGCATGCACGTGTCCTCCCTCGGTCTTCCAACAAAGAGTGTACTACATGATGTACATCTACACTTCCAATGCATTTAGCCTTTAATCTAAATCGATATTGATTGACTAGTGCACCGGCTTGTGCTGTAGGTATAGGCTACATGTCTATCCTTAATTACAGCATGCAACGGCCTTCATTTAATCTTCTTATCACAATGGTCACATGCACACATAAGTCTGCTACTTTTGGGCGTTAATTATGCCCTGGTCAATGTGTAAATCTCTAAATGTATAGTCTTTCACGGACGTAGGGAGTAGGTTGAGCACTTGAGTGTTGCATGTTGCATGCATGCATGGGGCTTACTCCCTCCCATTGACATGTTCATATTTCAAGCTTCCTCTATTCCCTCCATATGGTGATACTCCCTCTGTTCCCAAATAGTACGGAGTAAAAGCCTCCCTCTGTTCCCAAATACGGAGTATTTGTCTTTCTACAGATTTCAACAAGTGACTAGGTACGAAGCAAAATGAGTGAAGTAAGCGTAGAGGCATAGGGATACTGTAGAAAGGAAGTCCTCGCGATTCATTTATTCCCCATCTCGTTCAGAGAGAACTATTCAACTAGTCTTCCCAGTGAAGTGACAATACACGCTGCAGCAGATGGGACACATAATTAATAAGCTGAACTAGCGTGTTGGTGTTACTAAATCAGCCTTACCCAGTACTGCCATCATGTTTGCCAGTAGAGCACGCTTCCGCAAATACACCTACGCACCTCTGTCCTCCATTAACTGACATATGGGCCCTGTTGTGGTAGACCCACATGTCATCGGTGTAACTATTTATACTCCGAAGGACGGTATATCCTGCTAGTAGTACTAGTAGAATTGAGATTGAATGCACTTTCTTCCCCGTCTTCCACTCTTCTTCCTCCTCTCTTCCCCATCGTCGGCCGCACACCATTTACCCCCGCTCACTGCTCGCTCGCCGACGCCATCTTCCTTGGTAGCTCACGCGTACCATATCCCCCCGCTCACTGCTCGGCCACACGAGGAGAAGCTACTTCCCTCGCCCGCCCGAATCCACTTCCCCGCTGGCTCGCAGGCACCGAAAAACCCAATGGCAGAACCGACTGACACGCAGAGCCGCGATTGGAATTCCCTCCCCGATGTTCTCTTGGAGCAGATCTGTAGTCGTATGGACCTACTCAGCACCGTCTGTCTGGCCGCATGCTCTGTGTCTTTGTACCGTCAACTCGTCTACAACCAGCTGACTCTTTTCAAGACACCCTGCTTTCTGATGCCCGATCCTCGCAGGTGGCCCAGACACCGACTTGACGATCCTACGGAGGTTGCCGTGGTGCCCCTCGACATGCTACCACTAACCGTCCACCTGTCCTTCATGCGCGGCCACTACTGGGCGGGCATGAAGGCCAACTGGATCGTCCTCATCCACCACACCGGTAGTCTGTGGCGTCTCGTGGATATCTACACCGAGCGAGAGATCACCCTTCCATCATTGGATACCTTCGCCATCGAGCCTCGCGGCCCGCCGGACACTCCTGCCTACTACGCATTGTCGGATTTCGGGTTCCGGCAGACCCTTGAGGTTTGAACACTGGGGTGCGCGTGGAGATTTTGCCTTCTACCTACCTGCACCCCACCGCCTCGCTAAGATCTAAGCTATGGAAAGAACAGCACAAGAGACACATGGTTTATACTAGTTCGGGCCACCATTGTGGTGTAATACCCTACTCTAGTTTGTGGTGTGGTGGATTGCCTCTTGGGCTGATGATAATGAGCAATACAAGGAAGAACAGCCTCGCGAGGGTCTGTTCTTGGCTGGGGCGATGAACTGCTAGGAGGAGTTCAGTCACCCTTCTCTCTCTCTCTCTGTGTGTGTGATGCTAGTCGATCCGATCCCAGCTTGTTTCTGGATTGGCCGATCGCCTCTACCTTGGGGGTGGCTAGTCTTATTTATACGCAAAGGCCCTGGGCCTCTTCCCAAATATTGAGCGGGAAGGGCGCCAACAATTGGCCATTTTGAAGGGGAACATCTGGTACACTTATCCTGACTAAAGTTGGTCCTCGCCTGCCAAAGGCTCTGGTGGTGACGCTGGCTTGGGCTCCACAATGACTTCCTCCCTGCCGTTGGGCTGGTCTTGGTCTCGTTGCACCGAAACGGGTGCCTTTGCTTGATGCTCTCGCCTGCGCTTGCTCCCTTTGCACCAAAGAGGAAAGGAGGACACTGCGCGGGCTGGCGCCCTTGGTCGTCATGGCTTGCGCCACGGGCACCTCGTGAGGTACCCCGCCTTGATCTCTCTGCCTCCTCGCGAGCCAGCCTGATGAGGCCGTGCCTGAGAAAGCTCCGTGTTGTCCGTCCCGCGAGGCTTGGCCCCTCACGAGGGTCTTGGGTCTGTGTTGATGAAGATGGGCCGTGCTGGGCCCCCCTTTGAGCCACGCCGCAGGCCACAGGCAGGCAAGTCTAGGGACCCCCGTTCCCAGAACGCCGACAGTAGCCCCCGGGCCCAAGGCGCGCCCGGACCTGGCCATGCAGGGAGGCGAAAGGGCAAGGGCGAAGTGCCACGGGCCCTAACATCCTGCGGCCTTGGGCGCCGCGTTGCGGTTGATTGGACGTGAGCGTCTCCGCTTCCCCACGACGCCTTGGCAACTGCACGGATCAGACAAGTCCCTGCATGCAAAGCGGGTCATGATTACCTGTGATCGTGGAGGTCGGTGGTTGGCCTTCGCCGGCCATAAGTACGGAACGGCACGCGCCCTTCCAGTCCATCTCTTCTTGCTTCTCCTTATTCCCGGTCCTTGCTCCGTCTTGCTGCGATGGCTCCGATCTGCCGGTTCTCAGCGGCAGAGAAGGGAAAGGCTCCCCGAGAGGAACCAGGCCCGCTCCCGCCGAAGAAGCGGCTCACCCTCTGCCGCCAGGACGAGGGGGCCCATCAGGTGGTGTCGGGGCCCTGGTGCGAGCGGCCACCACCGGGGTTCCCGCTTCCCTTGTACGCCCACATCGAGGGCTCTGAAGGAGTGGATGCCGATCGCCACGGGCGGCGCCGCTGTCGGCGCCGACAGGTCACGAAGGTGTGGGTCGTCCCCCCGGGGTCCACACCGAGGGCTGCTCCCGAGAGTTCGTGCTCCACGCCGCCATGCCTCCTCAGTCTTGGATTCGCCTTCCTTCCTTCTTCGCCTCAATCATCCTGCAGGGAGAACTCCTGGAGCTTTGGCTGCGGCACGCCGGCTGCAGCACCCTCACGACCGAGGCAGAGGTCGCGGTCGTTGCCCCGGGCGAGGTCTTCATGACTCGAGGCTGGGGCGAAATCGCCTGGGTTTGCAGGACAAGAGGCGCCTTCGCGATCCACTTGGAGTACGACGGTGCTTCGGTGATGTTCTTCAAGGTCTTCGATGCGAACGGGCGTCGGCTGGAGTGCTGCCCCGGGAGAGGTGGTCGGGACCCTGCTACGGCGAGGACTGGGCCCGCCGACCGCTCCCTTGGCGGCTCCTCAGGCGGCGGAGGCGGCAGAGGATCCAGCGACTCCAGCGAGCTCTTCGCGACTCCGGAGACGAGCGACGACAGCTACGAGCCCCCGAGCCGGCGCCGCTCCTGGAGCAGGGCGGGCACGTCAGGCCGTCGCCGACTCTGATCTGGATGGGGTTGGCGCGGGTGCTTGACGGCCCACTGCTGATGATGGCGTCTTTTGCAGGGGCACGTGTAGTTAGCGTCCTTTTAGGATCTGTTCCCTGCAAGGAATCAAAGACGCGTCCTGTGGGGGCTTGTAAGGTGCCTGTGATCCTGTTTGTTAATATAACCCTTGTTGTAGAATTGTGCGAGTTACTCATTCCGTCTTAGCTCAGTTCTCCCTTTCGAACCTCACAAGGGCTTGGTGCTCTGCGCCGACAGGTCCCAGTCCCAAGGCGGCTTCAGCCGTCGCTGGTATGCCAGGTCGCGATGCCGTGGTCAAGGCCAGGAGATGAGCGACCCGGGGTCCGGTAAGAGCCCCTGAGTCGCGATGCTCAGGAGGTCCCCTTTGGCGCTCAAGCAGCCGTTGTTCGGTGAGAAAGGAGAGCGGCGTCGCTAACACGGGATTGCATTAGGTGCGGGGACGGTGCCATGGTAGCTGGTGCTTCCGGGTGGTAACTTATCTCGAGAATCAGGGACCGCTCCCTGGTGTGTCGCTGTGTCCGTCCATCGACAGGCGTGAGGTTGCTTGCCGAGGTCCTCGCGTGTCCCTCCCCTCTCTCCTTTGCTCCCCTTTCTGCTCTACTTCCTTGGGTCCCGGCCCTCGAGCGAGTCTCAGTCGTCGCTGGTATGCCAGGTCGCGATGCCGTGGACAAGGCCAGAGGGTGAGGGCTGGAGAGCCAGTAGGAGCCCTGAGTCGCGATGCTCAGGCACCCCCCTTTAACATGCAAGCGGTTCACGCGGATGAGAGTGAAGGAGGCACCACAAGGGCCTCGCCTGACGCAGCTCCTTTAGGAGATCCTGTAGACCCATCATAGAAAGAACGAGGGGTTGCCATGACAATTGACAGTCAGCCGTTGGTTGCTTCCGAGGGGAGATGAGGCACTGAAGGCTTGACGAGGTGGCGCCATGCGGGGCTACCGCGGCCAGAGCTCAGCAATTCAGGTTTGTCGGCGTTGCAGGGACAGACCCATGCGCAAGCGTCGTGCCGTTTTGGGAGCAGCTCTGTCAGTTGGCGTCAGTTGAGTGGGCAACTAGGTCAAACACATTAGCCGCGAAGGAGTGGATTCATTCAAATAGATGCTGGGAAGGCGGACATCACTGGGTCAGGCCCGAGCGACTTGGGGATGATGCAGCCCGAGGGGCGCCCCCAACAAAGTAAGCTAACAACATGAAATGAAAGGGATACATGCCGCAGGGACGGACCCACTGGCCTAGGAATAATGCAACCCTGGGGGGCGCTCCCAGCTGGAAATGAAACTTGAAAGATGTCACCTGATGATGTTGAGGACGAATGAGTGTTGGTGTAGTAGACTCGGTGGGCTGCGGAAGCCGATCCTCACGAGCCCCCAGGCCCAGGGGCCTCGGGAGGCTCCGGAGGCGTTGGAGGCTCCTCGCGGACCATCTCCATCTCCGCCAAGGCTGCGAACCGCCTGGCCTCTTGAGCCTCCGTGATGCCCCTCATGAGGCGCTGGTACGTTGCAGCCGCGTTCGGCAAGCCGTAAGGCATGCGAATGTAGCTACGGGGTGGACCTTCGCAGCGCCCCACTCGCGAGGGCCAGAGGCGCTCCAGAGAGGCGACTCGATTGAGCCCTGGTATGTCGATGCAGACGCGCAGCCCACCATCCTCGCCTGGATGGGGAGCCACAGCTGGTAGGCGGCGGCTGCCTCTCGTGACTCTCGACTCTTGTAGCTCCTGAATGGCCTTGCTGGCAAACTCCTGAGGGTCTGGCCCTCCTTGCCTTACTCCTTCTTGAGGGAAAGGTGCTTCGAAACACGCCTCCGTGTGGTGCCCAAGCGCCTCCCTCATGACCTTAGCCAGGTCGGTGGCCCTCCAGGGGAGAGCCCCCGAGCCCTGCCTGAGGAGGGCACTAGGCGCGCTTTCCTATGCGATGGAAGGAGGTTCCCCCTGGGCAGGCGCGGGCCCTGAGGGGCCTGCCTCCTGAGGGGCTGGGCCGGACGATTTCTTATTCTTGGGGGTGGTCTCAGGAAGCCTCCCGCTTCCGCGATCCGGGTCTTCAAGTGATGCGGCCTGAAAGGCTCGTTCTAGGGAACACACCGCGTCCTTCTCTTCACAGGGCACCGTGATGACTCCACCACTCCCTGGCATCTTGAGGACGTTGTAGCCGTGGTGAGTTACGGCCATGAACTTGGCCAGCGCTGGGTACCCAAGGATGGCGTTGTACGGCAGGAGAATGTGAGCGACGTCGAAGTCGATGAGCTCGATGCGGTAGTTGTCGCGTGCCCCGAAGGTGACAGGGAGGCGGACCTACCCAATCGGGACCGTGGAGCCGTCGGTGACTCCGGAGGAAGGCTTGGTTGGCAGAAGCTGGTTGTAGGTCACTTGGAGATTGTTGAATGTTTCCACGGACAGGACGTTGAGCCCTGCCCCGCCATCGATGAGGGTCCTGGTGACCAGCACGTTGCCAATGATTGGGGAACAAAGCATCGGGAGGACTCCGGCTGTGGCCGCACACTTGAGCTGATCCGCTGAGCTGAACGGATGGCGCACGCCGACCACCTGAGAGGGCGCGTGGCTTCGAGCTTGGGGAGGACTGCATTTACTTCATGGGCGAACTGCTTGAAGATGCGCTGAGAGGCTGGGGCTTGAGCCCCGCCCAGGATGCAGGCGATCGCGCGCGGCTCTTGGAAGCCCCCAGCCCCCTCGTCCTGATGGCGGTCCTCGTTTCTCCTTGGCTGCGGCGGCAGCGGAGGGAGGCCTGCTTTGCCTTGCGGGCGATCCTTGCGAGGCTGATCCCTCTAGTCTCCCTCGCGAGGCGGGTCTTGCCAGCGGTCCTCGCGAGGTCGATCGCGCCACCCTTGGCGCGGGCCGCGGTCTTCCCAGCGCCCTGCGTTCCTTCCTCCTCCTCGACCGTAGCCCTGGTCTCCGCGGTCGGGACGACGGCCGATCCTTCCTTCTCGCACGGCTCGGAGCTCTTGACATTCGTTGGTGTTGTGGGTGTGTAGGTCATGGTACACACAGTACCGACTGCCCTTGGAAGACTCGGGCTGATCTCTGCCCCGCTTGGTGTCTGGTTCTGGCGCGAGCACGGCAGCCCCTTGCGCTTCACATCCTTGGCCTTGGGCTTCTTCTCTTCTGGGTCTGCGGCAGGCAGCTCGAGGAGGGAGAGACGCCCTTCCTCAGCCATGGCGCACTTGGTCGCCAAGTTGAATAGCTCCAAGGAAGTGCACAGGTCCTCATGCATCTCCAGCTCCTCCTTCATCTTGACGTCGCGCACGCCGTCGGAGAAGGCTGAGATGATGGCCTCCTCGGTCACCTTGGGAATCTTGAGGCGTGCGTTGTTGAAGCGCTAGATGTACTTCTGCAGGGTCTCTCCGGGTTGTTGCTTGATGCAGCGCATGTCGCTCACGGCGGGTGGCCGGTCGCGAGTACCTTGGAAGTTGGCGATGAAGCGGGTGGGCATCTCGTCCCAGGAGGAGATCGTGCCTGGAGCCAGGTTCAGGAGCCAGGTGCGGGCCCCGTCCTTGAGCGCCATGGGAAACTAGTTCACCATGACCTTCTCATCTCTGTTGGCAGCTTCAATGCCCAGCTCATAGAGCTGGAGGAACTCCGCAGGGTCGGCCGTGCCGTCGTAACGAGGAGGCACGTCTGGCTTGAACTTGCCGGGCCACGTGACGCTGCGTAGCTTGGTGGTGAAGGCACGGCAGCCTGCTGTGGCCACAGGAGGCCTTGGGTGATGGAGAGCTTGGTCTTCCAGGTCCCCATGCGCTGCAGCTGGGAGCAGCGCGGGGTCTTGACGTGCGGGAGCAGGAGCATGGTCGCGACGTGCTGGAGCAGGGAGCGCCCGGGCAGCTTCTTGCGGGCGAGGGACTTCTTGGCAGCTCTGCTCTTGTCGCGCTGGCACCTGACGGAGCGGGTTCCGCCCAGGGGCCACGCGCCTTGGAGCCAGGGCGCCTTCTTGAGGAGGAGGCGGCTGGGGCGCCCCCGGAGCTTCGTCGCCCGCGAAGGGCGGGGTGCGGTGCAGCGGAAAGGACGACGCAGGAGAGCCCCCTGCGGCGTGGACGAGCTTGGCAACGAGGTCGAGCCATTCTTCGTAGACGTCGTCGACGGGACGGTAGCGCAGGAGCTCGTTTGCCGCGACAAGCACAGCTCGAGCCTCCATGGGTGCGTGGAGCGCGCAGGACGAAGAACCAGCTGGGGTGAGCGAGGGCGTAGCGGTGCGGCCGTCTTGCCGCACAGATGGATGCTGAGACGACGCTTGCTGCTCGTTTCCCGCCGGGCCGGTGGTGGCGTTGATGGCAGGTGACGGGGAACGGCGAGAACGCCCGCCGACAGGAGCCGTCTGGGCGACGCGGGAAGCGAGAGCGGCTCGGCGCTCGGCGCGGGCCCAATGAGCGTCAGACATGGACGCGATGGTCGGAGGAGAACGGGGCGGTGGAAGATGAATTCCGGCGCACCCCTACCTGGCACGCCAAATGTCGGATTTCGGGTTCCGGCAGACCCTTGAGGTTCGAACACTGGGGTGCGCGCGGAGATTTCGCCTTCTACCTACCTGCACCCCACCGCCTCGCTAAGATAGCTATGGAAAGAACAGCACAAGAGAAACAGGGTTTATACTAGTTCGGGCCACCATTGTGGTGTAATACCCTACTCTAGTTTGTGGTGTGGTGGATTGCCTCTTGGGCTGATGATAATGAGCAATACAAGGAAGAACAGCCTCGCGAGGGTCTGTTCTTGGCTGGGGCGATGAACTGCTAGGAGGAGTTCAGTCACCCTTCTCTCTCTCTCTCTCTCTCTCTCTCTCTCTCTCTGTGTGTGTGTGTGTGATGCTACTCGATCCGATCCCAGCTTGTTTCTAGATTGGCCGATCGCCTCTACCCTGGGGGTGTCTAGTCCTATTTATAGGCAAAGGCCCTGGGCCTCTTCCCAAATATTGAGCGGGAAGGGCACCAACAATTGGCCATTTTGAAGGGGAACATCTGGTACACTTATCCCGACTAAAGTTGGTCCTCGCCTGCCAAAGGCTCTGGTGGTGACGCTGGCTTGGGCTCCACAATGACTTCCCCCCTGCCGTTGGGCTGGTCTTGGTCTCGTTGCACCAAAACAGGTGCCTTTGCTTGATGCTCTCGCTTGCGCTTGCTCCCTTTGCACCAAAGAGGAAAGGAGGACACTGCGCGGGCTGGCGCCTGCCTGGCGCCCTTGGTCGTCATGGATTGCGTCACGGGCACCTCGTGAGGTACCCCGCCTTGATCTCTCCGCCTCCTCGCGAGCCAGCCTGATGAGGCCGTGCCTGAGGAAGCTCCGTGTCGTCCGCCCCGCGAGGCTTGGCCCCTCGCGAGGGTCTTGGGTCTGTGTTGATGAAGATGGGACGTGCTGGGCCCCCCTTTGAGCCACGCCGCAGGCAAGCAAGTCTGGGGACCCCCGTTCCCAGAATGCCGACACGCACGAGACGTGTCAAGCTTTTGGCTCGACCTATGTTTGCAGAAAGTTGTAATCTGCGAAGTGCCCACACCATCAGAAGACTACATGGATTACAAGTTCATTGCCTTGTTCAACAAGGGATTAGTCTATCTGGAATCCGGTCGCCATACATGGTTATGGCTCATCATCAATCTTGTTGAGGAAACATTTCTGTCTGATGCTATAGTGTTGGAATCTATCGTCATGTAATTGTTCTATCTCATCTCATCTTTACCTTATGAATACGTCTGCCTGTTCATTTGTTACAAATTTAGAATGCATAGCATGTCTATAACCACATCATTGCTATATGTTCCTCTCATTTCCTAGATTTTTATGACCACACATGTTATTGTTAGAGTTGATATGAGAACAATTGGCATCTAATTATTTTTAGAATACATATTATGAGCATAGCATCATGATTGCTATATGTTACTCTCGTTTACAAGATTTTTATAACAACGCATGTTATTGCTTAGAGTTGATATGAGAACAGTAGTAGTAAGTGCTATGGTGGAATATGAGTAGGCGCTGTCATAGCTGTTTTCCTCTCATTGTTACATGATGTTTGAACCATGACATATTGCTAGAATATGAAAGCCATTGGCTTATTTTTTTAACTTGGGTATGACTATGACCAAGGCATTGCAATTCTCTGTCTATGATATGTGTCACTGTTATAATAATCTTAATTCCACACATACTCTGAACATGATTGTTTATTTTTGTCCTTTTGGTCTCCAATTTGAATTGTTGCAGCAGACGCAAATGCGCTGGCCTTCATGATTCCAGGACCTGGAATCATACCAGCCGATGGGTGGTGGTTTATCGCTCGTTCAGCTGACGGCGGTCATTTGATGCTCATTTGAACGTACCAAATTGACCAAACCATTACATCAAACCACATGCAGTACAATGCGTGGGGCGTTCGTGACATTGATGGCTATGGCTGCTTCGTGTTCGAGAAAGATCCCAACTCTGTTGGGCTAGGCGTATTCAACTGGAGGCGGGTTTACAGCCTCGGCAACCACTCCTTGTTCCTCAGGCTCAATTATTCGATCATCCAACCAATCATCGATCATATCACCGGCAATGATTACTGTGCTATGCAACTTCCATTCGCGAGGGGGGTCTATGTTTACACATCATACCATGGGTTTCATGAATCACCATATCCAGAGATTCGTCGACACAGCTTGTTGCCAGATAATCTTCAGTGCGTGAAAGGCATCAAGCTTCCATGCGATGGATGGCTTTTGCAAACCCGACATGCGGCGATGTGGTTCATGCCAACAGCAAATATGCACAACTTGATTCGTGTTGATATCTAGACTGAGCCATGTATTTTGCTGCTGTAGCACGACCCTCTTTTGTTGGATATTATGTACTGTTGTTAGTTTGAAGCACTACTTTGGTTTGAAGGATAGATACCTTCCTGGGATCAAGTGCATCCTAACTCACCTGCGTAGGATGTACTGATAATGATGATGGATATGCTGTGCAGAAGCCATATATATATCAGTTCGGCTTCAAGTGCATACTTGTTAGTTAAACCTATGTATAAAGTGTGACACTAAATACGACTAGTAAGTAGTACAATAGCAGTACTAGTATACGTCGGTCAAATTATTCATCATGTCCACACATTGAATTGACGTGACAACACGCTGCACGTGAGGTGACACAAGAATCTCGGCGGCGTGTTCGGGTATTCTGGACTTCATATTTGGAGTACCACTTATCTGTCAAAATCTTTCATCGTTCACTTAAAATAGTCGATTGATCATACATTGAGTACCATATAACTGGAATTACCGATGCAAGTCGAAGAAGGATTGGCCCGTGCTACCGGCTGGCGTCAAGTTCGATCCCACGGATTAGGAACTGATCGAGCACCTTGAGGCCAAAGTGAGTGCTGACAGCGCGAGATTTCAGTCTCTCATCGATTTGTTCATACCAACCATCGACAGCGAGCACGACACATGTTACACCCAACCTGAGAAACTTCCAGGTAAGACACCGATCGGCCGTCTACTTGCACAAACATATTCCTTTGTTTATAGCTCTATTTTTCTTTTTAGATGCAGACCTGGTGAAGCAATTACAATTTAACAGTTAATAAAAAGTGAAACAAGTGACTGCAACATGCCAAAGATGTTATGAAAATGCCAACTAGGTACACTAAAACCTGTATTCCACAATACTACAGGTATCACACTGACTGGCCTAAGGAAGCATTTCTTCCAGCGCAATTCCAGGGCGTTCGAAAGGGGCGCGTGGACGCGTCGCAAGATACAGTCGGAGTGCAGCATGCACGCGATGTGGCACAAGACCGGCAATACCTTGCCGGTGATGGTCAACAGCTGGCAGACGGGCAGCAAAAAAGGTTTTGGTGCTGCACACCAACAAGAACTTCGATCAGCAGAGGACCAACTGGGTGATGCACCAGTACCACCTCAGGGACTTGGAGCAAGAGAAGGAGCGGGAGATGGTCCTCTGCAAGATTTTCTACCAGACGAAGACTAGGGCCAGGAGTAAAAAGATTATAAGTTAGTTTGGTATTGGTAGTTGTACTACCTTGTCGTCCGCAAGTTGGTATTGTTGTTACGATCTTTTGGTATGAACTTGCATTTGCTTCCAACCATCATGCCGAGGGTCGACGTGGATATAAATCCGAATCATTTGTTTCGAAACGAATTTTCAGGCACCTGGTTTTCATTTGATGGGTAGCATAAGCACCCGCCGTTCAAATTCCCAGTTCTCCAATTTTTTCGAAACAAGTGCATGCACTTATTATCACGATAAAAAACAATATTCGTGCTGCATCCCAGTTATCAGTCTGTACTTGCAGAATTCTCTCGTTTATTGAGCACGTATATTGTTTCTTCAGGTCGAGCAAGTTTCAACTGGGTTGTAGATTGCCCAGGGTTGTTTTGTTCAGGACCAGCCCATGATGACAACGGGGCACAAAGATCCAGCAGGTATCTACTGGCCTCTGGTCCGCTGTCGGATTTCGGGCTCCGCAAAACCCTTAAGATTCGAACACAGGGGCGTGACGAAGATCTCTCCCACTACACGTCTACCTAGCGCCACGCTCTTCTCCTGGTGGTGGGAATGGAATACAAGCAAGCAAAGAAGTAGAGCACACAAGAGTTTACCTAGGTTCAGGCCACCTTGGGGTGTAAAACCCTATGTCCTGCTTTAGTGGATTGGCCTCGCGAGGGCTCGAGTATGAACAAGTATAGTGGTTTCCTGAGCTCAGGAGGCGAGCTCAAGATGGGTGAGGAAGTGGATGTTCTTGCTCCTTTGCTATGATAAGTCCCAATGGGTTGGTCTCCCCCCTATGCTAGGAATCCTAGCTACTTATATAGACGGCCAGGGTCCTCTTCCCCCGAAATGTTTAGGCGGGAAAGGAATCCCACAACGGCCATTTGAGCGGGAACACAAGGACGCTCCTATCCTGACAAAAGGTGGTCTTCGCCTACAAAGAGGGCAGGCGGTGACGCGGTGGTGGGCTCGGCGATGACAACCTTCCTGCCGTCCTTGCGGTCTTCGGTCTTGTGGCACCAAAGGGGAAACCTTTGTCTCGCCCCTCGGGAACCTGTGCCTGTGCGGTCTCCTTTGCACCGATATGGAAACTGCGCCCGCTGGCGCGCGCTGGCATGGTTCGTCATGGCTTGCGTCACTGCCTCCTCCTGAGGTAACCCTTGCCTTGAGATCTCCGCCCTCCCGAAGTAGCCTAGATGAGGCCACTCTTGGGAGAGGTCTTGGTTGCCCCTCTGGAGCAGCCTAGGTGGGGCCGCTCCCTGAGGAGGTCTTGGTCGTTCTCCTCGCTAGGGCTGGCCCCCTCGCGAGGGTCTTGAGCAGCTGGTCGATCAGCTGGGCCCTACCGGGCCATACCAGGAACATGACATGGGCCGCAGACAGACAAGTCTGGGTACCCTGGTTCCCAGTACGCCGATAGTAGCCCTCGGGCCCAAGGCACGTGCGGAGTTTGCTTCTGGGCGAAGCCTAGCCGAGGACGAAGCGCCGCGGGCCCCAAAGACTACGGGCCAGGCTGGCGCGTGACAGTTGGATAGGACATGACGACTCCACTCCCCACGCAGCCTTGGTAACCGTGTGACTTGATAAAAGAGACTGTCTTCGCCGCACAGGGGTTATTGCTCCCCTTCCTTCTTGCTCAGATCCCCTTCTCCTCCGCCTCCAATCTTCTCGGATCCCTTACCCTCCCCGACGCCTTCAGCAATGGCGAAGAAGGGCAAGGGCGCCGCGCAAGCATTCGGGCCTAGTTCCTCTCCCGTGGCGGCACTAGAGGAGTCTTCTGTCGCCACAGAGGGGGACTACGCGGAAGTCCAGTCCTTCCTGTCAAGCGAGCACAACAAGCATGGCCTAACGAAGATCCTGGTCGGGTCGGCCACTGCGCCGGCCTTGACGACGACCTGCTACCCCTTCTTCCTCCACAGCATCTCCGTTGGGCTTGTGCCGCCCTTCTCTGAATTCTTCTACGCCATCTTGGACCACTACCAGGTGCACGCCCTTCATATCCAACCTCGCTCCCTCCTCGTCTTGTTGATGTTCGCCTTCTATTGCGAGGCATTCGTGGGGGTGAGGCCGACTGTCGCCCTCTTCCGCCACCTCGTCACCGTCCGGATGTACGAGGAGGGCCCGTGCTCGGCGTGCATCTCCTTCGTCTTTCAGCACAAGGGATGCTGATTCATGAAGGCGGTGAAGAAGATAGACACCCATCGGAGGAGATGGGTCTATCTGGACGCTCAGCGCACGCACCCGTTGCTATCGCTGCCTACCGCCCGTCCGCGGAAGCGCGCCTGCTGGAGCCATGTGAAGATTGCTGATCCCGAGGCTGGGCCCGTCTTGGCAAGGATTGAGGCCGATATGGCCTTGAGACTCGAGGGGGGACAGAACATGAAGGAGTTCCTGAGGCAGCGCCTGGCGCCACTCCAGGCACACTCATGTCCCATGTGGGAGCTAATGGGGGATGACGACAAGCTCCGACTATGCTCGAGGATGCTGCCCTCTTCTGATCTGGACCTCACCTCAAGCATTCTCTTGGAGACGATGCCTGTGGACCTTTTGGTGGCGCACCTGCTGCTGTACCGTCATCCCGACAAGGCCGAGCAGTTGAAGGCCGTGTCGGGCTATGTCGAGGTGGCCGCGCCTGCTCTGGCCACGGTTGACGTGTCTTCTGGTGGCGAAGAGGAGAGCGAGGAGGAGGATGAAGACTCTGAGAAAGCCCTCGGGGACCTGGACCTGAATCTTGATGACGCCTCCTCCGCGGAGTCCGTTGAGGAGCTGCCGCCGAGGGCTGGAGTCACTGGGCAGCCGAAGGTCGTCACCCCATGTCGATCTGGACGCTCTTCGTCCGGAGGAGGCGACACAGCGACTCCCGGGCGGAGCTCTGCCCGGCAAGGCCAGCGGCCACTGTTGTGCCCAAATCTTTGGCCTCGCGTCTTGCCAACATTCCGGGCAGCGGCGTGCCCCCGATGAAGGAAGCCGCTGCCGATCTGCTGGTGAAGAGGAGGGTGCGCCAGGCCTCTAACGCGTGAATGCAGGTTCTTCCGTTGTTCTATTGCCCGTTGCAGTTCTGACATGCGTTTCTTGATGCAGTAGCATTGACGGCGTGCTGAAGAAGATGAAGGGAGGGGCCACTTCTCGAAGTCCCGCCCCTCCTGCTGCTGCTGCCGCTGCCGCCGTGGTGCCACACGCCTTAGCCAGCCAAACTGCTGAGCGCGCGGTGGCGACGCCTCCAGTGGACTCCGTTGTAGCTCCTCGTGAGGGCCAAGTGACCCATACTGCCGTCATGCCCGCGAAGGGACCGGGAGCCCCCAAGCCCTCAGCCGAGCAGGCGGTCATGGTGGCGCCTCCTCGTCAGCAGGTGAGGTCTGGTCCCGAGGCCTTGGAGGCGGCCTTCGCTGCGCTGAACCAGCTCCGCGTTATCTTTCGGGACGGTGATGACCGTGCGGTGGACGCCCACTTGGGCCTACTCTCGGGGTGGCTGCAAGCGGAGGAGTCCGTGCAGGCCACCTGGAGTAAGGCTTCGGTGGCCATCGCCGAGGGTCGGGAGGAGGTTGCCTCGGCTGCACGGGCGCGGGAGACCGCGGAAGCCTAGGCAGCGTCCTCAGAGAGGCGTCGTCAGGAGGCGGAAGACGAACTTAAGACCCTCCGTGAGGAGAGCGCGAAGCACGCCCTGGAGCTTGAGAGGTTAGAGAAGGAGCTCCAGGGCGAGAAGGCCGAGACATCGCGGTTGCAGAAGGAGCAGCTCGCCGACCGCGCGAGCCTGAAGAAGCTGAAGACAGAGGCCGAGGAAGCCAAGGCGTCCCAAGCCAAGCGCGAGGGCAAGCTGAAGGCTAGGGAGGACGCCCTGGCAGCCTTGGAGAAGACGGCGACGGTGGGCCGTGAGGCCCTCGCCGCCTTCGAGCTCGAGGCCCGCAGGCTGCTGCAGATCGCCTACGGGGAGGGGTTCGAAGAGCCGCCGGCCACCCCGGAGGATGGCGCCACTGGGCTCCTAGCTGCGCTCGTGAAGGCCCTGGGCGATGTGGCATCTGCAATCGGTCAGTTAGCTGATACCGAGGGCCGATCGCTTCTTACCTCTGCCTTGGCATAGGTGTGCGGCCATCTCTTCCTTCGTGACCCCAGTTTCGACCTGGCCACGCTATCCCAGCCGCTGGCCACGAGCCTGGGGGGCGCGGCTGCTGAGTGTGTGGCGGAGAAGGTCAAAGAGCTGGTGGAGGCGTTCCTTCCGGCTGCTGCTGATGCGTCTGAAGAGGCGAAAGATGATGCCGGCTCGTCCGGTGATGCCTGACCTGTTCCTGCTGAGGAGAATGCGAGTGCCTCGGGGAGGCATGAGACTTGTTTGATTTTGATGAACTTGAGCTTATTGTAATAGCTAGGCTTTGAATTCTGTGATTTCCGTGCTTGCTTCCATTCATGTTTTCTTAAGTGCTCTGCGTCGGCAGGGCCCAGCCCGGCGCATACCTCGATCGCCATTGAGCCCTCCGGGTCACCAGGGCAGGCTCAAGGAATGAGGGGCTACGTGACTAGTGAGGCCCCTAGGTCGCGATGCCCAGGGGGCCCACTTAACGCTCAAGCGACCCATTTGCGTTCTGCATCGGCAGGGCCCAGCCCCGCGCATACCTCGACCGCCGTTGAGCACCGGGCCCAAGGAGTGAGGGGCTACGTGACTAGTGAGGCCCCTGGGTCACGATGCCCAGGGGCCCCCTTGACGTATGAACGACTCTCATGAGGGAGAACGAGCACCATACCTTGCTCACGAGCCTTCGCCTAGGATGGGGGCGCGAGAAAGCCAGGTGTATGGGCACCTAGTAGGGTGGCGTCTGCCAGGCGTGACCTGAGCATAGCCCCCGTGCCTAGCCCCCCTCGCGATACCCTTCCAAGAAGAAGTTGTGAGCGTCATGAGCTGAAAAGCTCCGTGAGGTTGGTGCGACCACTAGGGGCCGCCCTTAGTTGTTTATAACTAGCGCGGAGCATAGAGTTACCACACTTGCGCGGAGTGTGGGCATAACCGCTCCTCGGTCATATCGGCCAGCGCGGAGCTTGGTGCTTCCACTGGTTCGTGGGCACAACCGCTCCTCGGTCTTGCCAGCGCGGAGCTAAGCACTTCCACTGGATCGTGGGAGGGGAGCCTCCACCGGAAGAGACTCCCGGGCGTGTACAGCCCGTCCGGACACGTGGCTTGCACGGCGGGACAGCCAGGGTGTATATGGGCCCTCCTCAGGACGAGCTGAACGACTCTGAGGAAGTTCTCGCGAGCTTACGCATCACTCACGAGACCCTACCCTGAGGCGGGTTGCGCCTAAGTCTTCTTCTGCAAAATGTGAAAAGAGATGGGTTGCCTAGACCGACGCCGAATGCATCTCTAGAGTGCATTGCATGAGAAGGCCGCAGCACCAACGAACCCTGGAGGTGACGTTAGCGGGACGAGCCCGTAAGACAGAGCTCAGCTGCTGGATTTATCGACGCTGTAGGGACGGACCCGAGCACAGATGTCGTGCCCACTCTTCTCATGCTATAGTCCAAAAGATAAACAACTGACGCGCGGTTCCCACGGGAGTGAGGCACCTGCCACGGGCCCCTACTTACCCACCAACGATTAGCCCATGCGAGAACAATGCACCAAGGACCACGGGAGGTGACGTCACGGGAATGGCTCGCGAGACAGAGCTCAGCCCTTGGGTTTAGTGATGCTACAGGGACGGACCCGAGCACAGACGCCGTGCCAGTCCTTAATCATGGGGCGGTCGTGGATGGGCTCACAAGGGCTCATGACTTAGTGGCGGTGAGGGTGCCAACCATATAGATAATGCGAAAGGAAGCAACCAGTTCTGATTCATGCACAAAAAGAGACAGTTGTGGGGGTAAGCCCCCAGCAGCTCGAGGATGATGCAGCCCGAGGGGCACCCTCGACGGAATACCTGAGACATCACCTGGTACTTGCCGCTGAAGAGGAATTGAGGTAGCTGGAGACACGAGCCATGCGGGTTGCTCCTGAGGAGAGCCGAGCTCCCAAGGCCCAGGGGCTCCGGAGGCCCTCAGCGGTCGCGGGGGTCCTGGTCCTGATCCGTCAGGACCGCCTGGCGCTAAGCCTCCTGAGCCCCCACGGCCTGTTGTACGAAGTGCTGGTATGTGGCGGCTGCATTGCGGAGGCCAGAGGGGAAGGCCCTCCTCCAGCCGACCGCCATCGGCAGAAAGAGGCCCTGGGCGGCAGCCCTATTGAGGCTCGGGATGTAGATGCAAACGCGAAAATGGTTGCTTGGGTCTTGAGTCGGTGGGTAAGGTTCCTTGGTGGCTTGGTCGATGGGGTCCTGAGCCCCCAGCGTTTTGAGGCTCACGCTGGGCTCCGTCGGAGCCCTCGATCGCCACAGTCTGGTAGGCGCACTCCAGAGAACGTATTGCTTCCTTCTCGTCGCAGGCGATCATGATGACTCCGCCGCTTCCAGGCATCTTGAGGACGTTATAGCCGTGATGGGTCGCCGCCATAAACTTGGAGAGGGCCGGATACCCTAGGATGGCGTTGTACGGGAGGTTGATGTTGGCGAGGTCGAAGTCGATGAGCTCGGTGTGGTAGTTGTCGCGGTTGCCGAAGGTGACGGGGAGGCGGACCTGCCCCATCGGGAGGGTGGAGCCATTCGTGACTCCGTAAAATGGCTTGGTCGGGCGCAGCTGATCGTAGGGTACTTGAAGAGTCTCGAAGATCTGGACGGAGAGGACATTGAGCCCTGCCCCACCATCGATGAGGGTCTTGGTCACGCCGACATTACTGATGGTCGGGGTGTAGAGCATCGGGAGAGTGCTTGGCGCGGCGGTGTACCTGAGCTGATCCTTGGGGTCGAAGGCGATGATTTGCTTGTCCTACCTGAGGTTGTGCGCCGCGTCAGGCCTGGGGAGCGCCGCGTTCACCTCACGAGCGAACTGCTTGAAGATGCGGTGAGAAGCCAGAGCGTGGGCTCCTCCCAGAATGCATGCTATCCCGCGTGGCTCCTGGAAGCCCCCCGCTTCGTATCCCTGGCGGTCGTCATCATTCCTTCTTGGCGGTGGTGGCAGCGGAGGCCGGCCCGCGTTGCCCTGAGGGCGACCCTCACGAGGCTGGTCCAGCCAGGGGGCGTCACGAGGCTGCTCCTGCCAGCGGTCTTCACGAGGCTGATCACGCCATCCTTGGCGCGAGTTCCTGCCGTCCCAGCATCCTCCGCCATGGCCTCCCCCGCGGCCGTAGCCATGGTTGTCGCGCTCAGGGCGCTACCCGCCGCGCCCGCCGCGCATCGCCTTGAGATCTTGGTAGTCATTGGCGTTATGGCTATGGACATCATGGAAGACGTAGTACGGACGGTTGTCTCTTGGAGGGTCGTTGTAGCCACAGCCGCGCTTCACTTCTGGCTCCACGGCCAGCACGACAGGTCCCTTGTGCTTGGCTTCCTTGGCCTTGGTCTTCTTGTCGTCGGCTTCCGCCCCAGGCAGTTCCAGGAGGGAGAGGCGGCCTTCCTCTGCCCTGGCGCACTTTGCCGCGAGATTGAACATCTTGAGGGCCGTGCACAGGTCCTCGTGGATGGCAAGCTCCTCCTTCATCCTGACGTCACGGACACCGTCAGAGAACACCGAGATGATGACCTCGTCGGAGACCCTGGGGATGTTGAGGCGCACGGTGTTGAAGCATTGGATGTACTTCTGCAGGGTCTCCCAAGGCTGCTGCTTCACGCGGTGTAGGTCTGCGGCCGCTGGAGCTCGGTCGCGGGTACCTTGGAAGTTAGCGATGAAGCGCTCACGAAGCTCCTCCCAAGAAGAGATGGATCCTGGAGGAAGGTTCAGGAGGCAGGAGCGCGCACCGTCATGGGGAACTAGTTCGCCATGACCTTCTCGGTGCCGTTCGCCGCCTCAATGCTGAGCTCGTAGAGCTGGAGGAACTCCGCTGGGTTGGCGGTGCCGTCGTAACACGGAGGCAGGTCCGGCTTGAACTTGCCGGGCCAGACGAGGCACCGTAGCTCAGGAGCTAGGGCGCGGCATCCAGCCACACTCATGATTGCTGGCGCCCCCTGCGCCTGCGGTGCTGGATCTTGGGGTGCGGGAGCCACCACCTCTTGTGGGGCGCGGTTCTGGTGCTGCTGAGCGGGGAGCACGCGCGGTTCTGCCTGGGGGCGCGGGACCACCTGGCAGCTCTCCTCGTCGCGCGCGGGGGCCCTGTGGGGCTGTTCGCGCCATGGAGCCTCGCGCCTGAGCCCCTGGCCGACGCCGCGTGGTGGAAGTGGGGGCAGAGCGCCGTGGTCTTCGTTCCCCACCATGGGCGACGGAGGGCGAGAGGAATGGGTCGGTGCGGGCGCCTGCCCGGCGGCGTTGACGAGCTGGGTGATGCGGTGGAGCCATTCGTCGTAGAGGTCGTCCGTCGGACCGTAGCGTAAGAACTCCCGCGCCATCGGTAGCGCAGGCTGCTAGTAGACCGGCCCACGGCGGACCAGCGAGGACGACGCCGCGGCCGGCGAAGGTGACGGGCTCGCCGTCCGGCCTTCGCGCCGCACGGACAGCGGCAGCGACGAGTCTTGCTGCTCGTGAACGGCCGGGTCCGTGGTCGCGTTGGCGACCGGCGAGTTGGGGCGGAGTGGTGCGCCGTTACCCGCGGGCGCCGTCTGAGCGACGTTGGCGGCGCGGCGGGCGGCGCGTGCTCGGTGAGTGTCCACCATGGCGGTGAAACAAGGTCGACGGAGAAGAGCGGAGCGAGGTCGTCGGAGAAGCGAGATTTCGACATGCCCCCTACCTGGCGCGCCAAATGTCGGACTTCGGTCTCTGCAAAACCCTTAAGATTCGAACACAGGGGTGTGACGAAGATCTCTCCCACTACACATCTACCTAGCGCCACGCTCTTCTCCTGGTGGTGGGAATGGAATGGAAGCAAGCAAACAAGTAGAGCACACAAGAGTTTACCAAGGTTCAAGCCACCTTGTGGTGTAAAACCCTACGTCCTGCTTTAGTGGATTGGCCTCGCGAGGGCTCGAGTATGAACAAGTACAGTGGTTCCCTGAGCTCAGGAGGCGAGCTCAAGATGGGTTAGGAAGCGGATGTTCTTGATCCTTTGCTATGCTAAGTCCCAATGGGTTGGTCCCCCCCCCTATGCTAGGAACCCTAGCTACTTATATAGACGGCCAGGGTCCTCTTCCCCCAAAATGTTTAGGCGGGAAAAGAATCCCACAATGGCCATTTGAGCGGGAACACAAGGACGCTCCTATCCTGACAAAAGGTGGTATTCGCCTGCAAAGAGGGCAGGCGGTGATGCGGTGGTGGGCTCGGCGATGACATCCTTCCTGCCATCCTTGCGGTCTTCGGTCTTGTTGCACCAAAGGGGAAAACTTTGTCTCGCCCCTCGGGAACCTGCGCCTGTGCGGTCTCCTTTGCACCGATATGGAAACTGCACGCGCTGGCGCGCGCTGGCATGGTTTATCATGGCTTGCGTCACTTCCTCCTCCTGAGGCAGCCCTTGCCTTGAGATCTCCGCCCTCCTGAAGCAGCCTAGCTGAGGCCACTCTTGGGAGAGGTCTTGGTTGCCCCTCTGGAGCAGCCTAGGTGAGGCCGCTCCCTGAGGAGGTCTTGGTCATTCTCCTCGCTAGGGCTGGCCCCCTCGCGAGGGTCTTGAGCAGCTGGTTGATCAGCTGGGCCCTACCGGGCCGTACCAGGAACGCGACGTGGGCCGCAGACAGGCAAGTCTGGGTACCCTGGTTCCCAGTACGCCGCCACCCGCCAACGTTAGTTATATTTTGTCTTACAACATCGGCATGCAGTTTTTTTACTGAATCAAACACACAGCCCAGTTCTATTTTCCTCTTGAAACGCATGTCCTACATCCGTTTTCGAACCTCTACCTATAGTTTTACTAGTTCATATACACGTATCATTATATTGAAACCGCATAAAATTCCCTTTTCATATTTACATCCTTTTTTCTGTTTTTTCCCACCCAGCGCTGATTTTTTGACCACTGGTTTTCCCTTAAACCAACTAAATTGTCCCACGTCTTATTTGCTTACAAAAACAAAATAATTTTTTTGGAAAGTCAATAAGTTCTTAAAAAAATGTTTATCATTTCAGGATTACAACAGTTCGGACTCAACCGAAATATACAAAATAAGGTTGGACTTTTTGACCGTGGTCCTGGGCAGAAAATGGGCTGTAATAAATTACTTAAGAATTAGCAAATGGGCTGCAAATTATAAAAAATGGCAAATGGGCTTTATGTTGTCTACCACAGATTTGGAGGCTGACTTGTGGGCCTACTAAGTTCATGCATACACAAGGTTTCTCAAAAAAGAAACTTAGTCAACAATCGACTCTACCAGCGTCAGACCGTTAGATGTCAATCTAACGACAATCGTGCTTCTTCACTCTCTAATCTTCCTGCCCCAGCCGCCCAAACCAGCGCCGTCGGAACCGCCTGCTCCCGCCTCCCGTGGCCGGCAGTGCTGTCGGGAAGGCCTCACGGCCCCATCATACTCGCATCCCTCGCTTGTCTATCCCTATACTCACCCACACCTCCTGTTATTTTCCGGCGATGGCAGCCGAACCAGTCAACCCTCGTACTCTCCACCGCGTGGGAAGCCACTGTCGTGTCTTCCCCGGCTCCGTGTCGTTCCCTTCGTAGGCCTCGCCGTCGTCCACCGTCCTAGTGCTCTCGGCGCGGCGTGGTCAACGATGTCCATCCAATGACCGTAGTGCTTCTTCAACCTCTGGTCTTCTTGCCCCAGCCGCCCAAAGCAGTGCCGGTCGTGCCGCATGCTCATGCCTCCCGTGGCCGGCTGTGCTGCCGCGGAGGCCTCACCGTCTCCATACTACTCCCACCGCTGGCCAGGCCATCCCTCCACTCACCCACTCCCCCTGTTATTCTGCGGCGACGACAGCCTCACACCGCAGCCGAATCAGTGAACGCTCGTACTCCTCTCCGCGTGGGCATCCACTGCCGCGTCTTCCCCGGCTCTGCGTCGTCCCCTTCCTAGGCCTCGCCGTCGTCCACCGCCGTGGTGCTCTCGGCGCGGCGTGGTCAATGTGGTCAATGACCGACTTCCATCAGAAGAGTACTGTACGTGGAGAGGCTGACAGCTGGGTCCATGGCAGCCGCAAGGAAGTGCCTCCTTATTACGCAGAAAATAATTATTCCTCCACCTGACAGCGGGGACCCACCGGACGGGCCACCAGTATTTTGCGAAAAAAATCGTTTCCCCCTGACTGCTGGGACCCACCGGACGGGCCAGCGTATTTCGCGAAAAAACGTTCCCTCCGCTGTCAGCTCAGACCCACCGGAAGTGCCTCCTTATTACGCACAAAAAAACGAATACTCCCCCGGCTAGCTGGGACCTACCTTGCTCGGAGGCTGACTTGTGGGCCTACTAAGTTGACGGGGACGAAGGGCTTTGTCAACTTAGTCAATATGAACGATTCTAGCTCCAGTGACCGTACGATGTCCATCCAACGACCGTAGTGCTTCTTCAACCTCTGGTCTTCTTGCTCCAGCTGCCCAAAGCAGCACCGGTCGTGCCGCATGCTCCTGCCTCCCGTGGCCGGCTGTGCTGCCGCAGAGGCCTCACCGCCCCTACTATTCCCACCGCTGGCCAGGCCCTGCGGCGACGGCAGCCACACACCGCAGCCGAACCAGTGAGCCCTCGTAGTCCTCTCCGCGCGGGCTTCCACTTCCGCGTCGTCCCCTTCCTAGGCCTCGCTGTCGTCCACCGCCGTGGTGCTCTTCGCGCGGCGTGGTCAACGTGGTCAAGGAACGAATTTCATCGGAAGAGTACTGTACGTGGAGAGGCTGACAGCTGGGTCCATGGCCACAGCCCAGTTTTTTTGTGATTTGCCAAGTAAGTCGCTTTGTCAGGCCGGTTGGGTTGCAAATCTTTCAAGACGAGGAGAGCTTTCATTCGGCTGGCCGAGAAAATGGCCCATCAGTAATGAGAAATGGGTTGTACATTTTTAAAACACATCAAACCGGCAATTAGTTTCAAATATCTTTTTTTTTCATTTCAAGATTTTAAATTTCATTAATTTTTATGCGTGGAGAATTTGTTGGATTTTATATTGATATACATTTATTTTTAAAATCAGTTTGAATGTGAGTCGAAATTTCGGGATTAAAAACAGTTCAGACCGCACCGAAATATGCAAAAATTCGTATAATTTTTTAACCGTTGCCACAATATGGGCTGTAATGCTAACAAAAAGAATATGGGCTCCAAAAAAACCTTAAGAATTAGAAAATGGGCTATGAATTATTATAAATGATGGTAGATGGGTTGTATGCTGTTTTCCACAGATTTGAGGCTTTCCTAAAAAAGGTTGACACACAAGCACTGACTGTTGAATGTCCAACCAACGGCCGTCGTGCTTCTTCAATCTCTGCTCTTCCTGCTCCAGCCGCTCAAACAAGCGCCGGCGGGACTGCCTGCTCCCTCCTCCTCGCGGCCGGCTGTGCTACCGTGCAGGCCTCACTGCCCGACCATACTCCCATCGCTGGCCTAGCCATCCCTCTACTCACCCACACCTGCTGTTATTCTCCGGCGACGGCAGACGAACCAGTAAACCCTCATACAGTCGTACTCCCCTCCGCGTGGGAAACAACTGCCGTGTCTTCCCTGCCTCTGTGTCGTCCCCTTCCTAGGCCTCGCCGTTGTCCACCGCCCTGGTGCTCTCAGCGCGGCGTGGTCAACATGGTCAAGGAACGACTTCCATCGGACGTGGACTGTACGTGGAGAGGCTGACAGCTGGGTCCACGGCCAGAGCAAGGAAGTGCCTCCTTATTACGCGGAAAATAATGATTCCTCCACCTGACAGCTGGCACCCACCAGACGGGCCACTGTATTTTGCGAAAAAAATGTTTCCCCCTGACTGCTGGGACCCACCAGCTACATCTTCGCACGCAAGGAAGTGCGTCCAGAAAAAAATGATTCGCCCCCTGACTGCTGGGACCCACCAGCTACATCTTCACAGGCAAGGAAGTGCGTCCGGGCAAAAAAACGATTCGCCCCCTGACTGCTGGGACCCACCAGCTACATCTTCGCAGGCAAGGAAGTGCCTGACAGTCAGGACCCACCTGGTCGAAGCGTACGTAGCGTTGTCATTTTGGTCGCGAACGTGTACGTACATACTGGTTGATGTAGAGGCACGCACGTGTCGTAGTAGAGGCGCACACGTGTCGTAGTAGAGGCGCGCACGTAGCATGTACGCGTACGTACAGCGGCCAGGGTGCAAGAAAGAAAATACGGCCACGTACGTGTACATACGGGCGAGGTCTCGAACGCCTACTCGCGCATACGTACGGCCAGGGTTCGTGTACATGGCTGGGTCGGAACGGAGTAACAGCGTGTCGTCGTGTTCATGGGAGGCAACGGAATGCGTCGTGTTCATGGGGAGGCAACGAAATGCGTCGTGTTCATGGGGAGGCAACGGAATGCGTCGTGTTCATGGGGAGGCAACAGAATGCGTCGTGTTCATCGGGAGGGCTTGGACGGAACAGGCGATGGAAACGAGGCCTGGCGTACTGCGGAACGGAGGAAACGGCCTTGTGTTCGACCGGCCACATTCGAAACGGGATCCTGTTCATCAGGAGGGGTCTGGCGTACCGCAAAACGGAGGAAACGGACCTCCTACGGTCGAGACGGGGGTCCTGCTGATCGGGAGGGGTGTGGCGTACCCCAAAACGGAGGAAAGAGACTTGTGTTAGAGCGCTACGGTCGAAACGGGGGTCCTATTCATCAAGAGGGGTGTGGCGTACCACAAAACGGCACTCCACGAGATACTGTTCATCTCCACCATCGACAACCTCTAGCCTCCACGCGCTACTGTTCATCCACAGTCGACCTCCTCCAGCCTCCACCTGCGACTGTTCATCCATGGGCTCCTCTTCATCCAGCCTCCACCGCGCGCTACTCCACCGACTACTGTTCAACCAGCCCTCTCCACGGGCTCCTGTTCAACCACCCCTCCACGGGCTACTGTTCTTCCTGCCCTCCATCGTCTACTGTTCATCCAGCCCACCACACCACGGGGTCCTGTTCATCTAGAGGCAACGCCACCGCTCACTGTTCATCCAAACCCCCCGCAATGCTCACTGTTCATCCCATCGATCGGCTTCAGTTAGCAGCAGTAGCGAAGAAATCGCTCGATCGGGTTCAGTTAACAGCCATCGATCGATCGCTCGGGTTCAGTAACGCGTAGCCTGCAGTGCAATCGCTCGGGTTCAGTTAGAGCCCAACGCCTCGCTCTGGTTCAGTTAGAGCCAACGCCTCGCAAACACGCGCGTACGTGTACGAGAGAAGCGCGCATCGCTCGGCCCCCGACCTCCCACCGTAACCGGGAACTCCCCGAAATTTTCCTCCCCCTCGCTTCTACCACGGTTTTTTCCGTCATGGACGGCCCAAAGAATGTCATGCAGCTGCGTCTCCGGCCCGCCCAGGATGAAAAGCCCATTTTCCGTCATGATTTTTTGTCATAGAAGTAGGAGCCCACCACATATATGATGATACCGGGTTTTATCACAATTATCGTCATAGAAGTGTCATATGTATGACAAATTTTTTTTTCGTTCGGCCCAAAATGTCACGGATGTGTCTTTTTTTTGTAGTGATTTGAGGGAGAGGCATAAGCTAACATACTTTATCTACTTGGATCATACGCACTTATGATTGGAACTCTAGCAAGCATTCGCAACTACTAAAGATCATTAAGGTAAAACCCAACCATAGCATTAAAGTATCAAGTCCCCTTTATCCCATACGCAAACAACCTACTTACTCGGGTCTGTGCTTCTGTCACTCACGCCACCCACCATAAGCAAATCATGAACATATTGCAAACCCTACAGTGGGAATCCCTCATGCTTGCGCGACATGGAGAGCACCATAGGACAGCACCAATAATAAAACATGCAACTCAAACCAATCACGATCATCAAATAGCCCATAGGACAAAACAGATCTACTCAAACATCATAGGATAGCCATACATCATTGGGAAATAATATATAGCGTTGAGCATCATGTTTAAGTAGAGATTACAACGGGTAAGAGAGAGGTTACACCGCTGCATAGAGGGGGGAAGAGTTGGTGATGATGGCGGTGAAGTTGTTGGTGAAGATTGCGGTGATGATGATGGCCCCCGGTTGCACTCTGGCGCCACCGGAAGCGAGGGGGAGAGAGCCCCCCTCCTTCTTCTTCCTTGACCTTCTCCCTAGGTGGGAGAAGGGTTTCCCCTCTGGTCCATGGTATCCATGGCGTGGGAGGGGCGAGAGCCCCTCCGAGATTGGATCTATCTCTCTGTCTCTCTCTGTTTCTGCGTTCTGTTTTTTTGGCCCTTCACCGTTTCGTATATATATGGAGATCTGTAACTCCGATTGGGATGAAACCTTCGCCGTGATTTTTTTACCAAAAATTAGCTTTCTTGCGGCCGAAGGAGGGCATCAACCGCCTTACGGGTGGCCCACGAGGGTCAGGGGCGCGCACAGGGGGTGCAGGCGCCCCCTGCCTCGTGGCCACCTTGGGCACCATCTCGCGTTGATTCTTCTTCCGGAATTTTTCAAATATTCCAAAAATAAGCTCTGTCTATTTTCATCCCGTTTGGATTCCGTTTGATATGGATATTCTGCGAAACCGAAAACATGCAATAGACAGGAACTGGCACTGGGCACTGGATTAATATGTTAGTCCCAAAAATAGTATAAAAAGTTGCCAAAAAGTATATGAAAGTTGTAGAATATTGGCATGGAACAATCAAAAATTATAGATACGACGGAGACGTATCACTGATCTTAGCAACCGAACCAGTATCAAATACCTTGGGGTTATTATGAACACTAGTAAAGTACACATCAATAACATGTATATCAAATATACCTTTGTTCACTTTGCCATCCTTCTTATCCGCCAAGTATTTGGGGTAGTTCCGCTTCCGGTGACCATTCCTTTGCAGTAGAAGCACTTAGTTTCAGGCCTAGGTCTAGCTTTGGGCTTCTTCATGGGAGTGGCAACTTGCTTGTCATTCTTCTTGAAGTTCCCTTTCTTTCCCTTTGCCCTCTTCTTGAAACTAGTGGTCTTGTTAACCATCAACAATTGATGCTCTTTCTTGATTTCTACCTTCGTCGATTTAAGCATCACGAAGAGCTCGGGAATCGTTTTTGTCATCCCTTGCATATTATAGCTCATCACGAAGTTCCAGTAACTTGGTGATAGTGACTAGAGAACTCTGTCAATCACTATCTTATCTGGAAGATTAACTCCCACTTGATTCAAGCGATTGTAGTACTCAGACATCTGAGCACATACTCACTGGTTGAGCTATTCTCCTCCATTTTTTAGGCAAAGTACTTGTCAAAGGTCTCATACCTCTTGACTCGGGCATGAGTCTGAAATACCAATTCCAGCTCTTGGAACATCTCATATGCTCTGTGGTGTTCAAAACGTTTTTGAAGTCCCGGTTCTAAGCCATAAAGGATGGCGCACTAAAATATCAAGTAGTCATCACATCGAGGTTGCCAAACATTCATAACGTATACATCTACTCCTGCAATAGGTCTGTCACCTAGCGGTGCATCAAGGACATAATTTTTCTGTGCAACAATGAGGATAATCCTTAGATCACGGACCTAGTCCGCATCATTGCTACTATCATCTTTCAACTTATTTTTCTCTAGGAACATATAAAAAATAAACGGGAGCTACATTGCGAGCTATTGATCTACAACATAATTTGCAAATACTATCAGGACTAAGTTCATGATAAATTAAAGTTCAATTAATCATATTCCTTAAGAACTCCTAGTTAGATAGACATACCTCGAGTCATCTAAATGATCACGTGATCCAAATCAACTAAACCATGTCCGATAATCACGTGAGATGGAGTAGTTTTCAATGGTGAACATCTCTACGTTGATCATATCTACTATATGATTCAAGTTCGACCTTTCGGTCTCCAGTGTTCCAAGGCCATGTCTGTACATGCTAGGCTCATCAAGTTTAAGCCGAGTATTCCGCATGTGCAAAACTGTCTTTCACTCGTTGTATGTGAACGTAGAGCTTATCACACCCGATCATCACGTGGTGTCTCGACACGACGAACTGCCGCAACGGTGCATACTCAGGGAGAACACTTATACCTTGAAATTTTAGTAAGGGATCATCTTATAATACTACCGGTGTACTAAGCAAAATAAGATGCATAAAAGATAAACATCACATGCAATCAAAATATGTGACATGATATGGGCATCATCATCTTGTGCCTTTGATCTCCATCTCTAAAGCACTGTCATGATCTCCATCGTCACCAGCTTGACACCTTGATCTCCATCATAGCGTCGTGGTCGTCTCGCCAAGTATTGCTTCTACAACTATCGCTAACGCATAGTGATATAGTAAAGCAATTACATGGTGTTTGCATTTCATACAATAAAGTGACAACCATAAGGCTCCTGCCAGTTGCTGATAACTTTTACAAAACATGATTATATCATACAACAACGTATATCACATCATGTCTTGACCATACCACATCACAACATGCCCTGCAAAAACAAGTTAGACGTCCTCTAGTTTGTTGTTGCAAGTTTTATGTGGCTGCTACGGGCTTCTAGTAAGAACCGTTCTTACCTAGGCATCAAAACCACAACGGTGTTTCGTCAAGTTTGTTGTTTTAACCTTCAACAAGGACCGGAGATAGTCAAATTCGATTCAACTAAAGTTGGAGAAACAGAGACCCGCCACCCACCTTTATGCAAAACTAGTTGCATGTCCGTCGGTGGAACCGGTCTCATGAACATGGTCATGTAAGGTTGGTCCGGGACGCTTCATCCAACAATACCGCCGAATCAAAATAAGACGTTGGTGGTAAGCAGTATGACTATCACCGCCCACAACTCTTTGTGTTCTACTCGTGCATATCATCTACGCATAGACCTATCTCGGATGCCACTGTTGGGAAACATAGCATGTAATTTCAAAAATTTCCTACGCTCATGCAAGATCTATCTAGGAGATGCATAGCAACGATAGGGGGAGAGTGTGTCCACGTGCCCTCGTAGACCAAAAGCGAAAGCGTTTAACAACGCGGTTGATGTAGTCTAACTTCTTCTCGTTCCGATCGATCAAGCACCGAACGTACGGCACCTCCGAGTTCTGCACACGTTCAGCTCGATGACGTCCCTCAAACTATTGATCCAGCAAAGTGTCAAGGGAGAGTTTCGTCAGCACGACGGTGTGGTGACGATGATGGTAGAGTGATCTGCGCAGGGCTTCGCCTAAGCACTACGTGAATATGACCGGAGGCGTAAACTGTGGAGGGGGGGCGTCGCACACGGCTAACAATGGTTGGTGTGTGTTCTAGCGGTGCCCCCTCATATATATAGGTTGGAGGGGAGGAGAGGCAGCCAAGGAGGCGCCCCAAGTAGGAGGAATTCTACTTGGGCACCTCCCAATTCGGCCTCCCCCCTTTCCTATTCCTATTCGTAGTAGGAAGGGAAGAGCGGGAAGGGTGAATCCTATTCCTTTTTTCCTTTCCTCCTTCCCCTTTCCTTCTCCAATTTGGCCAGCCCATATGGGGGGGCGCACTGATAACCCACAAGTATAGGGGATCGCAACAATTTTCGAGGGTAGAGTATTCAACCCAAATTTATTGATTCGACACGAGGGGAGCCAAAGAATATTCTCAAGTATTAGCAGTTGAGTTGTCAATTCAACCACACCTGGATAACTTAGTATGTGCAGCAAAGTATTTAGTAGCAAAGTAATATGGAAGTAACGGTAATAGAAGTAACAGTAGCAAGAGTAATATTTTTGGTGTTTTGTAGTGATTGTAACAGTAGCAACGGAAAAGTAAATAAGCGAAGAACAATATGTGAAAAGCTCGTAGGCATTGGATCGGTGATGGAGAATTATGCCGGATGCGGTTTATCATGTAACAATCATAACATAGGGTGACACAGAACTAGCTCCAATTCATCAATGTAATGTAGGCATGTATTGCGAATATAGTCATACGTGCTTATGGAAAAGAACTTGCATGAAATATTTTGTCCTACCCTCCCGTGGAAGCGGGGTCCTAATGGAAATGAAGGGATATTAAGGCCTACTCTTAATAGAGTACCGGACCAAAGCATTAACACATAGTGAATACATGAACTCCTCAAACTATGGTCTTCACCGGGAGTGGTCCCGATTATTGTCACTTCGGGGTTGCCAGATCATAACACATAGTAGGTGACTATAGACTTGCAAGATAGGATCAAGAACATGCATATATTCATGAAAACATAATAGGTTCAGATCTGAAATCATGGCACTCGGGCCCTAGTGACAAGCATTAAGCATAGCAAAGTCATAGCAACATCAATCTCAGAACATAGTGGATACTAGGGATCAAACTCTAACAAAACTAACTCGATTACATGATAGATCTCATCCAACCCATCACCGTCCAGCAAGCAACGATGGAATTACTCACGCACGGCGGTGAGCATCATGAAATTGGTGATGGAGGATGGTTGATGATGACAATGGCGACGGATTCCCCTCTCCGGAGCCCCGAACGGACTCCAGATCAGCCCTCCCGAGAGGTTTTAGGACTTGGTCGCAGATTCGTATCGTAAAACGCGATGAATTCTTCTCTCTGATTTTTTTCTCCCCGAAAGCAAATATATAGAGTTGGAGTTGAGGCCGGAGGAGCTACAGGGGGCCCACGAGGTAGGGGGCATGCCCTAGGGGGGAGGGCGCGCCCCCCACCCTCGTGGACAGGGTGTGGCCCCCTGGTCTTCATCTTTTGCAAGGATTTTTTATTAATTCCAAATAGACGTTCCGTGAAGTTTCAGGTCATTCCGAGAACTTTTGTTTCTGCACATAAATAACACCATGGAAAGTCTGCTGAAAACAGCATCAGTCCGGGTTAGTTCCATTCAAATCATGCAAGTTAGAGTCCAAAACAAGGGCAAAAGTGATTGGAAAAGTAGATACGACGGAGACGTATCAACTCCCCCAAGCTTAAACCTTTGCTTGTCCTCAAGCAATTTAGTTGATAAACTGAAAGTGATAAAGAAAAACTTTTACAAACTCTGTTTGCTCTTGTTGTTGTAAATATGTAAAGCCAGCATTCAAGTTTTCAGCAAAGATTATGACTAACCACATTTGCAATAACTCTTAGGTCTCATGTTTACTCATATCAATAGCATAATCAACTAGCGAGCCATAATAATAAATCTCGGATGACAACACTTCCTCAAAACAATCATAATATGATATAACAAGATGGTATCTCGCTAGCCCTTTCTAAGACCGCAAAACATAAATGCAGAGCACCTTTAAAGATCAAGGACTGACTAGACAATGTAATTCATGGTAAAGGAGATCCAATCATAGTCATACCCAATGTAAATTAATATGCAAATGACAACTGCGCTCTCCAGCTAGTGCTTTTTAGTAAGAGGGTGATGACTCAACATAAAAGTAAATAGATAGGCCCTTCACAAAGGGAAGTAGGGATTTGTAGAGGTGCGAGAGCTCGGTTTTGAAATAGAGATAAATAATATTTTGAGTGGCATACTTTCATTGTCAACATAGCAACCAAGAGATGGCGATATCTTCCATGCTACACACATTATAGGTGGTTCCCAAACAGAATGGTAAAGTTTATACTCCCCCTCCACCAACAAGCATCAATCCATGACTTGCTCGAAACAACGAGTGTCTCCAACTAGCAACTGTCCCAGGGGGAGTTTTGTTTGCAATTAATTTGATTTAGTTTGCATAAAACATGGGACTGGGCATCCCGGTGACCAGCCATTTTCTCGTGAGTGAGGAGCGGAGTCCACTCCTCTTGATAATAACCCGCCTAACATGGAAGATACGGACAACCCTAGTTGATACATGAGCTATTCGAGCATACAAAACAGAATTTCATTTGAAGGTTTGGAGTTTGGCACATACAAATTTACTTGGAATGGCAGGTAGATACCGTATATAGGAAGGTATAATGGACTCATATGGAATAACTTTGGGGTTTAAGGGATTGGATGCACAAGCAGTATTCCCTCTTAGTGCAAGTGAAGGCTAACAAGAGACTAGGAAGCGACCAACTAGAGAGCGACAACAGTCATGAACATGCATTAAAATTAATAAACATTGGATGCAAGCATGAGTAGGATATAATCCACCATGAATATAAATATCGTGAGGGCTATGTTGATCTGTTTCAACTACATGTGTGAACATGTGCCAAGTCGAGTCGCTTAAATCATTCAAAGGAGGATACCACCCCACTATACCACATCACAACCATTTTAATAGGATGTTGGCATGCAAGGTAAACCATTATAACTCATAGCTAATCAAGCATGGCACAAGCAACTATGATCTCTAATTGTCATTGCAAACATGTTTATTCATAATAGGCTGAATCAGGAACGATGAACTAATCATATTTACAAAAACAAGAGAGGTCGAGTTCATACCAGCTTTTCTCATCTCAGTCAGTCCATCATATATCATCATAATTGTCTTTCACTTGCATGACCGAACGATGTGAATAATAATAAGAGTGCACGTGCATTGGACTAAGCTGGAATCTGCGACCATTCAATAAACAGGAGAAGACAAGGCAATATGGGCTCTTGGTTAAATCAACAATAATGCATATAAGAGCCACTTCAACAATTTAATTATGGTCTTCTCCTATCGACCCCCAAAGAAAATAAAAGAAATAAAACTATTTACACGGGAAAACTCCCAACAAGCAAAAATAAGAACGGGAAATATTTTTGGGTTTTTCTTTTTAATTATTACTGCTACAATAAAGTAAACTAGCTAGAAGCTATTACTAATTTTTTTGGTTTTCCTTTCTTAAGGTTTATCAGACACACAAGAAAAAAGCAAGAAAAAGAAAATAAACTAGCATGGATAGTACAATGAAAGAGTATGAGCACCGACATCTAGCAATGAGTGTGTAAACATAAATGTAATGTCGGTGGGAAATACGTACTCCCCCAAGCTTAAGCTTTTAGCCTAAGTTGGTTTATTCCCAAGGATGGCCTGGCGGATACCCGTAGGTGTAGCTGGGGTCGTACTGTGATGCAGCGGCTATTGCCTCCTGAGCTACAGCGTGGCGGCGAGCTGCCTCCGCCCTCCTCTCATATTCATCTGCCTCCTCTCTGGTAATAAAATGTCTTCCTTTTGCCTGATAATCAAAGAAGGCAGGAACAGGTGAGTAATACGGACAGCATGCCGTTTGTCAAAGATTAGTCGATACTGGAGAGGTGATTCATTCCTCTCAACAAAATGGTGGTAGACCATAGAATTATAGTCTAAATAAGTAGGAGGCAACTCAATATCATCCTCACGGACGTCCACACCAAGAAAATTAGCTAAGCGGGTTGCGTAAATTCCACCAAAGAAATCTCCATTAAATCTATTATTATGCAACCTACGTGCAACAATGGCTCCCAAATTATAAGATTTGTCTCCTAACACATCACTCCTAAGAATGCTAAGGTCAGGTACACACATATGACATGCTTCATCTTTACCATTTATGCACCTACCTATGAAGAGAGCAAAATAATGTATAACAGGAATATGAATGCTCCCTATGGTAGCTTGTGCTATATCTCTAGATTCCCCCACAGTTATATTAGCAAGAAAATTTCTAAATTCAGATTTATGGGGTTCACTAACACTACCCCATTGCGGGAGTTTGCAAGCAGTTGTAAAATCCTCTAAGTCCATGGTATAAGATTTTTCATAAAGATCAAACAGGACAGTTGGAGAATTACGTGAAGATGAAAATTCAAACCTCCTCACGAATGTACTAGTGAGATAATGGTATTGGCTGCACTTCTCTGCCTCAAAGCTCACAAGATCAGCGTTACACAAATATGCGTTAAATTCTTCCTTGATTCCCACTCGATCCATAAAATTTTCTGAAGGCCATTCATAGGGTCGCTTTGGAGCGTCCCTTGGTGGCTCCCCATCAGCATCACGCATTGCAAGGCTGGGTCCTTGCTTCCTTGAAGAACCACCTTGGAACATTTTCCTAAGCATATTTCTTCCTCTGAAAAATTTCTGAATTTTTTTTAGTAACTTCAAACAAAAGTGAATCAAGCTCAATGAAATTGATAGCAACTACTCCTACAAGTGCCTAGGGCCTATATCAAGCATTAGAACTACTTGGAACCATATAAATTTGACATGCAAGCTCAAGAACATGATCACCTAGGCAGCACAAATTTGCAATGAATAAAGCACTATAACAAAAACTAATTGGACCAATGGAGGAGTAACATACCAAAGAACAATCTCCTCAAGCAGTTTTGTGAGAGGTGCTTTGAGCAAGGAGATCGAAAATCACAGCAAAGTGAGCTAGAACTCGTGCTTGAGCTGGGTATTGGTGTTTGTGGGAGGAAGAAGGAGTGTATGGGTGCAGGAATAAGTGGAGGAGGGCCACCGTGGGCCCACGAGGCAGGGGCGCGCCCTGGGGGGTAGGGCGCGCCCTCCACCCTCGTGGCCAGGTGCTTGTCCCTCCTATTGTGTTCTTAGTGCCAGAAATTCTCAAATATTCTAGAAAAAATCATATTCCATTTTCAGGGCATTTGGAGAACTTTTATTTTTGGGGTATTTTTATATTGCACGGATAAATCAGAAAACAGACAGGAAAATACTATTTTTACTTTATTTCAACTAAATAACAGAAAGTAGAGAGACGGTACATAAGGTTGTGCCTTCTAGTTTCATCCATCTCATGCTCATCAAAAGGAATCTACTAACAAGGTTGATCAAGTCTTGTTAACAAACTCATTCCGAATAACATGGAACCGGAGAAATTTTGAATAACACTATGTTACCTCAACGGGGATATGCACATCCCCAATAATAAGAATATCATATTTCTTCTTGACAGTAGGGAGAGGAAATTCAAAACCTCCAATAATAATCGATGGAATTTTTCCCATAGAGTTGATACTATGAACTTGAGGTTGTTTACTCGAAAAGTGTACCGTATGCTCATTACCATTAACATGAAAGGTGACATTGCCTTTGTTGCAATCAATAACAGCCCCTGCAGTATTCAAAAAAGGTCTTCCAAGAATAATAGACATACTATCGTCCTCGGGAATATCAAGAATAACAAAGTCCGTTAAAATAGTAACGTTTGCAACTACAACAGGCACATCCTCGCAAATACCGACAGGTATGGCAGTTGATTTATCGGCCATTTGCAAAGATATTTCAGTAGGTGTCAACTTATTCAAATCAAGTCTACGATATAAAGAGAGAGGCATAACACTAACACCGGCTCCAAGATCACATAAAGCAGTTTTAACATAATTTCTTTTAATGGAGCATGGTATAGTTGGTACTCCTGGATCTCCCAGTTTCTTTGGTATTCCACCCTTAAAAGTATAATTACCATGGTGGAAATTTCAGCTTCCGGTATCTTTCTTTTATTAGTAACAATATCTTTCATATACTTAGCATAAGGATTCATTTTGAGCATATCAGTTAATCGCATACGCAAAAAGATAGGTCTAATCATTTCAGCAAAGCGCTCAAAATCCTCATCATCCTTTTTCTTGGATGGTTTGGGAGGAAAAGGCATGGGTTTCTGAACCCATGGTTCTCTTTCTTCACCATGTTTCCTAGCAACATAGTCTCTCTTATCATTACGTTGATTCTTTGATTGTGGGTTATCAAGATCAACAGCAGGTTCAATTTCTACATCATTATCATTACTAGGTTGAGCGTCATCATGAACATCATCATTAACATGTTAGGTTCATGTTCATTACCATATTGTGTTTCAGCATCAGAAATAGATATATCATTTGGATTATCAGGTGGTTCGGCAATAGGTTCACTAGAAGCATGCAAAGTCCTATCATTTTTCTTTTTCTTATTTTTATAAGGACTAGGTGCATTAATATTATTTCCCTGAGAATCTTGTTCAATTCTTTTAGGGTGGCCTTCATGATACAAAGGTTCCTGAGTCATTCTACCAGTTCTAGTAGCCACTCTAACAGCATAATCATTTTTCTTACTATTTATTTCATTGAGAAAATCATTTTGAGCCTTAAGTACTTGTTCTACTTGAGTGGTAACCATAGAAGCATGTTTGCTAATAAGTTTAAGTTCACTTTTAACATTAGCCATGTAATCACCCAAGTGTTTAAGCATACCGGAATTGTATTTCAATTATCTACCAAAATAAGCACTAAAATCTTCTTGCTTCACCATAAAATTATCAAACTCATCTAAGCATGGGCTAGCAAACTTAGTAAGAGGGATTTCAGCTTTATCATGTCTATAGAGAGAATTTACCTTTACTACCTGTGTCGGGATCATATGTTTCTTCAACATGCGGTAAATCAAGACCATGTATTTCTTTAATAGGAGGTAAATTCTTAACATCTTCAGCTTTAATACCTTTTTCTTTCATAGATTTCTTTGCCTCTTGCATATCTTCAGGACTGAGAAATAGAACACCACTCTTCTTTGGAGTTGGTTTAGGAATAGGCTCAGGAATTGGCTCAGGAAGTGTCCAGTTATTTTCATTTGTCAACATATTGTTCAATAGAATTTCAGCTCCATCCGGTGTTCTTTCCCTGAAAACAGAACCAGCACAACTATCCAGGTAATCTCTGGAAGCATCGGTTAGTCCATTATAAAAGATATCAAGTATTTCATTTTTCTTAAGAGGATGATCGGGCAAAGCATTAAGTAACTTGAGAAGCCTCCCCCAAGCTTGTGGGAGACTCTCTTCTTCAATTTGCACCAAGTTGTATATTTCCCTTAAAGCAGCTTGTTTCTTATGAGCGGGGAAATATTTAGCAGAGAAGTAATAAATCATATCATGGGGACTGCGCACACAACCAGGATCAGGAGAATTAAACCATATCTTAGCATCACCCTTTAATGAGAACAGAAATATTTTAATGATATAGAAGTAGCATGATTTCTCATCATTAGTAAAGAGGGTGGCTATATCATTCAATTTAGTAAGATGTGCCACAACAATTTCAGATTCATAGCCATGAAAAGGATCAGATTCAACCAAAGTAATTATATCAGGATCAACAGAGAATTCATAATCCTTATCGGCAACACAAATAGGTGAAGTAGCAAAAGCAGGGTCAGGTTTCATTCTATCATTGAGAGATTGCTTACTCCATTTAGCTAATAACCTCTTGAGCTCATATCTATCTTTGCAAGCTAAAATAGCTAAAGAAGCTTCTTTATCAAAAACATAACCCTCAGGAATAACAGGCAAATCTTCGTCATCACTTTCATCAATATAATCAGTTTCAATAATTTCTTTCTCTCTAGCCCTAGCAATTTGTTCATCAAGAAATTCACCAAGTGGCACAGTAGTATCACGCATATAAGTAGTTTCATCATAAGTATCATGCATAGCAGAAGTGGCATCATCAATAACATGCGACATATCAGAACGAATAGCAGAAGCAGGTTTAGGTATCGCAAGCTTACTCAAAACAGAAGGTGAATCAAGTGTAGAGCTAGATGGCAGTTCCTTACCTCCTCTCGTAGTTGAGGGATAAATTGTTGTCTTAGCATCTTTCAAGTTCTTCATAGTGACCAGCAGATATAAATTCCAAGTGACTCAAAGAATAGAGCTATGCTCCCCGCAACGGCGCCAGAAAATAGTCTTGATAACCCACAAGTATAGGGGATCGCAACAGTTTTCGAGGGTAGAGTATTCAACCCAAATTTATTGATTCAACACAAGGGGAGCCAAAGAATATTCTCAAGTATTAGCAGTTGAGTTGTCAATTCAACCACACCTAGATAACTTAGTATCTGCAGCAAAGTATTTAGTATCAAAGTAATATGGAAGTAACGGTAACAGAAGTAACAGTAGCAAGAGTAATATTTTTGGTGTTTTGTAGTGATTGTAACAGTAGCAACGGAAAAGTAAATAAGCGAAGAACAATATGTGAAAAGCTCGTACGCATTGGATCGGTGATGAAGAATTATGCCAGATGCGGTTTATCATGTAAGAATCATAACATAGGGTGACACAGAACTAGCTCCAATTCATCAATGTAATGTAGGCATGTATTCCGAATATAGTCATACGTGCTTATGGAAAAGAACTTTCATGACATCTTTTGTCCTACCCTCCCGTGGCAGCGGGGTCCTAATGGAAACTAAGGGATATTAAGGCCTCCTCTTAGTAGAGTACCGGACCAAAGCATTAACACATAGTGAATACATGAACTCCTCAAACTATGGTCATCACCGGGAGTGGTCCCGATTATTGTCACTTCGGGGTTGCCGGATCATAACACATAGTAGGTGACTATAGACTTGCAAGATAGGATCAAGAACACACATATATTCATGAAAACATAATAGGTTCAGATCTGAAATCATGGCACTCGGGCCCTAGTGACAAGCATTAAGCATAGCAAAGTCATAGCACCATCAATCTCAGAACATAGTGGATACTAGGGATCAAACCCTAACAAAACTAACTCAATTACATGATAGATCTCATCCAACCCATCACCGTCCAACAAGCCTACGATGGAATTACTCACGCATGGCGGTGAGCATCATGAAATTGGTGATGGAGGATGGTTGATGATGACGATGGCGACGGATTCCCCTCTCCGGAGCCCCAAACGGACTCCAGATCAGCCCTCCCGAGAGGTTTTAGGGCTTGGCGGCGGCTCCGTATCGTAAAACGTGATGAATTCTTCTCTCTGATTTTTTTCTCCCCGAAAGCAAATATATAGAGTTGGAGTTGAGGTCGGAGGAGCTCCAGTGGGCCCACGAGGTAGGGGGCGCGCCCTAGAGGGGAGGGCGCGCCCCCCACCCTCGTGGACAGGGTGTGGGCCCCTAGTCTTCATATTTTGCAAGGTTTTTATTAATTCCAAATAGACGTTCCGTGAAGTTTCAGGTCATTCGGAGAACTTCTGTTTGTGCACATAAATAACACCATGGAAAGTCTGCTGAAAACAGCGTCAGTCCGGGTTAGTTCCATTCAAATCATGCAAGTTAGAGTCCAAAACAAGGGCAAAAGTGTTTGGAAAAGTAGATACGACGGAGACGTATCACGCACCAGCCCCTTTGTGGCTGGTGCGTTTCCCCTTTTGGCCCATAAGGCCCATATCTTTTGCCCGGGGTGCCCGGAACCGCTTTCGGTGACCCGATAAGTACTATGTGCTTCCCGGAACACTTCCGGTGTCCGAATACCATCGTCCTATATATCAGTCTTTACCTCTCGACCATTTTGAGACTCCTCTCATGTCCGTGATCTCATTCGGGACTCCAAACAACATTCGGTCACCAAATCACATAACTCATATAATAACAAATCGTCATCGAACGTTAAGCGTGCGGACCCTACGGGTTGAAGAACTATGTAGACATGACCGAGACACCTCTCCGGTCAATAACCAATAGCGGAACCTGGATGCTCATATTGGCCCCTACATATTCTATGATGATCTTTATCGGTCGTACCGTAATGACAACATACGTTATTCCCTTTGTCGTCGGTATGTTACTTGCCCAAGATTCGATCGTTGGTATCTTCAAAGCTAGTTCAATCTCGTTACCGTCAAGTCTCTTTAATCGTTCCATAATACATCATCCCGCAACTAACTCATTAGTCACATTGCTTGCAAGGCTTCTTATGATGTGTATTATCTAGAGGGCCCAGAGATACCTCCCCGATACTCGGAGTGACAAATCCTAATCTCAATCTATGCCAACCCAACAAACACCTTCGGAGATACCTGTAGAGCATATTTATAATCACCCAGTTACATTGTGACATTTGATAGCACACAAGGCATTCCTCCGGTATCCGGGAGTTGCATCATCTCATAGTCGAAGGAATATGTATTTGACATGAAGAAAGCAATAGCAATAAAACTGAACGATCAATATGCTAAGCTAACGGATGGGTCTTGTCCATCACATCATTCTCCTAATGATGTTTATGGTTAGGAAACTTAACCATCTTTGATTAACGAGCTAGTCTAGTAGAGGCTTACTAGGAACACGGTGTTTTGTCTATGTATCCACAAATGTATCAAGTTTCCAGTTAGTACAATTCTAGCATGAATAATAAACATTTATCATGATATAAGGAAATATAAAATAACAACTTTATTATTGCCTCTAGGGCATATTTCCTTCAGCGCCTAACCGGCCCAATTCACTTAGTGAGCATGGTGGGGTGTATGTTTGATCCACACCTATCAACCTACGTAGTGAATAGGAATGTCGCAATCGTAGTAGGGTTGTCTTTTGTTCCATGCAGGCGTTGCTCCCTAGACCGATCTTCTTTTTTTTTCTATTTCTATTTCTTTTGTTTTCTTAATGCCTTTTTTTTCCTTTAGCCTTTTTTGGGATACATCAAGAATATAAATTGTCAAGATATGCAACTAGGCCAACAACTTATATGAGAAGCTTAACAAGATAACAACATGCTAGAAGGTGAACACAATAACACAAACTTGCAGAAACGAAGTAAATGTATGAAGTAACCACAAATGGAGACATTGATGTAGTTCCTCGAGTTCCCTTTTGGGGAGTTACATCTATTTTGGAGGGGCGTGGGAGCATGATGCTCACCAAATGCCACAATGGCTCACCCTATCCTTCTCGCGCCCTCACACAATACAAGGTGCAACGATTCCACTATGTGATGCCCTTGAAGGAGATGACCGAAGCCTTTACAAAAAAGGGGGGGGAAGATTCCACAACTTAATTGGAGGCTCTCAACACCACCATGAAGCTTTAACATAATGGATTGTGGCCTCGAGGTAAACTATTCCATCTAGGGTGCCCCAACACCCAAGAGTAACAATATCCACAAAACAAAGTAAGGGTGAATTAAATTTCCTTTGGTGGAAGTGTATATCTAGGTATCCTCTCCCAATCCCTAACAAATCAACAAGTTTGATTGGATAACGAGAGAGATCAGGCAAGATAAACTTTTTGCCAACAATGGAGGAAAGATGGAGGGGGGTAAGAGGTGAAGTCAAAGGAGGAAGAAATCCTTCTTTTATGGCAACGAGACCAGGCCGGTGGCACGGGTGGAGAGCCATGATATGTCTCCAACGTATATATTTATATATATATTGATTATTGCATGCTATTATATTATTTAATATTGTATGTTTTATATGCAATTTTATATTATTTTTGGGAACTAACATATTAACCTAGTGCCCAGTGCCAATTTCTGTTTTTGCCTATTATTTTGTTTCATGGAAAAACCATACCAAACGAAGTCCATACACGATGAAACTTTACGGTGTTTCTTTTTGAACCAGAAGGCCCTAGAAACTTTAGAAGGAGACAAGACAATGCACGAGAGGGCCACAAGCTCAGGTGATGCGCCACTCGGGCTGGTGGGCCCCTCGCAACTCCGTTTGACCTAATTCTAAGCTATAAATTCCCTAAAATCGATAAACCACCAGAGTGAGACCCGAAACAATTCTCTCACCGTCGCGAATCTCTATTCTTCTGCGATCCCATCTGGAGGCCCTTTCTGGTCTGCCGGAGGGGGAATCAATCACGGAGACCGCCTTCATCAACCTTACCACGAATATGATGTGTGAGTAGTTCCCAACATGACCTAAGGGTCCATAGCAGTAGCTAGATGTGTGAGTACTCTCTCTCTCTCTCTCTCTCTCTCTCTCTCTCTCTCTCTGATTTTCAATACAATATTCTCTTCGGAGATCGATTCGATGCAATATTTTTCGGTGCATTTGTTGGGATCCGATGAACTATGGGTTTATGATCAGATTGTTCATTGAAAGTAACTGAGTTATTTATAAGCTTTATTATGTGTGCTTGTTATATAGCTTTGTATTTCTCTCTGCTCTATCTGTTTGGTTTGGCCAACTAGATTGATTTATCTTCAGCGGGAGAGGTGCTTTGTGGTAGGTTCAATCTTGCAGTGTCCTCACTCTGTGACGGGAGGAGTAGCAGGGCATCTTTATATTTTTGCTAGTAAGGATAAAACAATGGGGTTCGATCATATCGGTTGGTCTTATTTTGTCTACATTATGTCATCATACTTCAAGAATCACTCTGTTTGTTATGAACTTAATACATACAGAGGCAAGCATAGAAGCGCTCTCGAAGTGGAGTAATAGTAGTAGGCGTCAGTAAGTTTAACGATATGCTTGTCACAGATGTAATGCCTATGTACTGATCATGCCATGAATAACATCATAACAATGCACTTTTCTATCAATTGCCCAACAGTAATTTTTGTACCCACCATTGCTATGTTCCTGAGAAAGATGCCTCTAGTGAAAGCTATCCCCTGAGGTCCATTTAAATCATATTACTAAAACCCTAAATACCTTGCTACAGTTTATTTACTTTTATTTAGTTTTGCAATTTATATATCTCCCACTATCAGAATTAATCCTTGCAATTAACGAGTACAAAAGGACTGACAACCCTCTTGCCCGCATTGGATGCAAGTATTTGTTTGTGTGTGTGCAGGTACTGCTAAAAGTTGTTTGCGTGAATCTCCTATTGGTTCGATAAACCTTGGTTCTTAATTGAGGGAAATACTTTCTGCTACTATATTACTTCACCCTTCCTCTTTGAGAAAATCCCAACGCAACCACAAGTATCAAGCCATCATCGGGAGCAGCATCACTAGCGGCCGATGTCGGAGGCGGTAAGGCGGAAGGGGAAGGAAGTAGTCTGTAGAATGTGTGAAGAAGATCTTGACCGAGTGGCACAACAAGGGGAAAGCGAAGTGCTCCGCACAGGCTGGGTCGACTTTGTGGTGGACAACTGTTGGGGAACGTAGTAATTTCCAAAAAATTCCTACACACACACACAGGATCATGGTGATGCATAGCAACGAGAGGGGAGAGTGTGTCCACGTACCCTCGTGGACCGAAAGCAGAAGCGTTAGCACAACGCGGTTGATGTAGTCGTATGTCTTCTCGATCCGACCGATCCAAGTACCGAACGCACGGCACCTCCGAGTTCAGCACACATTCAACTCGATGACGTCCCGCGAGCTCCGATCCAGCAGAGCTTCGCCAGAGTGTTTCGTCAGCACGACGGCGTGATGACGGTGATGATGATGCTACCGACGCAGGGCTTCGCCTAAGCACCGCTACGATATGATCGAGATGGATTATGGTGGAGGGGGGCACCGCACACGGCTTGGAGCAATCAACTTGTGTGTCTTTGGGTGCCCCCCGCCCCCATATATAAAGGAGCAAGGGGGAAGGCCGGCCAGCCTTGGTGCGCCCCAAGGAGAGGAGGAATCCTCTTCCTACTAGGAAGAGGATTCATCCTTTCCTAGTCCAACTAGGAAGAGGGAAGGGGGGAGGAAAGAGAGGGAGAGGGAAAGAGGGGCCGCGCCCCCCTCCCCTAGTCCAATTCGGACTCCTCATGGGAGGGGGCGCGCCACCTCCTGGGCTGCTGCCCTCTCTCTCCCCTCAGGCCCACTAAGGCCCAATACTTCCCCGGGGGGTTCCGGTAACCCCTCCGGCACTCCGGTTTTCTCCGAAACACTTCTCGTGTCCGAATATAGCCGTCCAATATATCAATCTTTACGTCTTGACCATTTCGAGACTCCTCGTCATGTCCGTGATCACATCCGAGACTCCGAACTACCTTCAATACATCAAAACACTAAAACTCATAATACCGATCGTCACAGAACTTTAAGTGTGCGGACCCTACGGGTTCGAGAACAATGTAGACATGATCGAGACACGTCTCCGGTCAATAACCAATAGCGGAACCTGGATGCTCATATTGGATCCTACATATTCTATGAAGATCTTTATCGTTAAACCGCACAACAACATACGTTGTTCCCTTCGTCATCGGTATGTTACTTGCCCGAGATTCGATCGTCGGTATCTCAATACCTAGTTCAATCTCGTTACTGGCAAGTCTCTTTACTCTTTCTGTAATACATCATCCCACAACTAACTCATTAGTTACAATGCTTGCAAGGCTTATAGTGATGTGTATTACCGAGTGGGCCCAGAGATACCTCTCCGACAATCGGAGTGACAAATCCTAATCTCGATATACGCCAACTCAACAAGTACCTTCGGAGACACCTGTAGAGCACCTTTATAATCACCCATTTACGTTGTGACGTTTAGTAGCACACAAAGTGTTCCTCCGGTAAACGGGAGTTGCATAGTCTCATAGTCATAGGAACATGTATAAGTCATGAATAAAGCAATAGCAACATACTAAACGATCAAGTGCTACGCTAACTGAATGGGTCAAGTCAATCACATCATTCTCCTAATGATGTGATCCTATTAATCAAATGACAACTCATTTCCATGGTTAGGAAACTCAACCATCTTCGATTAACGAGCTAGTCAAGTAGAGGCATACTAATGACACTATGTTTGTCTATGTATTCACACATGTATTATGTTTCCGCTTAATACAATTCTAGCATGAATAATAAACATTTATCATGGTATGAGGAAATAAATAATAACTTTATTATTGCCTCTACGACATATTTCCTTCAGTCTCCCACTTGCACTAGAGTCAATAATCTAGATTACACAGTAATGATTCTAACACCCATGGAGCCTTGGTGCTGATCATGTTTTGCTCGTGGAAGAGGCTTAGTCAAGGGTCTGCAACATTCATATCCGTACGTATCTTGCAAATCTCTATGTATCCCACCTAGACTTGATCCCGGATGGAGTTGAAGCGTCTCTTGATGTGCTTGGTTCTCTTGTGAAATCTGGATTCCTTTGCCAAGGCAATTGCACCGGTATTGTCACAAAAGATTTTCATTAGTCCCAATGCACTAGGTATGACACCTAGATCGGATATGAACTCCTTCATCCAGACTCCTTCATATGCTGCTTTCGAAGCAGCAATGTACTCCGCTTCACACGTAGATCCCGCCACGACACTTTGTTTAGAACTGCTCCAACTGACAGCTCCACCGATCAATACAAACACATATCCGGTTTGCGATTGAGAATCGTCCGGATCAGTGTCAAATCTTGCATCGACGTAACCTTTTACGACGAGCTCTTTGTCACCTCCATAAACGAGAAACATATCATTAGTCCTTTTCAGGTATTTCAGGATGTTCTTGGCTGCTATCGAGTGATCCACTCCTGGATTACTTTGGTACCTCCCTGCTAAACTAATAGCAAGGCACACATCAGGTCTGGTACACAACATTGCATACATGATAGAGCCTATGGCTGAAGCATAGGGAAAATCTTTCATTTTCTCTCTATCTTCTGCAGTGGTCGGGCATTGAGTCTGACTCAACTTCACACCTTGTAACACAGGCAAGAACCCTTTCTTTGATTGATCCATTTTGAACTTCTTCAAAACTTTGTCAAGGTATGTGCTTTGTGAAAGTCCTATCAAGCGTCTTGATCTATCTCTATGGATCTTGATGCCCAATATGTAAGCAGCTTCTCCGAGGTCCTTCATAAAAAAAGTCTTATTCAAGTATCCGTTTTATGATATCCAAAAATTCTATATCATTTCCAATCAACAATATGTCATCCACATATAATATTAGAAATGCTGCAGAGGTCCCACTCGCTTTTTTGTAAATACAGGCTTCTCCAAAAGTCTGCATAAAACCATATGCTTTGATCACACTATCAAAACGTTTATTCCAACTCTAAGAGGCTTGCACCGGTCCATAAATGGATCGCTGGAGCTTGCACACTTTGCTAGCACCTTTTGGATCGATAAAACCTTCAGGTTGCATCATATACAACTCTTCTTCCAAAAATTCACTCAGGAATGCAGTCTTTTCATCCATTTGCCAAATTTCATAATCATAAAATGCGACAATAGCTAACATGATTCGGATGGACTTAAGCATCGCTACGGGTGAGAAGGTCTCATCATAGTCAACTCCTTGAACTTGTCAAAAACCTTTCGCAACAAGTCGAGCTTTGTAGACAGTAATATTACCGTCAGCGTCTGTCTTCTTCTTGAAGATCCATTTATTCTCGATGGCCTGCCGATCATCGGGCAAGTCAAACAAAGTCCACACTTTGTTCTCATACATGGATCCCATCTCAGATTTCATGGCTTCAAGCCATTTTGCGAAATCTAGGCTCATCATCGCTTCCTCATAGTTCATAGGTTCATCATGGTCTAGTAACATGACTTCCAAAACAGGATTACCGTACCACTCTGGTGCGGATCTTACTCTGGTTGACCTACGAGGTTCGGTAGTAACTTGATCTGAAGTTTCATGATCATCATCATTAGCTTCCTCACTAATTAGTGTAGATGTCACAGGAACCGGTTTCTGTGATGAACTACTTTCCAACAAGGGAGCATGTACAGTTACCACATCAAGTTCTACTTTCCTCCCACTCACTTCTTTTGAGAGAAACTCCTTCTCTTGAAAGGATCCATTCTTAGCAACGAATGTCTTGCCTTCGAATCTGTGATAGAAGGTGTACCTAACAGTTTCTTTTGGGTATCCTATGAAGACACATTTCTCCGATTTGGGTTCGAGCTTATCAGGTTGAAGCTTTTCACATAAGCATCCCAGCCCCAAACTTTAAGAAAGGACAACTTTGGTTTCTTGCCAAACCACAGTTCATAAGGCGTCGTCTCAACGGATTTAGATGGTGCCCTATTTAACGTGAATGCAGCCGTCTCTAGAGCATAACCCCAAAACGATAGCGGTAAATCAGTAAGAGACATCATAGATCGCACCATATCTAGTAAAGTATGATTACGACGTTCGGACACACCATTATGCTGTGGTGTTCCGGGTGGCGTGAGTTGCGAAACTATTCCGCATTGTTTCAAATGTAGACCAAACTCGTAACTCAAATATTCTCCTCCACGATCAGATCGTAGAAACTTTATTTTCTTGTTACGATGATTTTTAACTTCACTCTGAAATTCTTTGAACTTTTCAAATGTTTCAGACTTATGTTTCCTTAAGTAGATATACGCATATCTACTCAAATCATCTGTGAAGGTGAGAAAATAACGATACCCGCCGCGAGCCTCAATATTCATCGGACCACATACATCAGTATGTATGATCTCCAACAAATCTGTTGCTCGCTCCATTGTTCCGGAGAACGGCGTTTTAGTCATCTTGCCCATAAGGCATGGTTCGCAAGTACCAAGTGATTCAGAATCAAGTGATTCCAAAAGTCCATCAGTATGGAGTTTCTTCATGCGCTTTACACCAATATGACCCAAACGGCAGTGCCACAAATAAGTTGCACTATCATTATTAACTCTGCATCTTTTGGCTTCAACATTATGAATATGTGTACCACTACTATCGAGATTCAACAAAAATAGACCACTCTTCAAGGGTGTATGACCATAAAAGATATTACTCATATAAATAGAACAACCATTATTCTCATATTTAAATGAATAACCGTCTCGCATCAAACAAGATCCAGATATAATGTTCATGCTCAACGCTGGCACCAAATAACAATTATTTAGGTCTATAACTAATCCCGAAGGTAGATGTAGAGGTAGCATGCCGACGGCGATCACATCAACTTTGGAACCATTTCCCACGCGCATCATCAACTCGTCCTTAGCCAGTCTTTGCTTAATCCGTAGTCCCTGTTTCGAGTTGCAAATATGAGCAACAGAACCAGTATCAAATAGCCAGGTGCTACTGCGGGCTCTTAGTAAGGTACACATCAATAACATGTATATCACATATACCTTTGTTCACCTTGCCATCCTTCTTATCCTCCAAATACTTGGGGCAGTTCCGCTTCCAGTGACCAGTTTGCTTGCAGTAGAAGCACTCAGTCTCAAGCTTGGGTCCAGACTTGGGTTTCTTCTCCTGAACAGCAACTTATTTGTCGTTCTTATTGAAGTTCCCCTTCTTCCCTTTGCCCTTTTTCTTGAAACTGGTGGTCTTGTTGACCATCAACACTTGATGCTCCTTCTTGATTTCTACCTCCGCATCCTTTTGTTGGGGAACGTTGCAGAAAACAAAAAATTTCCTACGGTTTCACCAAGATCCATCTATGAGTTCATCTAGCAACGAGTGATCGGATGCATCTACATACCTTTGTAGATCGCGAGCGGAAGCGTTCAAGGAACGGGGATGAGGTAGTCGTACACGACGTGATCCAAATCACCGGAGATCCTAGCACCGAACGGACGGCACCTCCGCGTTCAACACACGTACGGTCAGCGTGACGTCTCCTCCTTGATTCAGCAAGGGGGAAGGAGAGGTTGATGAAGATGGCTCCAGCAGCAGCACGACGGCATGGTGATGGTGGAGCTGCAGTACTCCGGCAGGGCTTCGCCGAGCTCTATGGAGGAGGAGGAGGTGTTGGAGAGGGAGAGGGAGGCGCCAAGGCAAAGGGTGCGGCTGCCCCTTCCCCTCCCCTCTTTATATAGGAGGGCCAAGGGGGGGCGCCGGCCCTAGGAGATCCAATCTCCTAGGGGGCGGCGGCCAAGGGAGGATTTCCTCCCCCCCCCCCAAGGCACCTAGGAGGTGCCTTCCCCTTGTGGGACTCTTCCCTTCTTGAACCCTAGGCGCATGGGCCTCTTGGGGCTGGTGCCCCTCGGCCCATGTAGGCCAAGGCGCACCCCGTACAGCCCATGTGGCCCCCTGGGGCAAGTGGCCCCACCCGGTGGGCACCCAAGACCCTTGTGGTGGTCCCGGTACAATACCGGTGACCCCGAAACTTGTCCCGATGGCCAAAACAGCACTTCCTATATATAATTCTTTACCTCCGGACCATTCCGAAACTCCTCGTGACATCCGGGATCTCATCCGGGACTCCGAACAACATTCGGGTTACTGCATATACATATCCCTACAACCCTAGCGTCACCGAACCTTAAGTGTGTAGACCCTACGGGTTCGGGAGACATGCAGACATGACCGAGACGGCTCTCGGGCAATAACCAACAGCGGGATCTGGATACCCATGTTGGCTCCCACATACTCCTCGATGATCTCATCGGATGAACCACGATGTTGAGGATTCAATTAATCCCGTATACGATTCCCTTTGTCAATCGGTATTTTACTTGCCCGAGATTCGATCGTCGGTATCCCAATACCTCGTTCAATCTTGTTACCGGCAAGTCACTTTACTCGTACCGTAATGCATGATCCCGTGATCAAACACTTTGATCACATTGAGCTCATTATGATGATGCATTACCGAGTGGGCCCGGTGATACCTCTCCGTCATGCGGAGTGATAAATCCCAGTCTCGATCCATGTCAACCCAACAGACACTTTCGGAGATACCCGCAGTATACCTTTATAGTCACCCAGTTACGTTGTGACGTTTGGCACACCCAAAGCACTCCTATGGTATCCGGGAGTTACACGATCTCATGGTCTAAGGAAAGGATACTTGACATTGGAAAACTCTAGCAAACGAACTATACGATCTTATGCTATGTTTAGGATTGGGTCTTGTCCATCACATCATTCTCCTAATGATGTGATCTCGTTATCAATGACATCCAATGCCCATAGTCAGGAAACCATGACTATCTATTAATCAATGAGCTAGTCAACTAGAGGCTTACTAGGGACATGTTGGTGTCTGTTATTCACACATGTATTACGATTTCCGGATAACACAATTATAGCATGAATAAAGACAATTATCATGAACAAGGAAATATATAATAATAATGCTTTTATTATTGCCTCTAGGGCATATTTCCAACAGTCTCCCACTTGCACTAGAGTCAATAATCTAGTTACATTGTGATGAATCGAACACCCATGGAATTCTGGTGTTGATCATGTTTTGCTCTAGGGAGAGGTTTAGTCAACGGATCTGCTACATTCAGGTCCGTATGTACTTTACAAATATCTATGTCTCCATCTTGAACATTTTCACGAATGGAGTTGAAGCGACGCTTGATGTGCCTGGTCTTCTTGTGAAACCTGGGCTCCTTGGCAAGTGCAATAGCTCCAGTGTTGTCACAGAAGAGTTTGATTGGCCCCGACGCATTGGGTATGACTCCGAGATCGGTGATGAACTCCTTCACCCAAATTGCTTCATGTGCTGCCTCCGAGGATGCCATGTATTCCGCTTCACATGTAGATCCCGCCACGACGCTCTGCTTGCAACTGCACCAGCTTACTGCCCCACCATTCAAAATATACACGTATCCGGTTTGTGACTTAGAGTCATCCAGATCTGTGTCGAAGCTAGCGCCGACGTAACCCTTTACGACGAGCTCTTCATCACCTCCATAAACGAGAAACATTTCCTTAGTCCTTTTCAGGTACTTCAGGATATTCTTGACCGCTGACCAGTGTTCCTTGCCGGGATTACTTTGGTACCTTCCTACCAAACTCACGGCAAGGTTTACATCAGGTCTGGTACACAGCATGGCATACATAATAGAACCTATGGCTGAGGCATAGGGGATGACCCTCATCTCTTCTATATCTTCTGCCGTGGTCGGACATTGAGCTGAGCTCAATTTCACACCTTGTAACACAGGTAAGAACCCCTTCTTAGATTGATCCATATTGAACTTCTTCAATATCTTATCAAGGTATGTGCTTTGTGAAAGACCTATGAGGCGTCTTGATCTATCTCTATAGATCTTGATGCCTAATATATAAGCAGCTTCTCCAAGGTCCTTCATTGAAAAACTCTTATTCAAGTAGGCCTTAATGCTGTCCAAGAGTTCTATATCATTTCCCATCAAAAGTATGTCGTCTACATATAATATGAGAAATGCTATAGAGCTCCCACTCACTTTCTTGTAAACGCAGGCTTCTCCATAAGTCTGTGTAAACCCAAACGCTTTGATCATCTCATCAAAGCGAATGTTCCAACTCCGAGATGCTTGCACCAGCCCATAAATCGAGCATTGGAGCTTGCATACCTTGTCAGCATTCTTAGGATCAACAAAACCTTCCGGCTGCATCATATACAATTCTTTCTTAAGGAAACCATTAAGGAATGCCGTTTTGACGTCCATTTGCCATATCTCATAATCGTAGAATGCGGCAATTACTAACATGATTCGGACGGACTTTAGCTTCGCTACCGGTGAGAAAGTCTCATCATAGTCAACCCCTTGAACTTGTCGATAACCCTTAGCGACAAGTCGAGCTTTATAGATGGTCACATTACCATCTACGTCTGTCTTCTTCTTAAAGATCCATTTATTTTCTATGGCTCGCCGTTCAACGGGCAAGCCAATCAAAGTCCATACTTCGTTTTCATACATGGATCCTATCTCGGATTTCATGGCTTCTAGCCATTTGTCGGAATCCGGGCCCGCCATCGCTTCTTCATAGTTCGAAGGTTCACCGTTGTCTAACAACATGATTTCCAAGACAGGGTTGCCGTACCACTCTGGTGCGGAACGTGTCCTTGTGGACCTACGAATTTCAGTAGGAGCTTGATCAGAAGCATCTTGATCATCATCATTAATTTCCTCTCTAGCCGGTGCAGGCACCTCAGAAACGTTTTCTTGAGTTGCGCCATTTTCCGGTTCAAGAGGTAACACTTCATCAAGTTCTACTTTCCTCCCACTTACTTCTTTCGAGAGAAACTCCTTCTCTAGAAAGGATCCATTCTTGGCAACAAAGATCTTGCCTTCGGATCTGAGGTAGAAGGTATACCCAATAGTTTCTTTAGGGTATCCTATGAAGACGCATTTTTCCGACTTGGGTTCGAGCTTTTCAGGTTGAAGTTTCTTGACATAAGCATCGCATCCCCAAACTTTTAGAAACGACAGCTTAGGTTTCTTCCCAAACCATAATTCATACGGTGTCGTCTCACCGGATTTCGACGGAGCCCTATTTAAAGTGAATGCGGCAGTCTCTAAAGCATAGCCCCAAAAAGATAGCGGTAAATCGGTAAGAGACATCATAGATCTCACCATATCTAATAGAGTGCGATTACGACGTTCGGACACACCATTATGCTGAGGTGTTCCAGGCGGCGTGAGTTGTGAAACTATTCCACATTTTCTTAAGTGTGTGCCAAATTCGTGACTCAAGTATTCTCCTCCACGATCTGATCGCAGAAACTTGATCTTTCTGTCACGTTGATTTTCAACCTCACTCTGAAATTCCTTGAACTTTTCAAAGGTCTCAGATTTGTGTTTCATTAAGTAGATATACCCATATCTACTCAGGTCATCAGTGAGGGTGAGAACATAACGATAGCCACCGCGAGCCTCAACACTCATTGGACCGCACACATCAGTATGTATGATTTCCAATAAGTTGGTTGCTCGCTCCATTGTTCCTGAGAACGGAGTCTTGGTCATTTTACCCATGAGGCATGGTTCGCACGTGTCAAATGATTCATAATCAAGAGACTCTAAAATTCCATCTGCATGGAGCTTCTTCATGCGTTTGACACCTATGTGACCAAGGCGGCAGTGCCACAGATATGTGGGACTATTGTTATCAACTTTAACTCTTTTGGTATTCACACTATGAATATGTGTATCATCACGTATGAGATTCATTAAGAATAAACCATTAACCATCGGAGCATGACCATAAAACATATCTCTCATATAAATAGAACAACCATTATTCTCGGATTTAAATGAGTAGCCATCTCAAATTAAACGAGATCCAGACACAATGTTCATGCTCAAACTTGGCACTAAATAACAATTATTGAGGTTTAAAACTAATCCCGTATGTAAATGTAGAGGTAGCGTGCCGACGGCGATCACATCGACCTTGGAACCATTCTCGACGCGCAGTCAGCTCGTCCTTCGCCAGTCTTCGCTTATTCCGCAGCTCCTGCTTTGAGTTACAAATGTGAGCAACTGCACCGGTATCAAATACCCAAGAGCTACTACGAGTACTGGTAAGGTACACATCAACTACATGTATATCACATATACCTTTTGTTTTGCCGGCCTTCTTGTCCGCTAAGTATTTGGGGCAGTTCCGCTTCCAGTGACCACTTCCCTTGCAATAAAAGCACTCAGTCTCGGGCTTGGGTCCATTCTTTGGCTTCTTCCCGGCAACTTGCTTACCGGGCGCGGCAACTTCCTTGCCGTCCTTCTTGAAGTCCTTTTTACCCTTGCCCTTCTTGAACTTAGTGGTTTTATTCACCATCAACACTTGATGTTCCTTCTTGATTTCTACCTCTGCTGATTTCAGCATAGCAAATACTTCAGGAATGGTCTTTTCCATCCCCTGCATATTGAAGTTCATCACAAAGCTCTTGTAGCTTGGTCGAAGCGACTGGAGGATTCTGTCAATGACCGCTTCATCCGGGAGATTAACTTCCAGTTGAGTCAAGCGGTTGTGCAACCCAGACATCTTGAGTATATGTTCACTGACAGAGCTATTTTCCTCCATCTTACAGCTGAAGAATTTGTCGGAGACTTCATATCTCTCGACCCGGGCAGGAGCTTGGAAAACCATTTTCAGCTCTTCGAACATATCATATGCTCCATGTCTCTCAAAACGCTTTTGGAGCCCCGGCTCTAAGCTGTAAAGCATGCCGCGCTGAACGAGGGAGTAGTCATCGGAACGTGACTGCCAAGCGTTCATAACGTCTTGTTCTGCAGGGAGAACAGGTGCGTCACCCAGCGGTGCTTGTAGGACATAATCTTTCTTGGCAACTATGAGGATGATCCTCAGGTTCCGGACCCAGTCCGTGTAGTTGCTGCCATCGTCTTTCAGCTTGGTTTTCTCTAGGAACGCGTTGGAGTTGAGGACTACGTTGGCCATTTGATCTACAAGACATATTGTAAATATTTTAGACTAAGTTCATGATAATTTTAAAGTTCATCTAATCAAATTATTTAATGAACTCCCACTTAGATAGACATCCCTCTTCTAGTCATCTAAGTATTACATGATCCAAGTCAACTAGGCCGTGTCCGATCATCACGTGAGACGGACCAGTCAACATTGGTGAACATCTTCATGTTGATCGTATCTTCTATACGACTCATGCTCGACCTTTCGGTCTTCTGTGTTCCGAAGCCATGTCTGTACATGCTAGGCTCGTCAAGTCAACCTAAGTGTTTGCATGTGTAAATCTGTCTTACACCCGTTGTATGTGAACGTTAGAATCTATCACACCCGATCATCACGTGGTGCTTCGAAACAACGAACTGTCGCAACGGTGCATAGTTAGGGGGAACACTTCTTGAAATTATTATGAGGGATCATCTTATTTAATACCGTCGTTCTAAGTAAACAAGATGCAAAACATGATAAACATCACATGCAATCAAATAATAAACGTGACATGATATGGCCAATATCACACAGCTCCTTTGATCTCCATCTTGGGGCTCCATGATCATCTTGTCACCGGCTTGACACCATGATCTCCATCATCGTGTCTCCATGAAGTTGCTCGCCAACTATTACTTCTACTACTATGGCTAACGCGTTTAGCAATAAAGTAAAGTAATTTACATGGCGTTTCTCAATGACACGCAGGTCATACAAAAAATAAAGACAACTCCTATGGCTCCTGCCGGTTGTCATACTCATCGACATGCAAGTCGTGATTCCTATTACAATAGCATGAACATCTCATACATCACATATAGATCATTCATCATTCATCACAACTTTGGCCATATCATATCACAAAGCACTTGCTGCAAAAACAAGTTAGACGTCCTCTAATTGTTGTTGCAAGTTTTTACGTGGCTGAATTAGGGTTCTAGCAAGAACGTTTTCTTACCTACGTGAAAGCCACAACGTGATTTGTCAACTTCTATTTACCCTTCATAAGGACCCTTTTCATCGAATCCGCTCCAACTAAAGTGGGAGAGACAGACACCCACCAGCCACCTTATGCAACTAGTGCATGTTAGTCGGTGGAACCGGTCTCACGTAAGCGTACGTGTAAGGTTGGTCCGGGCCGCTTCATCCCACAATACCGCTGAAGCAAGATAAGACTAGTAGCGGCAAGAAAGTTGACAAATCTATGCCCACAACAAATTGTGTTCTACTCGCGCAAGAAGAACTACGCATAGACCTAGCTCATGATGCCACTGTTGGGGAACGTTGCAGAAAACAAAATTTTTCCTACGGTTTCACCAAGATCCATCTATGAGTTCATCTAGCAACGAGTGATCGGATGCATCTACATACCTTTGTAGATCGCGAGCGGAAGCGTTCAAGGAACGGGGATGAGGTAGTCGTACACGACGTGATCCAAATCACCGGAGATCCTAGCACCGAACGGACGGCACCTCCGCGTTCAACACACGTATGGTCAGCGTGACGTCTCCTCCTTCTTGATCCAGAAAGAGGGAAGGAGAGGTTGATGAAGATGGCTCCAGCAGCAGCATGACGGTGTGGTGATGGTGGAGCTGGAGTACTCCGGCAGGGCTTCGCCGAGCTCTATGGAGGAGGAGGAGGTGTTGGAGAGGGAGAGGGAGGCGCCAAGGCAAAGGGTGCGGCTGCCCCCTTCCCCTCCCCTCTTTATATAGGAGGGCCAAGGGGGGGCGCCGGCCCTAGGAGATCCAATCTCCTAGGGGGCGGCGGCCAAGGGAGGATTTCCTCCCCCCAAGGCACCTAGGAGGTGCCTTCCCCTTGTGGGACTCTTCCCTTCTTGAACCCTAGGCGCATGGGCCTCTTGGGGCTGGTGCCCCTCGGCCCATGTAGTCCAAGGCGCACCCCCTACAGCCCATGTGGCCCCCCGGGGAAGGTGGCCCCACCCGGTGGGCCCCCGGGACCCTTCTGGTGGTCCCGGTACAATACCGGTGACCCCGAAACTTGTCCTGATGGCCAAAACAGCACTTCCTATATATAATTATTTACCTCCGGACCATTCCGAAACTCCTCGTGATGTCCGGGATCTCATCCGGGACTCCGAACAACATTCGGGTTACTGCATATACATATCCCTACAACCCTAGCGTCACCGAACCTTAAGTGTGTAGACCCTACGGGTTCGGGAGACATGCAGACATGACCGAGACGGCTCTCGGGCAATAACCAACAGCGGGATCTGGATACCCATGTTGGCTCCCACATACTCCTCGATTATCTCATCGGATGAACCACGATGTCGAGGATTCAATTAATCCCATATGCGATTCCCTTTGTCAATCGGTATTTTACTTGCCCGAGATTCGATCGTCGGTATCCCAATACCTCGTTCAATCTCGTTACCGGCAAGTCACTTTACTCGTACCGTAATGCATGATACCGTGATCAAACACTTTGATCACATTGAGCTCATTATGATGATGCATTACCGAGTGGGCCCGGTGATACCTCTCCGTCATGCGGAGTGACAAATCCCAGTCTCGATCCGTGTCAACCCAACAGACACTTTCGGAGATACCCGCAGTATACCTTTATAGTCACCCAGTTACGTTGTGACGTTTGGCACACCCAAAGCACTCCTACGGTATCCGGGAGTTACACGATCTCATGGTCTAAGGAAAGGATACTTGACATTGGAAAACTCTAGCAAACGAACTATACGATCTTATGCTATGTTTAGGATTGGGTCTTGTCCATCACATCATTCTCCTAATGATGTGATCTCGTTATCAATGACATCCAATGCCCATAGTCAGGAAACCATGACTATCTATTAATCAACGAGCTAGTCAACTAGAGGCTTACTAGGGACATGTTGGTGTCTGTCATTCACACATGTATTACGATTTCCGGATAACACAATTATAGCATGAATAAAGACAATTATCATGAACAAGGAAATATATAATAATAATGCTTTTATTATTGCCTCTAGGGCATATTTCCAACACCTTTAGCATTGTGAAGAGCTCGGGAATTGTCTTATCCATCCCTTGCATATTATAGTTCATCACGAAGCTCTTGTAGCTTGGTGGCAGTGATTGAAGAATTCTGTCAATGACACTATCATCCGAAAGATTAACTCCCAGTTGAATCAAGTGATTGTTATACCCAGACATTCTGAGTATATGCTCACTGACAGAACTATTCTCCTCCATCTTGCAGCTGTAGAACTTATTGGAGACTTCATATCTCTCAACCCGGGCATTTGCTTGAAATATTAACTTCAACTCCTGGAACATCTCATATGCTCCATGACGTTCAAAACGTCGTTGAAGTCCCGGTTCTAAGCCGTAAAGCATGGCACACTGAACTATCGAGTAGTCATCAACTTTGCTCTACCAGACGTTCATAACATCTGGTGTTGCTCCTGCAGCAGGTTTGGAACCTAGCGGTGCTTCCAGGACGTAATTCTTCTGTGCGGCAATGAGGATAAACCTCAAGTTATGGACCTAGTCCATGTAATTGCTACCATCATCTTTCAACTTTGCTTTCTCAAGGAACGCATTAAAATTCAATGGAACAACATCACGGGCCATCTATCTACAACAACATAGACAAGCAAAATACTATCAGGTACTAAGTTCATGATATATTTAAGTTCAATTAATCATATTACTTACGAACTCCCACTTAGATAGACATCCTCTAATCATCTAAGTGATCACATGATCCAAATCAACTAAACCATGTTCGATCATCACGTGAGATGGAGTAGTTTCCAATGGTGAACATCACTATGTTGATCATATCTACTATATGATTCATGCTCGACCTTTCAATCTCAGTGTTCCGAGGCCATATCTGCATATGCTAGGCTCGTCAAGTTTAACCTGAGTATTTTGCGTGTGCAAAACTAGCTTGCACCAGTTGTAGATGAACGTAGAGCTTATCACACCCGTTCATCACGTGGTGTCTCGGCACGACGAACTTTGGCAACGGTGCATACTCAGGGATAACACTTTTATCTTGAAATTTAGTGAGAGATCATCTTATAATGATACCGTCAATCAAAGCAAAATAAGATGCATAAAAGATAAACATCACATGCAATCAATATAAGTGATATGATATGGCCATCATCATCTTGTTCTTGTGATCTCCATCTCCGAAGCACCATCATGATCACCATCGCCACCGGCGCGACACCTTGATCTCCATCGTAGCATCGTTGTCGTCTCGCCAGTCTTATGCTTCTACGACTATCGCTACCGCTTAGTGATAAAGTAAAGCATTATAGGGCGATTGCATTGCATACAATAAAGCGACAACCATAAGGCTCCTGCCAGTTGCCGATAACTCGGTTACAAAACATGATCCTCTCATACAATAAAATATAGCATCATGCCTTGACCATATCACATCACAACATGCCGTGAAAAAACAAGTTATACGTCCTCTACTTTGTTGTTGCAAGTTTTACGTGGCTGCTATGGGCTGAGCAAGAACCGTTCTTACCTACGCATCAAAACCACAACGATAGTTTGTCAAGTTAGTGTTGTTTTAACCTTCTCAAGGATCGGGCGTAGCCACACTTGATTCAACTAAAGTTGGAGAAACTGACACCCGCTAGTCACCTATGTGCAAAGCACGGCGGTAAAACCAGTCTTGCGTAAGCGTACGCGTAATGTCGGTCCGGGCCACTTCATCCAACAATACCGCTGAACCAAAGTGTGACATGTTGGTAAGTAGTATGACTTGTATCGCCCACAACTCACTTGTGTTCTACTCATGCAAATAACATCTACGCATAAACCTGGCTCGGATGCCACTGTTGGGGAATGTAGTAATTTTAAAAAATTCCTACGCACACACAGGATCATGGTGATGCATAGCAACGAGAGGGGAGAGTGTGTCCACGTACCCTCGTAGACCGAAAGCAGAAGCGTTAGCACAACACGGTTGATGTAGTCGTATGTCTTCACGATCCGACCGATCCAAGTACCGAACGCACAGCACCTCCGAGTTCAGCACACGTTCAACTCGATGACGTCCCGTGAGCTCCGATCCAGCAGAGCTTTGCCGGAGAGTTTCGTCAGCACGAAGGAGTGATGATGGTGATGATGATGCTACCGACGCAGGGCTTCGCCTAAGCACCGCTACGATATGATCAAGGTGGATTATGGTGGAGGGGGGCACCGCACACGGCTTGGAACAATCAACTTGTGTGTCTTTGGGTGCCCCCCCCCCCCCGCCCCCGTATATAAAGGAGCAAGGGGGGAGGCCGGCCAGCCTTGGTGCGCCCCAAGGAGAGGAGGAATCCTCTTCCTACTAGGAAGCGGATTCATCCTTTCCTAGTCCAACTAGGAAGAGGGAAGGGGGGAAGGAAAGAGAGGGAGATGGAGAGGGAAAGAGGGGCCGCGCCCCCCTCCCCTAGTCCAATTCGGACTCCTCATGGGAGGGCGCGTGCCCCCTCCTGGGCTGCTGCCCTCTCTCTCCCCTCAGGCCCACTAAGGCCCAATACTTCCCCGGGGGGTTCCGGTAACCCCTCCGGCACTCCGGTTTTCTCCGAAACCATCCGGAACACTTCCTGTGTCCGAATATAGCTGTCCAATATATCAATCTTTACGTCTTGACCATTTCGAGACTCCTTGTCATGTCCGTGATCACATCCGGGACTCCGAACTACCTTCAGTACATCAAAACACTAAAACTCATAATACCGATCGTCACCGAACTTTAAGCGTGCGGACCCTACGGGTTCGAGAACAATGTAGACATGACTGAGACACGTCTACGGTCAATAACCAATAGCGAAACCTGGATGCTCATATTGGATCCTACATATTCTACGAAGATCTTTATCGGTCAAACTGCACAACAACATACGTTGTTCCCTTTGTCATCGGTATGTTACTTGCCCGAGATTCGATCGTCGGTATCTCAATACCTAGTTCAATCTCGTTACTGGCAAGTCTCTTTACTCTTTCCGTAATACATCATCCCGCAACTAACTCATTAGTTACAATGCTTGCAAGGCTTATAGTGATGTGTATTACCGAGTGGGCCCAAAGATACCTCTCCGACAATCGGAGTGACAAATCCTAATCTCGATATACGCCAACTCAACAAGTACCTTCGGAGACACCTGTATAGCGCCTTTATAATCACCCATTTACGTTGTGACGTTTGGTAGCACACAAAGTGTTCCTCCGGTAAACGGGAGTTGCATAATCTCATAGTCATAGGAACATGTATAAGTCATGAAGAAAGCAATAGCAACATACTAAACATCAAGTGCTAAGCTAACTGAATGGGTCAAGTCAATCACATCATTCTCCTAATGATGTGATCCCATTAATCAAATGACAACTCATGTCCATGGTTAGGAAACTCAACCATCTTCGATTAACGAGCTAGTCAAGCAGAGGCATACTAGTGACACTATGTTTGTCTATGTATTCACACATGTATTATGTTTCCGCTTAATACAATTCTAGCATGAATAATAAACATTTATCATGATATGAGGAAATAAATAATAACTTTATTATTGCCTCTACGACATATTTCCTTCAACAACATCCAACACCGGGAGTAGGAGGTCAGAGTCGCGCAGGATGTCATCAGGGCTTGCCGTCCAAGCCAAGAGTCTGACCGCCGACACGTTGGATCCAGAGTGCGCTTCTGGCGCCAAGCTCTCAACCTCGCATAACAGCGCGAGGAGGGTCTCAAGGAATAGAACTAGGCATGGTCATGAATACTCATGATCACCATCCCGACCTTGAAGCACAGATCGATGGGCTTGAACCCGTAGAGCAGCTCCATGGGTAGATGAGCAGGCAGAATTGCAGGGAGCGCACATTTTTAGAGCAACACTAGCGCACACCTCGGGGCGAGAGAACCCGATAAGGAAATCTTCTGGTAGGTGGTGGTGCACGGAGAAGTCAGCGGGGGCGAGCATAAACTTGGAGGTGAGAATGGCAGCGAGCTCATCACAAGAGACACCAGAGTGGTTGCCAGTCAGGGTGGGAATCAGGGCTCTCTGCTCTAGGGCTTCTTCAGTAGCAATCATCTTGATGTTTGATGCCATGGCTCGATCGGATCCGATAGAGGAGGGGTAGGTGAGGCAGAGGTAAGCTTGGGGAAGAAGAAGAAGGAAGGAGACAGGGAAAACAGAATCTTAATTCATTTCTTCAATGCCTCTTACAGATTGTTTCATGGTTTATAACCCACTGCTACAGCTCAACCTCACGCACCCTACCCCACGCGCACACATATCCAACCACATTGGGCCAACCGAGACAACACTGAATCTTCGCCCTCCTAGCTCACTCTCGGCCACCTTCAGTATTCTCTCCAGGACTTGTCGATACGCTGCCATGGTAGCTATTTTGCTCTGCCATGGCACTTGTCCCAGTTTGGTTGCCATGCAGCTCTTTTCTCTTTCTCTGCCATGGGCCATGGCGTCCTGTTTTGTCTGTCTTGGCAATTTCTCGTGTCAGGTCCATGTTGGTACTAGCAGGTCCCTACCCTTGAGATGTAGCTTGTCCCCAAGCTGGTGCAGTTGGGTACTGCAACTTGAATGTGTCAAAGTCCTCCCAAGTTTCTTCCTTGTCACACAAAGTAGTCCACCGAATGAGCACCTACAAGTGTGCTCTGTTGCCCATTTTGACCAGCCTCCTGTCCAAGATGATCTCTGGCTCCAAGCCAGTTGCCGATAGGTCAACTTGAGTAGATAGAGTAGAGACCATAAGGGTATGGTCTGGAACATGTTCCTTTAACTAGAAGCATGAAACATGGGGTGTATCATGGCAGTGTCAGGGAACCGAAGCTTATATGCAGCAGACCCAATTTTGTCCACTATTTGAAATGGTCCAAACTATTTCATTACAAATTTAGGATATGGTATGTTTGCTACAGAGTGTTGGGCATATGGCTACAGCTTCAGATAAGCATAATCTCCAACAGAAAAAGATCTTTCACCCTTGTATTGACATGCATAGTGTTTGATCCTTGTTTGGGCTTTGCTCAAATTTTCTTTCAGCTCCTCTTGATGAGTTTGGTTCTCAACTATCCACTATTGCACATCAGTGTTCTCTGGAGACATATTAGCCAAAAATGTGCCATAATTTGATTCATGTCCATACAAGGCCTTGTATGGATAGCATCCTAGGGAAGTCTGATAACTAGTGTTATACCATACTTCTTCCAAAGGTACCCAAGCATGCCATTTAGTAGGGAACTTGTGAGCTGACCATCAGAGACACATTACTAAGCATTGGTTCACCCTCTCACTTTGTCCATCAATCTGGGGTGGTAAGCTATTTTTGGAAAAGATCAACATAGAGTTTTTTCTTTGTTTCCAATCTGAGTTCGCTCCGCTTTCGCTCTGAATTCGTAGTATGATATAATCCATATTCGAATCCGCATCCGATCATTACTCGCTCCTCTTCGAATCTGTCAAAAAAATTGGTAAAGGATATGGTAAAAGCATTATCCTATCTAATCGAATCCATTTACATCCCTAGTCTCCATTGTAAACTGTTTGGGGGAAGTCAGGCAATGCTGAACTGGAGTGTTAACCATTGCCTACTTTAACACTTCAAAAGCCAATTGGGCCTTAGTAGGCCATTGGAATACTTTTTCCTGCAGCAGAGTTCTCTGTGGTTTGGCCAAAATGTCATATCCATTGACAAATTTCCCGTGGTAACTTGTTAGGCCCAGAAATCCTCTCAACTCAGTGAAATTTATGGGGATTGCTCAATCCACCATTGCCTAAGTTTTTGCAGGGTCAGTTGCCACTCCCTGGTTAGGTATGATGTGCCCCAAGTATTCCAGCTTGGTTTGTGCAAAAGAGCATTTGTATAGCTTTGCATACATCTAATATTTCCTTAGAGTAGATAATGATACGTCTCTAACATATCTATAATTTATGAAGTATTCATGCCATGTTTACAATAATTTTATATGATTTTGGTATGATTTGATTAGAACTAACCCGGACTGACGCTATTTTCAGCATAACTACCGTGGTGTCGTTTTTTTGTGCAGAAATAAAAGTTCTCGGAACAAGCTGAAAATTTACGGAGAATATTTTTGGAAAATATAAAAAATACTGGAGCGAAAAGATATCGGAGAGGAGTCCCGAGGCAACCACAAGGGTGGGGGGCGCCCCCCTAGGGCGCACCCCCTGCCTTGTCATCACCTCATGGGCCCCCTTGACTTGTCCCCTACACCAACACCTCATATAAATCCCAAAAACCTCAGAAATAAACCTAGATCGGGAATTCCGCCGCCGCAAGCCTCTGTAGCCACGAAAAACCAATCGGGAGCCCGTTTCAGCACCCTGCCAAAGGGGGAAACCATCACCGGTGGCCATCTTCATCATCCCGACGGTCTCCATGACAAGGAGGGAGTAGTTCACCCTCGGGGCTGAGGGTATGTACATGTAGCTATGTGTTTGATCTCTCTCTCTCTCTCGTGTTCTTGATTTGACACGATCTTGATGTACCGCGAGCTTTGTTATTATAGTTGGATCATATGGTGTTTCTTCCCTCCTATCTCTTGTTGTGATGAATTGAGTCTTGCTCTTTGAGGTTTTGTTATGTCGGATTGAATACTATTATGGATTTGAGAACACTTGATATATGTCTTGCATGGGATACCCGTGGTGACAATGGGGTATTCTATTGATTCACATGATGTATGTTTTGGCACTCAACTCGCGGATTCCCGAGGTGACATTGGGGTAATCTATGCATAGGGGTTGATGCACGTTTTCGTCCTTGTTTCTCCGGTAGGAATCTTGGGGCACTCTTTGAGGTTCTTTGTGCTGGATTGAATATTATGAATCTGAAGTTGTTTGATGCATATCGTATAATTGACCCACGGATACTTGTGGTGACATTGGAGTATCTAGGTGACATTAGGGTTGGTTGATGTGTGTCGTATGGTGTTATTTTACTACGAACTCTAGGGCTGTTTGCAACACTTATAGGAATAGCTCAATGGATTGATCGGAAAGAATAACTTTGAGGTGGTTTCATACCCTACAAGCAATTTCATCTTATGTTCTTCGCGATAGGAACTTTGGAGTGATTCTTCGTTGCACGTTGAGGGGTTGTTATATGATCCAATTATGTTATCATTATTGAGAGAACTTGCACTAGTGAAAGTATGAACCCTGGGCCTTGTCTCCAAGCATTGCAATACCGTTTTCGCTCACTTTTACCACTTGCCACCTTGCTGTTTTTATATTTTCATATTACAAAAACCCATATCTACCATCCATATTATGCTTGTATCACCATCTCTTCGCCGAACTAGTGCACCTATACAATTTACCATTGTATTGGGTGTGTTGGGGACACAAGAGACTCTTTGTTATTTGGTTGTAGGGTTGTTTGAGAGAGACCACCTTCATCCTACGCCTCCCACGGATTGATAAACCTTAGGTCATCCACTTGAGGGAAATTTGCTACTGTCCTACAAAACTCTGCGCTTGGAGGCCCAACATGAGTCTACAAGAAGAAGGTTGTGTAGTAGACATCAGATAACACAATGGAAAAATGCTCTAGATGCTGCTCCAAACTCGTACTAAACATAATATGTCATCCATGAATACCAATACAAATTTTCTACTCTGAGGAGCAAAGATAAAGTTCATGACACATTGGAAAGTGCCTGGAGTTGTAGCTAGCCTAAATGGAATGACCTTGAATTGATAATGACCATTATGAGTTTTAGAAGTTGTCATGTATTCATCTTGTTCTATCTTCCTAATTTGATGGTACCCGGACCTCAAATCCCCTTTTGAGAAATAAGCAGTTCTAGCCAACTCATCTAGTAATTCATCAACAATAGGCATTGGGAATTTTTTTTGACTGTGATGTCATTGAGGTTCCTATAATTTACACAAAACCTCCACTTAGCCATCCTTCTTTTTGGCCAACAACACTGGTGAAGCAAAATGGCTCATACTTGGTGTAGTTAAACCCTCAGCTAACATCTTGCTAACTTGTTTCCAAATTTCATCTTTTGTAGTGGGGAATATTTTTAGGGTCTACAATTTACTGGTGTGGCCCCAAGAATGAGGTGTATGGCATGATCTAGAGCTTCGACCGGAGGCAAAAATTTTGGTTCTTGAAACACATCTAAAATGTTTGCAATGGTTGTTGTACTTCCACAGGAGGATCATCTGATTTGTCAGGGTCTTGTGGAAATAAAATAGGCCCATATATAATTTCCTTTGTAATACTTGACCACTTGATCCATAGACATTACTTTTAATTCAGATTGTTGGTAAGTCTGAATGCCTTGTACCTTTATCAGTTTGTCCTGGTACTTGAAATTCACCCATTTTTGTTTCCAGTGACAGGTCATAGCACCCCACTGTTCCAGCCAATCCATGACTAATATAATGCCATAACCTCCCAGCTCCACCACCTTAGCAGGGTAAGTGAAAGTATTACCTTGAAACCACCAAGTCAGAGCAGAAACTTCAGAATTACAAGCCATTGTTTTCTTCATTGGCCACTTGAACAGTTAAAGGTATTTGTATCTATTTGGTCTCTGTTGTAATTCTGGGAACCACAACTGAGTCTATGAAACTATGTGTTGCCATAGTCTAGTAGGATTAGCAACACCTGATGAGAGCTCTGAATCTGATAGTTTTTGTGTGTTCAGCTCCTCCTGACAAAGCATTAACACACAATAGCAGCTCCTCTTCAATTGCTTCTTGAACCGCAAGTGCGTCAAGTATATTATCAGGAATTCTTGTATTGTCCTCCTCTCTGCTGTGATGGCATGTGCTCGGCACCAGCTACTTTTTTAGCACAAATATGTCCTAGGGCAAGCTTTTCTCCACAACGAAAACATAATTCATTGGCTCTTCTGTACTCCTTTAGTTGTTTGGCTTTCCACAAATCACCAGACCCTATGTCGAATCTGTTATCTAGTTTGTTGAAAGAAGTTTTAGACTGAAATTTACTTGACTTTTGTCTGGTCAAGGTTGCTTCCTACACTATTGCAAAAGCTATTGCAGCTACTGTGGTAATTGGAAAATAAATCTCTACTGCCCCCTTGAGTTCTTCGTTGAGTCCCAACATAAACCTTGTTACTAAAAAAAGGTCACTAGCAGCTGGCTCGTAGAGTTTAATCTGGTACACCAACTGAAGAAATTCTCTCTTGTACTCATGTATAGTTTGTCGGCGTACTAGGAACCAGGGTACCCAGACTTGCCTGTCTGCGCCCACGTCGCATTCCTGGTACCGCCCGGTAGGGCCCAGCTAATCGACCAGTTGCTCAAGACCCTCGCGAGGGGGCCAGCCCTAGCGAGGAGAACGACCAAGACCTCCTCAGGGAGCGGCCTCACCTAGGCTGCTCCAGAGGGGCAACCAAGTCCTCTCCCAAGAGTGGACTCAGCTAGGCTGCTTCGGGAGGGCGGAGATCTCAAGGCAAGGGCTGCCTCAAGAGGAGGCAGTGACGCAAGCCATGACGAACCATACCAGCGGGTGCCAGCGCGCGCCAGCGGGAGTAGTGTCCATATCAGTGCAAAGGAGACCGCACAGGCGCAGGTTCCCGAGGGGCGAGACAAAGGTTTCCCCTTTGGTGCAACAAGACCGAAGACTGCAAGGATGGCAGGAAGGATGTCATCGCCGAGCCCACCACCGCGTCACCGCCTGCCCTCTTTGCAGGCAAAGACCACCTTTTGTCAGGATAGGAGCGTCCTTGTGTTCCCGCTCAAATGGCCGTTGTGGGATTCCCTTCCCACCTAAACATTTCGGGGGAAGAGGACCCTGGCCGTCTATATAAGTAGCTAGGGTTCCTAGCATAGAGAGGGAGACCAACCCATTGGGACTTAGCATAGCAAAGGAGCAAGAACATCCGCTTCCTCACCCATCTTGAGCTCGCCTCCTGAGCTCAGGAAACCACTGTACTTGTTCATACTCGAGCCCTCGCGAGGCCAATCCACTAAAGCAGGACGTAGTGTTTCCACGTAGTCCCGTCCGTGGCGACAAAAGACTCCTCTAGCGCCGCCACGGGAGAGGAACCAGGCCCGGATGCTTGCGCGGCGCCCTTGCCCTTCTTCGCCATTGCCGAAGGCGTCGGGGAGGGTAAGCGATCCGAGAAGATTGGAGGCGGAGGAGAAGGGGATCTGAGCCAGAAGGAAGGGGAGCAATAACCCCTGTGCGGCGAAGACAGTCTCTTTTGTCAAGTCACATGGTTACCAAGGCTGCATGGGGAGTGGAGTCATCACGTCCCATCCAACTGTCACGCGCCAGCCTGGCCCGCAGTCTTTGGGGCCCGCGGCGCTTCGTCCTCGGCTAGGCTTCGCCCAGAAGCCAACTCCACATGCGCCTTGGGCACGGGGGCTACTATCGGCGTACTGGGAACCAGGGTACGCAGACTTGCCTGTCTGCAGCCCACGTCGCGTTCCTGGTAAGGCCCGGTAGGGCCCCGCTGATCGACCAGCTGCTCAAGACCCTCGCGAGGGGGCCAACCCTAGCGAGGAGAACGACCAAGACCTCCTCAGGGAGCGTCCTCACCTAGGCTGCTCCAGAGGGGCAACCAAGACCTCTCCCAAGAGTTGCCTCAGCTAGGCTGCTTCAGGAGGGCGGAGATCTCAAGGCAAGGGCTGCCTCAGGAGGAGGCAGTTACGCAAGCCATGACGAACCATACCAGCGGGTACCAGCGCGCGCCAGCGGGCGCAGTGTCTATATCAGTGCAAAGGAGACCGCACAGGAGCAGGTTCCCGAGGGGAGAGACAAAGGTTTCCCCTTTGGTGCAACAAGACCGAAGACTGCAAGGATGGCAGGAAGGATGTCATCGCCGAGCCCACCACCGCGTCACCGCCTGCCCTCTTTGCAGGCAAAGACCACCTTTTGTCAGGATAGGAGCGTCCTTGTGTTCCCGCTCAAATGGCCGTTGTGGGATTCCCTTCCCACCTAAACATTTCGGGGGAAGAGGACCCTGGCCGTCTATATAAGTAGCTAGGGTTCCTAGCATAGAGAGGGAGACCAACCCATTGGGACTTAGCATAGCAAAGGAGCAAGAACATCCGCTTCCTCACCCATCTTGAGCTCGCCTCCTGAGCTCAGGAAACCACTGTACTTGTTCATACTCGAGCCCTCGCGAGGCCAATCCACTAAAGCAGGACGTAGTGTTTCCACGTAGTCCCGTCCGTGGCGACAGAAGACTCCTCTAGCGCCGCCACGGGAGAGGAACCAGGCCCGGATGCGTGCGCGGCGCCCTTGCCCTTCTTCGCCATTGCCGAAGGCGTCGGGGAGGGTAAGCGACCCGAGAAGATTGGAGGCGGAGGAGAAGGGGATCTGAGCCAGAAGGAAGGGGAGCAATAACCCCTGTGCGGTGAAGACAGTCTCTTTTGTCAAGTCACACGGTTACCAAGGCTGCGTGGGGAGTGGAGTCATCACGTCCCATCCAACTGTCACGCGCCAGCCTGGCCCGCGGTCTTTGGGGCCCGCGGCGCTTCGTCCTCGGCTAGGCTTCGCCTAGAAGCCAACTCCACACGCGCCTTGGGCCCGGGGGCTACTGTCGGCGTACTGGGAACCAGGGTACGCAGACTAGCCTGTCTGCAGCCCACGTCGCGTTCCTGGTATGGCCCGGTAGGGCCCAGCTGATCGACCAGCTGCTCAAGACCCTCGCGAGGGGGCCAGCCCTAGCGAGGAGAACGACCAAGACCTCCTCAGGGAGCGTCCTCACCTAGGCTGCTCCAGAGGGGCAACCAAGACCTCTCCCAAGAGTGGCCTCAGCTAGGCTGCTTCAGGAGGGCGGAGATCTCAAGGCAAGGGCTACCTCAGGAGGAGGCAGTGACGCAAGCCATGATGAACCATGCCAGCGGGCGCCATCGCGCGCCAGCGGGCGCAGTTTCCATATCGGTGCAAAGAAGATCGCACAGGCGCAGGTTCCCGAGGGGCGAGACAAAGGTTTCCCCTTTGGTGCAACAAGACCGAAGACCGCAAGGACGGCAGGAAGGATGTCATCGCCGAGCCCACCACCGCGTCACCGCATGCCCTCTTTGCAGGCGAAGACCACCTTTTGTCAGGATAGGAGCGTCCTTGTGTTCCCGCTCAAATGGCCGTTGTGGGATTCCCTTCCCGCCTAAACATTTTGGGGGAAGAGGACCCTGGACATCTATATAAGTAGCTAGGGTTCCTAGCATATTGAGGGAGACCAACCCATTGGGACTTAGCATAGCAAAGGAGCAAGAACATCCGCTTCCTCACCCATCTTGAGCTCGCCTCCTGAGCTCAGGAAACCACTATACTTGTTCATACTCGAGCCCTGGCGAGGCCAATCCACTAAAGTAGGACGTAGGGTTTTACACCGCAAGGTGGCCTGAACCTGGGTAAAATCTTGTGTGCTCTACTTGTTTGCTTGCTTGCATTCCATTCCCACCACCAGGAGAAGAGCGTGGCGCTAGGTAGACGTGTAGTGGGAGAGATCTTCGTCATGCCCCTGTGTTCGAATCTTAAGGGTTTTGCGGAGCCCGAATTATGGCATAGTTCCCTCTTGTTTCAGAAGCAGTAGGGCCCGCATGGTTTCCCTATGCACATCCACATCAAACTCTGCCATCACAACCTTTCTGAAACTCTCCCAGTCCACCCAGCCAGTAGAGAGCTTGTATGCATGATACTAGTGAGCTGCATCACCCTTCAAATGCAGTGTGGCCGGTGTAACCTTGAACTTTTCTACAATGTCATACAGAGAAAAGTAGTCATCACACCCATCTAGTCAGATCCTCACCTCTGAACCGTCAAATTTGGGAAAGTTCATCTTCGGCATCCAACTTGTTCTAGAAGACGATTGAGGTTCTCCTCCCTGAGGCGTGTGTAGTTGATACTGGAAAGTGGTCGGCCAAGGAATCTGTAAGGGAGGAGGAGGGGACGAGGTGGTGGTAAATGGATAATTCCCTCTTGTCCAGTTGCCCTGGTGATACTGGAACTGTGGTGGACTTGGGTACTATTTTCTCTGCCACTTGCTCTTGCCTGACATTGGCGATAGAGTTCGTGGTGAGGTTTACCTTTGCCTGCACCACATTGATGTGCACTGTTTGCTCCTCCATCTGCTTGTCCAATGTGTCTAGCCAAGCATAGATCCCCTCAATCTTGTCCCCAATGACTTGGGCTCCTTCATCAGTCGCTCGTCCCATGGCAGAGATCACTTGCCTTATCCGAACCAGTGAACCCACTATGGGAATTAGGCAGATCGAGCCCAAGGGCGGTCCGCAACCTTACACAGGATTTTACTGCACGATCAAGAGAGTATGGAAGCACGCACTGACCGGACAAGGCTCTGATACCAACTGCGATGGTCATGGATCGATCTGATCCGGTAGAGGAGGGGTAGGTGAGGCAGAGGTAAGCTTGGGGAAGGAAATAAGAAAAACAAAATCTTAATTGGCTTCATCGATGCCTCTTACAGAGTGATGCCCACGGTTTATACCCCACCACTACATCTCAATCTCACGCACTCTACACCACACCACACCTATCCAACCACATCAAGCCCACCAGCAGAGCGTTGACTCTTCTTCGCCCTCCTGGCCCACTCTTGGCCATATTCTTCAATATTCTCATTAGGACTCGCCGATATGATGCCATGGCACTTGTCCCAGTTTCGCTACCATGGCAGCTCTTTTCTCTTTCTCTGTCATGGCAGCATGTTTCGTCTATCTTGGCGATTTCTCGTGTCAGGGCCATGTCGGCGCTGACATGACGGAGTAGGGAGGAAGCAGAACACTCCATGCGGGCAGAGACTAGGGTGGTGGGACAGAGAAATGGCTGGCGCTCACAAAGCGCCGGAAGAACACGTTGGAGATGGGTGTGATATGGCTTGCATCCCGAATCATGAAGCCAGGGCGAACACGCGGGGCTGTTTGGTTCTAGGCCTTGCATTGCTACACTTTGCCACACATTTTTGCCAAGCTTACCTAATGTTAGTTAAATAAAATGAGAGTCACAAGTTGGCAAGCCTAAGAGAATATTGCCACACTTTTTGTACGTATGTCATGTGAGGCCCTAGTGTGGCTTGAACAAAACACTCATATACGTTGGTCAAATTTTCCTAACCTCACATCTCCTCTTTGCCAATGATAGTACCTTCTTTGCTAGAAGTGATACCTGCAGTGTGGAGGCATTGAGATCTACCTTGGACCTCTACTGTCAAGGATCTGCATAGTTAATTAATAAAGACAAATCTGCTTTGTTCTTTGGAAAGGGTTGCCCAGAACATGTCAAACAGAGGGTTAAATCACAACTTGGTATTGATAATGAGGCCTTCAATGATTCCTATCTTGGTATGCCAACAGAAATAGGTAGCTCCCCAACAAAGACCTTCAAGTTTTTGCTTGACCGGGCTTGGGCTAGCATTTTTGGATGGTCCGAACGGCCCGGGCTGGCAAGGAAACCTTGTTGAAAGCGATCATCCAGGCGATTCCGATGTATATTATGAGTTGCTTTCAACTTCTTGTAGCCACTTGCGAGAAGTTTCGTCAAATTATTTCCGATGAGTGGTGGGGTTGTGAAGATGGCAAGCGGAAAAAACATTGGCGTTCGTGGGAGTGGCTTACTACTCCAAAGTCACTCAGAGGAATGGGTTTTCTAGACATGGCTTTATTCAACTTGGCAATGCTTGCAAAGCAAGGCTGGAGGCTTTTAACGGACCCTTCGTCCCTCTGTGCTCATGTCCTTAAGGGACGATTGAGGGAGTCCTGGATTAGGAGGTCCTTGGACAGCTGGACTATATACTTTGGACGAACTGTTGGATTATGAAGATACAAGATTGAAGACTTCGTCCCGTGTCCGGATGGGACTCTCCTTGGTGTGGAAGGCAATCTTGGCAATACGAATATGTAGATCTCCTCCCTTGTAACCAACTCTGTGTAACCCTAGCCCCTCCGGTGTTTATATAAACCGGAGGGTTTAGTCCGTAGGACAACAACAATCATACCATAGGCTAGCTTCTAGGGTTTAGCCTCTACGATCTCGTGGTAGATCAACTCTTGTAATACTCATATCATCAAGATCAATCAAGCAGGAAGTAGGGTATTACCTCCATAGAGAGGGCCCAAACCTGGGTAAACATCGTGTCCCCCGCCTCCTGTTACCATCCGCCTTAGACGCACAGTTCGGGACGCCCTACCCGAGATCCGCCGGTTTTGACATCGACATTGGTGCTTTCATTGAGAGTTCCACTGTGCCGTCACTGTAAGGCTTGATGGCTCCTTCGATCATCGGCAACGATGCGATCCAGAGTGAGGTTTTCCTCCCCGGACAGATCTTCGTATTCGGCAGCTTCGTACTGCGGCCCAACTCGCTTGGCCATCTGGAGCAGATCGAGAGCTACGCCCCCGGCCATCAGGTCAGGTTTGGAAACTTGAACTATACTGCCGACATCCGCGGAGACTTGATCTTCGACAAATTCGAGCCCATGTCAGGTACGCCGCACAATCACGACGAGCATGACTTAACTCTGCCGTCGAACAATGTTCGGGAAATCACACCTGCAACTACTCCGACCCTCAATCCGGAACAAATCACGCCATCTGAGGACGGGTGGATAGACCCCGCCATGGAGGTCGCACTCTCAACGGCGATAGAGCAGAATACTGACTCCACCTCCTATGAGAGCCTTGTTGCCAAACCGTTGGATTCGTCCCCAGCCATGGGCTCCGAGCCGCTTGCGTCCGCGCCTATCGAATCCGATTGGGCACCGATCATGGAGTTTACCTCCGCGGATATCTTTCAGTACTCGCCTTTCGGCGATGTGCTAAATTCATTAAGATCTCTCTCCTTGTCAGGAGATCTTTGGCCGAACTATGTCCGGCTAGATTGGGATGCGAACGATGAAGAAATTCGCTCCCCACCCACCACCCACTTAGTAGCCACTTTCGACAACTTAACCGACATGCTCGACTTCGGCTCCGAAGATATCGATGGTATGGACGACGATGCAGGAGACGAACAAGAACCACCGCCCACAGGGTGCTGGACGACCACCTCATCATATGACATATACATGGTGGACACCCCCAAAGAAGGCTATGGCAATAAGACAGCGGAGGATAATCTCTCCAAGAAGCAATCCAAGCACCGACGTCAGCGGCGCCGCTCTAAGTCCTGCCACAGCAAAAGCAGTGATACCGGCACAAGAGACAATAACGCTCCGGATAGTGCTGAGGACGATGACAATCCCCTCTAGCCAGACCTAGAGCGGGAGGATGAACAAGCTAGCCCTCCGGAACAGGCAGCAGACGGAGAATCGGAGGATGACAATTATATGCCTCTCTCCGAAGACAAGGTGAGCCTCAGCGACAAAGAATTTATCGTGCCTGAGGATCCCATCGAACAGGAGCGGTTCAAGCGCCGGCTTATAGCCACAACAAATAGCCTAAAGAAAAAGCAACAACAGCTTCGAGCTGATCAGGATCTGCTAGCGGATAGATGGACTGAAGTCCTTGCGGCCGAGGAATACAAACTCGAACGCCCAACCAAGAGTTATCTAAAATGCAGGTTGCTACCCCAACTTGAGGAGGAAGCATTGAAACCTACATCACCAGTGTATGCTGCGGCTGATCGGCCACCCCGTGGTCGAGGCAGAGAGGCATATCAGCCCGAAGTCCAGCCTACACCCCGCCGCCACTCAAACAAAAATACCAAGGCCCGGGGCAACACGCGGGACCTGCGAGACGTATTGGAAAACAAATCAAAATATGCAATATCAATCTACGGATCACGGGGGCACGCCCCAACGCGGGACGATGACCGTCACGCCGGATATACTAAAAGCAAATCCGGCCGGGCCGAATACAGCAGACAATACTCGTACGAACTGCGTCGTGATATATCCCGGCAAAGAGGCGCCGCACACCCCCTATGCTTCACCGATGAAGTAATGGATCATGAATTCCCAGAGGGTTTTAAACCCGTAAATATTGAATCATATGATGGTACAACAGACCCCGCGATATGGATCGAGGATTTCCTCCTTCACATCCACATGGCTCGCGGTGATGATCTACATACCATCAAGTACCTCCCACTAAAACTCAAAGGACCAGCTCGGCATTGGCTGAATAGCTTGCCAGCAGACTCCATTGGCAGTTGGGAGGATTTGGAAGATGCATTACTTGACAACTTCCAAGGCACTTATGTGCGGCCACCAGATGCCGATCTTGAGCCATATAATTCAGCAGCCAGGGGAATCGGCCAGGAAATTCTGGACCAGGTTCCTAACTAAGAAAAACCAAATTGTCGATTGTCCAGATGCAGAGGCCTTAGCAGCATTTAAGCATAACATCTGTGACGAGTGGCTCACCCGACACCTCGGCCAGGAGAAGCCGAAGTCCATGGCATCCCTCACGACACTCATGACCCGCTTTTGCGCGGGCGAGGACAGTTGGCTGGCTCGCAGCAACAACACATCAAGGCACCCTGGCACTTCAGATACCAAAGATACTAATGGCAGACCACATCGTAACAGACACAAGCGCCGCAACAACGGCGACAACGCCGAAGATACGACAGTCAATGCCGGATTCGGTGGCTCTAAATCCGGTCAGCGGAAAAAGCCATTCAAAAGAAGTACTCCAGGCCCGTCCAGTTTGGACCGCATACTCGATCGCTCGTGTCAAATTCGCGGCACCCCCGATAAGCCAGCCAATCACACCAACAGAGAATGCTGGGTGTTCAAACAGGCCGACAAGTTGAATGCCGAAAACAAGGACAATGGGCTGCATAGCGACGACGAGGAGGAGCCCCGGCCGCCGAACACGAGAGGACAGAAGAGGTTCCCCCCACAAGTGAAAACGGTGAACATGATATGCGCAACCCACATTCCCAAGAGGGAACGGAAGCGTGCACTAAGGGACGTCTATGCGATGGAGCCAGTCGCCCCAAAGTTCAACCCATGGTCCTCTTGTCCGATCACCTTCGATCGCTAGTATCCGTCATGGAGGATCTGCCGCATTGGTCCTTGAACCCATCATTGACGGATTTCACCTCACTCGGGTCCTTATGGACGGCGGCAGCAGCCTGAACCTGCTCTATCAGGATACAGTGCGAAAAATGGGTATAGACCCCTCGAGGATCAAACCCACTAAAACCACCGTTAAAGGCGTCATCCCAGGTGTAGAGGTACCGCATATGCATACCTCAAGCACAAAATGACAGGGCCTCAGGGGGTTATAGCAGTCAATGGAAACACAGAACGCTCGCTCCGCACGGAGGAGCACACTGCGGCCCTCGCAGCAGAAGCACAAAGCAGCCTTTTAAGGCAAACCGCCAATTTGGTGATAAAACCCGCGGACACCTTCAAGCGAGTTCAGAGTAACCTGCAACAGGATCGCTTGGCACGCTCAGAGCTCGCCTAGCAATTCGGCCTCCGTCCTGGTCCCAGTCAAGTGGCGAAATTCGTGCCACGCGTACATAACTACGCACTAAAGATACCATGGGCATAGGCGGAGGCACCACTACGGCACGTCCCACAATGCGGCTCAACCGCCCGAGGAGCTGTATACCTTCATAATTTTCTCTCTTTTAGGACCTTACTCTCTAGAAGCCCTTTTCGGCAGTCTAATTGCTGGACGCATTACGAAAGGAAATACCAAGGGGACAAGAAGCCAAGCCGTACAAGGGAATCCCCAGGTGGTCTCTGATAATGATCAAAAAACCTGTTTTAAATACCCATACGCAGCTTGCCCTTGGATAGGACATGTCAAATAGTCTTATTTTCTGCTTATTGCACTACTTGTATCCGTACGCTTTGACGTACTATTTAATAACAATGCGTATCGTTAGCTTATTATTGCATTACCCTTCCTTTTTTTCTCTTTCTCTTGTCTGCTTAATTACGACAGATTGCACCCATACACTCTAGTACGACTAGTACGCCAGGGGCTTCAGCATACCCCATAAAACACGGCGAGAGAAGTCCGAACACTTTCGACAGTGCGGCACGCCGAACTTGCATCAGCTCCGAATCATGTCTTGGGTCAATAGTTGGCTTTGCCCGACTCCCATGTTTTGGTACCTTACGTTCCGCAATATCGGCTAAGGTAGCGCTGGGAGAACTACTGCGATTGTGTCCCGGTTCTTCCGGACGAGCACCTCAGTAGAGAAAGCCGAAAACTGACTGTCATGATAAGGCGAGAGCTGGTCGCTGTTCGAGAGGTCTCAATTCCTTAAAGACTTTTTCCGCTTCGGGCGAGGAGTCGGCCTTGCCCGACTTAGGCGTATATAGCGCCCTAAATTCGGCCTTCCGAATACTAGGGGCTTCGCCAAAATTTAAAATTGTAGACTTCTATGGCTAAGTGATGGTGATAAAGCTTTATAGTCCGATTGTCTGGTTCGCTGTGCTGAACACCTCCTTCGAAGAACCCAAAATTGGGATAAAGAGTGTTCAGGTTTATCCCGAACACCCTAGTACTAGTTACATGGGGGTAGAAGACGACGACTGGCCAACCCTCAGATTTCATTAGCGGCCGCACAGAAGGTAATATTTTAAATTAACAAGCGTTGCATAGCGCAAATGAACTTGTTTCACATTACAGGATCACATGAGTACATTCATTCGAATATTACAAACTTAGCACATTCCTCTGCCGCAAGGCGGGAACCCTTCAGGACACTGTCATAATACATTTCGGGGTGGTGATGCTCCTTGCCTTCCGGCGGCCCCTCCTTCACCAGCTTCACGGCGTCTAGCTTCGCCCAATGCACCTTCGCCCGGGCAAAAGCCCTGCGCGCACCCTCGATGCAGATGGACCGCTTTATGACTTCAAGTCGTGGGCAAGCGTTCACAAGCCGCTTCACGAGGCCGAAGTAGCTAACAGGCAGGGGCTTGCCAGGCCACATCCGGACTATAAGACCCTTCATTGCCTGTTCGGCCGCCTTGTGGAGCTCGACCAGTTGCTTCAGTTGGTTGCTCAAGGGCATGGGGTGTTCGATCCCAGTATACTGAGACCAGAACAACTTATCCGTCGAGCTCCCCTCCTCAGCCCGATAGAACTCCGCGGCATCCACCACACTGCGGGAAGATCTGCGAGCGCTCCGAACTCGGGTAAGTAAAAGGAAAGTTTCCTTCACATTCTTGCTTTACATAATGAATGCCTTACCTTCTGCTATCTTCTTAACCGCTGCAATTTCCTAGAGGGCCTTCCGGGCTTCGGCCTTGGCGTTTTGTGCGCTTTCGAGGGCCTTCGCAAGCTTGGATTCTCGCGTCTTCGAGTCAAGCTTCAAGGACTCGTGTTTTTTGGCGAGAGCCTAGAGCTCTTGCTGCACCTCGCCCACCTGGGCTTCTTGCTTTTCTCGCTTGATGCGCTCCTTGGCCGCTTTGTCTTCGGCCTCGGATAGCGCCTTCTTCAGGGTCGCCACTTCGGTCGTGGCCCCTAGCAAATTCATGATGATCCTATTATTTTACACCCAAATTTCTTTTTAATGTACAGACATGGTATGACTTACCTTTGTTCTCTTCGAGCTGCCTCTTGGTAAGGCCAAGCTCTTCCTTGGACCGCTCAAGGTCCTGCTTCAGCGCAGTGACCTCTGCAGTACATGCGGCAACGGCTAGCAGTGAAGCCTGCATATGCACATAGACATATTCCGATTAGACTCTTGCGGTCATTATTTAATCCTCTATTCGGCCTTTCTTCGCGAACGCCAAACAGAGGATCAAGGGCTACTGTCTATGTGGTAATATTTTCTTATAATTTAATTACTTACCTGAAAGCCTGTTAGGAGGCTGGCACAGGCTTCAGTCAGTCCGCTTTTGGCGGACTGAACCTTCTCGATCACCGCACTCATGATAGTGCGGTGCTCTTTGTCGATAGAAGCGCCGCGAAGCGCTTCCAGCAAGTTGTCCGGTGCCTCTGGATGGACAGAGGTCACCGGCACAAGCGACTTGCCCCTCTTGGCGAGGGGTCGCCCGACAGAGTCCGGAACCACTGTAGGTTCTGGCACAGTATTCGGCCGAGGGCCGAATTTGCTGCCCCGCCATCGGAGCCCATGGGAGTCTTGCTCCCCTTGCTCCCAGGGTCCGGAATGTCGCCTTGAGGCGCCTCCAGGGCTACCTCCCCTCGGCTCGGTGCCCATTGAGACAACACCTCGACGTTGTCCGTAGGGCGAGGGGTGGAGGTGGTCGGAAGTGAATCGCTATTCATATCCGATGGGTCCAAAGAACCATCCGACGAAGATACGTCGATATGGGCTCGGGATGGACTGCATAATCATGTTCGGCGTGATGAGAGGCAGCACAATAAAACATACCATGAATTACTATGGTACCCAGATACTTACAACTTCGCCAGGGGCTTGTCCCTGGGCAACCACTCGTCGTCGCTATAGGCGGCCGTTGTGGAGCAGTCCGTAAGGAGGGTCCTTCCCTTCTTGGACCCTTCGGCCTCCCCGGATGGGGCGGCCTTCCTTTTCTTGTCTCCCCCGGCTGGGGGGGAGAACTTTCCTCTTCCTCCTCCTCGTTTTCGTGGGAGGAGTGCGCCTCAGAGTTTTAGGACGATGAGTCTGATATAACCTTGCGCCAGAGACCCTTCCGGGTCCCCGTGGCCTTCTTCTTGGCCTTCTTCACCGGCACCTCATAAGGCGCCGGAACCAGCATTTCTGTTAAGAGAGCATCTGTTGGATCTTCAGCCAGGGGGGCTGGGCAATCGATCTGCTCTGTTGTCTCTACCCAGTCCTGTTAAAGGGCGTGGAGGCTTAGATCCTGCACATGGTTAAACTGGGGAAAACAAACATCTTATGAGATATAAAAGACTTACCGGATTGGCGGGGCGCTTTGCACAGAGTCCGCGATCCTCGGTAAGGGGAGGAGGTACCTCGGCGCCCTTGAACAACACCTTCCAGACGTCCTTATGCGTCGTGTCGAAGAGCTCTCGCAGCGTCTGATGCTTGGTCGGGTCGAACTCCCACAAGTTGAATGCCCGTCTTTGACACGGGAGGATCCGGCGGAAGAGCATGACTTGGACCACGTTGACGAGCTTGATTTTCTTGCTCATCATGTTTTTGATACATGTCTGGAGTCCGGTCAGCTCTACCGAGGAACCCCAGGACAGACCCTTCTCTTTCTAGGAGGTGAGCCGCATGGGGATTCCGGATCGAAATTCGGGGGCCGCCACCCAGTTGGTGTCGCGCGGCTCAGTGATGTAGAACCACCCCGATTGCCACCCCTTTATGGTCTCCACATAGGAGCCTTCGAGCCAGGTGATGTTAGGCATTTTGCCCACCATGGCGCCTCCGCACTCCGCTTGCTGGCCGACCACCACCTTCGGCTTAACATTGAAGGTCTTCAGCCACAGACCGAAGTGGGGCTTGATGCGGAGGAAGGCCTCGCACACGACGATAAACGCCGAGATGTTGAAGATGAAATTAGGGGCCAGATAGTGAAAATCCAGCCCGTAATAGAACATGAGCCCACAGACAAATGGGTGGAGGGGAAATCCCAGTCCGCGGACGAAGTGGGTGAGAAAAACCACCCTCTCATGGGGTTCTGGAGTAGGGATGATCTGCCCCGCATCTGGCAGCCGGTGTGTGATGTCCGCAGCCAGATATCCGGCTCCCCATAGCTTTGTAATGTTCTCCTCCGTGACAGAGGAGACCATCCACTTGCCTCCCGCTCCGGACATGCTTGGAGTGGTTTGAGGAAGAAGTGCGGATTTGGGCGCTGGAGCTCGAGCGCGCGAGAATGGATGAGCAAGGAGGAAGAGGGCGTGGGTAAAAATAGGAATCCTTGTCCCTTTATAAGGGCGGAAGAAACTATACGCCTCCCCACTTGCCCGGTAAACCGCTTATTTCCCAAGCGTTGTAATTGATGGCGCGGTTGGGTTACCCACACCCGTATTGATGAGAATCCCGTGATAAGGGGACACGATCTCTGCTTCGACGAGACATGCCAAGGAAACCGCCTCGTAATATGTGCGGTAGCTGGTTGAGAAAAACGGTTCGAATAATGATCGGGCCGTGGTGTGATGTCATACCACCGAATATGTCAGCAGATTAGATTTGTGGAAATATTATTCTCTCTACGGTGGTATGTGGAATTTGTTTTGCAGAGCCGGACACTATCCTTGTGTTCAAGATCTTCTATGGAGTATTCGGAGGAAGAACCCGCCTTGCAATGCCGAAGACAATCTGCGCGCCGGATTCATCGTCATTGAAGCCTGGTTCAGGGGCTACTAAGGGAGTCCTGGATTCGGGGGTCCTCGGGCAGCCGGACTATATACTTTGGCCGGACTGTTGGACTATGAAGATACAAGATTGAAGACTTCGTCCCGTGTCCGGATGGGACTCTCCTTGGCGTGGAAGGCAAGCTTGGCAATACGAATATGTAGATCTCCTCCCTTGTAACCGACTCTGTGTAACCCTAGCCCCCTCCGGTGTCTATATAAACCGGAGGGTTTAGTCCGTAGGACAACAACAATCATACCATAGGCTAGCTTCTAGGGTTTAGCCTCTACGATCTCGTGGTAGATCAACTCTTGTAATACTCATATCATCAAGATCAATCAAGCAGGAAGTAGGGTATTACCTCCATCGAGAGGGCCCGAACCTGGGTAAACATCGTGTCCCCCGCCTCATGTTACCATCCGCCTTAGACGCACAGTTCAGGACCCCCTACCCGAGATCCGCCGGTTTTGACACCGACAACGATACTTTCCAAATTCAGATTTCTGGAATGCAGAGGCTCCAAGATCAGCATTGGCTACGTGTCGGGCAATTCTGGCAGGTCGGGGACTGTTAAAAAAAGGAATACAATGGGGTATAGGTAATGGTGAAAATGTTTGTATCCTCTCTGATCATTGGATCCCATCGACGTCTCCACATTGTCTGCATCCTCTTTTGCATATCCCTGCAAATGCAAAGGTCAAATGTCTGATTGATGAGGAGTCTGGCTCCTGGAATGAAGAGTCCGTCAGAGTTTTTTTCAGAATTGATGTTGTGGAGGACATTCTACGGATTCCTATTAGCAGGCGGGGAGGTGAAGATTTTGCTAGCTGGCCTTTTACAAAATCTAGGGATTTTTCGGTCCGCTCAGCTTACAACATGGCTCGATTGGAGCAGTTTCAGATTAATCACAACAAGGCTAGGCATGGTTTGTGTTCAAACATGGCGATCGAAGAAAAAAGCTGGAAGGCCATTTGGGCTATCAAAGCTCCGAACAAGATGAAGGTCATGCTCTGGCATTTTGCTCAGGACTGCCTCCCCTCGGGTGCTCAGTTACAACGGCGTCATGTGCCGAATGCTGAGTCATGCTGCTTCTGTGGCCGGTTCGAAACGGTGGAGCATGCCATGCTTTTTTGCGCGCGTGCTGCAGCTGTGTGGGATGCAATAGAAAACTGGACCGGTATTGTGCTACGGCGTTCTGATTACAGAAACACAAAGTGGTGGCTTTTTTATTTTCTGTCAAGGGCTTCAGATAGAGATGCTACTATTCTGATCGTCACTATGTGGCATTTCTGGGAAGCTCGTAATGATGCTAGACATGTTCCTCAAGCATCACCAATTCGCAGTACAGTAGAGAAGGTCCGTGCATATTCAGATTTGATCATGCAACATCTTTTCATCTCTAAACCTGTCAACATTCGTGAGTCGGCTTCATCCAATCCTTCCTGGACTCTGCGGCCGGCAGGTATGATCTTGGTTTACTCGGATGCTGCAGTTTTCTCTGACTTGAACAAGTCTGGAGCTGGTGTTATTGCTTTAAACCACAATGGTGGATGCGTTGCTGCTGTTTCTGAACCACTACATGGTGTTTCTGGTCCTGAACTAGCTGAAGCTTTAGCTTTACGTACAACTGTCCAGTTAGCAACAGATGAAGGCTTTTCAGATGTTAGGGATGGCAGTTTTGCACCTGAAAATAATAGGCATGGGCAAGTGTTGGAGAGATTTTGTACCCAGGGATAATGGGTATCCATATCACAAAATATATGGGTAGGATATGGGTATGAAATTATGCCCATGGGTAACCCAATGGATACCTAAAAAAATTGAAGTAATGATAATAACTCCTATGACATGTGGGGTCAACATCCAACTCCTATGGCCCACCTTAAATCTTGTATTCCTTAAACCGGACATAGCTCATAGGCATGTAATCACCTTCTCGCCACTCCTCCTATAGTCCTACGTCTCGTGCGACTCCTCGAAAATATGAAATCTCAAATCTTCGCTGCATGACTCTTGTCCAACTCTCGATCCAGTGTTCCCTCATTCCCACCACCGCCTCCCACTAGGCAGGGCTTTCACGAACCACTGATCATACTCCCTTGATGCCTCCAACAGGACACCCATGGGAGAAGGCCGCGTCGGTGCTATACTGCTCGCCATCATCGATTGAATTTTAAACTCATTTATCTACCTTCTAAAATTTTAGATGTTATATGGTGTATCCACCGGATACCCGATGGGTATGAGCATGGGTGTCACTTTATGCCCATGGGTATTGAAGTGAGTGGGTATAGAATTTTTTTGTGGGTATGGGTATGGGTAGAAGAAGGTTGTACCCGCCCATACCCTATCCATTGCCATCTCTATCGGGTGTTATCTTTGCGTCGGATTGCCTTTCGCTGGTGCAAAAACTGAATTCGAGATCTTGGGATCGCTCCAGCATTGGTACTGTTTTTGAAGACATCAAGTTTGCTTCTCGAAGCTTTGTTTCTGTGGCGTTCAAACATGTTCATCGGCAAGTTAATGTAGCGTCTCATTTGTTAGCTAAATCTTGTAAAAAAATTATCTAGTGTTGTTGTTTTTCATTCTTCTCCGGACTGGGAGACTCTTTTTTTTTTTTGCACATATGGAGACTCTTTGTAACTTTGTTAAGTGATCAATACAGCCAATGTTCTTTCAGAAAAAAAACCCTCAGGTGTGGCAGCTTTTGACAATCTTAGTCGCAAACCAAACATGCCGAAGATTATCGCCGACGCTCTTTAATATATAGTATGCACACTCGTGCATATTCGAGAAAAAGAATTATCGCGGACGCTTTTGGGATTCCCTTTGACCCGCCCTCTTCGAGTGACCGAAAGACCAAGGAAAATTCGCTGCCATCAAACGCGACCCATCCATCCATCCACTCCACATGCGATTAGATTCGGAAGACATCAATCAACATCAACAAAGGCATATAAAGTGCTCAAAGGAAGACCACACCACATAATACAGTGCACACGACGAAAAATAAATAGAAGTCCATACAAAGAGGAAGGAATCGCGCATTGTTTTTTCCTGGTCCAGAGACCCAGGCCGCCCGCAGCCACCGAGAGATCGCCTCCGCTTTCGTGCCCCTCGCAAACCTTCTTCCAAATTCCACCAACCTCGAGCCTCCGCCCCTATATATCGCCCCCCGGCGCCAATTCGGCGATCCACCGAGCCACCTCTGACTCTGAGCGCATCCAACAAAGGAGTCGCGTCACAGTCTACGCCAGCGGCCACGAATCGGGGCGGCGGCGCGCTGCGAGAAAGAGCGGAGCAGGCAGCCGCAGGGGATCAGGCTGGTGGTGGGGAAAGCGCAGCGGCGGCATGGAGAGCTCGACCTCGAGGACGAGCCTGAATTGCATCAGCCTGGCGGACCCCGACACCCAGAGATCGGTCGCGCTCCTCAAGCAGGTTCGTTTCTTGATAATTGAAAAGAATCTTGGTCGATGGGCGCATGAACAGCGGAAAGCTTGTTAGAGCAACTTTCTTTCTCCAGAAAGTCGGCCACCGCTCAATTATGTGCCACCTTTTTTGGGGGGGTTATTTAGCTGTATGCAGAGTTTATTTTTCGTACAAGCATGCTCGTCAATTTTCTAAAGAGAAAACCTGTACGATGGTGGGAACCTGCTGGTTCACGAGGCAGGTTAGCGAGGTTTTTTTTAAGTACGCCTAGGCGTACCTTAGCTTTATAAAAGGCAGAATTGTAAGTACAAGAATACTACCGCTCATTGCGAACAATGAGTGTAGTAGCATGAACAAACACAGTCGGGTAAGACCAATACAACCACCAACAGCTAAACAAACTACAAAGCAAAAGCGTCTGTCCTAACTGAAGGGTTGCAGTTTATGGAAGAGGAAGACAAAAGTGGTTACAGTTGGTGCATAAAAGTTCAGCAAAAGCAATATTGGCCTCTGCTTTTTTCAGTAGTGGTGGTTATTATTTATTGAACATACTAGTAGTATTGAATTGTATGTACTTGTCATCTGTCAGTTGTTGTTTTGACCTCGTACATGACCTATGTTTGAGCATTCTGCGTTTGAAAACCAGCTTGTTGGTTGCTTTATATATAAAGCGGGGCGAAAGCCTTTTTTGGTAAACCGGCTTGTTAAGGGAGAGTGACCGAGAGTGACCGCCATCTTACAGTTTGTTCAGGTTTATTGTGTTTCAAGAAAAGTGCAATTTTGTCCCCAAGGACGTGGACTGCATTTAAATTTCTATTTATTATATTAGGTGGAGTCTTAGGAATGTGCAGGGGCAAGGCTTGCCTCATATAATCCTTCCCCCATACCCCACCCTGCTGGTGTGGGAGCTTCTAGCACGGGGTCTGTTCTTTTAGGTGGAGTCTTAGAAATACATATACAAACTATTTGCAGTAGCGTACATTTTCAAATAGAATCCTGATTATGCCAGGCCTGACCTCTTGCATATAAAAATTGCATATATTCTGAAAAGGGACATGTGTGCTTGTTATTTTGAGAAGATGTCAACAGTAAGACATCAGTTCAGTCAGTATTACTGAATTTCTAGTATCATCGTCCCAGTTCTAGAAGTAGATAGCTAAAGTAACCCATGCAGTAAAGATTTCATTTTGGGAATAATAATTTTCTACTTGTGCTGTGAATTAATTCCAATACCATTATATATGTGCCATGTTTTCTTGCCGCTTACTCCCTTAGATAGCTATAGTTCACTCACCGTCCTCTAAAATTTCAGCCATCGCAAACTATGGTCTTGCTCTATTATTGCATTACATATCAGGCAGTGCAAGAAATGGACCACTAAGAATGCCATGATGCAACCTTCTGTTATATTTAGTACCGAGAGCATGGTTAATGTGCTGGTAGCTCTGTTTCTTCTAATAGCTTTGGACCATATTGTTCCTTAAACAAATATTCCATTTTTTTTTCTTAGGCATGCTTGGATTCAGGCTTCTTCTATGTGCTGGATCATGGCATAAGCCAGGAATTCATGGATGAGGTTTTTGCCGAAAGCAAGAAATTCTTTGAACTTCCGAACAGTGAGAAAATGAAGCTTCTCCGAAATGAGAAGAATCGAGGATATACACCTATGCTAGATGAGATTCTTGATCCAGAAAACCAAGTGAATGGTAATCTATCGACTCCCACACGTGTTGCTACTTGCTACGCTTCAGTTCAGCTTTCTTGAGTCACCAGCATCATACATACAAACATCACTGCAAGTTGGGTTTCTTACAATTGACACTTACGTCCCCTCTTTAGGTGACTACAAGGAAGGGTATTATATTGGTGTTGAGGTACCTGCAGATGACCCACAGTCAAATAGGCCATTTTATGGTCCAAACCAGTGGCCTTCCGAAGGTAATTTATCTCTGTTCTCAAGTTCTTTTTTACTAAAGCACCTCTTCCGAAAACTGAATAATCAATCAATAGCAAGACATCTGCAATATGCTTGTAGCTAGTAATATGGTAATGGACTATAGGTTCTATTAACATTGTATTGTTGGACGTTGGTGTTTGGCACCTAAAAGTAACTCTTACATGGTCCTTTTTACTTACTTCACATGTAATTCTCTTATTGCTCTCACAGAAGTATTGCCCAAATGGAGGGAGGTGATGGAGCAATATCACAGGGAAGCATTGTAAGTAGAAACCTAATTTATATTGCTTGGTTTTAAATTTAATATTTCAAAGTGGTAAATGATTATCCATAAAGCTGTAACTGACTTAATGTGAATGAATAACTAGCATACATGAGTCATGTAAACCTGAGTTTGCAGCCAAAGAAAATAGCTTCCAAGTACTCATGCAAATGCCCTTTTGGATTTTTGTTGTAGCCTCTGGTGAATGAGGTTTTATTTATTGGATCAGAGGTGAACTGTATTCTTAGTTGCCTGCTTTCTATCGGTTTCAGGAGAGTAGCCAAATCAGTTGCAAGGATCATTGCTCTTGCTTTGAACCTAGAGGAGGACTTCTTTGATAGACCTGAAATGCTTGGCGATTCGATAGCCACATTAAGGCTCTTGCACTATGAAGGTGGACAAAAAACAGGTCATGCTTTCGTGTCAAATGATATTTATCCAGCATGAATCATGATGAATTCTTCCATTTGATGTTCTTTTTGTCATCAGGTCAAGTGTCAAATCCTTCCAAGGGAGTTTATGGAGCTGGTGCACATTCGGATTATGGCCTGATCACTCTCTTAGCAACTGATGATGTAGTTGGTCTCCAAGTAAAGCATCTTGAAACATGGCCTTTTCTTGTATTTGTTTTTACATTTTATTAACTGGGATTTGCCATCCGAATTCTGCAGATATGCAAGGACAGGAATGCTCAGCCTCAAGTATGGGAATATGTAGCTCCTGTGAAAGGGTTAGCCTGTTAATCTGATTAGATTTATGTCTCGTTCTTGATTGATGGTAACAGCGTGAAATTTACCTGTTAATCATAAGTTAAAACCCCTCACTCTTTTGGTCTTTGTTTCGCAGCGGCTTTATTGTCAATCTTGGTGATATGCTCGAACGCTGGAGTAACTCCATTTTCAGGTTTGTGAATCTATCTCTTAAAGTGTGTTCTTAGTTCTAATTGGCATTTCGATATTGTGCTTGCAGACCAAACTGTGTATTCAGGGTAACTTGGATGACATAAATGGATTTTGTGGTTTGGTTATTATTTTTATATTTACTTACGATACAATAATCATTTCCACAATTGTAGGTCAACTTTACATCGAGTGGTCCTTGATGGACAGGAGCGTTACTCCGTAAGTTTCTTCTTGTGTAAATATGTGAAAACCACCTATTTTTCCGTGCATGACAAACGCTGAACCAGTGAAAGCATGTCTTAGTTAATTTTCCATGTGATCTCGGTTCATGCAATTGATAACACAAAGCTCTTCTTTTTCAGCTGTCTGTGATTTAAGGCAATCAGCATTGTGCCATAAAAAAAGGTTGATTTTAATCGTGCTTTTTATTCCTTTCTTGTAACAGATTGCCTTTTTCGTGGAACCAAGCCATGACTGCGTAGTCGAGTGCCTGCCAACCTGCAAATCCGAGACGAATCCTCCAAAGTAAGTTCTAGCTCCTCCCAACAATGACTAAAGTTGATCACTTATTCATCTCATCAGCCCAGGCATACACACTAAGTCTAAACGTTTGCGATCTCGCTGTCTGATCAGGTTCCCCCCAATCACTTGCTCGGCGTACCTATCCCAGCGCTACAAGGACACGCACGCAGATCTGAGCACTTACGGCGACGGCAAAGCCTGAAAGAAGAAGCTCTGGTTTTTGCGCTGTTCCCCTTTTTTGCGTTCCCATCTACTCCCTCCGTTCCGAATTACTTGCACTAAAATAAGTCTAGATACATCCGTATCTAGACAAATTCAAGACAAGTAATTCGGAACGGAGGGAGTATCTAGTATGATGTGTAATGTTGCAAGTGGCAATAAGAATGCCCTTAGGACGGAGGATAGTAATGTTGTACTGCTAATGTGCTAATATCAGTGTAACCATAGCTGTGGAGATGTCATCGTTGTTCATGTGGACATGAACAATGGTTGCCTTCTTTCTGAATGTGTACAAGTTCCGAAGCTTATTGCTCACCGTGGCCTTGTCTTTCTGAGCTTTTGGGATGATATCTTGGCGTCTGCATCAGCATTATACTATACATATGTTTTCTCTTTCTGAGTTTTGGGGATGATAATCTTGGCGTCTACATCAGCATTGTACCATACCATTTTTGTGAAGATGTGGTATGTGGTGCTAAGCTGCTGTGCGTGGCGAAACCTGATCTGCAGAATTATACTTCCTTCCAGATGACAAGCCCATACAGAAGCGGGGGAAAGGAACAGTCTGTGGTGCAAGTTGTACCTTTTAGCAAACTGAAATTGCACTTTTCTAAATCGATTAAGTCTTAAGAATATCTGGGGGCTCGGTGGCAAATCTCAGTTGTTGTTTTTATAACACAGTTACAAACACGGATGTTCACGTATACACATACATTCACTTGTATAAACGCACGCATGAACACCCTATTCCTACTAGCAATTTGCACGCGCTTTGCACGTCAAACTTACATTGCAATACCAAATTATCATACTAAGTGGTAACTAAAATGGAACGTTAAAATTCTAGTGCAAAATCACAATTATTTTTTGAAAACTGGCTCTTGAGGCGAATTGAAATCATTTAGTTTCCGAACTCAAAATGAAAATGTTTGGAGAAGGGAAAACATTATATCTAATGCACTCCCCCCTATCCATATTAATTGTTGCTGGTTTAGTATAACTTTGTGTTATGTTAATTATTTGCTCCTAGTGTCATGCCAAAAATTTCACTTATGTTTTCTTGTGCACTCAGCCCAAGTGTGTTCACAAATAGACTTACAACAGTCAGTTCAACCAAATAGAAAGAAAGCGAAATAGTGATTTTGTGCTGTGTTTATTTGCACGTCTGTGTCCATTCTAACTGGTCTCCCCATTGTCATGCTCTTTTTGCATTTAAAAAGAGGAGGAAATGCATGTCTTATGCATGCATGCATGCAACAGTTGACTGCTACGGTGCCACTCCTACATCTTCCTAGATACTCCCTCTGTTCGTAGTGTCTATAGATTTTTTGAAAAGTCAAACATCACAAATTTTGACTAAGTTTGTGGAAAAAAATATTTACATCTAGAGTGCGAAACATATATCACTAGATTCATTATAAGATGTAGTTTTACATTATACATTTTTGCTATTGTAGATAATTTTTTCTCTACAAACTTGGCAAAATTTGCAAAGTTTGACTTCTCAGAAAATGCATAGGTACTACATTATGGAACGGAAGGAGTGGATGTAAAAATCAATTTAAAACTCTTTCTCCCAGTGCGTTGTTGTACCATAGTAACATGCAGGTACAGTAGCAGTCTGCGTTCTTGTACCATAGTAACATGCGCGTACAGTAGCAGTCTGGCTAGCTCCAGTTGTATGAAAGTTCTAGTGCTTTGATCAGACGGTGGCTCACCGGCGAATCCTTGAAGTTCTGGCCGTAGGATTGACAAATCCAACGGCATGTGTGCTGCCACAATTTATTCAATTCAGAAACAATTAATGAAAGTCGTCCGATGGTGAAGATCCAACGGTTCATATGTCTGTTACTCGTACACTATATGGTGGTACAAATATAGATACAATAGATGAGTACCTTCGAGATACTGAGCCAGCACAATATCTTAGATTGACAAAGTCATCACAAGCGTCTTATAATCAACGAAAACATTCCCTCACATTGAACAAATAGAGTTGTTTCAATACAGAGCGGTTCTTAACCATTCTCCGATCATGAAACGGCTCGATAGCATACATCTTGCTTTCAACATCGGTTGCGTCGAATTTAAGATTCACGCAAAAGAAATCACCGCCGACCCAGTACGCACCCCCACGCAGGCGCTGACGTTTTTCACGTGGACACGGTCAACCCAGTTGTTTTCACCGTGTAGGAGCTACAATTTTTTTTAATCTGCTGGTGAAGTACTCGTACAACTGGTTCTCTCCTCCCCACCAACCTGCACCTGCTAGTGAAGTTACTGCACGGTCAACCCAGTGGTTTCCCCATCCCGCCCGGCCGGCTCTCCTCTCCTCTCCACCGGCGCCATCGCTTCGCCGCCGCCCCATCCTGCCGGACCGCGTCACCTCTCGCCGTCCGTCGCAAGAGGCGCAGTGATGCCAGGGCCTCCCGACGGGTCGATTTTGACCGAGGTAATTATCCTTCCCATCCCAGCCAGGCCGGCCTCCCGACGGGCGCTCATTCGGTCGATGTTGGCTTCAGATTTACTAGCCTCCGGGTATCCTAGTCTCACTAACGGTTCACTAGCCATGGAGTACTACTTATTCAATAGCCAAGAAATATTTTGGTACCATCTCAGATTCAAGCCATGGAGTATTTTAGACTCAAACCAGATTCAGTAGCCAGGGAGTGAGTATTTTACCATGGATCTTTTATAGATGAGATCGATGCTGATCATGTCCTGGATTCAGTATTTGCCCTAGCCCCCACTGCAGATTCACTAGCAAATGAGCATCTTTGTCACAGACCGGATCCACTAGCCGTGGAGTATTCTAGACTTTTAGTCCCAAATCAGATTCACTAGCCATGTACTCCCTCCATTCCCTTATACAAGGCCACTTCATATTTTTATGTCTTAAATTTGACCAGTAATTTTAACAACAAAAAGTGACTTATATGCCACAAAAAGTATTTCATTGAATGCACATTTCAAAGAACTTTCTGATGACATATTTTCAATGACATATAACCATATTTTGTTGACCAAAATTATAAATCAAAGTTTGACAAAAAACGAAGTGGCCTTGTGTAAAGAATGGAGAAAGTACTACTCCCTCCGTCCCAAAATGTAAGACGTTTTTTGACACTATACTAATGTCAAAAAACGTCTTACATTATGGGACAGAGGGAGTAGTATTTTAGACTCGAGCCAGATCACTAGCCACCAATTATTTAATGTAAATTGTTGATTAATATACTGCCAAAACCCGGCTCACAATACTAACCCATTTTGTTTTTACATTATTGTTTAGGTCGCCATGGAAGGTGAGAAGCAGCCGCAACCGGCGGTGGCAGACTCCTCCGCCACCATATCCAAGGTGCTCGACGATGACAACCTCCTCGTTGAGATCCTTCTCCGTGTCAGCTTCCCCAACACCCTCGTTCGTGCCGCCCTGGTCTGCAGACGCTGGCTATGCCACGTCTCCGACAAGGCCTTCCTCGGCCGGTTCCGTAAGCTGCACCCCCCTCGCCTGCTGGGCTTCTACATCGACACCGGGATGGGGCCCCATTTCACGCCGATGCTGCCTCAGCCACCAGAGCTCGCTGCCGTCATCGACCGTGCATGCTTTTGCCCGGACACCTGGCAGTGCACACGGGCTCACGTCCTCGACTGCCGGAATGGCCGCGTCTTAACTATGCTCCTAGACGGCCCTAGATTCAAACTTGGAGTGCATACCGCTCTGTGCGCTGAGAGAGACATGACGGCCGTCCCAACATTTCCAAGGTATAACCGGCCGGAGGGCAGGTTCTGCATCTGGCCGTGTCTCCTATCCAAAGAACAAGGCGACGACTTGTCCTACTTTTATGTTCTGATCGAGTCCTCCGAGGAGACCACTAAGGTTACGGTGCGAGTATATGTGTTGCAACATGGTATCTGGTGCACACATCATACCTTGGCCACTGACCAGCCATCTCTTCCGCTATGGGACCCAAAACTTGTGCTGGTCGACAGTAAAATTTATATCACGGCCGCCCCGAGAAATATTATGGTCTTGGATTTGTCGGTCTCAAGTTGCTCTACTATTTGTCTCCCACAAGGGGTGGAGTATGGAGATAGAGACGCCATGTTGTCAGGGGCAGATGATGCATCTAATGTATATCTTATTCAAGTGAAGGAGCTTCAGCTTCACATCTGGCTCCACAAGGGGAACAACTGGCTGCTGGTGGACACCATCTTTATGAGTGAGATGGTTGCTAATTTGAGGATGCAAGATTACACTGTTGAGGATGAGCATATTGATGTTCTTCGGATACTGCGGGTCGGGGACAACGCCGAGTTTGTGTTCTTCCAGATGGGTCGATGCATACTGTATCTAGATATCAAGGGCAAGACATTGCGTAAAGTGTATGAGATGAAAGATAAGGATTGGTATTCGGTTTATTATATTTTTCCTTTTAAGATGGTTTGGCCTCCGATATTTCCTGCACTGAAGCCGAACCTTCAAGGTATTCCTTTTGCTTCTGCTGAGGTTACAAAGATTTCTAACGTGCATCGTGTGTGTTAATTTCTTCTCTATTTTGCTAGGTTTTTTGCCATGTGTTTTGAAGTCCAAATTTGTAGCATTGCTAATACACCATCGTAATCGAGTAAATGTTGTATGAATTGGCTTTGCTGCATTTGTGATGCTTCGCACTCTTATTAAAGTTCATCAACCATCACACTGTTTGCTATAACTGCGAGTGGTGTTAGGCGTGTGGTTGATTCGTTAGGCCATTCTACGAATACTAGTTCAGCATCATTTGACATTCTGTTGCTCTAAGTGCTCTTACTTGCCCCACAATCTGAAAAGCAATGTCGTGCATGGCTGCATGTTGTGCCAATTACCCTGTAACTTTGCATTTCCCTATATATTGCCATCCTTAATACCATCTCTTCATTTGTTTTACGTTTAGTGAAGCTAGCAGTTTTTATACGATCTCCAGATTAGCTAGAGAGCAGCAATTTTTTGTGGTGATAAGAACAACTTATCTGGTGTATTGGCATGGACCTTTCATTTTGTTTTATCACTGTTTTCTGAACTACAAATGGGACATGTGTGGAAGTACAGGAAAGTCATATATAAGGTCTGGTAGTTTCCTAGCCTAGTTATCATGTTGTCCATTGTATTTTCTGGTGCTGAACTATTATCACAACCCTTTATGCGTGCAATTGAGCTTCCCATTTCTCAAAATTAATCAATTGTAATAATCTGCTGTGGTCGTGGCTTAGCTTCTTACGTCTAAAGCTTACCCTCAATCTGTTATGTATGAGATTGTTAGTACTTGGGTTTATCTAAATTCTGATTTTACTATGTTGAAGCATGCGGTTGGTTGATCAAATATATAGAAGATACTATATGTTACGTCGGTATGGTTGAACCTATGCATGAGTTCTGATTCTGATATGTCACAACGAATTTTCCTCTTATATGACAGAAGTGACTAATTCGAACTAACCATTGGTAAATCTGTGCTTGTTTTTATTGGACTCTGAACTGTGTAATGTAAATTATTATACCCATATGGTATGAAGGCATTTAAGTTAACCTTGATCCCTGGAGCTTTTCTGGAGAAAAATAAAATGAAAAACATGTTACTGGAACAAATGCATCGCTTCAACTTTCGAGCGCACATAATAGTTGACTATCCATCGGTGTACTAGCCACTTGTTTTGGTCTCCATTTGATGTTCTGATACTTAATTTTGTTTCCCATCCTGATCCTTGCTCGGTTTTGCTTGAAACAGAATCGCCATCTGAAGAGCAAGATCATCCAGCTCAGTGACAAGGACCATATAAGGTTATAACAAAAGAAATTTTATCTGTGGACGTCGGTAGATTCTGGCGCCCAAACCCTGCGGGGCCCTCTGTATATATGCCACGATGATTCAAGGATATGGCCACATTGGGTATACGGGTTCATTTTGCTGGTTACATATTTCCCACGATACCAAGCATATCTAGAGGGGTGCAAAGCTGTGAATATTTCACCCAATCCTTGTGTTGCGTAGACTCTAGTATTCTGGCATTTTGTCTTTGGAAAAGTTTGTCAGTCATTGTGAAATACAGGTTTTGTGTAGGTGTGATATATAATAGGTGAAATGGCTCCAGGTACATATACCTCCGGGATGAAAAGAATACACATTTAGAAGCGCCTGACTATGTAAGAAAATCTAAATGCATGCCCTCCAGGATGAAAAGAACAAGACATTTGGAAACGCCTCCGGAATGTTTATGTATTTTATGCCCTCATAATTTATAACATATTAGGGCGTCTTCAACGTTGACCCGTAAACCGCGGTCAGGACGTGTTTTCTCCAGCAAACCGGAGACAAACGTGAGGAAGGTTTGCGGGAGTCCGGACCGTTGTCACGCCCACTTCTGACCACCCTGACCCACCAAAAACCTTCCCCCTCCTTCGCGTGCTTCCCGCAGTCGTCAACTGCTTGCATTTATGCCGCTGTAGAGCGTGCCGCTCCACATTGAAGGCAGCTCAGGGCGAACGCGACCTCTCACTGCCTTCGCCATTGAAGTGGCGCGCCGATCACGGCGCCGCCCGCTGCGCGTCCGGCTGAACATGCCTCATCGCCGCATTTAAACGGCTTCATTAAATCCGCGTGGAAGCTGAGAAACCTACTCTGGCCACACGTCTGTTCATGAGCCGGCTAGCATTAAACACAACGGCGGGCAAGCTCCTCCCATCTGCCCTCTATTTAAACGAGGTCACACGTCGGGCAAGAATCTCACCACTCCGCCGCTCCCCATCTCCTCCTTTCACTATTTTCTCCACTCTTTCGATGGCATCCGACCGAGCAGGAAGAGCGGTTCTCCGGCATAAAAGCCGGCTGGGTGGCCCGTCGAGCCTGCCGGATACGAGCGAGGTCCTCGCCTAGCCCGATGGAGCAAGTTGCCGCCCCAAGCCGGCATGTGGTTTAGCAACTCACCGCTCCAAGCCAGCTCGCAGGGGAGTGGCGAGTTGCTCCGGGCCGGCACGGGGGGGGGGGGGGGGGAGGGGGAGCATGGCGGCATGGGCATCGTCGCTATCAGCGATGACGACGCGTCGTACCGCGCCTCCGGTGCATGCGACCGCATCCGCTGTCGACGCGCGTGTACCCGCGCCATGCAAGCAGAGAAAGAAGTCGGCTGCGCGGATGTCGACGAGGTGGCGGGAAACATGTCTGCGCCCGCCGCCATCATCGAGGAGAAGTAGAACACGGGAGGCCGCCGCCGCTTGGGTCCCATGAAGGCCACCGTCAAGGCACCGCCGGCTTACGCAGCCGGTGTCTTGCCCTCTCGCCAGCCACCGTTGTCCCCTGACCCAAGAACCAACTTTGGTCCGTGCAGTGTAGGGACCCTTCCCATCCGGCTGAAGCATCAGGCGACGGTTCCACTCCGATGAGCGGTGAGGAAGCAAGATGTCCTTTGCGCTGAAGCATTCACCGCTGTCGGTCATCATGGGGACGAGTTGGAGACCCGCCATGGCCGGCAGTAGACTAGTCGAGAGTGTCATGTTGTCAGAATGCATATTCGCCGGCGCCGGCCGTAGACTAGTCCGGTTTTGTTTTTAGTTGAAAATATGTCCAGAATGTACCCGTTTTCGTCTGGTTTGTACAAATCCGTCATGTTCATATAAAACCTGCCAGAGTTTGCATGAATTTCGTCCGGTTTGTTCAAAAAGAGTTTACAATGTATGCGGCTAGCGTTGGATGGTAGTCTCTCGCATCCGTGTCCACAGACTGAGGGTCGTCGTTGGAGATGCCCTTATACACCCCGAGAGAAAATAGTATTCCAATGCTCTGAAGTACTCCATTTGTTTTTCCACATAGAAGGAACTTTTTTTCCTTCGCAAATTTTACTAGGGCACAAAAGTCTCGGACATTAATATTTTGTAAGAATTTTTTTGACATTCAAAAATTCATGTTTTCCAGCGATATGAACCTTTGAATATCGACGATGAAAAGTGTTTCTTCTTTCAATGAAAAAAAGTGTTTTAGGACAAAGACACAAAGTCTGTATACTTAAGGTAGACTGAATATTGTTCAAGTTTAGATTTCAGGTTTATTTTTTCATCCAAATTTGTTGATATTTTATAAGATTTCGAATGAAATTTAAACCTATACTAACCCTAACCCTAAACTGCCTCCTCTTCGTCAGAGGAGGACGAGATGTAGATGCGGGCGGTGGAGGTGGTGCCGTAGTCAGGGGCGGAGGAGGAAGCGTTTGTATGCGCAGCGGTCGTGGAGGACGCGTCTAATCCAAATTCACTTTAATTATTCGATATCTATTTTCATATCCGGACGGATATACACTTCTCTTCCATTTTTCTTATTTTTCCGGATTCGGAACTAGATTGAACGGAAATTAGTTGATCCAGTTTCACCCTTACATGGGTGGTTTCATGGGTAGTGGCATGGGTGGTTTCATGCCATGAAAGTTGAGAGGAGCCATGGGAGGAGGTGGTTTCATGGGTGGTGGCATGGAAGGAGGTGGTTTCATGGGTGTAACTGGTGCTATGGGTGGTGACAAAGGAGGAGGTGGTGCTATGGATGGTGATGGCAACAAAGACAATGATGCTGATAATGAGGTCAATGCAAACCGTGGAGATAATGCAAACACAAATGACAATGAAGGTAATGGAAGTTCAAGGATTTATGTTCTATGCACTTCTACGTTGTATGCACTTTTAGTTGTGTTGGTGATGCACTATGATGGATGGTTTGCATTCGAATTTGATATGTGGATTTGAAGTTAAATTTGCTATGTGCATTTCATGTTAAATTTGATATGTGCATTTGTGTGTTGCAAAGCTTGAATTTATATGTAAATTCATATTTCTGTTTCAATATGTATGCAATTGTCGTGCAAATGATGTGGGGTACCTATTATAGGCAGTTGTTGAAGAAAATAATTCCAAATAATGCCAAACCAATTTTTTGGTGCCCTATAACTACTTTTGTGTGTCCAATATAGGGCTACTGTTGGACATGCCCTAAGCCAGAAAGGCAAGGAGCCCTAGGGACCCACACAGTCACAGATGTCGTGAAGGGTTTGGCAAAAAGCTCCCTAGGTCTCTAGGCACAAACATATTTTAAGGTTTAAATTTGACCATCAATTTAACCAATAAAACATGTATGTGTCACTGAAATTACACGGTGATAAAATGATTTTGATGCAAAACCAACTGGTAGTCTTTCCTTTTTACATAATCTACTCCCTTTATTTCTAAATACAAGTCTTTTTAGAGATTACGATACAGACTACATATGAAGTTCTCCATTTCTAAATATAGATACATACTACATACAAACGTATATAGACAATTTTTTAACACGGTACAAACGCAAATATATTTTCTAAATATAAATCCTTTTAGAGACTTTAATAGAAACTACATAAGAACGTATATAGACATATTTTGGATGCAGCTTTGGTGCCTTAAAGACACCTGCCTTTGGGTCACTGACATGTGGGCCAGCCACCTGTTGGGCCCACATGTTATAGACACAAAGGTAGGTGCCTTAAGACATTGAAGCATCGTCCACATATTTTAGAGTGTAGATTCACTTATTTTACTCTGTATGTAGTTCATATTGAAATCTCTAAAAGGCGTTATATTTTGTTCATATTGTGATCTCTAAAAGGTGTTATATTTAGGAACGGAGGGAGTATATCATGAATGTTTTCCCATTTGACTAAAACTTTTGACACCCTCCATTAGCTAATTTGCATTTATTTTCATATATGGTCAAGGATCCCAGTTGAGATAAAAGGCGAGAAGCACTAGCCATATTACCTTGAGAACTAGAGCTCTGTGTGCTTATTACACTCGTTTCACTCAACCTACACGAATAACAAACGTTGGTACACAAGACAGTTTGCTTAACTTCTTCCACAGCGTTACAACACACACGGCATATATGTATAGACAGATACGACTTGCAGCAGCGGCAAGAACAGCGACAGACAACAACAGCGCCGCAGCGTCCTGCGACCTTGCGTTTTATTACTGCAAAATTGATCTCCACTGCATTAACGATAGCTGCGGTAGACAGGGGTGTACATGCAGCTCTCCGCATATTTCTCCAGATCTCTCGGCCGCGGCAGGCGAGTCGCCAAGCCTGCAGAAAAAAGTTTGAGCAATGTGTATTCGATGAGGGAGGAGGGGGGGGGGGGGGTCAAGGGTGTCGGAGAACATACCGAGTTCGTAGGCTTTTGCAGCCACGCTAGCAGCGATGAGGGCAGATATCTTTCTGATGTTGGTGAAGGGTGGAAAGATGGATCCCTTGTCGAAGTTCTCCTGAGTGGCCTGTGCAGCTAGTGTTTCCGCTGTTTGAACACATGAAGCATTGATAAGCATTCCATAATACTGTTAATATTTTTGAGGAAATGCTTGGCATACTGGCAGGCAATCATGGATAACATGTTCATGAGAGGCACTTACAGGCAGCAAGAAGCATGTCCTCATGTACACGGATTGCTCCAGAAATCACAACACCAAGGCCAAATCCAGGGAAAATGTAAGCATTGTTTGCCTGTTGTGCATAGCCCAGACAATCAGGTATGAACAACTTTTATTTTGACTATATCAGCAAGATTGCCCCGCATTGGAAAAGATTAAAAGAAAAATACCTGGCCAGGCACACGAATCTTTCCATCATACTCCACAGGGTCAAACGGACTTCCGCTGGCAAACACTGCACGACCCTGCAAATACGCAGATGCATTTGCATGTTTTAGTGAACCCTTTTTGTGCCAATTATGATGCACTAGCTATGAAGATATACAAGTATAAGAAGAAAGCAAACATGGAATGTCTTTCATTAAGCTCTGTTGCATTTCATGGATAGCACAATAATTAAATGAGTAACTTCAAATGTTTTGACTTTAACAAATTTGCAGCCAGCTCTGTGTGTATGTTGGCGAACTAACCTGGGTCCATTTGTATGCTTCTTCAGCAGTACATTCAGAGTGCGACGTTGGATTTGACAATGAGAAGATGACAGGTCTCTGCATTTACAATTTTAGATTTTCAGAAGTTATTCACTTGTCTCACTGATCCCAGAAAGTTACAACTTGAACAACAACAATGTTCAAAATTCAAATTACCTCGTTGAAAGAAGCCATAGCTTCAATAACTTCCTTAGTGAAAGCCCTGCCTACTCCGGATGTTCCGATCAGCACCGTAGGTCTGATGGACTACAGAGATAATGAAAGAACTTTAGGAGATACAATAAAATATAACCTTGACAGAACAATTTCCAGTGAAAGCATCAGTACTAATTGAATTGAATTCTGAAATGCACATAAAGAATAACTACCTTGATGGCATCTAACAAGGTTGTCACAGGTTCGCGCTCATGTGCCCAAGATGTCTTGAATGGCTGAAGGGAGTTTTTTCTGGAACTAACGATCAAACCCTACATATATAATAGAATATAATTGTGTCAGTCTGTCAGCTGCAAGTGTTCAAAATCAATATCGTACATATAACTTTCTTTGCCTCCATACCTTCGAATCCACCAGAAAAACCTTCTTGCGGCACTCTTCAATTGGAGCATTTGTCTATAAATTAATCAAAACCAGCATGACTTAGCTGTAGCATTGATATTAAAACTATATACGCCACATTGACATTTTGAAAGCCTGAGCCAGTTACCTGTTTTGAAATCTCAAGAGCAATGAGTTCTGCAATACCAGTTCCAGCCTGCAGTAAAATGCACCGTCAGATGTGTTCCAGATAATGCATTATAATTTAACAGTTCAGCAAAAATTACACCGTGAGGAGTTTTGACTAACCTCGCCAGCACCAAGGAACAAATAGGTGTGCTCTGCTAGGGTTCCACCGACAACCTTCAGCGAAGATAACAGACCTGCAAGGACCACAGATGCTGTTCCCTGCAATCAACACATTTTATATCAGCACAGAAGGCAACAAACTGAAATATATAACAAATAGAGATACTGAAGAACAGAACAAGGGTAGCACGTGATAAAACTGAAACAAGTAGTTCACCAACCTGGATATCATCATTGAAAACAAGATGACTCTTGCTATATTTCGCAAGCAAATCAAACGCATTGTGATTGGCAAAGTCTTCAAACTGGCACAAAGGAAATCCAGTATTATTGTGATAATAAGTCAAAATGATCACCATATACATGCAATTTACTAGGTGTCTGAACTGACCTGGATGAGAACTTTTTCACCATATATTTGTTTAACAGCATCCATGAACTCTTCCATGAGCTCATGATACTCCTACCATCAAGGACAAATGCACATATCAGATTTTAAGTGCTTGCTATTTTGATAACGTCTTAGTTCCTCCAAGCAAAGTTTGTACATGTGCATACCTCTCCAGTAGCACGTCTTTGCCGAAGCCCGATGTAGAACTCGTCATTGAGCAATTGCTCATTGTTAGTACCAACATCAATTGTAATAGGCAAGCACTGCAAAGTGAACATTAAAAAGATTGAAGTTATTTGATTTTTTTGCAGCTTATTGATAGCAAATATACTGGGATAACTAAAGAAGACTAAAACATATGTAAATACTTACAGCTGACGGGCGAACTCCTCCAAGGGCAGTGTACAGAGAAAGTTTGCCAACAGGAATTCCCATTCCCTATAGGATATCATTTCAACAATATATAAGCACAGTTCCTGAAGTAAGAAGCTAATTAGACAAGCATACCTGACAACCCAAATCTCCAAGCCCCAAAATGCGCTCACCATCAGTGACTACAATCACTTGAATGTTCCTCTCAGGCCAGTTCCTTAGCACATCAATGACCTTCCCCCTACAACACACCTCCAATCAGTCCCAATGATAAACACAATACATAATTCTTGCAAGTTTGATAAAAAGAAAAGCTGGGCAAACATACTTGTCTCTCAAGCTGACATACAGACCCTGTGGGCGCCTAAATATGCTCCCATACTTCTGGCAGGCCTCACCTACAGTTGGTGTATAAACCACAGGGAGCAGCTCCTCCACGTTATCAATTAGAAGCTTGTAGAAAAGCCTCTCATTTCTCTCCTGAAATCACACAACATTGTGCAAAATTTTGCAATCAATAAATCATTTTAACTGCAACAAATTGACTACGTTGGTGCAGTGTGGGTTTTATCAGACAAGGAATTCGCTGCATTACATAGCTAATCTTCTTACAAAAACGAATCTATAGTTCATAGAATCAACATGACTAATTGTGCTACCTGAAGGTCCATCATGGCCACATAGCGCTGCAACGGGACCTTGTACTGGCGAAGGTTGTGCATGATCTTCTTCACCTGCATACACATTAAGAAAACCTTAGGAAAAAGAAGACCAGAATGATTTACAGCTTATTTTGGCTAGTGATGGTTCCACATACTTGGAGATCCTGGGAGACAACTCCTGGAGGAAGAAGGCCCCGCAAGTAGTGCGCGTCCCGCTCCCTCTCGGTAAAGGCCAGTCCCTTGTTGTGATGCGGATCTCTCAGAAGGGTGTAACCACTGTGGCACAAAAGGTCTATTAGCATTCGTGTTAACATAATGACCAAAACTTATTTGGTCGACTGCATGGTCGTTCATTGACATGAAACAATCTTCCAAACCAAATCAAAAAATTGCGGCAGTAAAGTTTTTCTAAAATCACCATGGCCAATTGGGTACTTGACTTTCCTTGCTGAAGTTACCGTTCACTGATTGCTTTTAGTTGACTGTAACAAAATTATATGCTACGGAGTAAAGTTTACCATACGGCTGTCGATTCAGTATCAATTTGCAGTCAAATTTCGCTGTCAGGGGCAGTGGAGAAAACAAGACACACAAATATTGTTGTGGGCCAGATTATCTTTTTTGCCAGATTAGAATATACTCCACCCACAAGAAAGCAAAAAATAGAAGAAACCAAAACAAAACAAAACAGCTAATTCGTTGTTTTGCTCAACTACTCACAACCTACCCAAAATCCGCCCAGCGGTAACCCAGATCCGCTTTAAACTATAACAATTTTCTCTCACTAGAGTGAAACTGGAATTGTAAAAGTAATATTACTGGAAATTTTAACGCGACCAGCTGGGCGACTCCAACATTACCGGGTGACCCATGCTGGGTGCGAGGAGAGAACAAAAGCCAGCTGAACTGGGCTGCACCAGCAGGAGAAAGGGACAGTTACTTTCCGCTGCCGAACGCCCCACACACGGAAATCAACTACGCAGTTCAGATTTGTTTCGGGTGATGCAAGCAAACGGGACACGCATACTGACTTCTAGGCACGTCAAAGTTCTGAAATGAACTAAAATATTAAGTAGTACTCCAAATAGCTTAGGCGAAGCAGCACGCGGAGGAAACCGTATAGCGAACCCAAATGGACCGATCCCCGCCCAGATCGACCCATCGAAACGTCCGCCTCACCCAGATCCAGCGATCCGATCCGATCCGCGCCGCTCACCTCGCGACGGAGAAGGCCCATGGCGTGACGGGCAGCTCCTCCGTGGCCCTGTCCTCGCCGTACTTGTCCTCCACGCCGCCTCCCGCCGCCGCCACCTCCTTCTCGGCCTCCGCGGTCTCGGCGGCCGACTCCATCGCCACCGCCTCGACCCTCTTGGGCTGCGCCGCGCGGACCGTCACCGCCGCGGCCCTCCTCCGCACCTCCAGGCAGCTCGTGCATCCGTCGCCGCGGGCCCCCGCGCCACCTCCGCGCTTCCACTGCAGCGTCAGGCAAAACACAAACAAAACAAACAAACGAAGCTTACTCCCTCGTATACAAACATCCAGAGCACCGTAAACACAGCGCAACCACGCGACTCGAAGCGGAAGCGAGCGGCGAGGCGCGAGAGCGGGCGAGAGCGCGGGGACGTCCGTACCAGGGAGGCGGCGGGGGACGCGGCGCGCGCGGACAGCATGGCTGCGAGTTCCGCGGGGAGCTCCAACGCGCGGTCGGGGTGGGTGGGTGAGTCGAGTCGGTTGCGCGCTTGCGTCGTCGGCCCGGAGCCCCTGCGCGCGAGGGAGCGTGGAGGGAGGCTGGGGGGAGGTGGGAATGGGACGGGGACGAGGGGGAGGGGGAGGAGGCGGGGGGGCTATAAAAGGGGGCGACGGGCCGAGGGCGCTTTGTATTTGGGGCCGGTGGGCGGGCGGCACGCACCTGCGGCGGCGGCGGAAATACTTTAATTCGCCGCGGTGATTTTCGCACGCCGCTTCGATCTGCCTCCTGTTTTACTCCCTCCGTTCCTAAACAATTTTCTAGAGATTTCATCAAATGACTACATACGGAGCAAAATGAATAAAAAACAATTGGAGGGAGTACATGGGGTCGATGATGATGGTGGACGTGGATGGTGACCAGCCGGCGACGTACAGGGGGTCATTAAACCTTTTTCCAGCCAGAAATGTAACGAGAAATTTCGTTAAAATGATGTATATTTGGTTGCCTTTCCGAAAATGATACGCTACGCGCCAGTGGCGGAGACTGTCACATTCATGTTAAATTAGAGCAAACACAGATGCGTCATTTTGTCCAATTTTCCACATCACTATACTTAGTACCTCAATCCTGGTTTATTAGGAACGACCCTTAGGTCGTCAATTTGACCAACCTACTAGAAGTCATATATTACAAAAAAAAACATATCATTATAAACTTCAGATGTTCTATTCTCAAACGGTATATTTTTTGTGTTATATAGTTTATATTACGATGATAAAATTGGCAACCTAGGGGGTATGCGCACGCCTTGTAAACTGAAACGGAGGAAGTAATTATTTAAGAATAACATAAATTGTATTCATCTTAATCAATATTGGAAAATAACACTAGTTGTCACACTAAGGCCTCAATACTCAGGTTCTTGGATGGGGTGCTAAGTGCATTAAAGAGTTTAACAGCTAAAGTCCTGAATGGATATTTTTATACATCTCTGACGTATCTAGGAAGGTGCAATTGCGCTGAAAATTTATGACAATTTTTTATAGAAAAGAAGAGACTCAAGAAGCTTCTGGAGGCAGTCGGAAGGTGTCTGAGGGGCCCACAAGCCCAAGGGGCGCCCCTAGGGGCGTGAAAATCAAGCTTGTGGGGCCCTCGAGACTCTGCTTGATAGGAATCCAGCGCTGAAATATCCTATATATTGATAAACTCTCGAAAAGTAACATAGAACTTCTCTTCTCACGCTGCAAGTCTCTGTTCCAAGGCGATCTCATTTGGAGCTCTTTTCCGGTGCCCTGCCGGAGGTGGAGGCCTCTTCATCGTCCTTGTTGCCTCCATGGTGATGTGTGAGTATTTCATCCTCGAGGCTGAAGATTTGTACTAGTAGCGATGTGTTTGACCTCTCCCTCTTATGTTTCTGATTTGGCACGATCTTGATGTATCACGAGCTTTGCTAATAAAGTTGGGTCACATGATATTCTCATCCCTCTCTTATTTTCGTGGCCAATCGGGTCTTGCTCTTTTGAGGTTTATTTATGTTGGATTGAATACTTTGGATTTGAGATCACTTGATGCATGTCTAACTTGTGGATACCCGTGGTGACACTGAGATAATGTAGGTGACAAAAGAGTTCAACGATACGCATCATATGGTGTTGCCATAGTACGATCTCTAGAACTATTCATGACTCTTTGAGGGTTGTTCAATAGATTGATTGGAAAACACAACTTTGAGGTGGTTTACTACCTACAGGATTTCATCCTACTTTGTCTGATAGGGATGGAGACTTTGGGGTGATTCTTTAATGCACTTTTGAGAGATTATCATGTGATTCAGTTATGTTAATGATGCTGAGAGATTGCACTAGTGAAAGTATGAACCATGTGCCTCGTTTCTAAGCATTGAGACACTGTTTTCACACACTTTTGTTACTTGCTACCAACGCGTGCTACGTCCTGCAGTAGGTCGTGGTTCGAGAAGCCCTACTTTAGTGTGTCGTACGTGAACACCAACGTCCTTTTAGCCTACTCCTCTGCCGGTGACTCCACCGTCGTTTGATGCTGAGGATGCTGCTCCGTCGCGCTCATGGGGATGGATGTGTGGACGAACGGACATGTGAAACTATTTTTGGTTCGGTACTTTGTAGTAACAAAATCCAGACAATAACCAGAGAAAAAAACTTGCGTAGACTGATTTGGTTCGTTTTATATGCAATAAAGGAAAATCAAACAAAAAACAAAACAAAAAAGAACGTCTATGTGGCATGCCTAAATATGGCACAAAATCAATCAACGGGGATACAAAATGATGATTTTCTTAAAATTCGGTAAAATTGGGAAAAGGGTAAATCTTTTTTTGGGGTAAATCATGGGGGTAAAAAACAGAATTAACCAATTTCATAAAGAATCTTGTGAGACTAATTTAGTATTCTAGTAGATGCTAATATTTTTTTCTATAGAGCTAGTTAAAATTAAACAAGTTTGACGGAGGAAGAGGAAGTAGGAGTAGTAGTGATGCTTTGCATATGGTACGAAACTACCCATACTCGATGAGATTATGAGCAACAAGGCCACACGTCTTGACATACGATCTAGTCATGTTGCTCAAGTCTATGCTAATCCTTATGCGAGGTACATTTCAGAGGAAAATGTCTATGCTAATCCCTTTGCAGATCCACTTGACTTCCTCGACGAATAAAGAAATGGACAACATAATTTTCGAATGTACTCTGACGATTCAGATCTTGAAGAAAACAACCCGTAGGTTGACAAGTGGATATCACTATTTCGAGGTGAAACGCAAGAAATTAAGATCACAATTTGAGAGGATCAAAGGATAAACTTGAAAGCTATTGCCAATGGAGACTGCATTGAACTGATATGTCTACATCCTATGGTTGGCCATCTTTATAGGTGTGCCTCTCCAGCCACAACCCATCAACATTTATGAGCTGGATCAAGGTTTGTGGTTGCCATGATGCCATTGCTCACGTCCACGATGAGCTTGGCTGGACTTGAGCCGCGGGTTAATTCACACAGGCGCACCATCATCCTCTATCTAATCATAATCGCTTGTGGACTAGCTTAAAATGGCAATGCACATCAAGGAATCATAGTTGTGGCCCGCTTATGAAACCGGTTTTGTGGTCCTGGTCACTGATGGTAAAAAGCTTCAAGCCAGAAATTGAATTATTTGCTCCTTTCTTTTTTCTTGTCTCTTTCTCGTCTTTTCTTGATGCCGCTCTTTCCTCCCTTTTTGGTGCTGGCAAAAAGAGGCATGTTGTCTTCAAGCCTTCTATGCAGAAAACATATACTCCTTTTTTGGCTGAACTAGTATATCCATGAACCCTCGATGCGCGTGCGGTGATCTTAAAGAGAAAAAAACATGTCTGCAGATTTTTGTACAGATACACGCATTACGTAGTACTACATGTGGTCGTATCGTATCAGTGAATCGAATAAGGTCACCTCCAACAGGGGACCAGATCTTATCCATCTTATCCGGATTCTGTCTGTTTGGGTCGAGCAGTGGCGGTGTCCAGCCATTTTTACATTTGTGCAGGCCGTGCGTCTAGCTGGTAGACGCATTTCATCTAGCCGTCCAATTTTTTTGCAAAGGAAATAAAAACTGAAATTTAGGCACCGCAGTCATAGTTCATGCCGGCCAGAGCACCAAATGGCCGGCACATATGCCTGCTTACAAAATGATCACCCCCCGTAATTTCATGTCGGCAACAAAGCCAGCGGCCAGCGCATAAGAAACAACCATAGTTCATGTCTTGCGGTCCCTACGTTCACGCGGGCACACAAGCCGGCATACAAAAATGGCGACGCTCTTGGCCATAGCGCAATCATCTTGCTCGAGCATCTCCTTTTGCTTCTTCTCGAACCAAGTTCTTTTCGGGGACATCTTGCTCAAGTCCACGGTCATGAAAACTAGCGCCACCTCTTTTGTTTTGGTGTTTGCATTGGTGACCTCGGTCTCGAGCTTCTTCATTTGGATGGCCTCCTCGATCTCGAGCTTCCTTCTTTTGACACCCTCGTCCATCTCGAGCTTCTTCGTTTCTAGCTCTATGTAGACCTTCATTTGCTCTTTTCTTTTCTTGCCGCTTCCTCTCGTCCCTTGTTTTCTTTTGTGTCATCATGCCTTGCAAAGTTTGTTGCAAGGCAAAAGATGTCGCATCACACTTCTCATCCACCTTCGAGTTGGTCTTACCCGAGGGCCTCTGTAATCCATTTTCATGCTCGGCGACGGCCTCCGGATCTCCATGCTTCTTTAGAGCGGCATGTTGATCTTTAAACTTGGGGCAATCTTTGATGAGCGCCCAACAATGGGAGAGGGTGAATGGTTTGTTCATATGTTCAGCCTTGAAGGCTTCCAAAGCTTGGAATGATCACACAATCAAAGTGAAGGGCACAATGTAATAGCGAAGGACACAAAATGCAACAACATTAACATGGCATAGGACAAAGAGAAGAAGTTCATACCAAGTCACCCACGCCTAGGCCACTCACGGGACAGGCTTCGACGCTCTCAAGCGCGGCGCAAAACTTGTTACATTCTTGTTGGATAAATCCCCCGCATCTTTTGGATTGAGTTAATGCCACAACTGCTCGCAAACTTGTAGGCCGGAAACTTCCTACGTTCATGAAAGGTTGCATGAACTCTCCCCAAAAAGCGACACATTTTTTCTCGGCGCCGGTCTTGGGATCTTTCCCTATTTCCTTTCAACTCTCGCAAATCAACTTGTCCTCATCTTTGGTGTATGACCATGTCCGAATGTTTTGCATCCTCTTTTGTTCATCGAATCTTTGGGTGAGCTCGTTGACAAACAATGGCTCCTCCTCAATGTCTACGCCCTCTTATTCGTCTTCACAATAGATGTCTTCATGCCATAAGTTCCCATGGTCGTCGGCCTCTTCTTATTTGTGGCCACCAAAGTGTTCGACACCATCTTAGCCACGACCGTGTTGGCCTTGGGTCTCGTCGAGATCGAAGGCTTGGCCATGCCCCTTGGGGCGGAAGGCTTCGCCACGGCCCTCGTAGATGACGGCCATGGGGGCAAGGGTGGTCGACGCGATGATAGTGTCGTCCATCGAAGTGAAGAAACGGGTCGCATCATGCTCGTGCGTCGGATGAAGGTCGCATGTTTGCAGTGTTGTGGAGGAGCTCGGTGACTGGTGCTTTGGGTGAACGGCCGACGAGCATGTGCTCGCCGCGCGACCATGGCGGCGGCAGAAAGAATGCCCGACACTGTTTGGCTAAACCCTAGCATGAGGAGGGCGTGCACCGTTGCTGCCTGTGTGGCCTTGGCGACGAGGGCCTCGTTGTCCTCAAGGGCGGCCTGGGCCGCAGCTTTCCTCTCCGCAGCAGCCACCCTTCGGCCTTTCCTCTTGGCCGATTCTCGGGCGAGCTGTTTGAGCCCTGCCGGCGACAGTTCCTCCTTCGGTTTCTTCGTCTTCTTCGCCGCTGGACAGGCAGATGTGGTGGCCGGGATGGTGGTGGCGGGGTGCTGCGGGGCGGTGGCCATGGAGGGGGCAGGAGGGTTTTTGCGAGGAAGGGAAAAATGGGAACGTTTGTGCCCCTGATGGGTGGGCCAGGAAAGGTCAAGGACATTGGGTCATGTTTGCTGTCCATTTTAACATAAATTCGGTCGCGGCCGGTCGAAATGGAGTCGCCCGTTGGAAATGGCGTAAAGTATGGGCAGCCCCAGATGGAACGTGCGGCGGGCCACCTACGGCAAGTGGTAGTGTGGTGCGGGCGTGTTCCAGTTCCCCTGCAGGCTGCAGCTGGCCGTGCATTACGCACTGGAGTTCCCAGCTGGAGCGTGCATGCGCTCCCCTTGATCGAAGCCAGATGCATGAGCCGCTGGGCGACGATCTGGCCAGGAAAACAAACCGGCCACGGCAAGTGAGCGCTACTAGCACTAGTTTAAAGCCGTCGAGTTTGGTCCGGTAAACGGGAGCCACCGTGAACGTCCACCGGCTCAGAGGCCGCTCTACTTAAGTAAGAAGCCGTGAACGTCCACGGGTTCGCTTAAGTAAGAAACCGTGAACGTCCCATGAGTAAGAAGCAGCCACGAATTTTCTTTAGAATTTACGTATTAGAAAAAAGGACGCCCGGTGACAGTTCCTGACAAGCAGTAAAAACAACTCCGCACCTCGACGTCAGCGGCACGAGCGTGTTGTTGCGCCGCGGCGAGCAGTAGCCACCTGCGCGCACTGTCCGAGCAGGCTCGCTTTCCGTGCATTCACGCCGACCCCTCGTGCGCACCGCGCGCTCGCCGACGAGCAAACTTCACCTCACACACACGGAATTCGGGTCCCACGGCCGCTGGGCCCCATATGTCAGCGGCGAGAGTGCGCTTTTTACGAGAGAGCCTGGGAAGCTGGGACCTCCGCGGCCGGGGCCCGGGGAGGTGAGGCCTTCCCCGAGTGCGCCTCGCCCATCATCGGGGCCCAGGCGTCAGCTGCTCTTGTACGTACGCAGTAGAGTAATGGCGAAGTTAAGTTATCATGCGCTGCTCCGCGGTTGCGGCCTCCACTGGACAGCGCTGTCCAGTGGCTCGGGCCTCTCCAGTTCGACACCGGTAGTCCGGTGCCGTAGTACTGTGCACGTTTGCTGCGTAACGCCGGTCCGCGCACAGCCGTATGCTAGGTATCGAGTCGATCCGATCTGACGCGGCCGGCCCCATGGTCTCGTGGGTCGATCATCACCTGCACGGCTAGTTCATTCCCGGCTGTGCTGAGGACAATGAGCGCGCCGGTCAATAAAGCGGAGCCAGTCCACCCCCGTCAAGCCCAAGGGGCTGTTTGGTTTTAGGACTAGGAGTGACACATTTTGCCATACAATATTGCCAAACTTGCCTAAAGTTAGTTCTTTAAAATGAGAGCCACAAGTTGGCAAGCCTAAGGAAATCTTGCCACACTTTTTGTGTGTATGTGATGTGGGACCATAGTGTGGCTTGCCTAAGATGTGTCTTGAACCAAACACACACCTAAGTTGGTCAAACTTGCCTAACCTTAGGTGTGGCAAGCTTTGGCAAACTTAGTCTCAAACCAAACAGCCCACAAATGTTTGTTAGTCGCCGGTGAGCTAGAGTAGAGTAGGACGTGTGACACGCACCTGCTCATGGTACCCGAGGTGCTGCCATCTCTCATTGCCCCACTCTTGCTTGTCAGAGGCCATGCCCCGCACGTCGTCGATGGATGTGAGGTTGATGATAGACCCGTCGTGGTCGGAGCCGCCCACGTCCACCATGACGCGGTTCCGGTGGCAAGGGTTAGTCGGGCACCATATGCGGCGCCCGAGAGTACGACTCTGCCTCGCCGACATCCGTTGTGGCCTTCCGCGCACGCTGCCTTGCACGGCGGCCACGTCACGTAATGTTTGCGTCCCAAGTGTAGTGGCCCGAATCCACGCGTCAACGGAAGGGCTGGGCATTTGCCATGATGTTCGGACACCAGACGGACCACAAGTCCGGTTGTATGGCAAAACACTAACAGGACAGCCCTGATACGTCTCCAACGTATCTATAATTTTTGATTGCTTCATTCTATATTATCTACTGTTTGGGACTATATTGGGCTTTATTTTCCACTTTTATATTATTTTTGGGACTAACCTATTAACCGGAGGCTCAGCCCAGAATTGCTTTTTTTTGCCTGTTTCAGTGTTTCGAAGAAACGTAATATCAAACGGAGTCCAAACGGAATGAAACCTTCGGGAGCGTGATTTTTCATCAGATATGATCCAGGAGACTTGAACCCTCCATCAAGAAAGAAGAGAGGCGGTCACGAGGGTGGAGGGCACGCCCCCCTAGGGCGCGCCCCCTGCCTCGTGGGCCCCTCGAAGCTCCACCGACGTACTCCTTCCTCCTATATATACCTACGTACCCCAAACGATCAGATACGGAGCCGAAAACCTAATTCCACCGTCGCAACCTTCTGTACCCACGAGATCCCATCTTGGAGCCTGTTCCGGAGCTCCGCCGGAGGGGGCCATCATCACGGAGGGCTTCTACATCATCACAGCCCCTCCGATGAAGTATGAGTAGTTTACCTCAGACCTTCGGGTCCATAGTTAGTAGCTAGATGGCTTCTTCTCTCTTTTTGGATCTCAATACAATGTTCTCCCCCTCTCTCGTATGATGGCTTCTTCAAGTCCATATTTGAATCTTCTCTGAATTCTTTTATGTATGATTGGTTATCTTTGCAAGTCTATTCGAACTATCAGTTTGGTTTGACCTACTAGATTGGTTTTTCTTGCAATAGGAGAAGTGCTTAGCTTTGAGTTCAATCTTGCGGTGTCCTTTCCCAGTGACAGAAGGGGCAGCAAGGCAGGTATAGTATTGTTGCCATCGAGTATAACAAGATGGGGTTTTTATCATTTTGCATGAAACTATCCCTCTACATCATGTCATCTTGCATAAGGCGTTACTTTGTTTTTAACTTAATACTCTAGATGGATGCTGGATAGCGGTCGATGAGTGGAGTAATAGTAGTAGATGCAGGCAGGAGTCGGTCTACTTGTCTCGGATGTGATGCCTATATACATGATCATACCTAGACATGCTCATAACTATGCTCAATTCTGTTAATTGCTCAACAGTAATTTGTTCACCCACCATAGAATATACTTATGCTCTTGAGAGAAGCCACTAGTAAAACCTATGGCCCCCGGGTCTATTCTCATCATATCAATCTCCATCACTTTATTATTGCTTTGCTTTTTTACTTTGCCTTTTACTTTTTACCTTGCATCTCTATATCAAAAATACCAAAAATATTATCTGTCAGATCTCACTCTCGTAAGTGACCGTGAAGGGATTGACAACCCCTGACCGCGTTGGTTGCCTTGAGCCATTTGTTTTGTGTAGGTACGAGGGGCTCGTGTGTAGCCTCCTACTGGATTGATACCTTGGTTCTCAAAAACTGAGGGAAATACTTACGCTACTTTGCGGCATCATCCTCTCCTCTTCGGGGAAATCCAACGCAGTGCTCAAGAGGTAGCAAGAAGAATTTCTGGCGCCGTTGCCGGGGAGGCTTACGCAAAAGTCAAGTCAAGATTTGGACTCCCGACAATGAGCCATTTCTGGCGCCGTTGCCGGGGAGGTCTACGCAAAAGTCAACATACCAAGTACCCATCACAATTCCTTATCTCTCGCACTACATTATTTGCCATTTGCCTCTCGTTTTCCTCTCCCCCACTTCACCCTTGCCGTTTTATTCGCCCTCTCTTTTCCGTTTGCCTTTTTCTCGCTTGCCTTTTGTTTGCTCGTGTGTTGGTTTGCTTGCTTGTCACGATGGCTCAAGATAATACCAAATTGTGTGACTTTACCGATACCAACAATAATGATTTCCTTAGCACTCCGATTACTCCTCTTACCAATACTGAATCTTGTGAAATTAATACTGCTTTGTTGAATCTTGTTATGAAAGATCAACTCGCCGGCCTTCCTAGTGAAGATGCCGCTACTCATCTAAATAACTTCGTTGATTTATGTGATATGCAAAATAAGAAAGATGTTGATAATGATATTGTTAATAGCCATTTCCTTTTTCGCTTAGAGATCATGCTAAAGCTTGGTTTTCGTCTTTGCCTAAAAATAGTATTGATTCTTGGAACAAGTGCAAAGATGTTTTAATCTCTATGTATTTTCCTCCCGCTAAGATCATCTCTCGTAGAAACGATATTATGAATTTTAAGAAACTTGATCATGAACATGTTGCACAAGCTTGGGGGAGAATGAAATTAATGATACGTAATTGCCCTACTCATGGTTTGAATTTGTGGATGATTATACAAAAAATTTATGCCGGATTGAATTTTGCTTCTAAAAATCTTTTAGATTCGGCAGCGGGAGGCACTTTTATGGAAATCACCTTAGGAGATGCTACTAAACTCCTAGATAATATTATGGTTAATTATTCTCAATGGCACACTGAAAGATCTACTAATAAAAAGGTGCACGCGATAGAAGAAATCAATGTTTTGAGTGGAAAGATGGATGAACTTATGAAATTATTTGCTACTAAGAGTGTTTCTTATGATCCTGATGATATGCCTTTGTCTACTTTGATTGAGAATAATAATGAATCTATGGATGTGAATTTGGTTGGTAGGAATAATTTTGGTAACAACGCGTATAGAGGGAATTTTAATCCTAGGCCTTATCCTAGTAATCCTTCTAATAGTGTTAAAGAGTTTATGAATTCACAAAATAATTTCAATGCTTTGCTTGAAGAGAAATTGCTTAAATTTGATGATTTGGCTAGGAACGTTGATAGAATTTCTCTTGAGGTTGATTCTTTAAAGCTTAGATCTATTCCTCCTAAGCATGATATCAATAAGTCTCTCAAAGCCATGAGAATTTTCATTGATGAGTGCAAAGAAAGAACCGCTAGGATGCGTGCTATGAAAGATGCCTTTATTAAAGCGTGTTCTTCCAATTCCTATGAAAATCAAGATGAAGATCTAAAAGTTATTGATGTATACCCTATTAAATCGTTGTTTTGTAATATGAATCTTGATGAAACTGAATATGATCTTCCTTTGCCTAGAAGGCGTTCCAAAAATTCGGAGTATTTAGATCTTGATGATGAAATTGATAAAAGAGGGATTGAAAAGAATAAAAACCTAGATGTTGCTAAACCCACTATATTGGATTTCAAGGAATTTAATTATGAAAGTTGCTCTTTAATTGATTGTATTTCCTTGTTGCAATCCGTGCTAAATTCTCCTCATGCTTATAGTCAAAATAAAGCTTTTACCGGACATATCGTTAATGCCTTGATGCAATCTTGTGAAGAAAAACTTGAGTTGAAAGTATCTATCCCTAGAAAACTTTTTGATGAGTGGGAACCTACTATTAAAATTAAAATTAAAGATCATGAGTTTTATGCTTTGTGTGATTTGGGTGCTAGTGTCTCCACTATTCCCAAAACTTTGTGTGATTTGCTAGATTTCCGTGATTTTGATGATTGCTCACTAAACTTGCATCTTGCGGATTCCACTATTAAGAAACCTATGGGAAGAATTAATGATGTTCTTATTGTTGCAAATAGGAATTATGTGCCCGTAGATTTTATCGTTCTTGATACAGATTGCAATCCTTCTTACCCTATTATTCTCGGTAGACCTTTCCTTAGAACGGTTGGTGCAATTATTGATATGAAGGAAGGAAATATTAGATTTCAATTTCCGTTAAAAAAGGGCATGGGACACTTCCCTAGGAAGAAAATGAAATTACCATATGAATCTATCATGAGAGCCACTTATGGATTGACAATACCTAGATCTATCCTTGCATTTATGCCTAGCTAGGGGCGTTAAACGATAGCGATTGTTGGGACGCAGCCCAATTTTATTTTAGTTTTTTGTATTTGCTTCTGTTTAGGAATAAATAATCCTTCTACCTTCTGTTTAGATGTGGTTTTATCTTTTAATTAGTGTTTGTTCCAAGTTAAACCTATAGGATCTTCTTGGATGATAGTTATTTGATTTTTTTTTGTAATTTTCAGAAACTTTCTGTTCATAAAAACAATTGTTAAAAATCACCAGAACATGATAAAATACTGATTCCAATTGCTGCTTATCAATAAACAAATTTTCTAGGTCTTCCTATTTTGGTAGATTTTCTTGGAGTTCCAGAAGTTTGCGTTAGTTACAGATTACTACAGATTGTTTTGTTTTTGACAGATTCTATTTTTCGTGTGTTGTTTGCTTATTTTGATGAATCTATGGCTAGTAGAATAGTTTATAACCCATAGAGAAGTTGGAATACAATAGGTTTAACACCAATACAAATAAAGAATGAGTTCATTACAGTACCTTGAAGTGGTCTTTTGTTTTCTTTCGCTAATGGAGCTCACGAGATTTCTGTTGAGTTTTGTGTTGTGAAGTTTTCAAGTTTTGGGTGAAATCTTTTGATGGATTATGGAACAAGGAGTGGCAAGAGCCTAATCTTGGGGATTCCCATGGCACCCCCAAGAAAATCCAAGGACACCAAAAAGTCAAAGCTTGGGGATGCCCCGGAAGGCATCCCCTCTTTCGTCTACTTCCATCGGTAATTTTACTTGGAGCTATATTTTTATTCACCACATGATATGTGTTTTGCTTGGAGCGTCTTGTATTATTTGAGTCTTTTCTTGTTAGTATACCACATTCATACTTGCTGTACACACCTTTTGAGAGAGCCATACATGAATTGGAATTTGATAGAATACTCTATGTGCTTCACTTATATCTTTTGAGCTATATACTTTTGCTCTAGTGCCTCACTTATATCTTTTAGATCACGGTGGTGGATTTGTTTTAAAGAAACTATTGGTCTCTCATGCTTCACTTAGATTATTTTGAGAGTCTTAAATAGCATGGTAATTTTCTTAATAATAATAATATGCTTGGTATTCAAGATCTGTAAAACTTTCTTTTGAGTGTGTTGAATACTAAGAAAAGTTTGATGCTTGATAATTGTTTTGAGATATGGTGGTGATAATATCAAAGTCGTGCTAGTAGAGTAATTGTGAATTTGAGAAGTGCTTGCGTTTAAGTAGGCAAGTCCCGTAGCATGCACGTACGGTAAACGTTATGTAACAAATTTGAAACATGAGGTGTTATTTGATTGTCCTCCTTATGAGTGGCGGTCGGGGACGAGCGATGGTCTTTTCCTACCAATCTATCCCCCTAGGAGCATGCGCGTAATGCTTTGGTTTTTGATGACTTGTAGATTTTTTCAATAAGTATATGAGTTCTTTATGACTAATGTTGAGTCCATGGATTATACGCACTCTCACCCTTTCATCATTGCTAGCCTCTTCGGTACCGCGCATTGCCCTTTCTCACATTGAGAGTTGGTGCAAACTTCGCCGGTGCATCCAAACCCTGTGATATGATACGCTCTTTCACACATAAACCTCCTTATATCTTCCTCAAAACAGCCACCATACCTACCTATTATGGCATTTCCGTAGCCATTCCTAGATATATTGCCATGTAACTTTCCACCATACCGTTCTTCATGACACATTCATCATTGTCATATTGCTTAGCATGATCATGTAGTTGACATAGTATTCGTGGCAAAGCCACCGTTCATAATTCTTTCATACATGTCACTCTTAATTCATTGCATATCCCGGTACACCGCCGGAGGCATTCATATAGAGTCATACTTTGTTCTAGTATCGAGTTGTAAATAAATAGAAGTGTGATGATCATCATTTTCTAGAGCATTGTCCCAAGTAAGGAATAAATAAAAAAATAAAGGCCATAAAAAAAGAGAAGGCCCAAAAAAAGAGAGAAAAAGAGAGAAGGGACTCTATCCTTTGCCACACTTGTGCTTCAAAGTAGCACCAAATCATCATGGTAGAGAGTCTCTTGTTTTGTCACTTTCATATACTAGTGGGAATTTTTCATTATAGAACTTGGCTTGTATATGCCAACGATGGGCTTCCTCAAATGCCCTAGGTCTTCGTGAGCAAGCAAGTTGGATGCACACCCACTTAGTTTCTTTTGTTGAGCTTTCATACATTTATAGCTGTAGTGCATCCGTTGCATGGTAATCCCTACTCCTTGCATTAATATCAATCGATGGGCATCTCCATAGCCTATTGATTAGCCTCGTTGATGTGAGAACTTCTCCTTTTTTGTCTTCTCCACATAACCCCATCATCATATTCTATTCCACCCATAGTGCTATATCCATGGCTCACGCTCATGTATTGCGTGAAGGTTTATGAGTTTGAGATTATTAAAGTATGAAACAATTGCTTGGCTTGTCATCGAGATTGTGCATGATGAGAGCATTCTTGTGTGACGAAAATGGAGCATGACTAAACTATATGATTTTGTAAGGATAAACTTTCTTTGGCCTGGTTACTTTGAGAAGACATAATTGCTTTGTTAGTATGCATGAAGTATTATTATTTTTATGTCAATATGAACTTTTGTCTTGAATCTTTCGGATCTGAATATTCATACCACAATTGAGAAGATTTACATTGAAATTATGCCAAGTAGCACTCCGCATCAAAAATACTCTTTTTATCATTTACCTACTCGAGGACGAGCAGGAATTAAGCTTGGGGATGCCTGATACGTCTCCAACGTATCTATAATTTTTTATTGCTCCATGCTATATTATCTATTGTTTTGGACTATATTGGACTTTATTTTCCACTTTTATATTATTTTCGGGACTAACCTATTAACCGGAGGCCCAACCCAGAATTGCTGTTTTTTTTGCCTATTTCAGTGTTTCGGAGAAACGAAATATCAAATGGAGTCCAAACGGAATGAAACCTTCGGGAGCGTGATTTTCTCATCAAATATGATCCAGGAGACTTGGACCCTCCGTCAAGAAAGAAGAGAGATGGTCACGAGGGTGGAGGGCGCCACCCCTAGAGCGCGCCCCCTGCCTCGTGGGCCCCCCGAAGCTCCACCGACGTACTCCTTCCTCCTATATATACCTACGTACCCCCAAACGATCAGATACGGAGCCAAAAACCTAATTCCACCATGGGAGGTTCAGGAGAGTTGTTTGTGGTATGGGCTACTCTCAGTGTAATGGAGATCATACAGTACCGGCATAGACGAATCCATATCACCATTTTGGTGGTGTATGTGGATGATATTGTGATTACTGGAGACAATGTTCCGCCGCAACCTTCTGTACCCACGAGATCCCATCTTCGGGCCTGTTCCGGAGCTCCACCGGAGGGGGCCGTCATCACGGAGGGCTTCTACATCATCATAGCCCCTCCGATGAAGTGTGAGTAGTTTACCTCAGACCTTCGGGTCCATAGTTAGTAGCTAGATGGCTTCTTCTCTCTTTTTGGATCTCAATACAATGTTCTCCCTCTCTCTCGTGGAGATCTATTCGATATAATCTTCTTTTTGCGTGTGTTTATTGAGACCGATGAGTTGTGGGTTTATGATCAAGTCTATCTATGAACAATATTTGAATCTTCTCTGAATTCTTTTATGTATGGTTGGTTATCTTTGCAAGTCTCTTCAAATTATCGGTTTTGTTTGGCCTACTAGATTGGTTTTTCTTGCAATGGGAGAAGTGCTTAGCTTTGGGTTCAATCTTGCGGTGTCCATTCCCAGTGACAGAAGGGGCAGCAAGGCACGTATAGTATTGTTGCGATCGAGGATAACAAGATGGGTTTTTTATCATATTGCCTGAAACTATCCCTCTACATCATGTCATCTTGCTTAAGGCGTTACTCTGTTTTTAACTTAATACTCTAGATGCATGCTTTATAGTGGTCGATGAGTGGAGTAATAGTAGTAGATGCAGGCAGGAGTCGGTCTACTTGTCTCGGACGTGATTGACGGTGTCCTGGACTTGGGGGTAGTCATCACGTTGTCTCTCGATCAATTGGATTGGGCCGAGGACCCCAATGGCCGTATACTCATGGGCCAGTTCGGACAGCTGCCGCATAAAAGGAAGATTCCACAAGACTTGGCAATCAAGACAAGGACTCCTCCCCACCGGCGTATTTGGCTAGGACTCTAGTTATCCTAGGCCTGTGGTGCATTATATAAACCGAGGCCAGGCTAGTCGATAGATGATATACAACAATTGTACCATAGGCTAGCTTCTAGGGTTTAGCCTCTCCGATCTCGTGGTAGATCAACTCTTGTAATACTCATGTCATCAAGATCAATCAAGCAGGAGTAGGGTTTTACCTCCATCGAGAGGGCCCGAACCTGGGTAAAAACATCGTGTCTCTTGTCTCCTGTTACCATCCGCTTAGACGCAAAGTTCGGGACCCCCTACCCGAGATCCGCCGGTTTTGACACCGACATTGGTGCTTTCATTGAGAGTTCCGCTGTGTGTTCGGCAAAAGGTCGATGGCTCGCCTGCAGATCAACTGCGACTTCGGCATCTTCGTCACCAGCTCGACTGGTCACCTTGGCTGGACCGAGGACTACGCCCTACCTCCGATCGTCATGTTCGGATGAGGTCCTTCATCAACATCAACTCCGATCTCTATCAAGACAATGGAGTAATCATCCAGGGAGCCCCCGGGCTCAACGTCAACATTGCCCTTGGGCGACCGCGCTGTTTTTTTTGGACAGCGAACTCGTATCCGCCGCCACCGCCTCCTCAAGTGTCGATTTAACGATTGCTTCGGTGGAATTGTGCGGCATTGAGTCTACAACAATCCTGTAAAATTTCGTCGAGTTCCGATGGAGGAATCTCTGTCGATCCGCGATATACCGGAGCCCTGTCAAATCTGGACGGGAATCCGTACAAGTTTAGGGCGTGGTGTCTAGCTTCTAGCTCGGACGTCCTTTGGAAGATCCAACCGTTGATCGGTTGTGGAATTCCTATATCTACCACCCCTCAAAATTTCAGCTCGATCTGACAGTCGAAACTCCGGGAACCTTCCGATTAGTGCATCACTTTTCGGATCTGTTTTCTATGCGAAAACGAATCCGACCCGAGTTCGTCTTTTTTATGAACGGGATTTCGGACATCCTTTTTGAAGTAAGTTTTGTATGGGGTATTGTGTTTTGTTCCCGAACACATACCACTAACTTTAAAATCTTTTGAACATGATCTTCATCATCATGCTGGTGTCAAACCAATCCTGCAATATTGCTCTAAGGCTACTCACCTGCACTAGACACGTCGTCGCTTTATTGAGCCGAGCTCAACTTCTTCGGATCATCATCTCGGCAAGACAAATAAGAGTTTGGCATCGCGAAGGATAAATCATCACCAACATCGCCGCCCCACGGATTACACGGAGCGGGCACACCGGCATCGCCGCACGGTCACTTCACACTTCATCAAGCCAGCATTGACCACGTCACGACCTGCATCGGCAGGGCCGCACTGTTGCTCCTTCAAGCCGGTGTCCATCACGCCGACCTACTTCGACCCATCGGCTGACATCGAGGCTTCGACATCTCGGCTGGACCGTGGGCTTCACCATCTCTTCATCAACCTATACTCCGGAGACTTCGGCGTCACTAGCCGACAGCTCCGTCACGTTAGCTGGACCGAGGGCTTTGCCTCGGCGAGCCAACCTTTGCCAGCATTGCCATGTCGTCGCTTTATCGCCCATCAGGCAATGGGTGTGCGGATCGAGTCCCAATTTTGGGAATCACCTTTCTTCGGATTGCTACAACAAATAAACCAGGTGCTATTAATCCTAGTATTTTTTTGTTTGTTTGGGTTCATTTTTCCCAAGGAATTATTACTCTGATTTGTTCATCATATGTACACAGGTCTATCAAATGGTGGCCGCATTAACGACGACCGCATGGTGGTTCGGTCAGTTTCCGTACATAGTCCGGCGAATGGCGCATCCGGAACTCGGACCAACCTGTGAATTCAGGCTTTGTCACGCCTTTACCGCATCACGCCGACGCCCTGCTTCGACATTGACTTCGGCACCAGGCTATATTTCTTTTATTACTCACTTTGCATAAATTATTTATTGTGTAATGATTTTTTTAAATTATTATCATTATTATTATCTCCGGTTTGCACTGTTTTTTGTGCACAGGAAAATGATCCGGGTTGGGCAGTATCATCAACTCGGCATACTGGCATAGCACGTCACCTCGGCTGGACGGGGGCTGCGTCAACACTTCATTACCCCATGCCGGGGACTTCGGCATCACTCTGCGGGCCTGCATTGACCATGCTATATCACCACTTCGGAGTGCCGAGCTCTTTGCTCCGCCACCTTGGGACCGACTTGGGGGATGGAACCTTGTCCTGCATCAAGCTCGGACCGCGTCATCAATGCCAAACACATTAACCAGCTAAGTTGCCTTCATGCTCAAAGTTTTAAATTTTTAACTTGTGTTCGGTTCGACCAAGCATTATACTTTTTTGGAAAAAAGTTGCTTGTAAAAAATTTCCTTGTCCAAACTTTGTTTGTGACGCCCCAGTTCACTTGGGGGCTTCCTTCATGAAGCCTTTCCTCTTGCATATGATTATACTTGTACGACTTCGTTCCTTGTTCGTGTATTATGCCACAATATGCACCATATTGACTTAAGCGATTTGCAAGCTGGGTTGCCTGGCTCCTGTGCTTACCCCTACGTTCCCTATTGTTCGGCTAGCGAGTAAAGGGAGCACCTCTACGATTGTCACGACCGGGTCATCCGGGCTCTGACCTCAGACTGGGTGAAGCCGAAAGCTAGTGCTCTTATTGTTTTCAATCATGGTCGGCACACAACGGAACTCATGAGTACAAAAAATCTATTGCACAAGTCTCATAGTAATAATAAGCACCGAAGAAAGGTATTGGTGGGGGTACTATTTTCTTCGAAGATGCTTCTTACACTTCGTCTGTAATATAGCATAAGTTCCCTGAGCGCGCTTTGTCTGTTACAGCCTTATGGCCTGATTGCCTGGTTATCGGAAACACCGTCGATATTTTCGACAGGTGGAGTACATAACACTTTTCGGTCCTTGACCAAAGAGGGAGAAGCCGATGGTCGGTTAAGACACGTTTAAAGTTTGGGTGAACACAGATATGATATAAGTACTTCGGTACATACAATCATTATGCATAAAATTCTTTTACCCAAGTCACTTGGGGGCTCTTAAATTTATATGAGCCGTTTTATAATAAGTGTTCTTCTTCTTAGTCGTTGCAAATTTTTAGTATTATTATTTATCACTCCTTTTTTCGACACGAGTGTGTGGTCACTAGCCGGGGAGTCTAATTTCTCTCTCAAAGCCGCTCGAACTTAGTTTGCTAAACTAGCCTCGGAGAAGCACTCCGCCTTCGGCATAGGGAGGTTGAAGCCGTAGGCTGACCCGCTTGAAGTCTTGAGATAGGATGTGTCATGTTAAAGCACGACATAAGCACTTTTTTTTTTCTAAAGTCCAATTTTCAGATTGGCACCGAACACTTGATCTTGTTCGGACGTCAGGTTTGCACTGATGATTCTTTTTCCAAGCCTATGGCACTTTTAAACTATTTGTCTGTTTCCAGCATTAGTCACGAAGTGCAATGCCGGACACCTTTAGGGATTCGGCAAAAACATTCTCGGATATTGCTATATATGCATCGGTTTCGAATTGTGTCTTCGGTCAATAGTTGGGTTGCCCGGCTCCTGTGCTTTCCTCCTATGTTCCGCTTTGTTCGGCTAGCTGTGCAAAGGGAGAACCACTACGATTGTGCTTCCAGCTCGCATGGTCAAGCACCTCAGTGGAGAAAGCCGAAAACTGACTGTCACAATAGGCGTAAAGTGGTCAGCGATCCGATGACTACGTTAAATGACGGGCCGTTCATAACATTGGCCGAAGTGTTTACAGCTTGACCTCGGATGTCGCCGAACAGTAAACGGGGGCTCATATCTAGCTTCCCCAGTTTAAAGCTCCTATGACTAAGCGAAAGTTTTAAAGCCCGCATATCTGATTGCCTCGTTTCCGCTAACACAACCGCCTTCGGGCACCGAGACGTCGGCTAAGGGTTGCTTTGTTATTGCGGAAACACCCTGCGTAGTATCTACCAAGGGGTAGAAGCCAACGATGGGCCACTTTCAACTGATAAACGGTCACAATGGAGTCAAAATAATGATGTAAAGTACTTGGATACATAGAATCATTACACATAATCTATGATTTGACTCTGGATATCGATCCTTAATTCGGCCACCCGTGCCCACATTAAGGCTCAGGGGCTACTGGGCTTTATGCTCGTTATTTATAAATATTAAAGGGGCACATCGATCCCCTGATCTGGTGTTGCCACCCAATCAGTGTCTCGGGGGCTATTGCATTGCCTATTCAATACAGAAAATCCAAAGGGCTCAGTGTTCGGCTTGATCGAACTATGGGAAAGCACATCTTCGGACAGCAATAAGTACCAACTGGACCTATCTGGCATCAAGCTATATATCACGGCGACTTCTCACGATCCTCTCTCAGGGACCCATTCGTCGATCACTATTGTCTCTAATATATTACACTGCGTTTTTATTCCTATGTATGCTGCCGAGCTAGGAGTTGATCCTCAGGCCGATTTCGCGCATCGACATGAGTCTCAGGGGCTACTGGGAACAACGGTTTTATGATTTCCTTCAGGTGCATCTCGGGTTTTAGAGTGATACACACCTTGAGGGCTACTGGATATACATCGACAGAGAATAAACTGCACCAGTTAAAAATACTCACAAAAAATCAGCCCGCGGTCGGGGTGGTGCACCACCTTGGAAGCAGTCCGGCATAAAGCTTGGGCGCCAGCGGCTAGCTCCATAGAGGGCATTTCCGGCATTAAGCTCGACTAAACTCCTTTGACTTTTTTGAACCAGGATGATCTATGACATCTTGGATATAGTCTGGCGTTAGAGCTTGGACACAGTCCAGCGTTGGAGCTCGGATATATTTCGGCGTTGGAGCTCGGAAGGAGTCCGACATTGGTGCTCGGCTGCAAAAGATACCTCGAATGCAGTCCGGCGTTAGAGCTCGGATGCAACAAGACACTGCCTCCCGGGAACAACTTCAAACCCGAGGCGTGGCATAAAAATAACAAGGCATTGATAAAGGCTGGAAACTTAAAGGGGCTCCTCGGATACCCGACGTGTAAACTTGTCGGATGCACTTCGGCGATCCTCAAGATCGGAGATGAGAAGATTTGCTGAACCAGTTTTCAAGACCGACGACCGAAGATGAAGAACAGTTCGGAAGAATCGAGGAGCGTCCCCAACTTGAAGACCGGTCCAGGGGGCTACTGACGGTGTCCTGGACTAGGGGGTACTCATCACGTCGTCTCCCGATCAGTTGGATTGGGCCGAGGACCCCCATGGCCGTATACTCATGGGCCAGTTCGGACAGCTGCCGCATACAAGGAAGATTCCACAAGACTTGGCGATCAAGACAAGGACTCCTCCCCACCGGCGTATTCGGCTAGGACTCTAGTTATCCTAGGCCTCTGGTGCATTATATAAACCGAGGCCAGGCTAGTCGATAGATGATATACAACAATCGTACCATAGGCTAGCTTCTAGGGTTCAGCCTCTCCGATCTCGTGGTAGATCAACTCTTGTAATACTCATATCATCAAGATCAATCAAGCAGGAGTAGGGTTTTACCTCCATCGAGAGGGCCCGAACCTGGGTAAAAACATCGTGTTCCTTGTCTCCTGTTACCATCCGCTTAGACGCATAGTTCGGGACCCCCTACCCGAGATCCGCCGGTTTTGACACAGACAGTGATACCTATATACATGATCATACCTTGATATTCTCATAACTATGCTTAATTATGTCAATTGCTCAACAGTAATTTGTTCACCCACCGTAGAATACTTATGCTCTTGAGAGAAGCCTCCACTAGTGAAACCTATGGCCCCCGGGTCTATTCTCATCCTATCAATCTCCATCACTTTATTATTGCTTTGCTTTTTTACTTTGCCTTTTACTTTTTACCTTGCATCTGTATATAAAAAATACCAAAAATATTATCTATCAGATCTCACTCTCGTAAGTGACCGTGAAGGGATTGACAACCCCTAATCGCGTTGGTTGCGTTGAGCTATTTGTTTTATGTAGGTACGAGGGACTCACGCGTAGCCTCCTACTGAATTGATACCTTGGTTCTCAAAAACTGAGGGAAATACTTACGCTACTTTGCTGCATCATCCTCTCCTCTTCTGGGAAATCCAACGCAGTGCTCAAGAGGTAGCAAGAAGAATTTCTGGCGCCGTTGCCGGGGAGTCTGCGCAAAAGTCAACATACCAAGTACCCATCACAATCCCTATCTCTCACACTACATTATTTGCCATTTGCCTCTCGTTTCCCTATCCCCCACGTCACCCTTGCCGTTTTATTTGCCCTCTCTTTTTTGTTTGCCTTTTTCTCGCTCGCCTTTTTGTTTGCTCGTGTGTTGGATTGCTTGGTTGTCACGATGGCTCAAGATAATACCAAATTGTGTGACTTTACCGGTACCAACAATAATGATTTCCTTAGCACTCCGATTGCTCCTCTTACCAATACTGAATCTTGTGAAATCAATACTGCTTTGTTGAATCTTGTTATGAAAGATCAATTCGCCGGCCTTCCTAGTGAAGATGCCGCTACTCATCTGAATAGCTTAGTTGATTTATGTGATATGCAAAAGAAAAAAGATGTCGATAATGATATTGTTAAATTGAAGCTATTTCCTTTTTTGTTTAGAGATCGTGCTAAAGCTTGGTTTTCAATTTTGCCTAAAAATAGTATTGACTCTTGGAATAAGTGCAAAGATGCTTTTATCATTAAGTATTTTCCTCCCGCTAAGATCATCTCTCTTAGAAATGATATTATGAACTTTAAGAAACTTGATCATGAACATGTTGCACAAGTTTGGGAGAGAATGAAATTAATGATACATAATTGCCCTACCCATGGTTTGAATTTGTGGATGATTATACAGAATTTTTATGCCGGATTGAATTTTGCTTCTAGAAATCTTTTAGATTCAGCCACGGGAGGCACTTTTATGGAAATCACTTTAGGAGATGCTACTAAACTCCTAGATAATATTATGGTTAATTATTCTCAATGGCACACTGAAAGATCTACTAATAAAAAGTGCATGCGATAGAAGAAATCAATGTTTTGAGTGGAAAGATGGATGAATTTATGAAATTATTTGGTACTAAGAGTGTTTCTTCTGATCCTAATGATATGCCTTTGTCTACTTTGATTGAGAATATTAATGAATCTATGGATGTGAATTTTGTTGGTAGGAATAATTTTGGTAACAACGCGTATTGAGGGAATTTTAATCCTAGGCCTTATCCTAGTAATCCTTCTAATAATTATGGAAATTCCTACAACAACTCCTATGGAAATTTTAATAAGATGCCCTCTGAATTTGAGAATAGTGTTAAAGAGTTTATGAATTCACAAAAAAAATTCAATGCTTTGCTTGAAGAGAAATTGCTTAAAGTTGATGATTTGGCTAGGAACGTTGATAGAATTTCTCTTGAGGTTGATTCTTTAAAGCTTAGATCTATTCCTCCTAAGCATGATATCAATGAGTCTCTCAAACCCATGAGAATTTCTATTGATGAGTGCAAAGAAAGAACTGCTAGGATGCGTGCTTCCAAAGATGCTTTTATTAAAGCGTGTTCTTCTAATGAAAATCAAGATGAAGATCTAAAATTTATTGATGTGTCCCCTATTAAATCTTTGTTTTGCAATATGAATCTTGATGAAACTGAATATGATCTTCCTTTACCTAGAAGGCGTTCCAAAATTCGGAGTATTTAGATCTTGATGATGAAATTGATAAACGTGGGATTGAAAGAAATAAAACCCTAGATGTTGTTAAACCCACTATATTGGATTTCAAGGAATTTAATTATGAAAGTTGCTCTTTAATTGATTGTATTTCCTTGTTGCAATCCGTGCTAAATTCTCCTCATGCTTATAGTCAGAATAAAGCCTTTACCGAACATATCGTTGATGCCTTGATGCAATCTTATGAAGAAAGACTTGAGTTGAAAGTTTCTATCCCTAGAAAACTTTATGATGAGTGGGAACCTACTATTAAAATTAAAATTAAAGATCATGAGTTTTATGCTTTGTGTGATTTGGGTGCTAGTGACTCCACTATTCCCAAAACTTTATGTGATTTGCTAGATTTCCGTGATTTTGATGATTGCTCTCTAAACTTGCATCTTGCGGATTCCACTATTAAGAAACCTATGGGAAGAATTAATGATGTTATTATTGTTGCAAACAGGAATTATGTGCCCGTAGATTTTATCGTTCTTGATATAGATTGCAATCCTTCTTGCACTATTATTCTCGGTAGACCTTTCCTTAGAATGGTTGGTGCAATTATTGATATGAAGGAAGGGAATATTAGATATCAATTTCCATTAAAAAAGGTCATGGAACACTTACCTAGGAAGAAAATGAAACTGCCATATGAATCTATCATGAGAGCCACTTATGGATTGCCTACCAAAGATGGCAATACCTAGATTTATCCTTGCTTTTGTGCCTAGTTAGGGGCATTAAACGATAGCGCTTGTTGGGAGGCAACCCAATTTTATTTTAGTTTTTTTGTTTTTGCTTCTATTTAGGAATAAATAATCCATCTACCTTCTGTTTAGATGTGGTTTTGTGTTTTAATTAGTGTTTGTGCCAAGTTAGACATATAGGATCTTCTTGGATGATAGTTATTTGATCTTGCTGTAATTTCCAGAATCTTCCTGTTCACGAAAATAATTGTTAAAAATCACCAGAACGTGATAAAATAGTGATTCCAATTGCTGCTGATCAATAAACAAATTTTCTAGGTCTTCCTATTTTGGTGTTCCAGAAGTTTGCGTTAGTTACAGATTACTACAAACTGTTCTGTTTTTGACAGATTCTGTTTTTGTGTGTTGTTTGCTTATTTTGATGAATCTATGGCTAGTAAAATAGTTTATAATCCGCAGAGAAGTTGGAAAACAATAGGTTTAACACCAATATAAATAAAGAATGAGTTCATTACAGTACCTTGAAGTGGTCTTTTGTTTTCTTTCGCTAACGGAGCTCACGAGATTTCTGTTGAGTTTTGTGTTGTGAAGTTTTAAAGTTTTGGGTGAAATCTTTTGATGGATTATGGAACAAGGAGTGGCAAGATCCTAAGCTTGGGGATGCCCATGGCACCCCCAAGAAAATCCAAGGACACCAAAAAGTCAAAGCTTGGGGATGCCCCGGAAGACATCCCCTCTTTCGTCTACTTCCATCGGTAATTTTACTTGGAGCTATATTTTTATTCAGCACATGTTATGTGTTTTGCTTGGAGCGTCTTGTATTATTTATGTCTTTGTGTGCCACAATCATCCTTACTGTACACACCTTTTGAGAGAGCCATACATGAATTGGATTTGATAGAATACTCTATGTGCTTCACTTATATCTTTTGAGCTATATAGTTTTGCTCTATGTGCTTCACTTATATCTTTTGAGCTTTATAATTTTGCTCTATGTGCTTCACTTATATATTTTAGAGCATGGTGGTGGATTTGTTTTAAAGAAACTATTGATCTCTCATACTTCACTTAGATTATTTTGAGAGTCTTAAATAGCATGGTAATTTGCTTAATAATAATAAGCTCGGTATTCAAGATTTGTAAAACTTTCTTTTGAGTGCGTTGAATACTAAGAAAAGATTGATGCTTGATAATTGTTTTGAGATATGAAGATGGTGATATTAGAGTCATGCTAGTTGAGTAGTTGTGAATTTCAAGAATACTTGCGTTAAAGTTTGTGATTCCCGTAGCATGGACGTATGGTGAACCGTTATGTGATGAAGTCGGAGCATGATTTATTTATTGATTGTCTTCCTCATGAGTGGTGGTCGGGGACGAGCGATGGTCTTTTCCTACCAATCTATCCCCCTAGGAGCATGCGCGTAATACTTTGCTTTGATAACTTCTAGATTTTTGCAATAAGCATATGAGTTCTTTATAACTAATGTTGAGTCCATGGATTATACGCACTTTTCCCTTCCTTCCACCATTGCTAGCCTCTCTAATACCGCGCACTTTTCGCCGGTATCATACACCCACCATATACCTTCCTCAAAACAGCCACCATACCTACCTATCATGGCATTTCCATAGCCATTCCGAGATATATTGCCATGCAACTTTCCACCGTTCCGTTTATTATGGCACGCTCTATCATTGTCATATTGCTAGCATGATCATCTAGTTGACATCGTATTCGTGGAAAAGCCACCGTTCATAATTCTTTCATACATGTCACTCTTGATTCATTGCATATCCCGGTACACCGCCGGAGGCATTCACATAGAGTCATATTTTGTTCTAAGTTTCGAGTTGTAATTTTTGAGTTGTAAGAAAAATAAAAGTGTGATGATCATTATTTTTAGAGTATTGTCCCAAGTGAGGAAAGGATGATGGAGACTATGATTCCCCCACAAGTCGGGATGAGACTCCGGACGAAAAAAAGAGGCCATAAAAAAGCCCAAATAAAAAAATGAGAGAAAAAGAGAGAAGAGACAATGTTACTATCCTTTTACCACACTTGTGCTTCAAAGTAGCACCAAGATCTTCATGATAGAGAGTCTCTCATTTTGTCACTTTCATATACTAGTGGGAATTTTTCATTATAGAACTTGGCTTGTATATTCCAATGATGGGCTTCCTCAAAATGCCCTAGGTCTTCGTGAGCAAGCGAGTTGGATGCACACCCACTTAGTTTCTTTTGTTGAGCTTTCACATACTTATAGCTCTAGTGCATCCGTTGCATGGCAATCCCTACTCACTCACATTGATATCTATTGATGGGCATCTCCATAGCCCGTTGATATGAATAGTTGATGTGAGACTATCTTCCCCTCTTTTTGTCTTCTCCACAACCACCATTCCATTCCATATATAGTGCTATATCCATGGCTCACGCTCATGTATTGCGTGAAGATTGAAAAAGTTTTGAAAATGTTAAAGTATGAAACAATTGCTTGGCTTGTCATCGGGGTTGTGCATGATTTAAATACTTTGTGTGGTGAAGATAGAGTATAGCCAGACTATATGATTTGTAGGGATAAATTTCTTTGGCCATGTTATTTTGAGAAGACATGATTGCTTTGTTAGTATGCTTGAAGTATTATTATTTTTATGTCAACATGAACTTTTGTCTTGAATCTTTCGAATGTGAATATTCATACCACAATTGAGAAGATTTACATTGAGATTATGCCAAGTAGCACTCCGCATCAAAAATTCTCTTTTTATCATTTACCTACTCGAGGACGAGCAGGAATTAAGCTTGGGGATGCCTGATACGTCTCCAACGTATCTATAATTTTTTATTGCTCCATGCTATATTATCTACTGTTTTGGACTATATTGGGATTTATTTTCCACTTTTATATTATTTTTGGGACTAACCTATTAACCCGAGGCCCAGCCCAGAATTGTTGTTTTTTGCCTATTTCAGTGTTTCGGAGAAACAGAATATCAGACGGAGTCCAAACGGAATGAAACCTTCGGGAGCGTGATTTTCTCATCAGATATGATCCAGGAGACTTGGACCCTCCATCAAGAAAGCCACGAGGCGGTCACGAGGGTGGAGGGCGCGCCCCCTGCCCTATGGGCCCCTCGAAGCTCCACCGACGTACTCCTTCCTCCTATATATACCTACGTACCCCCAAACGATCAGATACAGAGCAAAAAACCTAATTCCACCGCCGCAACCTTCTGTACCCACGAGATCCCATCTTGGGGCCTGTTCCGGAGCTCCGCCGGAGGGGGCCATCATCACGGAGGGCTTCTACATCATCATAGCCTCTCCGATGAAGTGTGAGTAGTTTACCTCAGAACTTCGGGTCCATAGTTAGTAGCTAGATGACTTCTTCTCTCTTTTTGGATCTCAATACAATGTTCTCCCCCTCTCTCGTGGAGATCTATTCGATGTAATCTTCTTTTTGCGGTGTGTTTATTGAGACCGATGAATTGTGGGTTTATGATCAAGTCTATCTATGAATAATATTTGAATCTTCTCTGAATTCTTTTATGTATGATTGGTTATCTTTGCAAGTCTCTTCGAATTATCAATTTGGTTTGGCCTACTAGATTAGTCTTTCTTGCAATGGGAGAAGTGCTTAGCTTTGGGTTCAATCTTGTGGTGTCCTTACCAAGTGACAGAAGGGGAAGCAAGGCACGTATTGTATTGTTGCCATCGAGGATAACAAGATGGGTTTTTTATCATATTGCATGAAACTATCCCTCTACATCATGTCATATTGCTTAAGGCGTTACTCTGTTTTTAACTTAATACTCTAGATGCATGCTGGATAGCGGTCGATGAGTGGAGTAATAGTAGTAGATGCAGGCAGGAGACGGTCTACTTGTCTCGGACGTGATGCCTATATACATGATCATACCTAGATATTCTCATAACTATGCTCAATTCTGTCAATTGCTCAACAGTAATTTGTTCACCCACCATAGAATACTTATGCTCTTGAGAGAAGCCACTAGTGAAACCTATGGCCCCCGGGTCTATTCTCATCATATCAATCTCCATCACTTTATTATTGCTTTGCTTTTTTACTTTGCCTTTTAATTTTTACTTTGCATCTCTATATCAAAAATACCAAAAATATTATCTATCATCTTTATCAGATCTCACTCTCGTAAGTGACCGTGAAGGGATTGGCAACACCTAATCGCGTTGGTTGCGTTGAGCTATTGTTTTTGTGTAGGTACGAGGGACTTGCGCGTAGCCTCCAACTGGATTGATACCTTGCTTCTCAAAAACTGAGGGAAATACTTACGCTACTTTGCTGCATCATCCTCTCCTCTTCGGGGGAATCCAACGCAGTGCTCAAGAGGTAGCATTGTCCCACATTCCCACGCCCGCCTGGACTGTCGGATGGTCGTTCCAGCTTCTCCGGGTATCAGGCAATAAGGATAGAGCATTTAAAATAGATTTAATGTTTGTCTCTGTATCTTCTGCTGACAAGGACGCAGAGAAGGCATTCGACAGTTTCAATAGAATGCATATGATTTGGATAGATAGAGTATGAGGTAGAAAGCATAGAGAGATTAGGGTCTGATCACATTCACTTAGTTAAAAAGATTCAAACGAGAAGACATAGCTATAAGTGAATGCTGTAGAGGACAGAATACTAATATATATCAGAATGCAACCAAATCAACATAACGAAGATAATCGAGAAGACATTAAAAATTGAAGACAAACTAAATGCGAAGACATAGCAAATGTAACGCCATGAGAAATCAAACAATTCAAACAGAAGAATGTGGTGGTGGTGTTACCCACCGTATAGGAAGTATTAGACCCAGACATGACGCACAATTATCGTGGCGCTCCGAAGTCAAATTCCGTGTTAATGTATTCACACTTAGAATGTAAGTCTTCATTGATTGAAGATATACTTTACTTCGTGTGTTGGACATCTAAGTCATCAACATGCATAAGTGTTCGGATGTGTGCCTGATCACAGGACATTTGAGGATTCCAAGATATTTAGCTCACACCGTAACTTGCAAAACCTTTTCTCATCCAAGGGCTTTGTGAAGATATCTGCCAGTTGCTCTTCAGTGTTGACGTGTATGATATCAATATCTTACTTCAAGACATGATCTCTAAGAAAGTGATGACGAATTTCAATGTGCTTTGTCTTCGAGTGCTGAACTGGGTTGTTGGCTATCCTGATGTCGCTTTCATTGTCGCAATAGAGTGGTACTTGTTTCAGATGGATGCCATAGTCCTTGAGAGTTTGCTTCATCCATAGAAGCTGAGCGCAGCAAGATCCGGCAGCAATGTATTCAGATTCAGCAGTGGAGAGTGATACACAGTTCTGCTTCTTTGAAGACCAACAGACAAGTGATCGTCCTAGAAAGTGACATGTGCCTGATGTAGACTTGCGATCCACTTTGTCACCAGCATAATCAGCACCCGAGAATCCAACTAGATCAAATTCTGAGCCCTTTGGATACCATAATCCTAATGTTGGGGTGTAAGCCAAATATCGAAGAATTCGCTTCACAGCTAAGTGATGCGATTCCTTTGGTGCCACTTGGAATCGAGCACACATGCAAACACTAAGCATAATATCTGGCCTAGATGCACATAAATAAAGTAAAGAACCAATCATGGAGCGGTATACCTTTTGATAGAACTCTTTACCATTGGCGTCAGGACCTAGATGATTCTTGGTTGGCATTGGCGTCGTGTAGCCTTTGTAGTCTTGCATTCCAAACTTCTTTAGGCAATCTTTGAGGTATTTCTCTTGAGATATGAAGATGCCATTTCTTTGCTGACGAATTTGAAGACCAAGGAAGAACTTCAGCTCACCCATCATGGACATCTGATATTGCTCCTGCATCATGTGTCCAAACTCATCACTGTATTTCTGGTTGGTGCAGCCGAAGATAATGTCATCCACATATATTTGGCACACAAACAGTTCACCATCATATGTCTTCGTGAAGAGTGTGGGATCCAGAGAACCAGGTTTGAAGCCTTTGCTCTTCAGGAAGTCTTTGAGCGTATCATACCAAGCGCGAGGGGCTTGTTTGAGGCCATACAACACTTTGTTTAGCTTGTACACCATATCAGGATGTTTTGGATCTTCAAAGCCAGAAGGTTGTGCAACATACACTTCTTCAATCTTGCCGTTGAGGAATGCACTCTTCACATCCATTTGACATAGCAAGATGTTGTGATGGTTAGCATAGGCGAGCAGTATGCGAATAGCTTCAAGTCTAGCCACAGGAGCAAACGTTTCATCAAAGTCAATCCCTTCAACTTGAGTATATCCTTGAGCAACGAGACGAGCCTTGTTTCTGAAATCTTGACCATGCTCATCTTGCTTGTTGCGATATATCCATTTTGTGCCTATTATGTTGTGCTTGCAAGGATCAGGACGCTTGACAAGTTCCCACACATTGTTCAGCTTGAACTGTTGAAGCTCTTCTTGCAGCTTGAATCCATACAGGTTCCATAAAGGCTTCAGCAACCTTCTTGGGTTCAGATATTGAGACAAAAGCAAAGTGCCCACAGAAATTTGCTAGTTGTGTTGCTCTTGAACGAGTGAGTGGACCAGGTGCATTTATGCTATCAATCATCTTCTCAATCTGTATTTCATTTGCAACACGAGGATGGACTGGACGAAGATTTTGCTCTTGTTGATCATTGTCATCGTTGGGAGGATTGTCTTCAAGCTGAGCACTGTCTTCAGGTTGATTAGGTGCAGATATGATGAGTTCTTCTTCAGGCTGTGCTTCAGATGGCATGATTTCACCAGTTCCCATTAGCTTGATGGATTCACTGGGTGGAACTTCATCTAGCACATTTGGCAGGTGCTCTCTTTGCGAGCCGTTAGTCTCATTGAACCGCACATCCACAGTTTCAACCACCTTATGGAGAAAGAGATTGAAGACTCTGTAGGAGTGCGAGTTCTTTCCGTAACCGAGCATAAAACCTTCATGTGCTTTCGGTGCAAATTTTGAAGTGTGATGTGGATCCTTGGTCCAGCACCTAGCACCAAATACTCTGAAGTAACTAACATTTGGCTTCTTGCCAGTGAGGAGTTCATAGGATGTTTTCTTCAGAAGCTTGTGAATATAAACACGGTTGATGACATGGCATGGAGTATCAATAGCTTCAGGCCAGAACTTTCTTGTAGTCTTGTATTCATTGAGCATCGTCCGAGCCATCTCAATGAGAGTTCTGTTCTTGCGCTCGACGATGCCATTCTGTTGAGGTGTGTACGGAGCTGAGAACTCATGAGTGATCCCCATTGTATCCCAGTAAAGGTCGAGGCCGGTGTTCTTGAACTCAGTGTCGTTGTCACTCCTGATATGCTTGATCTTGATGCCATAGTTGTTCATGGCACGGTTGGCAAAGCGTCTGAAGACATCCTACACGTCTGTCTTGTAGAGAATTATGTGAACCCATGTATATCTTGAATAATCATCAACAACGACGAAGCCATACAGACAAGCAGTTGTAGTGAGAGTAGAGTAGTGAGTAGGGCCAAATAAGTCCATGTGTACAAGCTCGAAGGGTTGAGATGTCGTCATGATTGTCTTCAAGGGATGCTTGGCCCTAGTCATCTTTCCAGCTTCGCAGGCACCGCACAAGTGATCCTTCTTGAACTTGACGCCCTCGATGCCTATGGCATGCTTCTTCTTTCGAGAGTGTGTAAGTTCCTCATGCCAGCATGCCCTAGCCTTCGATGCCAGAGCCAGCATTCTGAAGCTTTTGCTAGAAGACATACGACAAGCTGTAGCCCTGCTGAGAAATCTACCATGTATAGATCATCTTTCCGTTACCCTTCAAATACTAGAGACTTGTCAGATTCCATTAGTACAAGGCAACAATATTTTCCAAATATCACAATCATGTTCAAGTCACAAAGCATTGAGACAGACATTAAGTTGAAACCAAGGGATTCAACAAGCATCACTTTATCCATGTGTTGATCCTTTGAGATTACAACTCTATCTAGACCCAATACCTTGCTTTTACCAGTGTCAGCAAATGTGATGTGACTTTTGTCAGATGGACGTAAAGTTGAGTCCATGAGAAGACTTCGATCACCAGTCATATGATTAGTGGATCTGCTGTCCATAATCCATTCTGAAGCACGAGGTGTCATGCCCTACAGTACAGTTAGGGGGATAGGCTTCACCAAGAGTATTGTGAAGCATAAACATTTGACGGGCAAGAGGATTATCAAAGCTCAGATCAAGATTAGGACTGATAGGATGATTGGCAAACAATTCAAGAACAAAATACATAGTAACACCATTTGGGCATTTGATCTTGAGCCCCACAAGATGTTTTAGGTCCCCAGCAATAGCATCAGACGCCTTTGATTTTCGGCTGGAGACCTTTCCCTGCAAAAGAAAGTTAACTCTTCTTAACCACCCACATCTTCAGGGGTGGCTTAGAAGCAATGAGTCTAAGTGCACCATCTGAGAACTTTGGCTTTGAAGCCCTAGCAAATAGCCTTGCAGGAGGTGAATAGTACTCATATGAATAAGAAGAATAGTTCTTAGTTTTATGCACATAGCGGTTTGAAGAAACACACTCATATTCATAAGTCTGAGTATGATTTCCCTGCAAAACATTGGCGTTAGGGTGACTCAGGTGAGTCCTCTGTCTCTATGAAGCCTTTGGACCATATGATGCCTTAGATCTGGGATTTGTCTTCTTCCCAGGTGGTGTCATGATGACATTCATAGAAAGATTCTCAAGACAACTTTTGGGAACCCAGATCTTCTTCATAGGTGGCCCATTCCTATAGTTAGTACCAATATACCTGGCAAACACTTCACCAGTCTGATTTTTAAACAATTTATAGTTTGCATCAAAGGATTCATCGATGATAACAGGGTTAGCACAAGTGAAGCCAGATCAGGTGGATGGATCCACTGAAGGCCCCTTTGTAGCAACCCATGTGGTTTTGGGGTACTGCTCAGGCTTCCAGTAGGAGCCATCGACATTCATTTTCCTCTCGAACACAACACACTCTTTCCTAGGGTTTCGGTTCAGGATCTGCTTTTTGAGGACATTGCAAAGTGTCGGATGCCCTTTGAGACTTTTGTACATCCCTCTTTCAAGCAATGTCTTCAACCTAGCATTTTCATCAGCAATAGTAGTGGTATCCTCTGCAGAGGGGTTAGTTACCACATTAGCAATTGAAGATATTGCAACAGTAGCAGCAGTAGAACATTCAGCAACAGAAGTAGCGTTATCACGCTCAAGGCATTTTAGACATGGTGGTTCAAATCCTTCTTGAGGGGAACTGATCTGTTGAGTGCGAAGTGACTCATTCACTTTTTGAAGATCTTCATGAGCCGCTCCCAAGTTCTCAAGCTCTTGCTTCCTTTGAAGATAATCATATGAGAGCTTTTCATGAGTGGTTGAGAGCGTTTCATGACGACTTTCAAGTTCCTGGTACTTAGCATGAAGATTTTTTATGTCTTCAACTAAGGACTGAGAACGGGTCATTTCCGCGTCCAACAGGTCATCGCTTTTGTCTAACAGTTTTTGAATATGTTCCATAGCTTTCTATTGTTCAGTTGCAATTTTGGCAAGTGTTTTATAGCTGGGTTTGGATTCACAATCAGAGTCATCTTCACTTGATGTTTGAAAGTAAGCATCGCGTGATTTTACCTTGGCACCACGTGCCATGAAGCAGTAGGTGGGAGCAGAGTCGTCCTTGTCATTAGCTTCAACATTGGTGACGGAGCCATTGTCTTCAGTGTTGAAGATTAACTTGGCAACGTAGGCTGTAGCTAGAGCCAGACTAGCAACGCCAGGGTCGGACTCCTCCTCAGACTGCACCTCCGCCTCCTCAGAAGCCGACTCCTCCTCTGAATCCATCTCCTTGCCAACAAAAGCACGAGCCTTGCCAGATGAGCTCTTCTTATGAGATGAAGACTTGGATGAGGACTTGGAAGAAGACTTTGAGGATTTCTTCTTCTTCTTGTCATCAGAATCATATTCCTTGCTCTTCTTCTTCTTCTTCTTCTTGTTCTCATTGTCCCACTTTGGACACTCAGAGATGTAGTGTCCAGGTTTCTTGCACTTGTGACATGTTCTATTCTTGTAGTCATGAGTGGAAGCTTCATCATTTCTTGAGCTGGATCGTGAAGAATTTCTGAAGCCCTTCTTCTTAGTGAACTTCTGGAACTTCTTCACAAGCATTGCAAGTTCCTTTCCAATGTCGTCAGGATCATCAGAACTGCAGTCAGATTCTTCTTCAGATGAGGAAACAACTTTTTCCTTCAAAGTGCGAGTTCGGCTGTAGTTGGTGTTGGGGAACGTAGTAATTTCAAAAAAATTCCTACGCACACGCAAGATCATGGTGATGCATAGCAACGAGGGGAGAGTATGATCTACATACCCTTGTAGATCGCAACGGAAGCGTTTGACACAACGTAGAGGAAGTAGTCGTACGTCTTCTTCCCGGTCCGACCGATCCAAGCACCGTTACTCCGGCACCTCCGAGTTCTTAGCACACGTTCAGCTCGATGATGATCCTCGGGCTCCGATCCAGCAAAGCGTCGAGGAAGAGTTCCGTCAGCACGACGGCGTGGTGACGATCTTGATGTACTACTGACGCAGGGCTTCGCCTAAGCACTGCGACAATATGACCGAGGTGGAATTTGGTGGCAGGGGGCACCGCACACGGCTAAGGAAAGATCTCAATGATCAATTGTGTGTCTAGAGGTGCCCCTGCCCCCGTATATAAAGGGGCAAAGGGGGAGGGGTGCGGCAGCCATAGGAGGAGTCCTACTCCCGCTGGGAGTAGGACTCCCCTCCAATCCTATTCCTAATAGGACTCCCCAAGTGGGGAAAGAGAGAGGGGCTGGCCGGCCACCTTCCCTAGTCCTAATAGGACTAGGGGAAGGGGGGAGGCGTGCAGACCATGAGGGCAGCCCTTTCACCTTTCCACCAAGGCCCATGTTGGCCCATTTGGCTCCCGGGGGGTTTCGGTAACCCTCCCGGTATTCTGGTAAAATCCCGATTTCACCCGGAACACTTCCGATGTCCAAACATAGGCTTCCAATATATCAATCTTTACGTCTCGACCATTTCGAGACTCCTCGTCATGTCCGTGATCACATCCGGGACTCCGAACAACCTTCGGTTCATCAAAATGCATAAACTCATAATAACTATCATCGTAACGTTAAGCGTGCGGACCCTACGGTTCGAGAACAATGTAGACATGACCGAGACACATCTCCGGTCAATAACCAATAGCGGGACCTGGATGCCCATATTGGCTCCTACATATTCTACGAAGATCTTTATCGGTCAGACCGCATAACAACATACGTTGTTCCCTTTGTCATCGGTATGTTACTTGCCCGAGATTCGATCGTCAGTATCCAATACTTAGTTCAATCACGTTACCGGCAAGTCTCTTTACTCGTTCCGTAATACATCATCCCGCAACTAACCTATTAGTTGCAATGCTTGCAAGGCTTGAGTGATGTGCATTACCGAGAGGGCCCAAAGATACCTCTCCGACGATCGGAGTGACAAATCCTAATCTCGAAATACGCCAACCCAATATCTACCATTGGAGACACCTGTAGTACTCCTTTATAATCACCCAGTTATGTTGTGACGTTTGGTAGTACCCAAAGTGTTCCTCCGGCAAACGGGAGTTGCATAATCTCATAGTCATAGGAACATGTATAAGTCATGGATAAAGCAATAGCAACATACTAAACGATCGGGTGCTAAGCTAATATAATGGGTCATGTCAATCAGATCATTCAACTAATGATGTGACCTCGTTAATCAAATAACAACTCTTTGTTCATGGTTAGGAAACATAACCATCTTTGATTAACGAGCTAGTCTAGTAGAGGCATACTAGTGACACTCTGTTTGTCTATGTATTCACACATGTATTATGTTTCCGGTTAATACAATTCTAGCATGAATAATAAACCTTTATCATGATATAAGGAAATAAATAATAACTTTATTATTGCCACTAGGGCATATTTCCTTCAGTTGGGACCATAGATATCTCTTTTCTCAGATAGCTGGAACTCATGTGTGTTGAGCCTCTCAAGTATATCAGACGGATCGAGTGTCTTGAAGTCATGGCGTTCTTGTATCATGAGGGCAAGGGTGTCGAAAGAGCTGTCAAGTGATCTCAGTAGTGTCTTGACGATTTCATGCTTGGTGATCTCAGTGGCTCCGAGAGCACGAAGCTCATTTGTGATGTCAGTGAGATGATCAAACGTGAGCTGAACATTCTCATTGTCATTTCTCTTGAAGCGGTTGAAGAGGTTGCGAAGAACACTGATCCTTTGATCTCTCTGGGTTGAGACGCCTTCGTTGACCTTGGAGAGCTAGTCCCAGACTAGCTTCGACGTTTCCAGAGCACTCATGCGGCCATACTGTTCTTTGGTCAGATGACGACAGATGATGTTCTTAGCAGTAGAATCCATTTGAACGAACTTCTTGACATCAGCAGGGGTGACACCTTCACCAGTCTTGGGAACGCCATTCTTGACGACATACCAGAGGTCGACATCAATGGCTTCAAGATGCATGCGCATCTTATTCTTCCAGTAGGGATATTCAGTTCCATCGAAGACGGGGCAAGCAGCGGAGACTCTGATTATCCCTGCAGTCGACATAGCTAAAACTCCACATGGTTAAACCGAATCACACAGAACAAGGGAGTACCTTGCTCTGATACCAATTGAAAATGCTAGTTATCGACTAGAGGGGGGTGAATAGGCGATTTTTATGGAAGTCTTCAAAACATGAGGGTTTCGAAGACAAACCATAGAAATGAACCTATTGATATGCAGCGGAAGGTAAACTACACTAAGAAAACCATAGTCAAGTATGCAATGAAGTGAAAGCACGAAGACTAATATCAGGATGGAAGATGGTATGAAGCCAAATAACAAAAGTAGTCACACAGTGAAGTCAAACAGGTAGAGCAATCATGCAATGAATTCACAAAGACAAACTGTAAGTAAAGAGAGGGAGAGGATAGAACCAGTCACTTGTTGAGGACACATGATTTGTTGGACCAGTTCCAGTTGCTGTGACAACTGTACGTCTGGTTAGGGAGGCTGAGATTAAACTCAGAAGACCGTGTCTTCACCTTATTCCCCTTGAGCTAAGGACACCCAGTCCTCGCCCAATCACTCTGATGAGTCTTCAAGGTAGACTTCTAAACCTTCACAGACTTCATTCACCGGCGATCCACAATGACTCTTGGATGCTCAAAACGCGACGCCTAACTGGCTGGAGGATTCACAGTCCTCAAGTGTAACAAGTCTTCAGGTCACGCAGACAGAAAGACTTTAGTGATGCCTAACACTCTTTGGCTCTGGGTGTTTGGGCTTTATCCTCGCAAGGATTTCTCTCTCTCAAAAGCTTCGGAGGTGGGTTGCTCTCAAACGACAAAAGCCGTGTACTAACTCTGAGCAGCCACCAATTTATGGTGTAGGGGGTGGGCTATTTATAGCCACTAGGCAACCCGACCTGATTTGTCTAAAATGACCCTGGTGAAGGAAATATGCCCTAGAGGCAATAATAAAGTTATTATTTATTTCCTTATATCATGATAAATGTTTATTATTCATGCTAGAATTGTATTAACTGGAAACATAATACATGTGTGAATACATAGACAAACAGAGTGTCACTAGTATGCCTCTACTTGGCTAGCTCATTAATCAAAGATGGTTATGTTTCCTAACCATGAACAAAGAGTTGTTATTTGATTAACGAGATCACATCATTAGTTGAATGATCTGATTGACATGACCCATTCCATTAGCATAGCACCCGATCGTTTAGTATGTTGCTATTGCTTTTATCCATGACTTATACATGTTCCTTTAACTATGAGATTATGCAACTCCCGTTTACCGTAGGAACACTTTGTGTGCTACCAAACGTCACAACGTAACTGGGTGATTATAAAGGTGCTCTACAGGTGTCTCCGAAGGTACATATTGGGTTGGCGTATTTCGAGATTAGGATTTGTCACTCCGATTGCCGGAGAGGTATATCAGGGCCTTCTCGGTAATGCACATCACATAAAGCCTTGCAAGCATTGCAACCAATGAGTTAGTTGCGAGATGATGTATTACGGAACGAGTAAAGAGACTTGCCAGTAACGAGATTGAACTAGGTATTGGATACCGACGATCGAATCTCGGGCAAGTAACATACCGATGACAAAGGGAACAACGTATGTTGTTATGCGGTCTGACCGATAAAGATCTTCGTAGAATATGTAGGAGCCAATATGGGCATCCAGGTCCCGCTATTGGTTATTGACCGGAGACGTGTCTCGGTCATGTCTACATTGTTCTCGAACCGTAGGGTCCGCACGCTTAACGTTACGATGACAGTTATTATGAGTTTATGCATTTTGATGTACCGAAGGAGTTCGGAGTCCCGGATGTGATCACGGACATGACGAGGAGTCTCGAAATGGTCGAGACGTAAAGAATGATATATTGGAAGCCTATGTTTGGACATCGGATGCATTCCAGGTGAAATCAGGATTTTACCGGAATACCGGGAGGGTTACCGGAACCCCCCGGGAGCATAATGGGCCAACATGGGCCTTGGAGGAGAGGAGAGAGGGATGCCCTCATGGGCTGTGCGCCTCCCCCCTTCCCCTAGTCCTATTAGGACTAGGAGAGGTGGGCGCCCCCTCTCTCTCTCTCTCCCCCTTGGAGAATCCTAGTCCAACTAGGATTGGGGGGGGGGGGGGAATCCTACTCCCAGAGGGAGTAGGACTCTTCTGGCGCGCCTGGCTTGGCCGGCCAGCCCCTCCCCCTTGGCTCCTTTATATACGGGGGCAGGGGGCACCCCAAAGACACACAAGTTGATCTACGGATCGTTCCTTAGCCGTGTGCGGTGCCCCCTTCCACCAAATTCCACCTCGATCATATCGTTGCAGTGCTTAGGCGAAGCCCTGCGCCGGTAACACATCAAGATCGTCACCACGCCGTCGTGCTGACGGAACTCTTCCTCGACGCTTTGCTGGATCGGAGCCCGGGGATCGTCATTGAGCTGAACGTGTGCCAAGAACTCGGAGGTGCCGGAGTAACGGTGCTGTGATCGGTTCGATCGCGAGGAGAACGTACGACTACTTCCTCTACGTTGTGTCAACGCTTCCGCTTCGGTCTACGAGGGTACGTAGACAACACTCTCCCCTCCCGTTGCTATGCATCACCATGATCTTGCGTGTGCGTAGGAAAATTTTGAAATTACTACGTTCCCCAACAGTGGCATCCGAGCCTAGGTTTTATGGTTTGATGTTATATGCACGAGTAGAACACAAGTGAGTTGTGAGCGATACAAGTCATACTGCCTACCAGCATGTCATACTTTGGTTCAGCGGTATTGTTGGACGAGACGATCCGGACCAACCTTACGCGTACGCTTACGCGAGACCGGTTCCCTTGACGTGCTTTGCACATAGATGGCTTGCGGAAGACTGTCTCTCCAACTTTAGTTGAACCGAGTGTGGCTACGCCCGGTCCTTGAGAAGGTTAAAACGGAGTCTATTTGACAAACTATCGTTGTGGTTTTGATGCGTAGGTAAGATGAGTTCTTGCTTAAGCCCGTAGCAGCCACGTAAAACTTGCAACAACAAAGTAGAGGACGTCTAACTTGTTTTTGCAGGGCATGTTGTGATGTGATATGGTCAAGACATGATGCTAAATTTTATTGTATGAGATGATCATGTTTTGTAACCGAGTTATCGGCAACTGGCAGGAGCCATATGGTTGTCGCTTTATTGTATGCAATGCAATCGCGATGTAATGCTTTACTTTATTACTAAGCGGTAGTGATAGTCGTGGAAGCATAAGATTGGCGAGACGACAACGATGCTGCGATGAAGATCAAGGTGTCGCGCCGGTGACGATGGTGATCATGACGGTGCTTCGAAGATGGAGATCACAAGCACGAGATGATGATGGCCATATCATATCACTTATATTGATTGCATGTGATGTTTATCCTTTTATGCATCTTATCTTGCTTTGATTGACGGTAGCATTATAAGATGATCTCTCACTAAATTATCAAGAAGTGTTCTCCGTGAGTATGCACCGTTGCGAAAGTTCTTCATGCTGAGACACCACGTGATGATCGGGTGTGATAGGCTCTACGTTCAAATACAACGGGTGCAAAACAGTTGCACACGCGGAATACTCAGGTTATACTTGACGAGCCTAGCATATAACAGATATGGCCTCGGAACACAGAGACCGAAAGGTCGAGCGTGAATCATATAGTAGATATGATCAACATAGTGATGTTCACCATTGAAACTACTCCATCTCACGTGATGATCGGACATGGTTTAGTTGATTTGGATCACGTGATCACTTAGAGGATTAGAGAGATGTCTATCTAAGTGGGAGTTCTTAAGTAATATGATTAATTGAACTTTAATTTATCATGAACTTAGTCCTGGTAGTATTAGCATATCTATGTTGTAGATCAGTAGCTCGCATTGTTGCTTCCCTGTGTTTATTTTGATATGTTCCTAGAGAAAATTGTGTTGAAAAATGTTAGTAGCAATGATGCGGATTGGATCCGTGATCTGAGGTTTATCCTCATTGCTGCACAGAAGAATTATGTCCTTGATGCACCGCTAGGTGACGGACCTATTGCAGGAGCAGATGCAGACATTATGAACGTTTTGCTAGCTCAATATGATGACTACTTAATAGTTTAGTGCACCATGCTTAACTGCTTAGAATCGGGACTTCAAAGACGTTTTGAACGTTATGGAGCATATGAGATGTTCTAGGAGTTGAAGTTAATATTTCAAGCAAATACCCGAGTTGAGAGATATGAAGTCTCCAACAAGTTCTATAGCTAAAAGATGGAGGAGAAATCGCTCAACTAGTGAGCATGTGCTCAGATTGTCTGGGTACTACAATCGCTTGAATCAAGTGGGAGTTAATCTTCCAGATAAGATAGTGATTGACAGAATTCTCTAGTCACCATCACCAAGTTAGTAGAACTTCGTGATGAACTATAATATGCAAGGGATAACGGAAAATATTCCCAAGCTCTTCGCGATGCTAAAATCAACGAAGGTAGAAATCAAAGAAAAACATCAAGTGTTGATGATTGACAAGATCACTAGTTTCAAGAAAAGGGCAAAAGGAAAGAAGGGGAACTTCAAGAAGAACGGCAAGCAAGTTGCTGCTCAAGTGAAAAAGCCCAAGTCTGGTCCTAAGCCTGAGACTAAGTGCTTCTACTGCAAAGGGACTGGTCACTGGAAGCGGAACTACCCCAAGTGATTGGCGGATAAGAAGGATGGCAAAGTGAACATAAGTATATTTGATATACATGTTATTGATGTGTACTTTACTAGTGTTCATAGCAACTCCTCAGTATTTGGTACTAGTTCAAGTTGCTAAGATTAGTAACTCGAAACGGGAGTTGCAGAATGAACAAAGACTAGTTAAAGGGCAAGGTGACGATGTGTGTTGGAAGTGGTTCCAAGATTGATATGATCATCATCACACACTCCCTATACTTTCGGGATTAGTGTTGAAACTAAATAAGTGTTATTTGGTGTTCGCGTTGAGCATGAATATGATTTGATCATGTTTATTGCAATACGGCTATTCATTTAAGTAAGAGAATAAATTGTTGTTCTGTTTACATGAATAAAACCTTATATGGTTATACACACCAACGAAATGGTTTGTTGGATCTCGATCATAGTGATACACATATTCATAATATTGAAGCCAAAAGATGCAAAGTTAATAATGACAGTGCAACTTATTTGTGGCACTGCAGTTTAGGTCATATTGGTGTAAAGCGCATGAAGAAACTCCATGCTGATGGGATTTTGGAATCACTTGATTATGAATCACTTGATGCTTGCGAACCATGCCTCTTGGGCAAGATGACTAAAGCGCCGTTCTCCGGAACAATGGAGCAAGCAACAGATTTGTTGGAAATCATACATACTGATGTATATGGTCCAATGAATATTAAGGCTCGCGACAAGTATCATTATTTTCTAACCTTGACAGATGATTTGAGCAGATATGGGTATATCTACTTGATGAAACATAAGTCTGAAACATTTGAAAAGTTCAAAGAATTTCAGAGTGAAGTGGAAAATCATCGTGACAAGAAAAATAAAGTTTCTACGATCTGATCGCAGAGACGAATATTTGAGTTACGAATTTGGTCTTCAATTAAAACAATGTGGAATAGTTTCACAAACTCATGCCACCTGGAACACCGCAGCATAATGGTGCGTCCGAACGTCATAACCGTACTTTATTGGATATAGTACAATCTATGATGTTTCTTACCGATTTACCAATATCGTTTTGGGATCATGCATTAGAGACAGCTGCATTCACGTTAAAAGAGGCACCATCTAAATCCGTTGAGACGACACCGTATGAACTATGGTTTAGCAATAAACCTAAGCTGTCGTTTCTTAAAGTTTGGGGCTGCGATGCTTATGTGAAAAAGCTTCAACCTGATAAGCTCGAACCCAAATCGGAGAAATGTGTCTTCATAGGATATCCAAAGGAAACTGTTGGATACACCTTCTATCACAGATCCGAAGGAAAGACTTTTGTTGCTAAGTTCGGAAACTTTCTAGAGAAAGAGTTTCTTTCGAAAGAAGTGAGTGGGAGGAAAGTAGAAAACTTGATAAGGTAATTGTACCTTCTCCCTTATTGGAAAGTAGTTCATCACAGAAATCTGTTCTTGTGACTACTACACCAATTAGTAAGGAAGCTAATGATGATGATCATGTAACTTCAAGATCAAGTTACTACCGAATCTCGTAAGTAAACCAGAGTGAGATCCGCAACAGAGTGGTACGGTAATCCTGTTCTGGAAGTCATGTTACTAGACCATGACGAACTTGCGAACTATGAGGAAGCGATGATGAGCCCAGATTCCGCGAAATGGTTAGAGGCCATGAAATCTGAGATATGATCCATGTATGAGAACAAAGTATGGACTTTGAGGGATTTGCCCGATGATCGGCAAGCCAAAGAAAATAAATGGATCTTCAAGAGGAAGACGGACACTGATAGTAGTGTTACTATCTACAAAGCTAGAATTGTCGCAAAAGGTTTTCGACAAGTTCAAGGTGTTGACTACGATGAGAGTTTCTCACTCGTATCTATGCTTAAGTCTGTCCGAATCATGTTAGCAATTGTCGCATTTTATGAAATCCGGCAAATGGATAAACAAAACTACATTCCTTAATGGATTTATTAAAGAAGAGTTGTATACGATGCAACTAGAAGGTTTTGTCAATCCTGAAGGTGTTAACAAAATATGCAAGCTCCAGCGATCCATCTATGGACTGGTGCAAGCATCTCAGAGTTGGAATATACGCTTTGATAAGTTGATCAAAGCATATAGTTTTATACAGACTTGCGGTGAAGCCTGTATTTACAAGAAAGTGAGTGGGAGCACTACAGCATTTCTGATAAGTATATGTAAATGACATATTATTAATCGGAAATAATGGTGAATTATTCTGTAAAGCATAAAGGAGTATTTGAAAGGAGTTTTTCAAAGAAAGACCTCGGGGAAGCTACTTACATATCGAGCATCAAGATCTATAGAGATAGATCGAGACGCTTGATAAGTTTTTTCAATGAGTACATACCTTGACAAGATTTTGAAGTAGTTCAAAATGGAACAGTCAAAGAAAGAGTTCTTGCCTGTGTTACAAAGTGTGAAATTGAGTAAGACTCAAAGCCCGACCACGGCAGATGATAGAAAGAGAATGAAAGTCATTTCCTATGCCTCAGCCATAGATTCTATAAAGTATGCCATGCTATGTACCAGATCTATTGTATACCCTACACTGTGTTAAGCAAGGGAGTACAATAGTGATCTAGGAAGTAGATCACTGGACATCGGTCAAAATTATCCTTAGTAAAATAAGGATATGTTTCTCGATTATGGATGTGACAAAAAGGTTCGTCATAAAAGGTTACGTCGATGCAAGTTTTGACACTAATCTAGATGACTCTAAGTCTCAATCTAGATACATATTGAAAAGTGGGAGCAATTAGCTAAAGTAGCACCATGCAGAGCATTGTAGACATAGAAATTTGCAAAATACATAACGGATCTGAATGTTGCAGACCCGTTGACTAAACTTCTCTCACAAGCAAAACATGATCACACCGTAGTACTCTTTGGGTGTTAATCACATAGCGATGTGAACTAGATTAGTGAATCTAGTAAACCCTTTGGGTGTTGGTCACATATCGATGTGAACTATGGGTGTTAATCACATGGTGATGTGAACTATTGCTGGTAAATCACATGGCGATGTGAACTAGATTATTGACTCTAGTGCAAGTGGGAGACTGAAGGAAATATGCCCTAGAGGCAATAATAAAGTTATTATTTATTTCCTTATATCATGATAAATGTTTATTATTCATGCTAGAATTGTATTAACGGGAAACATAATACATGTGTGAATACATAGACAAACAGAGTGTCACTAGTATGCCTCTACTTGACTAGCTCATTAATCAAAGATGGTTATGTTTCCTAACCATGAACAAAGAGTTGTTATTTGATTAACGAGATCACATCATTAGTTGAGTGATCTGATTGACATGACCCATTCCATTAGCATAGCACCCGATCGTTTAGTATGTTGCTATTGCTTTTATCCATGACTTATACATGTTCCTTTAACTATGAGATTATGCAACTCCCGTTTACCGTAGGAACACTTTGTGTGCTACCAAACGTCACAACGTAACTGGGTGATTATAAAGGTGCTCTATAGGTGTCTCCGAAGGTACATATTGGGTTGGCGTATTTCGAGATTAGGATTTGTCACTCCGATTGTCGGAGAGGTATCTCAGGGCCTTCTCGGTAATGCACATCACATAAAGCCTTGCAAGCATTGCAACCAATGAGTTAGTTGCGAGATGATGTATTACAGAACGAGTAAAGAGACTTGCCAGTAACGAGATTGAACTAGGTATTGGATACCGACGATCGAATCTCGGGCAAGTAACATACTGATGACAAAGGGAACAACGTATGTTGTTATGCGGTCTGACCGATAAAGATCTTCGTAGAATATGTAGGAGCCAATATGGGCATCCAGGTCCCGCTATTGGTTATTGACCGGAGACGTGTCTCGGTCATGTCTACATTGTTCTCGAACCGTAGGGTCCGCACGCTTAACGTTACGATGACAGTTATTATGAGTTTATGCATTTTGATGTACCGAAGGAGTTCGGAGTCCCGGATGTGATCACGGACATGACGAGGAGTCTCGAAATGGTCGAGACGTAAAGAATGATATATTGGAAGCCTATGTTTGGACATCGGATGCATTCCAGGTGAAATCAGGATTTTACCGGAATACCGGGAGGGTTACCGGAACCCCCCGGGAGCATAATGGGCCAACATGGGCCTTGGAGGAGAGGAGAGAGGGCTGCCCTCATGGGCTGTGCGCCTCCCCCCTTCCCCTAGTCCTATTAGGACTAGGAGAGGTGGGCGCCCCCTCTCTCTCTCTCTCCCCCTTGGAGAATCCTAGTCCAACTAGGATTGGGGGGGGGGGAATCCTACTCCCAGAGGGAGTAGGACTCTCCTGGCGCGCCTGGCTTGGCCGGCCAGCCCCTCCCCCTTGGCTCCTTTATATACGGGGTCAGGGGGCACCCCAAAGACACACAAGTTGATCTACGGATCGTTCCTTAGCCGTGTGCGGTGCCCCCTTCCACCAAATTCCACCTCGATCATATCGTTGCAGTGCTTAGGCGAAGCCCTGCGCCGGTAACACATCAAGATCGTCACCACGCCGTCGTGCTGACGGAACTCTTCCTCGACGCTTTGCTGGATCGGAGCCCGGGGATCGTCATTGAGCTGAACGTGTGCCAAGAACTCGGAGGTGCCGGAGTAACGGTGTTGTGATCGGTTGGATCGCGAGGAGAACGTACGACTACTTCCTCTACGTTGTGTCAACGCTTCCACTTCGGTCTACGAGGGTACGTAGACAACACTCTCCCCTCTCGTTGCTATGCATCACCATGATCTTGCGTGTGCGTAGGAAAATTTTGAAATTACTACGTTCCCCAACACCTGGGTCACTAAGGAACTGACACGTGTTCCAACGGTCAGGTTTCAAACACACACGACAACTTTACTTGGGCTACAAGCAAAGCTGACTCATCCAACTCTCGACAAGTTTTGCTCTCATTGTCTTCACTCGAAGACATAGGATTTTGGTTGAGCATCACTTTAGTCACTCTAACTTTGTTCACTAGGACCCCACTTAACAGTAAGGTGGTTCCTATGACTCAACAAAGAAGAAAGGTAACAACGAAACAACTAAGTCTTCGCGCTCCATAGTCTTCACGCAATGTCTTCTCTTGTCATAGTCTTCAATGTGAATATCATCATGTACCACCATTGTCGTCAACGTCTTCATACATTTTTAGGGGTCATCTCCGGTAGGTAAACCGAATAAATGAGGGACTACTACCTGTGTTATCCCGCAATTCTCACAAACACATTAGTCCCTCAACCAGGTTTGTCGTCAATACTCCAAAACCAACTAGGGGTGGCACTAGATGCACTTGCAGTTTGGCTTCATACTATCTTCCATCCTGATCCATACTACCTAGCTGCTAATAGTCTTCGTACTTTCACTTCATTACTTACTTGACTATGGCTTGTCTAGTGTAGTCTACCTTCCGCTGCATATCAATATGTTCATTTCTATCGTTTGTCTTCAAAACCACCGTGTTTTGAAGACTTTCATAAAAATCGCCTATTCACCCCTCTTTAGTTGATAACTAGCACTTTCAATTGGTATCAGAGCAAGGTGCTCCCTTGTTCTGTGTGATTCGGTCTAACCACCTGGAGTTTTAGCTATGTCGACTACAGGGATAATCAAGGTCTCCGCTGTGTGCCTTGTCTTCGATGGCACTAATTACCCCTACTGGAAGAATAAGATGCGCATGCATCTTGAAGCCGTTGATGTCGACCTCTGGTATGACATCAAGAACGGCGTTCCCAAGACTGGTGAAGGTGCCACCCCTGCTGAGGTCAAGAAGTTCGTTCAACTGGATACTACTGCCAAGAATATCATCTGTGGTCATCTGACCAAAGGACAGTATGGCCATGTGAGCGCTCTGGAAACTTCGAAGCTAGTCTGTGACTGGCTCTCCAAGGTTAACGAAGGCGTCTCAACCCAGAGAGACTCAAGGATCAGTGTTCTTCGCAACCTCTTCAATCGCTTCAAGAGAAATGACAATGAGAATGTCCAGCTCACATTTGATCGCCTCACTGATATCACAAATGAGCTTCATGCACTCGGCGCCACTGAGACCACCAAGCATGAAATCGTAAGGACACTTCTGAGATCACTTGATAGCTCGTTTGACACCCTAGCCCTAATGATTCAAGAACGCCCTGACTTCAAGACTCTCGATCTGTCTGACATACTTGAGAGGCTCAACACACATGAGTTCCAGTTATCTGAGAAAAGAGATATCTATGGTCCTAGCTATGTATGTACTCGTGTCTTGATGGCAAAAGTTGTTTGCTCATCTGAAGAAGAATCTGACTGGAGTTCTGGGGATCCTGAAGACATTAGAAAGGAGCTTGCTATGCTTGTGAAGAACTTCCAGAAATTCACCAAGAAGAAAGGCTTCAGAAAGTCTTGAAGATCTAGCTCGAGAAATGATGAAGCTTCTACTCATGACCACAAGAAGAGAACATGTCACAAGTGCAAGAAACCTGGTCACTACATCTCTGAGTCTCCTCAGTGGGACAATGATAACAACAACCAGAAGAAGAGCAAGAATATGATTCTGATGACAACAACAAGAAGAAGTCCTCAAAGTCTTCTTCCAAGTCTTCGACCAAGTCTTCATCACACAAGAAGAGCTCATCTGGCAAGGCTCGTGCTTTTGTTGGCAAGGAGATGGATTCAGAGGAGGAGTCTGCTTCTGAGGAGGCAGAGGTGGAATCTGAGGAGGAGTCCGACTCTAGCGTTGCAAGTCTGGCTCTAGCTACGGCCTATGTTGCCAAGTCCATCTTCAACACTGAAGACAATGGCTCCATCACCAATGGTGATGCTAATGACAAGGACGACTCTGCTCCCACCTACTGCTTCATGGCACGTGGTGCCAAGGTAAACTCACGCGATGCTTACTTTCAAACATCATGTGAAGATGACTCTGATTCTGAATCTAAACCTAGCTAAAAAACACTTGCTAAAATTGCAGCTGAACAACAGAAAGCTATGGAACATATTCAAAAATTGTTAGATAAAAGCGATGACCTGCTGGACGCGGAAATGACCCGATCTCAGTCCTTAATTGAAGACATAAAAGATCCTCATGTTAAGGATTTGAACCACCATGTCTGAAATGCCTTGAGTGTGATAACACTACTTCTGTTGCTGAATGTTCCACTACTGCCACTGTTACAATATCTTCAACTGCCGATGTGGTAACTAATGCCTCCGCTGAGGATATCACTACTATTGCTGATGAAAATGCTAGGTTGAAGACATTGCTTGAGACAGGGATGTACAAAAGTCTCAAAGGGCATCAGACACTATGTGATGTCCTCAAAAAGCATATTCTGAACCGAAACCTTAGGAAAGAGGGTGTTGGGTTCAAGAGGAAAATGAATGTTGATGGTTCTTACTGGAAGCCTGAGCAGTACCCCAAAACCACTTGGGTTGCTGCAAAGGGACCTTCTGTGGATCCATCCACCTTATGTGGCTTCACTTGTGCTAACCCAATTATCATTGACGAATCCTTTGATGCAAACTATAAACTGTTTAAGAATCAGAATGGTGAAGTGTTTGCCAGGTATATTGATATAACTGCAGGAATGGGACATCTATGAAGAAGATTTGGGTACCCAAAAGTTGCCTTGAGAATCTTCCTGTGAATGTCATCATGACACCACCTGGGAAGAAGACAAACCCCAGACCAAAGGCTTCATACAAACCAAGGACTCACCAGAGTCACCCTAATGCCAATGTTTTGCAGGGAAATCATACTCAGACTAATGAATATGAGCGTGTTTCATCAAACCACTATGTTCATAAGACTAAGAATTATTCTGCTTATTCATATGAGTATTATTCACCTCCTCCAAGGATATTTGCTAGGGCTCCAAAGCCGAAGTTCTCAGATGCTGCACTTAGACCCATTGCTTCGAAGCCACCCCTGAAAATGTGGGTGGTTAAGAAAACTTAACTCTCTTTTGCAGGGAAAGGTCTCCAACCGGAAATCAAAGGCGTCTGATGCTTATGCTGGGGACCTAAAACATCTTGTGGGGCGCAAGATAAAATGCCCAAATGGTCTTACTATGTATTTTGTTCCTGAATCGCTTGCCAATCATCCTATCAGTCCTAACCTTGATCTGAGATTTCATAATCCGCTTGTCCGTAAAATGTTTATGCTTCACAATACCCTTTGTGAAGCCTATCCCCTGCACTGTAGTGTCTGACACCACATGCTTTAGAATGGATTATAGACAGTGGATGCATTAATCATATGACTGGTGATCGAAGACTTCTCATGGACTCAACCTTACGTCCATCTGACAAGAGTCACATCACATTTGCTGACACTGGTAAAAGCAAATGTAACATCCCAAAATTCTAAATTTTGGAATGTTATAATAAATAGATAGATTTGATTGATTGTTTGATTGATTGACTGAAAGTGAGTGAAATTCGAAACTTTTTGAAAGTTAAATGAGAGGGAATAAAAGGACTTTCCCAAACTTTCATATTTGCTTTCTGATCCCCATGAATTCAAATTCTTTTCAAATACAAAACCCTTGAGCGAAGATGATATGACTTCTTCCATTTAAATTAAATGAAAAGGGTATTTGAAAATAATTGAATTTCATTTGGAAATATTTCAATTCATAAACATCATGCAGCTCAATGATTTTCATGAGAGAAGATAAAATGACTTCTTCAAATTATATGAAATATGAGTTGGGAGTTTCAAAGAATTAAATTCAAAGTTCTTTTGAAATTATTTTCAATTTGGAGTTATTTAAGCTTTATTCAAATTATTTTTCTCCAAAAATAAAATACATCCAAATTAGGGTAACATGATTCCCTACAACAGAAAATTGGAGATAAATAAATTTGAAGTCATTTTGGTATTCTAAAATGTTTTTGTTGGATTTTATTAGACCAGTAGCACTGTTTGTATTATTGGAATTTGCGTGTATTTTATTTAATACTACAAAAATGTTCATGTCGTAGAAAATCTTTTTCTGAAAATTTTGATATATTATATGCCTATGTTATATTTTTATTTTATTTTATTTTTGCTTATTTTCTTGTCGGCGAAAATGTTAAAAAAAACTTTCGGACCGACCGAACTGGGCCGCGCCCAGCCCAGCCGGCCCAGCACCGCTCCTCACCGCACCGGCCCACTGGCCTTTAGGCCCAGCAGCGGCCTAGCCCGCGTCGCTCGCCCGCGCTCGTCCCCGACTCCCGCCGCCGCACGGCATCGCCGCCGTCGCCGTGTCCTCCCCGGACACTGCCTCCCGTCGCCGCCCCCTTTCCCCTTCCCCACGCCACCCCTCGCCCCTTCCTATAAATACGGAGCCCCGGGCCCCGTATCTCTCCTCCTCTCACCCCGCGCCGCCGCTCCTCCTCGCCGCGTTGCGCCGCCGCCGCCGCCCGCCGTTGCTGCTCGCGTGGCACTCCGCCCTGCGCCGCCCCTCGCCGCTTGCTCTGCCGCAGCCGACGCCCACCCGAGCCGCCGCCAGCGCCGCAGCCGCGCCCCGAGCCGCTCGCCGGAGTCGCCTCCCCTCGCCGCCGATTCGCCGGACGCCCGACCCGATCTGCCGATCCGCGCCGCCTCCGGTTTTCGAAGAAAACCGACCGAACCGGTAAAACCGCCGAAACCTAGATCCGGTTTTCTATTTAAAAAAAACCCTAGGTTAAATCTGGTTTTTTTAGATAATTAGAGCACGTTCACCAGTTAGTAGTTTTTAGTAAACCTGTTCGCTGTTTAGTCCTAAACAGTGAACGTTCGCATATTAGATCTGTTTTTCGTAGCCAAGGACCTATTCGTGATAACTTTTCCTCACAGTTTAGTCCCTGATCTTCAAACACTCATAACTTTTTACTCGTTAGTCCAAATTCAACGAAACCAATGCCCACTTCTTCGTTATGATCCCCTCTATCCATTAATTCAACTCAAACATGTTTTTCAAGAGTTTAAAATTTGAATTAGATCAGATTTGAATTCAAACTTCGTTTGATCATAACTTGAGTTCCGTAACTCCGATTTAGTTGATTCTTTTTGCAAATCGAAGCTCTTGACCTAAACATTCTGATAAGGCCAAATTCACATAATTTTGGTACTGTTAGAAATTGTTTTATGTGCAAGAATTATTCTAGGACTTGCCTGTGTAGGCACCTGGGTATTCCAGGACTTGCCTGTTTTTTTATGGACCGCCACCCAGGCTCAAAGGGATCATGAGATCATTCATACTAGAAACTTCCGTGTGCAGCCGCAAGTCAATATGGGCTCTGGCATAGTTGATTAAGTCGTGCGAACTCTTATAGGGTAGACTAGCAGATGTAGGGGAAAGTAGGTGGACCGGTCTATCCAACGTAAGGTGCTAGCGCTTCTGAAAGACTATGTCTCGGTCATCCGTTTCTCAAACATCATGTAGTGCGAGAAATCCAACGGAGGCGATCGAGTCTTGTGGGGAAAAGTGCGCAAACCTCTGCAGAGTGTACAAACTAATCATGATTAGCCGTGTCCCCGATTGTGGACATCTTGAGTATCTAGTTCTTGGATATCCTGTTGATCTCATCATGTTACTTTAATTAATTTTGTTGGGATGTTAATGATTACTTTTAATTGGGATTGAGGATGCTGTCAACCATTCTCAATGTTTAACAACCACCATGATAGTTAATAAAATTTATTCCTTTGCAGTAGGGAAAAATTGGCCTTTTGCAAAAACATTATAACCATAGAGATTTTCCACCAGCCATATATGCATGTAGTGATAGCCATTATTCATCATTCTCTATGGTGTGAATTTGCCAGTACATTCAATGTACTGACCCGTTTCGGGCTGCAACGTCTCATGTTGCAGGTTTTCTTACGACGAGTAAGTGATACGTTAGGGTTACGATTTCTACACTCAACTTTGCCGTTGGTGTTGATGGGAATCCACAACCTTGTTGCTTCCGCTATATTGGATTGAGGTAATAGTATTTATGTTATTTTATACATGTGATTTACCTCTGTTATAAATCCTTCGAGTACTGTGTGTGTCAGCATACCGATCCAGGGATGACACTTAAGCACAGAGATTTGATCCATTCGGGTCGGGTCGCTACAAGATGGTATCAGAGCACATGTTGACCGTAGGACGTGGCCCTAGAAACTGGCAAGCCCATAGGAAAGATTTTTTCTCTATAGCTTTCTTTTCAAAAGGATCTTTTACCTCTCTTCTCTTCTGAGCTTATTCAAATATTCCCTTTTAGTGAGACCATACCCCTTTCCCTTTTAACCACTCGAAGATTCGACTGATGAGACCACTTCAAGGAGTACAAGATATCGGACAACCACGATCACTATGGAATGAAGGAGAATTACCGTGCATCTGAATAATGGAAACTACAACTGTTGAAGACTCCAAAGACTAGGAGAATTTGAAGGCTTTAAAGAATTTCCAGATTTGTATGACCTAGGAAGGCTACCCTTATGGAACATGGCAGACTATGGAAGATGTCAATACCCGAGATCAAGGTGTATCGGAGAAAATCCAGAACATGGAGCATAAAACTCAAAGTTCTACCAAGGAAAACCCTAAGGCAGGAGATATCAACTATGGAGAGATAGCTCATGGAAATGACAAAGGGAAGAAACATGGTTAACCATGATGTTATCGCCCGCTTATGCTATTTGTCACCGTGCTGAGTTAAGCATGCATATGCATGGAAGGATTGGATGGTAGAAGGCTGATGGAGCACCTATCAGCAAGATGAAGTTCTAACTTTAGCCGGTATATCACCAGCATCTGAAATGTTACATCAAGAAGTTAAGATGAACCTACAAGAAGCTATATTTGACAAGGAAGTATTTCGTGAAGAACTCAGGACCCAGAAGCTCAGAGTAGCCAAGCTGGAGGAGAAAAACCTCGAGATACAGGAGATTCGTAAGGAACTGAAAGACAGTAGGACCGTGGTTCATACCAAGATTTTGAAACCCATAAGTTTGGAATGCAACCCCAGAAATATTGAAGGATGCCACGAGAGACTTTACGTTAACAGAGATGATCTGGCTAAAGAACTTGAGAAGGTCAAGCACGGTCGAAAGAAGCCATCGGAGACATGAAGAAGACTTGAAGAGTTTGGCGACTTTAAAGATTTATTGACCTTCAGAAAGACCAAACCCTGTTACACTTACTTTAGATGTGACGTTTGTGAGCTGCCATTTGTTTGTTGTTTTTTCGACAGCCACAATAAAATCTGTCTTTTCAAACCTTTGTTTGTTTTGTATGCATCCCTCTCGATCTCTCTTATCTCACCCCATAACCCATGGACCCAATAGATGATGAATGGAGATGAGCTTGTATATTCGGGACCAATGAGACAATTGGAGACAGACCGATGGATTCAGAACATGGAGGATCATATGGAGAACAACCCTATAGTCGGAAAGGACATGGCCCAGCATGCTCTTCAATGCTTTGAAAGAGGTGCTGCTACTTGGTGGAGGATGTACCAAACCATCAATGGATGGCAAGGAGTAACCACTTGGAAAGAATTTAAGTTGACTTCGCCAAGGTCTCGGTTTGTGTCCCAGAAGCTGAAGCCTTATGGAAAGAATATGAAGAAAACTTGTGCATGCGAGCTTTGTGGAGAAATAGGACACACCCATAAGGAACACAAGGATGAATGCCCTAATTGTGAAGGAAGTCACCCTGCTGAAGAATGCCCAACTAGGTAGGTTACTTGTTTCTTGTGTGAAGGAACTACCCACTACCCTGCTCAGTGTCACATTTACCCCATGGTACAAAGAACCATCCAGCAGAAAAAAGAAGCAATGAAAGGAGCCCTAATGGGAAGTTTAGAAGAACCTGTGATGAAGGAAGAGGTGGAGGACACACCCAAAAAGGAACCAATTAAACCTTGCACCAAGTCTTGCTATTCATGTGGAGAAGAAGGACACATCTCCCAGAATTGTATGAATGGGGATCTAGTAGAATTCCCGACAGAGGAAGTAGAGTATGACCCACAGGAAATAGAAGCCCTGATTGGAATGGAAAATTCCAGAAAGAGAAGAAGATTGGATTCCAAGAAGGATCCGAGTCATGTCACCTGTTATAGGTGCAAGGAGTCAGGGCACTACCTCAGCAATTTTCCAAAAAGGAAGCCAAGGACCCAAGGAGGCTATATAATCCCAAGGAAACCTCGAAACTGGCCAGAAGTAATATGTTTCCGTTGTAACAAAGCAGGGCACTTTGCCAGAGATTGTCCGAAGGAGAAGGAGACTTGTGATAAATAGTTGAGTTTGTAACAGAAGAAATATAGTAGTAGTAGTGAGAACATTTTCCTTTATATTGAGGTGTTGAGTTGAGGCATGTAATGGAAAAACAGGAGATTGTAATAATTGAGAATCAATAAAGATAGCAGTGTTGGTACTGATTTGGATTTTATGAGTTACTCTATGAGGAAAGATGTTGACCATTTTCTAGGATATGAGAAATATGGTCTATGGAATATTGGAGCATTTTAAGGGTGGTAGTACCCTGTAAGAACCGTTGACCCCTGGAAAAGATAAGGATACCCCACTGAGTGGATTTCGGACAAAAGGAATACGAGTTTTTGTCTCGATATGTATGATACCCAAGAGTGTGTGGGATGAAATTGGAGACCGCCAGTTGTTGGACCAAATGTGATCAAGGAGTCAGAAGAGAATGTTAAGTTGATTCGAGATAGACTGAAGGTAGCTCAGTCCAGGCAGAAGAGTTATGCAGACTCAAAACTGCAAGGAGGTAGTCTATGAAATTGGAGATAGAGCATGTCTTCGTGTGTCCCCTCTGCGAGGAGTTAAACAATTTGGAGATAAGGGAAAGTTAGCCCTAAGATTTGTAGGATCATACCGAGTTTTGGAGCGTATGGGAGAAGTGGCCAACAAGTTGGAGTCACCCGAAGGACTGTCAGGAGTTCATGATGTGTTTCACGTTTCCCAGTTGAAGAAGTGCCATGCAGAGATGGCCAATATTCCCCTATAAGGACGCTTGACCCTGGAAAGGATAATGATGTTCCACGAAGTGAAGTATGGACTTCATAAGTATAAGTTTTTATCCCGGTATGTGGGATATCCCACGAGGATGAAGAGATGAATTACTATTGGATATAAAGGAGGTGTGATGTTGGAAATATGGATCAATGGAAATTCCATGTTGAGTCTGAGTAATCATGTCCTAGTATGGTGCTAATAGAAGGAAGGAAGACAGTACAATTGGATGGATTTTAAGTATGCTAGGAAGCTGGAAGTTGGATGTTGGATGTTGGAATAATGATCAGTTGCCTCGGTGATAAGTTCAAGGTTTGCAAGTGATGAGGTGGGCCATAACCCACAGGCCCCAGGACCTACCAAGAAGCAAGCACACTTTTGCTGAAGGAAAAACCCTTGAAGAAGTTACGTTTATCGGTAAACGATCTTATAGGATTACCGCAAACCTGAGAGTTGTGAAGGAACGATAGATGTTTATTTGGCTTGCAGAATCCATGGATTTATCCGAACCTGGTTCGTTGATAAGAGAAATTCTGCAATGCTTGTGAGGATGACCGAGTGTTAGAATGCGAGATTCGCTAAACCCTATACAAGGTAATGATTTGGGTGCGGGATGGATTGATCACCATACCGACTTACTCTTATTATTCGCCTTGCTATGTGGGATGGTAAATCTGAGTGACTTACCTATAGTAGAGAGACGACGTTATTAAACCTTGTTTGAACCTTAGAATGGTATAAGAATTTTTCCCCTTGTACAAGGCAGTTTTGCCAATCGTAGGTTATATGGTGAGGATCAACCCAGACCCATTTCCTGCAGGAGAAACCATAAATTGTTGACAACCATGAGATATCGATAGTTGTTTAGTATTGGCGCCAGACCCGTCAGCTAAGAAGACCCAATCTTGGAATAACCTTACCAAGAGGAAAGGACAAAAGAATTGCGGTAAAGGTTATGCCACTACCGGAAGAGCCCACAGAAGGAATTATCCTTACGATCTGAGAAGACCGACACCGTCAATAATAAGGATGGAGTATGTGAGTTTTGATGGAACCGTAACCATGTTTCTAAGGGTGGTAGCACCCCAGACCCTTTGTGATGATCGATGGACTTGAGAAGACCCCGAACCTAACCTATTTCTTTCTAGCCTCTCCGAATCTCGAGGACGAGGTTTATTTTAAGGGTGGTAGGTTTGTAACATCCCAAAATTCTAAATTTTGGAATGTTATAATAAATAGATAGATTTGATTGATTGTTTGATTGATTGACTGAAAGTGAGTGAAATTCGGAACTTTTTGAAAGTTAAATGAGAGGGAATAAAAGGACTTTCCCAAACTTTCATATTTGCTTTCTGATCCCCATGAATTCAAATTCTTTTCAAATACAAAACCCTTGAGCGAAGATGATATGACTTCTTCCATTTAAATTAAATGAAAAGGGTATTTGAAAATAATTGAATTTCATTTGGAAATATTTCAATTCATAAACTTCATGCAGCTCAATGATTTTCATGAGAAAAGATAAAATGACTTCTTCAAATTATATGAAATATGAGTTGGGAGTTTCAAAGAATTAAATTCAAAGTTCTTTTGAAATTATTTTCAATTTGGAATTATTTAAGTTTTATTCAAATTATTTTTCTCCAAAAATAAAATACATCGAAATTAGGGTAACATGATTCCCTACAACAGAAAACTGGAGATAAATAAATTTGAAGTCATTTTGGTATTTTAAAAATGTTTTTGTTGGATTTTCTTAGACCAGTAACACTGTTTGTATTATTGGAATTTGCGTGTATTTTATTTAATACTACAAAAATGTTCATGTCGTAGAAAATCTTTTTCTAAATTTTTTGATATATTATATGCCTATGTTATATTTTTATTTTATTTTATTTTTGCTTATTTTCTTGTGTGCGAAAATAGTTTAAAAAAAACTTTCGGACCGACCGAACTGGGCCGCGCCCCGCCCAGCCGGCCCAGCACCGCTCCTCACCGCACCGGCCCACTGGCCTTTAGGCCCAGCAGCGGCCCAGCCCGCGTCGCTCGCCCGCGCTCGTCCCCGACTCCCGCCGCCGCACGGCATCGCCGCCGTCGCCGTGTCCTCCCCGTACACTGCCTCCCGTCGCCGCCCCCTTTCCCCTTCCCCATGCCACCCCTCGCCCCCTCCTATAAATACGGAGCCCCGGGCCCCGTATCTCTCCTCCTCTCGCCCCGCGCCGCCGCTACTCCTCGCCGCTTGCGCCGCCGCCGCCGCCAAATCTGCCGCGCCGCCGCCCGCCGCTGCTGCTCGCGTGGCACTCCGCCCTGCGCCGCCCCTCGCCGCTTGCTCTGCCGCAGCCAACGCCCACCCGAGCCGCCGCCAGCGCCGCAGCCGCGCCCCGAGCCGCTCGCCGGAGTCGCCGCCCCTCGCCGCCGATTCGCCGGACGCCCGACCCGATCTGCCGATCCGCGCCGCCTCCGGTTTTCGAAGAAAACCGGCCGAACCGGTAAAACCGCCGAAACCTAGATCCGGTTTTCTATTAAAAAAACCCTAGGTTAGATCTGGTTTTTTTAGATAATTAGAGCACGTTCACCAGTTAGTAGTTTTTAGTAAACCTGTTCGCTGTTTAGTCCTAAACAGTGAACGTTCGCATATTAGATCTGTTTTTCGTAGCCAGGGACCTATTCGTGATAACTTTTCCTCACAGTTTAGTCCCTGATCTTCAAACACTCATAACTTTTTACTCGTTAGTCCAAATTCAACGAAACCAATGCCCACTTCTTCGTTATGATCCCCTCTATCCATTAATCCAACTCAAACATGTTTTCCAAGAGTTTAAAATTTGAATTAGATCAGATTTGAATTCAAACTTCGTTTGATCATAACTTGAGTTCCGTAACTCCGATTTAGTTGATTCTTTTTGCAAATCGAAGATCTTGACCTAAACATTCTGATAAGGCCAAATTAACATAATTTTGGTACTGTTAGAAATTGTTTTATGTGCAAGAATTATTTGCTTGGTTTTGATGTTTTCCGAATCGTTTTCTTTGATTTTTGTGATCTTTTGAGTGATTGCTTATGTGCGGTTACCATTGCTTCATTATGATAGATTGACCGGAGTGTGACGAGTAGAGCTATCAAGAGTTTTGAGTGCGAATCATCTTCATCAACATTGCAGGCAAGTTCACACTTTGATCATAATCCTTTTCATACCCATTTTTATTGCATTAGATCAATCCTCAAACATTGCATGATTAGGATCTAATTAAATTGTGGGATGGGAAGTAGATGAGGTAGTACCTATTACCTGTTTTATTATAAAACCCTTGGGAGTTACTCTACGCTGCTTATATTGCCATGCTATGCTCGTAGACGTGGATTGGGTTTTGAGAGTATTTCATGACAGATGTGAGATTGTTAATTAATGGTTTACTTAAGGTGGCAACTTAAACACACATCTGGGTGGATTGAGGCACCTGGGTATTCCAGGACTTGCCTGTCTAGGCACCTGGGTATTCCAGGACTTGCCTGTTTTTTTTATGGACCGCCACCCAGGCTCAAAGGGATCATGAGATCATTCATACTAGAAACTTCCGTGTGCAGCCGCAAGCCAATATGGGCTCTGGCATAGTTGATTAAGTCGTGCGAACTCTTACAGGGTAGACTAGCAGATGTAGGGGAAAGTAGGTGTACCGGTCTATCCAACGTAAGGTGCTAGCGCTTCTGAAAGACTATGTCTCGGTCATCCGTTTCTCAAACATCATGTAGTGCGAGAAATCCAACGGAGGCGATCGAGTCTTGTGGGGAAAAGTGCGCAAACCTCTGCAGAGTGTACAAACTAATCATGATTAGCCGTGTCCCCGGTTGTGGACATCTTGAGTATCTAGTTCTTGGATATCCTGTTGATCTCATCATGTTACTTTAATTAATTTTGTTGGGATGTTAATGATTACTTTTAATTGGGATTGAGGATGCTGTCAACCATTCTCAATGTTTAACAACCACCACGATAGTTAATAAAATTTATTCCTTTGCAGTAGGGAAAAATTGGCTTTTTGCAAAAACATTATAACCATAGAGCTTTTCCACCAGCCATATATGCATGTAGTGATAGCCATTATTCATCATTCTCTATGGTGTGAATTTGCCAGTACATTCAATGTACTGACCCGTTTCGGGCTGCAACGTCTCATGTTGCAGGTTTTCTTACGACGAGTAAGTGATACGTTAGGGTTACGATTTCTACACTCAACTTTGCCGTTGGTGTTGATGGGAATCCACAACCTTGTTGCTTCCGCTATATTGGATTGAGGTAATAGTATTTACGTTATTTTATACATGTGATTTACCTCTGTTATAAATCCTTCGAGTACTGTGTGTGTCAGCATACCGATCCAGGGATGACACTTAAGCACAGAGACTTGATCCATTCGGGTCGGGTCGCTACAGCAAAGTATTGGGTCTAGGTAGAGTTGCAATCTCAAAGGATCAGCACATGGATAAAGTGATGCTAGTTGAATCCCTTGGTTTCAACTTGATGTCTGTCTCAATGCTTTGTGATTTGAACATGATTGTGATATTTGGAAAATATCGTTGTCTTGTTCTAATAGAATTTGACAAGTCTCTAGTCTTTGAAGGGTATCAGAAAGATGATCTATATATGGTACATTTCTCAGCAGGACCATAGTTGGCCGTATGTCTTCTAGCAAAAGCTTCAGAGTGCTGGCTTTGGCATCGGAGGCTAGGGCATGCTGGCATGAGGAATCTGTACACTCTCGCAAAGAAGAAACATGTCTTAGGCATCGAGGGCATCAAGTTCAAGAAGGATCACCTGTGTGGTGCCTACGAAGCTGGAAAGATGACTAGGCTCAAGCATCCCTCGAAAACAATCATGACAACATATCAACCCTTCGAGCTGCTTCACATGGACTTATTTGGCCCTACTCACTACTCTACTCTTACTACCATTGCTTGCCTCTATGGCTTCGTCATTGTTGATGATTATTCAAGATATACATGGGTGCATATAATCCTCTACAAGAATGAAGTGCAGGATGTCTTCAGACGCTTTGCCAATCGTGCAATGACGAACTATGGCATCAAGATCAAGCACATCAGAAGTGACAACGGAAAAGAGTTCAAGAACACCGGCCTCGACCTTTACTTGGATACATTAGATATCACTCATGAGTTCTCTGCTCCATACACACCTTAGCAGAATGGCATCATGGAGCGCAAGAACAGAACACTCATTGAGATGGCTCAAACGATGCTTGATGAGTACAAGACTCCAAGGAAGTTCTGGCCTGAAGCTATTGATACTTCATGCCACATCATCAACTGTGTTTATCTTCACAAGCTTTTGAAGAAGACATCCTATGAGCTCCTAACTGGTAAGAAGCCAAACGTAATCTACTTCAGAGTATTTGGTGCTAGGTGCTGGATCAAGTATCCGCATCCCACTTAAAAATTTGCACTGAAAGCACATGAAGGTTTTATGCTTGGTTACGGAAAGGACTCGCACTCCTACAGAGTCTTCAACCTCTTTCACTATAAAGTGGTTGAAACTGTAGATGTGTGGTTCGATGAGACTAACGGCTCGCAAAGAGAGCACCTGCCAAATGTGCTAGATGAAGTCCCTCCTAGTGAAGCGATTAAGCTAATGGGAACTGGAGAAATCATACCTTTAGAAGCTCAGGCTGAAGAAGAACTCATTATTTCTGCGCCTAGTCTACCTGAAGACAATGCTCCGCCTGAAGCCAATACTCAAAATGAAGACAATGATCAGCAAGAGCAAAATCTTCATCCAGTTCATCCTCATGTTGCAAATGAAGTACATATTGAGAAGATAATTGATAGCATCAATGCACCTGGTCCACTCACTCGTTCAAGAGCAACACAGCTAGCAATATTTTGTGGGCACTTTGCATTTGTCTCTATATCTGAACCCAGGAAAGCTGCTGAAGCCTTCATGGAACTTGAATGGATTCAAGATATGCAAAAAGAGCTTCAACAGTTCGAGCTGAACAATGTCTGGGAATTGGTCAAGCGTCCTGACCCTCGCAAGCACAATATCATTGGCACCAAATGGATCTATCGCAACAAAAAAGATGAGCATGGTCAAGTTGTCAGAAACAAGGCTCGTCTCGTTGCTCAAGGATACACTCAAGTTAAAGGGATTGACTTCGATGAAACATTTGCTCCAGTGGCTAGGCTCGAAGCCATTCGCATACTGCTAGCCTATGCCAACCATCACAACATCCTTCTGTATCAAATGGATGTGAAGAGTGCCTTTCTCAATGGCAAGATTGAAGAAGAAGTGTATGTTGCACAACCACCTGGTTTTGAAGATCCAAAACATCCTGATATGGCATACAAGCTCAACAAGGCACTGTATGGCCTCAAACAAGCCCCTCGTGCTTGGTATGACACACTCAAAGACTTCCTAAAGAGCAAAGGCTTCAAACCTTGTTGTCGGTGTCAAAACCGGCGGATCTCGGGTAGGGGGTCCCGAACTGTGCATCTAGGCCTGATGGTAACAGGAGACAAGGGACACGAAGTTTACCCAGGTTCGGGCCCTCTCGATGGAGGTAAAACCCTACTCCTGCTTGATTAATATTGATGATATGGGTAGTACAAGAGTAGATCTACCACGAGATCAAGGAGGCTAAACCCTAGAAGCTAGCCTATGGTATGATTGTTGTTCTCCTTCCTATCAACTAGCCTGGCCCTGGTTTATATAATGCACCAGAGGCCTAGGTTAACAAGAGTCCTAGCCGAATACGCCGGTGGGGAGAAGTCCTTGTCTTGATCGCCAAGTCTTGTGGAATCTTCCTTGTATGCGGCAGCTGTCCGAACTGGCCCATGAGTATACGGCCACGGGGGTCCTCGGTCCAATCTAATAGATTGGGAGATGACGTGGTGAGTACCCCCTAGTCTAGGACACCGTCAGTAGCCCCCTGAACTGGTCTTCAAGTTAGGGACGCTCCTCGATTCTTCCAAACTGTTCTTCATCTTCGATCGTCGGTTTTGAAAACTGGTTCAACAAATCTTCTTTATCTTCGATCTTGAGGATCGCCGAAATGCATTCAATGGGTTTACACGTCGGGTATCCGAGGAGCCCCTTTAAGTTTCCGGCCTTTATCAATGCCTTGTTTATTTTTATGCCACACCTCGGGTTTGAAGTTGTTCCCAGGAGGCAGTGTCCTCTTGCGTCCAAGCTCCAACGCCGGACTGCATTCGAGGTATCCTTTGCAGCCGAGCACCAACGTCGGACCGCTTCCCAGCTCTAATGCCAGAATGTATCTGAGCTCCAACGCCGTACTATGTATCCGAGCTCCAATGCCGGACTGTATCCGAGCTCCAACGCCGGACTGTATTCGAGGTGTCGTAAATCACCTTGGTTCAAAGAAGTTTAAAGGAGTTTAGCCGAGCTTAATGACGGAAATGCCCTCTATGGAGCCAGCCACTAGCGCCCGAGCTTTATGCCGGACTGCTTTCGAGGTGGTGCACCACCCCGAATGTGGGCTGATTTTTGCCATTATTTTTGATTGGTGCAATTTATTCTCTGCCGAGGTATATAGCTAGTAGCCCTCAAGGTGGGTATCGGTCTAAAACCCGAGATGCACATGAAGGATGACATAAGACCGCTGATCCCAGTAGCCGCTGAGACTCAGGTCGATTTGCAAAATCGGCCTGGGGATCAAGCCCTAGCTCGGCAGAATACTTCGGGACACTAAAAGCGGCGTGCTCAGTCCTCGAGACTCAGGTTGGGTGCGGCCGACCAACCTGAGGATCAAAATATCCTCGGAAACTATATTGCACATAAAATTTTCTGCATTGGACAAGCAATGCAGTAGGCCCCGAGACACTGGTCGGGTGGCAACACCAGATCAGGGGATCGATGTGCCCCTTTAATATGTTTAAATAATAAGCCCGAAGCCCAGTAGCCCCCGAGCCTTAATGCGGGCACGGGTGGCCGAATTAAGGATCGATATCCATAGTAAAATCACAAATTGTGTGTAATGATTCTATGTATCCAAGTACTTTATGTCATTTAATGCTCGGATCCGCATTGTACAAAACTTTGTTGACCAACCGTCGGCTTCCACCTCCTCGGCCAGTAGCCGAGGAGTGTTTGTCCTACTTTATAAAGCCTTTATGAGGGCAAAGATTTACGACAAACAAGGCAATCTGGCCACATGGTTTTATAAACAAAGGTACGTGGAGAGATATGTTATATTACTGTTTAAAAGAAGAAATGTCTTCCAAAGAAAATAGTCCCGCTATCGGTTCCTTTCTTTGCGTTGTCATGCTAAGCATGATCATAAAACCTTAGCTCCAATGTAAGAGCAAAATATCGAGGATTTAGTTTGGGAGGCTAGTTAATAGCCCCCGGTAGTGTTCGGCGGCAGTCGAGGTCAAGCCGTAAACACTTCGGCCAATGTTATGAACGGCATGTAATTTAACATAGTCATCGGATCGCTGATCAGTTTACGCTTATTGTGACAGTCAGTTTTCGGCTTTCTCCACTGAGGTGCTTAACCATGTGAGCTGGAAGCACAATCGCAGTGGTTCTCCCTTTGCACGCCTAGCCGAACAAAACGGAACGTAGGAAGCAAGTGCAGGAGCCGGGCAACCCAACTATTGACCGAAGACACAATTCAAAACCGATGCATATATAGCAATATCTGAGAATGTTTTTGCCGAATCCCTAAAAGGTGTCCGGCGTTGCACTGCGAGACTAATGCTGGAAAAGCACAAATAGTTTAAAAGTGCCAAAAAGCTTGGAAAACCAGGAAACGTCAGCAAAAACATGACATCCGAACAATATCAAGTGTTCGGTGCCAATCCGAAAATTGGTCTTAGAAAAAAGGAGTGCTTATGTCGTGCTTTAACATGATACATCCTATCTCAAGACTTTGAGCGGGTCAGCCTACGGCTTCAACCTCCTATCCCGAGGGCGGAGTACTTCTCATCAGGCCAGTTTAGCAAACTAAACTCTACGGCTTTGAGAGGGAAATTAGGCTCCCCGGCTAGTGACCGCACACTCGTTTCGAAAAAAGGAGTGATAAATAATAATAATAAAACTTTGCAATGACTAAGAAGAAGAACACTTATTATAAAACGGCTCAAATAAACTTAAGAGCCCCCAAGTGACTTGGGTAGGAGAATGATTGCATGTACCGAAGTACTTATATCATATCTATGTTCAACCGAACTTTAAACGCGTCTTAACCGACCGTCGGCTTCTCCCTCTTCGGTCAAGGACCGAAAAGTGTTATGTACTCCATCGGTCGAGAATATCGACGGTGTTTCCAATAACCAGGCAATCAGGCCATAAGGCTGTAACAGACAAAGCGCGCTCAGGGAACTTATGCTATATTACTGCGAAGTGTAAGAAGCATCTTCGAAGAAAATAGTACCCCCACCAATACCTTTCTTCGGTGCTCATTGTTATTATGAGACTTGTGCAATAGATTTTTTTGTCCTCATGAGTTCCGTTGTGTGCCGACCATCCTTGAAAACTATAAGAGCGCTAGCTTTCGGCTTCACCCAGTCTGAGGTCCGGCTCGGGCAACCCGATCGTGACAATCGCAGAGGTGCTCCCTTTACTCCCTAGCCGAACAATCGGGAACGTAGGGGTAAACACAGGAGCGAGGCAACCCAGCTTGCAAATCGCTTAAGTCAATATGGTGCATATTGTGGCGTAATACACGAACAAGGAACGAAGCCGTACAAGTATAATCATATGCAACAGGAAAAGCTTCATAAAGGAAGCCCCCAAGTAAACGGGGTGTTTGAATTTATGCGTCACAAACAAAGTTTGGACAAGGAAAAAAAATTTACAAGCAATTTTTTTCCAGAAAAGTATAACGCTTGGTCGAATCGAACACAAGTTAGAAATTAAAGCTTTGAGCATGAAAGCGACTTAGCTGGTTAATGTGTTCGCAGTCCGAGCTTGATGCGGGACAAAGTTCTATCCCCCAAGCCAGTCCTGAGGTGGCGGAGCGGAGAGCTCCACACGCCGAAGTGGTGACATAGCACGGTCGATGCAGACCGGCAGAGTGACGCCGAAGTCCCCGGATCATTTTCCTGTGCAAAAAAATAGCGCAAACGGGAGATAATAGTAATAATGATAATTAAAAAAATTGTTGCATAATGAGTAGTTTATGCAAAGTGAGTAATAAAAGAAATATGGCCTGGCGCCGAAGTCAATGTTGATGTAGGGCGTCGGCGTGATGCGGTAAAGGCGTGGCAAAGCCTGAATTCGCAGGTCGGTCCGAGCTCCGGATGCGGCATTCGCCGGACTATGTACGGAAACTGACCGAACCACCATGCGACTGTCGTGAATGCGGCCACCATTTGATAGGCCTGTGTACAATGGACAAACCAGAGTAATAATTCCTTGGGAAAAATGAACCCAAACAAGCAAAAAATATCAGGGATTGATAGCACCTGGTTTATTTGTTGTAGCAATCCGAAGGAAGGTGATTCCCAAAATTGGGACTCGCTCCACACACCCATTGCCTGATGGGCGATAAAACGATGGCACGGAAATGCTGGTAAAGGTTGGCTCGCCGAGGCAAAGCCCTCGGCCCAGCTAACGTGACGGAGTTGGTCGGCTAGTGACGCCGAAGTGTCCAGAGTAGGTTGATGAAGAGATGGCGAAGCCCTCGGTCCAGCCGAGATGTCGAGGCCCCGATGTCAGCCGATGAGTCGAAGTAGGTCGGCGTGATGGACACCAGCTTGAAGAAGCGATAGTGCGGCCCTGTCGATGCAGGTCGTGACGTGGTCGATGCCGGCTTGATGAAGCAACCGTGCGGCGATGCCGGTATGCCCGCTCCGTGTAATCCGTGGGGCGGCGATGTTGGTGATGTTTTATCCTTCGCGATGCCGGACTCTTGTTCGGCTTGCCGAGATTATGATCCAGAGAAGTTGAGCTCGGCTCAACAAAGTGACGCCGTGTCTTAGCGCAGGTCGGCAGCCGTGGAGTAATATTGCCGGACTAGTTTGACACCAGCATGATGTTGAAGATCATGTTCAAAAGATCTTAAAGTTAGTGGGATGTGTTTGGGAACAAAACACAATACCCCATACAAAACTTCCTTCAAAAGGATGTCCGAAATACCGTTCATAGAAAAGATGAACTCGGGTCGGATTCGTTTTCGCGCAGAAAACAGATCCGAAAAGTGATGCACTAATCGGAATGTTCCCGGAGTTTGGACGGTCGGATCGAGCTGAAATTTGGAGAGGTGGTAGATACAGGAATTCTGCAACGGATCAACGGTTGGATCTTCCAAAGGACGTCCGAGCTAGAAGCTGGACACCACGCCCTAAACACATCCAAATTCCCGTCCAGATTTGACAGGGCTCCGGTATATCGTGGATTGCCAAAGATTCCTCCATCGGAACTCGACGAAATTTTCCAGGGTTGTTGTTGACTCAATTCCGCACAATTCCACCAAAGCGATCGTCAAAGCGATACTCGAGGTGGTGGAAGCAGATACGAGTTCGCTGTCTAAAAAAACAGCACGGTCGCTTGAGGGCAATGTTGACGTTGAGCCCCCGAGCTCCATGGATGATTCCTCCGTGATCTTGATAGAGATCGGAGTTGGTGTTTGACGAAGGCCCTCGTCCGAACATGGTGATACGAAGACGGGGCGCAATTGTTGGTCGAACCAAGGTGACCAGTCGAGCTGGTGACGATGATGCCGAAGTCGCAGTTGATCTGCAGGCGAGCCATCGATCCTTTTGTCGATCACACGGCAGAACTCTCAATGAAAGCACCAATGTCGGTGTCAAAACCGGCGGATATCGGGTAGGGGGTCCCGAACTGTGCGTCTAGGTCGGATGGTAACAGGAGACAAGGGACACGAAGTTTACCCAGGTTCGGGCCCTCTCGATGGAGGTAAAACCCTACTCCTGCTTGATTAATATTGATGATATGGGTAGTACAAGAGTAGATCTACCACGAGATCAAGGAGGCTAAACCCTAGAAGCTAGCCTATGGTATGATTGTTGTTCTCCTTCCTATCAACTAGCCTGGCCCTAGTTTATATAATGCACCAGAGGCCTAGGGTAACAAGAGTCCTAGCCGAATACGCCGGTGGAGAGAAGTCCTTGTCTTGATCGCCAAGTCTTGTGGAATCTTCCTTGTATGCGGCAGCTGTCCGAACTGGCCCATGAGTATACGGCCACGGGGGTCCTCGGCCCAATCTAATAGATTGGGAGACGACGTGGTGAGTACCCCCTAGTCCAGGACACCGTCACTTGTGCTCTAGATCCTACACTCTTCACGAAGACATATGATGGAGAACTGTTTGTGTGTCAAATCTATGTGGATGACATTATCTTCGGCTGCACTGACAAGAGATACAGTGATGAGTTTGGACTAATGATGCATGAGCAATATCAGATGTCCATGATGGGTGAACTGAAGTTCTTCCTTGGTCTTCAAATTTGTCAGCAAAGCAATGACATCTTCATATCTCAAGAAAAATACCTCAAAGATTGCCTGAAGAAGTTTGGAATGCTAGATTGCAAAGGATACACGACGCCAATGCCAACCAAAAGTCATCTGAGTCCTGACGCCAACGGTAAAGAGTTCAATCAAAAGGTATCCTGCTCCATGATTGGTTCTTTACTCTATTTATTTGCATCTAGGATAGATATAATGCTTAGTGTTTGCATGTGTGCCTGATTCCGAGCGGCACCAAAGGAATCGCATCACTTAGCTGTGAAGAGAATTCTTCGATATTTGGCTTACACCCAACACTAGGATTATGGTATCCAAAGGGCTCAGAGTTTGATCTAGTTGGATTCTCATATGTTGATTATGCAGGTGACAAGGTTGATCGCAAGTCCACATCAGGCACATGTCACTTTCTCGGACGATCACTTGTGTGTTGGTCTTCAAAGAAGCAGAACTGTGTGTCTCTCTCCACTGCTGAATCTGAATACATTGTTGCTAGATCTTGCTGCGCTCAACTTCTATGGTTGAAGGAGACTCTCAAGGACTATGGCATCCATCTGAAGCAAGTGCCACTTCACTGCGACAATGAAAGCGCCATCAAGATAGCCAACAACCCAGTTCAGCACTCGAAGACAAAGCACATTGAAATTCGTCATCACTTTCTCAGAGATCATGTCATGAAGGAAGATATTGATATCATTCATGTCAACATTGAAGAGCAATTGGCAGATATCTTCACAAAGCCCTTGGATGAGAAAAGGTTTTGCAAGTTGCGGTGTGAGCTAAATATCTTAGAATCCTCAAATGTCCTGTAATTGGACACACATCCTAACACTTATGCATGTTGATGACTTAGATGTGCAACACACGAAGTAACGTATATCTTCAAACAATGAGGACATACACTCTAAGTGTGAATACATTAATGCGGAATTTGACTTCGGAGCGCCACGATAATTGTGCGCCGTGTGTGGGTCTAATACTTCCTATACGGTGGGTAACGCCACCACCAAACTTTTGTTTGAAATGTTTCGTTTGGCGTCACATTTGCAAAGTCTTCACATTTGGTTTGTCTTGAACATAGATTTATCTTCATGTTTATCTTCTCAATGTTGATTTGGTCTTATTCAGATATATACATATATTTATGTTCTGTCCTCTATAGCATTCACTTATAGCTATGTCTTCATGCTTGAATCTTTTGATCTAAGTGAATGTAATCGGACCCTAACCTCTTCTATGCTTCTACCTCAAATTCTATCTATCCAAATCATATGCATTCTATTGAAACTGTCAAATGTCTTCTCTGCGTCCTTGTCAGCAGAAGATACAGAGACAAAAGTTGAATCTGTTTTAAATACTATATCCTTATTGCCTGAAACTCGGAGAAGCCGGAACGACCACCCGACAGTCCAGGCATGCGTGGGAACATGGAACAACTTTCAATGTGTTGCATGCTTGCCAAGTGTCCCTCAGATGTGAACCGCCAGGGGCACCTGCGGAATTGCGCTGTGCTGTCCCTTTCCTTATAAATACACAACTCACCGCGGTCACAATCTCTTCTTCCACCTCGCCACCTCACGCAAACCTTAGCGCCTCTGCTAGCTCGCGTCGACGCCGGAGAAGAAGCGCTTAGCTGCCGCGACCTCTTCGACGCCGTCCTCACGCCGGCTGTGGACTTCGTCCTCTCCGCCACCGCCGTAGGTGTCTTCTATCGCCAAGTTAGGGCACTGGATATTGAACTGCTCGACCTCCCTCTCATCTTCTTCTAGCAGTTCTTTGTGTGGTAATTATATCTTACTTTTATTGCCTTTTTGATCCATCAGATCCATCTACTTTCACCAGAAGTGGTTTCTTGACTTCCATATCTGGATCTGTCTTGCTCTGAATCTCATATCATGCCTAGTATATTCACTTATGCTTTACAACTAGTTAGATTCCTCACTTGTACTTATTCTTGGATTCGTACAAATCTGGAACCAACTCTCACCATATAAGTGAATGTCTTCGCGCTATGAGGTCAATGTCTTCAAACTGATTTATCTTCAAAATCTTCTGAGAATGCATATAACCTCTTCCCTTCCCTCACACCTATAATGCTGTCACACGTACATGTCCGTAGGAGAATCCCTTGGTTCTCATAGTCTGCATTCATTTGCAGAATTCTTACAGCATCATATCAATTCTCCTAAAGCCAGTTCCTGTCTAACCAGTAGACAAAAGCCTTTGACAGTTCTAAAGCCATTCAGTTTGAACTTCATGACCACTGAAAAATCAGCTAGAAAGGGCGGCAGGCAGCACCGTGGGAATACATCCAAGGATCTGCCACCTGATCTGTATGAAATGTACAAGACAGATCATGAAGAAACCTATGACGAACGCAAGACTCGGATCCAATGGATTCGAAGATATTGGGCAGAGGAATGGTTCAAGTATAGATTCGTCACTGCTGAGTATGCGGATAATAATGCTATCAAGCGACCATGGGGAGATATTCTCTTTAGAAATCTTCCTCCCAGGTCCAAAACTGAAGCCATTGCTGTAGGCTTCTATCCTTACATGGTCCGAGGACCACAACCCAAGGATGCCGACCCAACCTCTCCGCTATGGTGTTGCGATGACAATCTGTTCAAGCGCAACTGTAAGTTTGCCAAGGATCTGCTGTGAAGAACAATAAAGCAATTGGACTTGACTTCAACCCTGGTCCATCTGCTCCAAGGGCTGATGGCACCCGTGATGCTGAACCAAATGCCATCGGGCCCTTCTATAATCTCGAAGGTCTTCTCACTCACAATGCTGTTCAGGGGGCACCCGTAGAGCACTCTGATGATGACGCTGATACTGATGAAGCGCCAGCTCCACCTAAGCCACAGAAGTAGAAGAAAACAAAGGCTTCAAAGTCCTCTGCTACACCTAAAGCTTCGCGTGTGAAGCCATTGACCACTGCACCTCCGGAAGCAAGTGTGCAATCTGAAGATCTTTATCGTATCTCTAAGAAGACCAAGAAGTCTTCAAAGAAGAAGAAGCCCATCAAGAGTTCCGGGCAAGAACTGACCCCAGCTGCCGTTATGAGAAATGAAGATGAAACCATTGATCTATCAAGTGACGAAGATCTTGGCGATGATGCTCTTTTGCTGCTGATAAAAAGCAAGCAAGAGGTGGAGATATTCAACGATCTGCCCCTCTTTGATGTGGATATTTTGAATAACTTCATTGATGAATGGTTTGACAACCCAAGACTGAGTATCGATGATCTTCAGCTTCCAATTGGCATCAGTGTCTCTTTCCATGGAGCCATTGCTAACGAGCTGGCTCTGGCTCAGAAGATCGCCAAACTGAAGAACAAGATTGACCATGAGAAAGCTCAATTCAAGAGGAACATGGCCAAGCTCAGTGTGGCTGATGTTCAAAGCTTCAAGCAGATGCTGCATGACCTGAAGGAGCAGTTTCACAAGAAACGTGAGGAAGCAAAAGGATCAAGAGAGCGGATGAAACTCTCTGCAAGTAAATGTGTTCAAGTTCATAATGAGGCTGAAAAGCGCAAGGCTCTTGGGCGTCCTGGCATTGACCCCAAGATGGCTGCCAAACAGAGGAAGCCTGTTGTGGCTCAAGCTGAAGCCTCTGGGCGGGAAGCACCTCACATTGTCTTCCCTGCCAACATGACAGGCTCGAATCCTAAGGTTCCCATAGCAGCTTCATAACTGAAGAAGACAAGGGCAACTGAGGCCGAAGCCAGAAAGCGCAAGCACAAGAATGCCACTAATGATTCTCCATCGACCAAGAAGTCAAAGACAAAGTCTTCGCGGAAAAATCGTGTTGCTGCCACAGAGCCACTTGTTGTCGAGCCCATCTCAGTTGCTCGTCCTGCATCCACAAACCAAGAGCGGCAGCTAGTACTTCATGAGCCTACTTCCATAGAGGCTCCTGAAGCTGAAGATATTCCAGCTGTCGACCCCATCACAATTGAAGACATTGGTCATCACGACAATGTAGATGATGATGAAGTCCTTCCTCAGATCGAGCACCAACCGGTATCATCGCCTATTCTCACGAACAACGAACTCATCAGCATTGGTCGTCCCTTGACGCCAATTGCTCAAGATGCATTGTGGGCTGATCACCCCCAACAAGACACACCAAGCCCAGACACACCCAGTACTCCCCCTCCTCAAGTCACCACTCCGGTACTTGACGATGACAACTACATGGTGCAGACCACCCCATCTCCAAAAGCGCCGCCCGCATTCCGCAGGCTTCACAAAGGCCCTAGGCCACAAGTCGCCATGCCGAGCGTTCCAGAAGGAGAAGTGCAACACAACTCAGTAGCACGTCAAGTGTTTCATGAAGCCACTCCAACTGCGACCGTCTCTGAGAGTGAAGAAAAGCTGCTGAAGACATTCCGGCTGCACCAGCCGATGACAACCAAGAACCGCGGCATGAAGAAGAGAGAGTTGCCACACCCCCCATCACTCAAGAAAATGTTCTCGAGGAGAATGAGTCTATGCCCGACCCTCCAGCTACTCAAGTGGAGGTTGAAAACACTGAGGCGGCCACCAACAACACTACTGAAGCCAATGACGTTGTCATGGCTAAAGCTAATGTGGCGCCTGAAGTGATATGGTGCCTGAAGCTAATGTTCCGCTTGAAGCCAATGTGCAGCTTTAAGCCCATGCTAATGCTAATGCTCCTGTACCTCCTCCAAGACCTCACACTATTGAGCAGGCATTTGATCGCGGCCAACTTGTCATTTTTCGATGGCCTGTTCTGGTTCCTCCGCCTGCTCCCGGACCACAATTTGACTACCATGTGGAGCACATGCCTCAGGTCTAGAAGCCAAAGCCCCGATAGCCAAGATTTCCTGGAGCTGCAACTTCCCTAGGATCATTCAATGTCAATAGCTTCAGGGCTCACAATACCTTGTTTGACAGTGCAAGGAACCCTTACTCAAGGCCAAGAATCTCATCTGATCGCTTCTGGAGCTATCAGCAGCGCAACTATTATTCATGCATCCTATACAATCAAGGGCGAATCTTTCCTCACATGCGTCTGGATTGTGAAGCCATTGTTGGTCTGCCCTGCTTGGAAGAAGCTCTAGACTGCTTCAGAGATGCTGGCACTGATAAAGAGCATTGGAATGAGGAGCTTCTGCTACATTTCTATGCCACTCTTCACATTCGCGGCTACAACAGGGATCCGAAGACTTGGGTCCTTGAGTGGATGACAGGTGATGTACACCATGAAGACAAAGCCCAATATATAATTGAGCTTACTTCCCTGCCCACTCCAGGTGAACTGTATGAACCTGGTTGTGAGCTTCACTGCAATGCATTGGAGAGCATATTTTAGAAGCCTGAGCCAAACATGAGTCAAATGCTCAGCATGATGAAGCCACTGCCACGAGATGCTGAATATCCAAAGGAATTCTTTGTCGAATACCTAGAGTATCTGCCCCGCACCATTTATCATATTATAAGGTGAACTCTATGGCCTGTCAAAGGACATTCTCCTGCAACCAAGCTTGAAGGCGCAATGAAGATATTGGTTTTCTATATCCTCAATGGCATCGGCTTCAGTGCTCAAGATTTCTTCATCAGGCAACTTGCTGCATCAGGAATTGATCTATTTTGCCTGAAGTTTTATGCTCCATGGGTGATGCGCTTAATCAAGCTTCACTCTTTTGTCAACTATCAGCCCTATGCACGCAACCATCTTATCTTCTTGCCAGAGGTTGATATGTTGGTCGGAGCCATCTACCCTGAACCTGCCAAGGAGCCTATATATCTTCATAATGTCGATCGCCAAAGCTTCACGCAACCCATTGAAGGAGTTCTTGCTGCAACTCGTGTTTATCTTCTGGCTGGTAATACACGTGCACCTCATCGTGCAACTACTGAAGCCACTGAAAGCACTATTGCTCAAAGGCCTCGGAAGCGATCTCATGTTCTCAATGACCGAGAGCTTCTCGTGGCATTGCATCAGAAACAGGATAAGCACCGTGACTGGCTGAAGTGTCAGATGCAGAGCCTCTTGGTGGATGTTAATTGCATTCGCAATCTTGCCACCAAGAATGCCTTCGTATCACAAGAAGCCTGTCGGAGGTCATGGAAGAGTCTGACTTTGCTAAGCTCTGAACATGATCTTCGCAGAGATGGCTTCACTAAGCGCTACAAGTTTGATTCCAAGCCTCCCCGCAATGCCGTCTTGCGTCGTCGTACCCCTTCCTTAGAAGACTCAGAGCATTCCTCCTCGGCTGCAACAGTTAATGCAAGAGTCGTCGATGACGAAGACGATGCCACATCTCCAACCACTACTTTGTCGCGTCTCGACACTTCACCAGGCCCCTCTGCACCACCGGACTCCAACATCGACCCTGCACCTTCATCTTCTCCCGATAGGAACGAGTAGATGCTCTATGTATTCAAACCTTTTTGGTCCTTACTAACAAAATGGGGAGAAGCATATGAGTTGATAGTCTTCAAGAGGGTCCATATGGGTGGTTGCTTTATATTTTGCCAACTGGTTACAACTCTCGTTTTGATACATTTGGTTCTTTTGGGTTGTAACACTTAAACTTGATGGTCGTCTGCTACTTTGTTTTCTATTCTGTGATGCGATAATAAATTCCGCATGAAGTCATTCCGCAGACGTACATTTTTCATTATGCATGTCATTATCTTCGTTACATCTTTATTTGCATAATGAATTGTCTTCATATGTTGAAGAGGATCGCCACAAGTAAAACCTGCCATGTGCATTTGCACTTAAATGCAAAACTACGTATATGCACATCTTCACGGGGAGCCTTTTGCTACTTACGAAGACAATACCTTAATCCTTACAATTTCATATACTTTTATCCCCTTTGAAAACTTCAACAAATTTGTCATTAATCACCAAAAAGGGGGAGATTGTAAGTGCATCTAGTGCCACCCCTAGTTGGTTTTGGAGTATTGACGACAAACCTAATTGAGGGACTAATGTGTTTGTGAGAATTGCAGGATAACACGGGTAGTAGTCCCTCATTGATTCGGTTTACCTACCGGAGATGACCCCTAAAAATGTGTGAAGACACTGAAGACAATGGTGGTCTGTGAAGATATTCACAATGAAGACTATGACATGAGAAGACATCACATGAGGACTATGGAGTGCGAAGACAAAGTTGTTTCGTAGTTTTCTTTTCTTCTTTGTTGAGTCATAGGAACCACCGCACTGTTAAGTGGGGTCCAAGTGAACAAAGTCAGAGTGACTGAAGTGATGCTCAACCAAATCCTATGTCTTCGAGCGAAGACAATGAGAGCAAATCTTATCCAGAGCTGGATAAGTCAGTTTTACTTGTAGCCCAAGTCAAGCTGCCGCGTGTGTTTGAAATATGACTGTTAGGCACATGTCAGTTCCTTAGTGACCCAGGGTCATTTCGGAAAAATTAGGTCGGGTTGCCTCCTGTCTATAAATAGCCCACCCCCTACACCATAAATTGGTGGCTGCTTAGAGTTAGTGCATGGCTTTTGTCGTTTGAGAGCAACCCACCTCCGAAGCATTTGAGAGAAAGATCCTTGCGAGGACAAAGCCCAAAACACCCAGAGCCAAAGAGTGTTAGGCATCACTGAAGTCTTTTCGTCCGCATGATCTGAAGACTTGTTACACTTGAGGACTGTGAATCCTCCAGCCGGTTAGGCGTCGCGTTCTGAGCATCCAAGAGTCATTGTGGATTGCCGGTGAACGAAGTCTGTGAAGATTTGGAAGTCTACCTTGAAGACTTACCATAGTGATTGGGCGAGTACTAAGTGTCCTTAGCTCAAGGGGAATAAGGTGAAGACGCGGTCTTCTGAGTTGAATATCAGCCTCCCTAACTAGACGTACAGTTGTCATAACAACTGGAACTGGTCCAACAAATTCTTGTCCTCACCAAGCAACTTGTTCTATCTTCTCCCTCTCTTTACTTACAGTTTGTCTTCATGAAGTCATTGCCTGCTTGCCTTATCTGATTGACTTCACTGTGTGACGATTATCGTTGTTTGGCTTCATACTATCTTCCATCCTGATCCATACTACCTAGCTTCTAGTAGTCTTCGTACTTTCACTTCATTACTTACTTGACTATGGTTGTCTAGTGTAGTCTACCTTTCGCTGCATATCAATAGGTTCATTTCTATCGTTTGTCTTCAAAACCCCGTGTTTTGAAGAATTCATAAAGATCGCCTATTCACCCCCTCTAGTCGATAACTAGCACTTTCACTTCCGATGAGGCATGAGTAGTTTACCACGGACCTAAGGGTTCATAGCTAGTAGCAAGATGACTTCTTCACTCTATTTGATCTTCAATAAAATGTTCTCCTTGATGTTCTTGGAGATCTATTCGATGTAATCTTCTTTTGCGGTGCGTTTGTTGAGATCCGAAGAATTGTGGATTTATGATCAGATTATCTATGAATATTATTTGAGTCTTCTGTGAACTATTTTATGTTGGGTAGCGTTGTAATTTCAAAAAATTCCTACTCACACGCAAGATCATGGTGATGCATAGCAACAAGAGGGGAGAGTGTCGTCCACGTACCCTTGTAGACCGTTAAGTGGAAGCGGTATGACAACGCGGTTGATGTAGTCGTACGTCTTCACGGTCGACCGATCCTCAGTACCGAACGTACGACACCTCCGCGTTCAGCACACGTTCTGCTCGGTAACGTCCCGCGAACTCACGATCCAGTAGAGTTTCGTTAGCACGACGGCGTGGTGACGATGTTGATGAAGCTACCGTCGCAGGGCTTTGATTTAGCACCGCTACGATATGCCCGAGGTGGATTATGGTGGAGGGGGGCGCCGCACACGGCCGGGAGAGATCAATGATCAACTTGTGTGTTCTAGGGTGCCCCCCTGCCCCCATATATAAAGGAGCTAGGGGGAGGCGGCCGGCCAAGGAGGAGGCGCGCCAAGGGGGGAGTCCTACTCCCACCGAGAGTAGGACTCCTCCTTTCCTAGTACGAGTAGGAGAAGGGGGAAGGAGGAGAGAGGGGAAGGAAAGGCGGGCGCCGCCCCCCTCCTTGTCCAATTCGGACTAGAGGGGGAGGGGGTGCGCAGCCTGCCCTGGCCGCCCCTCCTCTTCTCCACTAAGGCCCATTAGGCCCAATATACTCCCCGGGGGGTTCCGGTAACCCCCCGGTACTCCGGTATATGCCCGAAACCTCCCGAAACACTTCCGGTGTCCGAACATAGTCATCCAATATGTCGATCTTTATGTCTCGACCATTTTGAGACTCCTCGTCATGTCCGTGATCATATCCGGGACTCCGAACTACCTCTGGTACATCAAAACATATAAACTCATAATACTGATCGTCACAGAACTTTAAGCGTGCGGACCCTACGGGTTCGAGAACTATGTAGACATGACCGAGACACGTCTCCGGTCAATAACCAATAGCAGAACCTAGATGCTCATAGTCGTTCCTACATATTCTACGAAGATCTTTATCGGTCAAACCGCATAACAACATACGTTGTTCCCTTTGTCATCGATATGTTACTTGCCCGAGTTTCGATCGTTGGTATCTCAATACCTAGCTTAATCTCATTACCGACAAGTCTCATTACTCGTTCCGTAATGCATCATCTGCAACTAACTCATTATTCACATTGCTTGCAAGGCTTATAGTGATGTGCATTACCGAGAGGGCTCAGAGATACCTCTCCAACAATCGGAGTGACAAATCCTAATCTCGATCTATGCCAACTCAACAAGTACCATGGGAGACACCTGTAGAGCACCTTTATAATCACCCAGTTACGTTGTGACGTTTGGTAGCACACAAAGTGTTCCTCTGGTAATCGGGAGTTGCATAATCTCATAGTCATAGGAACATGTATAAGTCATGAAGAAAGCAATAGCAATAAACTAATTGATCAAGTGCTAAGCTAACGGAATGGGTCAAGTCAATCACATCATTCTCCTAATGATGTGATCCCGTTAATCAAATGACAACTCATGTCTATGGCTAGGAAACTCAACCATCTTTGATTAACGAGCTAGTCAAGTAGAGGCATAGTAGTGACACTATGTTTGTCTATGTATTCACACATGTATTGTGTTTTCGGTTAATACAATTCTAGCATGAATAATAAACATTTATCATGAAATCAGGAAATAAATAATAACTTTATTATTGCCTCTAGGGCATATTTCCTTCAGTCTCCCACTTGCACTAGAGTCAATAATCTAGTTCACATCGCCATGTGATTCAACACCAATAGTTCACATCACCATGTGTTTAACACCCATAGTTCACATCGTCATGTGACCAACACCCAAAGGGTTTACTAGAGTCAATAATCTAGTTCACATCGCTATGTGATTAACACCCAAAGAGTACTAAGGTGTGTTCATGTCTTGCTTGTGAGAGAAGTTTAGTCAACGGGTCTGCCACATTCAGAGCCGTATGTATTTTGCAAATTTTCTATGTCTACAATGCTTTGCATGTAGCTACTCTAGCTAATTGCTCCCACTTTCAATATGTATCCGGATTGTGACTTAGAGTCATCCAGATCGGTGTCAAAGCTTGCATCGACGTAACTCTTTACGACGCAATCTTTATCACCTCCAAAACCGAGAAATATTTCCTTAGTCCTCTAAGGATAATTTTGACCGCTGTACAATGATCTACTCCTAGATCACTATTGTACTCCCTTGCCAAACTCAGGGCAGGGTATACAATAGGTCTGGTACACAGCATGGCATACTTTATAGAACCTATGGCTGAGGCATAGGGAATGACTTTCATTCTATTTCTATTTTCTGCCACGGTCGGGCTTTGAGTCTTACTCAACTTCACACCTTGCAACACAGGCAAGAACTCTTTCTTTGACTGTTCCATTTTGAACTACTTCAAAAACTTGTCAAGGTATGTACTCATTAAAAAAACTTATCAAGCGTCATAACCTATCTCTATAGATCTTGATGCTCAATATGTAAGCAGGTTCACCGAGGTCTTTCTTTGAAAAACTCCTTTCAAACACTCCTTTTATGCTTTCCAGAAAATTCGACATCATTTTCGATCAACAATATGTCATTCACATATACTTATCAGAAAGGTTGTAGTGCTCCCACTCACTTTCTTGTAAATACAAGCTTCACCGCAAGTCTGTACAAAACTATATGCTTTGATCAACTCATCAAAGCGTATATTCCAACTCCGAGATGCTTGCACCAGTCCATAGATGGATCGCTGGAGCTTGCATATTTTGTTAGCACCTTTAGGATCTACAAAATCTTCTGATTGCATCATATACAACTCTTCTTTAAGAAATCCATTAAGGAATGTAGTTTTGACATCCATTTGCCAGATTTCATAAAATGTGGCAATTTGCTAACATGATTCGGACAGACTTAATCATCGCTACGAGTGAGAAAATCTCATCGTAGTCAACACCTTGAACTTTGTCAAAACCTTTTTCAACAAGTCTAGCTTTGTAGATAGTAACACTACTATCAGCGTCAGTCTTCCTCTTAACATCCATTTATTTTTTATGGCTTGCCGATCATCGGGCAAGTCAACCAAAGTCCACACTTTGTTCTCATACATGGATCCCATCTCAGATTTCATGGCATCAAGCCATTTCGCGGAATCTGGGCTCATCATTGCTTCCTCATAGTTCGTACGTTCGTCATGGTCAAGTAAAATGATTTCCAGAACAGGACTACCTTACCACTCTGGTGCGGATCTCACTCTGGTTGACCTACGAGGTTTGGTAGTAACTTGATCCGAAGTTACATGATCATCATCATTAGGTTCCTCACTAATTGGTGTAGGAGTCACAGGAACAGATTTCTGTGATGAACTACTTTCCAATAAGGGAGCAGGTATAGTTACCTCATCAAGTTGTACTTTCCTCCCACTCACTTCTTTTGAGAGAAACTCCTTCTCCAGAAAGGATCCATTCTTAGCAACGAATGTCTTGCCTTCGGATCTGTGACAGAAGGTGTACCCAACTGTCTCCTTTGGGTATTCTATGAAGACACATTTCTCCGATTTGGGTTTGAGCTTATCAGGATGAATTTTTTTCACATAAGCATCGCAACCCCAAACTTTAAGAAACGACAACTTTGGTTTCTTGCCAAACCACAGTTCATATGGTGTCGTCTCAACGGATTTAGATGGTTCCCTATTTAACGTGAATGCAGTTGTCTCTAATGCATAACCCCAAAATGATAGTGGTAAATCGGTAAGAGACATCATAGATTGCTCCATATCTAATAAAGTACGGTTACGATGTTCGAACACACCATTACACTGTGGTGTTCCAGGTGGCGTGAGTTGCAAAACTATTCTGCATTGTTTCAAATGAAGACCAAAACTCGTAACTCAAATATTCTCCTCCACGATTAGATCGTAGAAACTTTATTTTCTTGTTATGATGATTTTCCACTTCACTCTGAAAATTATATGAACTTTTCAAATGTTTCAGACTTATGTTTCATCAAGTAGATATACCCATATCTGCTCAAATCATCTGTGAAGGTCAGAAAATAATGATACCCGTCGCGAGCCTCAACACTCATCGGATCGCATACATCAGTATGTATTATTTCCATTAAGTCAGTTGCTCGCTCCATTGCTCCAGAGAATGGAGTATTATTCATCTTGCCCATAAGGCATGGTTCGCAAGCATCAAGTGATTCATAATCAAGTGATTCCAAAATCCCATTAGCATGGAGTTTCTTCATGCGCTTTACACCAATATGACCTAAACGGCAGTGCCACAAATAAGTTGCACTATCATTATTAATTTTGCATCTTTTGGCTTCAATATTATGAATATGTGTATCACTACGATCGAGATCCAACAAACCATTTTCATTGGGTGTATGACCATAGAAGGTTTTATTCATGTAAACAGAACAACAATTATTCTCTAACTTAAACGAATAACCGTATTGCAATAAACTTGATCAAATCATATTCATGCTCAACGCAAACATCGAACAACACTTATTTAGGTTCAACACTAATCCCGAAAGTATAGGGAGTGTGCGATGATGATCATATCAATCTTGGAACTACTTTCAACACACATCGTCACCTTGCCCTTAACTAGTTTTTGTTCATTCTGCAACTCCCGTTTCGAGTTACTACTCTTAGCAACTGAACTAGTATCAAATGCCGAGGGGTTGCTATAAACACTAGTAAAGTTCACATCAATAACATGTATATCCAATATACCTTTGATCACTTAGCCATCCTTATTATCCGCCAAGTATCTAGGGCAGTTCCACTTCCAGTGACCATTTCCTTTGCAGTAGAAGCACTCAGTTTCAAGCTTGGGTCTAGCTTTGGGCTTCTTCACGAGAGCAGCAACTTGCTTGCCGTTCTTTTTGAAGTTCCCCTTCTTCCCTTTGCCCTTTTCTTGAAACTAGTGGTCTTGTCAACCATCAACACTTGATGTTTTTCTTGATTTCTACCTTCGTTGATTTCAGTATCACGAAGAGCTTGGGAATCTTTTCCGTTATCCCTTGCATATAATAGTTCATCACAAAGTTCTAGTAACTTGGTGATAGTGACTAGAGAACTCTATCAATCACTATCTTATCTGGAAGATTAACTCCCACTTGATTCAAGTGATTGTAGTACTCAGTCATTTTGAGCACATGCTTACTAGCTGAGCTATTCTCCTCCATCTTGTAGGCAAAGTACTTGTCAAAGGTCTCATACCTTTCGACATGGGCATGAGTCCGAAATACTAATTTCAACTCTTGGAACATCTCATATGCTCCATGGCGTTTCAAAAAAGTCTTTAAAGCCTCGATTCTAAGCCGTAAAGCATGGTGCACTAAACTATCAAGTAGTCATCATATCGAGCTTGCCAAAACTTATAACGTCTGCATTTGCTCCTGCAATCGGTCTGTCACCTAGCGGCGCATCAAGGACATAATTCTTCTATGCAGCAATGAGGATAATCCTCAGATCACTGATCCAATCCACATCATTGCTACTAACATATTTCAACATAGTTTTATCTAGGAACATATAAAAAATAAAACAGGGGAGCTAAACGCGAGCTATTGATCTACAAAATAGATATGCTAATACTACCAGGACTAAGTTCATGATAAATTAAAGTTCAATTAATCATATTACTTAAGAACTCCCACTTAGATAGACATCCCTCTAGTCATCTAAATGATCACATGATCCAAATCAACTAAACCATGTCCGATCATCACGTGAGATGGAGTAGTTTTTAATGGTGAACATCACTATGTTGATCATATCTACTATATGATTCATGCTCGACCTTTCGGTCCCCAGTGTTCTGAGGGCATATCTGCATATGCTAGGCTCGTCAAGTTTAACCTGAGTATTCCGCGTGTACAAAACTGGCTTGCACCCGTTGTATATGAACGTAGAGCTTATCACACCTAATCATCACGTGGTGTCTCGGCACGAAGAACTGTCTTAACAATGCATACTCAGGGTGAACACTTATACCTTGAAATTTTAGTAAGGGGTCATCTTATAAAGCTACCGTCAAACTAAGCAAAATAAGATGTATAAAAGATAAACATCATATGCAATCAAAATATGTGACATGATATGGCCATCATCATCTTGTGCTTTTGATCTCCATCTCCAAAGTACCGTCATGATCTCTATCGTCACCGACATGACACCATGATCTCCATCATCTTGATCTCTATCAACATGTCGTCACATGGTCGTCTCGCCAACTATTGCTCTTGCAACTATTGCTATCGCATAGTGATAAAGTAAAGCAATTACAGGGCAATTGCATTGCATACAATAAAGCGACAACCATATGGCTCCTGCCAGTTGCCGATAACTCTGTTACAAAACATGATCATATCATACAATAAAATATAGCATCATGTCTTGACCATATCACATCACAACATGCCCTGCAAAAACAAGTTAGACATCCTCTACTTTTTTGTTGCAAGTTTTACGTGGCTGCTACGGGTTGAGCAAGAACCATTCTTACCTATGCATCAAAACCACAACGATAGTCCGCCTAGTTAGTGTTGTTTTAAACTTCTCAAGGACCGGGCATAGCCACACTCGGTTCAACTAAAGTTGGAGAAACTGACACCCGCCAGCCACCTGTGTGCAAAGCACGTTGGTAGAACCAGTCTCGCGTGTGCGTACGCGTAATGTCGGTCTGGGCCGCTTCATCCAACAATACCGCCGAACCAAAGTATGACATGCTGGTAAGCAGTATGACTTGTATCGCCCACAATTCACTTGTGTTCTACTCGTGCATATAACATCTATGCATAAACCTGGCTCGGATGCCATTGTTGGGAAATGTAGTAATTTCAAAAAACTTCCTACGCACACGCAAGATCATGGTGATGCATAGCAACGAGAGGGGAGAGTGTCGTCCACGTACCATCCTAGACCGTTAAGCGGAAGCGTTATGACAACACGGTTGATGTAGTCGTACGTCTTCACGATCGACCGATCCTCAGTAACGAACGTACGGCACCTCTGCATTCAGCACACGTTCAGCTCGGTAACATCCCCGAACTAATGACCAGTAGAGCTCGAGGGAGAGTTTCATCAGCATGATGGTGTGGTGACGATGTTGATGAAGCTACCGTCGTAGGGCTTCGCCTAAGCACCGCTACGATATGACCGAGGTGGATTGTGGTGGAGGGGGGCACCGCACACGGCTGGGAGGGGGTGCGCGGCCTGCCCTGGCCGCCCCTCCTCTTCTCCACTAAGGCCCATTAGGCCCAATATACTCCTCGGGGGGTTCCGGTAACCCCCCGGTACTCCGGTATATGCCCGAAACCTCCCGAAACACTTCAGGTGTCCGAACATAGTCATCCAATATATCGATCTTTATGTCTCGACCATTTCAAGACTCCTCGTTATGTCCGTGATCAAATCAGGGACTCTGAACTACCTTCGGTACATCAAAACATATAAACTCATAATACCGATCGTCATAGAACATTAAGCGTGCGGACCCTACGGGTTCGAGAACTATGTAGACATGACCGAGACACGTCTCCGGTCACTAACCAATAGCGGAACCTGGATGCTCATATTGGTTCCTACATATTCTACGAAGATCTTTATCGGTCAAACCGCATAACAACATACGTTGTTCCCTTTGTCATCGATATGTTACTTGCCCGAGATTCGATCGTCGGTATCTCAATACCTAGCTCAATCTCGTTACCGGCAAGTCTCTTTACTCGTTACATAATGCATCATCCGCAACTAACTCATTAGTCACATCGCTTGCAAGGCTTATAGTGATATGCATTACCGAGAGGGCCCAGAGATACCTATCCGACAATCGGAGTGACGAATCCTAATCTCGATCTATGCCAACTCAACAAGTACCGTGAGAGACACCTATAGAGCACCTTTATAATCACCGAGTTATGTTGTGACGTTTGGTAGCACACAAAGTGTTCCTCCGGTAATCGGGAGTTCATAATCTCATATTCATAGGAACATGTATAAGTCATGAAGAAAGCAATAGCGGTAAACTAAATGATCAAGTGCCAAGCTAACGGAATGGGTCAAGTCAATCACATCATTCTCCTAATGATGTGATCCCGTTAATCAAATGACAACTCATGTCTATGGCTAGGAAACTCAACCATCTTTGATTAACGAGCTAGTCAAGTAGAGTCATAGTAGTGACACTATGTTTGTCTATGTATTCACACATGTATTATGTTTCCGGTTAATACAATTCTAGCATGAATAATAAACATTTATCATTAAATAAGTAAATAAATAATAACTTTATTATTGCCTTTAGGGCATATTTCCTTCATTTTATGCATGATTGAGATAGCTTAGTAATTCTCTTCGATCTATCAATTTGGTTTGGCCAACTAGATTGTATTTTCTTGCAATGGGGAAAGTGCTTTGTGATGGGTTCAATCTTGCGGTGCCCTCTCACAGTGACAGAAGGGGCAGCGAGGTACGTATTGTATTGTTGCCATTAAGGATGAAAAGATGGGGTTTTATATCATATTGCTTGAGTTTATCCCTCTACATCATATCATCTTGCTTAAGGCGTTACTCCGTTCTTATGAACTTAATACTCTAGATGCATGCTGGTAAGTGATCGATGTGTGGAGTAATAGTAGTAGATGCAGGCAGGAGTCTAGTTTTTACATCGTTGGAAGTGAGATCCAATGGCTTGGGAGTAGTCTTTGTAATTATGTGCAATTTCCAAACTCTCCAAAGGTTTTTTTTGCAAATAAAACATTCATGCCTCGTGTGTGCCGCTGCATCTTGGATCCAACGGCTCCCCGTTGCTCATATTAGGTGCTCCCCGTAGCTTAATTAGCCGCTACAGTGATACGCGCATCTAGGTAGTATGATATGTGATCAGATGGCACCTGCGTAGTACTTGTACTTTCTGCGTAATTCCCAAACTCTCTCAGTCGTATATTGCAAAAACATTCAAACCTCCTACTGTGGGCTGTTAGATCTCCCTGAACTCGTATCACCATAGAATCTACGGTGCGGGAGCACCTTATATTCACCCGTGCGAGAAACCATCAGGTGTTCTCGCAGCTTGGATGCTATGGTGATACGAGCTTCGAGGTCGTTTGATCTAAGATCCAATGGCATCTGAGCAGTCTTTGTGCTTGTAAGCAGTGGCCGAACTCTTTGGGGGCTTTTCTGCAAAAAACCATTCGAACCACCGAGGAGTTGTTGGGTCACAAATCCAACGGATCCGAAGAGCTTGTATCACCAAAGTATCTAAGGTGTGGTAGCAGATGATATTCTTACATACAGGAGAATATGATGTCCTCCTTCATCTTAGATGCTACGATGATACGAGCTTCGAGGTCGTTGGATATGGGATCCAAGGGCATCTGAGTAGTTTTTGTACAAATTATGTGCAATTCTCGAACTCATTAAGGTTTCCTGTAAAAATATTAAGGCATCACGTGAGCTGCTATATCTCAGATCTACAAGCTCTAAGCAACTCGTATCAGCATATAACATCTAATGTGTGGGGGCAGATGATATTATCTCGGGGAGGAGGGAGGTGCAAAACCAATCGGTGTTTGGGAGCTAGGGTCGGGACAAATATAATCTAAACAATCCTAAATAGAGCTTCAAAAATTTATCTAAGGTCGAGGGGTTAACCCCCGATAATCTACATAGCTCCCCCTAAACACAACATTTGCATGTAGAGTAGTACTAGACTTAATATTCATGTTTCAGTTTCCTGTTCATTTTAAATATTGAATTGAGGACCATGCATGTCTTACATTTTACTCCCTTCGTTCCTAAATATTAGTCTTTTTAGGGATTTCAAATGGACTGGCACATACGGATGTATATAGACATATTTTAGAGTGTAGATTCACTCATTTTGCACCGTATGTCGTCACTTGTTGAAATCTCTAAAAGACTAATATTTAGGAACAGAAGGAGTATTTTTGAATTCGTGTCATACATGCATGGTTTGGAAAAATAGATGCACTATACTTATTGGATTTTTGTTGTGTTCATGTGTGTGGGGGGGGCATATGCTTGAGACATACAAAGTTTTCTCACCACCATATTGTTCATCTTTTAATTTTGAATTTGCAATGAAAAACTTACTAGGGATACCATGAAATGTGAAATCCACGTTGAGATCACTATATCACAAACTCACTCTAATTCAAGAACCCGTCATAAATCAATTACCACGTCAAGATTACTATTTGCAAGGAAAATACGAGCATTGTAATACACATAGATTCGTTCAGCAATTTAAATGATTCCTTTCGTATTCTCGAATGGTACCCAACGGCGTACCAGCCAGACCTTGGCTCGTGTTGATCCTAAAAAAAACCGGGCTCGTGTTCTTCTGGTGGCGTGCGTGGTACGCACATTAGCCAATACCAACCAGTCGAGCCTCCGCGTTTTGAGTCGAAATATATGGCGGACAGAATTCCAGCCCTAGGAAACTCCCCTCATGTCCCAGGTTCATAATGACTACCGATGAACAATGAAGGGATGATTTAGTAACTAGACAACGTTACCTACCGTGCCGTGCATGGTTCAATTCCCTCGGTCGCCGCTCCCCAAGGTCACCCGTCAACTTCATTGCCTAGTACTACTACTACTTCTACTACTACACCAGGATGAGCACAGAATTGATCCCGTTTGTTCGTGGTAGTACTACTTGAGTTAATATATCAGGGACCCCAAAAAAAGAGTTAATATATCAGGCAATGCATTGGTACGGACGAATTATCCTTTTACTCTGCATATATAACTTGTCTGAAGTCTAACTAAGCAAAATGTTTGACCAAATCCTTTCTTAAGAAATAGAACAGGACAGATGTATTGCTTGAAAATTTATTGCATGATGCACGTTATGATGTTGTTTCAAATCCTGGATTTTAAATATCAAAAAAATCCAAAAGTGACCAGAAATTCATGAAACTGAGCATGGTCACGTGATATGGCACAAATATTCCTTCGTAATATTTTTTCTTCAATTTGAGACAAGCTGCTATGAGAAGTTGCACAAATGAAGAGCCAAGATATTTTGGAACAAAGACCTGTCACGCTAAGGAGAACGCTTTCACTATTGAAACTGTGGGCGTTTACGTGCCGCCACGAGTCCCGCTTCCCATCGGCAGGTGCCATCCGAGCAAGCGTGTGAGTCGACAGGAGGCGTGTGAGCAGACCGCTGCGCCCGCTGACAGGGAGGCATGCGAGTAGACCGTTGCGCAGGCTCACCGGGAGGTCAGCCCTTTGACCAGGATCTGCCGCCCACCTTTGTCCCAACTCCTCCCACTTTTAATGTCGCCGGTGCCGCAGTTTAAAATCAACCCCGCACTACCCGGTATCGCTACAATCTTCTCTCTTCCTTTCCGATTCTCCTGCCGTCTACCTTCAACCAACCTGACCTAAATGTACGCCATGCCGCATCACGATGGTCTGCCCTTAGTCTTCCAGTTTCCTGAGGAAGACACCCAACCGGAGTCTCAAGAACATAAGGCGCTTTGGGACGATCTTGAACCTGCCTTGCGGGAAGACGCCGCGCCTGTCCCCGCTCCCGTTCCGGCTCCCGTCGCCCCGACTACGCCAGCGCCCATCCCCGTGGCATTGATGGGCTGGGAGCCGCAAATTGTCGCCGAGCTTGATGCCACGGATTCCACGAGGTCCCCGCCGACTTTCACGCGCTCGTGCACCTGCCAGAGCATGCGCCTGTGCGTGCACTAACGTCCGCGCCCGTGCCGGTGACCGTGCACACGAATGTCTCCGCCGTGCCGTTGCCAGCACCTGTCCCCGCGCAGGTGCCAGTGCCCCCATCAGCGGCGTGGATGGCCGCCGTCGACCGCTTCCTTGCACCAATGCTAGTTGCCTCTTCCCGCCAGTTGACTCGCTCCTGGAGACCGAAGTCCAGAACATTGTGCCCTTCCTTGAAGCTAACGTCCAGGAGTACGCCAACAACGGTGCAAGACGCCGCCGTCAGCCAGTGGCCCAACGACACACAGAGCACAACAGAGGAGCCCCTTCCCACCGCAAGACGTGTAATCTATTTGCCACTAAAAACGTTCGGATTGCCATTCTTAAAATCCGAACGTTTATCATTTCCGCATATTTTTTATCGATCTTCGTATGAATGTAAAGTCGGAGTCAGACTGAATGAAATCTATGATTTGACCGATTGAATGTTCTTCTAGAGCCGTTTCAAATTAAATATAAAACATTATAAAGCCACATGTATTCCTTCTCATCCAACGACCTAGACTGCTTCAATGTCGAGCGCTCAACACATTTAGCGTGCAGTTAATTTCATGCCAGAAATAGTGGTAATCGCATAATAACACACAAATAATATCCTACTCAATATCCTCATGCACTTAATATACTTCCAAATTAACGTGCATTGCATGTACAAATTGACTAGTACTACTAGTACGTGAGACTGGTGCCGGAACTTGTGAACACGTCCAAATATGGTCAACGGCAACATCGCCCACGAGTTCTTCGTGTTTGCCCGTGCGTCTAAACGCAGAAGGGGAGGAGAGAGAGAGCACACATGGAACCCACCAGTAAGTGAAGGCGAACAGTACGTGCTAACGAGCCGGTCCCACTAATGTACTAAAAATAATATTACATGTTATCCATTAAATAGGCTGTGGTAATATAAAAACATTATATGAACAAAGGGGGTACAACAAACATTGATGTTCTACGTATGTTGCCTACTGACGTGCGGCTTGAAGGCCCTGGTCGCATGTTCAATCCTCGTCCTTTATTTTTTAATTTGTATATGGGTCCAAATTTGTTTCATGACAGGTGGGCCCCTCGGTGTGTAGTTTGTGGCACTTTAATTTGTGGGTCGAAATTTGTTCCATTCCAAGTGGACTATCGGTGTGTAGTTTTGTAGCTTATTTGTAATAACCAGAGTTTTTTGCAATAATACCATGGTGCGACGTTGAAGGCGAGAAAGGACATGCGAGAGAGTGATGACCGAGCCTGAGAGAAATCAATTGGGGGGAGGTGCAGGGATTGCAACGGTGTTTGGAGTAGTTGTGGGCCGAATGCTACAAAAATATAATCTACCACCACAATAAATGCCTACACAAATTTGTTGGGTAACGTAGTAATTTCAAAAAAAAATCCTACGCACACGCAAGATCATGGTGATGCATAGCAACGAGAGGGGAGAGTGTTGTCTACGTACCCTCGTAGACCGAAGCGGAAGCGTTGACTCAACGTAGAGGAAGTAGTCGTACGTTCTCCTCGCGATCCGACCGATCCAAGTACCGTTACTCCGGCACCTCCGAGTTCTTGGCACATGTTCAGCTCGATGACGATCCCCGGGCTCCGATCCAGCAAAGCGTCGGGGAAGAGTTCCGTCAGCACGACGGCGTGGTGACGATCTTGATGTGTTACCGGCGCAGGGCTTCGCCTAAGCACTGCAACGATATAACCGAGGTGGAATTTGGTGGAAGGGGGCACCGCACACGGCTAAAGGAACGATCCGTAGATCAACTTGTGTGTCATGGGGTGCCCCCTGCCCCCGTATATAAAGGAGCAAGGGAGGGGGTGGCCGGCCTAGGGTTTGGCGCGCCAGGGTGTGGAGTCCTACTAGGTCTCCAAGTCCTAGTAGGAGTCCACCAAAAGGGGAGGAAGGGAGAAGGAATAGGAGGAGTAGGAAAGGTGGGCGGCCCCCTTTTCCCTAGTCCAATTCGGACTAGAGGGGAGGGGGGGCGCAGCAGCCTTTTCCTCTTCCCACTAAAGCCCATCAAGGCCCATTACTTCTCCCGTAATCCCGTAACTCCCCGATACTCCCGAAAATACCCGAATCACTCAGAACCTTTCCGATGTCCGAATATAGTCGTCCAATATATCGATCTTTACGTCTCGACCATTTCGAGACTCCTCGTCATGTCCCCGATCTCATCCGGGACTCCGAACTCCTTCGGTACATCAAAACTCATAAACTCATAATATAACTGTCATCGAAACCTTAAGCGTGCGGACCCTACGGTTCGAGAACAATGTAGACATGACCGAGACATGTCTCCGGTCAATAACCAATAGCGGGACCTGGATGCCCATATTGGCTCCTACATATTCTATGAAGATCTTTATCGGTCAGACCGCATAACAACATACGTCGTTCCCTTTGTCATCGGTATGTTACTTGCCCGAGATTCGATCGTCGGTATCCAATACCTAGTTCAATCTCGTTACCGGCAAGTCTCTTTACTCGTTCCGTAATACATCATCTCACAACTAACACATTAGTTGCAATGCTTGCAAGGCTTATGTGATGTGCATTACCGAGAGGGCCCAGAGATACCTGTCCAACAATCGGAGTGACAAATCCTAATCTCGAAATATGCCAACCCAACATGTACCTTCGGAGACACCTGTAGAGCACCTTTATAATCACCCAGTTACGTTGTGACGTTTGGTAGCACACAAAGTGTTCCTACGGTAAACGGGAGTTGCATAATCTCATTGTTAAAGGAACATGTATAAGTCATGGATAAAAGCAATAGCAACATACTAAACGATCAGGTGCTATGCTAATGGAATGGGTCATGTCAATCAGATCATTCAACTAATGATGTGATCTCGTTAATCAAATAACAACTCTTTGTTCATGGTTAGGAAACATAACCATCTTTGATTAATGAGCTAGTCAAGTAGAGGCATACTAGTGACACTCTGTTTGTCTATGTATTCACACATGTATTATGTTTCCAGTTAATACAATTCTAGCATGAATAATAAACATTTATCATGATATAAGGAAATAAATAATAACTTTATTATTGCCTCTAGGGCATATTTCCTTCAAAATTAATCCAAGGTTGGAGTCCCCCTCGCAATGTAAATAGCTCCGGCTTTGCGAGGGATGGAGAGGTAGCTTCAATGTGTGGAAGATACGGCGTGAGAATGCGAGGTCAATCGAGAGAAATATAGATAGAGAGACAAAATGAGTGTGGTCCGGCATTCATTGAAAAGATATATATATGCTCCGAAGAGATATTTTCCGATTGAGCTTTTGGGAAGGGTGAGGGCTGCAAGATAGAGCTTGAGAGATGATCCAGTCACAGACATGTAGATATATTTTATGCGTGGGAGGAAGTAAGGTCAATCGATTACATATATAAAGGGAGAGAGATTAGGCGAGTGTGGGTCGTCATGCGATCGAAAGAGTGATACGGGTTGGAGAGAGTGACCTAGATAGACAATGTGTGTGAGAGAGTATACAATATGAATATGTCAAATTGGGCCCAAACATGGAGATATATCGTTTGTGTCCGAGAAAGAGCGAGGTCAATCGAGACATACAAAGAGAGACAGAGAGAGAGGGAGGGAGAGAGAGAGATTGAGCGAGCATGGCCCGCCATGAGGTCGAAAGAGTGGGGGCGGCTTGGATGGACTGACCTAGATAGACAATCTGCTTGAGAGAGTATAAAGTGTGTCGATCGAGGCCTGAACAGGGAGATATATCATTTGTGTGTGAAAGAAAACGAGGTTAATCGAGACTTAGATAAAGAGAGCGAGAATGAGCGAGTGTGGCCTGCCGTGTGGAAGAAAGAGTGAGACGGTCTCGAGGGAGTGACCTAGATAGTCAACGTGCGTGCGTGCGCACGAGAGGTTGGGGGCTAGATAGGCAATGCATGTATCTAGCGAGAGAGGGTGGGAGGGAGAGAGAGAGCTTGGCAAGGGGTGCAATGGTGGGTGTGTGAGGTAAATACATTTGGTTACAGAGTGGAAAAAGGGGGTTGTATAGTGGAGAGAGTTAGAGATCGAAACATGGAGAGAAAGAATGAATGTGTGTCGGAAACCGATAGCTTCCTAAGGTGGTTAGGAGAGGAAGATTGACCGATCCAGGAAGTATGTAGCGTGTGTGCTGGGGGGGGGCTAAAAACAACATTTGAATGCATATAGTACTAGACTTAATATCGATGTTTCAATTCGGTGTACATTGTAAGATTTGAACTGAGGACCATGCATATGGGTAATTATTTCGAATTCTTGTCATACTAGGTTTGGAAAAGTTGACATTGACTCGATCCTTGTGCTATTTTTGTAGGTCATATGTTTGAATCCATCCAAAAGTTTTCTCACTACCATGGTGTTCGTCATATACATATGAATTTGTATTAAAAAAGTAGCGTGGATACAATCAAATGCGAAATCCACGTTAGAATTGGAGATCGCTATGTGACACACACTGTAATTCAAATAACTAATTATGTGACACACACTCTAATCCACGTTAGCGTGGATACTGTGGATACCGTTTCGTTTTTTCTCAAATAACTCCTCATTAATTAATTTATAGTATCTCGTTTCAAATGACTAATTATTTACAAGGAAAACATGGGCATGGTAATACATATAGATTCGTTTGCAAATGTAGGCGCACAGGCAGACCAGGGTCATGTCGTGGTGGTTGTGTGTGTCGTACGGTGGCTTAGCACCCAGCCACCCCCCCTCCCTCCCTCCCCCTCCCCCCAAACAAGGACGATGATAAAATAAGTTCGCGCTTCCACGTTTTAGATTGAAATATCTGGCGGCCCCAATTCCAGCCCTGCAAAATCTCCCTTCTCCACCGTCCCCTTCCGCGCCCAGATTGCTCAAACCCCCAATTCACCGCCAACCCAAGCAAAGTTTGAATTGCCCCTCGTCTCGTCTCTTTCCCCACCTCTATGCCGGACGACGACGACGAAGACGACGGTCGCGCTTGACCACCGCATCGGAGCTACCTCATCTACGCCCTCATCCACCGCATCGGGTGGTCCACCGACAACGTCGGCCGTCGCATCCGACGTGCCTCAGACACCTACTTCCACCACATCAGGTGCACTTCACTGACGCCGTCTCCCACCTCACCGGGGCTACTTCACCGAGCACATCGTCGCACCTCCGCCCCCCGAGGCCGTTGGGGCTTCACCAACGGTCTCGTCCACCGCATCATAGCGCTCCGTTGCCACACAAGATCTGCATCCATGCGCGACCAGCAAACGTCAGCCCATCACCCTCAACGGCTCTGAGGTGACCCGCCCTCTAGCTAGGCGAGCATGCCCAACGCCAGCCGAAACTAGGTATCCATACATCACTCCCTTGTGCACAGTTCCAACGATGTTTGGATATCCTTTCACTGCTCTCTTAGCTTACACGCCTATGCAACTCTGACTTTAACTCTTACTTCTTCTGGAGATATCATCTGAAACAAGCAAAACCATTTTTTAGCAAAGCATGATGGCGCTACGGGATCTGGTACACATCCTGCACACCCGTATAACCTTGTAAGTATCTGTCCTCCGGTACAACAGCAAGGTCGATTCCTCTAATTTATCGACCATTCGCCGTGTCAAAAATGCAGAGGGGGATGCAAGGAGCACAAGGCCTGCATATCCAAGCAAGTGGTAACATGGACTTGTACATGGAACATCCCAAGCGCAAGCAGAGCTGCAGTCAGCCTGTACAACGAGCTAGTGTAAGTCCCTACATTTCATTTAATTCGTACTGACATGCGTGTATAATTTGTGTGAAGTGGCGGATCCACGAATTCAAGTTACCAGGGGCGAACATTTAACTTAAAAAATACGAAGGCACTTGCACTCCAGAAATCAACATAACTTGAGAAATGAGAAGCTACATGCACTTTGAAAACCAGCTAATGATCCAAAGTAGTTCATATTATAAAACAATAAATGATGCAAGCACCAAAAAACACAAAATGCAACTTGGTGTACAAGGACTACTAACATGGTCTGTGCCTGCTTGAATTATTCGTTCTCTGGCTGAAAATATCAAAGTGTAATTGCACCTATAACCAGTGCGCAAACTGCATATCAATATATCTATCCTGCACAAGTACGCCAATAGTTTCAAACAACAGATTAGAAAGGTATTTATGCTACGTTGTCATGATACGGGGACTTTCTGGTAGATGGCCTCGACGTTTTCTCAAGCCATGAAAATGTACTATAATTTGCTTGTCATCAATGCCTGCAAATCTCTATGTCTCTCTCAACATAGCAGATCATCATTAGACACTAAATCCTTCAATGGGAGCTTGCAAAATGCTTGCATTAGATCCCTCATTAGACACTATATGTTCATCACCAGGAGCATGTAAAATGTTTGCATCAAATCCTTCATTAGCAGTCTGTTCAGTAGACACTTCAGGCTCAAGAACAACATGAGCTTGTATGTTTGCACCGGAAACTTGATTAGATACATCAGATTCAGTCAGTTCAGTATTGATTGGGGAGTTATAAAATAAGCAGAAATTGGTTTCATTTTCTCATAGATTCCCTACATACAAGCAGTTTTACAACACTGTCAGGTTTAAGTATTGGCCAGAAATTGAAGAGTTGAATTAGATATAATCAGGCATGTGATGTACCTACTCGTTGCGCATGCTACTCTTGCAAGCTATGACTGTCCGTTTGCGCAAGCTCGATGCCATGCCCGTGTTGTCGCCGCTGCCTCCCACGCAGGCTACACCCAGGGTTGGATCTTCATCTTCTTGTCCTTCCGTTCGATTGAAGCCTGGTGACCGCCATCCAACGAGGGCGCGAGGAAGTGCTGTGTCGGTCTGTCCAGCGGCGGCTAGGTTAGGAGCGAACCAGACTGGAGGCTGGAGCGAACGAATTGGGATTTTTCCTGCTGTCGATCGATATGAGAGGCGCTCGTTTGGGCCGCGAGCCTGCTATAGGGCCTGCCTTGCACTTATGTTATTGGCCCATCCAAATTGAAACATTTTTCTTCATTTTTTACATTGCCTGCTCGTGCGTCGGGACGAACAAAACTAGCATGGGCCAACCTGGGCGACTCAAACTAGGTGCACACTTTTCAGCCACCTAAGGCGGCCGCCCATACCAGCCCCTATGGCGGCGTCGCCCCTTTTTGCATGTATGATTGGATAGTGAAAAATATTCCAGTGGCGCTTTTGATTTACCCACAGAATGGTTGAATTGCTTGTTTCTATTAACTGAGTTCGCCAATAATGTGAAGGATGCCAGTCTTTTCATCCTATTGTAGATTGCTTAGATCTCGATATGCCAAATGTAATCGCATGAAATATACAGTAAAAGCCAGTGTGATGTATGTGGCTACAACTATTCTGACTACACGTCCTCATATAACATATCAAGGACGCACCATCTTACCAGCTTAACGATTCGACTTACCAATGCAGTGTGGGAAGAAAGAAGTATTGAGACTGCGTATCCAAGCAATTGATGCCATGGAGTCCTTCGTAGAACCTTGTAAGCGAAAAAGAAGTTGCAGTGTGCGTGTACAAAGAGCTAGTGTAAGTTTAGTTATCTGCTTCTCGGAATTTTAGTTAGCCACTTATTGCAAAATTGTTCAATTACGTTGCTTGGCTTAATTTAGTTTGCTACTGATTACATAATGCCATAGCCTGTTAATCCTATTATAGATTGTGCCTATCTATGTGTTTGATACTTACTGTTAAGAATTACCTATTTGCCTGAACTTAAATAGCTACTTAAGCACGTAGATAGCTGGTCATATGTACTTCTAGGGTGCAGCAGAATTCACGTGTAATTTACGTTCTGATACCCTGTTTGTTTAAATGGTTTGCTGTTATCACTTGTAGCACTAGTAATGTTTGCATGTTCATAGATAGACAACTGTCAGATTTATATGAGGGACACCATCTTTTTAACTTATATATGTGTTGGAATCATTTTGCTTACATCAAAGAAATTTACAGATGTCTATGGTGCTGGTAAACGGTACCGACTTGTTACTTTAATAGTTGCCAAGAACTTGTTAGTTTTACTAGTTCATGTGTAGTTAAATACGTTAAAAACCGGTTAGTTTTACTAGTTTGATGTTAGTTTCTTATGGCTCTTGCAAAACTTTATTTATTGATTGCTAACATTCAAGTTTGCAGGATCCAACTGAAACTCCGTTGGCACAACATGTATGTTTTCAGAAACTTCCTTGTTTACCTGGTTTGCTGCTGTAACTTGTTGATGTAATCATCTTTCCAACTTCAAGTTTTCAGGATCGAATTGGAAGTCCAATTGCACAGCAGGTACATTTTCAAAAATATATTTGTGTAACCGGTTTGCTGCTTTCTCGCAAAAAAAAGGTTTGCTGCTGTAACTTGTTGCTCTAATCAAGTTACTGACTACTCAACTTTTCAGGATCCAAGAGAAACTCCAATGCCACAACAGGTTCCTTTTGCAAAACTTGTTTGTTTAACTACTTTGCTTCTGCAACCGGTTGCTCTAATCGGGTTACTCGCTACTCAACTTTTCAGCATCCAAGAGAAACTCCAATGCCACAACAGGTACCTTTTGCAAAACTTGTTTGTTTGACTGCTTTGCTGCTGCAACAACCAGTTACAATGATGTTAATAACTAGTTTTCAGCATCCAATTGAAACTCTTTAATTCCTTGTTTGTTTAACTGGTTTGCTGTTATAACTCCTAGTTGAGATGTTTTGCTAACTTCAACTTTCCAGAATCCAATCGGAACTTTAATGGCAAAACAGGTTAGCCCAAGATCAAAGAGCGATGTCCCCATGGACGCTGTATCATCCCACAACAGTGGCACCGACCCAATCGTGCATCATGAATTGCCAACTGCTGATGCTCTAGAGGCTAAACTAGTGGTAGAAAGAGATTCTGCTTCTGCACTTAGAGACGAAGTTGACATGTTGAGGAAGCAAACAACACAATCACAAGTAGTACTCAAGACAACCATTAAATGTCTGGTGGATTTCAAAACGAAGCAAGCTGAGACTGACCGCATTGTTAAGGTCCTGAAGGAAAAAAGGAAATTAAATTCCCACTTGGTAAATCATAGGTGAAATGTTCTTTCCATCATTGAATAACCTTTGTGTTGTTTGTTCATGTAATCAATCAAACCATTTGTTCTAGAGATCATGTAATAATTGTTTTTTGTTTTTTGGTTTGTAAATTTATTTAAGCACAAGTATGTATTAATTGATAAGACTCGGAGACATTTCATTTTGATTGTTGTACCAGACCTACAAATATGCCAATCGTGATGAATGTGCATTCAGCAATAATAGTAGTACAGATTGACCATAAGTGGCACGCGTCAGAAAGGGCAAAGAAGTTGTAGTAGCTTCACCAAAAAAGGATGCTGTTCTAGCAAAAAAAAGTACAGCGGCCTGGCTTATGTATGTTAGGTGATATTATTGATCCATATACTCTATAAGTGTTTATATATCTATTAGTCATGTTCATTCTTGGTTGATTGACTCGGTATTTGAATCTTGATACATCGCTTGTGTACATATCTAAATGGGAGTACACATTATGCTGCGTGTGACATTTGAGTTGGACATAAAGTGTTCCAAATATTCGAATTCACCTTAAACTGAATTTGAGTATCGGCATTTGTAAATCATATGTATATATGACAGTGGTATACATCTTTGTCGTGCTTTTGAAGATGTATAAAAACACATAGAATGATTTATAAAGATTCGTATAGGAATACAAAATGGATTCGAATTTAGTTGCCAGGGTAAACATAGATGCTTATTGTCCCAAAATTCAAAAGAAGCGGCAAAATGTCCACTCCCACGTCGGCTGCCCGCAGCCAAGTGTTTGGGAGATGGAAATTAGTGTCTACCCTTTACACGAACAATCCATCCGCCCGATTTCCACTACTTTCAATAGGGGTAGGTTAGTAACTTCAATTAGACGTTACACGACCGCCTCTGAGCCCATTCGACACGGTGGGCGCCAAACATGGGCGGCAAAACACATTTGATTCAAGCTCGTCCGAAAGACCTCTGTTTCTCCCTCCATTTCCCCATTCATACATGGTGGGCGGCAAAACAAACTCGACTCGGCCGAAATCAATGTAGGCAAATATTTTCAATAGGGGCAGGTTTGTAACTTCACTCAGACATGACACAACCGCCCTACGTGTCAGCCCCGTTCATACACTGTCGGCGCCAACCATGGGCGCCAAAACACTGTCTCCTCGGCCGAAATCGCTCTGGGCAAGTATTGGCGAGATGCGAGATTACCGTCCTATCCCCAACCGACAAGACGAATTTTAAACGGGGGCTAAGGTCGTAACTTTCCCATATTTCAGACATGCGCCCCCCAAAAACATGGTTCCCCATACCTCTCCCTCCATTTTCCCATTCATACACCGTCCGCGCTAGAACACCATCCCCACACCAGCCTCCTCCGTCCTCCACCCCATCCATCGCTACCGTCCTCCACCATGCCGGAGTGCCTACCAAGACAGCGTCGTCCACTGCTAGAGATGGACGTTTCTCATCCATGGCGACGGACCAAGAGCCTTGCGTCGCGTCCTCTCGCTTCATCGGCGCCATCGTCCTCTTTGCCGGGGCCGCTCACACGACCTTCTCGTCCACCACAACGGGACTTATCCCCCGATGCACCCGTCTACCGTCGGCCCGTCGCAGATCTGCTTCAACGCCACCGACAGCCATCGCACCCCCGATGCCTACACGGCGCCGCAAGAGAGGTGGTACTTCATATCTCCTCAACTTTTTGATCTCAACCAGAAAAATAGATCGTAACTTGGTTACTCTACTTTCTTTTCAGCTCTTAGAATTTAGTTCTCAGTTCGAAGCAAACAATGGATGCTACATATCATTTCTCCGGTTTGCAGCTTTAAATCTGCCATGGCACAGTCATAATACGGTTTAATTGATCATGCTTAGGGTTTAATTGATCATGTTGGTTCCATGGTGGTTTTTTTAATAGAAATCGGAGGGGAAACCCTCTTTTGCTAAAAAAAATGCTTAGAGTTCCCCCTTTTATGATCACTATACGGTCAGAATACGTGCTTTGTGTCATAATAGCACTGCTCCAATCAAGCTAAACAAGCTTAGTTGTTCAAATACGATCTGATATTATTAAAACAGAGTCATTTAATTGGTAAGCTAAATGTACCTAATTTAGTTTCAAAAATGCATGTTCGCCGCTTGGGTGTGTATCTCTACAGGGTGCCCACGGTGGGTCGGCCCACCCTGGGATTTTGGGTTGTCCTAGGCCCCGATTCCCCTCTGTTCTGCTGCGTGCTTCCGATCTCTACTCGCCCCCAGCCGCTTGCCTCATCGACGACTTGCCGTGCCCGGACGGCATGACTCTAGGAGGAGACACCGGACTCGAAGGAGGTCAGGAGCTGCTCGCCCTACAGCGTCACCGCTGCCCGGGCACGCCGCCGTGCCTACCTTCCCAGCCCGTTCAGGGCTCAGGCGTGCAGCACCAACTACGCCAACCCAATTTATCCTGAGATACGTCCTCAACACTCAGCACTTCAGTAGCCACTCCTCATCACCCATTTTCTAATTGATTCATTACTCATTAGGCAGGACTGTCATTAGGGTTTGTGGTGTGCTGAGTGCTACCTATACTTAATGGTTCAGATGTATTTCGGTAATCTTTGGTACATGTAAAGTTCACAGGGTTTCAAAATTCCGGCCCTAGGAATAGACACTAGTCATTTTGATTGTTGGTCGTAGTGACATTGACCCAGATTACTACTGCAGGCCAGGTTTGTTGACAATTTTACTTGTCTTTCTTACTCATTCGATATGATATCCAATTATTCCTGACGATTGGTTGCAAATAGTAAGTGCTAGACAAATTTCTTGATTCAGATTTTGGACGGACTCTTACTGCAGTTACAATTCTGCATACTTGTCCTAGTGAGCTCACAAGTAAATGATTGATTCACTACATCTATGCTTGCCTTCTCATATTTGTTGCCAATATTCTTTTAGGGTGGACCACCCTGTCTCAAGATACTGGAACCGTAGATATGAGTGAATAGTATTTCTCTGTATGATCTCTTCCATCAGTGTGGGCAACGAACACTGCATTGTATAGAAAGAAAGTGTCATTTCCAGCTTTTACATAGGCTACAATCTTTTACATGGAATACAATCTGCCTACTTGCTTTGTGTCGCACTACCAACACTCCACCCTTGAAGCTAAACATTATGCCACTCATAATTCCTTGGTTTATTTGTTCAAATATGAATTTGATATGATTCTAATGTTCCTACTTCAGTTTTGAAATGTGTGTCTGCCTGTTATAGAGACATGAGGGGTTTGTATTTCTGTGTGTGGTCTGGTCAGCATGGTTGGGGTGAAATTTGCATATGCAGGGGTTTATAGGGAGACACTCTTCGAGTTGAATCCGCAATGCATTCCATAGATAATCTGACTACTTTTTATGTTTTCAAGAATCTCAGATTCTGAACAACATCATAATGATTATGAGCTTGCACGCATGAAAAGAATAAAGCAGAACAATGCCATGGCTGTCAAACTTGGCATTAAGGGACTGAAATCAAGTTTGGATGCAATGCAATGCAAATGCTGTCCACCTACAGATTCATGCTCAGAATATGATCCTCACAGTGATTCTAAGCTAGAGGGAGACCAAAGTCAATGTAGCTCCCTAGTGGAGGAGTCAGAGGCAGATGCCTTATCTTATTCACCCATCAAGGTGCTTGCTCTAACTTTCCACAGTTATATTGGTCGCACATATATTGCAACTGATGCTTTGCATTGCTTCTACTTTGTTGCACTGCCATTAGCTTAGTTTACACATCATGTATGTGAATACGCCCTGCCTATCCATTTGCAGTACATATTCCATCTGTCATCATACCATATTTATCCATTCAAATGTTGTTCTTGTGTTTCAGACGTTCAAAAGGAAGAGGGCGATTTGTAATCGCGGAGGAGCACAAGCATAGTATTTGGAAAAGGTAGTGACACCGGATAAATCAAATAGCCCATTAGGTGTAGTTGCAATATCACCTGACCCGCAAAACACCCCAACTCTGGCAGACTTTAGCCCTACTACACTGGTCATTTTAGATGCCCCAGCTCAGCAGACCCCAACTGCATCAAACAGTATGATGATGCCAATTGACATATATAGTACCAGCTCTACGACGCAAAAACCCCATTCCAGCAAAGAGTATACCAAATCCAGTTGCCAAATACCTTTTCGAACCAGAGAGAGCCCCAATTGCAGCAAATAGGACCCCTGTTCTATTTCTTCCCAGTTTAGAAGATGAAGCTTATATTGTTGTCAGGAACTTTGTGCGCATCTTTCCTTCATGGAAAGATTACACCACAGACACAGAACAATTTCCAGCCTTCCTCCGCAACTTACGCGTAAGTAATGTACTAATGTTATTCATGGTATTTACTGCATATGTTTCTGCTAACAGAAGACACAAGATTTCATTCTTTTAAATAGGCGAGGACTGGCGAATTGATCTTTCATAACAAGATTCAACAAAGCAGTATTGATTTCACAAGATTCAGTGTTGGTAAGAGGAGCAATCAGAGTGCTAAGGAAATCATTATTGTTGGTATTGGTAAAGTCACACAATTTGGTATTATCTTGAGCCATCGTGACAAACAAGCAATCCAACACACGAGCAAACAAAAAGCAAGCGAGAAAGAGGCAAACGGAAAAAACAGAGGGCGAATAAAACGGCAAGGGTGAAGTGGGGGAGAGGAAAACGACAGGCAAATGGCAAATAATGTAATGCGGGAGATAAGGGATTGTGATGGGTACTTGGTTTGTTGACTTCTGCGTAGACTCCCCGGCAACGGCGCCAAAAATTCTTCTTGCTACCTCTTGAGCACTACGTTGGATTTCCTTGAAAAGGAAAGGATGATGCAGCAAAGTAGCGTAAGTATTTCCCTCAGTTTTTGAGAACCAAGGTATCAATCCAGTAGGAGGCTACGCGCGACTCCCTCATACCTGCACAAAGCAAATAACTCCTCACAACCAACGCGATAAGGGGTTGTTAATCCCTTCACGGTCACTTACGAGAGTGAGATCTGATAGATATGATAGATAATATTTTTGGTATTTTTGTGATAAAGATGCAAAGTAAAATAAAAGCAAAGTAAAAAAGCAAAGGCTATAATAAAGTGTAGGAAGATTGATATGATGAAGATAGACCCGGGGGCCATAGGTTTCACTAGTGGCTTCTCTCAAGAGCATAAGTATTTTACGGTGGGTGAACGAATTACTGTTGAGCAATTAACAGAATTGAGCATAGTTATGAGAGTATCTAGGTATGATCATGTATACAGGCATCACGTCTGAGACAAGTAGACCGACTCCTGCCTGCATCTACTACTATTACTCCACTCATCGACCGCTATCCAGCATGCATCTAGAGTATTGAGTTCAAAGAAACAGAGTAACGCCTTAAGCAAGTTGACATGATATAGAGGGATAAATTCATGCAATATGATAAAAAAACCATCTTGTTATCCTCGATGGCAACAATACAATACGTGCCTTGCTGCCCCTACTGTCACTGGGAAAGGACACCGCAAGATTGAACCCAAAGCTAAGCACTTCTCCCATTGCAAGAGAGATCAATCTAGTAGGCAAACCAAACTGATAATTCAAAGGGACTTGCAAAGATAACCAATCATACATAAAAGAATTCAGAGAAGATTCAAATATTGTTCATAGATAATCTTGATCATAAACCCACAATTCATCAGTCTCAACAAACACACCGCAAAAAGAAGATTACATCGAATAGATCTCCACGAGAGAGGGGGAGAACATTGTATTGAGATCCAAAAAGAAAGAAGAAGCCATATAGCTACTAACTATGGACCCGAAGGTCTGAGGTAAACTACTCACACTTCATCGGAGAGGCTATGATGATGTAGAAGCCCTCCGTGATGGATGCCCCCTCTGGCAGAGCTCTGGAACAGGCCCCAAGATGGGATCTCGTGGGTACAGAAGGTTGCGGCGGTGGAATTAGGTTTTTGGCTCCGTATCTGATCGTTTGGGGGTACGTAGGTATATATAGGAGGAAGGAGTACGTCGGTGGAGCAACAGGGGGCCCATGAGGGTGGAGGGCGCGCCCTGGGGGGTGGGCGCGCCCCCTACCTCGTGCCCTCGTCCTTTCTTTCTTGACGTAGGGTCCAAGTCTCCAGGATCATATTCGGTGAGAAAATCACGTTCCCGAAGGTTCCATTCCGTTTGGACTCCGTTTGATATTCCGTTTCTTCGAAACTCGGAAATAGGCAAAAAAACAGCAATTTTGGCCTGGGCCTCCGGTTAATAGGTTAGTCCCAAAAATAATATAAAAGTGGATAATAAAGCCCAATATTGTCAAAAACAGTAGATAGTATAGCATGGAGCAATCAAAAATTATAGATACGTTGGAGATGTATCACTACTCCCTCCGTCCCATAATATAAGAATGTTTTGTACAGTACAACAGTGTTCAAAACACTCTTGTATTATGGGAAGAGGGAATGGTTCATTGTGTAGCATTATGCATCTTATCTCCCTCGCCCACCATTTACTAAAAGATATCAGATCTATATTTATCTTACCAAAAAGTTGAATACACAGATAATGCCAGTGCAGAAGTGTAGCCCATTGGTCTTGTCAGTACGTTTTGTCCTGTAACGCTTGTACTTCCAGGGATTGGTAGTTGATTATGTAGCATGAATCTGCATCTTATCTTCATTATCCTCTATCCCTTCCAGTATTATCATATCTATAATTACTCTCTATAAAATGTAGAATACAAGCAATGCTTATGAAGAAGATTCGGTGCTGAAATTCTTGAGTTATCCTTCCCTTGACATGGAGAAGGGCATTATAAAGCCGGTGTTAACTGTTAATGTAAGTCGGTCCTTCTAAAGCTTTTATCCTCAACTGTTGTTTAATTTGCTCATACCTCCTATCGTTTACAGCTGTTTAGTTTGCTGTTTCTATCAAAATGCATGTTCACAAGAATCGTAAGTTCTAAGTTTTACTTGTAAAACCAAATTCCTTATTCATACCATGCACATTACTCAATACTCCCTATATGTATGCTTGTTTTTGTGGATCTATAATCCAGTGTGTGGTGAAGCAGCCCACGTATGCACCTTGTCATCTCCTGTTTTATCTTACTAATGTGGTTGATGATATGAACAACATGCCATGCACATTAACCAAAATAGATACAATGATTGTCTTTGCCCTTCATCTATGCTTGTTATGTTGATGGTAATCCAGTAGTGTGGTGAAGCTCCCTGCATTATGATCAATGCCAGATTATGCTATTGATATTTTGAACTTACTCTTTATTTTCTAATTTGAAATTGGATGGAATTGACAACACAGTTATCATCTTTGTTTATACACGTGGAAAACCTATCATCTCTCTGCTTGTTTCAGGGTGATATGCCTGATGGCATGCACAAGTCTGCTGAAGGCTGTGAGACAAACCCAACATATATTGCATCAAAGAAGGAAAACATCTTGAAGATAACGAGACAACCCCAAAGTCTTTTCTTGATGCAGTGTTCAAGTTACTTGAGACTAGCAGTCGGACAAGCTCACAGAATTCATTGTCTGAATCAGTTCGACTTCTTCGGTCCCAAGTTCTAGCAGAAAGGCATTCTGCAACTCAACTTTGACTAGAAGTCCTATCTCTAAGAAAGATTGCGGAGAACACCAATGAGAACCTCATTGCTAAACAACTACACCTGGAAGCTATGACCGACATGCTAGGCCGGTCTCACAGCCTTGCTCAGCAGCTTGCGCAGCAGTTCCCACGCAAGTCTAATCTTTGTTGAACTGTCTTGGAAGTGGTCTCGGTTTAGTATTATTTTGTTACGCTGCAATGGTGCCCAGTTTTTGTAATCTGCTCCTTCGTTGCGCTTTATGATCATTGGTGGCGAACTTTGATGCCCGGTGGATGTAATATACCATAAATCATTTATTGTATAGTGTAGGTTTATTCTAAGTTACTATGCCGTAGTTTCTTTATTGTATAGAGTAGGTTTGTTCTTAATTCCTACTACTTACTGCCATCATTCTCTATCTGAAAAAAAAATCTGATGTAGTCGACCGGGCCGAAACATTCGCCTCTAACGGGCCTGGTTTTTAGTGGGCCACAACTGGGATGGCCTACATCTTTCTTGGGCCCGAATGGCCATTGGGGCATTCACACTTTGCGCCAGGCCCACAACTTACTCCGGCCTATATTCGGCCCAAATTTCAGTTGGGCCTTTTGTGCACCCAGCGCTTAGATTGGCCCAGGTAGTGTTGGGCCATTAACATGCTGAATATTCTACTGGCCTGTTACGGCCCATAAGAAACCATGGGCCTTTAGCAGGCCGAAATGCATCTTGGGCCTCAATTGTCACTAGTCGTCGACGGGCCTTCAGCAGGCTGAAATGTAGACGGGGCCTTTTTTGGCCCAGTTATATGATGGGCCGTTACCAGGCCGAAACATATCTTGGGCCTTAGTTGGCCCACTGATATCATGGGCCTTTAAGAGGCTGAAAGCTTAGTACATGCATCAACGGGCCGAATCATACGACAGGCCTTTAACAGGCCCAAACTCACGTTGGGTGGAACTGTTGCCACCTTTATCACGGGCCGTTAGTGGGCCGGATGTCGCGTTGGACCATATATGGCCCATGGGCAGCACGAGCCATTCCCAGGCGGAAAGACACACCAGGCTGAAATGGGCCCAAGTCTACACCGGGCCTCTAATAGGCCGAAATTCACTAGGCTGTAATTGGGCCCAAATATTCGGCGAACAATGAACGGGCCAGATCTGACTTCGGGCCATAAATTGGCCTTTATTAAACATGCTGTTATTGGCTGGCCCACCAGTACCTGAGTAAGTACTACAGGCCTTTGACTGGGCTGGCCTTTTTAACCTATATGGGCCTTTGTTGGGCCCTGCCACGTGTCGACGTATCATAGGCATGTCTCCTCCAATGGACGGGCGGCAAATGGCCCACCGAGGAGCAGACACATGTTTCCTTCGGCCAATGAGAATTTTACACGTGGAAAATCACCATCGGTCAGGGCTGTTAATGGGTTACCGGATCCAAAACTGGACCCGATAGCTTAACGGCGAGCCATTATGGTGGATGCCACGTGTCGGTCACCCTTGACGAAAGCACTTCTATGACGCGTGATTTATCGTCATGGAAGTGGACACTTCCGTGATGATAATTTTGGTAATGTCATGGAACACTTCTACGACATCATAGGTATGATTCTCTTGATTCTGTCATAAAATTGTCATGGATGTACATGCATGGCAAAAAACATGACCTACTGTGACAAACACGTATCATCACGGAAGTGTCTTTTTTTGTAGTGTATGATCCGGTAACCCCGAAGTGACAATAATCAGGACCACTCCCGGTGATGACCGTAGTTTGAGGAGTTCATGTATTCACTAAGTGTTAATGCTTTGGTCCGGTACTCTATTAAAAGGAGGCCTTAATATCCCTTAGTTTCCAATAGGACCCCGCTGCCATGGGAGGGTAGGACAAAATATGTCATGCAAGTTCCTTTCCATAAGCACGCATGACTATATTCAGAATACATGCCTACATTACATTGATGAACTGGAGCTAGTTCTGTGTCACCCTATGTTATAACTGTTGCATGAGGGATCGCATCCGACATAATTATCCATCACTGATCCAATGCCTACGAGCTTTTCACTTATTGATCTTTGCTTAGTTACCGTTGCCACTGTTACAATTACTACAAAAATGCTACTGTTACTTTTACCACCGTTCCCGCAACTTCCATACTACTTTGCTACTAAATACTTTGCTGCAGATATTAAGTTTTCCAGGTGTGGTTGAATTGACAACTCAACTGCTAATACTTGAGAATATTCTTTGGCTCCCCTTGTATCGAATCAATAAATTTGGGTTGAATACTCTACCCACGAAAAATGTTCCTATACTTGTGGGTTACCAGTTATGATCATTGTTGCTCTCTAGCTGGCCACTTCTCAATCTTAATTGCTAGCGTTCGCCTGTATTAAGTGGGAATTCTGCTTGTACATCAAAACCTTGAACCCAAAGTTATTCCAGATGAGTCCACCATACCTACCTATATACGGTATTACCCTGCCGTCCTAAGTAAATTTGCATGTGCCACCTCTAAAAACTTCTAAAAATTATTCTTTTTGTGTGCTTGGATCGTTCGTGGAACGATAGTAGGTGGTCGATATCTTCCATGCTAAGCATGTTATCCTCAGGTCGAGTGTTTATTCACTCACCATCGCACGAGGAAACGGGGCGGTATTAGGGATGCCCAGTCCCAAACCGCAAATATGAAAAAAGAGTCCATCTCTTGAATAATCAAACAAAAACTCCCAATGGAGTCAAAACCTTTACTTTCCGCTTGGGAACCGCCACTAGCGTGCTTAGCATGGAAGGTGTTGGTAACTGATGGTCGTGAAGTTAATAAGAAGGGTGCATGTCTCAAAATATCATTTATCTCTGTTTTAAAAATTGAGCTCTGGCACCTCTACAAATCACTACTTCCCTCTGCGAAGGGCCTTCTATTTACTTTTATGTTGTGTCATCACCTTCCAAAAACAAGTGTCAGAAACTGAGTAGAGCACAACTGTCATGATTTATGCATTATGTATAGCTAATGTTGGGTGCATCATGATTGGTTCTTTTATACCATGAATTACAATTTTTAGTCGTTGCTTGAACTTTGGAGGTGCTCTACATTTATGTTTTGCGGTCTCATAAAGGGCTAGAGAGATACCACTATTGTCATATTATATCATGGTTATTTTGACAACATGTTGTTGGGATATCTTATTATTGCTCGCTAGCTGATTATGTCATTGATATGAATCATTATAATCTTTAAATGTTATTGTTGACATGGTTAGTTATAATGTTGGCTGAAAACCTGGGTGCTCTTTAAGCTTATTTATGCAAACAAGAGCAAAAGAGTTCGTAAAAGTTTTTCTTTCTCACTTTCAGTTTATCAACTGAATTGCTTGAGCACAAGCAAAGGTTTAAGCTTGGGGGAGTTGATACGTCTCTAACGTATCTACTTTTTCTCATGCTTTTTCTCTTGTTTTGGACTCTAATTTGCATGATTTGAATGAAACTAACCCCGGACTGACGTTGTTTTCAGCAGAACTACCATGGTGTTGTTTTTGTGCAGAAATAAAAGTTCTCGGAATGGAACGAAACTTTGCGAGGGCTTTTTATATCAATAATAAGAATTTCTGGAGCCAAGACCCACCAGAGAGGGGCCCCTGGTTGGGCACAACACACCAGGGCGCGCTCCCTCTCCTAGCGCACCCAGGTAGGTTGTACCCACCCGGTGGCCCCATTGAAGACCCCCTGATACTATAAATTCACATTATTCCAGAAAAAAATCAGAAAAAAAGAAGTATCGCGATCCACGAGACGAAGCCGCACCAAGCCCTGTTCTTCCTCGGGAGGGCACATCTGGAATCCATTTGGGGCTCCGGCGAGGGGGGTCTTCGTTCTTCGTCATCACCAACCAATCTCCATCGCCAATTCCATGATGCTCCCCACCGGGAGTGAGTAATTCCTTCGTAGGCTTGCTGGTCGGTGAGGAGTTGGATGAGATTCATCATGTAATCGAGTTAGTTTTGTTAGGGCCCGATCCCTAGTATCCACTATGTTCTTAGATTGATGTTTCTATGACTTTGCTATGCTTAATGCTTGTCACTTTGGGCCTGGGTGCCACGAACTCAGATCGAAACCATTTATGAATTCATCATTATATCCATGTTTTGGATCCAATCTTGCAAGTTATAGTCACCTACTACGTGTTATGATCCGGCAACCCTGGAGTGACAATAACCGGGCCCACTCCCGGTGATGACTGTAGTTTGAGGAGTTCATGTATTCACTATGTGTTAATGCTTTGTTCCGGTTCTTTATTAAAAGGTGGCCTTAATATCACTTAGTTTCCAATATGGACCCCGCTGCCACGGGAGGGTAGGACAAAAGATGTCATGCAAGTTCTTTTAATAAAGCATGTATGACTATTTACGGAATACATGCCTACATTATATCGATGAACTGGAGCTAGTGCCGTATCGCCCTAGGTTATAACTGTCACATGATGAATATCATCCAACAAGTCACCGATCCAATGCCTACGAATTTATCCTTATTTATCTTGTTGCCTTACTATTGCTGTCATCACTCATACACTTGCTACAAATTACTGCTATCACTGTTACCGTTACCGTTACTACTGTCACTACTATCAAAACTACCAAACTACTTTGCTACTGATCACTTTGCTGCAGATAATTAATCTCCAGGTGTGGTTGAATTGACAACTCAGCTGCTAATACCTTCAAATATTCTTTGGCTCCCCTTGTGTTGAATCTATAAATTTGGGTTGAATACTCTACCCTCGAAAACTGTTGCGATCCCCTATACTTGTGGGTTATCAAGACCTTTTTCTATCGCCATTGCTGGGGAGCATAGCAATATTTGTTGAGTCACTTGGGATTATTATCATATTATCACTATGAACAATATGAAGGACCCAAAGACTAAGATATTTCCCTCAAAGATGAGGGGAGGTAAGGAACTGCCATCCAGTTCTGCTTTAGATTCACCTTCTTTTATGAGTAAACTTGCAACACCACCACATGCTGTGAATTATAATATGTCGCAAGTTATTGATGATGCTACTTCTGCTATGGATAATGCTTATGATGATGCTAGTACCTTGCTTGATACCATGGAACAATCAAAAATAGTATAAAGTAGCATAATAATGCATATAAAACATCCAAAACAGATAATATAATAGCATGGAACAATAAAAAATTATAGATATGTTGGAGACGTATCAGATACTTTGTTCATGATTGCCCATATGAGAGACGTTAAGACAAGTCGGATAATCATGTACTCAAGGAGGAGAAATGCTACCAAACATGATCTTGATTTAACTGATGTATCACTTATGTGAATATAAATTGGTAAAATAAATGTTTAGCAAAAGTCTATTTTAACAAACATCAACTATCTCAATGCATACAAAAGAAGTTCCTACAGAGTCGTTGTCAATCAAATGCATCGAGTCAAAATCTCCAGTGCCGACGGTTTAGAAAGAATGTCAAGTTTATTGGGTAAACAATGATAATCATTCATGTGAAGCATAATGACATGCCGATCATTTCTAGGCTAGCCCTCAATATAAGACCGAATATAATCACTTATTGTATGTTTGCTATATTTCAGAATCTCTACGTATCCAGAATCTAAGCGCAAGTATGAGTTTATGCCCTAAGCAAGGCAAAGAAAAAATGATGTGGTTTTAAAAGAAGTGAAAAACAAGAAAGTCGAAACATGTAGGTGGAAAGAGGGAGTCCTAGATAAGTCTGAGGGAAGGAAGCAAATTACAACCCAAAATGCTCATGCATGCTCATAAATGAGATACTCTTGGAGCTTCGATAACGACATTGAAGTAGGAAGCCGTTCGTTGATGAAACAGTGGCCGCTTAGCGTATTTTATGTTCTCTAGTCTTGCTTTTGGTTGTGTTATGTGTTATGCGCTAGCTAGCTTGCATTTAAACTTACCTAAATGGCTCTACATGGTGCCATCACGTTTTTCATTCCGTAGCATTTGTACCTACTAGGGCATGCGTGATGGGTCTCCTAACAATGTTTGAGCCCATTCTGCTCCTTTTTCGTCAACTGTTTCGTGTAACATTTTTTCTAAAAACTTCTTCAACACGACAATGGATTTTCACATTTTATATATGAAAAATCGAATCGATCCAGTTTATAAGAAAGCTGAACCGACCTAACAACTCTTGGTTAATACGAAAATACGGACAAAAACCACCTATACCTACATCCACAACACCTGGCCAAATAGGCTCGGAGCGCTGATGGAGAGATAAGCCAACACCGAAGGGAGGACGTGCCATAGTTATCGGAACCTTGGAAGATGACAAGTCGCTACACTGCATAGAACCGCCGCCCAACCACAACCGCACCCATAGCAGTCGGGCTTGTCATTTCTGGAGAGAATTAGAAACTCCAAATGGTGATGTGTTATATTTAAAAATTCTTAAAACAGGCAGGGCATTTCCACAAATTTCATAAAAAGTAATGTAATTGATACAATTTACAAGAAAATTAAACCCGAAAAATATAACTAGACTCGGCCAATTAGAGAAAAGTCGTGCAAAAACCACATATACCTACTACCACATCACCTAACTGAATAGGGCCGGAATGCTGCTGAATACCTAATACCACATCACCTAACTGAATAGGGTCGGAGTGCCGCTGAAGAGAGAAGGCAACACCGAAGGGAGACGAGCACACACCTCTTGGTAACCTCGAAAGAGGGCAAATTGCCACACTCCACAGAAGCGCCACTCAATGTCAACCGCATTTGAAGGTGTCAGACTTGTCATTCATTTTCGTTGAGAAGTTAACAAAGGGAAACGGAGTGGTCCGATTCAAAAAAGTGAGTCCGCCCTAGTCGTTGTGTGTTCCCATAGCCTCTATGTTACTTGTTTTTCACCGAACAAAGCTCCTCAATATGCAACATAATTTTGGTCAAACTTGTTGGAGATCTATTTTTAAGGAAAGCCTTTAAGCATTTTATTGAACTTCAAATAAGTTTACATCATTTGCCATAGCATCTAAAATGAAAACAGGCGGATCCAGATACCACATAGTGGTTAGAGGTCCCTTCGCTCGACTAGCTAGCAAATGAGCTACCATATTGCTCTCCCTAGGATAGTGAACAACATAATTACTCAAAAAATTACACGCAAAGAAATTGCACTCAGAGATAGCGGGAGTTGGGTCAATAGATTTTCCTGGCTCCTACATGACCTGAATGACTTCCATGCAGTCAGCGTTCACTATAACCTTGTTGCATCCCATGTTTCTAGAAAAGATTAGATCACCCCGGAGAGAGCGAGCCTCGGCTATTGGATCATCCGCGACATGACTGATAGCGCAAGAACTAGCCAGAACAAAACAACCTTGATCATCGCGGATCACCACGCCCGTGGCACCCGACCACTCCTCAACAGAAAATGCCGCATCAATATTAAGCTTCACAAAACCTTCACTAGGTTGTTCCCAACCATGTTGTCAGATGTTGCTATTGGGCCTCATAGCTCTGACATAATTAAGAGCAATCGTTGTTATACCCTGCACCTAGCGAGTCGTATTCTGGACTGCCTCCTGTCCCACAATACGCCGTCGTTCCCACCATGTATACCAACAAGCAGTTGCCACAAGATCCTTAAGACCCACACCCGAGATAAGTGTATTTCCTCAAACGTGGCCTCGAAGTATAGCCTCTAAAGCACCGGGACATGTGTTGTCATGCTCACAGGCTGCCGCGATCGTGTTATGAACATCCAAGTTCTCCCATATTTCAGTAACTCTAGCATATAAGAAACTAGCATGATTGGTATCTTCACAATGAACTTTGCAAACTAGGCAAAGGTTGCTGGTTTGGATATGACGATTAGCAAGAATACCATTGCATGGAATAGTGCCATGTAGGACCCTCCAACAGAATATCTTTACCTTACCCGGGACTTGCAATTTCCACACTTGCTGGCAAACATGACTCACTACAGTAGCACTCTAGAGTTGGTCTCACCTGTTTTCTCCCATGCTGGAACTACCATTCAGTGTAGTAAGCTGATCGTACGGAGAAGATACCCTTCTTAGTGTGATTCCAAGCAACAAAATCCTCCATATAGCCAACGGCCAAAGGAATGTTGAGGATTATTGTTGCATCAATAGTCAAGAACAAGCTCCTGACTAGCTCTTCATCCCATTCACTTGTATCTAGTTTAATCATTTCCGAGACATTGGACAACACAATATTACCCCTCTCTATCAAGACCTTCCTGGAAGCGTTGGGAATCCATGGGTCATTGCAGATGTGAATGTTTAACCCATCACCCACCCGCCATATGTAACCTTTCTTAAAACATTAGGTGCTAGCATGGATGTTTCGCCAAGTGTACAAAGAGCCCTTCTTTACTTCAACATTTAGAAGGTCGCCGAAGGGGAAGTACCCCGCCTTCAATACCTCCATTATCATCTTAATCCACCTCAAATCAAAACCAAGTTTTCCAAGAATTTTCTCTAGAAATTTTCACTCGATTCTATCATAAGCCTTATGTGTGTCTAGTTTAATAGCACATAAACCATTCTTTGCACTCCTCTTCTTCTTGATCGTATCTCATAAGAAACAAGCACATTATAAGTAATCAAGCGCCCCGGGACCAACGCACTTTGATTTGGTGAAATAATCTCAGGGAGGATCAACTTCACTCTCCCTACAAACACTTTGAAATAACTTTGTAAAGCACATTATACAAGCTAATTGGGTGAAATTTCGTTACCTCCTCGGTACTTTCAACTTTGGGAATAAGAACGATGATAAAATCATTCACTGTCCGAAGCACCTCATCAATCAGATCATCCTCCAACAGGGACCAATATCGGTTGAAGAAAATAGCATGGAGGCCGTCGGGGCCTGGTGCCTTGAGGTCACCAATGCTGAACAACACCTTCCTAAGCTCCTCACAAGTATAAGGTTCACTAAGGATCTCATTCCCAGATTGAGTAACATAAGGCTTGACTTTGTTTATTACAACATCATTATCAAATCAACTCATTAGTGAAAAAGATGCTGAAAGTACCCGTGAATGTGAGATGTGAGGGAAGTCGGTTCCTCGATCCAATTCCCGTTCCCATCCTTCAGCTACTTTCTTTGATTTATCTTCTTCCTCATAGACGTGAAGTTTTGGAAGAAACTAGTGTTCTGGTCGCCCTATTTCAACCAGGTCGCGTGACTTCTTTGAAGATGATCAATTTCTTCCTTCTCATGAATATTGTCAATCTACAATTGGAGCTCTTGAATATTCGTTGTCACCTCATCAGAAAGAGGGCCAGCCATAATAAAATTAAGCTCATCCTGAAGTACATGCAGCTAGCGTCGTGGCTCCTTGAGGACGTGCATGTCCCATTCATGAAGGGCCAAATGAACATCCCTCACCCTTTGGGCCAGACCACAAGGGATGGATTGTGCCGCTTCCCATGCTTGGCCCACCACTTCATCTATAGAGTCCTCCACCAACCACCGGGCTTCAAAGAAATTTTCCTTGCCCGAGGGGTCGCCCTTGTGTGAGCCAGGTATTTTGTATCAACAACAATAGGCCGATGATCTGCTTTAGAAAAATCGTCGTGGATGACCCCCGCCAAAGGAAAGCATGTGTTCCACCACTAATCCTAAACCGCCTGATCGAGTCTTTCTCTAATCTTTCCCCTTATCCATGTGTAGATATCTCCAACAAAACCCATATCAAATAGGTTGCAATCATTCAGGGAATTTTGAAAGTTTTGCATGCATCTCTGGGACCTCACTAACCCTCCATCCTTCTCACTACCCATTACTATCTTGTTAAAATCCCCAAGAACGACTCATGGGAGAACAACCATGTTATGCATAGAGCTAAGATACTCCCAAGTCAAGTGCTTGTTATCACTGTTAGGTTCTCCGTAAATCCCAATGAGATCCGCCATCCCGAGCCACTATTTTCTTCAATACGAATATCCAAGAAATTGGAATGGACTTCCTCCAATGTAACCTTGAGATCTTTTTGCCAGAAGAGTGCCAAGCTACCACTTCTGCCATCACTTTCCCACATGATCATCTCATTGAAGGACATTTTCCTCTTCAGTTTTTCTACCTCAACTGTACTTAGAAGTGACTAAGATAGAAAAAGCACATCCGGTTTCACGTGCCCCTGGGGTTCTAGTAGCGCTCTAACTGCCGATGATTTGCCTAACCTCCGACAGTCTCAACTCATGATATTCATTGCGACTCGTCAGGCTCTCTTTCGGAGCCTGCAGATATTTTGTCACTGGAATTCAATACAATGGTACTGCCTAACGTGTTTCTCTTTGATTGGGACAGAGAGTCCTAATCATCATCTTTCTTCTCTTCTGGAATGGCATGATCATCCCTATTGAAGATCACCATCTCATTTCCATCAGCCCCCCGGGCCTCATGCCAGTGGAGGGATAACCTCCGAACTAGGGGTTTCAAAATTCAGTCGTCTCCTACCAGAAATCTGCAGGTCCGGATCCCTTCCCGGCTCGCCCTTTGCAGGGTTGGATGTTGTGTCAACCAGGTCCAGGTCCGTCTGAAGTGGATCCGTGCGCTGCTGGCGTCTAGGAGCGTTTCTGCCCCCACCACCTCCCTACCACCTCTACAGCCACCCCTGGAAGGGCTTCCTTTGAAGACTGGAGGAGTAAACATCGGGGCTAGTAGCCAGTCGCCCCAATCCATATCCTTTGGATCATGCTTCCCATTGCCATGTTCAAGGTGTGTATTCCCAAGGAGGACACAAACAAAACAGAACTTGGGAATCTTCTCATAAAAACACTTGGTAGAACACCTTCTCTGTATTCTTCGTGATGGAAATAAACCTGGTCAAGGGCTTGTTCACATCAAGTCTCACCCTAATCCAGACATATGTGCCATCCCCTCTCAGGGTTGGATTAACATACAACACCTTCCCTACCCTCTTGCACCATGCTTCTAGAACTTCCTTTTTCCTGTAATGGGAGGGGGGATAGGTTTTGGAGCTGGATCCATACTGAAATTTTGTCAAGAATTACTTGGTCCAGCTTCTGGAAACCATCATAGGATTCAATGAGAACACTATTATCACGAAACAATCATGGACCCTGCTCGGTGACTCTCTTCCAGTCTCCCAGGCAATTCACCGTGCGCACGAACAGGTTCTCGCCCACCGGCTTGAAGTTCACATCTTGGGCTAGGCTCCATGCCATCCTCATGGCAGTATAGAACGATTCCCTAGAGTAGGGCCTCGTCGTATGCACACGGCAGATCGACATGAATTCCGCCTCCGGGGTCACGTCCGGGAATTCTTCATCAAAATTCAGATCGTCATCTTCCTCCTCAGCGGCAAAGCCACCTCCCGGCTAGCCGGGGCAGCTTCCCAGGCTCTGCCATGCATTCATGTTTGAACACTAGCAGTAAATAGAGAGCTAACCATTATTTTGTAAGGGCAAAAAACGGACAGACACGAGCGTCGTGTAGTTTGCCTCGGCTCGTCGGCCGAGCTGGCTCCACCACTGCTCCTCCTGCAACTCAAGGCGCTTGAGGAGGTCATCAATGGGGCCCTTGCCCTTCCTTCTACCGCCAGAGACCCTGCTCTGACTGCTCGAACCCGATCCGTTGCTCGCCATGGTAGGAGAGCCCTAGATCGGTGACACCTGTGCACCCCTTTCGAAGAAACCAAATCGCCAAGTGTGGGGAGGCCAAGCAGCTACCCCCGAACCCGAACGTGGAGACCTAGAGAGAGGAGTGGATCGCTGGGAATTTGGTAGAAAACACCGTCGAGACGTCGAAGGAGTCAAAACCCTAGGTTGTGCCGCCAGCGTAGTGAGAACTTGTTAGAGATCCTTTGAGCTAGTACCTACTCCTCCCTTCGTAAAAAGATAGTCATCTAAACGTTTTTACATTTCTTTACTGAAGGAATACCTCCATGTAACTAAATATAAGACGACGGAGAAATGTAAACGTCTTATGTTTGATTACGGAGGTAGTGCTACCTTAATTCCATGCTGGTATTGGTAAGCGGCGCAGCGAGAATGACCGACCCGAATCACAACACGACGACCCGCAACTTGTCTCGTTTCTGGGCTTAATTTTCGATGCTCAATTTGGTGGCCTTGGAGCTATGCATGAAACTATGCAAAAATATCTGGAGATGAAACCGAAAGCCATCTTGTATGACCTCCCGCGTGATTGGAAGAGGCGTCGCTCTCGTTCTCGGGCGCTCTGACGACCCAGAAGATGTACTAGTACTAAACCTTGGGCTGTACTAGTAGACTGTAGTATCTGGTGACAGTTCCTGACCGGCGGTAAAAAATACTCCGTGCGGCGCCGCGGCGAGTAGCCACATCACACGCTCGCTTTCCGTGCATTGACGTTGACCCCTCCTCGGGCGCTCCGCCCGCTCGCCGACAGGCTATACCACACACCGACCTCGGGTCCCACTCACGTCGGTGCCCACATGTCAGCGGCAAGGGCGCGGGTTTTGCTAGAGGTAGCGAGCTCGGGAGGTGAGGCCTTCCCCGCGTGCGCCTCGCCTTTCCCATCCGTCCCTCCCTTCACGCGACCGGGAGTCTGGGGACCCACGCGTCAGATGCTCACGTACGACCGGGAGTAGTAGTAAATGGGAAGTTATCGTGCGCTGCGCGGCTTCGCGGCTGCAGCCTTTCACTGGATAGCGCTGTCGGGTACACGAAGATCGGGCGGGGTAGTTCGGTTCGGTACCTGCCGGTGGGGCGTGGTAGGAAACACACACGGTGAGATGCAAGTGCCTTCGCGCAAGTGCTGGTTTTGTCGCCGACCAACCTAGGCTAAATTTCGTGTTTTGACCCTTTTTCGTAACTTATTCCAAATCTAACCCTGATTCGTAAAGATTTCGAGATCTGACTCTTTTCTTACCGCCAAGGTCCCTGACGGTAGGGTATAACAACCTACCGCCAATGCCCCTGGCGGTAGGGTATAACAACCTACCGCCAAGGCCTCTGGCGGTAGGGTGATTTTTTTTTAAGTATGGAACACAGTGCACGCTCGCACCTACCGCCGGACACCTTGGCGGTAGAGTTGTATAGCCTACCGCCAGCCTGTTTGGCGGTAGGGGTCTTTCTTACCGCCAGGGGCCTTGGCGGTAGGCTGTTATACCCTACCGCCAAGGGCCTTGGCGATAAGAAAGGGTCAGATCCCGAAATTTTTACGAACCGGGGTCAGATTTCGAATAGCTTTCAGAAAAGGGTCAAAACACAAAGGTTGCCACACCTAAGGTTAGGCAAGTTTGACTAACTTAGGTGAGTGTTTGGTTCAAGCCATACCTTAGGCAAGCCACACTTGAGCCCCACATGGCATACACACAAAAAGTGTGGCAAGATTCCCTTAGGCTTGCCAACTTATGGCTCTCATTTTAATGAACTAAGCTTAGGCAAGGTTGGTAAAAATGTGTGGCAAAGTGTGACAATGCTAGGCCTAGAACCAAACGGCCAGAGATTTAGCCACCAACCTATGATCCAATGGGAGGCAGCTCCTCTGACGTATGGCGCACTCACTGACTTGTGGACCCGGACCCACGCGTCAGTGGGCCAACGTCAGGTGGCCGTACGTCAGGGGATTCGGCTCCGATCCAATGGTTAGTACAACAGTGATATCTTCAGCGTATTAGGGTGTAAGTCCTGGTGCTCAAATTTGTATTGTATTGTTTTAAGATTTTCGGCGAGCTTTTATAGAGCTACCCGTAAAAATAGAAAGCATATATGTGCATTTATAAAGATGAATGTATGCGTGTATATATAAGCGAATGAAACACACGGACTCGACGGCTCACGTCCCACGGCCACCCGACCGGGAAGATTACAATCGGTGGCGGAGGTGACACACGGGCGTGGCAATGTGCCGCGCCACATGCGGCAGCGCCTCGGTTCGATCTGACGCCGCGAGCCCCGTCATGGTGTCGTGGATGAGTACGTACCGGTGAAGTTCACCTGCTCCTGGCGGGGGACACACAGTGCGCGAGACCGTCGGTAAAGGCTAAGAAAAATTAAACGCTGCTTTGTTTAGTGGACGAAGATACTGCAGCGTGTTCGTTTGCTGCTGGTGTGGGAGTGTGACTATCAGCTATATTTTCTGGTTCCCGTTCGTCCGTCAATCCATGCCAATGTCATTGACGTGATGCGTGCTCGTTCTTTTATTTCTGACCTAAAAGAAACGAAGATTACTTTCCCACAGAAATAATGAAGATTACAGAAACTTTACAAGCTAGATAATCTCCTATGGCTTCCGTATCCGTAAAAATGATCATCGTTTATACGTAGATCTATAGGAAGAAGGAATTCTCCCCCATTTTTCAGGGAGAAACAGGGGCGACGCGAGCGCTCGGGCGACTCGGGCGGGATCGCAACCCTAGCCGCCGGGGGCTCCCCGTTCTTCCATCCCCCCCTCCGCCGCCGCCGAAGGACGCCGCCGGCTTATAGCCCGGGGGCTGACGGCGGTGGCGGGGGCCTTCCCTCTCTCCTGCGCCATGGGGCCGGTGCGGAGCCCCGCTGCGTGTGGTGGCACAACCGATCTGGCCTTGGTGGCGTGGCGGGCCTACCTTGACCAACAACGGCGCGGCGGCCGCCTCGGCCTAGGGCGGCGATGGTGGCGGGTGCGGCGGCCGGCCCTCCTTCGGCCAGCGGCCTTGGCTGCGTTCGGCGGCGGCGGTCGGGTCTGCGGCGACGGACCATCTGATTTCGGATCGGCGGTGGCGGCAAGGAGGGCCTGGTGGTTGGGTCGGCGTCATGCGTGGTTTGCCCTCTGGACAGATCTGATCTGGCCGGTGCGGCCTGCTCGATGTGCGGCGGCTCAGATCGGCGGTGACCCGTGCACACGATGCTTGATGGAGGTTCTTCGAGGGGATCCGGGTGAAAACCTCGTTCTCGGTTTGATGCCAAGACCGGCGTTGGCGGCACTCTTTTGTGTCATTATCTTCTTGAAGGCATCACCGTGGAGAAGCTCCAGACCTCTATCCGCTACCTTCGGGGGGAAACCGCATATCAGTAGATCGGATGACGGCGGCGTGTTGGTGTCGTTTCCTCCTTAGGGGTGTCATTCTTGGAGGTGTACACTGGATCGAGGGACCAGTGGGCGGTGCTTCATCCTACACATTGACGACGACGGATCTCCGCGGCATGGCTCAGTGGAGACTCGGCACCCGATGCGTGGTGATGGACTCGCGCAGGAGGAGGTAGTTGTCCGGCGTCATGGTGGCGTCGATGGCAGAGTGGCCTGACAAGGTAGAAGTCTCAGTATCTTCTCTGAAGACGGACCTGTGAAAGATCGCGGCGACGACATATGTGAGTGCGTCAGACCAATTTATGCCCCAGACCCGATATGTGGCTCGGCTGGGGCTTCTGGCTTTTGATGATAGGCCTAGGTGAGAGGTCTGGGTATTTGGCCCAGCTAGCACTTCTTCATCATACGGATAGGAGTAGTGGCATATGTTGCCAAGATGGCGGATTCAGACATATTGTCGTAATACTTTGTAAGGTCTTCGAGAATAATCAGTAAAGTGGCTGATGAAGCCATGTACCTAGGGTAGGGCCATGGACCTGTCCTAACTGCCCTACCCAAGGACATCCCTAGAAGAAATCACCTTTCAATCGACTTGGAGGTGTTCCACTCGACGGACTCGAAGACACTCGACCATGAAGCAATCACTCGACCAAGATCCAACCACTCGACGACCAGGAGACCTAAAGCCACTCCGCACGCTAACGGTCGGTCATTGAGTAGCTTTTATGGTCATCATAGCACTTTATTAGAGGCGTTACCAGTAACGCCTAACCTTAATGTACTTTAAACCCTGCATAACTGAGGGCCGGAGGGGTCTGGCGAACTCTATATAAGCCACCCCCCTCCTCAGTGTAAAGGGTTTGCACCCCTGTAATTCACACACTTATAACCCAGTCGACCGCCTCCGGGCTCCGAGACGTAGGGCTATTACTTCTTCTGAGAAGGGCCTGAACTCGTAAACCTCGTGTGCTTACAACTACTCCATAGTTAAGATCTTGCCTCCTCATACCTACCCCCTACATTACTGTCAGACTTAGAACCACGACAGTTGGCGCCCACCGTGGGGCAGGTGTCTTAGCAACTTGTTGGAGAAGTTGCGATTTTTTCCGATCCAAATCATCATGGTTTCTGGCGGAGTTTTGGTGGAGGGCCGCGAGATCCGTCTCGGCGCGCTCACGTTCATCGCCGACGACTCCACTTGGCTTCAGGAGGCTCCGCGCGACGTCGACGCGCTTCCTGTCCGCGGGGCAATGCACTTTCGCGCGTGCGTCCGCTGCGTCCTCTTGCGGCTGCCGTCGACCCATTATCGGTCGGCCCCTGTATTGTCCTCCCTCCCTGTTTCCCGCCGGCGCAAGCGCTCCGGTCGGTTGAGACTTCAGCGGTGGGTGAGACACGCGGTGGTACTCCAGTCGGCCAACCTTCAAGTCGCGGCGATCGAGCCCGACGAGTCCCTCTATGGCATGTTCGACCTGTCGACTGGCTCCGCAGAGACCGCATCTGAGTGCGACAGCAGTGATCCGGCGGCGGAGGTTCTGATGGTCGATGGACCGCGCGGCCCTCCCGGTTTTTCCCGCGCCGACGGAGGCGCTGGCGGAGGCGACCCGTCACATCCCCATGAGGAATATCTCCCCGAGCCTCTCACGTCGCTGCAGCGAGAAGAGCTTTGTCGTCGGAACACGGATGCATTGCACACTCCAATCGTTGGAGAAACCCCCGAGGCCCGTGCCTTGGAGTACGCGCGCCTGGCCAACTTGGCTGAGCGCACTCGACTGGAGAACCTCCAGCGAGCACTCGACGAGCGTGCACGACAACGGGTTCCATAATCCAGTCGCCGTCAGCTCTTTCCGCCCCCGCAGGTATATCGAACTCCGATTCAGAATTTAGCAGCTGCAGCCCGTATAGCAGAGTCAATTCAGCCTTCCCAGTCAGAGGCTGGCAGAGGCTTGCTGCAGATCAGAGCGTTACTCCGGGTAGCAGGAGGCCAGAATTCCGCTGTTTCTCAGTCGCGGAACAGGATCCACAGCAGATCCATTGCTGCAGACACAATCCAGTCGGCTCACAGCCCAAGATCGCCCTCGAGGCATGAGGGACGTGAAGACCAGCGTGATCAGTACAGGAACCGTGAGCAGTATGCTCACCGATTCGATCGTGACGATCGACGTCGAGTGCCCACCCCTCCCCCGAGGAGTGGATCGTACGTGCCTCGACAGCAGAATGACAGGCGCCCTCATAGTGTTGGGCGAAGGATTCCAGTCGACCGCAGAGAACCAGGCTTTGATGCGAGATCCATTCTCGTTCAAGGTTTGGTCGACAGAAACAGAGCTCACCGAGAAGGTTACGACAGAGATGCACCTACCAGCAGCAGAGTGCATGTTTCAGGGCCAGAGTGCTTTAGTAGAGCCATCGGGTCCGCAACGATTTCTCCCAACTTCAGGTTGGCGACTGGAGTGTTGGAAATATGCCCTAGAGGCAATAATAAATTAGTTATTATTATATTTCCTTGTTCATGATAATCGTTTATTATCCATGCTATAATTGTATTGATAGGAAACTCAGATACATGTGTGGATACATAGACAACACCATGTCCCTAGTAAGCCTCTAGTTGACTAGCTCGTTGATCAATAGATGGTTACGGTTTCCTGACCATGGACCTTGGATGTCGTTGATAACGGGATCACATCATCAGGAGAATGATGTGATGGACAAGACCCAATCCTAAGCCTAGCACAAAGATCGTGTAGTTCATATGCTAAAACTTTTCTAATGTCAAGTATCATTTCCTTAGACCATGAGATTGTGCAACTCCCGGATATCATAGGAATGCTTTGGGTGTACCAAACGTCACAACGTAACTGGGTGGCTATAAAGGTACACTACAGGTATCTCCGAAAGTGTCTGTTGGGTTGGCACGAATCAAGACTGGGATTTGTCACTCCGTGTAACGGAGAGGTATCTCTGGGCCCACTCGGTAGGACATCATCATATGCGCAATGTGACCAAGGAGTTGATCACGGGATGATGTGTTACGGAACGAGTAAAGAGACTTGCCGGTAACGAGATTGAACAAGGTATCGAGATACCGATGATCGAATCTCGGGCAAGTGCATTACCGCTAGACAAAGGGAATTGAATACGGGATTGCTTGAATCCTCGACATCGTGGTTCATCCGATGAGATCATCGTGGAACATGTGGGAGCCAACATGGGTATCCAGATCCCGCTGTTGGTTATTGGCCGGAGAGTTGTCTCGGTCATGTCTGCATGGTTCCCGAACCTGTAGGGTCTACACACTTAAGGTTCGGTGACGCTAGAGTTGTTATGGGAAATAGTATGTGGTTACCGAAGGTTGTTCGGAGTCCCGGATGAGATCCCGGACATGACGAGTTGCTTCGGAATGGTCCGGAGGTGAAGATCGGTATATTGGACGAAGGGTATTGGAGTCCGAAATTGTTCTGGGGGTACCAGGTGATGACCAACGTGTCCGAAAGGGGCGTCGGAGGCCCCGGCAAGCGTTGGGGGGCCTTATGGGCCAAGGGGAGAGGGCACATCAGCCCACTAAGGGGCTGAGCGCCCCTCCCAACCCCATATCACGTAACCAGAGAGGTGGGGGCGCCACCCCTAGGGCAGCCGCCCCTCCCGGCTTGGGGGCCAACTTTCCTAGGGGGTGGGGGCGCCCAAACCCATCTAGGGTTTCCCCTGTGGCCGCCGCCCCTCTCCTAGGGAACCCTAGGGCGCCTCCCCCTCCTCCCTTACCCCTATATATAGTGAGGAAGAGAGAGGGCAGCCGTACCCTTCCCCTGGCGCAGCCCTCTCCCTCCTCCAACACCTCGTCTTCCTCCGTAGTGCTTGGCGAAGCCCTGCCGGAGAACCACGAACTCCATCACCACCATGCCGTCCTGCTGTCGGGGTTTTCCCTCAACTTCTCCTCTCCCCTTGCTGGATCAAGAAGGAGGAGACGTCCCCGGGCTGTACGTGTGTTGAACGCGGAGGTGCCGTCCGTTCGGCACTAGGATCATCGGTGATTTGGATCACGACGAGTACGACTCCATCAACCCCGTTCACTTGAACGCTTCCGCTTAGCGATCTACAAGGGTATGTAGATGCACTCTCCTTCCCTCGTTGCTAGATTACTCCATAGATTGATCTTGGTGTTGCGTAGAAAATTTTGAATTTCTGCTACGTTCCCCAACAGTGGCATCATGAGCTAGGTCTATGCGTAGTTTCTATGCACGAGTAGAACACAAAGTAGTTGTGGGCGTCGAGTTTGTCAATTTACTTGCCGTTACTAGTCTTATCTTGATTCGGCGGCATCGTGGTATGAAGCGGCCCGGACCGACCTTACACGTACTCTTACATGAGACAGGTTCCACCGACTGACATGCACTAGTTGCATAAGGTGGCTAGCGGGTGTCTGTCTCTCCCACTTTTGTCGGATCGGATTCGATGAAAAGGGTCCTTATGAAGGGTAAATAGAAATTGGCATATCACGTTGTGGTTTTGCGTAGGTAAGAAACGTTCTTGCTAGAAACCCATAGCAGCCACGTAAAAACATGCAACAACAATTAGAGGACGTCTTTCGTGTTTTTGCAGGGTATGCTATGTGATGTGATGTGGCCAAAAAGAATGTGATGAATGATATGTGATGTATGAGATTGATCATGTTCTTGTAATAGGAATCACGACTTGCATGTCGATGAGTATGACAACCGGCAAGAGCCATAGGAGTTGTCTTAATTTATTTATGACCTGCATGTCAACATAAACGTCATGTAATTACTTTACTTTATTGCTAACCGTTAGCTGTAGTAGTAGAAGTAATAGTTGACGAGACAACTTCATGAATCCACGATGATGGAGATCATGGTGTCATGTCGGTGATGATGACGATCATGGAGCCCCGAAGATGGAGATCAGAAGGAGCAAAGTGATGATGGCCATATCATGTCACTATTTGATTGCATGTGATGTTTATCATGTTTTACATCTTATTTGCTTAGAATGACGGTAGCTTAAATAAGATGATCCCTCACTAAAATTTCAAGAAAAGTGTTCTCCCTAACTGTGCACCGTTGCGAAGGTTCGTCGTTTTGAAGCACCACGTGATGATCGGGTGTGATAGATTCTTACGTTCGAATACAACGGGTGTTGACGAGCCTAGCATGTACAGACATGGCCTCGGAACACATGCGAAACACTTAGGTTAACTTGACGAGCCTAGCATGTACAGACATGGCCTCGGAACACGGAGGACCGAAAGGTCGAACATGAGTCGTATAGAAGATGCGATCAACATGAGATGTTCACCGATGATGACTAGTCCGTCTCACGTGATGATCGGACACGGCCTAGTTGATTTGGATCATGTATCACTTAGATGACTAGAGGGATGTCTATCTGAGTGGGAGTTCATTAAATAATCAGATGAACTTAATTATCATGAACATAGTCAAAAGAACTTTGCAAATTATGTCGAAGCTTACGCTTTAGTTCTACTGTTTTAGATACGTTCCTAGAGAATATTTAGTTGAAAGTTGATAGTAGCAATTATATGGACTGGGTCCTTAAACTGAGGATTGTCCTCATTGCTACACAGAAGGATTATGTCCTTAATGCACCGCTCCGTGAGCTGAACCTCGAGCGTCGGTTGTGAATGTTGCGAACATCTGACATACACGCTTTGATGACTACATAATAGTTCAGTGTGTATGGTTTAGAATTGAGGCACCAAAGATATTTTTGAAACATCGCAGAACATATGAGATGTTCCAAGGACTGAAATTGGGATTTCAGGCTAGTGCCCGCGTCAAGAGGTATGAGACCTCTGACAAGTTTCCTAAGCCTACAAACTAAGGAGAAAAGCTCAATCGTTGAGCATGTGCTCAGATTGTATGAGTACTACAATCGCTTGAATCGAGTGGGAGTTAATCTTCCAGATAAGATAGTGACGGTTCTCCAAAGTCACTACCACCAAGCTACTAGAGCTTCATGATGAACTATAACATATCAGGGATAGATGTGATCCTTGAGATATTCGCGACACCGCGAAAGTAGAAATCAAAAGGGAGCATCAATTGTTGATGGTTAGTAAAACCACTAGTTTCAAGAAGGGCAAGGGCAAGAAGGGATACTTCATGAAACGGCAAATCAGCTGCTGCTCTAGTGAAGAAACCCAAGGTTGAACCCAAAACCCGAGACTAAGTGCTTCTGTAATGAGGGGAACGGTCACTAAAGCGGAATTACCCTAGATACTTGGTAGATGAGAAGGCTGGTAAGGTCGACAGAAGTGTGTTGGATATACATTATATTAATGTGTACTTTACTAGTACTCCTAGTAGCACTAGGGTATTAGATACCGGTTCGGTTGCTAAGTGTTAGTAACTCGAAATAAAATGCTACAGAATAAACGGATACTAGCTAAAGGTGAGATGACGATATATGTTGGAAGTGTTTACAAGCTTGATGTAATCAAATATCGTAGGCTCCCTCGACCTTCGAGATTGGTATTAAAACCTAAATAATTGTTATTTGGTGTTTGCATTGGGCATAGACATGACTGGATTATGTTTATCGCAATACGGTTATTCATTTAAGGAGAATAATGGTTACTCTGTTTATTTGAATAATACCATCCCGATCGTAGTGATACACGTGTTCATGCCAAAAGATATAAGATAGTAATGATAGTACCACATACTTGTGGCACTGCAATTTGAGTCATATTGGTATAAAACGCATGAAGAAGCTCCATGTTGATGGATCTTTGGACTCACTCGTTTTTGAAAAGATCGAGACATGCGAACCATGTTTATTGGTAGATATGCATGAAGAAACTCCATACAGATGGATCGTTTGGACTCACTTGATTTTGAATCACTTGAGACATGCAAATCATACCACATGGACAAGATGACTGAAAGACCTCGTTTTCAGTAAGATGGAACAAGAAAGCAACTTGTTGGAAGTAATACATTTTGATGTGTGCAGTCCAATGAGCGCTGAGGCACGCAGTGGATATCGTTATGTTCTTACTTCACAGATGATTTGAGTAGATGCTGTATATTTACTTGATGAAACACAAGTCTGAATTATTGAAAGGTTCAAGCAATTTCAGAGTGAAGTTGAAGATCATCGTTTTTTAACAAGAGGATAAAATGTCTGTGATATGATCATAGAGATTTATATCTGAGTTACGAGTTTGGCACACAATTAAGACATTGTGGAAATTGTTTCACGACTAATACCGCCGGGAACACCATAGCGAGATGGTGTGTCCGAAAATCATAACTGCACCCTATTGGATGTGGTGCATACCATGATGTCTCTTATCGAATTACCACTATTGTTTATGGGTTAAGCTTTAAAGACAACCGCATTCACTTTAAATAGGGAACCACACAAATCCGTTGAGACGACACCGTATGAACTATGGTTTAGAGAAACCTAAGCTGTTGTTTCTTAAAAGTTTGGGACTATGACACTTATGTGAAAAAGTTTCAGGCTGATAAGCTCGAACCCAAGGCGGATAAATGCATCTTCATAGGACACCCAAAAACAGTTGGGTGTACCTCCAGTCTCAGATCCGAAAGCAATAGGAATTGTTTCTTGAATCGGGTCCTTTCTCGAGGAAAAGTTTCTCTCGAAAGAATTGAGTGGGAGGAGGGTGGAGACTTGATGAGGTTGTTGAACCGTCACTTCAACTAGTGTGTAGCAGGGCACAGGAAGTTGTTCCTGTGGCACCTACACCAATTGAAGTAGAAGCTTATGATAGTGATCATGAAACTTCGGATCAAGTCACTACCAAACCTCGTAGGACGACAAGGATGCGTGCTATTTCAAAGTGGCACGTAATCCTGTCTTGGAAGTCATGTTGTTAGACAACAATGAACCTACGAGCTATGGAGAAGCGATGGTTGGCCCAGATTCCAAGAATGGCTCGAGGCCATAAAATCTGAGAGAGAATCCATATATGAAAACAAAGTGTAGACTTTGGAAGAACTACTTGATGGTCGTAAGGCTGTTAGGTACATATGGTTTTTTAAAAGGAAGACGGACAATGATGGTAAGTATCACCATTAGAAAAGCTCGATTTGTCGTTAAAGATATTTTCCGACAAGTTCAAGGAGTTGACTACGATGAGACTTTCTCACTCATAGCGATGCTAATAAGTCTGTTGGAATTATGTTAGCAGTTACTGCATTATTTATGAAATCTTGCAGATAGGATGTCAAAACATTGTTTCCTCGACGATTTTCTTGAGGAAAGGTTGTATGTGATACAACCAGAAAGTTTTGTCAATCCTGAAAGATGCTAACAAGTATGCAAAGCTCCAGCAATCCTTTTATGGACTGGTGTAAGCATCTCGGAATTGGAATGTATGCTTTGATGAGATGATCAAAGATTTGAGGTTTATACAAAGTTTATGAGAAACTTGTATTTCCAAAGAAGTGAGTGGGAGCACTATAGAATTTCTGATGAGTATATGTTGTTGACATATTGTTGATCGGAAATTATGTAGAATTTCTGGAAAGCATATAGGGTTGTTTGAAAAGTGTTTTCCAATGGAAAACCTGGATTAAGCTACTTGAACATTGAGCATCAAGATCTATAAGGATAGATCAAAATCGCTTAATAGTACTTTCAAACGAACACATACCATGACAAGATTTTGAAGGAGTTCAAAAATAGATCGGCAAAGAAGGAGTTCTTGGCTGTGTTATAAGGTATGAGCGTTGAGTAAGACTCAAGACCTGACCACGGCAGAATAGAGAGAAAGGACGAAGGTCGTCCCCTATGCTTCAGACATAGGCTCTAAAGTATGCTATGTTGTGTACCGCACCTGAAGTGTGCCAAGCCATGAGTCAGTCAAGGGGTACAAGTGTGATCTAGGAATGGATCCCAGGACAACGGCCAAGGTTATCCTTAGTAACTAGTGGACTAAGGAATTTTCTCGATTATGGAGGTGTTAAAAGAGTTCGTCGTAAAGGGTTACGCCGATGCAATCTTTGACACTAATCTGGATGATTCTGAGTAGTAAACCAGATTCGTATAGTAGAACAGTTATTTGGAATAGCTCCAAATAGAGCGTGGTAGCTGCATCTACAAGATGACATAGAGATTTGTAAAGCACACACGGATCTGAAAGGTTCAAGACCCGTTGACTATAACATCTCTCACAAGCATAACATGATCAAACCCATAACTCTTTGGGTGTTAGTCACATGGGGATGTGACCTTGAGTGTTAATCACATAGCGATGTGAACTGGATTACTGACTCTAGTGCAAGTGGGAGACTGTTGGAAATATGCCCTAGAGGCAATAATAAATTAGTTATTATTATATTTCCTTGTTCATGATAATCGTTTATTATCCATGCTATAATTGTATTGATAGGAAACTCAGATACATGTGTGGATACATAGACAACACCATGTCCCTAGTAAGCCTCTAGTTGACTAGCTCGTTGATCAATAGATGGTTACGGTTTCCTGACCATGGACATTGGATGTCGTTGATAACGGGATCACATCATCAGGAGAATGATGTGATGGACAAGACCCAATCCTAAGCCTAGCACAAAGATTGTGTAGTTCATATGCTAAAGCTTTTCTAATGTCAAGTATCATTTCCTTAGACCATGAGATTGTGCAACTCCCGGATACCGTAGGAATGCTTTGGGTGTACCAAACGTCACAACATAACTGGGTGGCTATAAAGGTACACTACAGGTATCTCCGAAAGTGTCTGTTGGGTTGGCACGAATCGAGACTGGGATTTGTCACTCCGTGTAACGGAGAGGTATCTCTGGGCCCACTCGGTAGGACATCATCATATGCGCAATGTGACCAAGGAGTTGATCACGGGATGATGTGTTACGGAACGAGTAAAGAGACTTGCCGGTAACGAGATTGAACAAGGTATCGAGATACCGATGATCGAATCTCGGGCAAGTGCAATACCGCTAGACAAAGGGAATTGAATACGGGATTGCTTGAATCCTCGACATCGTGGTTCATCCGATGAGATCATCGTGGAACATGTGGGAGCCAACATGGGTATCCAGATCCCGCTGTTGGTTATTGGCCGGAGAGTTGTCTCGGTCATGTCTGCATGGTTCCCGAACCCGTAGGGTCTACACACTTAAGGTTCGGTGACGCTAGAGTTGTTATGACCGTCTCCTAGAAGAAGAACAAGGGCGGTGCCAACAAAGAGACTGAATGTTTCTACAGCAAATAGAAAGGTCACTGGAAGCGGAACTGCGAGAGGTACTTAGCAGATAAGAAGAACGGTCCTTCGGACAAAGGTATAAAAGTTATACATTATTAATGTTGTGTTACTTGCTTCTCTATGTCACACAGTGTCTGATACTAATCAATTGCTCTTATTCGCAATCTGATATAGGGACTACAGAAAGCTCACAAGTTGAGAAGAAATAAAGACGTTATCAAGGATGGTGATGGGATCGCTACTCAAGATTGATGGAGTTTGTCTTCAAGATTTATCTTAGGATCGAGTAATAGTTATTATGTTCCGGAGTTGTATAAGAGATTATGTTTTGCATTGTGCAATGGATATTCTTATTTAAAAATTTAACAATAGTTGTTGAAGTGGTTATAAAACTAAATGTTGGATTTACCACAGAGTTACGATGGTTTATTCATAAAATCTTGATTTAAATGTATTACAACATTTATGCTAAATGTCTTGAGAAGACTGATAAGTTCCACATGAATATATCTCTACTTGGATACATCGGTAATAATCTTCATATAGATGAAGTAATCGATTATATTGATTGATAAAATATACATAATGATGTATAAAACTGATAAATAAAAAAGAGTATGGTGGATAATTATGCTTCATTAAAATAAGTAAAAATATTTTACTCAGACTGAAATATTTGAATAGTTCAAAGGAATCAGAATAAATATTAATTGAAGAGTTCAAATATTTTAATGAAGATTAAGAATCATTATGAAATTGATAATGTGATTCTTCATTTGAAGAATAGATCTAAAGTCATAAGTTTAGCAAAAAAATTGAATTATTCTATCTACTTTCTATATTCAGGGTATAACTGAAACAACAAGATTTACACTGAATAGAAAAACACATATGGATCTGGTTAAAAGAAAAATCATATGAGATATGAAATTCTTTAACTAGATAATAGTTGGATTGTAGAATATTATATAGCATGATTCCTCTCATTGAAATGATCAAAAGACAAAAAGATTTGTCACAAATGAAAGAAAAGGTTTTCTTGTCAAAAATAAGTGGGAGGATGTTATAGCTTTAAGAGATTAATGAATCCTTAACGATGGTAAACTGAATCAATAAATCGGAATTTGTTTCGGTAGATTGTATGCAAGATATCTCGTTAATTACTACATTGGATGTAGAAAGCTCTAAAAGCTAATAACATGATCATGAATATCGTTGAATTTATGAAATGATACGACTAAATATTCATCTTAGAAGAAGATGAACTTAAACGCTATAAGGAAACGATAGCGGCGCCTAGTAAAAAAAGGGAATGGCCCTTGGCCATGCACACCGGAATGAGAATTTATATATAATCAAGTTTATAACTTAGTTGTTAATTTTCATACATAACTCACAAGTTTATAACTTGACAGACACTTCAGGTAGTATGAAGAGAAAGGATGATTTTAAACAAGTTTCCTAGTTTGGGAAAGGATGTATGACTTATACAAACATAAAGGTTTTAAATCCTCAAGATAACCGGATAAATGTGCAAAACTTCAAAAGGATTTTTGAAGATTTAAACTAGCATTGAGATTTTGGACTTGTCCAAAAGTATTTTGTGTAAAATTCAACGGGAGCTATATAATATTTGTAAATCTTATATGAAAGTCATATCATGAAATGGAAATAATATAAAAGCTTCCGGGTACTAACAAAATAGTTTTGTAAACTTCAGTGGGAGTTGTATATTGTTTCTGATCATATATATTATGAGATCAAAAAAATATAAAGTTCTTTAGCGCATAATAAAATAGTTTTAAAACAAATTTCCATCAGTGTATTGGCAAAATATTGGGCATAGAAGAATCTATGGAGATAGATCAAAATGTCTGATTAAGCTAATATAAAGTTTATATATATATATCTTGACAAAAGTTTTAAAAGGGTTTAAAATATATATAGAGAAAAATTGTTTTATCTAAATGTCATATAACTTGATGCTTATGAATGATAAGATTGGAAGATGATATCATCTTGATAAGTTATGATATATATAATAGCCAAAAGAATATTTACTAAAAGTTAGTAAATAAAACATTAGGGAACTCAAAAGGATAAAATGTTTATTTTGAGTAATTGAGGTCAAAATTCATTATTGAGAATATATGAATATCAAACTTCATAATTGATAAGATTGGGCTATGATAATCCAGAATTATTTATGAACAACAAAAATTTGTTGGATCTATAAACGATAAAGATATACATCTTGGAAACATGAGATGTTTTAATTTTATATGGATCAAGAAATGTCTTGATATAAATGTATTCTCTGAACAAATGCTACAGGAGTTGTAATAGACCCATAAAAGGTTTCGCAAGAAGAAACTTTACAAAATGGGTTAATTCAAGAAATGATCAAGAAAAGCCTTGACATAAGAATGATCCTAAGTCCAATAATATTTTATTTTGAATAAAATATTATAGCTTGAAAGCAAGATGGATTAAGAAAATCAGATGAAGCAAACACAAATATTGAAAGCTGATGACAAAGGCTTTCCAACAAGCAAAGCATTGATAAACACCAGATAAGTTATTAGGTGTTATGCAACTAGATTATTGACTCTAGTGCAAGTGGGAGACTATTGGGAAACTGCCCTAGAGGCAATAATATTGTATTATTATGTTACCATCATTCATAATTCAGAGTTTATATTTCATGCTGTAACTGATATGATCCTAGAATATGCGATTCAGTGGAAAACTCAGATGCACGTGTGAAATGATAAATGGTCAAACAATAGGTTCCCGGTTCAACCTCTAGGACCGGATCAAGTGTTGTTGGTGATCACGTTTTCCGGATCTTAGGATATCGTCATGTGTAATGATAGTCCTAAAACAACATTGGTTGTATGACGTTAGAAGAACTATCACATTGAATCGACCCAATCTTGTAATTTATACTTAATGATCATATCGTCTGAAATCATCTATTATAATACGGAGTGTTAACATGTGTTCTTTAGTTCCTCGGACCATGAGAGTGTCTCGGTCACTTCCTACCAGACGATGGACTTTGGGGTTGCTCAAACGTCATGCGTAACAAGGTGATCATAACGACACCTACTAGGCTCAACGGAAAGTTTGACAACTGAACGAACAATCAAGAGTGGGATTTGCTCCTCCGACGATGGAGAGATATTCTTAGGGGCCTCTAGGTGTGATGGCATACATCACCGCCTGGCCATACACAGGTGACTTCATCACGGGGATGTCGGAACAAGTCAACGAGAAAGAAGAACAAAACCAGTATCGGGAGCGACGGTATAGTGAGCATGGTGATGACTCAGGAGGATATCGATGCACATCGGGTTTTGTAAATTATCACGAAGCAAAGGGAACGTCACATGATAACCAATGGTTCACTCGAATATCATCCATGTAATCATAGGGACTAATATGGATGTCCACGATTCCGCTATCGGTCATGGAATGAAGGGGGTTCGTTCATGTCTATGATTTACCGAACCTACGGGGTCACAAGCTTAAGGTAATCACGATCTACCAAGTGTTAGTAGAATGGGAGTGATGAGAGTATATATTCGTGAAGTAGTTTCATTAATATCCAGAATAGTTCCAAGATGTTCTGGAAGCATTTCGAGGTTTTTTAAAGGGTTTCGGTGAATATCGGGTATTGCCGATAAATTATATATATGTGGAAAATGTTTTCGGAGATGTTAAATTATATATATATATATAATACTCTAAAAATGTTTAAAGTATTTTATATACAAATTAAATATCAACGGGCCTTAAAAGGCCAAGAGGTGGAAGGAGACTTGGGTCATAAAGGCCAAAGTGGAGGTGGCGCCCCCCCTTTCCTTGTGGGGGGGGGATCCTACTAGGGGTGGGAGTTGGACTCCCCCTAGGACGACACACCAAGGGAGGACTTTCTTCCCTTGGTGGATGCCCTCTCCTCCCCCCTAAACCTATACATACTAGAGGTTTTCCACCCTATTGAATACAAGTTTTTGGGTGCCTCTTCTAATCGATCTAGTTCTAGTTCTAGTTGGTCCTAGACTAATTAGAGCTAGCCCTAGCCACCTCTAATCCTCATAATTAGAAGCCTGGTGTGGTTCTAATCTCCTCCCTCTAATTCTCCGGCGACAATTAGCTCTGGACGGCGAAGCGCTGTCGGATCGTGAAGACCGTATGCTTGCAACTAAGTAGAGAGGCTGTGCTTTCGGTCCTCGATTCGAGGGATCATTCAAGGACGGTTCGCGGGATCGTCATCAACGTTCGAGGGACTTCAAGCACGGTCTACACCGACTCTTCTTCTTCCCTTGCACTCCGGAGTCGGTAATGATCGTTGATCCTAACCCATTATGCATCTTCATATTGATCCTGGTGATCATAGGTGCGGATTTTTTTTGTTTTCTACTATATTTCCCAACAAAAATATCATGCTCAATGGTCTTCAATGGGTGCATGACGTGATAGCATCTAAAGTGGCGAACCCTACTGGTAGCAACACTGATTGGTGAAAACCCTCAGCACCTGAACTTTATGAATTCAAGAAAACCAAAGCCAACAAAAAGATGAACATTTGAGAGGTGACGTTGAACAGGAATATCCTAAAGAAGCGGAAGCATAAACAATAGCTATATTACAGTTTGGTCTAGCTGAGTGAGGAATAAGAGTGGGGAAACACGAGGACTGGTCTCCTAAAGGCACACATCTATCAAAAAAGGAAATGGGGGAGCCAAAACCTATCGAGACTCTTGTGGCTGCTCAAAATCAGAGGCACACAAGGAAATCCTTCCAAGCTACATTGTCTAAACGGTGAAATTCCCTAAGGTCATGGTTGCCATGCAAACCATAAGCATAAGTGGACCTAAACTAGAACTCCCATGGAACAACTTAGGGTTATTAACTTTTGGTAGGAGGTTTTAGACGAATGTGATGTTATGTGACCTAAGGCATCAAAACCAAACACCTCCTTTAGTGAGAGGAGTAGAAACGTCTCTCGAGCAACTTTGCATTAAAATTTGCACACATGATCCTCAGCGGTTTAAATGAAAGCACGATAATTTTGACAAATTTTATCAATGTACTAAATAATGCCCACAGGAAAGGAAACAACACTCACAACCCTCAAACGGTTTGATAAGAATAGCCTATCTCCAAAGGAAACCAACTTACCATGCCTACCGAGAAGGCGCTTACAACCTTTGCCTATGAGAGGACGAAAAACGAAAGTTGAAACTTGTGGCTGCAAAGAGGGAGATCAAGATAAGTTTAAGGGAAGGAGGCAACATTATAACCCAACACGGGGGTGTGTGCTTCTATATCAGATACTCTTGGAGCTTAGATGATGAGAACCTGAAGTTGGAAGTCGTCTTTCGTTTTTGAAGTAGTGGTTAGTGTCTCTTGTCTTCTTCAATCATACTTTTGGTTATGATGTGTTCTATGCGCTGGCTTGCACTTAAGCTTTACCTAACTGGCCCTATGCAAAGTTTACCCGTTCATTTTTTTCGTGTTTGCGTCGATAGGGGGCATACATGATGTGTCTCTAAACAATGTTTAAGCATGATTTACTTCTTTCGTGCCCATTGTTTGTTGTAATGAGCTTTCCATATTTGGTTGAGAAATCAAATGAAAGGGGGGGTAGCTTGGTTCGAAAAAAACAGTTTCGGTCATGCTAGTCGTTTTATGTCCCCACTGCCTTTGACACTTGTATACCTTTTGTTTTTGTTTTTCACCAAACAAATTTGTCAAAATGCAAAGGTAATTCTGGCACAAGTTAGTCGTAGTGTATAGTTCCTTTTATGTACCAACACAAAGTCACCAATTTCATCCCATGGCGCAACGCAAATTACAACACAACAACAACCACAAATTGTCTTTGAGAGGAGAAAATCAGGAAAGTCAAAACTTGTGGGTGGAAAGAGGGAGACTAGATAAGTTCAAGGCAAGGCGGCAATACTACAACCCAAAATGGTGATGTGTGCTTCTATATGAGATACTCTTGGAGCTTCGATGGCAACAAACACTTGGAGTGGAGGTCGTTGCTGAAGTAGTGACCGCTTAGCGTCTTTTGTCTTCTCACGCACTATGTGTTGGCTTGCACCTAACATTTTCTTAAACGGTTCTACACAATGTTGCCAAGTTTTCATGTTGTGGTGTTTGCACCGATTTGGGACATGTGTGATGGGTCTCTCAGCAATGTTCGAGCATGTTGTACTCCTTTCGCGACCACTGTTTGTTGTAATGAGCTTAACATTTTCCGTTGAAAAAAGAAATGAAAGGGGAGTATCCTGGTTTGAAAAACAAAGTTTTGGCTATGCTAGTCATTTTATGTTCCTCCTGCATTTGAAACTTGTATACTTTATAATTTAGTTTTTCACCCTACAGTTTGTCACGATGCAATAGTATTTCTTGTCAAAGTTAGTGGTATAATATAGATCCTTTTATGTATCAACGCCAAGTCGTCAATACCACCCCATGGTGCGATGTAAACAACAACCGACACATATTAGAAGTTAACATCAATAAATTGTCTTTTAGAGGAGAAAAGCAGAAAATCAAAACCTATGGGTGAAAAGAAGGAAACCTAGGTAAGTTCAAGGGAACAACGCAACATACTACAACCCAAAATGACGATGTGTGCTTCTATATGAGATAACTTGGAGTTGGAGGTCATTTGTATCTGAACTAGTGACCGCTTAGAGTCTTTTGTCTTCTCTTGCATTATGCACTGACTTGCACTTAACCCTTACCTAAATGACTTTACACAACGTTCCCACGGGTTTCATTCGTTGCTGAAGTAGTGACGGCTTAGCGTCTCTTGTCTCCTCGCGCATTATGCGCTGCCTTACACCTAACATTTGCCTAAACGGTTCTACACAATGTTGCCACGTTTTCATGTCATGGCGTTTGCATCAATTTGGGACGTGTGTGATGGGTCTCTTGGCAATGTTCGAGCATGTTCTACTCCTTTCGCGGCCATTGTTCATTGTAATGAGCTTAATAATTTCCGTTGAAAAAAATAAATGAAAGGGCAGTATCCTGGTTCGAAAAAGAAAGTTTCGGTTATGCTAGTCATTTTATGTTCTCGCTGCAATTGAAACTTATATACTTTATAATTTTGTTTTTCATTAAACAGTTTTGTCAAGATGCAATGCTCACTTTGGTCAAAGTTAGTGGTATAATATAGATCCATTTAAGTACCAACGCCAAGTCGTCAATTCCATCTCGTGGTGCGAAGTAAACAACAACCGACACATATTAGAAGTTAACATCAACAAATTGTCTTTCAGAGGAGAAAAGCAGAAAGTCAAAATCTATGGGTGAAAATAAGGAAACCTAGGTAAGTTCAAGGGAACGACGCAACATATTACAACCCAAAATGACGATGTGTGCTTCTATATGAGATAACTTGGAGTTGGAGGTCATTCGTATCTGAACTAGTTACCGTTTAGTCTTTTGTCTTCTCTTGCATTATGCACTGACTTGCACTTAACCCTTACCTAAATGACTATACACGACGTTGGCACGGTTTTCATTCATTGCTGAAGTAGTGATGGATTAGCGTCTCTTGTCTCCTCACGCATTATGCGCAGCCTTGCACCTAACACTTGCCTAAACGGTTCTACACAATGTTGCCACGTTTTCATGTCGTGGCGTTTGCACCAATTTGGGACATGTGTGATGGGTCTCTCGGCAATGTTCGAGCATGTTCTACTCCTTTCGCGGCCATTGTTCGTTGTAATGAGCTTAACATTTTTCGTTGAAAAAATAAATGAAAGGGCAGTATCCTGGTTCGAAAAAGAAAGTTTCAATTATGCTAGCCATTTTATGTTCTCCCTGCAATTGAAACTTATATACTTTATAATTTTGTTTTCCATCAAACGGTTTTGTCAATATGCAATGGTCACTTTGGTCAAAGTTAGTGGTATAATATAGATCCTTTTAAGTACCAACGCCAAGTCGTCAATTCCATCCCGTGATGCAACATAAACAACAACTGACGCGTATTAGAAGTTAACATCAACAAATTGTTTTTCAGAGGAGAAAAGCAGAAAGTCAAAACCTGTGGGTGAAAAGAAGGAAACCTAGGTAAGTTCAAGGGAACGAGGCAACATTACAACCCAAAATGACGTGTGCTTCTATACGAGATACTCTTGGAGCTTCGACGACGACAAGCACTTGGAGTTGGAGGTCGTTCGTGTCTAAAGTAGTGACCACTTTAGGGTCTTTTGTCTTCTCGCACATATGCACGGGCTTGCATAGTTGCACTTAACCTTACCTAAACATACACAACGCTGCCACGTTTTTCATTTGACGGCGTTTGCACCGATTTGGGACAAGTGTGATGGGTCTCTCGGCAATGTTCGAGCATGTTCTACTCCTCTCGCGCCCATTCTTTGTTGTAATGGGCTTGACATTTTTCGTTGAGAAATTAAATGAAAGGGGAGTAGGCCGGTTCGAAAAAGAAAGTTTGGGCTATGCTAGTCGTTTTATGTTCCCGCTGCCTCTGAAAATTATATACCATATAAAGTTTGTTTTCCACCGAACAGCCTTGTCAAGATGTAACGTTCACTCTGGTCATAAGCTCTTCTTTTCTCTTGCTGGTCAAATTTAGTACTCCCTCCATCCTTCAAAGAGTGTACTTCCAACTTTGTTGAAGGGTCAAACTATCTTAAAGTTTGACCGAGTTTGTGCAAAAATATATCAATGCTTGTGAAACCAAATAGGTATATAACAAAAATATATTTTGTCATGAATCTAATGCTACTAATTTGATGGCATAAATATTGATCTATTATTGTATAAATACGGCCAAACATAAAAAAGTTTGAATTTCCAACAAAGTTGGAAGTACACTCTTTTAAGGACGGATCCTTTTAACTACCAACGTCAAGCCGTCAATTCCACACCGCGACGCGGCGCAAAATACAACACAACAACAGCAAATTGTCGCACTCTAGGCTTAATTTTCGATGTGCCAACCGACAGAGGTCGAACAATGCATGCAAGGCTGTAGCTGAAACCTAGAGAGCCTTTTTTGTGTTTCTACGAATGAACTGTGAACCTGTAATAAAGCCTTTTTGTAAGACCTCCAGCATGATTGGAAGAGGCGTCGCTCTCCCGCCGCCGTGCTAACCGAGGGGAGCCGCTCGCCATAGTGCGTCCTGGTTGGAGAAGCGTCAGATCGCCAGGGGTTTACTCGGCGACCACGACGATGTAACCAAGACAAGTTGGTCGACCTCGTGGAGGCCCATTGTTTCAAGGGCGATTTCGATGCCGAGGGTCAACAAGGCAGGGGCAACTAGAGCTCGAGAGCTAGGGTTTAATGGAGGGATATCCCTTTCATCGCCGCCCAAATTCATGACAGAAACTGAAACCGAAACCAAACTGAAGATGGTCGTTGGACGGCTACAAATGCAGTTTGCTTCAACTTGGACGTCGCCCGTAGAGTTTGAAGGGCAATCTCGATGCAGGACTCAACAAGGCTGGGCGACTAGAGTTTTTTTACAGGGATGTTCTATTCTTTTTCATCGCCGTCGAATTTTCCTGACAGAAAATGAGTCTGCGCGCTCTTGTGGCATCTGGGTTAATTAATCCGCAGGTTGCAGCAGCTTTGACTTGAACGGAATAGCATATTGATTCTTGTCTTCATCGCTCCATGTGTTTCAAGAGTGAGGGATTCGTGCTGCCCGTGCCGCGTACGGTGCCGGGTTGGTGCTGACTGGACGATGTGTGTGCGAGGCGATCGTTCAACAGTCGTCGCCATGTCTTCCTCGTGCTGCGCCCATCGCGCTCCACTTTGGCAGTAGTTTTTTCATTGCGGAATCGCTTTAGTAGTAGGTTGGATCAACGATCTGGTTACGCCAATTCACGTGTCAGATTTGATCGTTTCAAATAAAAAAGAATGACGAACCAACATGTGGTTGGATATTTAGAGGGACAGTGCTATCTCTAACCCGTTCAAGTCCTGATGCTCGCATTATTCCTGAATTTATTTCAGAATTTCCGGCAATGCGTTTTCAGTGGCACGAGACGTTTTTAGTCTCTCAGAGGTGCTCACAGGCATAGGGTGTGCGTGTGTGTTCATAGGGGTGAGTGTATGCGCGTATATATGAGCGTTTGTGTATGTACTGATGTTCAAAAAAAAATAAAAAGAATCACTTCAAGGGGTAATTTATATTTTTTTCGGTTTTGCTAAACCTTAGCCGCTTGAAAATCTTTGATGCGTCGATTTCTAATGGGCACCTCTATGTCTCGCGTTGACCGAGACCTAGGAACCCACGCTGAAGGAGAAGAGCGAGATGGACCGGCCCAGACGCGCTGGATGCCAAAGCCCTGTTTTTTCCTTTTTCTGTTTTTCTGTTTTTGCATTATTTCTTACTTCTATTTATACTTTAGAACTTTCTAAATAAATACTCCCACCGTCTCAAAATAAGTGTCTCAAGTTTGTACTAGCTTTAGGATAAACTTGTACTAAGGTTAAGACACTTATTTTATGACGGAGGGAGATTACAAAAAACACTCTACAAAAAATATTTGAAAAACGTTGACCAAGCATTTGTTAAATGCGTATACAGAAAAAAAATTATCACATATGAGGAAAATGTATACAAAAAACAATGTCTATGAAAAAATTGATCATGTATTTTTAAAAAATTAGTCAAGCATTTAAAAAATATTGAGCAAGTATTTGAAAAATGATAATCGAGGATATAAAAAATATTACATGTGTATAGAAAAACTGTTGTCCATATATTAAAAAATGATGAAAAATGTTATCAAATATATAAAAATGTTAATCAAGCATTTAAAAAAATGTTTAACAAGTATTTCAAATATGTTAATCAACATTTGGAAAATGTTAATGGAGTATAGAGAAAATGTTGACCATGTATTAAATAAATGATGAAAAACATTGATTGTATATACAAAAATGTTAATCAAGCATTTGGAAAATGTTAAATGTCTATAGAAAAGATATTGACCATGTGTTAAAACATTATGCAAAAATCTGATCATGTAGATAAAAATGTTAATCAAGATTTGGAAAAATGTTGAACCAGTATTTGAAAATGTTTAATCAAGCATTTGGAAAATATTAAATGTGTATAAAAAATGTTGTCAGTGTATTTAAAATGTTAGTATTTTATTTGAAAAGTGTTAATCAGGTATTTTAAAAAATGTTTAAAATGTATTAAAAAATTGATCATGTATTAAAAACATGTTAATCTTCTTTATGAAAAATGTTAATCAATGATTTGAAAAAATGTGTACAAAAAATGGTTGACCATGTATTCAAGAAATGTTATATTTGTATTGTAAAAGTGTTAAACATGTATTAGAAAAATGTTCTTGACATATACAAAAAAATATGGAATGAAAACCAAAGAAACAAAGGGAACAAAAAATGTAGGAAACACAATAAAAACAATGAAAGTCACAAATAAAAACAAAAACCAAAAAATGGAGAAGAAAAAACAAAAAAAAGGAAACTGAATAACAGAAGAAAAAGAAAAAAAAATAAAAATACGATGAAAACAAAGAAAGAGACAAAGAAAAACTGGTGAAAAAAGAAAGACAAAACAAAAACAAAAAATCCCGGGAAAAACCAATGCAAAATCGTCTCTTTTACCCTCAACTAAGTCGCGCCCTACTAGTTTACACAAAGCTGAATTTGGCTCTCGGTTAGGAGACCCGATCGAATCCTGATTTTGCCCATTTTTCTTCTCTCTTTCTTTTAAACCGCGCTAACAGGCTGGCCCAATAGCTACGACGCGGGGGCATTCACTTCAGCGTGACGGAACTAGCACTCGCGTAAAGCGATATATAGTCGCCGCGAGTTCTAACAACTATGACCAGGCGCAAGACGAGGAGGCGGGCTCCACGGTGAGTGTGAGCCATGAACGAGGCATCGATGGATGGAGCAGTGGCGGAGCTTGGGTCAAAATGGAAGGGGGTGTTGGCCGGGGGGGGGGGGAGCAAAGACAAACACCATGGGCTGAGTTTTAGTGGACAAATAGGTCAATAATAAGGTATATACATATGTTGTCTATGAGCTAGGGGGCATGGCCTGGTTGCCCCTCATGAAGCTCCACCATTGGGCATGAGTGAGTCAGAGGATTGTATGTTCAGGTTAATTACTGCGGGTTCATCGACGGCACTGGGGAGTTTAGAGGGATGGCGGTGGGCATCGGTTAAGCAGGAGAGAATTATGTGGTAGGATCACCAGCCGCGGAAAGTGAGAGCTGGTGATTAGGCCAGCGACATTACCAACAATGGTGGGTAGAGATCGTTCACACGGGAGGAAGAATAAGAACAATGTGTTGTTGGATGGTTGCTAGATGATAATCTAACGATACAGAAAATCGATTGGCACTAGAAATGTTTACAACTTCCTAAGGAATAGGCAGTGCACATTTTTTTGTAAAAATGCAAAATTAGTGATAGTCCTGGTGTGTGGGACTGTGCTATTATTTTTGGGCTATGAGTTTAACATTGTCTTTAGATTCTAAGTTGTGCTTGCCATTTTTGAAAGAAAAAACATGTTGAATTTAAGTTAATTAATCTACCGGCCCAGTGGCTATTAGGCCCATTATTGGAAGACCAGAAGCTTCATGAGGGGTTATATTTGCCGCATACTGCGCCAAAGTGTTGAGCTTTCCCGAAAGGGCAAGCAATTGGGCCGGTCTATTTTACCTATCATAGCATACAGGAAGTTGAATAATGACTTTGGAGCATGGGTACATTGAGCGCTTTTTTTTAAGTTCAAAAGATGGATTTTTACGGCCTGTAAAATTCAGGAAAAATGTGTACATACAGGTATAGCAGTGCAGTATAACGGGCCTAATTTTCATCAATATACATGTTTGCATGTGAGAGATTCGAAAAAGACAAAATACATGCAAATTTGGGCTTGTTTTTTTTGTTCATTTTGGTCCAATTTTTTGTTCTTTTTGTGCAGCGTATTATTTAACAAATTTTCATGGGTACTTTGACTACATGCATGCGTATTCATGTCAAATAAAAAAGAAATATTTTAAGCACCATGTTTAGGGGTGTAAAAAAACGTGCTCCAATGCACCCGTGCACTGAAAGTCTGCTTTTTAACAGGAAGTCTGCTTTTATGAACTTTCTTCCAGTCTATCTTTTTACCAGTTTTGGGAACCTTGTAGAAGGTTCTGGTCTGGGTTTATCATATATTTGTTTTCCTATTTTTCTCTTTATCTTTTATGGCCATTTTCATAAAATTCATAAAATATTCATGATATTTTAAAAGACATTCAGATTTTAAAAATGGGTGCGTTTTTTAAATTGAAATTTTCAGAAATGATTGATGTTTTAAAAACTATTCAAAATTTCAAATTTTGTTTGCGTTTTCAACAAATGTTTGTGTTTTAAAATATTTAAGTTTTTCAAAATAATGTTCAGAAATTTCTGGAAATGATCGCATTTTCAAAATATCCATGTTTTCGAAAAATCACTTTAAAATCATTTTGTCAACTGACTAAAAAACGTTCAAAAACACAACACCCACTTCTGTATCTGGTCGAGTCGCTACAGTACACCTTACGTATATTAAACCTAAAATAAAATAAAAAACCCTATAAAACCTAGAGAAAAAAAACATTGCGATACTATGTGTCTCTACAATTGCCTAATGGGCCGGCCGGGTCAGGCGCGTCTTATGTAGCATGTCAACCCTCCTATTTGACGCTCCTGTCCCCAAATTGCCTTGCTCATGAAGTTTCCCAAAACTCATCGAAACACATCACTGGGTGAGCCACCGCCGCCGCCGCCGCCGCAACAGCTTGACACAATGGCTCGGCACAAGGCAGCAGCCGCCGCCGCGAACCTCTGTTGGAAATATGAGCAATATACCAAATGATTTTATTAACAGAAATACTAGATAAAGCATGACTAGTATAGTAGAGATAAAACAAGTCATACGTTCTGACAGAGAGAAGGTAAATAGCTTCTGCATATATGAACCGTAGGCTAACATATCTATAGCAGACAGTAGAACTAGTTGCATATATGAAGAAGAACCTAACATGTGTAGGGCAAGTAGTAGTACGAGAAACTGTGGCATGACATCTAACAGAAAGAAGAACACATACGGGACAGCAGCAGCAGTAGCACTGGACTTGGGGTCGGTGTCCTCGCCAGCCATGTCGTCGAGGAGGTAATCGATGTCGGGGAAGAAGTCGTCGTCGGGGAAGTAGTCGTCGGAGTCCGGAGCGTCCGTGATGAAGGAGTCAGTCAGTAGTCGCGCAGAGCGCTCCCCAAAAACCTTGTCACCCTTCTCCCGTACAGGACTCAAAGAGGTGCGGTTTCGGAGGCCTACTGTCCCGACCTGCGGTGCACGCCGCAAGCCGGGATGGGGAAGATCGTAGCGGCAGCGCAGTGCTCAGGAACTTGTGGCAAGAGGAGGAAGAGGTTCTGGTGCATCTCTCTGGGAGGAGCGACCTCCCTTTTATAGGCGCACGAGAAGGAGGCGAGAGGCTGCGCCGGGAGCTGAAGGGATCGAGGGAGACGAAACGAAGAGGCAGCAGCCGAAGGGTGCAGCGTTCGTATTCAATATCCACTACAGCAAAACTTTCCAGCTCCCGAGTGGCCTTTCGTATACCCGTAGTGCGTGGCAAAAATTTAGACATCGGCTCGGCTCATTCCCGCAACCCGCGACGCATCGTGACGAGGCGTGGCGTGGCGAGGCGGGCGGCAGAGGAGGAGCGCGCGTGGATATCCCTCTTTTTCTCATGCTCGTACAAGTGGGGAAAGAGCCTCCCTTATAAGGAGGTCCAACTCCCACTAAACTAGCAATGTGGGACTAAACTTTAGTAGTATCCCTTGCCTTGCACAAATGGGCTAAGTGGGCCTCTAGGATTTATTAGGAATTTCTGAAATAGTTATTGGGCTGCCCACAATATACTAAATTCCAGCAATCCCCCACCAGATCCAAGAGGCACACAGAAATTTGCCTTTGGTTCCAAAACACTGTTTTATACAACGGTACTGCAGTGGAGACTGTTAAGTTGAACTTCCACCTAGAACTCTATGCTACACTAGTAAGCAACTTGAACAGTGGACTGGGCCTTGAACTGCAAGTTTTCTGCGAATCTAATTTCACATAAAGCCTTGACCGATACGTGGCTACCGTGGGTCTTCCCCGCGTGTGGAGCTTATGCGTCATACTCCGTGACCTTTCATGAGTTTACTAGAGAGAACCCTACTCTCATAGGTTGCGACGTTTGACAATCAGACTCATATAGGTGTGTTCTTCAAAAGATGTTCTGCAGGATAACATCTCTGCTTAAATAAGCCACTTAGAACACATTAAGATATACATCAACCTGCCATGCAGATTAGGAGAGTATTGCATCTTCATGGAGTGGTATTGTAAATAGTAAGGATACTCTCCTCTCAGTTGACCAACAGCTTGTCTTCCACATCTAATTCACGGGGTCTCCGATCACAAAGAATAGGTTACCACTGTGAACAACTCATATTGTGGGTCTCATACCCATCTCCCTCGATGCATTATCTATCACATTACGTGATAGACCCTTAGTAAAAGGATCTGCCAGATTTTTAGACGTTTGGATATAATCCAACGCAATAACTCCGGAGTTTTTCATTTTCCTGACAGACTTTAACCTTCTCTGAACGTGTCTTGATGACTTCATGTTATCCTTTGAGTTGCTCACTTTCGTGATCACAGTTTGGTTGTCGCAGTTCATAAGGACACCCGGTACAGGTTTCTCAATAACCGGCAAGTCATTCAAGAGTCGGCGAAGCCAATCTGCTTCAACTGTAGCTGTATCTAATGTTGTGAGTTCTGTTTCCATTGTTGACCTCGTTAAGATGGTCTGCTTGCAAGACTTCCAAGAAACAGCGCCACCTCCATGAGTGAATACATAACCGCTCGTGGCCTTTATCTCATCAGCATCTGAGATCCAGTTCAAGTCACTATACCCTTCAAGCACCTTTGGATGCCCGGTGTGGTGAATTCCATAATTTGCAGTGCCTTTCAAATAACGCAAAACTCCCTCTAGAGCTTTCCAATGCACATCTCCTGGTTTTGAGACAAACCGGCTCAGTTTGCTAACAGCAAAAGAGATGTCAGGTCTTGTAGCACTTGCTAAGTACATAAGCGAGCCAATAATCTGAGAATATTTCAATTGATCTCTAGCAATTCTTCGATTCTTTCGAAGTAACACACTCGCATCATATGGTGTTGGAGAGGGCTTGCAGTCACTATAGCCAAAGCGACTCAAGATCTTTTTCACATAGTGAGATTGAAGCAATGTAATCCCACCATCATCCTCTCTCAACAACTTGATGTTCAGAATAACATCAGCCACTCCTAAATCCTTCATCTCAAACGAGATAGGAAATCCTTGACCTCCTTAATAACATTCAGATTTGTTCCGAAAATCAGTATGTCATCAACATACAAGCACAGGATAACTCCCTCGCCCCCACCATGGCGATAGTACACACATTTGTCAGCTTCGTTCACAACAAAGCCTGCAGCTGTTAAAGTTCTTTCAAACTTCTCATGCCACTGTTTGGGTGCTTGCTTAAGTCCGTACAAAGACTTCAGCAACTTGCACACTTTCCCTTCCTGACCATCTAGTACAAACCCATCTGGTTGTTCCATATAAATATCCTCGTCCAACTCTCCATTTAGGAAAGCAGACTTAACATTCATTTGATGAACGAGAAGACCATGCGAGGCAGCTAGTGAAAGTAGAACTCGAATAGTAGTCAGTCGAGCCACTGGTGAGTAAGTATCAAAGAAGTCTTCACCTTCCTTTTGGGTATAACCCTTAGCCACGAGCCGAGCCTTGTATTTTTCGATAGTACCATCAGGCCTAAGCTTCTTCTTGAATACCCATTTGCATCCTATAGGTTTGCACCCATAAGGATGATCAGTTATCTCCCAGGTTTCATTTGTCAAGATGGAATCCATCTCGCTACGAACCGCTTCCTTCCAGTAGTCAACATCTTCAGATGCATAGGCCTCTGAAATAGAACTGGGAGTGTCATCTATGAGATACACAAGAAAATCATCACCAAAGGACTTTGCAGTCCTCTGTCTCTTGCTCCTAGTAGGAACTCCATTGTTCTCCTCCAGAGGACTTTCAAAGTGTTCCATCGAAATGGCAGGTTCGGTTATTGTAACTGGTTCCTGATTCGATGAACTAGGCATCTCCTGATTAGATGAGGTATCCATATCCTTCATGGGAAAGATATCTTCAAAGAAAGTCGCATCATTCGACTCCATGATCGTACCAACATGCATGTCAGGTACCTCAGATTTTACAACAAAGAATCTATAGCCAATGCTATGAAAAGCATATCCCAGGAAAACACAATCCACAGTCTTTGGTCCAAGCTTCCGCTTCTTTGGAATTGGAACATTGATTTTCGCCAAACAACCCCATGTTCGTAGATAAGAGAGTTTTAACCTTTTCTCCTCCCATTCCTCGAATGGAGTTATCTCTTTGTTCTTTGTGGGAACTCGGTTTAGGACATGACATGCAGTCAATATCGCCTCCCCCCACCATGCCTTGGAGAGACCCGAAGTGTCTAACATGGCGTTAACCAAATCTGTTAGAGTACGGTTCTTTCTTTCTGCCACCCCATTTGACTGAGGTGAATAGGGAGGTGTCCTCTCATGGATTATACCATGTTCCGCACAAAAAGCATCAAATTCATTGGAAAAATACTCTCCACCACGGTCGGACCTAAGCCTCTTGATTTTTCGATCAAGTTGGTTTTCCACCTCAGCTTTATAAATCTTGAAAAAGTTCAAAGCCTCATCCTTAGATTTCAGAAGATACACACGGCAGTATCTAGTGGAGTCATCAATTAACGTCATGAAATATTTCTTTCCACCTTTTGTCAAAACACCATTCATTTCACATAGATCTGAATGTATAAGCTCTAGTGGTGCAAGATTTCTCGTTTCCGCAGTCGTGTGAGACTTACGAGGTTGCTTAGCTTGCACACACACTTGACATTTAGATCCCTTGACAATGGTGAAACTAGGGATTAAGTTCAACTTCGCTAGTCGCGACATGCAACCAAAGTTAACATGACAAAGACGTGAATGCCACACATTTGATTCACTATTGTTGCAAATATGATTAACAACTTTATTGCAAACGTCTGATAAGGATAAACGAAACATACCTCCTGACTCATAGCCTTTACCAACAAAGGTTCCATACTTGGATATTACAAATTTGTTCGACTCAAAGACAAGCTTGTAGCCATCTCTACACAGAAGAGATCCGCTAACAAGATTTTTATTGACGGAGGGGACATAATGCAAGTTCTTCAGACGCATGATCTTCCCCGAAGTAAACTTCAGATCGACCGTGCAAACACCACGAACAGAAGCACTTGAACCGTCGCCCATCAACACGGTTGAAGTCCCTGCGGTCTGATAAGACGAAAACATGGAAATATCACCGCATACATGCACATTAGCACCCGTGTCAATCAACCAGTCAGGAGAATGACATACTGAAAGAATAGTGGGAAATATACCATACCCAGCATCCTTCATGTCAGTGTCTCCAATGACAACATTAGCGGTCTTGCCGCCTTTCCCAGGATGACGCTTGTCATAGCGATTAGGGCAACTAGGAGCCCAATGATCAGGATCCCCACACACATGACAAGAACCTTTCTTCTTGCCATTCTTCTTCTTGAAGTTCGTGTGTTGCACAGCCTTGTTCTTCCCATCAAACTTTGCTTTACCATCAAACTTGCCCTTGTTCTTGAACTTGTGGGACTGGAAGTTCTGCTTCTGTACCACATTGGCACTAGATCCTCCCTCAATACCTCGAGCACGTGTGTCCTTTGCTCTCGCCTTTTCTTCCACATCAAGAGTGCCAATGAGATCCGGAACGGAAAACTCCTGCCTCTTATGCTTCAGTAAGGTAGCAAAGTTCCTCCACGAAGGAGGAAGCTTAGTGATGATACCTCCGGCAACAAACTTGTCTGGTAGCATACAACTGAAGTGCTCAAGTTCTCTAGCAAATGACTGTATCTCATGAGCTTGCTCAACCACGGAGCGCTCTTCAGTCATCCTGTAATCATAGAATTGCTCCATGATGTACAGCTCAGTGCCAGCATCCGAGACCCCAAACTTGGCCTCGAGTGCATCCCACATATCTTTTCCATTATCAATTGACGCATAAGCATCAACTATGTTTTCACCAAGAACACTCAAGAGAGCAGCCTTAAACAGAGTATCCATTTTCTGAAAGGCTTGTGCCTGTTGAGCATCAAGCTCCCCTTCGGGTTTGCCAAGAGTGGCGTCATAGCAACTCATGGTTTGAAACCATAAGACTGCTCTCACGCGCCACCTCTTATAGTGGATACCCTCAAATATAGGATGTCTCATGGAAGCAGCAAAACCACTTGGTGTAAATTGCCTATAATAAGGTTTTTGGATTGTTGGAAATATGAGCAATATACCAAATGATTTTATTAACAGAAATACTAGATAAAGCATGACTAGTATAGTAGAGATAAAACAAGTCATACGTTCTGACAGAGAGAAGGTAAATAGCTTCTGCATATATGAACCGTAGGCTAACATATCTATAGCAGACAGTAGAACTAGTAGGCTAACATATCTATAGCAGACAATAGAACCAGTTGCATATATGAAGAAGAATCTAACATGTGTAGGGCAAGTAGTAGTACGAGAAACTGTGGCATGACATCTAACAGAAAGAAGAACACATACGGGACAGCAGCAGCAGTAGCACTGGACTTGGGGTCGGTGTCCTCGCCAGCCATGTCGTCGAGGAGGTAGTCGACATCGGGGAAGTAGTCGTCGGAGTCCGGAGCGTCCGTGATGAAGGAGTCAGTCAGTAGTCGCGCAGAGCGCTCCCCAAAAACCTTATCACCGGGATGGGGAAGATTGTAGACATCGGCTCGGCTCATTCCCGCAACCCGTGGCGCGTCGTGCCGAGGCGGGCGGCGGAGGAGGAGCGCGCGTGGATATCCCTCTTGTTCTCATGCTCGTACAAGTGGGGAAAGAGCCTCCCTTATAAGGAGGTCCAACTCCCACTAAACTAGCAATGTGGGACTAAACTTTAGTAGTATCCCTTGCCTTGCATAAATGGGCTAAGTGGGCCTCTAAGATTTATTAGGAATTTTTGAAATAGTTATTGGGTTGCCCATAATATACTAAATTTCAGCAACCTCCCAATCCAGATATAGAGCGATGGAGAGGAGCTAGATGAGGCCGGCCAGGCAGACGGAGTTGCGGGGTTCGGCGACGAAGAAGCGCAAGCCCGACGAGACGGAGGTGGCAGAGGATGCTAGATCCAAGGAGGGGCCGCGGATGAGGATGAGGAGGAGGAAGAAGAAGATGTGTCCGATTTGCTACCGTTCGCTCGTCGTGAGCAGGGGATTCAGATTCGAAAGTTGGATTCGTCGCTTGTTTCTCTCATGCAAGCCCGACTGGAGGATGGCGATGGGGGCGGCCGCCCCGTCCAGGACGCCGATGAAGAAGAAGGCGATGTCCGCGTCGAAGATGACGATAAGGAAGAAGGCGACGAGCCCGAGCCCCAAACCTAGCGAGGCGAAGGCGACGAGCCCGAACCCCAAACCAAGCGAGGTGAAGGCGACGAGCCCGAGTCCCAAACCTAGCGAGACGAAGGTGACGTTGGCGGACGCCGGATCGGATGAGAAGGGCAGCGAGTCCATGGGCATGGCGTGGGGCGGAGAGAGAATGAGGAAGCTGGTGGCCGACGCCGAATGGAAAAAGAAGGGCAACAGTCTCAGTGCGTGGGGCGGAGAGTCGATGAGGAAGATGACCGGCGGAGAGAGAACGACGGAGACGAAGACATGGAGGTTTAGCTCGAGATACCTCGTGTTCATGAGGAACAATCTCCCTCCCCCGCCCGTCGAGGACTCCTCTGGCAGCAATCCCTTCCTCCGCATGACAGGAAATAGACGCCGTTCGATACAAGGCTAGGCTCGAGTTTTGCGACTACGTCTTCAGCCAGTACGACGTCGCGAAAGGCTACTCGGAGTTCCAGGTGGAGTTCGCCGACGACGACGGGGAACTAATGGCGCCGGCCAAGTTTCGTTTAGACAAGGAAGACAACATTGTCTAGGATGGTTGCCTTGCCGTGGTAATGAGGTAAGGCCAGTTTGATAACAGCAATTACAAGTGAACTTGTGTGTGTGAGAGAGATCTAGCTTCATTAAGTTGTACTAGTATCTTGCTACTGATGTTATCGGATCATTTTTGCCTATTAAACCCATGGAAAATGTAATGCTGTTTTCCTTTTAAAAAACAGCTTGACACAATGAGTGTCAATTAGGAATTACCGCAATTTAGCTCTCAGGCTACGTGAAGCTCGAAAAAAACACAAATTACATCCAAAAAATCCAGCAAAATTTGCATATATGGATATAGATGTTCTCTACATATCTATAAAATTTCATTAAATAATATGATAAAATTGTCCCCAGAAAAAAATACGATAGTTTTTTTTTTTGAAGGCAAAGCAATAGCTTTATTACTTAACTGCTCTTGGGCATATCACCCAAGACACAAACGCCCACATGGGTAGGTACATCAGACTCCCACTCTAAGAAGTGGTTGGGGTCACATCCATAACCAATATTGGCAAGTTCATGAGCGACAGAGTTGACGCTACGTCTACAAACAAAAATAGCAAACTTGGAAAACCAAAACTTTAAGTGGTATTTGATGTCTTTTATGACAGCCGCATAAGCCGAAGAGTCGGCCTTTTGCATGTCCAGCGCATCTGCCACTAACTGGGAGCCCGTCTCCAGCTCGACTCGAACGATACCAAAATCAGCCGCGATGTGCACTGCATGCGCCATAGCAAAGATTTCCGCCGCAAATGCGTCCCTGACATGCTCCTGTCTTCCAGCTCGAGCGTAGGCCAGGCTACCTTCCTTCATTCGAACGGCCACACCCCAGCCGAAATCCACATTGATTTTAAACTCTTCATGCAGCGGCGGCCTCCATCTGTCAGGAGCTGGTTTGTCCGGCTGCTTCCCGAAGAAATACGATAGTTTGTAAGCGAGAAATGCATATGTACCCCACACAAGCGGGTACAGGTCATATCTGAACCATCCATTGGGATTGTGTTAAGGATTTTATGCATATTCAAGAAAGAATAAAGGCAGTGACACGACACACAAAGGACAAGTCATGAAAATTTCGCTCTTATTCATAACTCCTTCCGAAAACCAGAAATATACAACTCATGAAACTTTGCATCATTTCTAGTAAATATCATCATGATGTTGAGATATCTCCGCAATTTACAGTTTAGCACCATAATTTCATGAACCATCTAATATATCACATACGGTGCACAGCCTAATTAGAATCAATTAATCATCCGTTCACTAATTATAATCGAATATATTTACTCATGATTTAAAGTGCATATACGATATCACATACGGTGCACAGTCTAATTAGAATCAATTAACCATCCATTCACTAATTACAACAGAATATATTTGCTCAAGATTTAAAGTTACACAGCTTAACGGCTTGGCCCTGAGGGAACAAATCAACCGGGGACACACACACACACAAGAGCTTTCAATAAGGCAAATACTGGTCCGAATTGTGAGAAGAAAGTTGATGATGAAGAAATATGGCGTATCTATAACAGAGTAAAACTCGGTCAGATTCGCCATATCCGCCTTTCCACCATAATAACCACCAGTATGGAGATCAGAGAGGCAAAAAATAATTCTAGCAAATTCACCATAGCTCCCTCTGTCTCCCTAATCTTTGAAGGGAGCCCTAAAGAGGGGTGCAACCTTCATATTTGGTGCTTGTGGGGGCTGTTTTGGAGTGCACTCCAACCCCAACCTTTGTTTAATGCATTGGATGCTGTATGAAATTGTTTAATATCTAAAGTATAATAATTTTTTATTTTATTTAAAACGGAGGCAAAATTTTTGCCTCATCGATTAATTAAGAAGAAGAGAATTGCCCAGTTAATTAACGGAAAACCGGACGAAAACCAATACAAACGTAGCACGGACTAACTACTCACGTGAAAAGAAACTCACAACCGCACATGCGACTCCTGACAGACTCTTTGATTACACAACATCCACAAACCACGACATTGCTACTACGCCATGTGAACCCCGAGAAGAACACCTCAACAGAAGACATAAGACACCTTCCAAGCCACAACGACAACCCAATCCAAAAGGACGGGCCAAGAGACTGAAGATCATCCATCAAGCAACCAGAGACACCTTGCCTATGGCGCTACTCTTCCCTTTGCCCACCTTCTTTTATTTCCTTTTATTGGTGTCCCAATTAGGAGGCAAGCAATGGACCTACCCAAACCAGGTCTAGCAACCTCCACACTAGCGAGCAAGTCACAAAGTTCTTTCGCGAAGTTTAATAATGAGTAATAAGAATGCAACTTTGGTATTTGTTAACACTGGAGTAAACTAGTTTAGTGCACTGCCTTTGCTTAATGTCTGTAAATTGTCAATGCGTAGATGTTGTATGAAATTTCTGAAGCTTCAAACCTCTACACGAAATAAAACCTGAACTCAAGTAAACGTTCTTTAGGCTTTTCCCCTCTTACAGTAAATATCATGGTTCAATCTGGTGAAACTTTATGTGCATTATTCATTGTCCCTTCCATTTCATTGCAATGTTGGTCGCAGTGGAATCCTTATTAACAACCCACAGATCATTTATAACTGAAACCAAAGTACCATGGAGAGTGAACTGAAGCCTGATCAGTTTGCATGTGACAGTTAGTTACACTGGTAGTCTGGTACCAGAGTAAGTACATGGTACAAGTCCTGAAGCCTTTTCACCTTTTAAACAGAATTCAGGACACAGCACAATGGGCATGCAGCTGCAACAGAAAATACATGCTGCTGCTTCCCAGGTGGGCTGGCTATAAATAAACTTGACTAGAGCCATAGAGCAAGCAGCAACTCCATAGCTCCAGTGCAGGGTAGCATCTGAATAGATAGTTCTGTTTCAGCCAGTTCTTTTCTGGAGAGGTGCTTGTCAGGCACTGAAAGTGAGAGTTGGAGGAAAACAAACAGATGGCCAACTAATCGTGGTCGCCGATCAGCTTGTTTTCCTCCAATATCTCACCTTCGGTTGACTGATTGATTGCATGTCTGCAGCCTAGAGACAAGGAACAGATTGGGTTACAAACAGCTACGAACATGCATGCACCGCTCAAAGCGAGGATTAGAGGGAACTGAACCATCCATTGGAAACATGGAGTGATGGTTCAGTTTCTTCTAATATCTCACCTTGACTGGTCCATCAGGGAAATATGCGAGAGACGCACTGCGGCCACCAAAGGTGAGAACTGGAACTGAGGCAGATTAGATATAGACTGGAGTAAGTTTCTCAAAAAACAAAAACAGAATTCTTTTGTCACAAAGCATCAAGAAATCACACCTCTAAAAGTGCATTTCACAAGGCCAAGCTTATGTGACAGAATATTTCTCCAGACCACACTTTTGTCACTCGCAACATGGTTTGTAAATATAAATTCTTAAAAGTGGTTTTTTTATAGTTTGGAAAAAGAAGGCATGATTTTGAGGAATTTAATCAATAAAATGCCTTATGATCTAGTTTGTTTTCGTCCAACATCTTACCTTGGCCGAATTGATTGATCCTGGGTAGGTGACTAGTAACTGTTGGTGAGGCAATGGCTAAAGCGCCAGCCTCTAGTGATCCCTTGCCTCCAACTGATGCAGCCTTGTCAAAGCGTAAAACTTCGACCCTATACTCCATGTAGGTCAATCCAATTGGCAGTAGTGGATATAGCAAAAAGGCAGAAAAGACTAGACAGCATTGTTCAATTCAGGTTCTTTAGAATTTGCATGATGCTCTAGGGAGTCAAATGACGTTTGTATAATATTCAATGTTTCACTGTTTCATTCTATTAGCGGTCAGTATAATTAGATCAAAGGCACTCTGGTCCAGTGAATACTAACTGTTGGACCTCAAGCTGCAATTGCTTGATTTGAATCTCAACTATAGCCAACCCGTGGAAGTGAACAAACTTGTACAATCACCAAAAATTGGCCATGGAGAATTTCAAAGGACAGAAGCAGGGCTACTGGTTTTTGTTGCGACTAGTGATAGAACATAATCATCACTGATAAGAATGGACAAGTTGGTGGTGTTGGATGACATGCCAACTTTGTGAACACCTGGTGGCAGATTGAGTCCTCTGGATGTCAGATCGATCTAAGGATATTCTACCCTGGAAATGTCCTACTTATCATCTGGCACATCGTCAGAGCTACTGATCTCAGACCACTCATCAGAAGAACAGTCAATTGATGTTTCTTCTTTTTCACCATGTTCATTCTCTCCTGCTACATTCTCACTTGATGCTTCTTCCTGTTCATTCTCTCCTGCTGCACTCTCTAATTGAAGAACTGAAGGGAATGCCTTGTGCATATTATCCTGTATGCTTTCATCATGGTCTTTCCCCCTCCAAACAATAATTTGCTCCTTGTCAAAAGACACAAGAATACAAGGAACAAGGTCCTACACCAAAAAAGGAGGAGAGAGAAATGCATCCTGTTACAGGTCATCTTCAGATCAAATAAACATTTTTACTATTTATTTTGGTGTATATAAGGCTATATGAGAAACTCACCCTGAGCTTGACTCCAATCTTCCGATAATCACTCTTTGGCAATCCTTTACAATCTATACGAACCAATTCATCGGCCAGAAAACCATCTCGAACCATCGACACGAGGCTAGCATAATACCCATTCTTTGCTGTGAAATGGGCATGGTTGGTTAGTTAGGCATATTTTTAACACATACATCATACATGTATATGATACTATGTCTAAACAAAAAGGGGAGATACTATGTCTAAACAAAAAGGGGAGACAAGGATTACCAAGCTTTGTCAAGACAGGAGCATGTAGGCCCTTCTTCCTCATTTCCTTTGTCTCCTGAACTGTCAGACCTTCTATTGTTGTTTTAATTAGCCTTGGGTAGATCGGTTCAGCTGGCTTCCATAACATCAACGGAATAACAGGTCTTTTCTTTGGATGATAATGCCTCCCTCTGTATAGTATTAACTGGCCACCATGCCTGTGGATGATAAGGCCACCAGTTTTATCCTGGACAAAAGGTAGCATTATCTCACGCTTCTACAGGAGAGTAATATCAGAACCAGCGATATAAAATACGAGCTCCGAAGAAGTTCATCCATATAGTACTTGATAAACTCCATTGGAAGTAAAGTGGTAGTGTTCATGTTCTTGGAGATAGGAGAGACGAAGCTACCTCGAGCTCACGGCACACGTTTTGCATATCAACGGTCGGCACACCAAGGCATTTCACCCTGACCGCTTCGCCATGCTTCCAGTGGTTGTGAATGTCATTTAGCATGTTATGAGTGAGCCCATCTCTCCCTAGAGAAACATCAGCAAGCAGACTAATTGATCAATGCCATCATGTGTACCACAGCTCCAAGTGCACAACAAATTCATCACTAGGATTGTTTTAACAACCCGAGACCAAATTTACCGAGATTGATCTGCCGCTTGGTGCGGTTCTTCTGGCATTTGTCGACCAAGAAGGAGCGCTCCGCGGGTGTGAGCGGCTCGCCAAGCACGCGCTCTCGCTCACGCCGCCGGGCCTCCTCCAGGTCCTTCTCGGCGGCGGGGGCGGGGTCCTCGGCGTCGACGCTCCGGAGCGTGGTGTCGACGGCGGGCGCGCAGAGGCCGGTCCAGGGGCGGTCGAGGCGACCGGGGCCGAAAGGGGAGTACTTGGGCTCGCGGAGCCCGATGGGCTTGGCGTCCGGGGAGCTCTCCGTGTAGCTGAAGCGGAAATCGAAGGGGAGGTCGGAGTGGGAGGCCGGGCGGTCTCCGCGGTCCAGCGAAGAGGGCGGCCGGTAGGGGGGCTTCTTGGTCCGGCGCTTCTGGTCGGCGCCGGCGCCGGCGCCTGTGCCGTGGGAGATCTCTTTTGCGGTGGGGGTCAGGGAGGCCGGCGGCACGAAGCCGTAGCGGTCTAGGAGGCGGGAGAGGTGGCGGCGGGGAGGGTGGCACGGCCGCGGCAGGTGGGCGCGGCGGAGGAGGCTAGGGAGGAGCATGGAGCGGCGGAGCAGAGTGGCCAATGGCGACCGTGGGTCGAAGGGGGCAAAACCCTCGTGTTCGTGGGTTTTTTGGGAAGAAAAACTAGTTTTCCATTCGGAAATTTACAAGGAAAAACGAAATATTTTCAAACGTTTCAAAAAGTTATGAAAAAAATTTGAATGTTGATAGGGAATATGACTATAACCCCTAAAAATTTCAAGTCCAAAATCGAATTGCACATTGAGAAAAAAAAAGACAAATCCAGGTGTGAATAGTGTCAGTGTTGCTTTGGTCTTTTTTTTACACTATTTATGATAGATTTCACATTTTTGTTTCTCATTGTGTGTTTTGAGTTTGGACCTGAAATTTTTAGAGATGGTATGCACATTCCTTATGAACATTCATATTTGTTTCTAGAATTTTTTGAAATATTTAAAAATGTTTTTATGACATTGGAGCACTGGTAGTACCTTAAGGCTGGGAGCACCCGATATTTTCCCCAAGGATGTGATCGATCTCTTTGGAAAATGGATTTCAAGTTGATTTTTTATTTACACCCCTATGAGCACCGTGTTCAAAAAAGTTGATTTTTTATTTGAACCCTCGTGTTTGTGAGTCTTTTGTTTGTTTTTTCTATAAAAATCTAATATATGTTAGTGTAATTCTAGCAAAAATAAACACAATCGTTTAATTTAATTTAAAATTACCTACATGTATTGTATAAGAAAGTGAAATACCGTAATACAAAATGAAAATAACATGAAGGAATTTCATAGGTTGAAGGATTTGAATCCTAATGAATTTGTACACTAGAGCCTTTTGAAAAATCTGGTGCACCTTCGGCTTCTCTCTCCACTTTCTCTACTCAATCCTCTAGAAATCGAGAAGATTACGCATTTTATCCTCAAACTCTCTAGCGGGTAAAGGTTTGTTACCCAAACTCGAGAAACACTATAATACGACCCCTATACATGGAAAATACATAACATCTATGGTCCATTATACGACGATCCCCTCGATGGTCGGTCGCTTTAGCCAGGGTCTTTTTGTGGTCCTGCCATTTCGCTAATTTACCCGTAGCCCCACGCCAACCCACCCCTGCACGTGTCTGTTCCCCCTCGCCCCCCTCCCAATCCCCTTCTCCAAATGCCCAAATCCATGGATGGCGAGAGTGCCGAGGACGGACACGATATCGTATCGTCTCGTTAATGATGATTCATCATGCGATCTCCAATACATTCTTGTTTGGTTTAATGGAGCCATTTTGTCAAATTACCATGCCATTCATAATTAAATAGAATTACCAACTAAAGCTGAGAGAACCGCTGCAAAACTGGAGGCATTTGAGAGAACCGCTGCAAACCATGTCGTGGGTCATGTGTATTACTTGGCCAAGATTCCAAATACCAATACCTAATTTACTCATCTTTGAAATTTATAAATTAAAACTTAATATCTCTCACCCTCAAGCCGAAGCCTTGCCAAATGGATTTGTGATGGTCGTGGTTCTTTCACTAAAAGCAATTAATTTCCATGGAACTGGAGACACCTTCTGTAGTGAGGTTATACAAAAATAAGAAATATTGAACACCAACATTGTGATTTGATTTTCCTTTTGTTGGATCGCCCATTGGTGTCCTCATGTTAAAAGAATAAGGACTCCACTATTTATTCTTGATTAGATGCGCCATTGTTCTCATGTTAGAAAATAAGTACTCCCTCCGTCCGGAAATACTTGTCGGGGAGATGGATGTATCTAGATATATTTTTGTTCTAGATGCATCAATTTTCATCAATTTCTATGACAAGTATTTCCGGACGGAGGGAGTACTTTGTTATTTGATCTTTACCGTCAATGATCTCTTGATTACAGGAATCCAAGGAGTTGTTATTGGCACCTTACAGAGGGAGGGATGATTTCTTGTCATGAATGATCAAGCTTTGAATTAACCATTTCTAGTCGTGTGGTGCTTTCATTATTTATTTATTTTACTAGAAAGCTTCTTTGTTCTTTGCAGGTACCGGATCATGAAGATTGTTTAAAATTCCCCGCAAAAAGAATGAAGATTGTTTAAAATTAATCTGCTTCTATTTCTTAACTCTGACATTTAATGTTTTATTTTGCATGCTTCTTCGGAAGTTCCAAACTGTTAAAACTTTGAAAGGAGATAAAATGTTATGTGTACCAACTAATCCATCATATGTTGTTTCTTCTTCATACTTTGAAAAAAAGAAAGTGTCGCTAGGAATGTCTGTCTTTTAATATCTGCAGTGACACATGGAATGCCATCTTCAGTGGTTCTATAAATAAGGGATACAGAATGGTTGGACTTTTAAATTTCAAATGTGAAGATATCTTATTTTGCGTAATGGTTGGACATCATAATTTTAGATAATTAAATTTCACTTTATGATGTCCGTAGTTCTATGATTCATAACCAAAAAATAATCTCCTTTTGCTCCTTCTATTATGTATAAAATTTTCGACTCCCGTGGCAACGCACGGACATATACATAGTTCTTTTTCACGAATACGCAAAGCTTGCGTATCTTTTAATTGATAGAAATGAGAGTTACAGCATGGGATTACAAGCGCTTATGGGGCCATGCACACAAAAGAGGCATGATAGCGAGTGTTGGAGCATAAAGCTAGGGGGTGCTCATCCCCAAACAAGATCACTAAGCTATGTCTCTGGGATGATGTCTTTTATCCTGGTTGCGCAGTCCTTTGACCAAAAGCGTGCCTCGTCTTTAAAGATGTTGAAGAGACTGAAAATCGAAGGTCAATCGCCGTCGAAGATGCAGGCGTTCCGGTGCTTCCAAAGCCACCAAGCGGTGAGGACGACGAGGGAAGCCAGTCCGTTACGAGTAGGAGCGGGTGCTTGGAAGCGGGATGTGCCCACCACGTCTAGAAAGCCGTGTCGCTATGTGGTGTGTGATCGAGCCCAACCGAGCATGTCGTGCCAAATCTGCCGAGAGAAAAAGTAGCCTGCCAAGAGATGTTGTATGGCTTTTCCTCTTCTTGGTCGCAGAAGGCACAAATGGACTCGTGGGGTAGGCCGTGACGGGCAAGACGATTGGCCGTCCAGCAGCGGTCCTGCATCACAAGCAACAGATGCGAAGCGGTGCCCACGGTCTTCAGGTCAACTTCCAGCGGGGGTCTTAGCAAGCACCAAGAAAGAGTGCCTCGTAGCAAGAACTAGCCGAGTAGGATGTCGAGGAGGTCCAGCGCCAATGCAGGGTATCCGGAGCATCCGAAAGCTCCATGTGGCGCACACGGCGCCAGAGGTCTATGTATTGCACCATAGCGGTAGGGCCTAGCGCGCCCTGAATATCTTGCAGCCACGACCAAAGGTGGATGCCGTCCTGCACGGTATCATTCTTGCGCCGGCGACGAGGGACAAGTGCGAAGACAAGAGGGGCTAGCTCGGCCATTGACTTCCCCTCGATCCAATGGTCGGTCCAGAATTTGCGTAGTAAAATTAAAATGAAGTGTAAGAAACAGTTTTGGTCCACCCCTACCAACAGGGCACCTCTCTTCTCCAGCTTCACTGAACACGGACGAGTCCCACATGTCACTCCAACCTTCGCCCCGCCCTGCTCCACAACCCGTCCACGTTCATCCAAACCAAACGCCGAGCCCGAACCATGAAGCATCATCCTCATCACGTCTCTCACCTCAGTCGCAGAACAGCCAGCCACGCGAACACCACAGCCCAAACCTCGCGAACCAAACCCTGCACCGCAGATGGCGCCCGTGGCGGGCAGCAGCTTCTTCCGGGAAGCGCGGCTGCCGGAGCAGCGGGCCGTCGAGGGCGTCGCCTTCCCCGCGGTGCTCGTCCCGAGCGGCGGGCCCCCGGGGCCGGGAGAGGCGAGCCTCGACGAGTTCTTGGCGGCCGTGCGGTCGGAGCGGGCGTCCCGCGTGGAGCCGCTGCTGCGGGAGGCAGGGGCGGTGCTGCTGCGCGGGTTCCTCGCGCGGACGGCGGCGGACTTCGACGCCGCCGTGGAGGCGTTCGGGTACGAGGAGCTTCCCTATGTCGGCGGCGCGGCGCCCCGGACCAACGTGGTGGGCCGGGTGTTCACCGCCAACGAGTCGCCGCCCGACCAGAAGATCCCCTTCCACCATGAGATGGCGCAGGTCAGCCGCAGCCGGCCTCCTGCGTTAGCCCAACTCCATATAAACACCATAGCAAATTGATAATTTCGAAACTACTATAATGGTTAAGCTTGATATGATATTGCACTGGCTCTGAACTGATGGCAAACCACTCGACATATCTTGTCTGTGTTGAATTGCATTTGATGAATATTCAGAACTAATTATGGAGTACCTACATAAAGAAACCCCGAATAACAAGATGCTGGCACTACAGTTTTGTTTTGTTGTCATGTTCAGGATCAAATGTCAGTGTTACCATACGAGCTTGGATTGTGTAAAAAAGATCTCATCTGGAATCTTGATTCTCATCATTCCTTAGGTTCCAACTTTTCCGGCGAAACTCTTCTTCTTCTGTGAGGTGGAGCCAAAAAGTGGTGGAGAGACACCACTAGTGCTGAGCCACTATGTGTACAAGAGGATGAAGGAAAACTTCCCTGAATTTGTGGAGAAATTGGAGAAGCATGGCCTGATATACACAAGGGTATTGGGAGAGGGTGACGACCCATCTTCTCCAATCGGCCGTGGATGGCAATCCACATTTCTCACTAAAGATAGATCCGTCGCCGAGGAAAGGTATGGTTTCTAGTTCCTTTGAAACAGAGCTCATATATTACTGGCTCTGTTATCAGTTCTGAACATTTATATTTGCATTCAGAAATCTTGTGTAACATCATTGTATTTCACTAGAGCTCATAACAAGGTGTATCTAGAGCTCAACATTGAACTGTCATTGTCTTGGTTGCAAGATCAGGATGAGTCAATGTTGATAGTTGATTACAAGTGTATTACAAGGTGTATCTAGAGTTCAAGATTTTAATCATGTATGTTTGTCTTATTAACATCTGTAGAGCAGTGCAAGCTTTTAAAAACAATCCGGTACTCGAATGGCCTTTAATTATTTAACCCATTTTAGTGTATTCTAAAGACTAAAGGCATTTTGTCATGATACTTAATATTGTTTTTTTATCTTTCATCTTGTCATGACTAAAGCACATGTCACTTTTCAGTCAAAAAAATGCTAAAAGCTTTTGAATAACATTTGAAGTAGGGTTTCATTGATACATTCCATTCACAATGCTGATAACTGAACTTTCACCCTGTTGTCATTCACAGGGCTGTGAAGCTTGGGATGAAGCTGGAATGGACCGACGACGGGGTTAAAACAGTGATGGGTCCAATACCAGCAGTCAAATGGGACGAGAGCCGAGGGAGGAAGATATGGTTCAACAGCATGGTCGCCGCCTACACGGGGTGGAAGGATGCCCGTAACGATCCAGTTAAGGCCGTCACCTTTGGCGATGGCTCGCCCTTGCCCGCCGATGTCATAGAGGAATGTGGCAAGATCCTGGAAGAGGAATGCATCGCGGTCCCGTGGCAGCAAGGTGACATCCTTCTCATCGACAACTGGGCGGTGCTGCACTCGCGACGGTCTTTTGAGCCCCCACGGCGCGTACTTGCTTCTCTCTGTAAATAGCATGTAAATGTTTGATTCCCGCAAAAACAAAAGCATGTAAATGTTCGACATTAGAGACGATGCTTTGCTTGGGATCGATCCGCACTTCCGCAGGGTGTATGTACCATGTATGTGATCGGATTTGCACATACGAAACTGGAATAATTTTGTGCAGCAGGACAGGAAGAATCATTCTTGTTTGCAACCTGTAACATATGAAGTCCTGAACCTTGCAATCAACAAATCTGCAGTTTTACATGCATCACTTCAACAGCAACATGTGGCACTTCGTATAGATGAAAATTTTACAACAATGTATTAAGTACCCACACGTTCAGGCTCTCTCCAGCAGCTTTTTTGTAGGGTTTTTTTTTTTAGATTAGACCACATTGAATCAGGTCAGAGACTTCAGAGGGGGCGAATCACACCATCGCCCTTTGATCCATGTTAATTGTCGCTGATTTAGTTCAAAGTTGTACTAAAGCAGCAACAGTTAATATGAATCGGAGGGTGTACATATATTCTGCGGCGGTGAATCACACAGTGGCAATGGCGGAGCTATCTGCAGGCTAAAACTGTAGGTCTTGCATGCGTTTTAATCAAGAAACTAACAGAGCTCCATTTCCTGGTTTGTTGTTGCATGTACAAATCAGCAATGCATAGACTCATATATTTGGTTTCTTCTTGCATGTGCAACAGGTTACTCAATTTTTTCGAAAAGGAGGATGCATTTGGACTTCTCTTGAATGCACAAGAGTAATCTCACAACTCATGCATTTTGCCTATTTATTCTCAAATAGTTTGGATTGCTTACCACATCTGCATGCATGCACGCCAAAGCTAAACATTTGTTGTTGTTTCAGAAAAAAATGACAGGATACTCGTATTGTTGTCCTGCTGACACCACATATTTGTGTCTTATTCACCCAGAGCTGACGGTGTTAATTTCAATGAGGAAAATCGACTCAACCATTTTTCTTTGCTGAGTAGGGAATTGAAAACACATGGTTGCATTCTGTTAGCAACCATCAAACAACATATACAAACAAATTTGAAAGCTTTATCTGGACCAATATGGAGGTTATAATCTCTATATCTATAAATAAATGTTTCTAAAACATCCATCATTGGTCCATGGATAATAAGTCAATAACTATTTCCAAACAAGTAGTACAGGAAACCAAAAACTCATGTGTGTGTGTGTGTTTCGAAACAGAGGCAAGAGATTTACCTCATCCATTAATTAAGCAGAAGAGAGTTGCCCGGTTATAAACGGAAAACCTGGCGAAAACCGTCACAAACCGCTGAGCGGCACTCACTAATACACCACACACCTCACATAGAGGGTCTCGTCAACATCACACACCGGTGTCATCGTCATCACTTCTCCCCAACAGGCATCACCGCCCTCCCTAATATCCGAGCAAGAGACTCCGACTTCTCCGAAGACAAACGTCGACCCAACCCACATAGTAGAGGCCGTGTGGATAAATAAGAAGGCCCGCGCCAAACTCAGTCACTCCCGCCGAGGACAGCGCAGCTCCGACTCTGAAAGAAAGTTTCGAAGGAGAACTATGCATGGCTGGCGCCGCAAAAGACCACCAAACAGACCACCTGCTGCATGTCACCGTCGCCACAGGGACCCGCCGCCGCAGCTCCGAGTTCATCGCAACAAAACAACCCGAGGTAATCCCACGAACACGCCGGAGAAGAGCCGACTATCGCAACCATTGCCGCGTCTCCGACATCGCACACATCCATCATCGTTGCCACAGAAGCCTCGACGCCAACACCGCCATCTTCCATCGGTCCCGCTTGCTGATGCCTAACTCCAAAGACAAAGCCCTCGAGAGGGGATACGATGCTAGAGCACCGTCATCGTCCGATCACATGGATCTAGGGTTTCCCCCGAAGCTGCGAAGATTGAAGCTGAGGGTACCTCGGCGATGTCAACAAGAAGAAAACGGCGCTCGAAAGCGTCGCCATCGCCGGCTCCGGATACGCCGGAGACAAGCTTTCGCCTGGGTCAACCTCTCGAGCCCCGCACAACATGCATCAGCAAGCCCTCATCAAGCCACCGAGGTCAAAACCGGCCGGATCTAACAACCTTCACGCCAGGCCACTTCACTGGCCACCTCCACCAGCCCTTAGCAGAGCCCACGACCACCAGCAGCCACCTCCCACGGATCAGCTTGACGAAGAAGAGTCAGAAGGGGGTCACCGCAGCCACCCGCACCACGGATCAGCCAACAACTCCAACCGCAAGCCAGATCCGACCCACGGCCGGCAGAATCCAAGCCTCTAAGATACGTCACTTCATCCAAGCAGTTTGTTTGTTTGTTGGTTCATTTATTTTACCATAGATCCCCTATTGATCTAAAGAAGCATACCTTATTTTTTGTGCTCAATCCATTCTGCAAAAGAAGAGCGCTGCCAGGAGAAGAAAATAGTAGGCATTTAGGACAAATGACAAAGAAAGTACATCTAGGGAAAGCGGTAAGGACCCAGAGAACAATATGGAAACACTAAAAATATTATCGGATAATATCTTGGAGGAAATGGACTAAGTAAAGAGATGCTCATCTTGGAGTCATGGCAAGGTTTAGATAAGATGTCAGATTTGCAACAGGTTGAAGACAATATTCATGGATTTCTATTCAAAGCACGACGGCTGATGTTTGGCCTCGAGTAAAAATAGGTTCATGGATGGCATGACCTGATCCAAAGAAAAAAAAGAATTAAAGCCCCAATACCATTTACCATCACCAGGCATCATAGGTAACACAGCAGAAGTAGCATCATTTGCCACATTATTTGCGATACTAAAATAGTGGTGCAAGTAGTTAGTACTACAAACAACTGACACAGTAGCCCCAATAACCTTCCTCCCAACCATGCCAATGGCATTGCCCATATTATCGGTGATAATGCGCGCAAGTAATTAGTACAAACAACCTGCAATATGCTCCTATTTTCAATGCTGTATAATACAATGCAGTATGCCAGGCAAGAAAACATGATACTGGTCCAGATACAATCATTCAGGTGAATAAAGGTTCTAAAGAACAGAGCAGTCCTACTCATATGCTATGTGACTGTTAGGTTATTCCAAATATAAACCCTATTGCCTTTTTTTACCTGGTTTAATATAGTCCCAATCACTAAGGACTCATATTTGTTGGAACATAGGAGTACTTTACATTCAAACTCATGGCACTGTTTCTACTCGGCACAAACCAAAGACTAAAAATGTGTGTGTGGCTCAATCTGAGCACCATGGAAAACATGCAAAAGAACTGGAAAATTATAACCAAATTATTTGTGTGCACAACATCCAGAGAATCAAATATTTTGACGATGCCTACTCAACAGCTTAAAGAGGAAGTAAGATGTAATTAAGTGGTAAACAGATAAATTATTAAAGATCAACAAATAAGTTAACTAAATAATCCATGGATTAACATATTTGGAAAGAATCCAGCTACAATAACCAATTAAATAAGAAATCATGGAAACCTTGTCCTATGATATCTGAGCAGAAATCAACCTATCTCTCATATTATTTCCAAGTTCTAATTGCAGACCCTCAAATTAGGGCTCCTAGATAATGAATGTGGTATGGCGCTGACTAGCAACATGAAGTACCTGTAAACATTGAAGAAGTACCTACAAAATAAAGGTAAGAAGACTGCATTTCAATAGTGAGCGTGTCCAAACACTGGTGAGATCAGTCATGGAAATTAGTGTGTTGCCAACAAATTCTGCTTAAGCTCATGTCAGGAAAAAGGAGCAGGCGTCACAATTGGGACTTGGGAGAATCCACCAAGCAGAATGGTTGAACTGAACGTTGATTCATCTTAGATGATGACAGTTTTTCAGGGGCTACAGGAGCAATTAGTCCAAGGTGCCAAAGATTTTTTTCATTCATTGGCACAACTTCTCAAGCTTTGGACCTTGTCTATGACTAGAAAGGATTGCAAGAAACACAGGTCGATTAATGAGTATTTAACTTGACACAACAATGCCCATTGTCCGTTGTGATCTTGCGACTGGGGGATACACGATTGAATTGCAAGGCAATCTCCAAAATCGCAGACTCATTTGGATATTAAGGATATTGATATCCTAATATAAACTAGTAATATGATGGATGAAATTAACCTACCATGAATCGTATCTTCAGATCTGAGATTCATCTAATTGCAACTGCATACTGGCTAGTGAATATTAACTACTAATCATAACAAAAATGTACTCAGTTGGAAGAGTACAGAAGATTGCTAAGCATAATATCACTTCAGATAATACAAGACATCACCCCCTTTGTCATGGACTTTTCTGATTGTTAATTAAATCCCAATAAATTGACATTCATATTTTGTTGAGCAGCTTTTACATAACTTGAGTTTTGGTTTCATTGTTTTTGTCTTAATGAAAACACAAACTATATATTATCACAATTTATCAAACATAGCAATGTCCACATCCACTTCAAAAGATAACCATGCGTATCAACTAGGGTGCAAACTAAGCCCCAGGCAGCTGAGGCAACGACTACAGAAGTCAGGTGGTGTTTCAGAAACTGTTGGTGGTTCTAGGTATATCCCATTAAAATTATACATAATTTTCACATATCCCATTGAGATCATCAACACTTTTGACATATCAATCAAGGCTATATTGGATGGAATCAAATACACAAGGGTTGAAAATAAGTTTCTGTTGCAGGAGCAATGAAGTAAAGTAGTTTCTTATCTCTCATAAAACAAGGAGCAATACAGATTCGAGGTACAAAATTTTAACAAGTAGAGGACAAAACAATCAGCCTAAGCATGCTGATAAGATCCAGCACACATGAACAATGACAAACAAAACAGCATAACTACCCGAGTCACAAACTCACAATAGCCAAAGCACAGAGCCATGCAGCAGCACGCCTCTATTCAATCCGCACTCTGCCATTACTCATATGCGCAAACTTGGAAACCTCTTCAAAGAATTCATCTGCAGCCTCGTGGCAGTTCTTCATCTGCGAGATCCTAAGGACCATCCTCCGCAGCCTAGGACTGTACCTGACAAGGGACTCAATGGTGATCAGCTTCTGCTCGGCATTCAAGGGCGAGCGCACGGTGATCAGGACCTCCTCCAACGAAGATATCAGGAACCTCGAGTCCAGCTGCAATGTCAGAGGAAAAAATTAGCCATGCCATACACCAGCGTGAAGTGAAAGGATTCAATTGATAATCAGTAGGATATGACGCACATTTTTCAGGCTGTTCTTCTGGCAGAGCGACGCAAACATGGCGCCGTGGACCTCAAACTTGCAGAGCTTCGGATGGCTGTTGAAGAATTCAACAAGGTCGACCTCGGGAAACGGCTGGAGAGTGTCGGAATCACCGCAGAACTCGACCTTCATCACCAGATGCTTGGCCTCGGCGCCGCATTGCAGCACATGGCTGACGGCCCCCCAGCTCCACTGGACGCCACGCAGAGACAGCTGCTCCAGCACCGGGAGCCTGTCTATCCCGACAGTATTCACCCTCCCTGAAAGATTGAACGGAAATTGACATCAGACCCGAATGAAACGAATCGAAAGTTTGAAACTGCGTTGGAAGGCCATAGGTAGGGGGTTCCAGTCCAGTGCGTACCGGTGTTCTTGGAAATTGTGAGGCGTTTGAGGCGGTCGCCGCCGTGCAGGGTGATATAGTTGAAGCCCTGGACCTCGAGGGACTCGACGAGGGGCGCGGCGAGCGCGAGCGAGCAGGTGCCGGAGCCGACGAAGTCGAGGCGGCAGCGCTGGAGCAGGGGGGTGGCCAGGAAGACGGAGCCGGAGCACTCGCAGCCGAGGAGGGCGAGGTCGGTGAGGTTGGGGCAGGCGTCGACGGCGCCGCTGACGGCGAGGTCCGCCAGGGACGCGCCGACGATCTCCAGCACGCGGAGCCGGTCGAGCCGGCCCCAGGCCGGCTCGCGCGTCATGGTGAGCCCCCAGAGCCGCAGCTCCTCGAGGTTGGGTGCGGCGGCGACGCAGTCGAGGTGGCCGGATCCGGATCCGGACCCGGCGGAGTCGACCCGGAGCTCGAGCACCCGCAGCGAGGCGCTCCGCGCGGCGAGCCAGCGCGGGAGGCGCGCGGCGGAGAAGGGGCAGTAGATGACGAGCTCCTCGAGGCGCGCCGCGGCGTGGACCATGCGGCCGATGGCGTCGTCGGCGCACGCGACGCCGCCGCCCCTCGCGGCGGCGTCGAAGGCGCTCCGCGGGAAGTAGAGGGACGGGAGGAAGGGCACGCAGTCGCGCCAGCCGCGGGAGACGCCCGCGCAGGCGGCCACGTCGCAGGCGCTGCTGAGGCGGGAGAGGATGGCCTGCACGACGCCGTCCGGCAGCGCGTCCATCCCGCCGTCGCCGCCGCAGTCCATGCGCTCGGCGGAATGCGCAGGCGAGATGCGGGGGATTAATCCGGTGGATGGCGTGGGAGGTGTGAGATGAAAGGCGTTCGAAACTTAAAAGGGGGGGAGATGGGGTGGGAGACGGGAGGGAAACTGGAATTGGAAATCGGGTGGAGGCGCGGCGTGCGGGAGGGGGCGCCAGCTTCTCCGTTTTCGAAAAAAATTGCGGGTTTCGCTGGGGTTTGGGAGTGGAAGAAACCACCAGGGCTCGCAAGGCCACCAAGCAAAAGAACGTTGGTGGCCCGGCCCGGCCCGGGAGGCGACTATGTCTCGCTTGAAGCGACACAGAGCGTCGGCTCGCCTCAGGCGCCTCCCTAAATGGCCCGGCGCAGCGCGGGGGATGCCACTGCCTCGGTTTTTTTTTCGTGTCTTTTTTTTCACCTTTTTGTTCTCGTACTTTGCTTTCTTTTTTAATTCTGTTTATATTTCCTGATTTTACAAATATATATATTACAAAAACACTTATATAAAACATTAAAAATGTTAACAAACATATGAAACAAATTAAATGTGTATAGAGAAAATGTTTCTCATGTTTATGAAAAGTGTATACAAAAAAATATATAATGTGTCTGAAGAAAGTTCATCATGTATTTAAAACATGTTAATCAAGTATTTAAAACATGTTAATCAACCATTTGAAAAATGCTGAATGTGCATGGAAAAATGTTTATCGTACATACCGTAAAATGTGTATGAAAAAATGTTGATTATGTATTTAAAAATATTAAATGTATATACAACAAATGTTCCTGATGTATATGAAAACATGTACAACATGCATAAACAAATTGAACATATAAATGTAAATTTTTAAAAATGTTGGTTGTGTATCAGAAAAATGTAATCATATATTTCAAAAGGTTAAACATGTAGAAAATATGTTTCCGATATATACCAAAAATGTACAATGTGTATGAAAAAACTAGTCGTCAAACACAAGAAAATAGGAGGGGGGGGGGGTAATCATCTATTTGAAAAATGATCCTTATATATACCAAAAATATTACAATGCATATGACGAAAGTAGTCATCAAACATAATTTTTTCAAAAAAGTTGATCATAAGTATCTCGCCTTTTTTGCGAGCGATAAGTATCTCGCTTTTCTGTCACGTGGGACATGTATTCAACGCGACCGGCGAGTGTGGAGTGCCACGTTTCTGAAATACTCCCTCCGTTTCATAATGTGGTGTGTATTTTGAAAAGTCAAACTTTGCAAATTTTGATCAAGTTTAGAGAGAGAACTATTTATATCTATTCAGACGGACAAAAGGTATAAATGGCATTGCCATACCTATTCATATTGTATGTGTTGTCGAATACGGTCACATCACCCAAGTCAACATAGTCTTGACGTGATTGGAAATCGCACCAGAATAGGTTTTTCAGCCTTCCTTCATGCTCGATAGTGTGCTCAAAGAAAAAAATTGGATCCCTGTCCTTTCTTGTCATTGATACGTCTCCAACGTATCTAAAATTTATGAAGTATTCATGCCATGTTTACAACAATTTTATATGGTTTTGGTATGATTTGCATGGAACTAACCTGGACTGATGTTGTTTTCAGCAGAACTACCGTGGTGTTGTTTTTTGTGCAGAAATGAAAGTTCTCCAAATGAGCTAAAACTTTTTGATGGGTTTTTTTTTTGAACAAAAGAGACCCCCGAAGATTCGTGGGAGGGCCAGAAGAGTCACGAGGAGGGCACAACCCACCAGGGCGTGCCTGGTGGGCCTGGCTCGCCCCGGTGGGTTGTGCTCACCTCGAGGCCCATCTTCGCGTGAAACCGACGCCAAAAAATCCTATAAATAGAGCGACCATCAGAAATAACCCTGGATCAGAAGTTCCGCTGCCGCAGGCCTCTGTAGCCATCGAAAACCAATCTAGACCCCGTTCCGGCACTCTGCCGGAGGGGGAAATCATCACCGATAACCATTTTCATCATCCCGTCGGCCACCATGATGAGGAGGGAGTGGTCCATCCTCGGAGCTGAGGGTTTGTACCAGTAATTATGTGTTTAATTTCTCTCTCTCGTGTTCTTGAGATGTCACGATCTTGATGTATCGCGGACTTTGTTAATATAGTCGGATCATATGGTGTTTTCCCCTCTCTATCTTGTTGTGATGAATTGAGTTTTCCCTTTGAGATTTTGTTTTATCGGATTGAATACTTTTATGGATTTGAGAGCACTTGATATATGTCTTGCATATGAATACTCGTGGTGACAATGGGGTATTATATTGATTCACTTGAGATATGTTTTGGCACTCAACTCGCGGATTCCCGAGGTGACATTGGGGTAATCTATGCAGAGGGGTTGATGCACGTTCTTGTCTTTTGTTTCTCCGGTAGAAATCTTGGGGTACTCTTTGAAGTTCTTTGTGTTGGATTGAGTATTATGAATCTGAAATTATTTGGTGTTATTTTAGTACGAACTCTTGGATAGATCAATCAGAAAGAATAGCTTCGAGGTGGTTTCGAAGCCTACAAACGATTTCTTTGTATGTTCTCCGCTAGATAGGAACTTTGGAGTGATTCTTCGTTGCACGTTGAGGGATAGTTATATGATCCAATTATAGTAGCATTGTTGGGAGATTGCACTAGCGAAAGTACGGACCTAGGCCTCATTTTCAAGCATTGCAATACCGTTTTTGTGCCCCTTTACTATTTGCTACCTTTCTATTTTTATTTATTCAGATTATAAAAATATATTTCTACCATTCATATTGCACTTTTATCACCATCTCTTCGCCGAACTAGTGCACCTATACAATTTGCCATTGTATTGAGTGTGTTGGGGACACAAGAGATTTCTTGTATTTGGTTGCAGGGTTGTTTGAGAGATACCATCTTCATCCTACACCTCCCACGGATTGATAAAACCTTAGGTCATCCACTTGAGGGAAAATTGCTACTGTCCTACAAAACTCTGCGCTTGGAGGCCCAACACGAGTCTACAAGAATAAAGTTGCGTAGTAGACATCAAGCTCTTTTGTATTGCCGAGGAGGTGAGTGCTGATGACCCACAAGTATAGGAGATCTATCATAGTCCTTTCGATAAGTAAGAGTGTCGAACCCAACGAGGAGCAGAAGGAAATGACAAGCGGTTTTCAGTAAGGTATTCTCTGCAAGCACTGAAATTATCGGTAACAGATAGTTTTGTGATAAGGTATTTTGTAATGGGTAACAAGTAATGAAAGTAAATAAGGTGCAGCAAGATGGCCCAATCCTTTTTGTCGCAAAGAACAAGCCTGGAAAAACTCTTATATGAAGGAAAACGCTCCCGAGGACACATGGGAATTATCGTCAAGCTAGTTTTCATCACGCTCATATGATTCGCGTTTGTTACTTTGATAATTTGATATGTGGGTGGACCGGTGCTTGGGTACTGCCCTTCCTTGGACAAGCATCCCACTTATGATTAACCCCTATTACAAGCATCCGCAACTATAAAAGAAATATTAAGGTAAACCTAACCATAGCGTGAAACATATGTATCCAAATCAGCCCCTTACGAAGCAATGCATAAATTAGGGTTTAAGCTTCTGTCACTCTAGCAACCCATCATCTACTTATTACGTCCCAATGCCTTCCTCTAGGCCTAAATAAAGGTGAAGTGTCATGTAGTGGATGTTGACATAACACCACTAGAGGAAAGACAACATACATCTCATCAAAATATCGAACGAATACCAAATTCACATGACTACTTATAGCAAGATACTCCCATGTCCTCAGGAACAAACGTAACTACTCACAAATCATGTTCATTTTCATAATCAGAGGGGTATTAATATGCATAAATGATCTGAACATATGATCTTCCACCAAATAAACCAACTAGCATCAACTACAAGGAGTAATCAACACTACTAGCAACCCACAGGTACCAATCTGAGGTTTTGGGACAAAGATTGGATACAAGAGATGAACTAGGGTTTGAGAGGAGATGGTGCTGGTGAAGATGTTGATGGAGATTGACCCCCTCCCGATGAGAGGATCGGTGTGATACGTCTCCAACGTATCTATAATTTTTTATTGCTCCGTGCTATATTATCTACTGTTATGGACAATATTGGGCTTTATTATCCACTTTTATATTATTTTGGGGACTAACCTATTAACCGGAGGCCCAGCCCAGATTTTTTTTGCCTATTTCAGAGTTTCACAGAAAAGGAATATCAAACGGAGTCCAAACGGAATGAAACCTTCGGGAACGTGATTTTTAGGAAGATTATGATCCAGGAGACTTGGACCCTATGTCAAGAAACAAAAGAGGAGGCCACGAGGTAGGGGGGCGCGCCCTCCACCCTCATGGGCCCCCTGTTGCTCCACCGACATACTCCTTCCTCCTATATATACCTATCACTACTGGAATCAGCTAATTTGCCATCTGCCAGCTCTTTGCCGTCTGCTAGCTGACGGCAAAGAAGCTCTTTGCCATCAGCTACCCATAAGCAGACGACAAAGAAAAGGCTGACGGCAAAGAAGCTCTTTGCCATCTGCCAGCTCTTTGCCGTCTGCCAGCGGACGGCAAAGATTCTTTGCCGTCCGCTGGCAGACGGCAAAGAGTGTGGTGGCCCCCACCCCCCGCTCGTTTGAAAAAATCTTAACGGCCCACCTCTTTGCCGTCCGCTAGCAAACGGCGAAGAGGCAAAAAGGCGGACGGCAAAGGCTGGCGGACGGCAAAGAGGGCACTTGACTAACGGCAGGTACCCCTCCGCCCGTTACTCACTTCCTCCTCGCCCTTCTCCTCCCACCCCGCCACCGCCGCCGCCCGCCGCGCGCCGCCGCCCCGTCGCCCCACCGCCCCACCGCCCCGTCGCCCCCCGCCCTGGCCCCCCGCCGCCCCGCGCCCCACCGCCGCCCTAGGCCGCCTCCTCCACCGCCCCGCCCCGGCCCCCCGTCGCCCGGCCGCCCGGCCCGCCGCCCCGGCCCTCCGCCGCTCTTTCTCCTCCAGCGCCCCGCCCCGGCCCCCCGCCGCCCCGGCCCCCGCCGCCCCGCCTCCTCCACCGCCCTGCCCCGGCGCCCCGTCGCCGGCCCCTCCCCAACCCGTCGCCGCCCCCCACAGTGAGCCCCTTCCATTTTTTTCTGTTTTTTGTTTTTCTTTTCTGTTTAGATAAGGTTTTTTAGTTTAAGTTTTTTCAGTTTAGAATTAATTTGTTTAGGTTATTTAGTTTAATTAGTTTAGGTTTAATTAGTTTAAATAGTTTAGTTTTAATTAGTTTAGGTTTTTAGTTTAGGTTTAGGTTAAGTAGAAGGGGGAAGAAGAAGAAGAAGAAGAAGAAGAAGAAGAAGAAGAAGAAGAAGAAGAAGAAGAAGAAGAAGAAGAAGAAGAAGAAGAAGAAGAAGAAGAAGAAGAAGAAGAAGAAGAAGAAGAAGAAGAAGAAGAAGAAGAAGAAGAAGAAGAAGAAGAAGAAGAAGAAGAAGAAGAAGAAGAAGAAGAAGAAGAAGAAGAAGAAGAAGAAGAAGAAGAAGAAGAAGAAGAAGAAGAAAAGGAAAAAGAGGAAGAAGAAGAAAAGAAAAAAAACCGACCCGACACGGTACCCTGACCCCGACCCGGCACCCCGACACGACACCCCGACCCCGAGACCCCAACCCCGAGACCCCGACCCCGAGACCCTGACCCCGACACCCCGACTCCGACCCCGATCCCGACACCCCGACCCCGATACCCCGACCCCGACACCGACACCCCCACCCCCCAAGCCTGACCCGACACCCCGACCCCGACCCCGACCCGACACGGTACCCAGACCCCGACCCGACACCCCGACACGACACCCCGACCCCGAGACCCCGACCCCGACCCCGAGACCCCGACCTCGACACCCCGACCCCGACCCCGACCCCGACCCCGAGACCCCGACCCCGACCCCGAGAACCCGACCTCGACACCCCGACCCCGACCCCGACCCCGACCTCGACACCCCGACCCCGACCTCATATATTTGTGAATTATTAGTTATAGGTCATATATTTTTCAATTTTGTTATGAAAAACATCATATATAATTGTGTTGATCGTGTAGTTTTAAATGTGCAGTTGTTTCATCGCTGCGAGGTTTGGTGTTCGACGACCTCGCCGTGCGTTTGACGAGCTCTGCCCCTTCGTTCGTGGGTGAGCACAAATGACAAGTCCTCCTCCCCCATTAATTATTTGATCTATTCCGATGAAACTTGATAGCTAGCTATATATGTGTCTTGAATCATCAGTATGCGTAACCAATATGTGTCTCCCGTTCGAAAGCGTCATAGTTATAAATATGCATGCATTTGCATATTTATAACCTTGATTCTTTCGAATTGTCCAACGCTATCCATGGACAGCCCGAGTATGTGTAGATTGGGTTCGTTTTCCCATATGCTTTGCTCCGGATCCGACGCATAAATTTCGTCAGTGCCTCCCCTGTTGTTCTCCGGGTACACATCCTCTCTGTTTATTGCAGAGACGTGTATCAGGAGAACAGCGGGGAGGTGCTGCCGAAATTTTGCGTCGGATCCGGAGCATAGTATGGGAAAATGAACCCAATCTACACATACACGGGTGGGATTAGGACCTATCATTACCTATTAGAGTGTAGGTTGCATGGATGTAATAAAATTGACAAAGTAGATCAACTGATGAATATATACATGGTGAATTACGTATATAATTGTTGTGTGTCCAGTAGCTCTGAAAGTCAAGATGAGTGACCGTGCTTGAATGTATACCGGTCACACTGGTCAGAACAAATGGAGCGCTGAATGGTTCACAAAAACTAAGGGGTTTGTGCAAGCCGCATTTGCAAATGGCCAAAAGAAAACCTGGTGCCCCTGTTTCCGGTGCGGCAATTGGAAAAAGAAGACAGAGGCTGAAATGGGCAAACACCTGCAGAAGAGTGGTTTTACGCCCGATTATACGGTGTGGACATTTCATGGTGAGTCTGCCCAACGTGACCGAGCTGAGGTGGATCGTCGTCGCACTGACGAGCATGGTACCGGGATGGAAAACATGGTGCAAGGCTATGATGATGCTCGGGATTCGGACGAGGAAATGGAGGAATCTGCAAAGGCCTTCAATGAAATGTTGGAGTCTTCGAAACGTCGCTACACGAGCACACTGAGCTTTGTCAGTTGGATGCCATCTCACAAGTAATGGCTCTGAAGGCTCAGTTCAACTTGGGCAGAGAATGCTATGACGCAATTATGACAGTATTTGGACGCTTTCTACCCAAAGGCCATGTAATGCCTGCAAACCTGTACCAGTCGGACAAAATCCTCCGTGCACTGAAGATGCCCTATGAGAAGATACATGCCTGTGAGAAAGGATGTGCCTTATTTAGGCTTGGCTATGCGGACTTGAACTATTGTCCCATTTGCAAGTCTTCCAGGTATATTGTGGTAGACAACGGTATGGGTGAGAAGACACAGACCAAAATCCCCGTTAGTGTTCTTCGGTATATGCCAATCATACCAAGACTTCAACGTCTTTTCATGGTCGAAGAGACGGCCAGACAGATGACATGGCACAAAACAGGCAAAAGAACTGAACTAGATGCAGATGGGAATCTGATGATGGTACACACATCGGATGGTGTTGCGTGGAAAAAGTTTGATGAATTACATGCTGACAAAGCGGCAGATCCGAGGCATCCTCGAGTCGGCATCAGCACGGATGGGTTCAGTGTGTTTGGTATGACGGCAGCCCAATACAGTTGTTGGCCCGTATTTGTCTTTCCACTCAATCTCCCCCCGGACAGATTATGGAAAGAAAGAACATTTTCCTGACGTTGATAATTCCAGGACCCAACTATCCGGGCAAAAATATGAATGTGTACATGCAGCCGCTTAAGGACGAATTGCAAGAAGCCTGGGATAATGGGTTCAAGACATACGACGCCTTTAGCAAACGAAACTTCATAATGCATGTCTGGTACATGTACTCGACGCATGACTTGCCGGCGTATGCGCTATTCGTTGGCTGGTGTGTGCATGGAAGGTTCCCGTGCCCCACATGCAAGGGAGCTCTTGAGTTTCGTTGGCTTCAGGCCGGTCGCAAGTTTTCTTGCTTCGACATGCATAGACAGTTCCTGGATCCTCGCCATAAGTTCAGGGAAGACAAGAAGAACTTCATCAGGGGTAGAGTTGTCAAAAACTCTGCACCACCTGCATTGACAGGCCAACAGACCCTGGATCAGTTAAACGCTCTCGAGCCAGATCCACAATGTCCAGGGTACTTCAAGGGGTATAATACTAAGCACGCGTGAACTTCTGTTCTATGGTGAAAATCCACCGAATGTCGTAGTCTTCAAATGTTATTGGTTTCAGCCGAAGGAGACTAGAAGGACTCATGAACATGTAGGGCTAGTTGAAATCAACCAAAGCACTCATTTAGATGTTCCAGATGTCTATATTATGGCTCAACAGGCGACCCAAGTATTCTATCTACCGTGGGCCTGCCAAACTAATCCAAATCTGAAAGGTTGGGATGTCGTTTATGAAGTGCCGCCACGTGCTAGACTTTCTCCCCCAAAGGAAGAAGATTATGAACCTCACATTAACCCAGACACATATGAAGGAGAATTCTTCCAAGAGACACGTCTTTCCAAAAAGCGTTTCAAGAACCGCTATACTTCACCCCAAAACATTGAAGTAGACAGCGACAATGAATCCGACATCACCCCAGAGGAGGAACAAGAAGAGCCGGAACAAGAAGAGGTTACTGCTGCGGATGACCTGTCAATGCTTGACCGATTACGTCAAGGTGGCCTTGCACATGTTGATGCCAATGAGCCCTATGAGCCCGTCATTGATTATAGTGATGATGATGATTATGCATTTATTTATGATACTGATCGAGATTATTAGTAGTGTCAGGTATTACATTTTTTTATGTTGTACTTGATGATGATACACTTAAGTGATACACATATTATTATTCATGTCGGTCTTTTTTTATGTTGTACTAATTTCGTTTACTGTTTGTCATGGCAGGTGTTGAAAGATGGTGGGCGCTGGTCGGGAGCGTGGTCTGAGGTCTTCCATTCCAGACGCACCTCTCCGACGAGCGTTGTTGGACAGTATGGCCACACCGCCGGGCCCTTCTTCGTCGACCGCGGTGCCTAGCAGGGGACGAGGTAGGAAGAGAGGAGGTGGGGCACGTGGTCGTGGGAGAGGAAGTAGGGTGACTGCTACGGCGCCTTCCTCGCCGCCACCCCCAGCCGTTTCACCCGAGCACGTGACTGCTAGGGTGGACTCGTCCGAGGAGGAGGCTACATGGACTCCGGTCCACGAGCCTCCGGTCCACGGGTCTTGGGCCCACGAGCCTCGGGTCGACTGGCCTTCGGCCCCCGAGAGTTCGGCCCACGTGACCCCGGAGGAGCACACGTTCGGATGGGGTACCTGGCCGGATCAGCCCGAGGAGCCGAGTGACCATGCTGATGATGGCGGGGAGCCGACTGATCTTGAGGAGGAGGGGGGCACCGTCTACCAGCGTGGTGCTACACGGCTCCCGTCCGTGCCGGTGACCCGCGAGCAGAGGTGGTTGATTTTCCCTAATGGGGAGAGGTACGTAAGTGCATTTAATATTTTTGTACCTTGTGCATTCACGTTTTTTCAAATAACTAATGCGTTGGCCTTGTCATGCTGCAGGGGTTGGGACCACCATCATAGTGTCCGCCGGCCCAACTCCGTCCTTGGAGTTCTTTGCCGGCAAAACTTCCCGGGGTTTGTCACGTTGCCTGGTGAGGGTCGGCTTCCAGAGCTTGGATTGAGCTGGGAGCACTACGTGGCTGCCCCGGCCCCGCCGGATGAGATTACCGATGGTGTCGTGTGCGACACGAGGGCAGACATGGTGATCAGGAAGTTCTGGGTAATTTCTCCTTTACACATTTAAAAATCTTCAACTAGCTAGTTATTAATTGTACTAATCAATATTGTCTCATTTGATCGCAGACATTCTACAGGTGTGAGGAGGGATACGAGGAGGACGCGGCACATGTTATCGAGAACGTCTGCAAGCGCCTACTCCAGAACTTACGGCACGAGGCTCGGGTGCAGGCTGTTCGAGACTACTACGCCTTGCGTGGTATCAAGAAGACCAAGCCGGCGTGCCGCGATAAGTTCCTGAGTAAGGAGCAGTACATGAAGGTAATTCTTAAGGCCTTCTCTACTTAAGTTCCTTCATTTAGTAATTCTTAGCCGTAGCGCTCAAGTTTCTATTTGCTAACTTAGGCGCCTCCGAGATGGTGTGCGGATCGGATGGATTGTTGGGAGGTGTTGGTCGATGAGTGGTGCTCACAACGATGGCTAGCCCTCCACAAGGAGGCCAAGGACAAACGTGCCCAAATGGAAGGTGTGCCACACCATCAAGGCAGCTCCAACTTATATCAGTTCGGGCGCAACTGGGTATGTGGTTTGCTTCATGATTCATGCAATTCATTCATCATGCTAGCTTGAGCCCTTTAATTACTAATTTTCATTGTTTCTCTCTTTCAGGCATGCTACAATAAGGCGGATAAGGTGCCAGAGGTGTACGACCTGTATGCCATGGCCCACATTGCCTCTTTCAAGAAAGTCAAGGCTTTCTCTCAGTCTGACCTCGATGATGCAAACAACTTCACCAACATCTCCTCCCACAACAAGCTCGTGAGATATAGAGATGAGGGGAAGGCGAGGAAAGGGGAGGACTTTAACCCGAGCCAGGGTCCCATTGATCCAGAGCTGTTGATGATATCTGGTGGCGGGAGGTCCCATGGCTCCATAGCCATTGGAGATGGACTTATCCGTTGTCCTAGCACTCTCCCGGAGATCAAGGCGCGTCAGTCGAGCTCCGATCCTGAGATAAGGCCTCGTGAACGGCCAGTGCAACTCGCCATCAAGGTTAGTGATACGTACTCAGTTATCTTTCTCCATTACATTGTGTGCGCTTCCATCAATGATTACAAATTGTCATGTGAGTGGTGTTGCAGGCTGCTATACAGAGTGAGAGAGATAGAACAGAGAAACTTCTGGCGGAGGCGGCGGAGAGGCAGCGGGAGTTGGAGGAGAGGACGGCAAAGATGATGGAGGAGGAGAGGGCACGGAATGACATGCAGGCAAGGGCCATGTACGAGCTCCTTGTGGTAAGTTTCTTCTGCAGATTAGCCAAAACATTCATGTAGTGTTTGTCTCATTGCTAACTAGTATGACTGAGTCGTCAAAACTAAATGTGCAGTCTGTGTGTGAGAAGACAGGTCAGACCGCTCCACCGATGCCAGTGATTGCTCCTGGGACCACGGTGAGTTTTATTTGAATGGACATTACTTGCTAGTCTTAACATTTGAGTGTCATCATGCTAACAAGACATTGGAAATGATCTTTGGTGCAGCGTAACTCCAGACAAGCATCGCACGATCCTTCTCCAGCTACCGACACGAGCCACCCCGCTCCTACACCTCCTGGATATTGGTAAGTTTATCTAGTGTTTTGCTTAACACATGCATAAAGACCTAAATTTAGTTTTATTTCCTCCAATGCTTACCATAATGACCTAGACTTAGCTTCTTCTCCTCCAAAATGACTTAATAAGCTTACTGACCTCCAAAACCATCCATTTTACCTAAGTTAGCTCTAAAACAATCTGTACTTAGCTTACTTATGTCAAAAATTGCATAATTAGCTTAGTTAGCTCATAGACGATCCATTTTACCTAAGTTAGCTCTAAAATGACCCATTTTACCTAGGTTAGCTTATAAATGATCCAGTTCATCCAAGTTAGCTAAAAAATGACCCATTTTACCTAGATTAGCTCCTAAATGATTCATTTTACCTACGTTAGCTTTAAAATGACCCATTTCACCTAGGTTAACTCCAAAATGACCAATCTTACCTAGGTTATCTCATAAACGATCCATTTCAACTAATTTAGCTCATAAACGATCCATTTCACCTAGGTTACCTAAAAAACGATCCATTTCACCTAAATTAGCTCTTAAATGATCCATTTCACCTAAGTTAGCTCAAAAAGATCCATTTCAACTAAATTAGCTCATAAATGATCCATTTCACCTAAGTTAGCTTAAAAACGATCCATTTCTTGTTCTACTCTTCTTCTTGTTCTACTCTTCTTGTTCTAACTTTCTTATTTTTCATTTTGCAGATTTCATTCACTTGACGAAAGCTTGCATATATAGATGGAGTGCTCCTTATCCCTTTCTCTTTTGTATCGTTGAACTATATGCATGTATCGTTGGATGAAACTATTGTTATATATATGGTTGGATGCCTCTATGTTGAACTTGTTATGTATGATGGAACTATGCATGTAATATATATGGTTGGATGATGAAATTATGTGTTGGATATCTTATATGTTTGCTCTATAATGGCCTTTTGAAATATATCTATATATGTCATATATATTTGTGATGAAAATTGTTGGATTTAATAAAAAACAGATAAAAGAGCCAATATGCAGGCTCTTTGCCGTCTGCCACCGACGGCAAAGGGCTCTTTGCCGTCCGCCGCGGACGGCAAAGAAGACACGTGGCATCCAGCTGTGCTTCCTGGGAGCTGACCCATTTGGCCAGTTTGCCTACAGTGGCAGACGGCAAAGACTTTGCCATCAGTGGCAGACGGCAAAGACTTTGCCATCAGTGGCAGACGGCAAAGAACCTGCCATGTAGTGACGTGTAGATGACATCGTACGGCGGACGGCAAAGACAGTGGCGGACGGCAAAGGCCTGCCGTTAGCCACTTAACGGACTGACAGCGCAATTATTGCCGTCCGCTCTCTTTGCCGTCTGCCGCGCTCTCTTTGCCGTCTGCGGCGGACGGCAAAGACTTTGCCATCAGTGGCAGACGGCAAAGTAGTTGTTTACCGTAGCCTATGTTGCCGTAGCCTTTTGCCGTCCGCGGCTGACGGCAAAGGCCTTTGCCGTCCGCTGTTCATGCCTTTGCCGTCCGCCATGACAGACGGCAAAGTAGCTGATTCCTGTAGTGTATGTACCCCCAAACGATCAGATACGGAGCCAAAAACCTAATTCCACCGCCGCAACCTTCTGTACCCACGAGATCCCATCTCGGGGCCTGTTCCGGAGCTCCGCCGGAGTGGGCATCCATCACGGAGGGCTTCTACATCAACACCATAGCCTCTCCGATGAAGTGTGAGTAGTTTACCTTAGACCTTCGGGTCCATAGTTAGTAGCTAGATGGCTTCTTCTCTCTTTTTTGATCTCAATACAATGTTCTCCCCCTCTCTCGTGGAGACCTATTCCATGTAATCTTCTCGTAAGTAACCGTGAAGGGATTGACAACCCCTTATCGTGTTGGTTGCGAGGAGTTATTTTTTTTTGTGTAGGTATGAGGGACTCGTGCATAGCCTCCTACTGGATTGATACCTTGGTTCTCAAAAACTAAGGGAAATACTTACGCTACTTTGCTGCATCACCCTTTCCTCTTCAAGGAAAACCAACACAGTGCTCAAGAGGTAGCACGGTGGTGATAACGATGGTGACGATTTCCCCCTCCTGGAGGGATGTTTCCCCGGCAGAACAGCTCCTCCGGAGCCCTAGATTGGTTTTGTCGGGGATATACCCCGCGGTGTAAACCGCCAGAAGTATGACCCGCCCGAAGCTTGGCGATTCACGGGTAACCCGCCCGGTCTTGGCGGCTCATAGTAACCCGGCGGGCGGGTCAGATGGATGACAAAGCCCAAGGCCCAGAAGGCCGGCTCATGTTAATGGTGGGTCGGCTTAAGACGGAAGGCATGAGGAATATTTCCTTTACGAGGAAGCAAGACCCGTACTTGTATCCGACTTGTAATAGAGAATAAGTTAGTTCTAATCCTACTAGGACTCTACATGTAAGCCGCCTCTTCAACTTATATAAGGAGAGGCAGGGCTCCCCAAAGAGGAGGCAAGAAGCAATAATCGATCAGGCTAGACACAACTACAGGAGAGCCGGCTTATGCGGCGACTCCCTCATGAGCATAATGAGACCTAGCCACAAACAACATGTAGGGCTATTCCGGATGATGTTTCCCGGGGCCCGAAGCTGTATAAATCCTTGTCTTGTGTGATGATCCGCCTCGCTTCTCTCGTCCCGATCAACCCCTCTCAAGCTACCACATAGATGCGTTGGCCTCACGACTAAGTCCTCACACTAGGACATCTACCGTGACAATTTCACAAAAGTTGGCGCCCACCGTGAGGCTCGCGCATGGTGGTGTTAAGTTCTTGAAGGGATTTGTCCCAGGGATCAAGGAGTTCATAATTTTCCAGATAAGGAAGAGCCGGTTGGAGAGGATCTACATCAGCTTCGAGTTCATCGGTTCTGATTCATAGTTTTTGTGAGATTTAAGGTTCAAGAAAATTGAGGTTGCGAGATGTTTGCTGCCGGAAGTCGCTAAGTCAACAGGAGCCATCAACCTGAGACCAGATCGATTTCCCTTTGCGTAAACTAGTCATCACCAAAACCGCTTGGACACCCTGCAAATCCAGTGGCCATCAATCGAGGCTACTCCCTCTGTCCCAAAATATAAGAATGCTTTTCATGCTAGTGTAGTATGAAAAACGTTCTTATATTTTGGGACGGAGAGAGTACTGTTTACTCTAGGTGGAGATCCGCACGCGCGCAGCGAAAACGCAAAGGTCAAACTCAACACGACTCAGACGGTTTATTCAAATCGGCCACGACCTGGAGAAAGACCCAGGCGTAAACACGGACTCGGACGATTCTGCCACGCCAACCTCACCTTGAGCCGTCCTATGCTGCGTCAGGATAAGGTAAAACCATGAAGAAAATTTTGAGGTGGAGCGATTTTTCAATCAGGTTTTTTTAGCATCAGTATAGACACAAGCACTGCGCCTCGTCGTCGACGGAAACGTCTCCTCCCACTGAAATCGCCGGAAATCCTAAAATAAATTCAGAAATAATGCGAGCACCAGGATTTGAACCCTGGTGGGTTGGGGATACCACTGTCCACCTAACCAACTCAACCACAGGTTGATTCGCGATTTTTCCATCAGGTTGTTCTGCACTAGTACTACCAATCCTTGAAGCAGTACACGCACGAGGACCGGAGTATGATTCGAGGTCTAGTCGGTTTTGTTTCCTGCTTCTAGTTCAGTTTTTCTGTTATTGATTGCCACCGAAGACTATGCTAGAGGAGACTTGGCATCCACTCCCATGTGAGACTAAGGAGGAATAAAAAAAAGATCACGTGATGAAGGATCCAATCCGGATTGACAGATAGCAATTTTAGTAGTCAAAAGTAAGGATGGCAATTTTATCCATGGACATGGATATCCATAAATATCCGACCCGGATGGATAGGGTTTTGGATATGTTTTTGTGTCCATGGGCGGCGCCCAAACCCGACCCGATTATTCGTGGGTAGAGCATGGATATAATCTTGTACCCATGGATATAACGAAACCCGACCCGATAGTATGCCTTATAATGGGAAAAAAATCTGCTATCCCTGCCCCACGTTCACATGTCCCACGACAATTTTACACTTTTTTTTATCTAAAACATGCATAAGAAATTACACAATCCCCATCGTAAATTTTATAAGTTGACAGTCAATCCCCTCCGTAACATACTCCAACACCCCTTCCCTTATTTTTATCTCCTTCTTAAACGACTCGTCATTCCCATCTGTTAGAAAAATACTAAATGATCTTAGGTTGTTACTGGATGTTGATTTACCATAAGTGAAGTCTAGCCTGCCACGAGGTGAAGAATGGAAGAGTTTATGTTAATATTGTGTTAAGTCTTATTTATATGTCTTGAGAGGACCCAATGGATATCCAGTGGATATGGATATCCATCGGATCTGGACATGGACACAATTTTTCACCCATGGATTTTTTCATGGGCGGGCAAAGACTGTCTTCATGGATATGGATATGGATTTGATATTGTTCAACCCGATCCAAACCCGACCCATTGCCATCCTTAGTCAAAAGATCAAACAAGGAATTAAACTGCCACAGGGATCCTGAGCCGTTTTCAGACTGGCCAGGCCTCAGTTAAGCCGCCGTGACCTGTTTCCATTGAGACCCGTCGTCGAGCCTGCCTTCACTGCCACTTGGGTTCATTGCACCCACCTGGGTTGACTCGCCCGCCTTCGTCACCGCTACAGCATGGTTTGTTTTAAGCCACTGTCAACATCGCCCACTGAGCCGCTGAAGAGTCGACCCGCTGCCCCTCTGATGACTTGCCTGGCCTGACTGTTGGCTCGCCGCGCCTGGTTCTTTTTGGATGCGTCCCGCATAAGATAAACCCAAAGGCATACTGCAAAGCGCTGGTGCTGCAAGCACATTGAACAGATCATTTACGGTCCAGAAAAACATCAGGTGATATCCATTTAAGATTATTTTATTAAAATATTGTTTTCATCAAAGAACAACTACTTTGGTCTGTATATTTTTATGTGCAGCAAAGGTGGTGTCATGTTGTGCCTATAAAGTGTACGTCAGCACCATCACGCACCGGCGTCTGCGCCCGATTACTGATGGAACAGGTGTGCGCAAGTCGCCGCCCATGCAGCTTAATCTACATCAACCCACGGGAGCCACGTTGAGCCGCCCTGCCGCTTTGAGCTGTCGGGGTTATATTAAGTCGCCGGTCTGCCTGAGCCGCCGGAACTATATTGAGCCGCTGGTCTGCCTGAGCCACCTCTGTCTCGATAAACGTCGTCCAAACAAATCAGGTGATAGCCATCCAAGTTTGTTTTATTAGCACATGTTGTTTTTGTCAAAGAACAAGTTTATCTTTGCCTTGGTCTGCAATATTGTTTATGCAGGGCAATTATTTATGACAAAAAGTGATATTATACCGCGGTGATGGAGGCACGCCAACATCTTTTGGCACAAGTGGTCGCCGTTACTCAACGGGCTCCCGCACCGGCTTCAACGCCGTGGCCGTCTCTCGCAACCGCGCCGGCTTACAACGCCGTGGCCGTCTCTCGCGACCACACCGGCTTACAACAAGGAGGACAACTCGCCCGTCCGCACCGGCTTACAATGCCACGGCCGACTCATCTGCCTGTGCCGCCTCTGATGTTACGGTCGTCTTTACCGTCCGTCTCTCGCGGCTTGGTCTACATCAACACACCAGGCCGCACTTGTCTGGATGAGCTGTTTATTGAGTATGAGCAAGTCACTACTTGGGAAGCCCGGTTTTCTTCCAACAAACTGGAGGCAAATTATCATATATTATCAGTCGCCGTCTGCACTGGATGGTTCAATGGGCAGGCGCACGAGTCGCCGCCACTGCAGTTTGGTTAACTTCGAACAACCAGTTGGAAGGAGACATTAGCCGAGTTGCTGACACGGCTCATACGAGATCATTTATAACCAGCCGCAGTCACCTCAACCTTCTGTGGGTTCACATCGCGCTATCAATGCGCCGATGATATACACTTTCTGCTCTGGTCAAATATGGAGAATCTCAAGCCAACTCCTCGAGTCGTCTTGAGACTCGGGGGCTACAATGGTATGACTCGGCAAAATTAGCCGGTTTCAATGAATTCAAGAACTCCGGGTCATTGAAGGGAAAAATAACCCGGGCCCGGAGATTACTGCAAGATCGATGAAAATTTAAAGGCCGTCAGAAGATTTCTGGCTCAAAATGAGAATTCTGGTTTAAAATCCGGTTCAAAAGACATCTCTCTCTCACACAAAGCTTTGAAGCTCTAAAATCCGTTTCAATATCCGGCTCAAGGTAAATTTGTCTCTCACAAAGTTTTGAATCTTTTAAATCTGGTTTAAAGTTCCGGTTCAAAAAGAATTAATCTCTCGCAAGTTCGAGTTCTCAAAAAAATTAAAGGTTGCCAAAAAGAACTTGCTGCCATGATGCGCGGTTCAAACTTGGGTATCCTGCCTTACGGCTTATCTTATTATGATCACTTGGGGGCTTCCTGCTCATCGAGCATAGCTATCAGTACCCTCTTGATCGGCGCAATGCCGAAACTTATATGGTCACTTGGGGGCTTCCTGTCCAAACATAGGTCGTATTCGAACCAAAGAGAACATACTGTCGAAACCCTTTTGATCGGCACACTGCCAAACTCACTAGGGGGCTTCTTGATCGTATCCGAATCATAGCTTAACCTCTTTTGGGTCCGATGTGGATCGTATTCGAATCAGCATCGTTAAACAACTCTCAAGGTCATTTGGGGGCTTCCTGTTCAAACATAGGTCGTATTTGAACCAAAGAGAACATAGCTGTCGGTACCCTCTTTATCGGCAACGCCAAAGCCACTGGGGGCTATATGATCGTATTCGAATCTTAGCTCAACCCCTTTTGGAATGGTTTTCTGATCGTATACGAATCAGAAGCCTTAAATTTTTTAAGTCTTTTTTGCGAACAATTTTGGGTTTGACTTGAGACCTTTTTTGGATTGTATCTCAAATGTATATAAGTGTTTTATGCTTAACCCGGCTTGACTTTTGACTATAAGTCGCCAGCTTATGACAATCATCATCTATGTGGAAGCATTGGCTTCTAAGGATTGGGTTATCACCCTTACTGCACAGGTCATGTGAACCGACAGTACAAATTCAATATCATAGTGGTTATATGTGAGATATTATGACCCGTCCTGGCTTTGACGCTAAGTCGCCAGGGCATATGTTGTTTAAACTCTTTGCAGGATTTGCAGAAATAGGACATATAAATGATTAAGTTCAAGCTCATTACCAAACTTGATGCTTCAAAATGATTATCCGTTCTGGATTTTTCTCAAAGGCTATAAGCCGCCGGATTATAAAAATTCCGGCTTACAATGGAGGCGTATTAAATCGCCATCGGCCAAGAGCCGCCGGGTATTTAAACTCCGGATTTACTTATCAACAGATGAGGTATTCAAAGTCGCTTTGGCGCAATGGCTATTATTTTATCAATGGATATGATTTATTCTACAATGGAAGGAATAGTCCCGAGTCGCTGCAGGCTTACGACCCGGCACTTGGGGGCTACATTATTCAAATTGAGGTTACATCAAATATGCAAGTCTCATGTCGCTGCAAGCATGCACCATGACACTTGGGGCTAATGCAAAGTCATTTTTGCTCACCTCATTGAAGACCCGACTCATCACATCGTAATGAGCCGGCCCTTGGGGGCTACCAATTGCTTCTGTCAACAGTTCAAGGTACACAAGCCTTAATCCATTATATTGAAGGATCCATTGCTCAGTTGGTAAAGCACAAAGCTCTTAACCTTGTGGATGTGGGTTGAAGCCCCATGGTGGAGATTACATCATATGATGTTATTATCAATGAATTATATACAAAGTCCCAGCTCAGTAATATCTTACTGAGCCGGCCCTTGGGGGCTACACGTTGCTGCTTCAGTTTACATGATAATATTTACAAAGTCCATGCTCATTATTGCATAATGACCCGGCCCTTGGGGGCTACACTGGTTGAAGTTTTATGAGCATAAGGCAATTACAAGTCCCAGGTTGATGCAAGCATGACAACCCGGCACTTGGGGGCTACAGGTGATATACATATAAGGGGAAAAAATCTTCAAATTCTCAGTTTTGAGCAGGTCAGATTGACCCGGTGTTTGCAACAATCATGATCCTGTGTCACCAATAATTATGACCCGGCGTCGGCAACAGTTATGACCCGGTGCCATCAATATTTACAAGCCGGCAATTTTGGCAGTTATAACTAGCCAGCCTCTACATCTTTAAACCGGCGGATCACCAGATGAATCTTGAGTCCAATATGTTTATTAAGCCGGATCTTTGGAAACCGACTCAAATGGATTATTTCTTATAATATTTCTCAACAAGAGATCAATGTCAGCAAATTGACTCTGAAGCTGGCCTGTTGACCCGGATTTCTCAAAGGAAGTATCTGGATCTTTTGCATTGGTAAAATTGGGACATATCTGCTAAGGAGATTTGCTATGAGATCATGGATACATATAAAGGAAGAAATGTCAAGGACTTAAGGATGATCAGGTGCCGGCTTACAAGAATATTTAACCCGGAGTACAACCTATCAAGTTTGTTCTTGTGTTTATGTTGCAGATCAGTTTAACATGGATAAAATCCAAATTAAACTGGGGGCTAATGTCGGGGATATACCCCGCGGTGTAAACCACCAGAAGTATGACCCGCCCGGAGCTTGGCGATTCACGGGTAACCCGCCCGGTCTTGGCGGCTCATAGTAACCCGGCGGGCGGGTCAGATGGATGACAAGGCCCAAGGCCCAGAAGGCCGGCTCATGTTAATGGTGGGCCGGCTTAAGACGGAAGGCATGAGGAATATTTCCTTTACGAGGAAGCAAGACCCGTACTTGTATCCGACTTGTAATAGAGAATAAGTTAGTTCTAATCCTACTAGGACTCTACATGTAAGCCGCCTCTTCAACTTATATAAGGAGAGGCAGGGCTCCCCAAAGAGGAGGCAAGAAGCAATAATCAATCAGGCTAGACACAACTACAGGAGAGCCGGCTTATGCGGCGACTCCCTAATGAGCATAATGAGACCTAGCCACAAACAACATGTAGGGCTATTCCGGATGATGTTTCCCGGGGCCCGAAGCTGTCTAAATCCTTGTCTTGTGTGATGATCCACCTCGCTTCTCTCGTCCCGATCAACCCCTCTCAAGCTACCACATAGATGCGCTGGCCTCACGACTAAGTCCTCACACTAGGACGTCTGCCGTGACAATTCCACGACATGTTTCGCCATGTTCCGCCTCGTGGCGGCGGTGTTTCGTCCCGAAAGCTTCCTTCTGATTTTCTCTCGGACGAAAGACTTCATATAATAGAAGATGGGCACCGAAGGCCTCCCAGGGGGCCCACGAGATAGGGGGCGCGCCCAGGGGGTAGGGCGCGCCCCCACCCTCGTGGCCAGGGTGTGGGCCCCCTCTGGTTAATTATTTCGCTAGTATTTTTATATATTCCAAAATGTGCCTCCGTGAAGTTTCGGGACTTTTGGAGTTGTGCAGAATAGGTCTCTAATATTTGCTCCTTTTCCAGCCCAGAATTCCAGCTGCCGGCATTCTCCCTCTTCATGTAAACCTTGTAAAATAAGAGAGAATAGGCATAAGTATTGTGACATAATGTGTAATAACAGCCCATAATGCAATAAATATCGATATAAAAGCATGATGCAAAATGGACGTATCAACTCCCCCAAGCTTAGACACGAGGTGCCCACGAGGTGCCCACATACCTATTCCTTTTTGGAGTCTGAAACATTCTGGAAAGTGTCCCTTATATATTCCTCCGAGGTTACGGTTTCAATAACATTAGTTTCAACATTTATTAGATTACCTGAGATATAATGCTTGATTCTTTGACCGTTCACCACCTTCGAATTTGTGCCTTCGAAGTTGTTGATTTTTATGGCACCGGAACGATAGACCTCCTCGATAACGTAAGGACCTTCCAATTTAGAGAGGAGTTTTCCTGCAAAAAATCTTAAACAAGAGTTGTATAGCAAAACATAATCACCTACATTAAACTGACGCTTTTGTATCCTTTTTTCATGCCATATTTTAACTTTTTCTTTAAACAATTTGGCATTCTCATAGGCCTGGGTTCTCCACTCATCAAGTGAGTTAATGTAAAATAGTCTCTTCTCACCGGCAAATTTGAAATCATAATTAAGCTCTTTAATGGCCCAATATGCCTAATGTTCTAATTCGGGGGGGGGGGGGGTGATGACCCACAAGTGTAGGGGATCTATCGTAGTCCTTTCAATAAGTAAGAGTGTCGAAACCAACGAGGAGCAGAAGGAAATGACAAGCGGTTTTCAGTCAGGTATTCTGTGCAAGCACTGAAATTATCGGTAACAGATAGTTTTGTGATAAGGTAATCTGTAATGGGTAACAAGTAATACAATTAAATAAGGTGCAACAAGATGGACCAATCCTTTTTGTAGCAAAGGACAAGCCTGGACAAACTCTTATATAGAGAAAAGCGCTCCCGAGGACACATGGGAATTATCATCAAGCTAGTTTTCATCACGCTCATATGATTCGCGCTACTTTGATAATTTGATATGTGGGTGGACCGGTGCTTGGGTACTGCCCTTCTTTGGACAAGCATCCCACTTATGATTAACCCCTCTTGCAAGCATCCGCAACTACAAAAGAAGTATTAAGGTAAACCTAACCATAGCATGAAACATATATGGATCCAAATCAGCCCCTTACGAAGCAACACATAAACTAGGGTTTAAGGTTCTGTCACTCTAGCAACCCATCATCTACTTATTACTTCCCAATGCCTTCCTCTAGGCCCAAACAATGGTGAACTGTCATATAGTCGACGTTCACATAACACCACTAGAGGAGAGACAACATGCATCTCATCAAAATATCGAACAAATACCAAATTCACATGACTACTTATAGCAAGATTTCTCCCATGTTCTGAGGAACAAACGTAACTACTCACAAATCATATTCATGTTCATAATCAGAGGGGTATTAATATGCATAAAGGATCTGAACATATGATCTTCCACCAAATAAACCAACTAGCATCAACTACAAGGAGTAATCAACACTACTAGCAACCCACAGGTACCAATATGAGGTTTTGGGACAAAGATTGGATACAAGAGATGAACTAGGGTTTGAGATGAGTTCCTGCTGGTGAAGATGTTGATGGAGATTAACGCCCTCCCGATGAGAGGATCGATGGTGATGACGATGGTGATGATTTCCCCCTCCCGGAGGGATGTTTCCCCGGCAGAACAACTCCGTCGGAGCCCTAGATTGGTTCCGCCAAGGTTCCGCCTTGTGGCGGCGGTGTTTCATCCTGAAAGCTTCCTCCTGATTTTTTTCTGGGATGAAAGACTTCATATAGCCAAAGATGGGCACCGGAGGCCTGCCAGGGGGCCCACGAGGCAGGGGGCACGCCCAGGGGGGTAGGGCGCCCCCACCCTCGTGGCCAGGGTGTGGGCCTCCTCTGGTTGATTCTTTCGCCAGTATCTTTTATTAATTCCAAAGCGTGCCTCCATGAAGTTTCAGGACTTTTGAGTTGCACAGAATAGGTCTCTAATATTTGCTCCTTTTCCAGCCTAGAATTCCAGCTGCCCGCATTCTCCCTCTTCGTGTAAACCCTGTAAAATAAGAGAGAATAAGCATAAGTATGGTGACATAATGTGTAATAACAGCCCATAATGCAATAAATATCAATATAGAAGCATGATGCAAAATGGACGTATCAACTCCCCCAAGCTTAGACCTCGCTTGTCCTCAAGCGAAAGCCGGTAACGAAAAATATGTCCACATGTTTAGAGATAGAGGTGTCAATAAAATAAAATACGGACATGAGGGCATCGTGATCATTCTTATAACAGCAACATATATAGATATTGTCATATGATTTCTTATGCTCAAGTAATAATCTATTCACAATGTAAAGTATGAATCGGAAACTTCATTGAGAACTAACAAACTATGATCTCAGTCATTGAAGCAATTGCAATTTATCATAACATCAGCAAGAGTCAATATAAGAGCTTTTCAGCAAGTCCACATACTCAACTATCATTTACTATTTCACAATTGCTAAAACTCACGCAATACTTATGTTTATGGAGTTTCAATCGGACACCAAGAAAGATAGGGGCTTATAGTGTTTCCTCCCAACCTTTTACCTCAAGGGTAATGTCAACAATAATAGTTCATGCTAACTTACATCCAATTGGATATATATATATATATATATATATATATATATATATATATATATATATATATATATATATATATATATATCAGGATCTTTCCAACACAATGTGCTTGCCAAAGGATAAAATGTAAAAAGGAAAGGTGAAGATCACCATGACTCTTGTATAAGGTATGAGACAAGAATAAAAGATAGGCCCTTCGCAGAGGGAAGCAGAGGTTGTCATGTGCTTTTATGGTTTGGATGCACAAAATCTTAATGCGAAAGAACGTCACTTTATATTGCCACTTGTGATATGGACCTTTATTATGTAGTCCGTCGCTTTTATTTCTTCCACATCACAAGATCCTCTAAAGCTTATTTTCTCCACACTAATAAATCATACATATTTAGGAGCAATTTTTATTGCATGCAACGATGACAACTTACTTGAAGGATCTCGCTCAATCCATAGTTAGATATGGTGGACTCTCATGGCAAAACTGGGTTTAAGGATATTTGGAAGCACACGTAGTATCTCTACTTGGTGCAAAGAATTTGGCTAGCATGAGGGAGAAAGGCAAGCTCAACATGTTGGATGATCCATGACAATATACTTTATTTCGGATATAAGAAAACATAACCCATTATGTTGTCTTCCTTGTCCAACATCAACTCTTTAGCATGTCATATTTTAATGAGTGCTCACAATCATAAAATGTGTCCAAGATAGTGTATTTATATGTGAAAACCTCTCTTTCTTTATTACTTCCTATTAATTGCAACGATGACCAAAACTATATTTGTCAACTCTCAACAACTTTTATTCATCATACTCTTTATATGTGAAGTCATTACTCTCCATAAGATCAATATGATCTCTTTTATTTCTTTTTATTCTTTCTTTTTCTAATATTCCATCAAGATCATAGCAAGATAACCAAGCCCTTGACTCAAATCTAATCTTTATTATATATATAGCTCACGAACTCGATTACATAGAAGGATCATAAAGCAAAACTCAAGACTAAATCATACTAAAACTTTATTCTACTAGATCAAGATATTACCAAAAGGATCAAACTAAGAAAAACGGTAAAGATAGGAGTGTGATGGTGATACGATACCGGGGCACCTCCCCCAAGCTTGGCTGTTGCCAAGGGGAGTGCCCATACCCATGTGTTTATGTCTCTTTCCTCGGAGGTGGTGATGGAGTTGTTGATGATGTAGGCTTGTCGTCCATCTTCCAAGGCATAGGCTCACCATCATAGAAGGATGATCGAGTATCCGGGATCCTCAAATCTGCAGCCAAACTCATCCTCTTGAATCTATATTCATACTCACAGTTTTGGTTTTGCAGGTCATAGATCTGGGCTTGGAGGTGCTCGATTTTCTCGTGAAGCTTGAAGATGGCCTCCCCAATGTTCTTGGCATCTAACTTGTGGTTGTTGGTGAACTCCATGATCATTATGTGATTGGCGTCGAGTCCACGCTCCACCATCTCCTGGCACTTGAAAACTTGTTGCTCCATTGCTTCGAGCCTTGTCTCCGCGCTTCCGGTCCTCCTTGGTCCCTCAACATCACGGATGTGCAACAACCCCTCACGCATCTCAATGGTTTGAGGATGTTGCAGCACTTCCGCGAGGTAGGGGTTGATGACCTTCTCGAAGAACTTGTCCTTGGGGGCACTTGGAGACGTCATGGTGATCTAGATCTGTCAGAAAAACAGCTCGAAACAAAAAACAGAGGATATTTGCGTGGTAAGGTGGTCAAAACCTTCGGGAGATTATATAATGAACTTTTACGGACCAAAGGAAGTATCGTGCAAGAAAACGGAGTCCGGAGGGCACACGAGGTGCCCACGAGGCAGGGGGCGCGCCCTCCACCCTCGTGGATGCCTCGTGTCCTTCCCGGACTACTTCTTATTTTCCTATTTTCTTAAATATTCCAAAACGGAGAAAAACTGCCATTAGAACTGTTTTGGAGTCGGTTTACTTACCGTACCACATACCTATTCCTTTTCGGAGTTTGAAACATTCTGGAAAGTGTCCCTTATGTATTCCTTCGGGGTTACAGTTTCAATAACATTAGTTTCAACATTTATGGGATTACCTGAGATGTAATGTTTGATTCTTTGGTCGTTGACCACCTTCAGATTTGTGCCTTCAAAGTTGTTGATTTTTATGGCACCGGAATGATAGACCTCTTCGATAACGTAAGGCCCTTCCCATTTAGAGAGAAGTTTTCCTGCAAAAAATCTTAAGCGAGAGTTGAATAGCAACACATGATCGCCTACATTAAACTCACACTTTTGTATCCTTTTGTCATGCCATCTTTTAACTTTTTCTTTAAATAGTTTGGCATTCTCATAGGCTTGAGTTCTCCATTCATCAAGTGAGCTAATGTCAAATAGCCTCTTCTCACCAACAAGTTTGAAATAATAATTGAGCTCTTTAATGGCCCAATATGCCTTATGTTCTAGTTCGAGAGGTAAGTGGCATGCCTTTCCGTAAACCATTTTATACAGAGACATACCCATAGGATTTTTATATGCAGTTCTTGAAGGAAATATGCCCTAGGGGCAATAATAAAGTCGTTATTTATATTTCCTTATATCATGATGAATGTTTATTATTCATGCTAGAATTTTATTAACCGGAAACTTAGTACATGTGTGAATACATAGACAAACAAAGTGTCACTAGTATGCCTCTACTTGACTAGCTCGTTGAATCAAAGATGGTTAAGTTTCCTAGCCATAGACATGAGTTGTCATTTGATTAACGGGATCACATCATTAGAGAATGATGTGATTGACTTGACCCATTCCGTTAGCTTAGCATTCGATCATTTAGTATATTGCTGTTGCTTTCTTCATGACTTATACATGTTCCTATGACTATGAGATTATGCAACTCCCGAATACCGAACACTTTGTGTGCTACCAAACGTCACAACGTAACTGGGTGATTATAAAGGTGCTCTACAGGTGTCTCCGATGGTACTTGTTGAGTTGGCATAGATCAAGATTAGGATTTGTCACTCCGATTGTCGGAGAGGTATCTCTGGGCCCTCTCGGTAATGCACATCACTATAAGCCTTGCAAGCAATGCAACTAATGAGTTAGTTGCGGGATGATGTATTACGGAACGAGTAAAGAGACTTGCCGGTAATGATATTGAACTAGGTATTGAGATACCAACGATCGAATCTCGGGCAAGTAACATACCGATGACAAAGGGAACAACGTATGTTGTTATGCGGTTTGATCGATAAAGATCTTCGTAGAATATGTAGGAGCCAATATGATCATCTAGGTTCCGCTATTGGTTATTGACCGAAGACGTGTCTCGGTCATGTCTACATAGTTCTCGAACCCGTAGGGTCCGCACGCTTAACGTTCGGTGGCGATCGACATTATGAGTTTATGTGTTTTGATGTACCGAAGGTAGTTTGGAGTCCCGGATATGATCATGGACATGACGAGGAGTCTCAAAATGGTCAAGACATAAAGATTGATATATTGGATGACTATGTTTGGACTTCGAAAGGGTTTCGGGTAAGTTCGGACAAATGCCAGAGTACCGGGGGGTTACCGGAACCCCCTGGGGAGTGTAATGGGCCTATTGGGCCTTAGTGGAGAAGAGGAGGGCCGGCCAGGGCAGGCCTCATGCCCCCTCCCCCTCTAGTCCAAATTGGACAAGGAAAGGGGGGCGACGCCCCCCTTTTTCCTTCCCCTTCTCTCCTCCTTCCTTCCCTCCTACTCCTACTCTTTGAAGGGTTGGAGTCCTACTCCCGGTGGGAGTAGGACTCCCCTTGGGGCGCGCCTAGGAGGCCGGCCCTCTCCCCCTCCTCCACTCTTTTATATATGGGGGAGGGGTGTCGGTGTCAAAACCGGCGGATCTCGGGTAGGGGGTCCCGAACTGTGCGTCTAGGATCGATGGTAACAGGAGACGGGGGACACGATGTTTACCCAGGTTCGGGCCCTCTCTATGGAGGTAATACCCTACTTCCTGCTTGATTGATCTTGATGAATATGAGTATTACAAGAGTTGATCTACCACGAGATCATAATGGCTAAACCCTAGAAGTCTAGCCTATATGACTATGGTAATGTGTGTCTGTCCTTTCCGGACTATCCCCTCCGGTTTATATAGACACCGAGGGGATCTAGGGTTTACATAGAGTCGGTTACATAAGAAGGAATCTTCATAATTGGTCACCAAGCTTGCCTTCCACGCGAAGTAGAGTCCAATCCGGACACGGGTGCAGTCTTCGGCCTTCAAGTCTTCACAGCCCATCAGTCCGGCCCATGGATAACAGGCCGGACGCCCGAGGACCCCTTAGTCTAGGACTCCCTCAGTAGCCCCTGAACCTGGCTTCAATGACGAGGAGTCCGGCGTGCAGATTGTCTTCGGCATTGCAAGGCGGGTTCCCCTTTCCGAACTCCAAGAAAGTCTTCGGATGTGATGATAGTATCCGGACCTATCACATACACACCATACATAACCGCAGAGAGAATATATATTTTTACACGAGTTCTATCCGCTGACCGCTTTTTTAATTACTCAGCATCACGTTTGTCCGGTCATAATTTCGAATGTTTCTCGTCTACCGCTCCATGTTTTGAGATGCGGTTGCCATTGGCATGTCTTTTCAAAGCAGAAATTGTGTCCCCTTATCGCGGGATTCTCATCGATGAGCCTATGGGTAACTCAACCGTGTCGTTTATACGACCCTTGGGAATAGGCGAGTTTTTAGGGCGAGTAAGGAGGCTTTTATTATTCGCTGCCTTTATAAGGGGATACAGACTCCCTCTTCCTCTCTCACACCCTCTCTCTGCCTCCGTCTTTCCAATCTCAAGCTCTAGCGCCCAAGTACTCATCTCCTTTCCACTCAAGCAACCATGTCCGGATCCGGAGGTCAGGGCAAGTGGATGGTCTCCTCTGTCAAGGAGGAGGACATTACTGAGCTTCGGGCGGCCGGATATTCGGCGAAGGAGATCGCCCACCGCCTGCCGACCGAGGGACAAGTCGTCCCCACGTTGAAGCCCACCGAGAGGGTAGTATTCATCCCCCATTTCCTCTGCGGGCTAGGGTTTCCACTCCACCCTTTCGTCCGTGGGCTGATGTATTATTACGGGATAGATTTTCATGATATGTCCCCGAATTCCTTCCTCAACATCTCGGCGTTTATCGTCGTGTGTGAGGCCTTCCTCCGCATCCAACCCCACTTCGGGCTGTGGCTCAAAGTCTTCAACGTGAAGCCGAAGGTGGTGGATGGCCAGCATGCGGAGTGCGGAGGAGCCATGGTGAGCAAGCTCTCCAACGTCTCCTGGCCCAAAGGCACTTTTGTGGAGACAGTAAAGGAGTGGCAGAAGCAGTGGTTCTACATCACAGAGCCTAGGTCGCAACTGTCGAATTCTGCTCCGGTGCTCCCATGCGACTCACCTCCTGGGTCGAGAAGAGTCCGGACTGGTGTTCACCTGACGAGCTGATAGCGCTGCAGACGCGCGTTCAAAGCATGGTGACCAAAAATGTCAAGCATGTTGACGTCATCCAGGTGATGCTACTCCGCCGGATTCTTCCGTGCCAGCGCCGAAGCCGCCCTTTGCGGGAGTTCAATTCGAAGAAGCACCAGACCTTGATAAGGCTCTTCGAGACTACTCACGAAGGTGCCTGGAAGTTGCTATTTAAGGGCCACGAGAAGCCACCGGCCACAGACTCAGATCGTGGTCACGATTGTAAACACCCCGCCAGCGAGGTATGTTTTTCCTGGCGTATCCCCAACTTAAATGTTTCGAGGATGATTGATGACCCACAAGTATAGGGGATCTATCGTAGTCCTTTCGATAAGTAAGAGTGTCGAACCCAACGAGGAGCAGAAGGAAATGATAAGCGGTTTTCAGCAAGGTATTCTCTGCAAGTACTGAAATAAGTGGTAACAGATAGTTTTGTGATAAGATAATTTGTAACTAGCAACAAGTAACAAAAGTAAATAAAGTGTAGCAAGGTGGCCCAATCCTTTTTGTAGCAAAGGACAAGCTTGGACAAACTCTTATATGGAGAAAGCGCTCCCGAGGACACATGGGAATTATCGTCAAGCTAGTTTTCATCACGTTCATATGATTCACATTTGGTACTTTGATAATTTGATATGTGGGTGGACCGCTGCTTGGGTGCTGTTCTTACTTGACAAGCATCCCACTTATGATTAACCTCTATTGCAAGCATCCACAACTACAACAAAAGTATTAAGGCAAACCTAACCATAGCATGATACATATGGATCCAAATTAGCCCCTTACGAAGCAACACATAAACTAGGGTTTAAGCTTCTGTCACTCTAGCAACCCATCATCTACTTATTACTTCCCAATGCCTTCCTCTAGGCCCAAATAATGGTGAAGTGTTATGTAGTCGACGTTCACATAACACCACTAGAGGCTAGACAACATACATCTCATCAAAATATCGAACGAATACCAAATTCACATGACTACTAACAGCAAGACTTCTCCCATGTCCTCAGGAACAAACGTAACTACTCACAAAGCATATTCATGTTCATAATTAGAGGGGTATTAATATGAAAAAAGGATCTGAACATATGATCTTCCACCAAATAAACCAACTAGCATCAACTACAAGGAGTAATCAACACTACTAGCAACCTACTAGTACCAATCCCGGACTTGGATACAAGAATTGGATACAAGAGACGAACTAGGGTTTTGAGAGGAGATGGTGCTGGTGAAGATGTTGATGGAGATTGCCCTCTCCCGATGAGAGGAGCGTTGGTGATGACGATGGCGATGATTTCCCCCTCCCGGAGGGAAGTGTCCACAAAAGAACAACTCTATCGGAGCCCTAGATTAGTTCCGCCAAGGTTCCGCCTCGTGGCAGCGGAGTCTCGTCCCGAAATGTTGCTTATGATTTTTCCCTTGACGAAAGACTTCATACAGCAGAAGATGGCCACAGGAGAGCCAACAGGGGGCCCACGAGGCAGGGGGCGCGCCCCCCACCCTCGTGGCCAGGTGGGTCCCCCTCTGGCGTACTTCTTCCGCTCAATATTTTTTATTATTTCCAAAAATAACTTTCGTGGAGTTTCATGACTTTTGGATTTGTGCAAAATAGGTCTCTAATATTTGCTCCTTTTCCAGCCCAGAATTCCAGCTGCCGGCATTCTCCCTCCTTGTGTAAACCTTGTAAAATAAGAGAGAATATGCATAAGTATTGTGACATAATGTGTAATAACAACCCATAATGTGATAAATATCGATATAAAAGCATGATGCAAAATGGATGTTGCTACCTCTTGAGCACTGCGTTGGATTTCCTTGAAGAGGAAAGGATGATGCGGCAAAGTAGCGTAAGTATTTCCCTTAGTTTTTGAGAACCAAGGTATCAATCCAGTAGGAGGCTACGTGTGAGTCCCTCGTACCTACACAAAGCAAATAACTCCTCGCAACCAACGCGATAAGGGGTTGCCAATCCCTTCACGGTCACTTACGAGAGTGAGATCTGATAGAGATGATAGATAATTTTTTTGGTATTTTTGTGATAAAGATGTAAGGTAAAATAAAAGCAAAGTAAAATGTAAAGGCAATAATAAAGTGTAGGAAGATTAATATGATGAAGATAGACCCCGGGGCCATAGATTTCACTAGTGGCTTCTCTCAAGAGCATAAGTATTTTACGGTGGGTGAATGAATTACTGTTGAGCAATTGACAGAATTGAGCATAGTTATGAGAGTATCTAGGTATGATCATGTATATAGGCATCACGTCCGAGACAAGTAGACCGACTCCTGCCTGCATTTTCTACTATTACTCCACTCATCGACCGCTATCCAGCATGCATCTAGAGTATTAAGTTCAAGAAAACAGAGTAACGCTTTAAGCAAGATGACATGATGTAGAGGGATAAATTCATGCAATATGATAAAAAACCCATCTTGTTATCCTCGATGGCAACAATACAATACGTGCCTTGCTGCCCCTACTGTCACTGGGAAAGGACACCGCAAGATTGAACCCAAAGCTAAGCACTTCTCCCATTGCAAGAAAAACCAATCTAGTAGGCCAAACCAAACGATAATTCAAAGAGACTTGCAAAGATAACCAATCGTACATAAAAGAATTCAGAGAAGATTCAAATATTGTTCATAGATAATCTTGATCATAAACCCACAATTCATCGGTCTCAACAAACACACCGCAAAAACAAGATTACATCAAATAGATCTCCAAGAGAGAGGGGGAGAACATTGTATTGAGATCCGAAAAGAGATAAGAAGCCATCTAGCTAGTAACTGTGGACCCGAAGGTCTGAGGTAAACTACTCACACTTCATCGGAGAGGCTATGGTGATGATGTAGAAGCCCTCCGTGGTGGATGCCCCCTCCGGCGGAGCTACGGAACAGGCCCCAAGATGGGATCTCATGGGTACAGAAGGTTGCAGCGGTGGAATTAGGTTTGGGGGGTACGTAGGTATATATAGGAGGAAGGAGTACGTCGCTAGAGCAACAGGGGGCCCACGAGGGTGGAGGGCGCACCCTGGAGGGGTGGGCGCGCCCCCTACCTCATGCCCTCCTCCTTTCTTTCTTGATGTAGGGTCCAAGTCTCCTGGATCATATTCAGTGAGAAAATCACGTTCCCGAAGGTTTCATTCCGTTTGGACTCCGTTTGATATTCCGTTTCTTCCAAACTCTGAAATAGGCAAAAAACAACAATTCTGGGCTGGGCCTCCGGTTAATAGGTTAGTCCCAAAAATAATATAAAAGTGGATAATAAAGCCCAATATTGTCCAAAATAGTAGATAATATAGCATGGAGCAATCAAAAATTACAGATACGTTGGAGACGTATCAGGCATCCCCAAGCTTAATTCCTGCTCGTCCTCGAGTAGGTAAATGATAAAAAGAGAATTTTTGATGCGGAGTACTACTTGGCATAATTTCAATGTAATTCTTCTTAAATTTTGTATGAATATTCAGATCCAAAAGATTCAAGACAAAAGTTTAATATTGACATAAAAATAATAATACTTCAAGCATACTAACAAAGCAATCATGTCTTCTCAAAATAACATGGCCAAAGAAAGTTATCCCTACAAAATCATATAGTCTGGCTATGCTCTATCTTCACCACACAAAGTATTTAAATCATGCACAACCCCGATGACAAGCCAAGCAATTGTTTCATACTTTTGACATTCTCAAAAAAATTCAATCTTCATGCAATGCATGAGCGTGAGCCATGGATATAACACTATATGTGGAATAGAATGGTGGTTGTGTAGAAGACAAAAAGGGAGAAGATAGTCTCTCATCAACTAGGCGTATCAACGGGCTAAGGAGATGCCGATATCAATGTGAGTGAGTAGGTATTGCCATGCAAAGGATGCACTAGAGCTATAAGTATATGAAAGCTCAAGAAAAGAAACTAAGTGGGTGCATCCAACTCGCTTGCTCACGAAGACCTAGGGAATTTTGAGGAAGCCCATCATTGGAATATACAAGCAAGTTCTATAATGAAAAATTCCCACTAGTATATGAAAGTGACAAAATGAGAGACTCTCTATTATGAAGATCGTGGTGCTACTTTGAAGCACAAGTGTGGTAAAAGGATAGTAACATTGTCCCTTCTCTCTTTTTCTGTTTTTTTATTTGGGCCTTTTCTCCTTTTTTTATGGCCTCGTTTTTTCGTCCGGAGTCTCATCCCGACTTGTGGGGGAATCATAGTCTCCATCATCCTTTTCCTCACTTGGGCCAATGCTCTAAAAATGATGATCATCACACTTTTATTTTCTTACAACTCAACAATTACAACTCGATACTTAGAACAAAATATGACTCTATATGAATGCCTCCGGCGGTGTACCGGGATATGCAATGAATCAAGAGTGACATGTATGAAAGAATTATGAATGGTGGCTTTGCCACAAATACAATGTCAACTACATGATCATGCTAAGCAATATGACAATGATGGAGCGTGTCATAATAAACGGAATGGTGGAAAGTTGCATGGCAATATATCTCGGAATGGCTATGGAAATGCCATAATAGATATGTATGGTGGTTGTTTTGAGGAAGGTATATGGTGGGTGTATGATACCGGCGAAAAGTGCGCGGTATTAGAGAGGCTAGCAATGGTGGAAGGAAGAAAAGTGTGTATAATCCATGAACTCAACATTAGTCATAAAGAACTCATATACTTATTGCAAAAATCTACAAGTTATCAAAGCAAAGTATTATGCGCATGCTCCTAGGGGGATAGATTGATAGGGAAAGACCATCGCTCGTCCCCGACCGCCACTCATAAGGAAGACAATCAATAAATAAATCATGCTCCAACTTCATCACATAACGGTTCACCATACGTGCATGCTACGTGAATCACAAACTTTAACACAAGTATTTCTAAAATTCACAACTACTCAACTAGCATGACTCTAATATCACCATTTTCATATATCAAAACAATTATCAAGCATCAAACTTTTCTTAGTATTCAATGCACTCAAAAGAAAGTTTTACAAATCTTGAATACCAAGCATATTAAGATTTTTTAAGAAAATTACCATGCTATTTAATACTCTCAAAATAATCTAAGTGAATCATGAGAGATCAATAGTTTCTATAAAGCAAATCCACCACCGTGCTCTAAAAGATTTATGTGAAGTACTAGAGCAAAACTATATAGCTCAAAAGATATAAGTGAAGCACATAGAGTATTCTAAGAAATTCCAAATCATGTATGGCTCTCTCAAAAGGTGTGTACAGCAAGGATGATTGTGGTAAACTAAAAAGCAAAGACTCAAATCATACAAGACGCTCCAAGCAAAACACATATCAAGTGGTGAATAAAAATATAGCTGTAAGTAAAGTTACTGATGGAAGTAGACGAAATAGGGGATGCCTTCCGGGGCATCCCCAAGCTTAGGCTCTTGCCACTCCTTGTTCCATAATCCATCAAAAGATTTCACCCAAAACTTGAAAACTTCACAACACAAAACTCAACAGAAATCGCGTGAGCTCCGTTAGCGAAAGAAAACAAAAGACCACTTCAAGGTACTGTAATTAAATCATTCTTTATTTATATTGGTGTTAAACCTACTGTATTACAACTTCTCTATGGTTTATAAACTATTTTACTAGCCATAGATTCATCAAAATAAGCAAACAACACACGAAAAATAGAATCTGTAAAAAAACACAACAGTCTGTAGTAATCTGTAACTAAAGCAAACTTATGGAAATCCAAAAAATCAGCCAAAATAGGAAGACCTAGGCAATTTGTTTATTGATCAGAATCAATTGGAATCACTATTTTATCACGTTCTGGTGATTTTTAACAATTGTTTTCGTGAACAGAAAGTTTCTGGAAATTACAGCAAGATCAAATAACTATCATCCAAGAAGATCCTATAGGTTTAACTTGGCACAAACACTAATTAAAACATAAAAACACATCTAACCAGAGGCTAGATAAAAGATTTATTCCTAAACAGAAGCAAAAACAAAACAACTAAAAATAAAATTGGGTTGCCTCCCAATAAGCGCTATCGTTTAACGCCCCTAGCTAGGCATAAAAGCAAGGATAGATCTAGGTATTGCCATCTTTGGTAGGCAATCCATAAGTGTCTCTCATGATAGATTCATATGTTAATTTTATTTTCTTCCTAGGGAAGTGTTCCATGTCTTTATTTAATTGAAATTGGAATCTAATATTCCCTTCCTTCATATCAATAATTGCACCAACCGTTCTAAGGAAAAGTCTACCAAGAATAATAGGATAAGAAGGATTGCAATCTATATCAAGAACGATAAAATCTACGGGCACATAATTCCTATTTGCAACAATAAGAACATAATTAATTCTTCCCATGGGTTTCTTAATAGTGGAATCTGCAAGGTGCAAGTTTAGCGAGCAATCATCAAAATCACGGAAATCTAGCAAATCACACAAAGTTTTGGGGATACTGGAAACACTAGCATCTAAATCACATAAAGCATAAAATTCATGGTCCTTAATCTCAATTTTAATAGTTGGTTCCCACTCATCATAAAGTTTTCTAGGGATAGAAACTTCCAACTCAAGTTTTTCTTCATAAGATTGCATCAAGGCATCAACGATATGTTTAGTAAACGCTTTATTTTGACTATAAGCATGAGGAGAATTTAGCACAAATTGCAACAAGGAAATACAATCAATCAAAGAGCAATTTTCATAATTAAATTCCTTGAAATCCAAAATGTTGGGTTTAGCAACATCTAGGGTTTTTCTTTCTTCAATCCCACTTTTATCAATTTTAGCATCAAGATCTAAAAACTTTGAATTTTTGGAACGCCTTCTAGGTAAAGGTGGATCATATTCAGTCTCATCATTATCAAGATTCATATTGCAAAACAAAGATTTAATAGGGGAAACATCAATAACTTTTAGATCTTCATCTTTATTTTCATAGGAATTGGAAGAACACGCTTTAATAAAGGCATCTTTCGTAGCACGCATCCTAGCGGTTCCTTCTTTGCACTCATCAATGGAAATTCTGATGGCTTTGAGAGACTCATTGATATCATGCTTAGGAGGAATAGATCTAAGCTTTAAAGAATCAACATCAAGAGAAATTCTATCAACGTTCCTAGCCAATTCATCAACTTTAAGCAATTTCTCTTCAAGCAAAGCATTGCAATTCTTTTACGAATTCATAAACTCTTTAACACTTGTCTCCAATTCAGAGGGCATCTTATTAAAATTTATAAGAGTTGTTGTAGGAATTTCCATAATTATTAGAAGGATTACTAGGGTAAGGCCTAGGATTAAAGTTTCCTCTATACGCGTTGTTACCAAAATTATTCCTACCAACAAAATTCACATCCATAGATTCATTATTATTCTCAATCAAAGTAGATAAAGTCATATCATTAGGATCAGAAGAAACACTCTTAGTAGCAAATAATTTCATAAGTTCATCCATCTTTCCACTCAAAACATTAATTTCTTCTATCGCATGCACTTTTTTATTAGTAGATCTTTCAGTGCGCCATTGAGAATAATTAAACATAATATTATCTAGGAGTTTAGTAGCTTCTCCGAAAGTGATTTCCATAAAAGTGCCTCCCGCGGCCGAATCCAAAAGATTTCTAGAAGCAAAATTCAATCCGGCATAATTTTTTTGTATAATCATCCACAAGTTCAAACCATGAGTTGGGCAATTATGTATCATTAATTTCATTCTCTCCCAAGCTTGTGCAACATGTTCATGATCAAGTTGCTTAAAATTCATAATATCGTTTCTAAGAGAGATGATCTTAGCGGGAGGAAAATACTTAGAGATAAAAGCATCTTTGCACTTGTTCCAAGAATCAATACTATTTTTAGGCAAAGACGAAAACCAAGCTTTAACACGATCTCTAAGCGAAAAAGGAAATAGCTTCAATTTAACAATATCATTATCAACATCTTTCTTCTTTTGCATATCACACAAATCAATGAAGCTATTTAGATGAGTAGCGGCATCTTCACTAGGAAGGCCGGCAAATTGATCTTTCATCACAAGATTCAACAAAGCGGTATTGATTTCACAAGATTCCGTATTGGCAAGAGGAGCAATCGGAGTGCTAAGGCAATCATTATTGTTGGTATTGGTAAAGTCACATAATTTGGTATTATCTTGAGCCATCGTGACAAACAAGCAATCCAACACATGAGCAAACAAAAAGCAAGCGAGAAAAGGGCAAACGGAAAAGAGAGGGCAAATAAAATGGCAAGGGTGAAGTGGGGGAGAGGAAAACGAGAGGCAAATGGCAAATAATGTAGTGTGGGAGATAAGGGATTGTGATGGGTACTTGGTATGTTGATTTTTGCGTAGACTCCCCGACAACGGCGCTAGAAATTCTTCTTGCTACCTCTTGAGCACTGCGTTTGATTTCCTTGAAGAGGAAAGGATGATGCAGCAAAGTAGCGTAAGTATTTCCCTCAGTTTTTGAGAACCAAGGTATCAATCCAGTAGGAGGGTACGCGTGAGTCCCTCGTACCTACACAAAGCAAATAACTCCTCGCAACCAACGCGATAAGGGGTTGTCAATCCCTTCACGGTCACTTACGAGAGTGAGATCTGATAGAGATGATAGATAATATTTTTGGTATTTTTGTGATAAAGATGTAAGGTAAAATAAAAGCAAAGTAAAATGTAAAGGCAATAATAAAGTGTAGGAAGATTAATATGATGAAGATAGACCCGGGGGCCATAAGTTTCACTAGTGGCTTCTCTCAAGAGCATAAGTATTTTACGGTGGGTGAACGAATTACTGTTGAGCAATTGACAGAATTGAGCATAATTATGAGAGTATCTAGGTATGATCATGTATATAGGCATCACGTCCGAGACAAGTAGACCGACTCCTGCCTGATCTACTACTATTACTCCACTCATCGACCGCTATCTAGCATGCATCTAGAGTATTAAGTTCATGAAAACAGAGTAACACCTTAAGCAAGATGACATGATGTAGAGGGATAAATTTATGCAATATGATAAAAATCCCATCTTGTTATCCTCGATGGAAACAATACAACACGTGCCTTGCTGCCCCTACTGTCACTGGGAAAGGACACCGCAAGGTTGAACCCAAAGCAAAGCACTTCTCCCATTGCAAGAAAGATCAATCTAGTAGGCCAAACCAAACTGATAATTCAAAGAGACTTGCAAAGATAACCAATCATACATAAAAGAATTCAGAGAAGATTCAAACATTGTTCATTGATAATCTTGACCCACAATTCAATGGTCTCAACAAAAACACCGCAAAAAGAAGATTACATCGAATAGATCTCCACGAGAGAGGGGGAGAACATTGTATTGAGATCCAAAAAGAGAGAAGAAGCCATCTAGCTACTAACTATGGACCCGAAGGTCTGAGGTAAACTACTCACACTTCATCGGAGAGGCTATGGTGATGATGTAGAAGCCCTCCGTGGTGGATGCCCCCTCCGGCGGAGCTCCGGAACAGGCCCCAAGATGGGATCTCATGGGTACAGAAGGTTGCGGCCGTGGAATTAGGTTTTTGGCTCCGTATATGATCGTTTGGGGGTACGTAGGTATATATAGGAGGAAGGAGTACGTCGGTGGAGCAACAGGGGGCTCTCGAGGGTGGAGGGCGCGCCCTGGGGGTGGGCGCCCCCTACCTCATGCCCTCCTCCTTTCTTTCTTGACGTAGGGTCCAAGTCTCCTGGATCATATTCGGTGAGAAAATCACGTTCCCGAAGGTTTCATACCGTTTGGACTCCGTTTGATATTCCGTTTCTTCGAAACTCTGAAATAAGCAAAAAACAACAATTCTGGGTTGGGCCTCCGGTTAATAGGTTAGTCCCAAAAATAATATAAATTGGATAATAAAGCCCAATATTGTCCAAAACAGTAGATAATATAGCATGGAGCAATAAAAAATTATAGATACGTTGGAGACGTATCAATGATGTCTAAGCATTTTATTGCTCTTTCAGGACTGGATGGAGAGGGCGAGGCGGATCCATTGTCCGGCTTCGCTGCCCGAAGAACCGGTCATCCCGCGCCTGGCGAAGATGCTGGTGCCGACGCCATATAAGGCGTCGGTGAAGAAGGCCAAGGGGGCCAAGAGTGGCCCCCGTCGCAAGGGCACTCCGGACGTGACGTCCGAAGAAGACGAAGTTCATTCCTCTGTCCCTGAGGACAATGACGAGGAAGAGGAGGAGGAGGAGGAGGAGGAGGAGGAGGAGGAGGAAAACAACCCTCCCCTCGAGGAGAAGAAGAAAAAGAGGGCGGCTTTGGCGCGTCTAGAGGTGGAGACGCCCAAGAAGGGGAAGGGCGTCCTAGCGGTCAACACCGCGTGGGACATCGACATCTGTCCGGAATGACGCCCCCGCAGTAAGCCGCAGGCCGCATCGTAAGTGACGTGGCTCACTCATGCGCGTATCTGGCCCTTTCTCTTTATTATCTTGACATGGTTAAACGCACTATCGCAGTCCAGCCCGTGACCTTATCCAGTGATCCTCATCTGGAGGTTCGTTGGCTCCGTCGGAGATGGCGAGCATGTCGCCACCGCCTGCTTACTCCCCTGGGGCGAGGACGACGCCGAAGTGCTGTCCCGGAGGACCGCTCTGAACCAAGGAGGAGCCCAAGACGCTGTCCGGGAGGCGCCACAAGGCAAGGCCTCCACTGCCGAACACATGGGGAAACCGAGCCCCATGGAGACTGGCGAAGAGGGCCACATCCAGTTCGGCCCTCAGCCGAATATGATTCCGGAGACTCGTATAGCTCCGGAGTCAGGCGAGCAGCCCCCTTTGAAGTAGGGGGCTATGCTACTTCCACCAGTGGCCCCCGTCCATCCAGGGGCGCCGGATAACCTGATGGAGGCGCTACGAGGCGCCTCTGTCATGGACGAGTAACGTGTCCTTATGGGTGCGGTGATCGAGAAGGTTCAGTCCGCCAAGAGCGGACTGAATGAAGCCTGCGGCAACCTGTTGACAGGTTTCGAGGTAAGAAAGAGAAAAACCCCGTGTAGTCCGTAGCCCCTAAGACACTGTATGGTGTTCGGCGAGAAGAACCGGACAGAGGATCAATCCTTAATTATAGGAGCTGACTGAATATGTATCGATAAGCAGGCATCGCTGTTGGCCGCGACCTCGCATGACGCCGAGGTCTCCGAACTGAAGCGGAGGCTGGAGCGGACAAAGAACGAGCTCGGCGAGGTTAGAATTCAGCTCCAGGAGAAGCAAGGTGAGGAATGACCTGCTATGTGTTCGGAAAAGAATAAGCACAGTATATTGACAGCAGTGTTATGATATGTGCAGAAGCCGCGACCGAGGTCGAGGCCCTGAGGAAGGCCCTGGGCGAGGCCGAGGAGAAGGCTGTCCAGCAGCAAGCCACCCGTAAGAAGCTCAAGGCCCGGGTCAAAGAAGTCCAGCAGGAGCTCCAAGATGCGGTTAACAAATGTGAGACCTTGGAGAATGATGCGTCGGCTCAAGGGGCCGAACTCACCAAGGCTCGTTAGAGCGCGGAGACCGCACGGAATGAGGCCCAGGCCTCCCTCCAGGAGATCTAGGAGGCTAAGAAGATCACAACGTGTAAGGCTTTTAAGATGCAAAGCAAGTATGCGGAGAAGCAGTACCTTTTACTAACCCGGGTTCGGAGTTCCCTAGGGGCTTTTGCTGATTTAGCGTGCAGTGTATCGGACGCTGTGGATTTCTATCAAGCCGGAGGAGGGGGTTCCACGGAGAAGCTCTTCTGGTCGCAGTATGCGGTGTCAGAGCCTCCCGTGTCCTTCACCGATCAGCTGAAACAGCTGGTGGAGCTGCACAAGGTGGCTGAATTAGCCATGAAGGATTTGACAATCCGGCTATGGCCAGCCGAAGCTATGCCTGGCAGCTACTTCGGGCTCGTGAGGCGGATGGTGAACGCCTGTCCTCGGCTGGACGTCGTCAAGCGCTCCGCCTGTATTGAGGGTGCCCGTATGGCCTGCGCTCACTGCAAGATGTGGTGGGCGAAGATGAACGCCGTTGAAGTTGCCAGTTGGTCGCCGAAGGGCAAGGAGCACCGCACACCCGAGCGATATTTTGCGGATGTCGTAGAAGGGTCTCGACTTGTAGCGGCGCAATGTTCGCAGGATATTGTATTGGAATGAATGTATTCATGTTGCCTTTTCCTTGTATTATGAGAATAAAGCCGGTTTTTGTAAAGTAATTTTATTATGCTTTGAATTGTTTCCTCCTATGCGACTGTGTTGCATGTAATCAGAGGGTTGGCCAGTCGTCGGCTTCTGGCCTCACGTAGGTAGTACGGAGGTGTTCGGGATGGAATCTAAACAATCTTGATCCAATTACATGGTCCTTGAAGGAGTTGTTTAGTGCAACGAACAAGGCAATCAGACTTTACGGCTTGAACGCCCTCACTTAGCCATAGGAGTTTTATAATAAAGCATGGGCGCAACCCCTGGTTTAAACCAGAGTGCTGTCAGCATCTGATCGGGAAGTGCTGATCTCTCGCATGACACGGAGTAAATCTCCAACGATTTGTAACCCTTGAGAAGATGACCGGCTCTCGCCGTATCATGACAGTCAGTTTTCGGCTTTCTCTACGGGGGTGTTCATCTGGTCAAGGCCAGGGCACAATCGCAGTAGTTCTCCCTTTACTACCCTAGCCGGTTCAGCGGAACGTAGGGTAGCTAGCACAGGAGCCCGGCAACCCAACTATTGACCAAAGACATGATTCAGAGGCAATGCATATAATGCTAAATTCGGGGTGCCGAACTTATCTATAAGAAGTGTTTGGACTTTGCTGCCGTATTATGGGACGATAGGGAGCCCCTGGCGAATATGAGACATACCAGATTGTACGGAACCAATCAATAATAAGCAAATCGAAATAAAAATGAAGTAAAAAACGCAAACCACAGAAACTGGGCCGCAAACCATTTTTATTATAACTGTATGGATACGTCAAGGCGTATCCTGTACAAAAAGTGCAATAAGCATCCGAGCTATTTAACATGCCGGAGTTGAGGGGGCGCAACGTGCGGGTCCTGAGAAATAAGTAGAAATACCGTCAAGAAGAACGTGTAGAGGTTACCCTACACACTTATGCTGCTAGCCGTCTTTGTATGTCGATCCTTCGAAGAGACTGGTTATCAGGCACACGGGAAAAAGAACCTGAAACAAAAGGAAAAAAGGGAAGGTATATGTGAGTCCGGGGTCGGTGTGGCCGTACTGTGGACCACAAGTTGTGCCTCTGTCGATGCCCATGGAATTTTGAGTGCGTAATTATGTGCCCGTGGTACGAATGCCACTACTTGATCATGGCTGGGACGGAGGCCGAATTGCTAGTCAAGCTCTTGACGGGCCGAGTTGTCCTATGGCAGCGTAGTCCGGACCTTCTTGACGGTGTCCGTGAACTCGGCAGCCGGATTGCGGATCTGCTTGAAAAGGCCGTTCTGTATTTGTGCTGCTAGGGCGGCTGTGTGCTCATCTGTACGGAGGGAGCGTTCTGTATTTCCATTAACTGTTATGACGCCGCGTGGACCAGGCATCTTGAGCTGGAGGTAAGAATAGTGTGGGACCGCGTTGAATCTAGCGAACGTGGTTCGTCCGAGCAGTGCGTGGTAACCACTGCGGAAGGGGACGATATCGAAGATTAACTCTTCGCTTTGGAAGTTGTCAGTAGAACCGAAGACCACTTCCAGCATGATTGAGCCCGTGCAGCGGGCCTCAACGCCTAGTATGACTCCTTTAAAGGTAGTCTTTGTGGGTTTGATTCGTGGGGGATTAATGCCCATCTTCCGTATTGTATCCTGGTAGAGCGGGTTGAGGCTTCTTCCACCATCCATCAGGACTCGTGTTAGGTGGAATCCGTCGATGATTGGGTCAAGGACCAGTGCGGCCGAACCGAAGGTGATTGGAAATGACGACCACTGATTGAACTTTGGGGCGGCTGGCTCTACCACGTAGACGTCCGTGAGTGCCCGTTTGCGCTCCTTTCTGGGGATGTGTGTGGCGTATATCATGTTCACCATTTTGACTTGGGGGGGATGTCTTCTGCTCCTCGGTGTTCGGCTGCCGGGGCTCTTCGTCCTCGTCCTCACTTTGTGATCCTTTTTCTTTGTGCTCGGCATTTAACTTGCCAGCCTGTTTGAAGACCCAACAATCTCTGTTGGTGTGATTGGCTTGTTTGTCTGGGGTGCCATGTATCTGGCACGGACGATCGAGTATGCGGTCCAGGCTGGAAGGTCCCTCATTGTTCCTCTTGTAGGGCTTCTTCCGTTGGCTGGACTTGGAGCCGCTGAATCCGGCGTTTACAGTTGTGTCGTCGGTGTTATCGCCATTGCTTCGGCGTTTGTGTCTATTGCGCTGGAGCTTGCCGGTGCTGTTCTTGGCCTCCAAGGGGCCTACCTCGCTGGCTGTGTTTTTGCTTCGGGCCAGCCAGCTGTCCTCACCCGCGCAAAAGCGGGTCATGAGTGTTGTGAGGGCTGCCATGGATTTCGACTTTTCTTGGACGAGGTGGCGGGCGAGCCATTCGTCACAGATGATGTGTTTAAAGGCCGCTAGGGCTTCAGCATCTGGACAGTCGACGATCTGGTTCTTTTTGGTTAGGAACCTAGTCCAGAATTTTCTGGCTGATTCTCCAGATTGTTGAACTATGTGGCTTAAGTCATCGGCATCGGGTGGCCGGACATATGTACCTTGGAAGTTGTCGAGGAAGGCTTCTTCCAAGTCCTCCTAGCTACCGATGGAGTTCTCAGGCAGACTATTTAGCCAGTGTCGAGCTGGTCCTTTGAGCTTTAATGGGAGGTATTTGATGGCGTGGAGGTCGTCTCCTCGGGCCATGTGGATGTGAAGAATAAAATCTTCGATCCACACTACAGGGTCGGTTGTTTCGTCGTATGATTCAATATTGATAGGCTTCAATCCCTCGGGGAATTCATGATCTAGCACCTCGTCTGAGAATCAGAGAGGGTGTGCGGCGCCTCTATAGCGGGCTGCGTCACGGCGTATTTCCGACAAAGTCTGTCTGTGGTTGTCGGCCCGGGCATGGTTAGGTTTGTCACGTTCGAATAGGTAGTAATTGCCGTGCCTCGAGGCGCGTCCTCGCGATCCGTAGATCGATCTTGTATGTCCTTCTCTACTATCCAAGGTCTGTCCGAGGTCGTACGTGTGACCCCGAACTCTTCCGTCTCTATTTTTATGGGGTGGTGGGGCAGGCTGCTGTTCGGCCTGAGTTGTCTCTTTATCCCGACCGCGGGGCGGCCGGTCGGCCGCCCTGTCTCGACCACGTAGTGGTCGTTCCGCATTACGCGAGGGAGATATGTGCTCCGGTGCCTCCTCATCAAATTGAGGTAGCAGTCTGCATTTTGGGTAGCTCTTGGCTCGGCGCTTGAGGCCGTATTCTTCGGCTGTCAGGACATCAGTCCATCTTTCGACGAGCAGATCTTGTTCAGCTTGAAGCTGCTGCCGTTTCTTGTTCAGGCTCCTTGCAGTGGCTATGAGCTGAAGCTTAAAGCGCTCCTGCTCCAGAGGATCCTCAGGCATGATGAAGTCTTTGTTGCCGAGGCTTGTCTCCTCCTCGGAGGGTGGACGGTAAATGTTGTCCTCCGAGTCATCTTCTATGGCCTATTCATCAGTTATCTTGCCCGTTGTTGTGTTCCTCCTGTTCTGATGCAGCTCCAACAGGGTCTTCATTGTTTTCGGTGTCTCCTGGAGTACTATTTTCTCCGGTGCCGGTGTTGCCGTCTTTTGAGCGACGAGGCTTAGAACGGCGTTTGGGGCGTCGACGCTTGGACTGCGTCTCAGAGGTTTTATTCGCATCTGGCTCTTCTTTGTCGTCGCCAGATCCTTTGGGTGTATCAACCATGTACACGTCGTACGAAGAGGTAGCTGTCCAACATCCAGTGAATGGCGGGTCTTGGCCTTGCTCCTTGTCGGCATCTTCGTCCATACCGTCGATGTCTTCGGAGCCATAGTCAAGCACGTCGGTTAAGTCATCGACAGTGGCTATGAAGTGGGTGGCGGGCGGGAAGCAAAAGTCCTCGTTATCCGTCTCTAGCTCGAACCAGACATAGTTCTGTTGTGAGACCTTCTCCAAGGACAAATTCTTTAAAGAGTTTAGCACGTCACCCAAAGGTGAATGCTGGAAGATGTCTGCGGCGCTAAATTCAAAAATCGATAACCGATCCAGTTCGGTGTCCGCAAGCGTACCTGGTCCGAAACTTATAGCCGGAGACGAGTCCGGAATTCCATTGACGCGAATTTTGCGGGATGTCTAGTCCATGTGCGGCTCCAACGCCGCGGACTCTGTGGCCTCGGACAGCACGATCTGCTTTGGCTCTAAGGCGGTTGCAGCAGCAGGAACCATCTCCTGGGTGTGATCCGATGACAGATTTAAGTCACGTTCATCGGGGCGAGGGGTAGCGATCGCCGCGGGCTCGAATCCCTTGAAGATCAAGTCTCCACGGATATCCGTGACGTAGTTCAAGCTTCCAAATCTGACCTGATGGCCAGGGGCGTAGCTATCGACCTGCTCCAGATGGCCAAGCGAGTTGGCCCGCACTACGAAGCCGCCGAATACAACAATCTATCCGGGGAGGAAGGTTCCTCTTTGGGCAGCGTCATTATTGACGATTGAAGGGGCCATCGAACCTTTTGTCGACGACACAGTGGAACTCTCAATGAAAGCACCAATGTCGGTGTCAAAACCGGTGGATCTCGGGTAGGGGTCCCGAACTGTCCGTCTAAGATCGATGGTAACAGGAGACGGGGGACACGATGTTTACCCAGGTTTGGGCCCTCTCTATGGAGGTAATACCCTACTTCCTGCTTGATTGATCTTGATGAATATGAGTATTACAAGAGTTGATCTACCACGAGATCGTAATGGCTAAACCCTAGAAGTATAGCCTGTATGACTATGGGAATGTGTGTCTGTCCTTTCCGGACTATCCCCTCCGGTTTATATAGACATCGAGGGGATCTAGGGTTTACATAGAGTCGGTTACATAAGAAGGAATCTTCATAATTGGTCGCCAAGCTTGCCTTCCACGCCAAGTAGAGTCCAATCTGGACACGGGTATAGTCTTCGGCCTTCTAGTCTTCACAGCCCATCAGTCCGACCCATGGATAACAGGCCGGACGCCCGAGGACCCCTTAGTCCAGGACTCCCTCAAGGGGGGCACCCCATAGACACAAGTTGATCAGTTGATCTTTTAGCCGTGTGCGGTGCCCCCCTCCACCATAATCCACCTCGGTCATATCGTAGCGGTGCTTAGGCGAAGCCCTGCATCGCTAGCATCATCAACACCGTCATCACGCCGTCGTGTTGACATAACTCTCCCTCGAAGCTCTACTGGATCGTGAGTTTGTGGGACATCACCGAGCTGAACGTGTGCAGATCACGGAGGTGTCGTACGTTCGGTACTAGGATCGGTCGATCGTGAAGACGTACGACTACATCAACTGCATTGTCATAACGCTTCCGCTTACGGTCTACTAGGGTACGTGGACGACACTCTCCCCTCTCGTTGCTATGCATCACCATGATCTTGCGTGTGCGTAGGAATTTTTTTGAAATTACCACGTTCCCCAATAGTGGCATCCGAGCCAGGTTTATGCATAGATGTTATATGCACGAGTAGAACACAAGTGAGTTGTGGTCGATACTAGTCATACTGCTTACCAGCATGTCATACTTTGATTCGGCAGTATTGTTGGATGAAGCAGCCCGGACCGACATTACGACGTGCTTTGCACACAGGTGGCTGGCGGGTGTCAGTTTCTCCAACTTTAGTTGAATCGAGTGTGGCTACGTCTGGTCCTTGTGAAGGTTAAAACAGCACATACTTGACAAAATATCGTTGTGGTTTTGATGCGTAGGTAAGAAAGGTTCTTGCTCAGCCCGTAGAAGCCACGTAAAACTTGCAACAACAAAGTAGAGGACGTCTAACTTGTTTTTGCAGGGCATGTTGTGATGTGATATGGTCAAGACATGATGCTAAATTTTATTGTATGAGATGATCATGTTTTGTAACAGAGTTATCGGCAATTGGCAGGAGCCATATGGTTGTAACTTTATTGTACGAAATGCAATCGCCATGTAATTGCTTTAGTTTATCACTAAGCGGTAGCGATAGTCGTAGAAGCAATAGTTGGTGAGACAACAATGATGCTACGATGGAGATCAAGGTGTCGCGCCGGTGACGATGGTGATCATGACGGTGCTTTGGAGATGGAGATCAAAGGCACAAGATGATGATGGCCATATCATATCACTTATATTGATTGCATGTGATGTTTATCTTTTATGCATCTTATTTTTCTTACATCGACGGTAGCATTATAAGATGATCTCTCACTAAATTTCAAGGTATAACTGTTCTCCCTGAGTATGCATTGTTGCGAAAGTTCGTCGTGCCGAGACACCATGTGATGATCGGGTGTGATAAGCTCTACGTTCACATACAACGTGTGCAAGCCAGTTTTGCACACGCATAATACTCGGGTTAAACTTGACGAGCCTATCATATGCAGATATGGCCTCGGAACACTGAGACCGAAAGGTCGAGCGTGAATCATATAGAAGATATGATCAACATAGTGATGTTCACCATTGAAAACTACTCCATCTCACGTGATGATCGGACATGGTTTAGTTCATGTGGATCACGTGATCACTTAGATGATTAGAGGGATGCCTATCTAAGTGGGAGTTCTTAAGTAATATGATCAATTGAACTTTAATTTATCATGAACTTAGTCCTGATAGTATTAGCATATCTATGTTGTAGATCAATAGCTCGCGTTTAGCTCCCCTGTTTTATTTTTGATACGTTCCTAGAGAAAACTAAGTTGAAATATGTTAGTAGCAATGATGCGGATTGGATCCGTGATCCGAGGATTATCCTCATTGCTGCACAGAAGAATTATGTCCTTGATGCACCGCTAGGTGACAGACCGATTGCAGGAGCAGATGCAGACGTTATGAACGTTTGGCAAGCTCGATATGATGACTACTTGATAGTTTAGTGCACCATGCTTTACGGCTTAGAATCGGGGCTTCAAAGACGTTTTGAACGCCACGGAGCATATGAGATGTTCCAAGAGTTGAAATTAGTATTTCAGACTCATGCCGATGTTGAAAGGTATGAGACCTTTGACAAGCACTCTGCCTACAAGATGGAGGAGAGTTGCTCAGCTAGTGAGCATGTGCTCAGAATGTCTAAGTACTACAATCACTTGAATCAAGTGGGAGTTAATCTTCCAGACAAGATAGTGATTGATAGAGTTCTCTAGTCACTATCACCAAGTTACTAGAACTTCGTGATGAACTATAATATGCAAGGGATAACGAAAACGATTCCCAAGCTCTTAGAGATGTTGAAATCGACGAAGGTAGAAATCAAGAAAAACATCAAGTGTTGATGGTTGACAAGACCACTAGTTTCAAAAAAAGGGAAAAGGGAAGAAGGGAAACTTCAAGAAGAATGGCAAGCAAGTTGCTACTCAAGTGAAGAAGCCCAAATCTGGACCTAAGCCTGAGACTAAAGTGCTTCTACTGCAAAGGGACTGGTCACTGGAAGCAGAACTGCCCCAAGTACTTGGCGGATAAGAAGGATGTCAAAGTGAACAAAGGTATATTTGATATACGTGTTATTGATGTGTACTTTACTAGTGTTTATAACAACCCCTCAGTATTTGATACTAGTTCAGTTGTGAAGATTAATAACTTGAAACGGGAGTTGCAGAATGAACAGAGACTAGTTAAGGGTGAAGTGACGATGTGTGTTCGAAGTGGTTCCAAGATTGATATGATCATCATCGTACACTCCCTATACTTTCGGGATTAGTGTTGAACCTAAATAAATGTTATTTGGTGTTTGCGTTAAGCATGAATATGATTTGATCATGTTTAACGCAATACGGTTATTCATTTAAAGTCAGAGAATAATTGTTGTTCTGTTTACATGAATAAAACCTTCAATGGTCATACACCTAAGGTGAATGGTTTATTGAATCTCGATCATAGTGACACACATATTCATAATATTGAAGCCAAAAGATGCAAAGTTAATAATGATAGTGCGACTTATTTGTGGCACTGCCGTTTAGGTCATATTGGTGTAAAGCGCATGAAGAAAATCCATGTTGATGGGTTTTGGGATCACTTGATTATGAATCAGTTGATGCTTGCGAACCATGCTTCATGGGCAAGATGACTAAAACTCCATTCTCCGGAACAACGGAGCGAGCAACAGACTTGTTGGAAATAATACATACTGATGTATGCAGTCCGATGAGTGTTGAGGCTCGCGGCAGGTATTGTTATTTTCTGACCTTCACAGATGATTTGAGCAGATATAGGTACATCTAATCGTTCAAACATAAATCTGAAACATTTGAAACGTTCAAATAATTTCAGAGTGAAGTGGAAAATCATTGTAACAACAAAATAAAGTTTCTACGATCTGATCGTGGAGGAGAATATTTGAGTTACGAGTTTGGTCTTCATTTGAAACAATGCGGAATAGTTTCGCAACTCACGCCACCTGGAACACCACAGCGTAATGGTGTGTCCGAACATCGTAACCGTACTTTATTAGATATGGTGCAATCTATGATGTCTCTTACCGATTTACCACTATCATTTTGGGGTTATGCATTAGAGACAACTGCATTCACGTCTAATAGGCTACCATCTAAATCCATTGAGACGACACCATATGAACTATGGTTTGGCAAGAAACCAAAGTTGTCGTTTCTTAAACTCTGGGGTTGCGATGCTTATGTGAAAAGGTTTCATCCTGATAAGCTCAAACCCAAATCGGAGAAATGTGTCTTAATAGGATACCCAAAGTAGACAGTTGGGTACACCTTCTATCACAGATCCGAAGGCAAGACATTCGTTGCTTAGAATGAATCCTTTCTAGAGAAGGAGTTTCTCTCTAAAGAAGTGAGTGGGAGGAAAGTAGAACTTGATGAGGTAACTGTACCTGCTCCCTTATTGGAAAGTAGTTCATCGCAGAAATCTATTCATGTGACTCCTAAACCAATTAGTGAGGAAGCTAATGATGATGGTCATGTAACTTCTGATCAAGTTACTACCGAACCTCGTAGGTCAACCAGAGTGAGATCCACACCAGAGTGGTACGGTAATCTTGTTCTGGAGGTCGTGTTACTTGACCATGACGAACCTACAAACTATGAGGAAGCGATGATGAGCCCAGATTCCGTGAAATGGCTTGAGGCCATGAAATCTGAGATGGGATTCATGTATGAGAACAAAGTGTGGACTTTGGTTGACTTGCCCGATGATCGGTAAGCCATAGAAAATAAATGGATCTTCAAGAGGAAGACGAAAGCTGATAGTAGTGTTACTATCTACAAAGCTAGACTTGTCGAAAAAGGTTTGTGAAAAAGTTCAAGGTGTTGACTACGATGAGATTTTCTCACTCGTAGCGATGCTTAAGTCTGTCTGAATCATGTTAGCAAATTGCCACATTTTATGAAATCTGGCAAATGGATGTCAAAACTACATTCCTTAATGGATTTCTTAAAGAAGAGTTGCATGTGATGCAACCAGAAGGTTTTTGTCGATCCTAAAGGTGCTAACAAAATGTACAAGCTCCAGCGATCCATCTATGGACTGGTGCAAGCATCTCGGAGTTGGAATATACGCTTTGATGAGTTGATTAAAGCATATAGTTTTATACAGACTTGCGGTGAAGCCTGTATTTACAAGAAAGTGAGTGGGAGCACTACAACATTTCTGATAAGTATATGTGAATGACATATTGTTGATCAGAAATAATGTAGAATTTTCTGGAAAGCATAAAGGAGTTTTTGAAAGGAGTTTTTCAAAGAAAGACCTCGGTGAAGCAGCTTACATATTGAGCATCAAGATCTATAGAGATAGATCAAGACGCTTGATAAGATTTTTTTTCCAATGAGTGCATACCTTGACAAGTTTTTGAAGTAGTTCAAAATGGAACAGTCAAAGAAAGAGTTCTTACCTGTGTTGCAAGGTGTGAAGTTGAGTAAGACTCAAAGCCCGACCACGGCAGACAATAGAAAGAGAATGAAATTCATTCCCTATGCCTCAGCCATAGGTTCTATAAAGTATGACATGCTGTGTATTAGACCTATTGTATACCCTGCCCTGAGTTTGGCAAGGAAGTACAATTTTGATCTAGGAGTAGATCACTAGACAGCAGTAAAAAATTATCCTTAGAGGACTAAGGAAATATTTCTCGGTTATGGAGGTGATAAGGAGTTCGTCGTAAAGAGTTACGTCGATGCAAGCTTTGACACCGATCTGGATGACTCTAAGTCACAATCAAGATACATATTGACAGTGGGAGCAATTAGCTAAAGTAGCTCCGTGCAGAGCATTGTAGACATAGAAATTTGCAAAATACATACGAATCTGAATTTAACAGACCCGTTGACTAAACTTCTCTCACAAGAAAAACATGATCACACATTAGTACTCTTTGAGTGTTAATCACATGGCAATGTGAACTAGATTACTGACTCTAGTAAACCCTTTGAGTGTTGGTCACATGGCGATGTGAACTATGGGTGTTAATCACATGGTGATGTGAACTATTCGTGTTAAATCACATGTCGATGTGAACTAGATTATTGACTCTAGTGCAAGTGGGAGACTAAAGGAAATATGCCCTAGAGGCAATACTAAAGTTGTTATTTATATTTCCTTATATCATGATAAATGTTTATTATTCATGCTAGAATTGTATTAACCGGAAACTTAGTACATGTGTGAATACATAGACAAACAAAGTGTCACTAGTATGCCTCTACTTGACTAGCTCGTTGAATCAAAGATGGTTAAGTTTCCTAGCCATAGACATGAGTTGTCATTTGATTAACGGGATCACATCATTAGAGAATGATGTGATTGACTTGACCCATTCCGTTAGCTTAGCATTTGATCGTTTAGTATATTGCTATTGCTTTCTTCATGACTTATACATGTTCCTATGACTATGAGATTATGCAACTCCCTAATATCGGAGGAACACTTTATGTGCTACCAAACGTCACAACATAACTGGGTGATTATAAAGGTGCTCTACAGGTGTCCCCGATGGTACTTGTTGAGTTGGCATAGATCAAGATTAGGATTTGTCACTCCGATTGTCGAAGAGGTATCTCTGGGCCCTCTCGGTAATGCACATCACTATAAGCCTTGCAAGCAATGCAACTAATGAGTTAGTTGCGAGATGATGTATTACAGAATGAGTAAAGAGACTTGCCGATAACGATATTGAACTAGGCATTGAGATGCCGACGATCGAATCTCGGGCAAGTAACATACCAATGACAAAGGGAACAACGTATGTTGTTATGCGGTTTGACCGATAAAGATCTTCATAGAATATGTAGGAGCCAATATGGGCATCCAGGTTCCGCTATTGGTTATTGACCGGAGACGTGTCTCGGTCATGTCTACATAGTTCTCGAACCCGTAGGGTCCGCACTCTTAACGTTCGATGACGATCGATATTATGAGTTTATGTGTTTTGATGTACCGAAGGTAGTTCGGATTCCCGGATATGATCACGGACATGACGAGGAGTCTTGAAATGGTCGAGACATAAAGATTGATATATTGGATGACTATGTTTGGACTTCGGAAGGGTTCCGGGTAAGTTCGGACAAATACCGGAGTACCGGGGGGGTTACCGGACCCCCCCCCGAGGGAGTATAATGGGCCTATTGGGCCTTAGTGAAGAAGAGGAGGGGCGGCCAGGGCCGGCCGCGCGCCCCTCCCCCTCTAGTCGGAATTGGAAAAGGAAGGGGGCGGCGCCCCCCTTTTTCCTCCCCCCTCTCTCCTCCTTCCTTCCCTCCTACTCCTACTCTTGGAAGGGTTGGAGTCCTACTCCCGGTGGGAGTAGGACTCCCCTTGGGTGCACCTAGGAGGCCGACCCTCTCCCCCTCCTCCACTCCTTTATATGCGGGGGAGGGGGCACCCCATAGACACAAGTTGATCAGTTGATCTTTTACCCGTGTGCGGTGCCCCCCTCCACCATAATCCACCTCGGTCATATCATAGCGGTGCTTAGGCGAAGCCCTGCATCGGTAGCATCATCATCACCGTCAACACGCTGTCGTGCTGACGGAACTCTCCCTCAAAGCTCTACTGGATCGTGAGTTCGTGGGACGTCACCGAGCTGAACGTGTGCAGATCACGGAGGTGCCGTACGTTCAGTACTAGGATCGGTCGATCGTGAAGACGTACGACTACATCAACCGCGTTGTCATTATGCTTCCGCTTACGGTCTACGAGGGTACGTGGACGACACTCTCCCCTCTCGTTGCTATGCATCACCATGATCTTATGTGTGCGTAGGATTTTTTTTAAATTACTACGTTGCCCAACAGTTCTATAGGCCCATAATACATCATCAAGTTTCTTGGACCAATTCTTTCTAGATCTATTAACAGTCTTTTGCAAAATTAATTTGAGCTCTCTATTACTAAGTTCTACTTGACCACTAGATTGTGGATGATATGGAGATGCAATTCTATGGTTGACATCATACTTAGCAAGCATTTTATGAAAAGCACCATGAATAAAATGTGAACCACCATCAGTCATTAAGTATCTAGGGACTCCAAACCTCGGAAAAATAACTTCTTTAAGCATCTTAATAGAGGTGTTATGATCAGCACTACTAGTTGGAATAGCTTCTACCCACTTATTAATGTAATCAACAAGAACTAAAATATGTGTATACCCATTAGAGGAAGGAAACGGTCCCATATAATCAAAGCCCCAAACATCAAATGGTTCAATGACAAGTGAATAGTTCATAGGCATTTCTTGACGTTTACCAATATTACCAATTCTTTGACATTCATCACAAGACAAGACAAACTTACGGGCATCTTTGAAGAGAGTAGGCCAATAAAAACTGGATTGCAATACCATGTGCAGTTCTATCTCCAGCGTGATGTCCTCCGTAAGCCTCAGAGTGACACTTGCGTAGGATCTATTACTGTTCATGCTCAGGTATACAACGTCTAATAACACCATCTAATCCTTCTTTATAAAGGTGTGGGTCATCCCAGAAGTAACATCTTAAATCATAGAAAAGCTTTTTCTTTTGCTGGTGTGTGAAACTAGGTGGTATAAATTTAGCAACAATGTAATTAGCATAATCAACATACCTTGGAGCAGTGCGAGAAGCATTTATGATAGCTAATTGTTCATCGGGGAAGCTATCATCAATAGGTAGTGGGTCATCAAGAACATTCTCTAACCTAGACAAGTTGTTTGCAACGGGGTTGTCAGCTCCCTTTCTATCAATAATATGCAAATCAAATTCTTGTAGCAAGAGAACCCATCTAATAAGTCTAGGTTTAGCATCTTTCTTTTCCATAAGGTATTTAATAGTAGCATGATCAGTGTGAACAGTAACTTTAGAATCAACAATATAAGGTCTAAACTTTTCACAAGCAAATACGACTGCTAAAAGTTCTTTTTCAGTAGTAACATAATTTCTCTTGGCACTGTCTAGAGTTTTACTAGCATATTGGATAACATTTAATTTCTTATCAACTCTTTGTCCTAGAACAACACCTACAGCATAATCACTAGCATCGCACATAATTTCAAAGGGTAAATTCCAATCAGGTGGCTGAACAATAGGTGTAGAAATCAAGGCTTTCTTAAGTATTTCAAAAGCTTCTACACAATCATCATCAAAGACAAAAGGAACATATTTTTGTAAGAGATTAGTCAGAGGCCTAGAAATTTTAGACAAGTCCTTAATGAACCTCCTATAAAAACCGGCATGACCAAGGAAACTTCTTATAGCTTTAATGTCCTTGGGGCACGACATCTTTTCAATAGCATCAACTTTAGCTTTATCAACTTCAATACCTCTTTCAGAATTTTTATGCCCCAAGACAATACCTTCATTAACCATAAAGTGGCACTTCTCCCAATTCAAGACAAGATTAGTTTCTTCACATCTCTGCAAAACTCGATCAAGGTTGCTCAAGCAATCATCAAAAGAAGTTCCATATACGGAGAAATCATCCATGACAACCTCAACAATCTTTTCACAAAAATCAGAGAATATAGCCATCATGCATCTTTGAAAGGTAGCAGGTGCATTACATAAACCAAAAGGCATACGTCTATAAGCAAAGGTACCGAAAGGACAAGTAAAGGTGGTCTTTTCTTGATCCTCTTTTGACACAGGTATTTGAGAGAAACCAGAATAACCATCTATAAAGCAAAAATGTGTATGTTTGGATAATATTTCTACCATTTGATCAATAAAAGGTAAAGGGTAATGATCTTTTTTAGTAGCTTTATTTAGTTTACGGAAATCAATTACCATTATATAACCTGTAACAATTCTTTGTGGGATCAATTCATCTTTATCATTAGGACCAACAGTAATACCTCCCTTCTTGGGGACACAATGGGAAGGACTTACCCACTGACTATCAGCAACAGGATAAATTATACCTGCCTCCAGAAGCTTTAGTATTTCTTTTCTTACCACTTCTTTCATCTTAGCATTTAACCATCGTTGGTGATCAACAACTAGTTTAGCGTCTTTCTCCAATTTTATTTTGTGCAGACATAGAGTGGGACTAGTGCCCTTAAGATCATCAAGAGTATATCCAATAGCAGCACGGTGCTTCTTCAAAGTTTTTAATAAAAAAAATTCTTCATGCTCTGAAAGGTTAGCACTAATAATAACAGGATATATCTTTTTCTCATCAAGATAAGCATTTTTTAGAGTATCAGGTAATGGTTTAAGCTCAAACACGGGATCACCCTTGGGTGGAGGAGGATCATCTAGGATTTCAACAGGCAAGTTGTGTTTCAAAATAGGTCCTTGTTTAAAGAATACTTCATCTATTTCCCTTCTTTCATTCATAAACATATCATTTTCATGGTCTAGCAAATATTGCTCTAAAGGATCATTAGGAGGCACGGCAATAGAAGCGAGACCAATAATTTCATCTTCACTAGGCAATTCTTTATCATGGGGTTGTCTACAAAATTTTGCAAAATTAAACTCATGAGACATATCCCCCAAACCAATAGTAACAACATCCTTTTTGCAGTCTATCCTATCTTTAACAGTATTCAAGAAAGATGTACCAAATATAATGGGACAAAAGTTATCTTGTGGAGAACCAAGAACAAGAAAATCAGAAGGATATTTAAATTTCCCGAACAAGACTTCAACATCTCTAACAATCCCAACTGGTGAAATAGTGTCTCTATTGGCAAGCTTAATTGTAACATCAATTTCCTCTATCTCAGCAGGTGCAATATCATGCATAATTTCTTTGTATAAGGAATGGGGTATTGCACTTGCACTAGCACCCATATCACACAAGCCATGATAACAATGATCTCCTATTTTAACAGAAATAACAGGCATTCCTACAACAGGTCTATGTTTATTTTTAGTATCAGGTCTAGCAATTCTAGTAGCTTCATCACAGAAGTAAATAACATGCCCATCAATATTATCGGCCAAGAGATCTTTAACCATAGCAATACTAGGTTCAACTTTAATTTGCTCAGGGAGTGTAGGTGTTCTAGTGTTACTCTTACGAACCACAGTTGAAGCTTTAGCGTGATCCTTTATTCTAACAGGGAAAGGTGGTCTCTCAATATAAGAAGTGGGAACAACAGGATCAACACTATAAGTGATAGTATTTTCTCAACTTTAATAGGCGCAACCACTTTTACTTCAATGGGAGGATTATATTTAAACCACTTCTCCTTAGGGAGATCAACATGAGTAGCAAAGGATTCACAGAAAGAAGCTACTATCTCAGAGTCAAGTCCATATTTAGTGCTAAATTCACAGAAAACATCGGTGTCCATAAAAGATTTAACACAATCAAACTTAGGTGTTATACCCGACTCCTTACCTTAGTCTAGATCCCAATCTTCAGAGTTGCGTTTAATTCTTTCCAATAAATCCCATTTGAATTCAATAGTCTTCATCATAAAAGAGCCAGCACAAGAAGTATCGAGCATGGAGCGATTATTGAGAGAAAACCGAGCATAAATTTTTTGAATAATAATTTCTCTTGAGAGCTCATGATTAGGGCATGCATATAACATCGACTTAAGCCTTCCCAAAGCTTGAGTGATGCTTTCTCCTTTGCGAGGCCAAAATTTATATATACAATTACGATCACGATGAACAAGGTGCATAGGATAAAACTTCTGATGAAATTCCAATTTCAATCGGTTGTAGTTCCATGATCCCATATCATCACATAGACTAAACCATGTCAATGCCTTTCCCTTCAAAGATAAAGGGAATACCTTCTTCTTGATAACATCCTCGGGCATACCTGCAAGCTTAAATAATCCACAAACTTCATCCACATAGATTAGGTGCAAATCGGGGTGTAATATTCCATCACCTGTGAAAGGATTAGCTAGCAGTTTCTCTATCATACCCAAAGGAATTTCAAAGTAAAAAATTTCAGTAGGTTAAGTGGATTGAGGAGCAACTCTTTACTCTACTGGTCGGGGTGAAGATACCCTGAACAAGCCCCTCAAAGGATTACTTTCCATAGTAACAAGTGACAGTAAATTTCAGCACACTATGTAAAATTTTCCTTACCGATTTCCACTTACCAAAGGCGCTTCACTCCCTGGCAACGGCGCCAGAAAAGTGTCTTGATGTCCCACAAGTGTAGGGGATCTATCGTAGTCCTTTCAATAAGGTAGAGTGTCGAACCCAATGAGGAGCAGAAGGAAATGACAAGCGGTCTTCAGTCAGGTATTCTCTGCAAGCACTGAAATTATCGGTAACAGATAGTTTTGTGATAAGGTAATTTGTAACGGGTAACCAGTAATAAAAGTAAATAAGGTGCAGCAATATAGCCCAATCCTTTTTGTAGCAAAGGACAAGCTTGGACAAACTCTTATATAGAGAAAAGCGCTCCCGAGGACACATGGGAATTATCGTCAAGCTAGTTTTCATCACACTCATATGATTTGTGTTCGTTACTATGATAATTTGATATGTGGGTGGATCGGTGCTTGGGTACTGCCCTTCCTTGGACAAGCATCCCAATTATGATTAACCCCTCTTGCAAGAATCAGCAACTACAAAAGGAGTATTAAGGTAAACCTAACCATAGCATGAAACATATGGATCCAAATCAGCCCCTTACGGAGCAACGCATAAACTAGGGTTTAAGCTTCTGTCACTCTAGCAACCCATCATCTACTTATTACTTCCCAATGCCTTCCTCTAGGCCTAAACAATGGCGAAGTGTCATGTAGTCGACGTTCACATAACACCACTAGAGGAGAGACAACATACATCTCATCGAAATATCGAACGAATACCAAATTCACATGACTACTTATAGCAAGACTTCTCCCATGTCCTCAGGAACAAATTAACTACTCACAAATCATATTCATGTTCATAATCATAGGGGTATTAATATGCATAAAGGATCTGAACATATGATCTTCCACCAAATAAACCAACTAGCATCAACTACAAGGAGTAATCAACACTACTAGAAACCCACATGTACCAATCTGAGGTTTTGGGACAAAGATTGGATACAAGAGATGAACTAGGGTTTGAGATGAGATGGTGTTGGTGAAGATGTTGATGGAGATTGACCCCCTCCCGATGATAGGATCGATGGTGATGACGATGGTGATGATTTCCCCCAACCGGAGGGATGTTTCCCCGGCAGAACAACTCCGTCGGAGCCCTAGATTGGTTCCGCCAAGGTTCCGCCTTGTGGCGGCGGTGTTTCATCCCGAAAGCTTCCTCCTGATTTTTTTCTGGGATGAAAGACTTCATATAGCCAAAGATGGGCACCGGAGGCCTGCCAGGGGGCCCACGAGGCAGGGGGCATGCCCAGGGGGGTAGGGCGCCCCCACCCTCGTGGCCAGGGTGTGGGCCTCCTCTGGTTGTACCCATGAGATCCCATCTTGGGGCCTTTTACGGCGCTCTGCCAGAGAGGGAATCGATCACAGAGGGCTTCTACATCAACACCATAGCCTCTCCGATGATGTGTGAGTAGTTTACCACAGACCTTCGGGTCCATAGTTATTAGCTAGATGGCTTCTTCTCTCTCTTTGGATCTCAATACAAAGTTCTCCTCGCTTCTCTTGGAGATCTATTCGATGTAATTCTTTTTGCGGTGTGTTTGTCGAGATCCGATGAATTGCGGGTTTATGATCAAGATTATCTATGAACAATATTTGATTCTCCTCTGAATTCTTATATGCATGATTTGATATCTTTGCAAGTTTCTTCAAATTATCAGTTTGGTTTGGCCTACAAGATTGATCTTTCTTGCAATGGGAGAAGTGCTTAGCTTTGGGTTCAATCTTGCGGTGTCCTTTCCAAGTGACAGCAAGGGCAGCAAGGCACGTATTGTATTGTTGCCATCGAGGATAAAAAGATGGGGTTTATATCATATTGCTTGATTTTATCCCTCTACATCATGTCATCTTGCCTAATGTGTTACTCTATTCTTATGGACTTAATACTATAGATGCATGCTGGATAGCGGTCGATGTGTAGAGTAATAGTAGTAGATGCATAATCGTTCTGGTCTACTTGTCACGGACGTGATGCCTATATACATGATCATGACTATATATTCTCATAACTATGCGCTTTTCTATCAATTGCTCGACAGTAATTTGTTCACCCACCGTATAATATGCTATCTTGAGAGAAGCCACTAGTGAAACCTATGGCCCCCAGGTCTATTTTCCATCATATTAATCTCCCGTCAACGTGCTATTTCTGTCGCCGTTTATTTTGCAATCTTTACTTTTCAATCTATACAACAAAAATACCAAAAATATTTATCTTATTATCTTTACCAGATCTCACTTGTGCAAGTGGCCATAAAGGGATTGACAACCCCTTTATCGCGTTGGTTGCAAGGTTCTTGATTGTTTGTGCAGGTACGAGGGACTTGCATGTAGTCTCCTACTGGATTGATACCTTGGTTCTCAAAAACTGAGGGAAATACTTACGCTACTTTGCTGCATCACCCTTTCCTCTTCAAGGTAAAACCAACGCATGCTCAAGAGGTAGCAAGAAGGATTTCTAGCGCCGTTGCCGGGGAGGTTTACGCCAAGTCAAGTCAAGATTTGGTCTCCCGCCAACGTGCGGATTTCTGGCGCCGTTGACGGGGAGATCTACGCACAAGTCAAGACATACCAAGTACCCATCACAAACTCTTCTTCCTCGCATTACATTATTTGCCATTTGCCTCTCGTTTTCCTCTCCCTCACTTCACCTTTGTCGTTTTATTCAGCCTTTTTCCATCTGCATCTTTCCGCTTGCTTCTTGTTTGCTTGTGTGTTGTATTGATTATTTGTCACGATTGCTCAAGACAATACTAAATTGTGTGACTTTTCCAATACCAACAACAATGATTTTATTAGCACTCCGATTGCTCCTATTACCGATGCTGAATCTTGTGAAATTAATGCTGCTTTGTTGAATCTTGTCATGAAAGATCAAATTTCTGGCCTTCCTAGTGAAGATGTTGCTACCCATCTAAACAACTTTGTTGATTTGTGTGATATGCAAAAGAAGAAAGATGTGGGTAATGATATGGTTAAATTGAAGCTATTTCTGTTTTCACTTAGAGATCGTGCTAAAACTTGGTTTTCTTCTTTGCCTAAAAATAGTATTGATTCATGGAATAAGTGCAAAGATTCTTTTATCTCTAAGTATTTTCCTCCCGCTAAGATCATCTCTCTTAGAAACGACATTATGAATTTTAAGCAACTTGATCATGAGCATATTTCACAATCTTGGGAGAGGATGAAATTAATGATACGTAATTGCCCTACTCATGGTTTGAATTTATGGATGATTATACATTTTTTTATGCCGGATTGAATTTTGCTTCTAGAAATCTTTTAGATTCGGCCGCAGGAGGCACTTTTATGGAAATCACTTTAGGATTAGCTACTAAACTCCTAGATAATATTATGGTTAATTATTCTCAATGGCACACCGAAAGATCTACTAGTAAAAATGGTCATGCGATAGAAGAGATTAATGTTTTGAGTGGAAAGATGGATGAACTTATGAAATTGTTTGCTATAAGAGTGTTCCTTCTGATCCTAATTATATGCCTTTGTCTACTTTGATTGAGAATAATAATGAATCTATGGATGTGAATTTTGTTGGTAGGAACAATTTTGGTAACAACGCGTATAGAGGAAACTTCAATTCTAGGCCGTTCCCTAGTAATGCCTCTAATAATTATGGTAATTCCTACAACAACTCTTATGGAAATTTTAATAAGATGCCCTCTGATTTTGAGACTAGTGTTAAAGAGTTTATGATTTCGCAAAAGAATTTCAATGCTTTGCTTGAAGAAAAAATGCTTAAGGTTGATGAGTTGGATAGGAACGTGGATAGAATTTCTCTTGATGTTCATTCTTTGAAACTTAGACCTATTCCTCCTAAGCATGATATCAATGAGTCTCTCAAATCTATGAGAGTTTCCATTGATGAGTGCAAAGAAAGAACCGCTCGGATGCATGCTAAAAAAGAGTGCTTTGTGAAAGCGTGTTCTTCTAGTTTTCATGATAATAATAATGAAGATCTAAAAGTGATTGATGTGTCTCCTATTAAATATTTGTTTTCCAATATGAATCTTGATAAAGATGGGACTGGAGATGAGTCAACTTTAGTTAAAAGGCGTCCCAGGAGTTTTTAGATCTTGATGCAAAAATTGGTAAAAGTGGGATTGAAGAGGTCAAAACTTTAGGTAGCAATGAACCCACTACTTTGGATTTCAAGGATTTTAATTATGATAATTGTACTTTAATATATTGTATTTCCCTGTTTCAATCCGTGTTAAATCCTCCTCATGCTTATAGTCGAAATAAAGCTTTTACCAAACATATCGTTGATGCTTTAATGCAATCCTATGAAGAAAAGCTTGAATTAGAAGTTTCTATCCCTAGAAAACTCTATGATGAGTGGGAACCTACTATTAAAAATTAAGATTAAAGATCATGAATGCTATGCTTTGTGTGATTTGGGTGCTAGTGTTTCCATGATTCCAAAAACTTTGTGTGATGTGTTAGGTTTCCGTGAATTCGATGATTGTTCTTTAAATTTGCATCTTGCGGACTCCACCATTAAGAAACCTATGGGAAGGATTAATGATGTTCTTATTATGGCCAATAGGAATTATGTGCCCATGGATTTCATTGTTCTTGATATAGATTGCAATCCCACATGTCCTATTATTCTTGGTAGACCTTTCCTTAGAACGATTGGTGCAATTATTGATATAAAAGAAGGAAATATTAGATTCCAATTTCCGTTAAGGAAAGGCATGGAACACTTTCCTAGAAAGAAAATGAAATTACCTAATGAATCTATTATGAGAGCCACTTATGGATTGCATACCAAAGATGGAAATACCTAGATCTATTCTTGCTTTTATGCCTAGCTAGGGGCCTTAAACGATAGCGCTTGTTGGGAGACAACCCAATTTTATTTTTGTTTCTTGATTTTTGTTCCTGTTTAGTAATAAATAATTCATCTAGCCTCTGTTTAGATGTGTTTTTATGTTTTAATTAGTGTTTGTGCCAAGTAGAACCTTTGGGAAGACTTGGGTGAAGTCTTTATGATCTTGCTGTAAAAAACAAAAACTTTAGCGCTCACGAGATTAGTTGCCGTTTTTTACTGGAGAGTGATTTTAGGTTGATTCTTTTTGCAGATGATTAATAGAAAAATTCCTCACTCCCACCAATTTATTTCAGAATTTTTGGAGTTACATAAGTATACGTTTGATACAGATTGCTACAAACTGTTCTGTTTTTCATAGATTCTGTTTTTTCGTGTGTTGTTTGCTTATTTTGATGAATCTATGGCTAGTATCGGGGGGTATGAACTATAGAGAAGTTGGAATACAGTAGGTTTAACACCAATATAAATAAAGAATGAGTTCATTACAGTATCTTAAAGTGGTGATTTGTTTTCTTATACTAACGAAGCTCATAAGATTTTCTGTTGAGTTTTGTGTTGTGAAGTTTTCAAGTTTTGGGTACAGTTTTGATGGATTTTAGAACAAGGAGTGGCAAGAGCCTAAGCATGAGGATGCCCAAGGTACCCCAAGGCAAAATTCAAGGACAACCAAAAGCCTAAGCTTGGGGATTCCCCGGAAGGCATCCCCTCTTTCGTCTTCGTCCATCGGTAACTTTACTTGAGGCTATATTTTTATTCACCACATGATATGTGTTTTGCTTGGAGCGTCTTGTATGATTTGAGTCTTTGCTTTTTAGTTTACCAAAATCATCCTTTCTGTACACACCTTTTGGAGAGACACACATGAGTCAGAATTTATTAGAATACTCTATGTGCTTCACTTATATCTTTTGAGCTAAATAATTTTGCTCTAGTGCTTCACTTATATCTTCTAGAGCACGGTGGTGGTTTTATTTTATAGAAATTATTGATCTCTCATGCTTCACTTATATTATTTTAAGAGTCCTTTAGATCATCATGGTAATTTGCTTTGGCTATAAAATTAGTCCTAATATGATAGGCATCCAAGACGGGTATAATAAAAACTTTCACAAAAAGTGCATTGAATACTATGAGAAGTTTGATACTTGATGATTGTTTTGAGATATGAAGATGGTAATATTAGAGTCATGCTAGTTGAGTAGTTGTGAATTTGAGAAATACTTGTGTTGAAGTTTGCAAGTCCCGTAGCATGCACGTATGGTAACCGTTGTGTGACAAATTTGAAACATGAGGTGTTCTTTGATTGTCATCCTTATGAGTGGCGGTCGGGGACGAGCGATGGTCTTTTCCTAGCAATCTATCCCCCTAGGAGCATGCACGTAATGCTTGGTTTTTTATGACTTGTAGATTTTTGCAATAAGTATGTGAGTTCTCTATGACTAATGTTGAGTCCATGGATTATACGCACTCTCACCTTTCCATCATTGCTAGCCTCTTCGGTACCGTGCATTGCCCTTTCTCACCTTGAGAGTTGGTGCAAACTTCGCCGGTGCATCCAAATCCTGTGATACGATACACTCTATCTCGTGTTCCTTTTCTGCGGTACTCAAAAACAACTGCAATGGATTGATAGAACACTAGATGTATGTACTAGTCTCAATGTTTTTCCTTTAGATACTCAAAAACAGCTGCAATGGATTGATAGAACATTGATACTGGTACATACCCTCAGCCCCAGAAAAGGAACACGATGGATTGCAGTGTATGTACCAGAAAAGGAACATGATGGATTGCAGTGTATGTACCAGTAGCCGGAACAACTCAAAGATTTTCGGGACTAACCTATTAACCTAGAGCCCAGTGCCAGCTTATGTTTTTCCTTGTTTTTGAGTATCACGATACATCAAGATCGTTCCAAATCAAGAACACGAGATAGAGACATCAAACACATAGCTATGGATTGATATGTACCAGTCTCAATGTTTTTCCTTGGGGCTGAGGGTATGTACCAGTAGCTATGTGTTTGATCTCTCTATCTCGTGTTCTTGATTTGGAACGATCTTGATGTATCGCGATACTCAAAAACAAGGAAAAACATAAGCTGGCACTGGGCTCTAGGTTAATAGGTTAGTCCCGAAAATCATATAAAATAGCATATAAATGCATATAAAACCTCCTAGCTGGATAATATAATAGCATGGAACAATAAAAAATTATAGATACGTTGGAGACGTATCATGGTAGCTTCATATTGGGTTTAGAAAGTGAAATGTTTTGAAGCATGACAATCGCAATATTGGTCATACAAGCAATTCATGAATAATTAGTATAAGAAAGAGAACTTTCACATGCAAATACACTATCTTGGAAATCTTTTGTAATTGTGAGCCCCCATAAAATATTATATGACAAAATTGTTGATGTTGGACAAGGAAGACAACATAATGGTTTATGTTTGTTCATATTCACATAGAAGTTATATTGTCATAGATCCTTCAACATGTGGTGCTTGCCCCCCATCTTTGCTAGCCAAAAATTCTGCACCAAGTAGAGATACTACTTGTTGGGGATATTACTACTGGGTGTAAACCGGTCTATCTGGGCCGGGTTAACTTCATCAGTAGTTAAGTATGTTAAAGCCCATGAAGGTAGATGAGGGCTTAAAGCCCATGATCAGTTTAAGGCCTGTAGCCGTAAACCGGCGTCGGTATGTAAACTTGTATTATAAGTTAGGAATAAGTAGAGACCAAACCGGACACGTATATGAGACGGTGTTGGGACTCTGAAAACCGACGGGCATCACCCATGTATATAAGGGGACGACCCGGTGGCGGTTCAAGGACAAGAGACAACAACTCGAGACTTAGGCGAAGCTTGTTTGCTCCCTAGTCAACGAAACCCCATCAATTCCATCACAACTAGACGTAGGCTTTTACCTTCATCGAAGGAGCCGAACTAGTATAAACTCTCTTGCGTCCCTGTGTCCGCTTTAACCCCTTCAAGCTAACCTGTAGTGATGGCTCCACGACTAAATCCTTTCATGAGGACATCTGCCGTGACAAAACCACGACAGTTGGTGCCCACCGTAGGGCTATCGCACAATTGTTTCAAGTTCTTGGAGGGCAACTTCGAAGGACTCAAGGGTTACGCCATGGGCCGGATGACCAGGAGTCGTCACGGCAAGCTCTACATCGACGATGCAGGATGGGGCCCCGAGGCCGGCTCAATCGAGTACGGGTACCGGGTCCCCTTTGGTGGCATACACGTCTTCATTGGCAAGATCGGTGAAGTGGGCCCTGAGCCGGACATCTGCACCGACCTCGTCGAAACGGCTCAGCGTGCACGATCCGCCCAGGTTAAACCGACCATGAAGCGTGCCTTCATGGGAGTCATCCATGGAGGGGAATACGAGGGTGGTTCAGAATCTGGTGGCGATACCATCGTTTATTCTGGCGACGAGTCCTCGACCGGAGAAACCGAATCATTATATCAGTTACAAGATGGCCAGATTGGGGGCTGTTCCGATGGTGACAGTATTCCAGACCCCTCTGATCTGCCAAACCGGGTTGGAATATTCATGGGCGGGACACAAGCAGCGATCCACTCTTCGACTGCAGTAGCAATGATCTCCGGGTCAGGGACGGCGACGACAGCCGGGGCAGGAGGCCCTGTGCACCCGCCGGCTCAAGTTTTATTGGATCTGTTTGATGCGTTGGCTAAGCTCATGGCAGAGGCTAATCCGGCGGATCAGAACGCCCACGATGCGGAAATTGCGAAGGTGAGGGATCAGATCACTCAAGCCAAGGCCGACCTAGCAGCTGAGAATGCCAGGATGACTACAGAGCGGGCCGCTTTGGATGGGCAGGCTTACCGGCTTATGCTGGATCAGAACGTGTCGCATGAAGTCCTGAAGAGGAAGCGCCGGTCTCGCTTGCCTCCAGTTTTCGAAGCTAGAGATCTCTTCAATACTCCAGGAGCAGGAACCAGTAACCCGCCGGTGGTAAACCGAGCGGAAGCACCTGGGACGGGAGCGCCGGTTCAGCCTCGCCTGATGGGTCTGCCTCGTCAGAACACTATCGTACCGCAGCCTGTCCTGATGCCTCCGGGTCACTATTCCAATCCGATGGACAATCTCGTTGCTGCCGCTTCACGATTGGAGGCCATCCCAATTGAAGGTGATTCTCCGCAGGCGGTGGAGACACGCCGGGCTAAGGAGCTTCTCCGAACAGCTTTGATTCAACAGGAAGCGTATTCATACAGCCGCAACCGGATCCACTCTACCCCTCGCCCAAGTCGGAGCTACAGCAGGCGTATGGATGAACCGGCCGTATCAAGCAATGCACGAAACCGTGAAGTGCCCCGTGGCAACAACCTGGCAGGTGGTATCGGTGATGCCCAGGAAGTGGTGGACCGGGCCCGAGCGCGCAGGGAGGCCGAGTTAGCGGCGCAGTATGAGGCTCGTCAGCTTACGCCGGTTCGTCCGACCACATCGGTCGAGCCAGGAGTTACTTCTAGCTCTTTGGGGGTGCCGTGCCTTGTCCCCGCTTTACGAAATGTGCGCCTGCCCAAGGATTTCAAGGGCCCACGCAAGGTGCCAAATTACACTGCCGATTTGTCTCCAGAAACATGGGTGGAGAGCTACGAGATGGCCATGGAGATGCTTGATGTGGATGATGCGGCATGTGCAAAGTACTTCACCATGATGCTCGAAGGAACGGCCCGCACTTGGTTAAAAAGTTTACCGGCCAACTCTATCAGTTCATGGGCCCAATTACGAGCCCGGTTTATCCAGAATTTCAAGGATACATGTAAACAGCCTATGTCGATAGTGGATTTAGCAGCTTGTGTCCAGGAAGAAGGAGAATCGACAACCCGATGGGTGCGCCGGGTCTCGAAGATCTTACATTCATCAGACCGCATCAATGTCGATACAGCAGTGATAACTTTGGAAGGAAACTGCCGGTTTGAGCCTCTGAAGTTGAAATTGGGGCGGTTGAAGCGCCATTGCAACGATATGGGGACCCTCATGGCTGCGCTAGTGAAGTATGCTGATTCTGATAGTACCAAGGATCCCGAGTCTGATGATGACAAGGCAGGGAAGGGAAAGAAGAGCAGCAACTCCAAGGGGCAGCAACACAACACGGGAGGCCATGGATCCGGAGGCAAGCGCAAAGCGGATAGCAGTATGGACTTTGTGGCTAATACCAACGCGTAGGACAAGGGCCAGTGACGGAAGGGTAAACTGCCAAATCGCAGCGGAGCACCTAACCCTAACCCGGACCGCCTGACGTATCTGTTAAACCAGCCCTATCCAAAACATGGGACGAAGGAGATGCCAGCCAACCACCTTTGGAAGGATTCCTACATTATGCAGGAGTTCAAGGATTCTAATGCTTTCCGGTATGATCACGGATCAGGTGGTGGCTCAGGATCCGGATCCCATGGGCCGGGTTACGGTGGAGGAAATTCCGGTTCAGGCTTCAATGGTAATCAGGGCGGACAGAACAATCAAGGTAACCAGAGCAGTCAGGGTGGTTATAATCAGCAGCAACTGTCGGGTTATCAGAGCCACCCGAAGTAGTTAAATAGTTGGTAATATCATGTTTTCACCACTAGTTTGGACAAACGTGATCGAAAGGTTCAGAAACGGGCAGTAAACTCTGTTGAATCGGCAGTGCCTCGATACTTATGCTGGTCTGAGCGGCCAATTGTGTGGAGCAGAGAGGATCACCCTCCCCGGGTTGACAATCCGGGTCAGCTAGCATTGGTGGTGGAGCCTCAGGTGGGAGGTTATAAGTTCACCAAAGTACTCATGGACGGAGGGAGCAGTATTAACATCCTCTACTATGAAACCTTCCGTCGCATGGGGTTAATAGATAAAAATCTTAAACTGTCCAATACGGTATTCCATGGTGTGGTACCTGGTAAGTCAACGTATCCTATTGGCAAGATAGCTCTGGAAGTGGCCTTTGGAGATGATCATGATTCCAGGTCAGAGACATTGACTTTTGAGGTGGTGAAGATCCAGAGCCCATATCACGCCCTATTTGGGCGGCCGGCTTATGCCAAATTTATGGCACGACCCTGTTATGTTTATTTAAAGCTCAAGATGCCGGGTCACAAGGGAACAATAACTGTTCATGGAAGCCGCAAGATCGCTTTGGAGTGTGAGGAAGGTGATGCGGCTTATGCAGAGTCGGTTTGCGCCACAGAGGAGCTGAAATACTATAAGCACAATGTTGATCCGGCAGACATGACTCCGTTGAAGAAGCCAACTACGGAGCATGATCCGGCCCTGAAGTTCAAATCGGCAGCTGAGACTAAGCTGGTTGACTTCGTACCTGGTGATTCGTCCAAGCAGTTCAGTATTAGTGCCACTTGGATCCAAAATAGGAAAGCGCGCTCATCGAGTTCATCCGTGAGAATCAGGACATTTTTGCATGGAAGCCTTCTGACATGCCAGGTGTACCGTGGCAACTCGCTGAGCACACTCTTAATGTTGATCCCAAGTACAAACCGGTGAAACAGTTTCTCCGCCGGTTTAATGAAGAAAGACTCAAAGCTATTGGAGAAGAGGTGGCCAGGCTCTTAGCGGCCGGTTTTATCGTTGAAGTTTTTCATCCTGAATGGTTGGCTAATCCGGTGCTCGTCCTTAAGAAAAACGGCATCTGGCGCATGTGTGTGGATTACACAGATCTTAACAAGGCTTGTCCAGCAGACCCTTTTGCCCTCCCCCGTATTGATCAAATTATTGATGCTACGGCGGGTTGCGAGTGTTTGAGTTTCCTGGATGCATATTATGGTTATCATCAGATCAAGATGGCAGTTAAGGACCAGGAGAAGACGGCATTCATAACTCCCTTTGGAGCCTTCTGCTATGTATCTATGCCTTTGGGCTCAAGAGTGCTCAGGCAACTTATCAACGGTGTACAGAATTGCCTTCATAAACAGATTGGCCGTAATGTACATGCCTATGTGGATGATATTGTGGTTAAGTCAATGGAGAAGGAGACTCTGGTTGACTATCTGAAGGAAACCTTTGATAACCTACGGACATACAAGATGACGCTCAACCCGGCCAAGTGTGTCTTTGGTGTATCGGCAGACAAATTATTGGGTTTTCTGGTGTCCAACAGGGGAATTGAGGCTAATCCGGAGAAGATCACCGGTATCACCTCCCTGGCTAAACCGAAGTGTATCAATGACATTCAACGCTTGGCAGGCCGGATTGCCGCGTTGAGCCGGTTTATCAGCCGCCTTGGTGAGAAGGCGATCCCTTTGTATCAGATGCTGAAGAAGACGGATCAATTCGTCTGGAGTTCTGCTGCGGATAAAGCGTTTGAGGATTTAAAGCGACAGCTAGCCAATCTGCCTGTTCTTGCTGCTCCAATTGACAAGGAACCGTTGCTACTATATGTCGCAGCTAATGCCCGTGCAGTCAGCGTAGCTATTGTGGTGGAGCGCAAGGAGGCAGGCAAGGAGTATCCGGTTCAGCATCTGGATTACTACATCAGCGAGGTGCTTATTGAGTCCAAGCAAAGGTACCCGCATTGGCAGAAGCTGGTATATGGAGTTTTCATGGCAAGCCGGAAGCTTAAGCAGTACTTCCAGGGACACCCCATCACAGTGGTCAGTTCTGCTCCCTTGGGAGATATAATCCAGAACAGGGAAGCAACTGGCCGGATTGCCAAGTGGGCTATAGATCTTGGGCCGCACGGATTGAAATATGTGCCTCGGACGGCGGTCAAGTCTCAAGCACTTGTGGATTTCATCAATGATTGGACAGAACTGCAAGCACCTGAAGAGAAGCCGGATCACACCTATTGGACTATTCATTTTGATGGGTCTAGGCAATTGGAGGGCTCGGGGGCTGGAGTCGTGTTAACTTCCCCACGAGGTGATAAGTTCTGTTACGTTCTCCGCTTAATGTTCCCTTGTACTAACAATGCAGCGGAGTATGAAGCCTTACTCCATGGTCTCTGGATGGCTAAGGAGATGAATCTAAGCCGAGTTAAGTGCTTCGGTGACTCGGACCTGGTGGCTCAACAGGTGTCTGGCACTTGGGATTCCAAGGACCCGCTCATGGCAGCGTATCGTCGTGAGGTGGATATTGTTGCAGGTCATTTCAAAGGTTATCAGGTGGATCACGTGGACCGACGGAAGAATGAAGCAGCGGACGCTTTAAGCCGGTTGGGTTCTCAACGTAAACCGGTCTCGCCTAATGTCTTCTTGGATATTCTGCATAATCCGTCTGTTAAGCTCCTTGGTGAAGAGGATTTGGCTATTCCTGATCCGGAGGCTCAATTGGTGGCGGCTCTTCATGTCATCCCAGATTGGACAATTCCTTATATTGCATATATGAACCGGGGCGAGTTACCAGAAGATGAGACTCTGGCCAGGCAGATAATCCAGCGTTCCAAGTCCATGACTATTATCAATGGCGAGTTGCATCATTGCAGTGTATCAGGGGCGTTTCAACACTATGTGTCTCCTGAGGAAGGCTGTGAAATCTTGTGTGAGATCCACGAAGGAGATTGTGGTCACCACGCCGGTTCAAAGTCTTTGGTGGCTAAGGCCTTTCGCCACGGCCTCTATTGGTTGACTGCTCATGCTGATGCGGAAGACCTGGTTAGACGATGTGATGGTTGTCCAAAGTTCTCAAGACGCGCTCATGTGCCGGCTCAAGAATTGAGGATGATTCCAATTACTTGGTCGTTCGCAACTTGGGGGCTGGATATGGTTGGGCCTTTCAAAAGGTCCAAGGACAAGAAGACCCACCTTTTGGTGGTGGTTGACATGTTTACGAAGTGGGTGGAAGCAGAGCCAGTTAGCAAGTGTGATGCAGCTACGGCAGTTCAATTCATCAAAAAGGTGATCTTCCGGTTTGGCTTTCCACACAACATCATCATTGATAATGGTACCAACTTGTCCAAGGGTGCTATGAAAGAGTTCTGTCAACATGAGCACATCCGGCTTGACGTTTCATTAGTGGCTCACCCACAGTCCAATGGTCAAGCAGAGAGGGCTAATCAAGAGATCTGGCGAGGCATCAAGCCCCGGCTTATGGTTCCTTTGCAACAGACGCCGGGTTGTTGGGTTGAAGAGTTACCATCTGTATTATGGAGCATCAACACCACACCCAATAGATCGACAGGATACACGCCGTTCTTCATGGTCTACGGAGCGGACGCGGTTCTCCCCAGTGACATCTGTCATGACTCACCTCGTGTAGCGGCTTATGTTGAAGTGGACAATGAGGTAGCATGGCAAGATGCTCTGGACTTGTTGGATGAGGAGCGAGATATAGCGGCCGCCCGTTCGGCGATTTACCAGCAAGATCTCGGTCGCTATCACAGTCGCCGAGTTAGAACCAGAGCCTTTCAAGGAGATTTGGTACTTCGACTCATCCAAGACCAGACTGATATGCACAAGTTATCCCCACCTTGGGAGGGACCTTTCGTGGTCAGCAAGAATCTGCACAAGGGGTCATACTATCTGATTGATATTCGAGAGCATAAAGACTCACGTACATCAGAGGAGGAGACCAACAGGCCGTGGAACATAGCTCATCTCCGGCCTTACTATACCTGAACCATCGGCTCTACTTATGTACATGTTATGACAATGTATATATTATGATCAATGCAATAAACCGGAGCCTCAGCCAAAGCGGGGTATCTGTTATTTTTACATCATGTGTGGTTACACGGAGTTTTTGTTTTAAAGCGGCCTCCGGTTTACCCCTTGAGTTAGCTTTTTTTTAAAAGCCTTAAATCATGTCACTTGGGGGCTTGGTCGTGTCCGAACCAATGCAACACCTTTTGACAGGCGAAAGCCACAGAATCACTTGGGGACTTGGTCACATCTGAACCAGTCACGCCTCTTGATCGGCCTAAGGCCACAGAATCACTTGGGAGCTTTGGTCGAACCTGAACCATCGCTACACCTCTTGATCGGCGTAATGCCAATGCATCATTTTGGGACCTGGCTGACTCGAACCATAGCTACGCCTGTCAGGGCCTTGGTCGTGTCCGACCATGGTAATGCCACTTGATCGGCTAAAAAGCCTCTTTTTTCAACTGAATTTGTTTTTGCCTTTGTTTGAACGCTGTTTCTTTTGATAAATATTTGTTTTATTGCGTTTTAAAACCGACAATTCTTAAAACCGGTTCAATTGTCAATTGATAGAACACGGTCGAATCTTAATCCAGAGACTATCTGCCCGGTTTGATTTTTTGTTAACATCCTATTATGGAGTAACACCGGTGTTTATCATAACCCGGAACAGTTTACCTGGTAAACCGGCATTATATACACAGGAGCTGTTTTCTCCTCCAACAGTATGGGTTTACAAAACTCCGCTTCAAGATTGGCCAAGCCAACTTCATGCCCAATGATGGCAGGTATTATGTATCACAATATTTTATCATATGCTTAAATCTAAGATATTCGATTTCATATATATAGATATCATAACCCGCCTGGCGGTACAACCGCGGCGGCGCTTTAAGATTTTTTTTGACTGCAGAAAATAGTTTGGAGATTGATCATCCAAAGGAAGCACAAGTTGCAATAACTATGCACGAAGGCATATCAAAATCAAGTGTATCGGCTAGCCTATTACAAGGAAACACGGTGCCTAGATACGATCATTGTTTTTCTGCGTAACACAAAGGAGCAGTAATTTAAACCGGTCTCCGGTTCATGCTTGGTCACCCACTTGGCCTGAAGGTTGCGGGTCATCCCGCGCCGCTTCAACCTCTGCTTCGCTACCCAGCGGCTGGAAATCAACAGTTGTCCATTCGATTCCAGTTAATGCTTGAAAGACAGCTTCATCATTGATCAGCAACGACGGTTCAATGTCAGGAGCGTAAGTATGCTTATGGATTGGAGGGATAAGGTTCTCCGCTTCAGGAATTGGTGAAGCCACTCGTTTGTTTTGGTCATCATATTGGGCTTGATAGTGAGACAAATCTGCCTCTTCAACCAATTGACAAGCTAGAGGGCGCACCTCCCGGTTTATCGCTCGCAGATCTTCTTCACTGAACTCTGACCCGTCTTCCTTCAAGCTGGGATAGCCCTGAGCCGCTTCAACTGGATCAAAATCCGGCACCCACGCTTTTGCCCGAATTAGGGCGTTGATAGCACCGGTTCGAGCAGCAGATTTCTTCAGCTCTTCAACCCGGGCAGGAAGCATAGCAGCCTTTTAATGGTGTATTGGATCAAGGTGGGCGCCGGGTTGTTATGGGACGCAGTACAGATGATCTGATGTGCACCAGTATACTATTTCTCTATCAATGTATAGGCAGCTTTCAGTTTCTTCCGCACATCTGACCCCAAGTGACCAATGCATGTCCCTGTATCATTCAAAGGATTAACAAACCGGCAATCACATAGAAGGCTTCGTTACTTCAGAAATCAAGAAAGCTTACCAAAGACAGCAGCGGTCATGGCATGCACTTTCCGCTTTATGCTGGTCAGTTCATCCACTACCGGTTTGAGTGCAGCCTCGACATTCTCTACTCATTGAGTTAAAGCGGATTTTTCAGTGGCCCAATCCGCCCGCTCTTTGTTGTTTCCCTCCTTAAGCTTTTCCATGACGCTTAAAGCGCTGGTTAATTCCTCTTTTGCCTTGGAGGTTTCAGCTTGTTGGGACTTCAGATTTTCTTGCAGATCGGCGATTTGGCTTTCTCTTTTACTCACCTCAGCCTACATGCAGGCAATAATATGATTCAGAGGACGATACAGAAGTAAAGTACCAACCACATAACAAGTTATGCCCTCGGTACTTGGGGGCTAATGCATATTTGCTCTTCGTACTACACTTTTTTGTCAAGTCCCAAGCTCAATACAAGTATTCAACTTGGCACTTGGGGGCTAATGGCTATTTGCTCAAAAATTAATGATGCTGCAATCTTTACTACCTAAAGTCCCGGTTTAACTACATTAAGTTGAACCGGCCCTTGGGGGCTACATCAGCAAAATTCAGATACATTGCAGTTCATATTGGCAAGTCCCGGTTTAAGTTGATATCTTAAACCGGCCCTTGGGGGCTATGGGAGTTGACAGGTTGAAACATACAAACAGAGAAGCATATGGAAGTTACCTCATATTTGTCTTTCATCATATTAACCAGACCGGCTTCATAGTCACGGCTGGTGTATAGCCGGTTCAGATAGCCGGAATGGAGATCTTGGGCGTTCAGAGCGGCGTAAGTGTCCAAATCGGCATTCCATTTGCCTTTGCCAATTGCAGCAAATTCATCTTTGGCAGTGTGTTTGGATAAAGCGACAGGATTGCCTGGTTCGGTACGGCCAATGCCAGTGATAACAACATCATCATCTTTTGCTTCGCCGGTTTGAACTGGAGTCGCCGGTTTGTTAGTTTCCTTCGACGGACTGGTTGTTCTGTCAGCCCGGACAGGACTTGTGGGCTGGTCAATAGGGCCTGTGGTATCAATATGTGCCTCTTCAGCGACGAGGTCATGGTCTTGCGGTGGTGGATCGTTTGGCACATCCTCACAAATAGCTGCCTCAGGATCTGGAATTCTGTCCGGTTCAGGAACGGTATTTTCCTCGGCCGCTTTGTCCAGACGAGCTTTGTTGCTTGGCCTAGGCTTGGCCCTGAAAAAGAATAAGAAGGATCGGTACAACATATATTAATAAAATAACAATACGTCAGAAATATTATAAGGAATATGGCTCACCCAAGCACCGTTTTGAGTGGTGGAAGCTGGGTGGTTGATGACTCGCTAGAAGACGAATGAGAAGTGCCCTGATAAGCGGAGTCAGACGGATTAAGAGGTTGACGAAAACAACCCACTTTAGGAGAAGCATTGACAAGAGAGTTAGAGACCTCTAAACGGGGTTTCCGAACCGGACTGTTCGGTAAACCAGCGGAGGTAACTACCTGGCCGTTGTGCCAGGTTGTGCGGCGAGCTTCGTGCTGTTGTGTCTTCACAAGAAAGTTTGGGTCCAAATAAGCAAGGGGATGAGAAAATTTAACTTTCCGGTTTGCCCGACGGCTTTTTAGTGAAGGCAAAGGGTTTGAATCGGAGGAGAGAGTGATTACCTCTACAACATCAGCATGACTGACTTCAGCGTTGTCCTGGCAATGATCATTATCAATAAGGCGTGTGAAAAATAAACCAAGTGAGTCAAGCTCTACCTCAAGGTCCGGATTACCCACATCATCATCAGCTGGTGGATCAGAGGATGCAGTGGTTTTCTTCCTATTAGCCGGCCTCTTGACAACTCTGGTCTTTGGCCGGGTTGGTCTCTCTGGCTTCTCCGGTTTCTCTTGTGGAGGCTTCTTGCTCCAAAACGGATCATCGTCCTGTTTGAAAGATGTAAATATCAACAAAGGGTGCTTTGAACATAGTTAGGTTCCATGAAAGTATAAAGTGTGAGCCTTACAGCCGGCGGTTTGTTAATGGCACAAAAGGGAAGCAGCCCGGTTTGAGCACAGGTAGCTTCTGGTTCATTCAATATTTTCTTCACAGCCTCTGTAACCTCATCATCTGTGAGCTGGATATCAATGTGTCGTAGAGGGTCCTTGACACTTCCGGTGTATTCGCACATCAAACCGGAGCGCTGGCTTAAGGGCAGTATGCTCCAAGATATCCAGCAGCAAGCAAGATCGACCCCTGTCAACCCGTTAGCCATGAAGGCCCTGAGCTTGGATAATTGAGGAGCGTATTTGCTTCTCTCCTTGGCAGTCAACCTCTATGGGAAGGGATGCGTGTTGCTTAGCCGCTCTGGACAGTAACCCGGCAAAGGATTTTCGTCAGAAGGAGAGGTATCTTTGCAGTAAAACCATGTTAGATTCCACTCTTTGGGATGGCTGTGCAGTTTGGTGTGAGGATAAGTGACCTCTTTCCTCTTTTGAATCGCCATACCGCCTAAATCTGTATTGGGACCGTCAGTAAATTCAGTGTGGCGGTTTAGATGGAAGCAATCTCTGAACAATTCAACTGTGGGATCCTCTTGAAAGAACACCTCACGGAGCACTTGGAAGTGACAGATGTTGGTTACGGAGTTTGGGCCAGTATCTTGAGGACGGAGTTGGAAATTGGCTAAGACATCCCGGTAAAATTTTGAACTGGGAGGATTGAAGCCCCGGGCTAGATGATCAGCAAAAACAACAACTTCTCCCTCTTGAGGCGTAGGAGGACATTCTGTACTGGGGACCCTCCAATGAATAACAACTTGTCTGCTTAAAGCGCCAGTTTTGACTAAATTACTCAGTTGAGTTTCGGTCACGCGAGAAGGAACCCAGTTGCACTCGTACACTTGTTTGGCCATAATGCACTCTGCAAGGTGGTAATTACTGGTTCAAGAACATGTTGAAAAGGTATACCCTGATGCATATATTATTAAACCGGAGGAAGTTATTCCTGAACCGGAGTTTTAAAAAGCGGTAGGCCTGAATAAGGACCTCTGGCGGTTCAACGAGGGGACTAATGGTATATCCCGGTTTACCAATTTTTCTACAAAGTTAAACTGCCCGGTCTAAAACATTGGACAGTCGAGATTGCAGATAAGTAAGTACACAAAAACATATTTCACAAGATTGTACTACAACTTTGGATCTGGAGCGTGTTCGTAAAAGGGATAAATATTCAAGGCCCAGAAGGAACAGTGTTGAATCAATGAAGTGAAGTTATGGATCAGATCTATGGTCTTAACATGCGAAAGTGAAAACGGAGGATAAAAACTACTGCTACACAAAGGCAAAGATTCACAGACTCGTCTAAAGATCTAACATATGAGCAAGAAGCAGGCGATAAACACTAGGGAACATGGAAACCCTAGAACAGATCTGTAATGAAAATGATAGAAGACTTACCGGAGCTGAGGGAGACGCGGAAGGTCGCCGCGGTGCTCTGGTACGCTCAGGATGATGCAGCGGCCAAGGTTGGTGCAGTAGTTGACGGCGGCGGCGGAGCTCCGAAGCTGGGCGACGCGAGGAAGAGGAAGCAGAAAGGACACGAAGGGGAGAAAAGAAATGACCCTTCGGTCCTATTTATAAAGAAAGGGACATGTGTCAGGCGCGAGAATCAAGGGGCCGCGAGTTTGGAAACGGAGCTGTCGCCTCGATTATCGCAGATCTATTAAACAAGAAGGTATCATGGATGTTTTCTTTATGACAGATGACGTCACTCCGGTTTACAGCAATAAGAGAAGATGACATCATGGCGGTTCACCAAAATACAAGAAGATGTTGAAGATGAAGTTTTTGCAAAGGATTGACATGAACCTGTTCAAATCAATCTGGGGCCTAATGTTGGGGATATTATTACTGGGCGTAAACCGGCCTATCTGGGCCGGGTTAACTTCATCAGTAGTTAAGTATGTTAAAGCCCATGAAGGTAGTTGAGGGCTTAAAGCCCATGATCGGTTTAAGGCCTGTAGCCGTAAACCGGCGTCGGTATGTAAACTTGTATTATAAGTTAGGAATAAGTTGAGACCAAACCAGACACGTATATGAGCCGGTGTTGGGACTCTAAAAACCGACGGGCGTCACCCATGTATATAAGGGGACGACCCGGCGGCGGTTCAAGGACAAGAGACAACAACTCGAGACTTAGGCGAAGCTTGTTTGCTCCCTAGTCATCGAAACCCCATCAATTCCATCACAACTGGACGTAGGCTTTTACCTTCATCGAAGGGGCCGAACTAGTATAAACTCTCTTGCGTCCCTGTGTCCGCTTTAACGCCTTCAAGCTAACCCGTAGCGATGGCTCCACGACTAAGTCCTTTCATGAGGACATCTGCCGTGACAAAACCACGACACTACTTGTGCATCCAAAAACCCTTAAACCCAAATCTTATCTTCAAGAGTCCACCATACCTATCTAAGGATTGAGCAAGATCCTTCAAGTAAGTTGTCATCTGTGCAATAAGGCAATAAAAATTGCTTCTAAAAGTGTGAGATCATTTAGTGTAAGAGAAAATTGAGCGTTGTACAAACTTGTGATGGTGAAGAATAAAAGCGACAGACTGCATAATAAATGTTGCCATCACAAGGGGCAATACAACGTGACGTTCTTTTGCACTAAGGGGTTGAGCATACAAACAAATAAGCGCATGGAAACCTCTGCTTCCCTCTGTGAAGGGCCTATCTTTTACTTTTATGTATTTACTTTTATGCAAAGAGTCAAAGTTTTTCTCCCTGTTCCTTTTTATTTTTCTCTTTTGGCAAGAATCATGTGGTGAGGAAAGATCTAGGCACATATGTCCAGTTGGATATAGGTAGCATGAGTTATTATTGTTGACATCACCCTTGAGGTGAATACGTTGGGAGGCAAAATTATAAGCCCCTATCTTTCTATGTGTCCGGTTGAAACATTTTGCTCATGTGTATGCGGTGAGTGCTAGCAATCATAGAAGACTATATGATGGTTGAGTATGTGGAGCTCTTACTTAAACTCTGTTGAATAAGTTGAATTACAATTGCTTGGTGACTGAGAATTCAGGTTGTTGAGTTTCAAGAGAATTCATTGTTTGAACCTTAACATGTGAATTGGTTGCTACTTTAACATGAGAAGTTTTATAAAAAAGAATTGCTGCTATGATGCTAGGAAAAGTGATTGAAATTGTCATTGATCAAACTTGTGCACTTTGCTAGCATTCACACTTCATAAATTATTTATTTTATCATTTACCTACTCGAGGACGAGTAGGAATTAAGCTTGAGGATGCTGATATGTCTGCAACATATCTATAATTTATGAAGTATTCATGCCATGTTTACAACAATTTTATATGGTTTTGGTATGATTTGCATGGAACTAACTCGGACTGACGTTGTTTTTAGCAGAACTAGCGTGGTGTTGTTTTTTGCACAGAAATGAAAGTCCTCCAAATGAGATAAAACTTTTTGACGATTTTTTTGGAACAAAAGAGACCCCCGAAGCTTCGTGGGAGGGCCAGAAGAGTCACGAGGAGGGCACAACCCACCAGGGCATGCCTGGTGGGCCTGGCTTGCCCCGGTGGGTTGTGCTCACCTCGAGGCCCATCTTCGTGTGAAACCGACGCCAAAAAAATCCTATAAATAGAGAAACCATCAGAAATAACACTAGATCAGAAGTTTCGCTGCCGCAAGCCTCTGTAGCCACCGAAAACCAATCTAGACCCCGTTTGGGCACTCCGACGAAGGGGGAAATCATCACCAGTGGCCATTTTCATCATCCCGGTGGCCACCCATGATGAGGAGGGAGTAGTCCACCCTCGGAGCTGAGGGTTTGTACCAGTAGTTATGTGTTTAATTTCTCTCTCTCATGTTCTTGAGATGTCACGATCTTGATGTATCGCAGACTTTGTTAATATAGTCGGATCATATGGTGTTTTCCCCTCTCTATCTTGTTGTGATGAATTGAGTTTTCCCTTTGAGATTTTGTTTTATCGGATTGAATACTTTTATGGATGTGAGAGCACTTGATATATGTCTTGCGTATGAATACTCGTGGTGACAATGGGGTATTATATTGATTCACTTGAGATATGTTTTGGCACTCAACTCGCGGATTCCCGAGGTGACATTGGGGTAATCTATGCATAGGGGTTGATGCACGTTCTCGTCTTTTGTTTCTCCGGTAGAAATCTTGGGGTACTCTTTGAAGTTCTTTGTGTTGGATTGAGTATTATGAATCTAAAATTATTTGGTGTAATTTTAGTACGACTCTTGGATAGATCGATCGGAAATAATAGCTTCAAGGTGGTTTCGTAGCCTGCAAACGATTACTTCGTATGTTCTCCGCTAGATAGGAACTTTGGAGTGATTCTTCGTTGCACATTGAGGGATAGTTATATGATCCAATTATATTAGCATTGTTGGGAGATTGCACTAGCGAAAGTACGGAACTAGGCCTCATTTTCAAGCATTACAATACCGTTTTTGTGCCCGTTTACTATTTGCTACCTTGCTTATATTTCTACTATCCATATTACACTCTTATCACCATCTCTTCGCCGAACTAGTGCACCTATACAATTTGCCATTGTATTGTGTGTGTTGGGGACACAAGCGATTTCTTGTATTTGGTTGCAGGGTTGTTTGAGAGAGACCATCTTCATCTTACACATTCCATAGATTGATAAAACCTTAGGTCATCCACTTGAGGGAAAATTGTTGCTGTCCTACAAAACTCTGCGCTTGGAGGCCCAACACGAGTCTACAAGAATAAAGTTGCATAGTAGACATCAGTCATCATGATCCCAATGGGAGTGTCAGCATCACCCTGTGCAAGCGGTTTCATTTTCTCTCTATAGCACATATTATAAAGCTTGCTCCTCCCAAAACCAGCCTTAGCATATGACCCGTTGTAAGGGCATATTTATCCCTTAGTTGTTTTGGTGATTGATGACAATGCTTTTGCGGACTAATCGTGTGCATGGAGTATTTCAGACATATCATGACTAGGCACAAGACAATTTGATGCCCCTCGAAGACTATTGAAGACGGCGTTTCTCTACGTTTCTTTTCGATGGACTTGAATCGTAGGAAAGCTGTACTATTAAGAGGGGGTCCACTTTGGAAAGGTTTGGGTGGAATCATCACATACACGTCTACTCCTTTTGCACCACCTTTCCTTTGGAGAATCCTCCGTCTCTCCTTGTCTATGCAAAATAAAGGTCTCCTAGTGTTTCTGAACTGGGGCATGCGGTAGTACTGCTCTTCGGAGCGGTAGTACCGCAGGCCCTTGCGGTAGTACCGGCCTCTCGCGCGGTAGTACCGCAAGTGCTCACGGTAGTACCACACCTCGGGAGCGGTAGTACCGTGGCCTCAGGCCAGGCGCTGTTGCTAGTCCGGTAGTAGGGGCGGATGTAACTTCTTACATCCGCACCCTTCGCGGTAGTACCGCTCCATGGGTGCGGTAGTACCGCTCAATGGGTGCGGTAGTACCATGCGCTCTGGCCAGGCTCAGCAGCATGAGCGGTAGTAGGGGTGGATGTAATTTTTTTACATCCGCGCCCTATGCGATAGTACCGCTCCAGGTCTGCGGTAGTACCGTGTCGGCTTTTTGCATGGATCAAAACTCAGCGGAAGTAGTCACGGATGTATTTTTATATGTCCGTGCCTTCCCTGGCCTAGTCCATTCCTGCCTTGCGGTAGTACCGCAAGGGGGCGCGGTAGTACCGCGCCAGCGGTTCTACCGCTCCTTGCCTTAGCGCTTCAGGACTGGTCTTAGGCCCTGCCGTGGCAGCGGTAGTACTGCGGTTCGCCGCGGTAGTACCGTGAGCCCTTGCGGTAGTATCGCGTGTTTGGTGCGGTATTACCGCAGGTCGCGGGCTGGTTAAGTGGATAACGGTTGGATTTGTTCTTTCACTATATAAGGGGTGTCTTCTTCTCCGAGTTGATCACCTCTTCCATCCCTAAGCTCCATTGTTGCTCCAAGCTTCATTTTCGCCCGATCTCTCGCCCTAGCCAATCAAACTTGTTGATTCTTTAGGGATTGGTTGAGAAGGCCTCGATCTACACTTCCACCAAGAGAAATTTGATTCCCCCCACTAATCCCTTGTAGATCTTGTTACTCTTGGGTATTTGAGCACCCTAGATGGTTGAGGTCACCGCAGAGCCATATTCCATTGTGGTGAAGCTTCGTGGTGTCATTGGGAGTCTCCAATTAAGTTGTGGAGATTGCCCCAACCTTGTTTGTAAAGGTCCGGTCGCCGCCTCCAAGGGCACCAATAGTGGAATCACTGCATCTCGCATTGTGTGAGGGTGTGAGGAGAATATGGTGGCCCTAGTGGCTTCTTGGGGAGCATTGTGCCTCCACACCGCTCCAACGGAGACGTACTTCCCCTCAAAAGGAAGGAACTCCGGTAACACATCCTCGTCTTCACTGGCTCCACTCTTGGTTATCTCGTGCCTTTACTTGTGCAAGCTTATTTGTGTTATATCCCTTGCTTGCTTGTGTGCTTGTTATTGTTGCATCATATAGGTGGCTCACATAGTTGCATATCTAGACAACCTACTTTGATGCAAAGTTTAAATTGTTAAAGAAAAGCTAAAAATTGTTAGTTGCCTATTCACCTCCTCCTCTAGTCAACTATATCGATCCTTTCAATTGGTATCAGAGCCTCGTCTCTTTATTAAGGACTTTGCCGTCCGAAGAGTATGGTTGACACCGTAGACGGTGGGGAGGAGCACTCCAGTGTGAACCCGTTCTCATCTATGGCCGATGGGGGAACCGCGGTCTCTCGTTAGGAATTCAATGTGGCGTTGGATACATTGAAAACCGCCATGACGACCGAGGTTGAAAGCATGTTTAACAAATTCTTAGAAGGGCTTAAATTATCCACCGCACCGATGAAAGTAGGTGATCCCACTAACAAGGTGACGGATGCTAACTCCGACAAGGGGGAAGCTACTAGTGAAAAGGCTCCTTCTTCTAGTGGTAAAAATGGCAACATCATCTTTGCCCATGTGGAACCTCCGCTTAGGTGGTCCGATTCCTTCCACTCATTTGAATCATGTCAGTCCTCCCCCTAAGATTGTGAAAAATGAGGACTTTGATTCTTGGGTTTATTGCTTTAAGTGTCATTTAAACCATGTTAATACTAATCTTTGGAGAATCATTGAAGAAGGTTTTTATCCGCATGACCGAAGCAACTTCACCCCTAGAGAAGCCGCGGATAATCAATTCAATGAGAATGCTCTCTTCATCATCCAAGATGCAATTCCACCCGAAGATCTTGCTCATCCCCGGCCCTTCACCGTGGCCAAGGATGCATGGCATCATGTTGTTTCCCTCTACAGGGGAAGCGCAAGCATTCAACACTCCAACTATGAAGTGGTGCAAGATGAAGCCGATGAGTTTGCAATGAAACAAGATGAAGAACCTCATGAGCTTTATCGGAGATTAACTACTCTCGCGGTCTCACTCCGAGATCATTGGAGCAAGGATACGGATGACAATTGGATCAAGCGCAAATTTCTCAAGGCCATGATGCCTTACCACAAGGCCATGTCCTCCGTCATTCATCAAAGGCAGGATTTCCACACCTTGTCCTCAAGTGAAGTGTTGGATGAGTTTGTGGCTATGAGTATCTTGGACAAGACCACCAACAATGCAGTGTTACGTTCTCAAAGAGCAAAGAAGCCCAACCTTGCCTTGAAGGCCAAGGTTAGTGTGGAAGAAGAGGACGGAGAGGAAGAAGAGGAGAGCAATCCCGAAGATACAAAGTATTCTTATCATGAACACATGGCTCGTGCTTCAAGGAAATTTTGGAGCAAGAAGAACACAAGGCCCAACTTCAACAAGAACAACTCAAGTGGCGCGAAGGTCAAACAACGAGTGAGGACTTGCTATAATTGTGGAAATGTGAGCCAATTTGTCACGGAATGCCCTTATGAGAAGAGGGAAGACAATGGTGGCAAGCTCATCTGAAAAGACAAGGCCAAGTCCTTCCCCAACAAGAGCAACTTCATCAAGAAGACTCCTCCCAAGGGGTTGGTGGCACAAGAAGAGTACAATGAGGATGATTATGATGATGAAGACGGTGAGTCGGTTGCCATGGCCTCAGTTGCCATTGCGACAACTCCACGGGTGTTTCTCTTCGACTCACCCAATGAGAACATCACCGCCAAGTGCATCATGGCTAAAGCCACCAACAAGGTAACCCCCAACATCAAAACTACCATCATTAATAATACTTCTTTGACGGATTGAATTGATGAACATGAGGGGTCTAATGTGGAGGAGAATGAATTTGAGTGTTTTATGAGTAAACTCAAGGGTAAATCCAAGAAGGACTTTGTTGCACTTTTGGAACAACTTGGTGAAGCCAATGACATGATCGAGGCTCACGAAGATACCATCTCTAAGATGGAGGGTCGTAGTCGTGACTATGCCGATGAGATTTTAGATCTTTCCAATGATCTTGAGGAAGAGCGAGGTCTACGTTTGGCTCTTAAGGAGTCATACAACGATGACCATGCTAAATTAAACAAAGATCTTGATCATGCTCTTGTTGTATCTCGTGTGCTAAACTCCGAGAAGGTCAAGCTTGGGGTTGATCTTGCTAGACTCAAAGAGGAGTTTGACTTACTTGACAAGGCTCACAAGGTCTTGAAGGGTGCTCATGCTAGCCTCAAAGAGTCTCATGATCAACTCCAAGTAAAGCTAACCAAGGAGAAAGTCACTTTTCCTCATATGGTCTTAATTGATAATGCAAATGCTACTATCACGTGTTGTGAGCATGTGTGTGCATCTTGGTGAGGAGAATGCAAAGTTGAAGGAGCAACTTGAGAAAGGCCTTGTGTCTTGCATACAAGGCGAGAAGAATCTCAACGACCTTTTGAGCAATCAAAAGGAAGTTTTGGCTAAGGAAGGGATTGGGTACGCACCCAAGTCCAAGAACAAGAAGAAGAATGACAAGGCCAAACGACCCCCTCCTCTCAAGCAAACCTTTGTGAAGGAGGGAGAGGGTGCTTCTAAGGAGAATAAGAAGAACAATGTGAAGGGTAGTGAGGCCAAGAAGGGCAATGCTACCACTCCCAACAAAGCCAACGACTTTAACCCTTCTTATGTGTTATGTTGTGCTAGTGATGGACATGTTTATGCCAAATTTGTTGGTTCTCCTTATGAGTACATTGAACGGTATATTTGTGTTCCTAAGACCCTTGTTACTAACATCAAAGGACCCATTACAAAATGGGTACCTAAAACCAAGCATTGATCTTTTGTAGGTGTCTGCTTCCGGTGGGGGATCATGGTTGCTCAATAGTGGAGCCACTAATCATATGACTGGAAGCAAGGACTTGGTGGTGACGTACACAAGATTCCATCTATGCCCACCAATATCGAGTGGGGTGATGCCTCGTCCTCTAAGGTATTGGGACTTGGCAAAGTTGTCATTTCTCATGATCTCACGATCGAGAAGGTCATGCTTATCGAGTCCCTTGCATACAATTTACTTTCCGTTCGTCAACCTGTACTCATGGGCTTTGCCACTTTCTTTGATATTGATACCATGGCCCTCTTGTGGAGCAAGACTCTTAAAGTAGCCTTTTTTGGGCATGTCGGGAACGGTCTCTATGTGATTAACTTTTCAGAGCAACCCACTAAGACCGCGACATGCCTAATGGCTAAAGTTGACGTGGGATGGCTTTGGCATCGCCGTTTAGCCCATGTCAATATGAGACCTTTGCAAAGTATTCTCAAGGGGGACCATGTCCGTGGACTAACAAATGTTAGTTTTGCTAAAGATCGTGCTTGCAGTGCTTGTATCGAAGGAAAGCTACATGAAAAGGCTCACCCTCCCACGACTATCATTTACTCGAAGAGGCCTTTGGAGCTCCTTCACTTGGATCTCTTTGGGCCTCCATCCTTTGATAGTCTTGGGGGTATGAAGTATTGCTTGGTGATTGTGGATGATTATTCAAGATACACTTGGGTATACTTCTTCAAGAGTAAGAGCGAGACCCAACAAACCGTCATTGACTTTGCAAATAAAGCCCAACATCAACACAATGCAAAGATCTTGACAATAAGAAGTGACAACGGCACCGAGTTCAAGAACTACACCTTGGATGAGTTTCTTAGTGATGAGGGGATCAAGAATCAATATTCCGCACCATACACCCCTCAACAAAATGGCGTAGCGGAGAGGAAGAACTGGACGTTGATGGATGCGGCAAGGACCATGATGGCAGAGTTCAAGTCTCCATACAACTTTTGGGCCGAAGCCATCAACACCGTGTGTCATGCATCCAATCGGCTCTATCTCCGCAAATGCTTGAACAAGACTCCATATGAGATTCTCACCGGTAACAAGCCCAACCTCAAGTACTTCCGGGTGTTCGGGTGTAAGTATTTCATCCTCAAGAAAGGTGTTCGGTTGTCTAAATTTGAGGCTAGAGCTTATGAGGGCATATTTGTTGGTTATGCTACAAACTCTCATGCTTACCGTGTCCTCAATAAGTCCACGTGACTTATTGAGGAGACATGTAACATGAAGTTTGATGAGAATAATGGCTCCCAAGTGGAGCAAAGTGGTACTTTGTGATGTAGGTGATGAAATTCCTCCCCAAGCCATAAGAAGAACAGGTGTTGGCTTTATCCTACCCATTGAGGAACCCCTTGTGACCGAAGGAGAAGGACAATGTTCCACTCAAGTGGAACCATCACCAACTCAAGACCCACACGCTTCCGAAGAACAAAGTAAAGGCCCTCAACCAAATGAACAAGATCAAGGACAAGATCAACCTCAAGATGGTGATGAATCACCAAGTGATGATCAAGATCAAGTTCTCTCCTCCGAGCTAGTTCAAGATCAAGAACAAGCTCAAGACGGCGCTCAAGATGATCAAGTTTCTGCTCCTCAACTCACTCTTGAGGAGGAATTGGAGCATCGTGCCGCTAAGATTGCATCCAAGCTATCCACCAAAGATCATCTCATGACAAATGTGCTTGGAATCTTAAGAAAGGAGGCAAGCACTCATAGACAATTAGCAACTATTGTGAACATCACGTGTTTGTCTCTTGTGTTGAACCCCAAAAGGTCTACGAGGCGCTCGAGGATCCGGATTGGCTTAATGCCGTGCATGAAGAACTCAACAACTTCGAGCACAACAAGGTGTGGAGATTGGTGCCAAGGCCAACGGGGAACCATAATGTCATTGGAACCAAGTGGATATTCAAGAACAAGCAAGATGCTCATGGAATTATCATTCGCAACAAGGCTCGTTTGGTAGCACAAGGCTACTCCCAAGTCGAGGGTATCGACTATGGTGAAACCTTTGCTCCCGTTGCTCGCCTTCTTTCAATGAGGAATTTGCCGCACTCATGACCTCCAAGTTCAAGATGTCCATGATGGGAGAGTTGAAGTTCTTTCTCGGGTTCGAAGTCAAGCAATGAAGGGAAGGGACCTTCATCAATCAAGCCAAATATACTCAAGGCATGCTCAAGAGAGTCAAGCTAAGTGATGTCAAGCCGGCCTCCACTCCAATGCCCGTCAAATGTCAACTTTACATAGATCCCAATGGTAAAGTGGTGGATCAAAAGGTATATCGCTCCATGATTGGCTCCTTGCTTTACCTTTGTGCATCTAGACCGGATATCATGTTGAGTGTGGGAATTTGTGCATGGTTTCAAGCCGCACCTAAGGAAAGTCACTTTGTGGCGGTCAAGCAAATCTTTTGATATTTGGCTCATACCCCAAACTTTGGCTTATGGTACCCAATAGGAGCAAACTTCAACCTTATAGGCTATTCGGACTCCGATTGGGTGGGAGACAAAGTGGATAGGAAGTCAACTTATGGAAGGTGCCAATTTCTTGGTTGCTCTTTGGTGAGTTGGTATTCTAAGAAGCAAAGTTGCGTGTCTCTCTCGTCCACCGAAGAAGAGTATGTGGCAGTTGGTAGTTTTTGTGCACAACTTCTATGGATGAGGCAAACTTTAAAGGATTACGGTGTCATTTGTGACAAAGTGCCTCTTTGGTGTGACATTGAAGGTGCCATCAAGATTTCTCTCAACCCGGTTCAACACTTCAAGACGAAGCATATTGAGATTCAGTATCACTTCATCCGGGATCACATTAGGCGAGGGGAGATCGAGCTCAACTATGTCAACACTCATGATAACCTTGCAGATATTTTCACGAAGCCCTTGGATGAAGCAAGATTTCACGAGTTAAGGCATGAGCTAAATATCATTGATTCGAGCAATGTTGCTTGAACCCTTGCACACCCCACCATACTCAACTTGTTATCTTGTTTAGGTGTGGGCATGGACATAGGGGGAGTGTTGTTCTCTCAACGAACTCTCCCTCCCCCCATTATGCATAAATTGATCAACTCTTTCACATTAGCCATTGTTGATGGTACTTGTGCTTCAAATACGAGTTTTGGTCATGGGCCCAAGGATAATTCTTCGCGGTGCCATACCAATTGACTCAAACATAGGTGGCTCCGGCCATCGCCCTCTCTTTGGAGAGGTTGTGTTGCGTGTTTAGTCCTTGTTGTCTCTTGCCTCCCTTTCTTCGTGCTGAGCTTGCGTGTGTTATCTCGTGGGTTAGCTCCTTGGTATGTCCGTTCGCTTGAAGGTTGCTTCGCAAAGGCCCTTTTCTTCTCTGTTTTTCGAAACTTGCATTTTCTTGGGTCTATGGTACTACCGTGGCTTGCCATGGTACTACTGCAGGAGCCGCGCATGGTACTGTCGCACCCAGCACGACAGTAATTTTTTACTCCCGCTGGAGGAGCGGTACTACCGCCCACGGGGCGGTACTTCCGCCCGGGCGGTACTTCCGCCCGGGCGGTACTACCACGATGACATGCGGTACTACCGCACAGTCGCAAGCGCGTGGGGGTTAAGAGCAGGCAGGGGGAGTTCCAATTCTCCCATACCCATTCAACTCTTTTTTCCCCACGCCGTCTCTCTCTCTCTCTCTCTCTCTCTCTCTCTCTCTCTCTCTCTCTCTCTCTCTCTCTCTCTCTCTCTCCTGCCCAAGAACGGTGCCAGAGAACCTCGCCGGATCTCCGTCTCCGGCCGCTCTCCTTGCATTTCGTTTGGTGGAATCGTTCCCCACCACTTCCTCTTGCCATGGAACAAGGTTTCTCCCCAAATCCCTCTCTCTTTGGTTCATTCTTTCGTTTCTAGGTTTTTGGGGAGATGCATGTTGTTCTTGAGATTTTAGGCCAAATCTTTGCAAGAGTAGCATGTAGGAGAGTAGTAATGCATAGAGATGGTACTTGGTATGTTGCCCCGTGGTAGATTTGATCAACCGTAGTACCGCTCCGTTGTCACGGTTGTGCTCAGATCCATTTGTGGTTCGGATCTGACCTCGTGCGGTACTACCGTACCTCCCGTGCAGTACTACCGCTCGTACGGTACTACCGCTCCTCAGGAGTGGTACTACCGCGCGAGGCGCGGCACTAAAATTTTACTTCCGCTTCAAGGCGCGGTACTACCTTGCCATCCTGGCACGGTACTACCATGACTAGGAGCGGCACTAATATTTTAGTTCCGCACATCCATGTGGTACTACCGTTGGTGTCAAATCTTCCATGTGGCAACTACCCAATGCTATTTATACTTGTTTCACTTGTTTTGTTGTGGCCTTTGCATTGATCCTTCTTGCTTTTGTTGCGTGTTCGTGTGTTTTGTGTCATAGGTGGTGGCTCCGGTTCCAATGTCCGTCATTCCAATCCCAGCCGTGACACGGGTTCCAAGAGTCTGCGCAACCAGGGTGAAGCTCCAGAGGGCTCCAATGCCCCCCAACGCAGAACCAAGACCACTGCCACCAATAACAAGGAGCCCTCCATGGGCATGGATGAGATACCACTTGCTGAGTTCGTCACTTGGCGGAGGATCAACCCCTATGTGAATCCCTGTGCAAACTTCAGAGGGAATGATTTGTTCTAGACCAAGTAGCAGAATCTCATCTATCTGGATGTGATCAAGGCCAAGTAGAACATCTATGTGGATGTGCACGGGATTGACATGAATCATATGAGGGAGGATAAGCACCGTGACTACTTTGGTGAGGCTTTGGACCTCGTGGAGCAGTTTGGCATTGAGGATGTGATCCCTTTCCATCTGGATTATGACCCTGAGATCGTGGCCCGGTTCTTTGCTTCGGTCCACTTCCATCCTAATGAGGAACGGTCCATGACCTGGATGACCAATGGACAACAGATGATTGCTAAGTGGAAGGACTTCATGGCTTTGCTGCAGGTGCCTGATGAGGGGCTCAACACGCCTGTTGGTGTCCGCCCTCATGCCAACCCCGAGTACGCCAACAAGAACAAGCTTCAGCCATTATATGTTGAGAAGACTCTTCCCAGTGGAAAGAAGGCGTGGGTGCTGAACCAATTCCTTGACATTATGCACCAGATCTTCCGCAACTCCCTCTTTCCACGCATTGGTGACAAGGACAAGGTGCATGCCTATATTGTGGATATGATGCTCATTTGTGAGGAGGCGCGTCACTCTCAGACACAACCACTTGACGTCTCACACATCATGTGGTGCGAGCTTCGGTTTGCGGTGTTCAACCGTAAGGTACCCATCTATGGACCTTACCTGTTTCTCTTGGTCATGAAGACTTGGGAGGAGTACTATCCCGATGAGGAGTTTGTTGCCCCTGACTGGATCCGTCATGACCCCGTCAAGCTCCGCATCAAGCCTCAGTGGGCTAACACCACTACTCGTGCTGAGGCAGAGGCTACTAAAATGGATGTTGATGAGGATGAGATTGAGGAGGAGGAAGCGGATGAGGACAGCTCTGCTGGGTATACCCCTCCCTCTACTGAGCCGTCATGGGCTAAGAAGCTGAAGGCCAAGATGAAGGCCTTGTTCTTCATGCAAGCCAAGGGGCAGTACAAGACTCATGTTGCTTCTAAGGAGAGTCGCCGCCGCCACAAGCGGATCTTGAGGACGTTTGGCGAGGACATATCCAGTGGGACCGAGAAGCACATCACTCCAGAGGCAGCATGGATGGCGAAGTAGGGGTATCAGTGGACTGAGTCTGAGAGGAGCCCATCCCTGCTGCCGAGTCCGACAAAGAGCGTGACGAGTGATCACTTCAGCTTGAGCCACAGCTTGTATCATAGGTGTCCTCTCTGCCTTTTTGGTGTCTCGATGCCAAAGGGGGAGAGAGTGTAGGATTTGCAAGTCGTGTGTCGTGTTTCGTCGTGTCGTTTTGCTTTCATTCCGTTGAACCTCGTTTGCTTTGGTTTGGTTTGTGCTTGTGAGACCTTTCTATCATATGGTGTAAGACATATGCACTCTAGCGTACCTTATTGAGCCTTTGCTATCTTGTGCTCTTTACTTTATGCTCTTAGCTATTATCTTGCTTAGTGTTAGATTTATTGTTGCAAGATATGCCTTGTCTATAAAATATAGGGGGAGTGTTGATCCTAGTATGTGTGTCGTGCAGTCCAAAGCACCTCTCTAGATAGCACACATCTAGGGGTAGCCCGTCTATATTTTATAGATGTGGGGTTTGCCCTTGTTCTAGTTTATTTCCCTTCGTGCAAATCCCGTATTGTCATCAATCCACCAAAAAGGGGGAGATTGTAAGGGCATATTTATCCCTTAGTTGTTTTGGTGATTGATGACAATGCTTTTGCGGACTAATCATGTGCATGGAGTATTTCAGACATATCATGACTAGGCACAAGATGATTTGATGCCCCTCGAAGACTATTGAAGACGGCGTTTCTCTACGTTTCTTTTCGGTGGAATTGAGTCGTAGGAAAGCCGTACTATTAAGAGGGGGTCCGCTTTGGAAAGGTTTGGGTGGAATCATCACGTACACGTCTACTCCTTTTGCACCACCTTTCCTTTGGAGCATCCTTCGTCTCTCCTTGTCTATGCAAAATAAAGGTCTCCTAGTGTTGCTGAACTGGGGCATGCAGTAGTACTGCTCCTCGGAGCGCTAGTACCGCAGGCCCTTGTGGTAGTACCGCAGGCCCTTGCGGTAGTACCGGCCTCTGGCGCGGTAGTACCGCAAGTGCTCACAGTAGTACCGTACCTCGGGAGCGGTAGTACCGTGGCCTCAGGCCAGGCGCTGCTGCTAGTGCGATAGTAGGGGCGGATTTAATTTTTTACATCCGTGCCCTTCGCGGTAGTACCGCTCCATGGGCGCGGTAGTACTGTGCGCTCTGGCCAGGCTCAACAGCATGAGCGGTAGTAGGGGCGAGTGTAATTTTTTACATCCGCGCCCTACGCGGTAGTAGCGCTCCAGGTCTGCGGTAGTACCGTGTCGGATTTTTGCATGGATCAAAACTCGGCGGAAGTAGTCACGGATGTATTTTTATATGTCCGTGCCTTCCCTAGCCTAGTCCATTCCCGCCTTGCGGTAGTACCGCCCCAGCGGTTCTACCGCTCCTTGCCTTAGCGCTTCAGGACTAGTCTTAGGCCCTGCCGTGGCAGCGGTAGTACAACGGTTCGCCGCCCTTGCGGTAGTACAGCGTGTTTGGGGCGGTAGTACTGCAGGTCGCGGGCTGATTAAGTGGATAACGGTTGGAGTTGTTCTTTCAATATATATGTTGGAAATATGCCCTAGAGGCAATAATAAATGGATTATTATATTTCCTTGTTCATGATAATTGTCTATTGTTCATGCTATAATTGTATTGTTCGGAAATCATAATACATGTGTGAATACATAGACCACAATGTGTCCCTGGTAAGCCTCTAGTTGACTAGCTCGTTGATCAATAGATAGTCATGGTTTCCTGACTATGGACATGGGGATGTCATTGATAACGGGATCACATCATTAGGAGAATGATGTGATGGACAAGACCCAAACCTAAGCATAGCACAAAAGATCGTATAGTTCGTTTGCTGGAGCTTTTCTGAATGTCAAGTATCATTCCTTAGACCATGAGATTATGCAACTCCTGGATACCGTAGGAGTGCTTTGGGTGTATCAAACGTCACAACGTAACTGGGTGACTATAAAGGTGCACTACAGGTATCTTCGAAAGTATCTGTTGGGTTGGCATGAATCGAGACTAGGATTTGTCACTCCGTGTGACGGAGAGGTATCTCTGGGCCCACTCGGTAAGACATCATCATAATGAGCTCAATGTGATCAAGGTGTTGTTCACGGGATGATGTATTACGGGAACGAGTAAAGAGACTTGCCGGTAACGAGATTGAACAAGGTACCGGTATACCGACGATCGAATCTCAGGCAAGTATCGTACCGATGGACAAAGGGAATTGAGTACGGGATTGATTAAAGTCCTCGACATCATGGTTCATCCGATGAGATCATCGAGGAGCATGTGGGAGCCAACATGGGTATCCAGATCTCGCTGTTGGTTATTGACCGGAGTCGGTCATGTCTGCATGTCTCCCGAACCCGTAGGGTCTACACACTTAAGGTTCGGTGACGCTAGGGTTGTTAAAGATATTAGTATGCAGCAAACCGAAGGTTGTTCGGAGTCCCGGATGAGATCCCGGACGTCACGAGAGGTTCCGGAGTGGTCCGGAGGTAAAGATTTATATATGGGAGTGGTCCGTTGCTAAGGTTCGTCGTTCCGAAGCACCACGTGATGATCGGGTGTGATAGGTCCTTACGTTCGCATACAACGGGTGTAAGCCAGATTTACACACGCAATACACTTAGGTTGGATTGACGAGCCTAACATCTACAGACATGGCCTCGGAACACGGAGGACCGAAAGGTCGAACATGAGTCGTATAGAAGATACGATCAACATGGAGATGTTCACCGATGATGACTAGTCCGTCTCACGTGATGATCGGACACGGCCTAGTTGACTCGGATCATGTATCACTTAGATGACTAGAGGGATGTCAAATCTGAGTGGGAGTTCATTCATTAATTTGATTAGATGAACTTAATTATCATGAACTTAGTCTAAATCTTTACAATATGTCTTGTAGATCAAATGGCCCACGCTAATGTCACCCTCAACTTCAATGCGTTCCTAGAGAAAACCAAGCTGAAAGATGATGGCAGCAACTATGCGGACTGGGTCCGGAACCTGAGGATCATCCTCATAGCTGCCAAGAAAGATTATGTCCTAGAAGCACCGCTAGGTGATGCACCATTCCCAGCAAACCAGGACGTTATGAACGCCCATCAGTCTCGTGCTAATGATTACTCCCTCGTTCAGTGCGGCATGCTTTACAGCTTAGAACCGGGGCTCCAAAAGCGTTTTGAGCAACACGGAGCATATGAGATGTTCGAGGAGCTGAAATTGATTTTCCAAGCTCATGCCTGGGTCGAGAGATATGATGTCTCCGACAAGTTCTTTAGCTGTAAGATGGAGGAGAATAGCTCTGTTAGTGAACACATACTCAAGATGTCTGGGTTGCACAACCGCTTGACTCAGCTGGAAGTTAATCTCCCGGATGAGGCGGTCATTGACAGAATCCTTCAGTCGCTCCCACCTAGCTACTGTTGGGGAACGTAGTAATTTTCAAAATTTTCCTACACATACGCAAGATCATGGTGATGCATAGCAACGAGGGGAGAGTATGATCTACGTACCCTTGTAGATCGCAACGGAAGCGTTTGACACAATGTAGAGGAAGTAGTCGTACGTCTTCTTCCTGGTCCGACCGATCCAAGCACCGTTACTCCGGCACCTCCGAGTTCTTAGCACACGTTCAGCTCGATGATGATCCTCGGGCTCCGATCCAGCAAAGCGTCGAGGAAGAGTTCCGTCAGCACGACGACGTGGTGATGATCTTGATGTACTACTAACGCAGGGCTTCGCCTAAGCACTGCGACAATATGGCCGAGGTGGAATTTGGTGGCAGGGGGCACCGCACACGGCTAAGGAAAGATCTCAATGATCAATTGTGTGTCTAGAGGTGCCCCCTGCCCCCGTATATAAAGGGGCAAAGGGGGAGGGGTGCGGCAGCCATAGGAGGAGTCCTACTCCCGCTGGGAGTAGGACTCCCCTCCAATCCTATTCCTAATAGGACTCCCCAAGTGGGGAAAGAGAGAGAGGCTGGCCGGCCACCTTCCCTAGTCCTAATAGGACTAGGGGAAGGGGGGGAGGCGCGCAGCCCATGAGGGCAGCCCTTTCACCTTTCCACCAAGGCCCATGTTGGCCCATTTGGCTCCCGGGGGGTTCCGGTAACCCTCCCGGTATTCCGGTAAAATCCTGATTTCACTCGGAACACTTCCGATGTCCAAACATAGGCTTCCAATATATCAATCTTTACGTCTCGACCATTTCGAGACTCCTCGTCATGTCCGTGATCACATCCGGGACTCCGAACAACCTTCGGTACATCAAAATGCATAAACTCATAATAACTGTCATCGTAACGTTAAGCGTGCGGACCCTACGGTTCGAGAACAATGTAGACATGACCGAGACACATCTCCGGTCAATAACCAATAGCGGGACCTGGATGCCCATATTGGCTCCTACATATTCTACGAAGATCTTTATCGGTCAGACCGCATAACAACATATGTTGTTCCCTTTGTCATCGGTATGTTACTTGCCCGAGATTCGATCGTCAGTATCCAATACTTAGTTCAATCTCGTTACCGGCAAGTCTCTTTACTTGTTCCGTAATACATCATCCCGCAACTAACTCATTAGTTGCAATGCTTGCAAGGCTTAAGTGATGTGCATTACCGAGAGGGCCCAGAGATACCTCTCCGACGATCGGAGTGACAAATCCTAATCTCGAAATACGCTAACCCAACATCTACCATTGGAGACACCTGTAGTACTCCTTTATAATCACCCAGTTACATTGTGACGTTTGGTAGTACCCAAAGTGTTCCTCCGGCAAACGGGAGTTGCATAATCTCATAGTCATAGGAACATGTATAAGTCATGGATAAAGCAATAGCAACATACTAAACGATCGGGTGCTAAGCTAATATAATGGGTCATGTCAATCAGATCATTCAACTAATGATGTTACCTCGTTAATCAAATAACAACTCTTTGTTCATGGTTAGGAAACATAACCATCTTTGATTAACGAGCTAGTCTAGTAGAGGCATACTAGTGACACTCTGTTTGTCTATGTATTCACACATGTATTATGTTTCCGGTTAATACAATTCTAGCATGAATAATAAACCTTTATCATGATATAAGGAAATAAATAATAACTTTATTATTGCCTCTAGGGCATATTTCCTTCAGTCTCCCACTTGCACTAGAGTTAATAATCTAGATTATACTGTAATGATCCTAACACCCATGGAGTCTTGGTGCTGATCATGTTTTGCTCGTGGAAGAGGCTTAGTCAACGGGTCTGCAACATTCAGATCCGTATGTATCTTGCAAATCTCTATGTCTCCCACCTGGACTAGATCCCGGATGGAGTTGAAGCGTCTCTTGATGTGTTTGGTCCTTTTGTGAAATCTGGATTCCTTTGCCAAGGCAATTGCACCAGTATTGTCACAAAAGATTTTCATTGGACCCGATGCACTAGGTATGACACCTAGATCGGATATGAACTCCTTCATCCAGACTCCTTCGTTTGCTGCTTCCGAAGCAGCTATGTACTCCGCTTCACATGTAGATCCCGCTACGACGCTTTGTTTAGAACTGCACCAACTGACAGCTCCACCGTTTAATGTAAATACGTATCCGGTTTGCGATTTAGAATCGTCCGGATCAGTGTCAAAGCTTGCATCAACGTAACCTCTTACGGTGAGCTCTTTGTCACCTCCATATATGAGAAACATATCCTTAGTCCTTTTCAGGTATTTCAGGATGGTCTTGACCGCTGTCCAGTGATCCACTCCTGGATTACTTTGGTACCTCCCTGCTAAACTTATAGCAAGGCACACATCAGGTCTGGTACACAGCATTGCATACATGATAGAGCCTATGGCTGAAGCATAGGGAACATCTTTCATTTTCTCTCTATCTTCTGCAGTGGTCGGGCTTTGAGTCTTACTCAATCTCACACCTTGTAACACAGGCAAGAACCCTTTATTTGCTTGATCCATTTTGAACTTCTTCAAAATCTTGTCAAGGTATGTGCTTTGTGAAAGTCCAATTAAGCGTCTTGATCTATCTCTATAGATCTTTATGCCTAATATGTAAGCAGCTTCTCCGAGGTCTTTCATTGAAAAACTTTTATTCAAGTATCCCTTTATGCTATCCAGAAATTCTATATCATTTCCAATCAGTAATATGTCATCCACATATAATATTAGAAATGCTACAGAGCTCCCACTCACTTTCTTGTAAATACAGGCTTCTCCGAAAGTCTGTATAAAACCAAATGCTTTGATCACACTATCAAAGCGTTTATTCCAACTCCGAGAGGCTTGCACCAGTCCATAAATGGATCGCTGGAGCTTGCACACTTTGTTAGCTTCCTTTGGATCGACAAAACCTTCCGGTTGCATCATATACAACTCTTCTTCCAGAAATCCATTCAGGAATGCAGTTTTGACATCCATCTGCCAAATTTCATAATCATAAAATGCGGTAATTGCTAACATGATTCGGACAGACTTAAGCATCGCTACGGGTGAGAAAGTCTCATCGTAGTCAATCCCTTGAACTTGTCAAAAACCTTTTGCGACAAGTCGAGCTTTGTAGACAGTAACATTACCATCAGCGTCAGTCTTTTTCTTAAAGATCCATTTGTTCTCAATTGCTTGCCGATCATCGGGCAAGTCAACCAAAGTCCATACTTTGTTCTCATACATGGATCCCATCTCAGATTTCATGGCTTCAAGCCACTTTGCGGAATCTGGGCTCACCATCGCTTCTTCATAGTTCGTAGGTTCATCATGATCTAATATCATGACCTCCAGAACAGGATTACCGTACCACTCTGGTGCGGATCTCACTCTGGTTGATCTACGAGGTTCAGTAGTATCTTGATCTAAAGTTTCATGATCATCATCATTAGCTTCCTCACTTATTGGTGTAGGTGTCGCAGAAACAGTTTTTTGTGATGCACTACTTCTCAATAAAGGAGTAGGTACAGTTACTTCGTCAAGTTCTACTTTCCTCCCACTCACTTCTTTCGAAAGAAACTCCTTCTCTAGAAAGTTTCCGAACTTAGCAACAAAAGTCTTGCCTTCGGATCTGTGATAGAAGGTGTATCCAACAGTTTCCTTTGGATATCCTATGAAGACACATTTCTCCGATTTGGGTTCGAGCTTATCAGGTTGAAGCTTTTTCACATAAGCATCGCATCCCCAAACTTTAAGAAACGACAACTTTGGTTTCTTGCCAAACCATAGTTCATAAGGCGTCGTCTCAACAGATTTAGATGGTGCCCTATTTAACGTGAATGCGGCCGTCTCTAGAGCGTATCCCCAAAACGATAGCGATAAATCAGTAAGAGACATCATAGATCGCACCATATCTAGTAAAGTACGATTACGACGTTCGGACACACCATTACGCTGTGGTGTTCCGGGTGGCGTGAGTTGCGAAACTATTCCATAATTTTTCAAATGTACACCAAACTCGTAACTCAAATATTCTCCTCCACGATCAGATCGTAGAAACTTTATTTTCTTGTTACGATGATTTTCAACTTCACTCCGAAATTCTTTGAACTTTTCAAATGTTTCAGACTTGTGTTTCATTAAGTAGATATACCCATATCTGCTTAAGTCATCTGTGAAGGTGAGAAAATAACGATATCCGCCACGAGCCTCAATATTCATCGGTCCACATACATCGGTATGTATGATTTCCAACAAATCTGTTGCTCTCTCCATAGTACCGGAGAACGGTGTTTTAGTCATCTTGCCCATGAGGCACGGTTCGCAAGTACCAAGTGATTCATAATCAAGTGGTTCCAAAAGTCCATCAGTATGGAGTTTCTTCATGCGCTTTACACCGATATGACCTAAACGACAGTGCCACAAATAAGTTGCACTTTCATTATCAACTCTGCATCTTTTGGCTTCAACATTATGAATATGTGTATCACTACTATCGAGATTCATCAAAAATAGACCACTTTTCAAAGGCGCATGACCATAAAAGATATTACTCATATAAATAGAACAACCATTATTCTCTGATTTAAATGAATAACCGTCTCGCATTAAACAAGATCCAGATATAATGTTCATGCTCAACGCTGGCACCAAATAACAATTATTTAGGTCTAATATTAATCCCGAAGGTAGATGTAGAGGTAGCGTGCCGACCGCGATCACATCGACTTTGGAACCGTTTCCCACGCGCATCGTCACCTCGTCCTTTGCTAGTGTCCGCTTATTCTGTAGTCCCTGTTTCGAGTTGCAAATATTAGCAACAGAACCAGTATCAAATACCCAGGTGCTACTGCGAGCATTAGTAAGGTACACATCAATAACATGTATATCACATATACCTTTGTTCACCTTGACATCCTTCTTATCCGCCAAATACTTGGGGCAGTTCCGCTTCCAGTGACCAGTCTGCTTGCAGTAGAAGCACTCAGTTTCAGGCTTAGGTCCAGACTTGGGTTTCTTCTCTTGAGCAGCAACTCGCTTGCCGTTCTTCTTGAAGTTCCCCTTTTTCTTCCCTTTGCCCTTTTTCTTGAAACTAGTGGTTTTGTTAACCATCAACACTTGATGCTCCTTCTTGATTTCTACCTCCGCAGCTTTTAGCATTGCGAAGAGCTCGGGAATAGTCTTGTTCATCCCTTGCATATTATAGTTCATCACGAAGCTCTTGTAGCTTGGTGGCAGTGATTGGAGAATTCTGTCAATGACGCAATCATCTGGAAGAGTAACTCCCAATTGAATCAAGTGATTATTATACCCAGACATTTTGAGTATATGCTCACTGACAGAACTGTTCTCCTCCATCTTGCAGCTATAGAACTTATTGGAGACTTCATATCTCTCAATCCGGGCATTTGCTTGAAATATTAACTTCAACTCCTGGAACATCTCATATGCTCCATCACATTCAAAACGTCGCTGAAGTCCCGGTTCTAAGCCGTAAAGCATGGCACACTGAACTATCGAGTAGTCATCAGCTTTGCTCTGCCAGACGTTCATAACTTCTGGTGTTGCTCTAGCAGCAGGCCTGGCACCTAGCGGTGCTTCCAGGACGTAATTCTTCTGTGCAGCAATGAGGATAATCCTCAAGTTACGGACCCAGTCCGTGTAATTGCTACCATCATCTTTCAACTTTGCTTTCTCAAGGAACGCATTAAAATTTAACGGAACAACAACACGAGCCATCTATCTACAATCAACATAAACAAGCAAGATACTATCAGGTACTAAGTTCATGATAAGTTTATGTTCAGTTAATCAAATTAATCAAGAACTCCCACTTAGATAGACATCCCTCTAATCCTCTAAGTGATCACGTGATCCAAATCAACTAAACCATAACCGATCATCACGTGATATGGAGTAGTTTTCAATGGTGAACATCGTTATGTTGATCATATCTACTATATGATTCACGCTCGACCTTTCGGTCTCTGTGTTCCGAGGCCATATCTGCATATGCTTGGCTCGTCAAGTATAACCTAAGTATTCCGCGTGTGCAACTGTTTTGCACCCGTTGTATTTGAACGTAGAGCCTATCACACCCGATCATCACGTGGTGTCTCAGCACGAAGAACTTTTGCAACGGTGCATACTCAGGGAGAACACTTCTTGATAATTTAGTGAGAGATCATCTTATAATGCTACCGTCAATCAAAGCAAGATAAGATGCATAAAAAGATAAACATCACATGCAATCAATATAAGTGATATGATATGGTCATCATCATCTTGTGCTTGTGATCTCCATCTCCGAAGCACCGTCATGATCACCATCATCACCGGCGCGACACCTTGATCTCCATCGTAGCATCGTTGTCGTCTCACCAATCTTATGCTTCCACGACTATCACTACCGCTTAGTAATAAAGTAAAGCATTACATCGCGATTGCATTGCATACAATAAAGCGACAACCATATGGCTCCTGCCAGTTGCTGATAACTCGGTTACAAAACATGATCATCTCATACAATAAAATTTAGCATCATGTCTTGACCATATCACATCACAACATGCACTGCAAAAACAAGTTAGACGTCCTCTACTTTGTTATTGCAAGTTTTACGTGGCTGCTACGGGCTTAAGCAAGAACTCATCTTACCTACGCATCAAAACCACAACGATAGTTTGTCAAATAGACTCCGTTTTAACCTTCTCAAGGACCGGGCGTAGCCACACTCGGTTCAACTAAAGTTGGAGAGACAGTCTTCCGCAAGCCATCTATGTGCAAAGCACGTCGAGGGAACCGGTCTCGCGTAAGAGTACGCGTAAGGTTGGTCCGGATCGTCTCGTCCAACAATACCGCCGAACCAAAGTATGACATGCTGGTAGGCAGTATGACTTATATCGCCCACAACTCACTTGTGTTCTACTCGTGCAAATAACATCAAACCATAAAACCAGGCTCTGATACCACTGTTGGGGAACGTAGTAATTTTCAAAATTTTCCTACGCACACGCAAGATCATGGTGATGCATAGCAACGAGGGGAGAGTATGATCTACGTACCCTTGTAGATCGCAACGGAAGCGTTTGACACAACGTAGAGGAAGTAGTCGTACGTCTTCTTTCCGGTCCGACCGATCCAAGCACCGTTACTCCGGCACCTCCGAGTTCTTAGCACACGTTCAGCTCGATGATGATCCTCGGGCTCCGATCCAGCAAAGTGTCGAGGAAGAGTTCCGTCAGCACGACGGCGTGGTGATGATCTTGATGTACTACTGACGCAGGGCTTCGCCTAAGCACTGCGACAATATGACCGAGGTGGAATTTGGTGGCAGGGGGCACCGCACACGGCTAAGGAAAGATCTCAATGATCAATTGTGTGTCTAGAGGTGCCCCCTGCCCCCGTATATAAAGGGGCAAAGGGGGAGGGGTGCGGCAGCCATAGGAGGAGTCCTACTCCCGCTGGGAGTAGGACTCCCCTCCAATCCTATTCCTAATAGGACTCCCCAAGTGGGGAAAGAGAGAGAGGCTGGCCGGCCACCTTCCCTAGTCCTAATAGGACTAGGGGAAGGGGGGAGGCGCGCAGCCCATGAGGGCAGCCCTTTCACCTTTCCACCAAGGCCCATGTTGGCCCATTTGGCTCCCGGGGGGTTCCGGTAACCCTCCCGGTATTCCGGTAAAATCCTGATTTCACTCGGAACACTTCCATGTCCAAACATAGGCTTCCAATATATCAATCTTTACGTCTCGACCATTTCGAGACTCCTCGTCATGTCCGTGATCACATCCGGGACTCCGAACAACCTTCGGTACATCAAAATGCATAAACTCATAATAACTGTCATCGTAACGTAAGCGTGCGGACCCTACGGTTCGAGAACAATGTAGACATGATCGAGACACATCTCCGGTCAATAACCAATAGCGGGACCTGGATGCCCATATTGGCTCCTACATATTCTACGAAGATCTTTATCGGTCAGACCGCATAACAACATACGTTGTTCCCTTTGTCATCGGTATGTTACTTGCCCGAGATTCGATCGTCAGTATCCAATACTTAGTTCAATCTCGTTACCGGCAAGTCTCTTTACTCGTTCTGTAATACATCATCCCGCAACTAACTCATTAGTTGCAATGCTTGCAAGGCTTAAGTGATGTGCATTACCGAGAGGGCCCAGAGATACCTCTCCGACGATCGGAGTGACAAATCCTAATCTCGAAATACGCCAACCCAACATCTACAATTGGAGACACCTATAGTACTCCTTTATAATCACCCAGTTACGTTGTGACGTTTGGTAGTACCCAAAGTGTTCCTCCGGCAAACGGGAGTTGCATAATCTCATAGTCATAGGAACATGTATAAGTCATGGATAAAGCAATAGCAACATACTAAACGATCGGGTGCTAAGCTAATATAATGGGTCATGTCAATCAGATCATTCAACTAATGATGTGACCTCGTTAATCACATAACAACTCTTTGTTCATGGTTAGGAAACATAACCATCTTTGATTAACGAGCTAGTCTAGTAGAGGCATACTAGTGACACTCTGTTTGTCTATGTATTCACACATGTATTATGTTTCCGGTTAATACAATTCTAGCATGAATAATAAACCTTTATCATGATATAAGGAAATAAATAATAACTTTATTATTGCCTCTAGGGCATATTTCCTTCAGCTACAAGAGCTTCGTGATGAACTACAACATGCAGGGGATGGAAAAGACCATTCCCGAGTTGTATTCAATGCTGAAATCTGCAGAGGTGGAGATCAAAAAGGAACATCAAGTGTTTATGGTGAATAAAACCACTAAGTTCAAGAAAGGCAAGGGTAAGAAGAACTTCAAGAAGGACGGCAAGGAGGTTGCCGCGCCTGGTAAATCAGTTGCCAGGAAGAAGTCAAAGAATGGACCCAAACCTGAAACTGAGTGCTTTTATTGCAAGGGAACTAGTCACTGGAAGCGGAATTGCCCCAAGTACTTAGCAGATAAGAAGGCCGGCAACACTAAAGGTATATGTGATATACATGTAATTGATGTGTACCTTACCAGTGCTCGTAGTAGCTCCTGGGTATTTGATACCGGTGCCGTTGCTCATATTTGTAACTCAAAACAGGAGCTGCGGAATAAACGGAGACTGGCAAAGGACGAGGTGACGATGCGCGTCGAGAATGGTTCCAGGGTCGATGTGATCGCCGTCGGCACACTACCTCTACACTTACCTACGGGATTAGTTTTAAACCTCAATAATTGTTATTTAGTACCAAGTTTGAGCATGAACATTGTATCTGGATCTCGTTTAATACGAGATGGCTACTCATTTAAATCCGAGAATAATGGTTGTTCTATTTATATGAGTGATATGTTTTATGGTCATGCTCCGATGGTTAATGGTTTATTCTTAATGAATCTCGTACGTGATGTTACACATATTCATAGTGTGAATACCAAAAGATGTAAAGTTAGTAACGACAGTCCCACATACTTGTGGCACTGCCGCCTTGGTCACATTGGTGTCAAGCGCATGAAGAAGCTCCATGCTGATGGACTTTTAGAGTCTCTCGATTATGAATCATTTGACACGTGCGAACCGTGCCTCATGGGCAAAATGACCAAGACTCCATTCTCAGGGACAATGGAGCGAGCAACCAACTTGTTGGAAATCATACATACAGATGTGTGTGGTCCAATGAGCGTTGAGGCTCGCGGAGGCTATCGTTATGTTCTCACTCTCACTGATGATTTGAGTAGATATGGGTATGTCTACCTAATGAAACACAAGTCTGGGACCTTTGAAAAGTTCAAGGAGTTTCAGACTGAGGTTGAGAATCAACATGACAGAAAAATAAAGTTCTTACGATCAGATCGTGGGGGAGAATATTTAAGTCATGAATTTGGCACACACTTAAGAAAATGTGGAATCGTTTCACAACTCACGCCGCCTGGAACACCTCAGTGTAACGGTGTGTCCGAACGTCATAATCGCACTCTATTGGATATGGTGCGGTCTATGATGTCTCTTACAGATCTACCACTATCATTTTGGGGATACGCTCTAGAGACAGCCGCATTCACTTTAAATAGGGCTCCGTCAAAATCTGTTGAGACGACACCGTATGAATTATGGTTTGGGAAGAAACCTAAGCTGTCTTTTCTGAAAGTTTGGGGTTGCGATGTTTATGTCAAGAAACTCCAACCTGAAAAACTCGAACCCAAATCGGAAAAATGCGTCTTCATAGGATACCCCAAGGAAACAATTGGGTATACCTTCTACCTCAGATCCGAAGGCAAGATCTTTGTTGCCAAAAACGGGTCCTTTCTAGAGAAAGAGTTTCTCGCGAAAGAAGTAAGTGGGAGGAAAGTAGAGCTTGATGAAGTACTACCTCTTGAAAATCAGAGTAGCGCAGCTCAGGAAAATGTTCCTGTGGTGCCTCCACCGATTAGAGAGGAGGTTAATGATGATGATCAAGATACTTCTGATCAAGCTCCTACCGAACTTCGTAGGTCCACAAGGACGCGTTCCGCACCAGAGTGGTACGGCAACCCTGTCCTGGAAATCATGTTGTTGGACAACGGTGAACCTTCGAACTATGAAGAAGCGATGGCGGGCCCAGATTCCGACAAATGGCTAGAAGCCATGAAATCCGAGATAGAATCCATGTATGAAAACAAAGTATGGACTTTGAATGACTTGCCCGATGATCGGCGAGCCATAGAAAATAAATGGATCTTCAAGAAGAAGACAGACGCGGATGGTAATGTGACCATCTATAAAGCTCGACTTGTCGCTAAGGGTTATCGGCAAGTTCAAGGGGTTGACTACGATGAGACTTTCTCTGACGTAGCGAAGCTGAAGTCTGTCCGAATCATGTTAGCAATTGTCGCATACTATGATTATGAGATATGGCAAATGGACGTCAAAACGGCATTCCTTAACGGCTTCCTTAAGGAAGAATTGTATATGATGCAGCCGGAAGGTTTTGTCGATCCTAAGAATGCTAACAAAGTATGCAAGCTCCAGCGCTCTATCTATGGGCTGGTGCAAGCATCTCGGAGTTGGAACATTCGCTTTGATGAGATGATCAAAGCGTTTGGGTTTATGCAGACTTATGGAGAAGCCTGCGTTTACAAGAAAGTGAGTGGGAGCTCCGTAGCATTTCTCATATTATATGTGGATGACATACTATTGATGGGAAATGGTATAGAATTCTTGGACAGCATAAAGGCCTAATTGAACAAGTGTTTTTCAATGAAGGACCTTGGAGAAGCTGCTTATATATTAGGCATCAAGATCTATAGGGATAGATTGAGACGCCTCATCGGTCTTTCACAAAGTACGTACCTTGACAAGATTTTGAAGAAGTTCAAAATGGATCAGTCCAAGAAGGGGTTCTTGCCTGTATTGCAAGGTGTGCGATTGAGCACGGCTCAATGCCCGACCACGGAAAAAGATATAGAAGAGATGAGTGTCATCCCCTATGCCTCAGCTATAGGGTCTATTATGTATGCCATGCTGTGTACCAGACCCGATGTAACCCTTGCCGTAAGTTTGGTAGGTAGGTACCAAAGTAATCCCGGCAAGGAACACTGGACAGCGGTCAAAAACATCCTGAAGTACCTGAAAAGGACTAAGGATATGTTTCTCGTTTATGGAGGTGCCGAAGAGCTCGTCGTAAAGGGTTACGTCGACGCTAGCTTCGACACAGATCTGGATGACTCCAAGTCACAAACCAGATACGTGTATATTTTGAATGGAGGGGCAGTAAGCTGGTGCAGTTGCAAGCAAAGCGTCGTGGCTGGATCTACATGTGAAGCAGAGTATATGGCAGCCTCGGAGGCAGCACAAGAAGCAGTCTAGGTGAAGGAGTTCATTACTGACCTAGGAGTCATACCCAATGCGTCGGACCCGATGACTCTCTTCTGTGACAACACTGGAGCAATTGCCCTTGCGAAGGAGCCCAGGTTTCACAGGAAGACCAGGCATATCAAGCGTCGCTTCAACTCCATTCGTGAAAGTGTTCAAAATGGAGACATAGAGATTAGTAAAGTACATACGGACCTGAATGTGGCGGATCCGTTGACTAAACCTCTCCCTAGAGCAAAACATGATCAACACCAAAATTCCATGGGTGTGCGATTCATCACAATGTAACTAAACTATTGTCTCTAGTGCAAGTGGGAGACTGTTGGAAATATGCCCTAGAGGCAATAATAAATGGATTATTATATTTCCTTGTTCATGATAATTGTCTATTGTTCATGCTATAATTGTATTGTTCAGAAATCATAATACATGTGTGAATACATAGACCACAATGTGTCCCTGGTAAGCCTCTAGTTGACTAGCTCGTTGATCAATAGATAGTCATGGTTTCCTGACTATGTACATGGGGATGTCATTGATAACGGGATCACATCATTAGGAGAATGATGTGATGGACAAGACCCAAACCTAAGCATAGCACAAAAGATCGTATAGTTCGTTTGCTGGAGCTTTTCTGAATGTCAAGTATCATTCCTTAGACCATGAGATTATGCAACTCCTGGATACCGTAGGAGTGCTTTGGGTGTATCAAACGTCACAACGTAACTGGGTGACTATAAAGGTGCACTACAGGTATCTCCGAAAGTATCTGTTGGGTTGGCATGAATCGAGACTGGGATTTGTCACTCCGTGTGATGGAGAGGTATCTCTGGGCCCACTCGGTAAGACATCATCATAATGAGCTCAATTTGATCAAGGTGTTGTTCACGGGATGATGTATTACGGGAACGAGTAAAGAGACTTGCCGGTAACGAGATTGAACAAGGTATCGGTATACCGACGATCGAATCTCGGGCAAGTATCGTACCGATGGACAAAGGGAATTGAGTACTGGATTGATTAAAGTCCTCGACATCGTGGTTCATCCGATGAGATCATCGAGGAGCATGTGGGAGCCAACATGGGTATCCAGATCCCGCTGTTGGTTATTGACCGGAGATCGTCTCGGTCATGTCTGCATGTCTCCCGAACCCGTAGGGTCTACACACCTAAGGTTCGGTGACGCTAGGGTTGTTAAAGATATTAGTATGCAGCAAACCGAAGGTTGTTCGGAGTCCCGGATGAGATCCCGGACGTCACGAGAGGTTCCGGAGTGGTCCGGAGGTAAAGATTTATATATGGGAAGTTGTTGTACGGACACCGGAAAGTCTCAGGGGCATATCGGTATTGTACCGGGGCCACCGGAGAGGCACCGGGGGTCCACCTTGAGGGGCCAGCCCTCTCGGAGGGCTTCATGGGCCACAAGGGGCAGGTAACCAGGCCCTGGAGGGCTGGGCGCACCCCCTTCCCTTGGGCCCATGCGCCTAGGGTTGGGGGGAAACCCTAGTGGGGGCGCCCCCCTTGCTTGGGGGGCAAGCCCCCCACCCTTGGCCGCCGCCCCCCTGGAGATCCATCTCCAGGGCTGCGCCCCCCCCTAGGGGGCCTATATAAAGGGGGGAGAGGGAGGGCAGCCGCACCCCTGCTGCATTGGCGCCTCCCTCTCCCCGTTACACCTCTCCCTCTCTCCACAGAAGCTTGGCGAAGCCCTGCTGGAACTCTGCTGCATCCACCACCACGCCGTCATGCTGCTGGATCTTCATCAACCTCTCCTTCCCCCTTGCTGGATCAAGAAGGAGGAGACGCCGATCGTCCCGTACGTGTGTTGAACGCGGAGGTGCCGTCCTTTCGGCGCTGGTCATCGGTGATTTGGATCACGGCGAGTACGACTCCATCATACACGTTCTCCTTGAACGCTTCCGTTGCGATCTACAAGTGGTATGTAGATGCTCTCCTATCCCCTCGTTGCTAGAATACTCCATGGATAGATCTTGGTGATGCGTAGGAAAATTTTAATTTCTGCTACGATCCCCAACAATATAAGGGGTGTCTTCTTCTCCGAGTTGACCACCTCTTCCATCCCTAAGCTCCATTGTTGCTCCAAACTTCATTTTCACCCGATCTCTCTCCCTAGCCAATCAAACTTGTTGATTCTTTAGGGATTGGTTGAGAAGGCCTCGATCTACACTTCCACCAAGAGAAATTTGATTCCCCCCACTAATCGCTTGTGGATCTTATTACTCTTGGGTGTTTGAGCACCCTAGACGGTTGAGGTCACCGCGGAGCCATATTCCATTGTGGTGAAGCTTCGTGGTGTCGTTGGGAGCCTCCAACTAAGTTGTGGAGATTGCCCCAACCTTGTTTGTAAAGGTCCGGTCGCCGCCTCCGAGGGCACCAATAGTGGAATCACGGCATCTCGCATTGTGTGAGGACGTGAGGAGAATACGGTGGCCCTAGTGGCTTCTTGGGAGCATTGTGCCTCCACACCGCTCCAACGGAGACGTACTTCCCCTCAAAAGGAAGGAACTTCGGTAACACATCCTCGTCTTCACCGGCTCCACTCTTGGTTATCTCGTGCCTTTACTTGTGCAAGCTTATTTGTGTTATATCCCTTGCTTGCTTGTGTGCTTGTTGTTGTTGCATCATATAGGTTGCTCATCTAGTTGCATATCTAGACAACCTACTTTGATGCAAAGTTTAAATTGGTAAAGAAAAGCTATAAATTGTTAGTTGCCTATTCACCCCCCCCCCCCTCTAGTCAACTATATCGATCATTTCACGCGTACCCGGTGACGAAGTTATAAAAAATGATATGTTTCCTGGTCCCAGCACCTGCCATAGTTAAGATCTCAGCTTTAAGAAATTCCTTGATCTTTTTATGAGACCAGTGAAACGAGACTTCGCCCGGTCTAGCTAGAATATGACTATGATCATCAGTGAAACTGCTAACATACCAAACTCCATGCCCTTTATCAAGCTTCACAGTTAAAATGGGCATCGCAGAAGCATCGACTCTCCGGTCTGAGCCTACGGGTCCTGCCTTCCATTCTACAAAATTTGGCCTGTCATTTTTCAGTCCTCGAACACAGATACCTCCTGAAGCACATACCTCCCTCAAGACCTTTCCCAAATTTTAGCAAGTCCATTCTAATGCTGAAACGACATTCCTTCGCTTACTGGTTATAGAAAAAGTAAGCCTCTCTTTCTGACTTGAACGTTTTTTACATCACCTCCAATGCATGTCCAATGAGTCTTGCTGATATTCATCAAATCCGATGTCAAAATTAAACTCATCATCAACAACATGCTCGTCCTTCCCACTAGGACCATCAACATCTCCCTGCAAAATAAGATATATAACCATGTATGTCAGTTAGTTATTATATTATTATTTTCATATATAATTTTGAAAACTTACTTTGCTCGAGCTCTCATCGTGAGATGCATCAATGTCGCATTGGTCAGTTTCATCGCCGACAATATTCCTCTCGGAGTCCCCATCCGCATCCATCTGCGCACATTTAAAAAAAGGACATGTAAGTGGTTATGCAGTTATTATGTCATTTTTTGCCCTACATATTTTTTAAATGTACCTGGAATGCACTTTCAAGACATGAATCATCTATATCCATATCACCATCGTCATGTACCCGCATGATTTCAAAAAATTACATGTAAGTGTCCGTGCGGTTTGTTCATTTTTCATGTTTTTGTCAACGTTCACCACACTTAGCCATTGTAAGATGCATCCAAACTCATATAGCTCTCATCAGCAGGTTCGTCCATATTCAACGACGAGGATTCATTCTCTCGTTGCCGTAATCATCGCCATCATAATCAGTCTCGTCCTCCATCTATACACGTTTAAACAAATTCTAAGATCAATCCGAACACCATATAACATCATCCCAAAAATAATCACTTCATCAATTAGAGTGTTTCATAATTAAATTATGTGTGAAATGAAATTGCTTAACAGTACGTTGCACAAAATTATGCATTAAACTAACACCTACTTAGCGAGTCAATAGATAATTATTTTCATCTCATTTCAGCAAGTAACCTAATGTAACATTTGCAAAACCGACCTCTTCGACGCTGGCCAGGAGGGGAGATGGGTCCATTTCGGCCGGGGACGAAGGCGCCTACGGCGTGATGATGATGGCCGGCGGAGACAGGCGTCCAAAACCGTGTTTATGTTGCCCGTAGAACGCTGCCTTGAAGATTCACGGGTGGGCGGTGATCGAGGCGACGACAGAGGAATGTGGCGGCTGCACTGACGTCACAACTCGGTTTCGCCTGTGGGGGGCGGCAGGGCACGCGCGGCGTGTTGTTTGGGCGGCGCCCAGGGCGACGACGACTACCGGGGATGCGACAACTCGAACGGTGACCGCCCCTAGGGTTTCGATGGGGGGCGTCGACAGGGCATACGTCGAGCTTTATTTTTTCACACGTACCGACACAGGTGTACTGCAACGCGGGCGGGCATACGGCGACGGCGTAGGGCATACCTGGGCTAGCATAAGAGCGACGGGTACGCGGACGGGCGCATGGCGTACGGCGACGGGCAAGTATGCTATACGGCGTGTGGAATGACCATACTACCCATTATATATTTTAGTGTGGGGGTTGTACCGAAGCGGGACTTTACAAAAATATGAAATATAAAACTACTCCCTCCATCCCATAATATAAGAGCGTTTTTTACACTACATTAGTGTAAAAAATGTTCTTATATTATGGGACAGAGGGAGTACATCTTATTTATTTATTTATTTTTGCGGGGATAAAACTACATCTTATGATAAATCTAACGTTGTATGTTGGGCAATCTAGATATAAAAAGTTTTTCTTCTGGTTAAAGTTTGTGAGGTTTGATTTTTTCAAAATATCTATATGGATTAGATTATGGAATGGAGGAAGTGATTTTTTGATATGTCAGTGAGCTGATTAGGTTTTCTGAGGGGTCATTTAATATATTCTCTCCGTCCTAAAATTCTTGTCTTAGATTTGTCTAGATACGGATGTATTTAATACTAAAACATGAATTGATACATCCGTATTTATAAAAATCTAAGATAAGAATTTTGCGACGAAGAGAGTATAAAAAAACTTTTATTTCCGCCTAAATACTTAAACACGCAGCTACGCTTTTTGGTTGTCTCAAGCGCACGCTCGTGTCTCCCTAATCTCCTTCCCCACATGATCACTAATGCACAGTGCAATTAAACCCACCTAATCTCAGGGCCCACAGAGAGGATTAACTCACATGAAAAGCACCTGGTCCCCCACCGTATCCTTGCACCCTCCCGCCCCACGATTTTCTCAACAAGATCCCACTTGCATGTATTTAATGTGTGCTTTAGATTTTAAAAAATCTATAACTTTCGAACCGAGTAGTAAAATTAAGATCTGTTTTCACCGTTAGGTTCCTCGTGACGAGCTCTTCAAAACTAGATGTCATATGAGTATGTTTTGACTAACTTTTTTTTCGAGCAACTTTGGATACTACAGAAGCAACTTTAGTTCTATAGAGAAGCAACTTCTTGTTAGTCTGTGTAGTATGATTGTCTATTATCAAAAATTCCTTCAAAGTTGGTTACCATACTACCAGGTTAACTAGCTTCACCTCTAAGTTTTCACCATAACTAGCAAGCGTTCTACCATAACTAGCTTCGCCTCCAAGTTGATAGAATTATAAGCAACTTAGTTTTCGAGGTAGGCTAATAATATCGTAAGTTACCTTCCATGACTAGCGGGTAGCTTAACATCATTCTAAGTTTCCCATATATGAAAAGATTCCTCTACTACAGTATGTCAAATTTTCTTCAACTCGTCTGACCAACCATATGAACCCAACGATGACGTAGCATGCATTAATTCCAGTACGAGGAGATTTAAAAAGCTGTAACTTTCAAACCACGTGTTAGAATTATGATCCGTTTTCACCATTGGGTTCCTCATGACGAACTCTTCAAAACTAGATTCCATATAAATATGTTTTGATGTTTTTTGCAAAGCAACTTTGATGCTAAATGAGACAACTTTAGTGCTAAATAGGAGCAACTTCGATGTTACATGAATTGCGTCGTGTATTAGTAAATTCACTTACTAGCCTACTAATAGTTGTGTGTAGCAGTCTAATAGATGGTTACCTTAGTTGCTAAGTTGCATACGTCGAAAACTAAGTTGTAGATAGTTTAGTTGCCTACGATATAATGAAAGTTGCTTACCGTAGGGTGGAAAGTTGTCTAACATGGTTTCTAAGTTGTCTGCCTCAGAAAGCAAGTTGCCTATATTGCTACGAAGTTTCCTAAATCCCCTATTGCCTGAAATACTATGGAAGTTGTCCATCATGGGACCTAAGTTGGCTACAATGTTGATTTTTTTGTCAGATATAAGTTGCCTGTCATGTTTCCAAATTTTGAAAGTATGTGGGAATGGATGGTATGATAGCCTTATTTTTTTCCTTTTCTAGGGAGTCTGCCCGCTGAGCGTGCGGGTGTTGGCTAGCCAGTCGCGGGTGTTGACTGGTTGCATAAGTAGGGACATATGAGAATTTGCATAGGGGGTGATTAGAAGTTTTATAGGGGGTGGATTAGACAGTTGCCCGCAAACCTACACAAGTTGTTCATAATTTTCGCATGAGTTGTCCACAAAAATCATTGAGATCTCCAGATATAATGATGGAAAACACACGTGAGTTGCTTGTTGAATGCACCGGAGTTGCACAAAAACACCCCAAAAGTTGCTAACTTTTTATGTGATACTCGAATTCATAACGATCTTAAAGTTATTGTACTTGTTTTACCTCCAATAGCCCCATCAATGGTGAACTTAGACTTTTCCATATGTGGTTTCTTTTTTTCTAGATACAAAGTCAGAGTACACATGAGTTGTCTGGTGAGTGCACTAGAGTTGTATAAATACACCCAAAAGTTGCTAACATTTTTTGTGAGGCACTCGAGTGCATAACACAAGTATTCTATCATAACTAGCTTCATCTCCAAGTTGATAATACTATAGGAAACTTATTTTTCGAGGTAGCCTAACATCATCCTAAGTTGCCTGCCATGACTAGTTAGTAGGATAACATTATCCTGAGTTGCATACAATACTTTTTCAATGTGGTAATAAGCAACTTAGTTTCATATGTAGGCAACTCAACAACATTGACAGACAACTTATTGATGTATTATATGCAACTAAAATAGTAATGCTAGTTAACTTAGCATCACTAATAGGCAACTTCATAGTGTTTTAGGCAACTTAGGGGAAAACAATGATAATCAACTTCATAATATTGTAGATCACTAATTTGCAAAGTTAGACAACTAAGAAGCAATGGTAGGTAACTAATTATCAATAGCCGGTAACTGGACATCATTGGTAGCCAATTTTGTAGTATTATAAGCAACTAGGCATCTATGATAGGCAACTGAATATTCATGGTAGGCAACCGAGCAACCATGATAGGCAAGTCGTGATAATGTTAGTAAAATTCGTTAATACACATAGTGCAATGAAGTTACTTATCCGTAGCACTAAAGGTGCATCATGTTTTGTGTAATTTTCTTATTTTTACACAACCAACCTAATAGGCAGTCCTACTAGACAAAAAAATAAAGTTGCTTTCCAATATCATTAAAGTTGCCACAATCGTACCCAAAGTTGCCTCGAAAAAAGGTTCGACGAAACCTATCTATATGAGATCTAGTTTTGAAGATCTCATCGCAAGAAAGCCAGCTGTGAAAATGAAATTAAATTTCGACACTTTAATCAAAAGTTATAGGTTTTTAAATTTTTGGAAGCATAAATAAATACACGTGAGACAAGATTCTTTTTTTAAGGACGCCGATAAGTGTCACACGTGTGGGCGTTAGGAAGTCCGCCCACACATTTGTGTGGTGTATAAGAGGAACAGCCCACAGACCTACGTGTGGGCAAAACAATTAGCGCCCACACGCCTTTTTTTCCCTCCCGATCCCTCTCACATGCGTGCGTGTGGGCGAAGTTGATAACGCCCACACGCCCGTATGTCAGGCCTCGTACCTCCTGGTCCCGCATGCCACGCGTGATGGTCACCGCGCGCCCGCAGTTGCCATGGTCCAGACCCTCGTCCATGTTTGTTTAACTACAATTGCCATGTCGCTAAACTACGGTTGCCATGTCGGACAACTGCAGTTGTCATGGTTGCTCAACTGCAGTTGCCATGTATGGTCTGATCTAATGTAGTTGCCATGATTTCATAACTTTAGGAGTTGCCACATACTAACAGTAGGCAGTTGAAAGAGTTGCCATGTGCTCACAAGCATGCTAGGGCAGTTGCCATGTAAAAAGGAAGAGTTGCCATCTGCTCACGTGCACGTTAGGGCAGTTGCCATGTACATGCACGTTAGGGGCAGTTGCCATGTACCATGCAGAAACGTATGGCAACTCGGTAAAAGAGAGTTGTCATCTGCTTACCTGCACACTAGGCAGTTGTCGTGTACCCTGCAAAACACATGGCAAACTCGGGTAAAAAAAGAGTTGCCACCTGCTTATAAAGCACACTAGGGGCAGTTGCTATGTGCACTGCAAAACACATGGCAACTAGCAGCTTGGGTGTGGGAGAGGAGACGGGCATGTGGGCGAGATGGCAAATGCCCACACACTAGCCCTTGTGTGTGCGTGCAGAGTGGCGTGTGGGCGAACTGCTGAACGCCCACACACCAGCCCCTCCTTTATCTCTACTACTAATAAACAAGCAAACAAAAACTTCGTTAAGTACACCCAGCAATTTGTCCCACAAAACGCACGGACCAATCAGCACCGCACAATTGTACCCGCACATCTAAATCTAACAGCAATCATTCATCTACTGCCTCTAGGGTGTGGACTTAGCAAATACCCTTGACTGGCCGTGCTCCACCTCCACCAGCCCCGCGTCCAGACCCTACAATCACGTCGTTCTCCTGGAGAAATAAGGAAACTAAATTAATTCGGCCCCGCGTCCAGCCCCTACAGTCACGTTGTTCTCTTGTAGAAATAAGGAAACTAAATTAATTCGGCTACCATCGCCCTTAACCTCCACGCCGGCCACCACCGCCGCATCCTGCCTGCACGCCGACCTCACGGCACTGCGCCGTAACGTCGCACCATCGCCATCGTCATTCGCGGCACTGCGCCGTAACGTCGCACCATCACCATCGTCATCGCCATTGTTGCCGAGCAACGTCGAGTCCGTCCGCGAGCAGTGTTGCATCCTTCTGCGAGGTCGCCACGGCAGGGAGTCCAGGGCTCCAAGCCACGGAACGCCCAGGACCCTGCCCTCGCAGCGTGGCATCCCTACGCGGGATCCCCACTGCTAGGAGCCCTGCCCGTCCCAGCAGCCAGCCGGATACACGCAGCTATAATTCTTCCCTCTACTTTAGTCTCAACTTCTTCCTTTGACCTGTTGCAGCAATACTCGGAATTATAATTTTCATAATAATATAGTTCTAGAATATAAACATGTGCATGTCACAATACTACAAGCCGTTTGTTTTACATCTGTAGCTAATGGTTAGTCTTTTGCCTATTGTGATTTCCAACCTAACTGATAGATGCATCCTATCTCCTAGACCTGGTGTCAACTAAAATTGCCAAGCATATTTTACATAACATCTAAAGATATGTCAGGATAAAGACTATAACTTCATTGTCCCCACCAATAAATCACAATTTCTGTACCTGTCAAAGCAACACTCTATGATTGCGGCTCAACAGCAGGGCCAATATCATCTTCTGCCTTTTCTGTCTCCGTCGACGTCAACATCAGGGTCAACCACTGAGTCTGCTCCTGCAAGGGGACCTGTCATTACAACTTCCTATTAATATCAACTTCCCAACTTTTAATGACATGAATATTCACATGAAGGCCAAGGGTATGTCATCTCCCAAAAGTGTGGGAGCCCGCACCCCATTCTAGGATCTAAGTAACAATCGATTATTGGGTAATTATCGTCAGCCTTTTCCTAAATTGTGATATGTATTTGTTGGTGTTTATATCCTAACTTGCGGTATATGTACTTATGCAGACCCCAAAGAATTGAAGAGGCAGCGGAACAGAGAGTATTATGCACGCAATAAATATGACATCCTTAAAAGACGACGTGAGGCCCGTGAGAAGAAACAGGCTTCAACTACACTGCTTAATGTCGATCAAAATGTACCTCATACACCCCTGGCCATGTCCAGAGGTAAAATTGCCCTCATACATCATTCTTGTGTATTGTTCACAAGACTGATTACATGCATGCACCAAACTAACAATATTATGTAATAGATGTGAAGCCTAACGAAATGCAGAGCCAACTGGTTGGGGAACAGTATTCACAGAACATTGATGGTGTCTTCGAGAGACAACATCAAGCCTTCAGTGATATAGAAATGACCGTTGTGGTTGCCGATGTCAATGAGCAAGACAATGCAACACAAACACCGGTGCCCATGTACATCGGTAATGGTGATCAACACATTATTTACAGCCCTATGTGTTCATACTAATTAACTTTATTAAACATATATGCAGACCCTAAGGAGTTGAGGAGGCAAAGGGACAGGGAGCGGTATGCACAAAACAGAGATGAGATATTAAAACGACAACGCCTCTCCCGTGAAAAGAGAAAGATTACTACTGGCCTCAACGATGATAACACTGTGTCACACACACCACCTATAGGACAATCCAGTGTCACCCAGCTACAGAAGTTGACAGGTTGGGGTGTACCATAACATAGTGATTGCATGTTCTTACCTCATCTAATATGCCAACAAAAAATGGGTACTCATGTGCTGCTGAAATTATGTGGCAGGCTTGACAAATATACTGAGTTCATCTCATGAACAAATCCCTCACGACAAGGAAAATTATTTTACATGCGAGGATGAATCCAATTGGTTGCACGGGAATGATGCGTATCAGAGGCAACTAATAGCTGGAAGCTCAAAAAGAGCTATTGCTGTGACTCGAGTACAGAAAATGCAAAACCCCCTCATAGATATTGCACGAGGTATATTTAACTGCCTTTGCCTTACGGTCCAGCCACCATTCTAATTGTAATCATCTTCTCTACGAAAATTAATTGTAGATGCAGGACCTCCCACCCAACTTTCAGGAGTTGAGATACCGCAACTGAGCATAATACGCGATCCAGATTGCACAACTGAGCATGATGGTTAGTTCTTCGGTATAGTTATGTTGTTGGGGTGCCGACAGTGTATATTTCATAATAAATACCTGATTTTCGATTGTTTCTTCAGGTATACACCCTTTTAGCGGATCCAACCAACTTGAAAATATGCCAGAATATGAGCCGAGCGGGCCTGCGCAACTGGCTCCACTAGGTACTCAGAACACTAATAATCTGATATGGTATTTTGACGATCTAGCATGCTTATGCTGTACTGATCTTATGCTGTACTGATCTTATTATGATTTTCCATAGTGGGCAATGACCAGAAAGATGATCCATATGGAATTTTTGAGCCTGTTGTTGAACAAAACAATTTACAAGGTATATTGTATATACTATCATACACACATAAAGGCCATCGTACTTAATTTAGAATCATTTTTGTATGACCAATATAATCCCTATTAGACTGCTTGGATCCATTGCATAACGGAGAAGCTGCATACCATGAGCCTGATGAAGAAGCTAGAATTTTTATGGATCAGGGTATGTGCTCAGCGTATTTTCATATTTAGAAATCTAAAATGCACGTATTATTAGTGTTCTCTGATAATACATGTCCTGTCATGTGCTAGATGTTGCTTTTGAATCGTACCAACTTGGACACCATGCTACACGAGCAGTACCCGTAGCACATACTGATGACTTCATATACCGAAACCTACCTACAAAGCACCATGTCCTAAGAAAGGTTGCGGACTGTCGCCACTGTGGGGCGTTGCGGTTTCCATTCGAGGGGCCAGCATTTTGTTGCAGAAAAGGAAAAGTCGATTTGTTTACTCCAGATGTTCCAGAAGAGTTGAAACGGTTGTTTACAAGTCAAGATGATGAGGACGCTAAGTATTTCAGGGAACATATACGGTATTTCAACTCACACTTCTCATTCACAAGTCTAGGCGTCACCCTAGATCGACGAGTAAGCACTGCGGCAGGAACTGGCATATATACATTCCGTGCGTGTGGTGGGCTGTACCACGCTCTTGACAATCTGGTGTCGGCTGATAATGGCCCTCGGCATTTGCAACTCTATATTTATGATACAGATCAAAACTTGGTTCACAGGGCTAATAGGTCTCCAGATCTTAATATAGACCTCATACGGCAGATTCTGAGAATACTGCAGCGTAATCCTTATGCGCAAGTTTTTAAGAGCCTTGGGTCTGTTTCGAATCTACATGAGTATAGAGTCTCGCTAAACACGGATATCAAGTTGGATCAACGAAGGTACAATGCCCCAACGAGTTCCCAAGTGGCAGCCATATGGGTTGAAGGGAGTGACCCACATAATTGCTTTGACAGGAGTGTTGTTGTGCATGGAAAAACAGGAAAACGACCCCTGTATATTAGAGCATACTATGGGTGCTATGACCCATTGTCATATCCACTATTCTTCCCACGTGGAGAGACTGGCTGGAATCGTTGCATGCCATATAATATTCGAGCCCCAGATGACACGGCCCAAAATTCAGTACATATGTCTGCACTCCAAGGAAACCAAGCCTCTGATTTGCACATAGGTATGATGTTCACTGTTATATTTAAATTTATGCTATTTGTGAATGATGATGAGAGCTTTTATGTATCAGTGGAAGACTTGATTGGAGAAAGAGAAGAAGATGGTCATTTTGCAGCGCATGAAGCCAATAATCCTGCACCACAAGGAAACCAAGCCCCTGAATTATATACTGGTATGATGTAATACCGTATAATTTATATACTTTCTATTTTTCAGGGGCTTGGTCAAAACTTGTGTTTTCATCTACATCTGTCGTATCTATCAGATGGGAACTTCATTAGAGAAGGAGAACAAGATGGGAATTTTACACCGCATGAAGCCCATGGCACTGATTTACCTTCGGGTATTTCATCATTCCTTATTCTTCAAATATTATGTTGTCTATCATTACAGGTCCACCCACCATATTGATATTGATGTTCTCAATCTTGTAGATGACAATGAGGATAACCCAGATGACAATTTTGGTGACAATGAGGTCAATGCAACACAATCCAGAAAATTTGTTAGTGCAAGGGAATACTACTGTTTCAAGCTGCAAGTCAGGAGGAAGCTTTTTAACATTGTCTTGTTCGGGGGGCGCCTTTTCCAACAGTGGGCTGTTGACATGTATATCAAGATTGAGACTATGCGGCTTGATTGGTACTCAAAGCCGGAAAATCAGAAGGTTATACGCGCTGACCTGTACCAGGTAGTGTGCTTGTGTTTATTCTAATACATCATAATGCAATGACATTAGGTTTGTTCCATGATTTTCTACAACGTTCTATGCTATTATAGGGTCTTGTTGACACCGTCATTGTCGGCGAGTCACGCGGAGATCGAATTGGCAAAAGAATTGTGCTTCCACGTACATTTCCTGGTGGTGATCGCGACATGCAGCGGAGGTTCTTGGATGCTATGGCAATAGTGCAGCGGTGGGGTAAACCGGATTATTTTATCACGATGACTTGCAACCCCTATTGGGAGGAGATAACCGAGAAACTGTTGCCTGGACAACTGCCGCAGGACCGTCCAGACCTGGTGGCAAGAGTATACAAGGCTAAACAGCGAGATATGATGGACTTACTAACTAAGGGTAAGCATTTCGGAGAAGTTGCAGCCTATGTACATGTAACTGAGTTTCAGAAGCGAGGTCTCCCTCATGAGCATATACTTCTAATCATGAAGTCAAAAAGCAAGTTAGCGACACCAGATGACTATGATCGAGTGATATGTGCAGAGATACCGGACAAAGAAAAACATCCCGTTCTACATGATCTGGTCGTCAAACACATGCTGCATGGACCATGTGGCGAGTTGAAAAAAAGTTGCCCTTGCATGATTGATGGGCAGTGTCGGTTTCATTACCCGCGAGATTTTTGTGATGCCACACAACAAGGGAAAGACTCATATCCCATCTATAGGCGGAGGGACGATGGGCGTCGAATTAGGATCAGAGGAGCAGATTTGGACAATAGGTGGGTGGTCCCTTACAACCCTTCACTACTTATGCGATACAACTGCCACATTAATGTCGAAGCATGCTCGAGCATCAAGGCAGTCAAGTACTTGTTCAAGTACATCTACAAAGGGCATGATCGTACATCCTTTGCATTCGAGCAGGAAATCATCAATGATGGTGGAATCATCAATGAAATCCGACAATATAGGGATGCACGCTATGTATCTCCTCCAGAGGCTATTTACAGGATTTTTGGTTTTAAAATGTTTGGTGTCAGTCCATCTGTGCTACAACTCCAGCTTCATTTGCCAAATATGCATACAGTTGCATTTAAAGCATGTGAAAATCTTGCAGATGTTGTAGCTCGACCATCTTCTTCCAAGTCCATGCTTACAGAATACTTTGAAATGAACCGGAAGTTTCCAACAGCACGAAAATGGTTGTACAGAGAGTTTCCAGAACATTATAGATGGATACCTGGAAATAAGAAGTGGCAGAATAGAAGAAATAAAAGATCATAGATTGGAAGACTTGTGCATGCACACCCTACTGAAGGAGAGAGGTACTACTTGCGTGTGCTCCTAAGTCATGTCCGAGGTGCCACTTCATTCGATGATTTAAAAACAGTAAACGGCAAGCCATGCAATTCCTTCAGGGAGGCATGTGAACACTTAGGCCTCATTGAGCACGACAGGACTCTTGATGATTGCATGACGGAGGCAGCCACATTTCAGATGCCTTCTGCCCTGAGACGGTTATTTGCAACTATACTGGTGTTTTGCGAGGCAACAGAAATCCGGCAGCTGTGGGACAAACACCTGGCATCAATGTCTGAGGATTACCGTCGTAATCAATCCAATGAGGCAACACTTGAGCAGATGGTCCTCAGAGATATCAGGGATATGTTGCAATCCATGGGAAAAGATATTACAAGCTATGGACTTCCGGATTTGGTTGAGAACGATGGTTCTTATGACGATGAGTATAAAGAGGTAACAGAGGAGAGGCAAATCAGCGTGGACAAAGAACACCTAGATTTATTTAGCAGTTTGAACAATGAGCAGCTGGCTGGTTTCAATGAAATAATGGATCATGTGACGAAACAAAAAAGCCAGATATTCTTTGTTGATGGTCCAGGAGGCACTGGGAAGACATACTTGTACAAGGCATTGCTTGCAAAGGTGCGTTCGATGGGCCAGATAGCGATCGCAACTGCTACATCAGGTATAGCGGCGTCGATAATGCCCGGAGGACGGACTGCGCACTCCAGGTTCAAAATTCCAATCAAACTCACTAACAACAGCATGTGTAGTTTCACAAAGCAGAGTGGTACAGCGGAGTTGCTTAAACAAGCGTCCTTGATAATTTGGGATGAGGTCGCTATGACAAAACGTCAAGCAGTTGAGACGCTTGATAGATCCCTGCAGGACATAATGGACTGTTCTTTGCCGTTTGGGGGAAAGGTTGTCGTATTTGGTGGGGATTTCAGGCAGGTCCTTCCCGTTGTGACACGTGGGACAAGAGCACAGATCACGGATGCTACACTTCTGAGATCCTATCTGTGGGAGAAGACCCGAAAGATACGCCTCACGCGCAATATGCGAGCACAGGCTGATCCTTGGTTCTCCGAATACCTCCTACGGATCGGCAATGGAACAGAAGAGACAATTGGCGATGACTATGTGCGTCTCCCTGATGACATTGTGATCGGCTATACCGAGGATGAGAAAGCTATTAACACACTCATCGACAATGTCTTCCCATCGTTGCATGATAATGCTAGATCGAGAGAGTATATGAGCACACGTGCTATTCTTTCCACCAAGAACGATCATGTCGATCACCTGAATGACAAGATGATCTCTAGGTTTCCAGGCGAAGAAAATTTATACCATAGCTTCGACTCCATCGAGGATGACTTGCAGAATAATTACACGATTGATTTTCTAAACTCGATCACACCAAATGGCTTGCCCCCGCATGTGTTGAGATTAAAGGTTAACTGCCCGGTCATTCTGCTCCGGAACATCGACCCTCATAATGGCCTATGCAATGGGACACGACTTATGATTAGAGCCTTCCAGGATAATGCTATCGACGCAGAGATAGTTGGTGGTCAGCATGCTGGAAAGAGGGTGTTCATACCTAGGATCCCTATGTCGCCCTCAGAGGACATCTCACTTCCTTTCAAACTTAAGAGAAAACAATTCCCCATTCGCCTGAGTTTTGCGATGACAATTAACAAGGCGCAGGGTCAGACTATTCCAAACGTCGGTATTTACCTTCCCGAGCCAGTGTTCTCACATGGTCAGCTATATGTTGCATTGTCAAGGGGAGTGTCCAGAGAGACGACGCGGATTTTGGCCAAGCCAAACAACAAGGTTGATATTTCTGGGAAAAGCACCAAGAACATTGTCTACAGAGATGTTTTGGGGAGATGAGGCAGGTGCGTTATTCCATTATTTATTTGCACCTTGTTATTGTATCTATAACTACTCGTGGATCTAACTTTATTTGTTTTTATTTGCAGGTTTAGCGAAGGAGAATAAGTAGCAGAAGAGGAGGTAAGGTATATGAACACAAGGGTATCTTCTTCGATCCAGCAAAAGGTGAGAGCTTTGCTCTGCTTCTCCATCTGACCCCCCTCTGATATGTATGTAATGACCAGATGGGGTACGCACATGATATGTAATGATCAGATGGAGTAGGCACATATAAAATAATAGTGCCTACACCTTTTTTCAGATGATAAGAGCAAAAAGTATGCTACTGTGTTCTTTTTGAGCTTCCATGCAAAATATTTTTCTATGAGCGGAATGTGCTAATGTACTAATGTATTGCAATATTTCAGGGAGCTTAAGCGTGTCAGGTGATAAACCCTGCAAAGAAAAAAGGTTGAACAGACATTCATGCCAGGAAGAGGCAGAGGACAAATTGAGTGTCGAGGTACTCCGCGAGAAAGAGGAGAAAGAAAGGAGTCAACACATGAAGAGAGGCACCCGAAGTTAAAATGATGCAGTCTTAATAACATCAACAATCTAGTATAGTTATTAGCTTTTGCTATTCACTCGCTGATTAGCCTATAGTTGAGCTCCAGCTAAGATTGTGCTCCACTTTTGGGCCATCAGATTTCCACGTTCTGATAATTCACCGAATGGGTTATGTTTTAATGTAACTGATTTGGGTATGCAACTGTTCATGCATAAGAAAATTGAAGAACATACTTTAGTTCTGTTTATAATATATTTTAGCGGACTTGCTAATTGATAATGTCAAGCATTATTACTACTATATTGAACATACGTCCAGGACAGAAGTTTGCTTTACCAGAAAAATTTAAGCTGGCTGAAATAACTAGCGTGTATCCTCTCATTGCAAAATTTTATTTTACACGTGAGCAGCAATAATATAATAATAAAACATAGTACAAAACTCACCACAGTGGAAATCTGCTATGTAACCGTTTTATCAGGCTCACATTTCTTGGAACAACTTAAAGCACTTCCCTGGCCCCTCCTGTCCGGCACGGCCACTGAGGTAAACTTTCTGTATATAATAAGGTAAGAGAAAACACACACAAAATCAAAGATATGTTCCAATGAGATGAAACCAATATTTCTATATAAAAATCTATTACGAAAATAACTCCATTAATTATGTATGCGTGGGGTATAAAAAATGAAATGCTTTGGGCCTGAAATAAATCAAAGGAAAAGAAACATTGGGCCTAAGATAAATTAAAGGAAAGTGTGGGGCCTGAGATAACGCTCATGATTCCCTTTCCTCACGCTATGGAAGGAATTCTCGTGATTTCTGCCTTCCATATTGGTGGCAACAAACGCTATGAAAGGGTTTCCTTCCACCTCTCCTTCATCATCTCCCGCAAAGGACTGCCGCATCTCACACTCCTCCACCGCGCCTGCCTCCTCCACTGCAAGACTCTCCAGCATCTGTCCGTGGTGAACTACCATCGTCCTCCATGTCTGGGTCACAATCCCCGGTGGCCTGTGCCGATGAATCTGCTGTCATCACGGTAATGATATGTCTCTGTAATTAAATCCTATTCACGACTTCACATCTACAAGGCAACATAGTAGGGATTCCCACAAAGTGAATCAACATGCCCTGTATGACCGCACAAAATTGCCAAGATGCTTGACTGTAGAAATTCTTTGGGCAACATCCACCTGATTACTTGGGAGAATAGTCACGCAAGTGAATGTCAAAATATGTGCACCCAGTTGTGATGTACTCCCTCAGTCCCAACATATAAAATTGTTTTTCAAGGTAACAGAACTTAGGGGCCTCATGTTAACAGCGTGACAATAATATTTGCTTGGTTTTCAGGAAAACATCGACGGGGGAGGCAAGGACGAGCATACCACCAAAGACGAGGACAACACCGAGTCAACAAATGCAATAGAAGAACAAACCATCATCGATGATACAGAAAATATGCAGATTGATGAGGTCATACCCTAAGACAAGCATACAAAACCCCAAGTCGACAAAGGCGGTTTTTATTTTGACATGTCACTATTATTTTTATTCTGCCGGGACAAAACAATATGTAGTTTGTAGAATATAATAATATCATGCCTATAATTCTTTACTCACCTTAATAATAATTGCTATTTTATAAGTACTGGATAATATTATATTATTGTGTGTTTCAGTTAGTAAGCGAGGAAGAACCAGATGGAATAGACGACAAAGACGAAGTAGAGAAAAATAATAGCACGCAGGCCACTGATTGCGAAGTGACGAAGGCATGCTTTCTTTTCAACTATCCCAAATAGTTCTAATTCTAATTATATTATATCTCCTGCATAGGAATTATTCTTTGTAATATTGCTCTCAGGAATTAAACTTCAAGGAAACAAGCGAACAAATGCAGCCACCTCAAGACGATAAATTAGCACAAACATTCAACACCAAAGAGGCAGAAACTATAGGGGAAAAGCTGGCAGAATCAAATGAAATAGCCGACAAAGGAGAAGTGGAGAAAAAGAAAAACACGTGGAGCACTGGTTCCGAGGTGATAGAGGCATATTTTCTTTTCCAACTATGTCTCAAATAGTTCGAATTCTAATTATATTATATCCTGCATACAAAATATTCTCCTTAATGTTGCTCCCAGGAATTAACCTTTGACGAAACAAGTGAACGAATGGGGCTAGCTCAGGATGAGGAATTAGCACAAACATTGGGCAACGAAGGGGCGGAAACTATAGGGGACACTCTGGCAGAATCAAATGGAATAGCCAACACAGAAGAAGTGGAGAATAAGCAGAGCACGCAGTCCACTGATTCCGAAGTCCCCGAAGTGACAGAGGCATCTTCTCTTTTTCAACTATGTCCCAAATAGTTCTAATTCTAATTATGTTATATCCTGCATACCGATTATTCTTTGTACTGTGGCTTTCAGGAATTATCCTTTGATGAAACAAGTGAACAAATGGTGGCAGATGAGGACGAGGATTTAGCACAAACGTCCGGCATGGAAGGGCCACAAATAGGGAAGCCTATCCGACTACATAACAAACCCAAGAAGGCACCAGACTATGTGGTGGCTCCAGAAGGCACGGACAAGTCCTTCTATGCCTTGCTTTTGCTACATTTGTTTTCTTCGTTATTGATAAATGTTTTGACTTACATCATGATAGATTATGCTTGCACCGGCGATGATTGGTCCGTGATTGAAAATATCATGACTGAACCAAGCGATAAAAGAAAGTTAGTGAGCATCAACGACTCATATCTCAAAAAATTACAATTAGTACGCTTTTTAACTGAAGGAGAATTTGTTGGCGACGAAGTAAGTATATGTAGCTTTATGATAAGAGGATGTTATTAACATGAGTTCCTGTTACCTCTTAACCAAGGTGTGCACTTGATATTGTAGATCATAGACGCATACATACATTGCATAAGTGCTAAAGAGCATCTACAGATGAGGTCAGGTGGAAGTGTGTTCTTAGAGAATGCATGCATCTCTAAGATGATAAAGGAATTTAGCTCTATACGGGATGACGCACCAAGATGGGTATTACAGAGAGCTAAAACTTATTTGGAACATGATATGGTGAGTCTCAGTTCCGTACATATTACTATGAATTCAACAGAGGACAAATGTTTGTATACATGGGACCTAAACTAACAAAAAACCTATTTTCAGATATTCGTTCCAGTTAACATTGAAGAGTTTCATTGGTACCTAGCAGTTATAAATACCGGGAAGCGATGTATCCAGGTGCTCGACTCGGTAGGCCCAGGAATGAACCGCAAAGACCTCACTGCTATGGTCAGTTATTTGTCCCACTGCACCATCTTTTGATAAGACAATTTTCTGTTATTCTTCGGTTGTGATGCTAATACTTTGTCATTTATTCATGCAACAGCTGAAAGGACTGGAAAATGTATTCCAATATGCTAAGCTTCAAATGGAACTAAAATCTGATAAGTGGAAAGACTTAAACATCAGTGCATGGCCAAGGGAAGAGTGTATTAAGAGGAGACTGCAGACAGATGGGTATACCTTGTAACTCAAAGCAATCGACATTATGTGTTTTTTGTATGTCCCCATTAGTTGCATCACAAAAGAAATTTCTCCACAATAAGAATAAAGTATACAAACTGAAAGGATACAGACTGCAGAATAAAATGAGGCTATGCACCGATTTGACGGGGACAAGCAGGGGTCGGAGAGACTAACCTGGACCCGGACGAAGGAAAAAAAACATTGGGCCTAAGATAAATTAAAGGAAAGTGTGGGGCCTGAGATAACGCTCATGATTCCCTTTCCTCACGCTATGGAAGGAATTCTCGTGATTTCTGCCTTCCATATTGGTGGCAACAAACGCTATGAAAGGGTTTCCTTCCACCTCTCCTTCATCATCTCCCGCAAAGGACTGCCGCATCTCACACTCCTCCACCGCGCCTGCCTCCTCCACTGCAAGACTCTCCAGCATCTGTCCGTGGTGAACTACCATCGTCCTCCATGTCTGGGTCACAATCCCCGGTGGCCTGTGCCGATGAATCTGCTGTCATCACGGTAATGATATGTCTCTGTAATTAAATCCTATTCACGACTTCACATCTACAAGGCAACATAGTAGGGATTCCCACAAAGTGAATCAACATGCCCTGTATGACCGCACAAAATTGCCAAGATGCTTGACTGTAGAAATTCTTTGGGCAACATCCACCTGATTACTTGGGAGAATAGTCACGCAAGTGAATGTCAAAATATGTGCACCCAGTTGTGATGTACTCCCTCAGTCCCAACATATAAAATTGTTTTTCAAGGTAACAGAACTTAGGGGCCTCATGTTAACAGCGTGACAATAATATTTGCTTGGTTTTCAGGAAAACATCGACGGGGGAGGCAAGGACGAGCATACCACCAAAGACGAGGACAACACCGAGTCAACAAATGCAATAGAAGAACAAACCATCATCGATGATACAGAAAATATGCAGATTGATGAGGTCATACCCTAAGACAAGCATACAAAACCCCAAGTCGACAAAGGCGGTTTTTATTTTGACATGTCACTATTATTTTTATTCTGCCGGGACAAAACAATATGTAGTTTGTAGAATATAATAATATCATGCCTATAATTCTTTACTCACCTTAATAATAATTGCTATTTTATAAGTACTGGATAATATTATATTATTGTGTGTTTCAGTTAGTAAGCGAGGAAGAACCAGATGGAATAGACGACAAAGACGAAGTAGAGAAAAATAATAGCACGCAGGCCACTGATTGCGAAGTGACGAAGGCATGCTTTCTTTTCAACTATCCCAAATAGTTCTAATTCTAATTATATTATATCTCCTGCATAGGAATTATTCTTTGTAATATTGCTCTCAGGAATTAAACTTCAAGGAAACAAGCGAACAAATGCAGCCACCTCAAGACGATAAATTAGCACAAACATTCAACACCAAAGAGGCAGAAACTATAGGGGAAAAGCTGGCAGAATCAAATGAAATAGCCGACAAAGGAGAAGTGGAGAAAAAGAAAAACACGTGGAGCACTGGTTCCGAGGTGATAGAGGCATATTTTCTTTTCCAACTATGTCTCAAATAGTTCGAATTCTAATTATATTATATCCTGCATACAAAATATTCTCCTTAATGTTGCTCCCAGGAATTAACCTTTGACGAAACAAGTGAACGAATGGGGCTAGCTCAGGATGAGGAATTAGCACAAACATTGGGCAACGAAGGGGCGGAAACTATAGGGGACACTCTGGCAGAATCAAATGGAATAGCCAACACAGAAGAAGTGGAGAATAAGCAGAGCACGCAGTCCACTGATTCCGAAGTCTCCGAAGTGACAGAGGCATCTTCTCTTTTTCAACTATGTCCCAAATAGTTCTAATTCTAATTATGTTATATCCTGCATACCGATTATTCTTTGTACTGTGGCTTTCAGGAATTATCCTTTGATGAAACAAGTGAACAAATGGTGGCAGATGAGGACGAGGATTTAGCACAAACGTCCGGCATGGAAGGGCCACAAATAGGGAAGCCTATCCGACTACATAACAAACCCAAGAAGGCACCAGACTATGTGGTGGCTCCAGAAGGCACGGACAAGTCCTTCTATGCCTTGCTTTTGCTACATTTGTTTTCTTCGTTATTGATAAATGTTTTGACTTACATCATGATAGATTATGCTTGCACCGGCGATGATTGGTCCGTGATTGAAAATATCATGACTGAACCAAGCGATAAAAGAAAGTTAGTGAGCATCAACGACTCATATCTCAAAAAATTACAATTAGTACGCCTTTTAACTGAAGGAGAATTTGTTGGCGACGAAGTAAGTATATGTAGCTTTATGATAAGAGGATGTTATTAACATGAGTTCCTGTTACCTCTTAACCAAGGTGTGCACTTGATATTGTAGATCATAGACGCATACATACATTGCATAAGTGCTAAAGAGCATCTACAGATGAGGTCAGGTGGAAGTGTGTTCTTAGAGAATGCATGCATCTCTAAGATGATAAAGGAATTTAGCTCTATACGGGATGACGCACCAAGATGGGTATTACAGAGAGCTAAAACTTATTTGGAACATGATATGGTGAGTCTCAGTTCCGTACATATTACTATGAATTCAACAGAGGACAAATGTTTGTATACATGGGACCTAAACTAACAAAAAACCTATTTTCAGATATTCGTTCCAGTTAACATTGAAGAGTTTCATTGGTACCTAGCAGTTATAAATACCGGGAAGCGATGTATCCAGGTGCTCGACTCGGTAGGCCCAGGAATGAACCGCAAAGACCTCACTGCTATGGTCTATTTTGTCCCACTGCACCATCTTTTGATAAGACAATTTTCTGTTATTCTTCGGTTGTGATGCTAATACTTTGTCATTTATTCATGCAACAGCTGAAAGGACTGGAAAATGTATTCCAATATGCTAAGCTTCAAATGGAACTAAAATCTGATAAGTGGAAAGACTTAAACATCAGTGCATGGCCAAGGGAAGAGTGTATTAAGAGGAGACTGCAGACAGATGGGTATACCTTGTAACTCAAAGCAATCGACATTATGTGTTTTTTGTATGTCCCCATTAGTTGCATCACAAAAGAAATTTCTCCACAATAAGAATAAAGTATACAAACTGAAAGGATACAGACTGCAGAATAAAATGAGGCTATGCACCGATTTGACGGGGACAAGCAGGGGTCGGAGAGACTAACCTGGACCCGGACGAGCGATGAGAAGCATAGGGAGGGTCCCGAGCAGCAGCACAGCACACAGAGGTCTTCGTGGTCATCCATGGAAGGAAGGAACTGCAGATCGCGAGCTCCTGCTCCAGACCGAATCGAACAGCCAAATAAAGTTACCATGAGAGCAGAGCATCCGGATCGAGGGGATAAGAGTTGAAACCGGACCTTGCTGGCGTCCCGAGCAGGGGGGAAGGGAAGTTCATGGCGCTCATGGAGCAGGGGAGAAGGTGGAGACGCTCATGGCGGCGACGGCGAGTGCGTCAGGAGGAGGGAGGGGCCCGGCGTCGCCGGCGCGCATGTCGAGCTCGAGCGCCTCCTCGAGCACCTCGGCGACCTTATACGAAGAAGGGGCAGGGCAGATCAAGGGCCTGCGCGCCCGCCGGCAGTGGTGACGGAGAGGAGGGGCGGGGCACATCACTGGCCTCCGCGGCGGCCGGCAATGGTGACGAAGGGAAGGGGCGGGGCGCATCAGGGACCTCCGCGGCGGCTGGCAGTGGTGACGAAGGGGAGGGGCGGCCACCACAGATCGCCGGCTGTGGATGGGGAATCTGGCGTGTGCCAGTGAAGGAGGAGAGAGGGAGGGGGAAGAATGGGGAATCTGGCGTGTGCCTGTAGGAGGAGGGAGTGAGGGGGCGGTGGAAGGTTTACTAACTGAGTTTTTTTTGACAGAAAACTGAGTTTTTTATTTAATACTCTACTACTTTACTAATCTCCACTGTTAAGCACGTTTCGCAGAGGTATTATGAGTGAGTGCGGGGTTGTCCAAACCAAAATATATCAACTTCTTACATTATTTTTCATACATTCCCGAGAGGGATTATGAGTGAGCACAGGATTTTCTTTATCATCACTTCTTTGTTACAGTCATGATCATTTGATTATTTTAAAAGTCTTCTTATATAAATATATATAGTTGATAAAAAATTATTGAATATCTTTAAATTTTGTAATCATGCAGGTCATCTTGTGGTTTGTGGATGGTAAATTTTATGGAGTACTTCACAGGAGAAATTTTGTCTGACTCTCCTACACAGGTATTTTTCGATGTGTAACATTATACTTACATTCTATGGTGTATCACTATTTAACTATGAGTTCTCTTTTAATAGGATCATATCACAGATTTTAGAACGAAACTAGCAGTCATTTTAGTGGACTCGGAATTGAATGATGATAATATAAGAAATCGAGACATTGAAGATGACGAAAACAACACAGATCCCACGGATTGTATGATTCTGGACACACCCCCTGAGAACCTCAAACCATCGAGTACATTGTCAGAATTAGAGCTCATCTCGCAATCATTTATCCTTTCGCCCTCTCTCACTCCAACAAATGATGACTTAATAGATGAACTTTGTTTGTTCATCGGTATGGTTGATGATGTCGCTCTACTAGAGTAAGCCATATTTTTAAAGTTCATTTTGTATTGTAATAAATTACTGTGATTTTATTATAATTGACAGAATTTCAATTTTATAGAAGCGAATGGGTGAAAAGCTCTGATCCTTATCCCATTAGTTTGAATTTGAGACAAATAAAAAACATATTAAATAATGAAGAATGCATGGATGTTGATTGCTTCAATATGGCTGTACGGATTCTAACGCGCCACGAAGTCCAGCTTTTCAGAGACATTCCATGTCACTACATGGATCTAAATTTTTGTGTAAGTCATTATAATCCTGTATTACATTTTGCCTCATGAAACTAATATTTTCTTTTCTTGTTTTAGTCCATGTCCTACTATGCACGAGACTCACGTCATCGTGACAATATGGACATTGCTATGTTCAAATCGATGTTTGATAGCTGGCCAGACAGTAATGAGTATCATATTTCACAGTGCGATACAGTAAGTTTTAAAATTTTAAATTATAACAATGGTTTGTCATGCCTTAACTAATGTTTTCTAAATTTTTAATCGTATGCATCGTTGCAGATTTTATTGCCATGGGATATTTGTGGGATATTTCTATTGTTTGTTCTCGATCAAAATAAAAAGGTTGTCTCAATTATGGATCCGATACCAATACCTATTTTGGGAAAAATTATACTTAAAACTGTGGTCAACAACCTAAACCGTGCGCTCCAAGTTGCAAACCCTACATTCAAAGACGACATCTCTAAATGGGAATGCAAAGTTCCTGTTGTTCCAACAAACTCACATGGGTATGAATCTTTTCAATGCATTACAAGATTAATTGATTTATTCAATAGGCAATGTAATATTTTTATAAATGCAGTGCCTTGTCGGGTTATTTGGTGTTTAATTTCATGCACTCATTGTGCGATGGACATCTATATTTTCCCATACCCCAGGTTAGTGTTTACACCATGCTTATTTTGTATACACATTGCACATTATTTTGTTATAACAATGTTGCTTAATGCATATGTAGGATGATTTTGAACTGAGAAAGCAATTTTTGGTGCATATTTTAAAGTATGATCAGAATGAAGCTCAAAACAATATCCCATCAATTGAACGAAGCATCATAGATCGTATCAATAGATGGACCTTCATTGCTTCAAAAGATGGACCTTCAAGAGTTGTATAGTTGTGGTTTCTAAAATATCTTTTTGTAACAAATTATAATGCAATTATTATGTCATCGTGCATTTTATGTGAAGACATGTTTCTGGATCACAAAATATGTCACTCTTTTGAAAATATATTTTAATAATATATTATATCAACTCATTTTGTTTGAGACATGCGTTGCACGTACATACTTACTAGTATGATGAAACGGTCGTGTGGGCGACCGGCTGAACGCCCACACACCAGACCAGTCCTACGTGGTACTAGAAACATGCCAAGATTCGTGCGCTCACGAACGGACGCGAATCCACGCGTGTGGGTGAGATGCAAACGCCCACACGTGTGGGTGTTAACATTTCCGTTTTTTAATAAACTACTTCGTGGGCATCAGCTGCTCTTTCCATAGTTAGAAGAACGCTTAATCCCACCACCAAGCGCTCGGACGCTTATTTCCGGGATCCACAGATAAACCGCGTTTGTGGTGCGCAGTTCCCGAAGAGCTAGAACAGAACGACAACACACGAGCCAGAGCCCCGCCGCTCCACCGACGCTTAATCCCAGCCAAATCTCACGTGTCGCGCCACCATCCCTGCTCGTCTCGCCGAATTTCACGTGCCGCCACCCCATTCCTGCCCCCCGCCTTTCCCCTGAGCTCTCAAACCTTCTTTCCTGGGCGGCGGAATATTTTGTGCCCTCAGCTGTCGTCGTTTCCTCTCCGTGCTACTGCTATTATTTCAGTTCAGTTCTTTCCCCTTGATCTGCTGGGGATTGGGAGCGCCGTCGGCAATGGCGGAGCAGCAGGTGGTGGCGGACCTCCGAGAGAAGTGCGCCACGCCGCCGTCGCTGCTGCGCGACGTGGCGGCGGCGATGGCCGACGAGATGTGCGCCGGGCTGGAGAAGGACGGTGCGAGCAGGGTCAAGATGCTGCTCTCCTACGTTGACAAGCTCCCCACCGGGTTAGTTTCTATGTACTCCAGCTCTCGCTTCTTGTCTGTTTGTCTAACCACACGAAGCCTTGGTCCTTCAGTTCTTGTGTTCATGCTCACTGAAAATGTCAGCCTACTGACAGTAGACATTTAGTTTCTGTGTTACATCTTACTGTGGAGAAAGTAGCAGGTGTTGTTTAACTTGAATCAGTTGATGTTTGATGGAGTACATCTGTACATGTGCATTAAAGACGATGGTCCTATGAATTAAGCATAGGCTGGGATATGTCAGTTTGGAACCAGAAAATAGAAACATTTTTTTAGAAAATAGAAACATGACATCCTTATCATCTTTACAGCATTATAATAAGACCAAAGTAAGTTAATCATTTGACTGACCTCATGGATGTCGGACACATAGGTCATGAGAGCTCCTTACTATGTTCATAACATTATAATATAATATCACTCTTTTCGGTGTTATTTTATCGGGATTCAGGCTAGCTGATTGTATAAATATAATATATGGTGTGTGACTCCTGCCACGTGTTGGCTTTATTAATTTGAAGATGGGCACCCGGTGCCTTTCGTGCAAAGAAATAGATTTAATGGTAAAGATAGCTGATTTCAGTTGGCAATTTTATGTTTGACCCGTGAACACCATTAGAATTATTTGGCTGCTTACTTTCGTGCTACCAAATTTAGGAGAGAGGAAGGTTTGTTCTATGGACTGGACCTAGGAGGGACAAACTTCCGTGTCTTGAAGGTGCAGCTAGGTGGCAATGATAAGCATGTCATTAGCCGCGAGTCCAGAGAAGTCGCCATCCCACCACATTTGATGTCAGGGAGCTCCTCTGTATGTTTTTAGTATATGCTTAGTTCGGTAACTTTGAATTGATCTGATGTTCTTCTTTGATTTATTATTTGATTATGTTCATTTTCCATTTTACAGGAATTGTTTGGTTTCATTGCTTCTGAATTAGCCAAGTTTGTGGCTGATGAAGAGAAGGGTACTGGCTTGTCAAACGGAAAGACACGGGAACTAGGATTCACATTTTCTTTCCCAGTGAGGCAACGGTCTGTTGCATCAGGGACCCTTGTCAAGTGGACAAAGGCATTTTCTATAGAAGATGCTGTAAGAATTCCTTGTGCTTATAAACCCAGCATATTTTCACATCGTACCATGTAACAATGTTGCCAAATACGGCTGTTTGAAGCCCGTATCATCATTTGATTCTAAACCAGGGTGGATGAAGAATTCTAGGAATCGTATCAATAAACTATGTTTATCATCAAAAATCAAATACTTAACTGTTTATAGATGGATATTCCTTCGAACTAATCTCTTTGTCGCTCATGTCAGGTAGGTACAGATGTAGTTGCTGAACTGCAAACAGCTATGCAGAAGCAAGGTCTAGACATGCATGTGGCTGCACTAGTAAGTGTTTGAGAAGTTTATACTGCACTGTCCCTCATAAGAAATTTCTCGTTCTAAGAGATTATTGCCGAAATAGATTAATGACGCTGTTGGGACATTGGCTGGAGCCAGATACTACGATGAAGATGTCGTCGCAGGTGTGATATTCGGCACAGGCACAAATGCTGCTTATGTTGAGAAGGCAAATGCCATACCGAAATGGGAAGGAGAGCTGCCTAATTCAGGAGAAATGGTGAGGTTTAAAGGTCACAACCTTTCACTTTAAACCTAGTGGTGCTCAAGGATATGGTTGGAGTCTTCTGAACTGTTTGTTGTTTTTCTAAGTTATTTGTGCGATGTCTCCTCATATACCAGGTCATTAATATGGAATGGGGCAATTTCTATTCGCGCCATCTTCCAGTCACTGAATACGATCAAGCATTGGATAATGAAAGCTTAAATCCAGGAGAGCAGGCAAGTTTATTTTATAGTCTGCCTATTCTTGCTGTTGAGCATTGGCTCAATCGTATACTTTGGTTCTTTCAGATCTACGAGAAGTTAACCTCAGGAATGTATTTAGGTGAAATTGTAAGGAGGGTGTTGCTTAAACTGTCCTTGCAATCTGCCATTTTCGGTGAAATTGACCACACTAAGCTCAAAACTCATTTCCATCTCCGGTACGCTGTTTCCCCAGCCTTTCGCGGTTGATACTTTAATGTGTATGTAGTCATAAAGAATTTTATCTTGTTGATTATCTGGAATTCAGGATTTCTTTCAAATGCATACCCCTGTTAACGCTTGGTGTTCTTAATCTCCTAATCAAACAGACCATTCATTAACTGTAGCAAGTCCTGCCAAATTTTGAACTTGACATGTGCTGATAAAATCTGGCTTAATGCTGCATACATGCCTCAAGGATTTGATTAAGTGCATGTTATTGTTGACGCACATCAGCTTTAATCTTCTAATAAACAGACCATTCATTAACCATGGCAAAATGCTACTCCCTCCGATCCATAATAAGTGTTGCAGTTTTGAACTATTTCGGATCGGAGGGAGTACTCCCAAATTCAAACTTGGCATGTGCTGATAAATCTGGTTTTACATTGTACGCAGGACTCCGCATATTTCTGCAATGCACCATGACGACACGCCCGATCTGAAGACAGTGGAAGAAAAACTGAAAGAAATCCTAGAGGTATGCTGACTTTGTGAGCATTGCACGGCAGTCATACTGAAAACGTTAATACTAGTTGTACGCACGCATTGAAGCGACATGGTAAGGCTGTGTGCATCACTTGATGCAGAGGCGAGGTGTTGCCCTCTTTTTGAAAATAAATGAATTGAAGTGAGATGATATGCATACCCTCCAGATTGCAGGCACGTCCTTGGAGACGCGGAAAATGGTGGTTGAAATCTGCGACATTGTAGCAAGAAGGGCGGCCCGGCTGGCTGCCGCAGGCCTTGCAGGGATCCTGAAGAAGCTCGGGAGAGATGGCTCCGTCGACAAGCGCCGGTCGGTCATCGCCATCGACGGAGGACTGTTCGAACACTACGCCAAGTTCAGCAAATGCTTGGAAGCTACTCTAAGCGAGCTGCTAGGGGAGCAGTCATCGAAGTTCATAGTCGTCAAGCATGTGGATGATGGCTCGGGGATAGGGGCTGCCCTGATTGCCGCCTCCCAATCTCAGTACAGAAATGTTGAATAGCAGCAGGCAAGCTAGGTTGCCACACATTTTATGTCCCCATTTCAGGGGTGAAAGATAAACGGCGCCTAATTCTCCAGCATGTACACTTAACAGTGTAGTACCCATGATGGAACTGTAAGAGGTTCATGGCCGAAATGAGGCTAGATGAGGTCACCTTGGACAGCTAAAATAAAAAGGGAACCTGAGGTCTCATGAATCTGCAACTATCTTTTTGAGTAACAAGCTTATTTTAATGTAAGCACCCTCTTTCCGTCCTATGCTTTTTTGTGGAATCTATAACTGTTTAGTACGTGGTACAAAATTCAGGTCAAATTCCTACGCTCCAAACTGCCCCGTTGCACTGTTGCTCATGGACAAGGTTATGTGCTCTACTAAAAAGCTAAAAGTTGTGGTGATAAAGAAGAGGACAGCGACCCAATCAGACAAGTTTGAGACAAGTGCTGGCGGAAGGCTGAAGTTGTGGCGATCAGGATAACGACTTCACCAGTGAAGGAATCTCTACCCCGCACTAAATTTAGCACGTACAATAATGGAGAAACATATCGGTTGTACCTCTGATTCTCTGAAAACGACGCACAGGTTGTAAATCAAACTATACATATCGATTGCTCTTGTTCATGACCCAATTCAGTGATACTTGTAATTGCAAAAGGTATGGACTTTCCATTGCCACTACCCAAGTCACTGCAAATACCACCTCCATTACTTACATGATTATCGTGCTCTTTCTCCAGAGAGAAGAATGAAGCAGTGGCGCCCACTGTCAGGCCTCCTTCGTTTTTTGATTCAGATACTGAAGTTGCAGCAAGGGAACAAGAGCCCGTTGTGGCCTTTTCATGAGCGGAAAGAAAGAGAAGCAACCCCGATAGCACACCCATATTTCATTCTTTATTATGCTTTGGCACGAGCGAGATCTTCTTTATTTCAAAAAGTGTGTTTGCAAAATATTGGAAATAAGGAGACATTCGCTCCAAAATATTTATTTGTTTTCTGCACAGGACACAAAATGTCCTAGTATCTGTTACAGCCTCGGTATCAGCAGCAGTTACTGCTCCAAAACAATAGATATGTCATATGTAGTGCCATAAAGTGGATTTTCAAACAGTTCTTGGCAGCGACAATAGGCCCGCCCCTCAGTTGCCCTTGTGCCTGCCCCAATAATAGCACCATCCTGGAAAGGACGTGTCATGAATCATGATCCAAGTTACATATGCCTCCTTTAATAAGATTGGAAAATACATTTGGAAAGAGTTTCAAGTATGATCGAATCTATCCTAATACATTGTAAGCGTAGTGTTGGAATACCCATTGGTTCCTGGTTGTATCTACAAAAGAAAGTCAAATTAGTTCAGAAGTTTTTTTTATGATAAACTTTACTTTCTTTTGCACTAGTGTATAAATTTTCACGAATAAAAAACTAGCATAGACTTCAAGGCAAAAATTCAAATTTATTTGCTATTACACTATTTTTGACCGAAAATTTGTTGTTGTTTTCAAATGAAGTCAAAGGTTTTTTTTCTTTCCGTGGAATTCTTTTCACAAGTACAATGGAAGATCAAGTTTATTTCAAAAATATTTTTAGTTTTTTAAACTTTCTATTTAATTAGTTTTTTTCATATAAGGTGTAGATATACCCATAGACCAAATGTCTGCATCCCTATGCGGGCATCCTTTTTTTTTAGCTCATCTTGAGTTCTTGATGTCCATGGTGGAACAACCAGTCAAACGATGGATTAAAAATGAGAAATATATTCAGATGGGGAGCTCTCTCGGTGATTTTTCAAAAAATATGTACTTCCATTAATTAGGGCTTTCAAAATCTCCGAACTGGTCCCATAGGCTACCCCAGATTGGCTATGGTGAAGCATGCTCTGCCCTGCTCTATTCCATGGCTCAATCGCAGGCCAGATCTTGGTACCTTGCTCTATTCCACAACTCGATCGCGGACCTTCACTAGCGCTTCAGGACCGTTGCTGAACGGCGGATCGTCTTGCTAAACGAGGGCTGCCACACAAGGAGCGGTGTGTGTGTTATGTGATCATATTCATGAGGACATGCAACACCTGTCCGTTGGTTGCCCCTTCTCCCGTCAGCTGTGGCATGTGGTGCTCTCATGGTGCCGCTCCACAACTACTCTCCCATGCCCGACGACTCCCGAATATTCAACCGACCCATTAATTTCTTATAAAGTACTTTATTTTCTTTGCCAAATAAGCCAGCAAACGTCGATATTTTCCCAAAAGTCTCCGTAGACCTCTTTCTGATAAAAAAAAAACTTTTTTGCATAATTCCAAATGTGAAGCAAGTCTCTGTATCTTATTGGTGAAACCGAATACTTAAAATTCAACAGACCCCTGTTTTCTTCTCTCTCTTTTTTCCGACTGGTGGTCATCTACCTACTCGCATGCCCCCACCATGCATCGTCGAGGGCTTTCCTCCATCATCATGCTCATGTTCTGGGCCATTTGGAAGCACCGCAACGGCCACATCTTCGACGCCCAACAACCTTCCATCTGCCGACTCATCTACGAGCTCAAGGATGAGGCGTCGTTATGGGCCAACGTCGAAGCCACAACGATGACGAAAACATCGCATACATGTCGCAAGATGCACCAGCCCTTGTAGTTCTATTCACTCTCCTTCTAATAATGGAAAAATACACAACCTTTGCGTATTCGCGATATGAGGATGGCGAGAGAAGAAACAACAAACATGGTTTTTTTAGTTGACAACGAACATGGCAGTTTCCCACCGTGCTATCGGGCATGGAGATTGGTACCGGTCTGTGGGCTTGGGCTTGGGCCTGGTTAGAGAAACCATGGGCCACCCAGACTCAAGACCAAATATCGAGCATCTACATGCCTGTCCCTCTTTTTGGTCGGACACATCGATCAGAAGAAAAAAAAGGTTGGACCTGAACCAACATCATTCGAGCAGCACCACAGAAACTGTGATGAATCAATGTATGAATAGTAACTGATTGCTTTATTGATCGATGGACTACATGCATATATATCCCCTGAAGGGACACGCCGCACAGATGCGACGTTTGGCAGAGACGCATCCAAGCGTGGGTTGCCCGGATTTCCTTAATTACATGTGCTAATTAAATCTCAACACTCCCCCTAATCTACGCTTGTTCATGTAGCTCCATCATTCTTCAATAATATTCCTCCAAAAACCTTGTAGGAAAAAAATATGAGGAAATATACCAAATATGTCATGAAAAACTCCTTCCAAAAACCCAGTGGGAAAATAAGGAGAAATAGACATATGACAGTGCTTGTATTACTATTGCCTCATTAAAAACCTTATATGAGAAACCACACAGAAAAAACTCATAAAGGGAAAAAGAGTGCAATATCTAAGATCCAAAGATCTTGAACAGGTTATCATATGGGAGTACACTCCCCCTGAATCTTGCAAAACATAAAGTCATCTCGTACCAATTCCATTAACATGATAATCGAGATTATCACTTGACTTTGTTTGCAAAATATTTATCTTCTCGCCTCCTTTCAACTTATAGGAAAGAAAATACTTTTAGAGCAACACACTTTGTAATTGCTACTTATAACCTGTTTGCATTTGTGTAATACAAACAACATTATCTTCATAGATAATGGTGAGTGGTTCATACCAACCAATCCCACTTGAACTTTTAACAAAGTTCAGCATTCTATGAAGTCACATACATTTATGCGATGCTTCATACAAATCAACAATTAGTGGATGCAACCACTAAAATATGTTTTCTCGACTTCTCAGAGAAGGTCACACCTTCATTTGAGGAGACAAAAACCAGTCTGTGATCTGGGATTATGGGGATCTAATATATACCCAGCATCACAATATCCAACCATAGTCATATCTTAATTTTCTCTCTCATAGAACAAACCAAGATCGATGGTGTCCAGAAGATATCTAAAAATATTCTTCACACCAACCCAAAGTCCTTTTAATCAGTGATGCATTGTATCTAGCCTTAGGTCTTAATGGGTTTAATCTCTATCGAGAGATCTGACAACCATAGTTCTTGATGGATATAATTTATCCATATTGAATTATTCAAATATCTTATGGATAAATGTGGACTGATGAACAAGTATTCCCCAAAGAATATGCTTAAGTTTGGAACTTAAGAAAAATAGTTTGGTCTAACCAAATCATTCATCTCACACTCCGTCTTAAGATGATTTGCTGGTCTCATGTACTTACTTGTGTAGTTCCAATGATATTCATATCATCAACATACACATACAATGTACAAATCCTTCTTTGGATTTCTTGATGAATGTACATGGCCGATCATCATCATTTGAGTAACCCTTCTAACAAAGGAACTCATTCAGTCGGTTATGCCACATCTTTTGCCGACTACTTCAAGTCATAAAATGACTTCCGAAGCTTCACGCAATACATGTTGCGATTAAATTCGAAATCTTAATTCCCTCAGGAACTATCATATAGATATTCGAATCAAGCGACTTGCAAAACTATGAAGTCACAACATCCATCAGTTGGATATACAAATTCATTATTCACTGCCAGTGATATCAAATATCGGAACGTTATCCACTCATAACAGGAGAATATGAGTCATCATAAACGATGACAGGTCTCTGCATGAACCCCTGTGCTACAAGCCTCGCTTCATGTCTCACCACCTCTTGGTTTTCATTTCTCATGAACGAAAACCAAATGTGCTCCTCCAAGGAACACATTGAGAGGAGTGGGTATTACTGATCAGGTCAATATCCCCTCTTCTTGAGAGCGAGCGCCTCCTCAATTGCTGCCTTCCTTTGGATCCACCAGAGTGTCCAAGACACTCAGCCATGCATGGACTTAAGTTCTAGATCCAATTCAAGGTCTTTTGCAATTCTCGAGAAGAAATAACTGTCGACATAATGTAGTCTTTATTATATGATTCTCCTGAATCCATATCCACAGTGGAGATTTCATCATTACCTTTTGACTCTTTGTGATTTCCCACAACAGTTGAGCCAGGGTCTTCCGATGTCCCAGCACAAAAAAATTGTGTGCACACTCGTGCTGGTTCCTGGATGTGTCCAACATCCTTCAGGTGTCCTTCAACCCTTAGTTGAATATCAACATGAAGTTGACCTGCATTTACTGTTTGAGGATTCCTCATCTCCCTTGGACGCTTCCATGAAGCCTTGTCTTCTTGTGTCCAGATTCCTCCCCCTCATCGGTCGCCGAGTGGACCTATGGGTCACATCCACTCTCTCCGACACATTCATTATGGGAACATTTTACTTTGTGACACCTATATACATAGTAAATGCAACTGACAGATTATTTGCGATACTTTGCAAATTGATAATCTTCCGAACCTCCAGTTCAGACTTATTCGTACGTGGACCTAAGGACTAGATGTCTATTCACATCTCATTCTATTTTCCTGGCATTCAATGTGCTTATTATCTCCCCCTAATGCCGGAAAAATGTCCTCATCAAAATACAAACAGTGTACCGGGCCATAAACAAGTCCCCTTCTAAGGACTTCAGGTACTTTATGATTGACGGAGAATTGTACCTCACATAGATCTCCATTTCTGTATGAGGGCCCATAAATGTACGCTGCGGTGGTGAAATCGGTATGTATCCAACACAACCGAATTATCGCAGATGGGAAATACTTACTCATTTCCACGTACTAACTGCAGTGGGGAGACCATATGATATGCAGTTCGTCGAATTTGTATATGCAGTAAGTAAAACTGCAATGTCCCCAACAAGATGTTGGGAGATAACAATTCTATAGAAGCAATCTTGCTATCAACTTATCCTCTTGACAAGTGATTCCGCAAGACCAATCTGGGTATGTACACAAAGTACCGATATGCTCCATAGATATGCCTCAATCTAGGCAGTAATCATCAAATGCTCATGAACTAAATTTCGCAGCATTATCCATTTTGATGGATCTTATCCCGTGCCCAGGATGATTTCCTCTCAAATTAATGATTTGAGCAATAAGCTTTGTAAAAGCATGGTTCCTTATGGAAGTAAGACACACATTGGACCATCTCACTGATGCATCCAAAAGCACTATGAAATATGTAAATATTCCATATAACGGTTTAATTGGATCACATATATATCTCCTATCCAAGGAAATCTAGTGGCTCATCCTCTTTCATGAGATAAGATGGCCTTGCGATCAGTTTCCCAGTTTGCACACATCGTGCATACATAATTCAGTGAATTTGGAAAATTCACACCGTTAGATTGTGTCCAATTGAACCATCAATAATTTTCTCATCCTTCGAATACCAGGATGACCAAGGCAATCATGCCATATCTTGAACTTCTCAAGATTCTAGAAAATTATCTTATACGCCAATGCGTATCCAATTTAATATATGTATAATACAATCCACAATATAGAGAAGCATTTACTCTAGGATTTCATTCGAATCCTTTTTGTTGAGTCATGAGTAGGTTTCCAACCTCACTCATTATATGAGTTTCGACATAGAAACCATCGCGGACATCCTTATAACTCAGCAAGGTACGAGTAGAATCTAGATACATCAATGTACCCATGATTACCATGTAGTACCCATAGGGAGTGTAATTTTGGCTTGACCAGAGCCAACAATTACCCCCTCACGACCAACAATTGTCATGATATTTCCATTACTCTTATCAAGAGCTTGGAAATAGTTAATCTCCCTAAATATCATGTTAGTAGACCCAGTTTCTACTTAACACATTTCCTTCACAATTGGACTATTTCCATAAGTTTCTAAAAAGAAAGAAACCAATTTCAACATATGATTGAACTCATATGGAAATAATACATACATCATAAACCATATATGTCAGAGGACATACAACAAGCATCATGTCTGATGACATAGCTATCATATTATGTTGATGGACATAATTTATTTCATAACATGTAATATGTCTATAGACATCATTACAGTGCATGACAAAAGAGACTGAACCCGGTCTCCATATATGTCACTAAAATTGAAGTCCACTAACTTGTCATCGACACTCAATAGTGGACCTTCCTTTTGCTGAGCATGCTCCTGGTTGCCCATGTTTCGAGGAACGTATGAGGACTTTCAACCATTGGGAATTCTGTTATGTCAAGTGAAGTAAGGTTCACACTTGTTCCCATGGGCCTCTTTCCCTTAGCCAATTGATGCATGTACAGATCCACCAAATGCGTGGAAGTATCACATTTCCTTGCATTGTGAGTAGCATAACCACATATAGTAACCGATGCTACTGACCTCGTCATTCTCCAAGAAATGACTTGTGCCTTTTTGCGCTCCATTCATATTCTGCTTCTCATAATGTCTCCACTTTCCTTCATCATTGATTAAATTGTTTAGTCAAATCCTAATAAAAGGATTGAAAGTGGAAAGCATTTCAATGAGACTAGCATCTGAAACCACACTATTGTAGAGTCTCAACTTTCAGTTGATTTGATGCACAACAGAGTTGTATGTTGTCACAGACCGAATAACATTCTGCGCTATATCGGTTGTAGCAGGAGCCCCTAAGTAGGTGTGGCTATAGGAAATTGAGATTCCGGGTTGCCAAGTTCATCTTGACATTCATGCCCAGGTTTGATCATTGATGCCATCAATGACAAACTCAGCAAAAATCAACATATCATACATGAAATCATCATGTCCAATTAATTCACTCCCAAGTAAATTAATTATGTTGTAAAAAAATGCATGTGCATTGATCAACATATAGCAATTTACAAATTGCCGGAACATATATGTTGGTACCTAATGTGCTTACGGTACAGTAGTATACAGTCAATTACTGTAAAAACACATAGGAATAAAACTGGTTCTGGGCCAAAACCTCATAGCCTAAGCTTTTATTCGGTTTTCCCCTCTTGTTTTCAACATCATCGGGGCGTGAACGGTTAGGGTTAACCCTATCCAACCACCACTTCTATCAGTCAAAATAACCACACCCAGATGTTTAAAGTGCTCAAAACAGTAAGCCCGGTTGCAGAACTGCAAAGTCCATGAGCTAATCATGACTTGGCTGCAAACATCACGGACTTTCATCGGATTATCATATAACCGGAGCCCTTTTGATAAAAGGTGTACAAGTACCTCATGTACGTGTATAGGGTTGCTGGTTGCATGCTGTCATGTGAATTAGATCATGCATGTGGTTAAGGAACCTAATTAGCACATGCTAATTAGCCGGACGATTGATCGCATACATGCATATTTGCACTTACGGACGCCGCCGGCGGCCGCGTCGCCGGCCTTGACCTTACTGTGTGTGAGTCCCACTTGGCCGCCTCGGTGCTTCGCTTCACAGCGCCTTGCCGCTCTGCTATGCCTATAGCAGTGTCGCTACGCGCCGCGCGCTACGCCGATGCACCGCGTCGGGTAGGACCTCCGTTACTTCATTCGACGCCGTTGCCAATCGCCGCCGATGAGACCTGAAGATCCGGGCCAGGAGGTCATGCCCGCCGCCTTGCCTTGCGCGTCGGCCAGAGGGCCTCGGCCGTGCGCCAGTCGTCTTCGCCGACGCCACGCAGCGCCGTGCTCCGTCACCGTGACGCCGTCATTCATTATTCAATGTCCCGTGGCTTTATTCCCTTCTTCTTTATCGGAAGGAGAAGTGCTTTGAGCGTCTTGCAGCCGGTGGCCTGCAGCAGCGCCATGAGCGCGCACTGGGAGTCGACAGACCGATGGGGAGCGGTCGTCCCGTTTTGCACCTCCGCCGTAAGGAGACGGGGCTGGCTGGAGCGCCGTCGTGTGTGCGCTCATCTTGCCGCCGATGCCAATTCGTCAATGGCTTGGTCGCAGCGTCAACGCTTCGCTCCTCTCGTGTGGCCTTTCTCTCAACGGAGAGCAACCCAAAGTACTGATATCGTGTGATGAATCAGTGTATGAATAGTAACTGATTGCTTTATTGATCGATGGACTACATGCATATATATCCCCTGAAGGGACACGCCGCACAGATGCGGCCTTTGGCAGAGACGCATCCAAGCGTGGGTTGCCCAAAGAATAGGAGGGGACGTGTGCGGGCACAACACGTCGGTTACAAGCGTGGATTTCCTTAATTACATGTGCTAATTAAATCTCAACAGAAACAAACAACCCGCAAAGATCAACTTCACATGAAGTATTTGTGCAATTATACCACTATAAGAACATACTAGTACTAGTATTAGATTAGACCATCCGACGAACGCATCTAGTTAGACGTAGAAAAAGAAGCATAAAAATACCGCCACGATATTAAAGGCCCCCAAGATAGCACTAGGATTACACGCACGACTCCAGTTACAGCCGTGATTTCATCCTCATACGTACGTACGTGGCAGCAAAACCCTCGTCAAAAAAGGCCTTTACAACGCCGGGCGAGTTCGAATCAGCAGTCGGCCGCGGCCACCGGCCTCTTCCTGCTCCCGGCCGCCGTCAGCTGCGAAGAACACACAAGGAGATGGCGATTTGGTTCAGTTAAAGCTGGTTCGACAGGAGTATATGTTATTGTGCGCAGGATTCAGATTCTTATCCGGAGATACTCACCGGCGAGGCCGGCAGGTCGGAGCTCTTGAGCCCTCGCAGCCTCTTCGCCGTGACGATGAACATCCTGCACGCGTGCAGAGACAGTTCATCAGATTCAGCATATATAGTTACAACTTGTCCAAGGTGTAACTCTTCTAACGATGACTTACTGCCATGGGACGTCCCCGACCAGCATCCTGTCGCCCTCGTCGTCCTCGTACACCAGCGTGTACTCGCCGCCGGCGATCGCGTCGGGTGCAGCGGCGCTGTCCCTTTGAGCTACATGCAGAGACAGGAAACACTCGCATGAGCGAGACCACCGACGAGAGTACTGTACTGACAGCGTAAGATCGATGATGCATGGTGTCGGTGTGTGTAGGTATTTAAATCGGTATTTACCGGCGAGGAGGCTGCGGAAGAGCTTGTCGACGGTGGCGGAGAGGTCGGCGTAGCTGCCGTCCTCCTTGAGCTCCACCTTCCGGCCGATGGGGACGCCGTCTATGTTAACCTTCACGAACAGGCCCTTCACCGCGGCGTCGTGGTCTTTGGTTGCCTTGTCGTCCTCCTTGGACGACGACGGCTTGGAGTTGGAGGCGGCCAGGTTCCGCCGGAACGAGCGCACCGGCGGCCACCCCACGACCGGAGCTGCAGCTGCTGCCGGCCTGCACGTACGTCGGCGAGTTTAACCGAGGAAACATTAGTTCCTTTTTTAGGAACAAGGACGGTCAGATCAACGCTGCAACTTAATTAAGAAAAAGGTTTTGCTTACTTGGCCTTGTAGCTTCCTCCTTCAGGTTGGCAAGCAGAGCCACCGGCGCCGCACGACTCCTGCCCGTCTAAACCTGACACCGCAAACACAAACATCAAAACTCGGATGATCAACAAGTGGTACGTACTCCTACAGAGCAGCAAGAAGCCAAGAACACACAAGAAAGCAACGGATCGATCGCCCGAAGCAGACGTACCTGCTGTCGGTGCTGCCGGCTTGGTGAAGTAGGCGGGGAGGCCGAGGCTGAGCTCCAGGCCGCTCTCCCCCGCCGCCGCCGCCTCCCTGAACCCGCTCCACGCCATGAGCGAGTCGACCGCTCCTAGCAACCTCGCTCGCTCGCCGGCGCTGCTTGCTGCTCCCAGCTCAGGCGACAAATCAAGAAAGTGATGGAGACCGACAAGTCACGAGCGTGTCTCTTCTCTCCTCCTCCTCCTCCTGCGCGGTGACAAGCGGGGGCGGAATATATGGCGGAAGAGAGAGAGAGAGAGAGAGAGAGAGAGAGAGAGAGAGAGAGAGAGAGAGAGAGAGAGAGAGGCGGAAGGAGGGCACAGTGCAGGTGCTGGGCGCCCGCTCGCCCACCTGAGACCGAGACGAGGTGAAAGAGCCCGGCGCGGCGCCCGGGGAGTATACTACTGTGCCTGCCTGCCTGCCTGCCTACGTACTAGGCGCGAAGAAAGAAACGGCTCCCGATTGATCACGAATCTAGGCCATGAGAGGGAGGGAAGGCACGGAGACGGAGGGATTCCGGCGCAGGGGAGCAGCTGCCGCGAAAGGAGACGAGAGCATCTAGATGCCCGCCAGAGCCAAGCACGCAGCGGCTAGCTAGGCCAGCCAGCAAGCAACGGCTGCCTACTGCCCCTCCCTCGTCTCTCTCTGCTGCGGGTTTGTGCGTGGAAGGGCTGGAGAAGGAAGGAGCGAGTGTGTGTTGGGTTGGGCTGGGTTGGGTTGTGGTGCGCTTATAAACGGGAGGAAAAGCGGAAAGCGCAACGGAGGAGGGAGGGAGCCATGAACAAAAGTGATCCCACTGTTCCCATTATTCTTTTGTGATCTGATGGCTTCATCGTGATTCCCTCTAGGGCGCAAACATATCTTGATATCCCAGCCCCGGCCTGATCCGGCGGGCCAAATTCCATTCCGCCACACGCGCCCGAGTGTACTGCTACCTCTCTCTCAGTTTACAGGGCGTGCGCCTACCCCTAGATCGTCAATTTGACCAACCTAATACAAATCATATATTACAAACGGAGGAGCAGGACTTGTAAACTGAAACGGAGGAGGTAGTAGAATAGAATAGTGTCCTAGTAAAAATTGTCAGTGCATAGTGTCCTAAAATGGTCTGTTGCTCCACGTTCCAAGTGTATTTATTTTTGTTAATAAAATACGTACTTGGGAGCAATTGTTAGCGTTGCTGTAGATGACAACAGTAAACTAAAAGCTGTCTTGGAATCGTTCAATATGGCCAGTAGACACCAGAGAAAGTAATCCCATGGGTCATGTCCATGGCTTATCCCAAGAGTACTGGTGACACACAGTGTCACAGTGGCATCGTTTTCAATAATGCCACCCATTCTAGTGGGCAGTGTAGCCTAGGCCCCCTGTTTGATTGGTGTAAGTAGATTCGCCCATGAAAGTGACAAATTTGCCAGTGTTTGATACTACAGAGAGTCGGATAAGATAAGCTCGGGACTTGCTAATCGTTACTGCATGAGATTAAACTGGATTTAATTAAGAGTTCGAAGTGGTCTCGAATGATCTCATGCCTGCTGGATCGATTATAAATATTAGTACTAGACGCTATGAGCCGGGGAATCGGTTGCGTTGGCTCCTTTTTAGCTAGTGCTCTCTGGTTGTTGATTAACCACGCATGGCAAGCGAAACGCATGCATAAGGACCGAGCGGAAAGCGACCGATCGGCGCCCCTTTTTTGTACAATTATCGCTTGCTGCATCCGTAGGACGTAGACGTGTTAACTGCAAAGGGTAAAAGCAAATCTCCAAAGAAAGATATATACACATGAGGTGAGATGCCTGGAAAGGGAGTGAACGGCCACTGGCCACACTTTATGTTGCAAGATATGGGCATTGCAAGGGACATTTTGTTACATAATTGAGGCGGCAAAACCGCTGAGATCTTGTATGATCGAACTTCGGTCTCGCGGCTCGTCTAAATTGAAAATGGAACGAAAAATTCTTCATATACCATGCATCGAAATAACTTTTTTGTTTCTTAATCGATTGAGTCATAGTCACTCGCCTATTGAAAATTAAGATACCAAGAGAACTTCTTTCTCATGACTTATTATTAAGTGGGGTGACTTCTCGAATCCAAGTGAGTGCATTATTTTGCCACTTTGTGTGATCGACCACAGTCACATCTCAGATATGTCTCTTTGTATGTTTCAAAGAATGCATGACTATGAAATTGAAGAATATTGATGATATCGGGACATTGCCGAATTGTAAAAAGGGAAAGGTACATGAATTGATACAATAAGGTCTTTTAAATGATCTGTGTGATGCAATTGAAGACATTGAAGTCACATGCATGAGACAAGTGGTACCCCCCCCCCCCCCCCCAATGTGATCCTAGCCGACACTATAATTCATCAACAATTCATGCAGATTAGCATTTTATAGGAACTTATATGACACGTGCAAGATTACTATAATCCAAATTCTCTCGTCCAAAATTGCTATAATCCAAAATGTGCCTTTTTAGTTTCACACAATAACTTTGTTACTACTAATGTGGGACGACATTTTTTAAAATCCAAGTATCCAATCCCATGGTCCAGTTAAATTTTGTTTTCATTCATGTTAACCAAAATGGGATTAAACATGTTTGAGTGGGCTGGCACACCAAGATGGTAATACCGGTTAGAAATGAGTCATGCATCTCACATGTTAACATAAAGGACCAACAACGTGATGGCGTGCGTTGATGAAGAGTCATGTATCAGAGCCTGGATCTGTTAGGAATCTGTCCCCCCCCCCCCCCAAAAAAAATAGATCCTGGATCAGGGCCTTGCTGGTCTCTAGCAAGACTGCAGTACTCGTAAATGGAAAACCGGGCCCCTAGATTAACCGCAAAAATGGTCTCCGGCAGGGTGACCCCCCATCCCCCTACCTTTTCATTATCGTCAACGACATGCTTCAACGCTTAATCTTTCAAGCTTCTTCTCCCGACCAGCTTTGCCATCCGATTTACACCGATCGTCCTGCATCTGTGCTTCAATACGCCGCCGACGCGCTAATCATAGCCTTGGCCTCCACCCAAGCTGCGACCACCCTCAAGGATATCGTTGACAATTTTGCCCTTGCTACTGGTTTTGCCATCAACTTCCACAATACCTCGATACAGATACTATCACTAGACAAAATATCGCCCTCACCTTCGACTGTGCACTTTCCTCCTTCCCCCAATTTTACCTTGTTCTACCTCTATCTCACACGTGCCTCCCGTCCTTCGCTTTTGAACCTATCATCCAACGCTTTCTAAAGTACCTCTCTGGATGGACAGCCAAGCTTCTTTCCTGTGGCGCTCATCTCACTCTCATTTCCTCTACTGTCGATGCCCTTGCTACTTAGTTCATGTCCATCTTTAGAATCCCTAAGAAGATTATCAAAAAACTAGATGCCATCCGTAGATCCTTCTTTTGGGCTGCCGAGGAAACTTGCTCGGGGGCAAAATGCCTTATCGCTTGGAAAAACGTTTGCAAGCCCAAAGCTGCTAGCGGCCTCGGTATAAAAAACCTGTGTCTCCAAAACAATTGCCTCCTCATGAAATTTGCCTTCCAGCTTCTCCAAAAACCAGACCTGCCTTGGGTCAACTGGTTCTTCCAACACTACTCCCTTGACTTCACAAATAAGCCTCACAACCCCTCCTACCTCTGGAAAATCGTAAACCACCAACTTCACTCCCTTCGGAAAATCTCTTTCGTCCTTACCAACAATGGCACTGCCACCTTCTTCTGGCTAGACACTTAACTTCTTTCCGCGCCACTCGCAGACATTTACCCACACCTCTTCTCCCACTCCACATCACCCTATGTCTTGGTGTCGAATGTCTTGTTGAATGGGTTACTCGCTACTTTGCGGGACCGCCTAACCAATGTTGCTTCTGTAGAGCTTGCATTTGTTCTGTCTTTGTTGCAGGATGTCATCACCAACAACGCGCTAGACGACAGGTCCCTCACCCACGGCTCCTCGTTCAACTCGAGGTGCGCTTACTCGCTGCTCTCCTCCGACCACGAGATAGATTTCAACGCTGAGCACATATGGAGCTCCAACACACCTATCAAGGTCAAGATCTTCGGCCGGCTTCTCTATCATGACAGGCTGAGCGCTATGGCTAACTTGCATCACAAGACCATTACCTCGGGTTCAACATGCCCTCGGTGTGCCCTCACGCTGGAGGACGCGACGCACCTAGCCATCCTCTGCCGACACACGACCCAGGTTTGGTCCCTCCTAGGGCTGGAACCCCTCACTTCATCGACCTCGTTTGGGTGACTGCTACGCTGGTGGGCCTCGACATCAACATTTGGCCCACCATTGCCTTCGCCATCCTCTGGAAGTTGTGGGACTCCAGGAACGCTTGTATCTTTCGCGACGAGCTCCACTCACACATCAATACTCTCCGTAACATCATCTCGGATTTTACGCTTTGGGCCTTCAGATTTAAGGACCCTGTTACCAGGGAGGCGGCAGTGTCTTGGTGCCGATACCTCTCTTCTCGCTGTAACCACTCATGTAACTTGCCCTTTGGACCTTTGAGTAATATATTCAGGTGGGGATCCTCTCCCAAGGTGTTTGTTCAAAGAAAAGAGTCATGTAAAATGAACTAAAGAGCGAAGCCACATGACATTAGCAAAATGGACTACCACCACCAACGATGAGGCAACAACAAACACAATAGCAAACCATTATGGAGTAAGCGGTAGAATTTTGTTTGTGCCATTCAGCAAACACAAGAGCAACTTCATCAACAAACTGGAGCATGTTTAAAGGATAAGCCTGCCCTTAATTTGATGCTACCCTGTGTGGCCCGAAAGCTAATAGTGATAAATGAAACAAATTTTCTAGGGTTTGGCCTACAGGCCACGGCAAACACTTCCCTTGGGCCTGCCGACATTGCGCAAGTTCCCCTCCCCTTTGTTGGCCACTATGGCGGAGGGAGGATGGGGGACCATATATCTGTATGTTTGTGATACGTCTCCAATACATCTGTATTTTTTATTGTTCCATGCTATTAAAGTATCATTCTTGGATGTTTTATACTCATTTACTAGCAACTTTATATCATTTTTTGGAACTAACTTATTTGACATAGTGTCCAGTGCCAGTTACTGTTTTTTGCTTCTTTTTACTTCGCAGAATATCAATACCAAACGAAGTCCAAATGCCACGGTAGTGGGGCCCATAGACACCCCCTCCACTGACCTATGGCTCTATAAATACTCTAAAATCCCCAAAACCCAAGGGGAGTCAACAAAGCACAATTTCAGCCGCTGCAGGCTCCAGAACTATGATGTTCAATCTAGAGGCCTTCTCCGGTGCTCTGCTAGAGGGGTCAATGATCATGAAGGGGTTCTTCATCATCACCCTTGCCCCTCCGATGATGCGTGAGTAGTTCACCACGAACCTATGGGTCTACAGGCAGTAGCTAGATGGCTTCTTCTCTCTTTTTGATCTTCAGTATAATGTTCTCCTCGATATTCTTGGAGATCTATTTGATGTAATGACTTTTTGCGGTGTGTTTGTTAGGATCCAATGAATTGTGAGTTTATGATCAGATCTATCCATGAATATTATTTGAGTCTTAGTTGAACTCTCTTATGCATGATTGTTATAGCCTTGTATTTTCTTCTCCGAAACTTTGGTTTGGTTTGGCCAACTAGATTGATTTTTCTTGCCATTGGAAGAGGTGCTTTGTGATGGATTCGATCTTGCGGTGCTCAATCTCAGTGACAGAAGGAGACATGACATGCATGTATCATTGCCATTAAGGATAAAAAGATGGGCTCTATTCCTACATGAATAGATCTTCTCTACATCATGTCAGCGTTTTTATTGCATTACTCCGTTTTTCCATGAACTTAATACACTAGATGCATGCTGGATAGCGGGCGATGTGTGGAGTAATAGTAGTAGATGCAGGTAGGAGTCGGTCTATTAATTTTGGACGTGATGCCTATATAGATGATCATTGCCTTGGATATCGTCATAATTATTTGCTCTTTTGTCAATTGCCCAACAGTAATTTGTTTACCCACCATATACTATTTTCGAGAGAAGCCTCTAGTGAAATCTACGACCCCGGGTCTATTTCCTATCATATTTTTTTCAGATCTATTAATCCAAAAAACCAAAAATACCTTGCTGCACTTTTTATTTATTTATTTTATTTTGTGTTTTTGTTAGATTTATTTATCCAATCTTATACAATTTAACCTATCTCAATATCGATGAGGGATTGACAACCCCTCTTACGCGTTGGGTTGCAAGTTTTTTTTGTTTATGTGCAGGTGTTGTTTACATAGTGTTGCTTGGTTCTCCTACTGGATTGATAACCTTGGCTTCATAACTGTGGAAAATACTTACCGTTGTTGTGCTGCATCATTCTCTCCTCTTTGGGGAATTACCAACACAGATACAAGCAAATAGTTTGATCAGTGATGTGGGTACTTCTGAGACGATAACTATAGGAGTGTAGATGGAGCAGCGTGGAGCATAATAGACTAACCCTCGCCATGATTTAGCGAGCCTTCTATCATAGTGCCACTGGATCAGGATTCTTCACCACCAGCTGGGCCACGACCTATGGCATTGCTGAATTGGGCCATGTCGATGCTGGGTCTGGGCCTTTGGCTGGCCCGACTATCGACGTGGACCTACCCGGTGGGGATTCTCTCGTATGTCCATGTCTTGTAGAGTCTTTGAGTTTTCACCATCGATGAAGTTGGGTCTGTGACAACGAAGGGAATAATGGTTCCTTGGCTTCCCCCTGAGTCAGAGGATGGTATCTATCATCAGGCATTCGGTTTGGCGTGATTAGTGTTTGTCCATGACGGTGGCATCATGTGGAGGTGATGGTGTTGCAGCGTGTTCTTATTCTCTAGTGCCATCTTCGAACTCAGCCTTATGCGGCTCCGTCGAGGAACCTTTTGAGGTTCGTGTCCCACTCTGTTGTTTGGCCATAGTTGTAATTATCTCCAGGGCTAGGTGACAACTTCTCCGGGACAATGATCTATCCAGATCGCAGCCGCCAATATCTTCTGATCTACAACAACAAAGATTTTTTCGGTTGCTGCTTCTACAAACTCCAGAGTTTTAACAAGAGCCTTTCGGTAAGTCGGACGCCCAAAGGCGACAATGAGCTCTGTTCATGACGCGTCACCGACGGATGCAAAAGGAATATATTTTCATATTCGTGTAAGAGAGTCCTTCAAGGACTAGTTTGAATTAATATACTGCCTCAGATCTTTTTCTTAGAAGGTAAAGAAAAGAAAAGAACAAAAAGATAATGATAAAGGGTGGATTTTGCAGAGTTTGACAAGATGAAAGAAACTTGTATGAATTTGCTTATTTGAAGAAAAAACCCCTAACCGTTGTGTTTCCAGATATTCTATACTACCACATATATTGTTGAAAGTTACTACCACTATACTTTGAGTAGGGCGTTTCGGGGGACGAGGTCCGTGGAGCCTGTTATTATGAAAAATGCAAAAGGTTTCATTTTCGGAAAAATAAAATAAAAACAAACACATATACAAGACTGTAATGTATATATGTGTAAAATTTCACAATGAAATACCTTGAATTGCGAGCCACACAAAAACAGCAAAATCTTAGACTTTGGAGTATGAACAGTTTGTGTGCTAAAAAGGCACACATTTGTTTCTTTTTTGTTTAGCTTCCTTTTTAACATATTTAACCATGAAAATTATGTCTCTGGTTATATGTGTAAGTTTTCAGAATTTTTTGAAGCATAAAACTGTGTTATTTTACTAGCATTTTCGCTATACTCTAAACTATTGAAAATTGTAGTACAAAGATCCATGGGGACCTGGCCAGGAGCCAGGAGGTGATCCCAGGGTCGGCCAATGAGGAGGCGAAACGTAGGGCGTGTTTTGTGTCGTTGTCAGCGGGGGCCCTCATGGCTGGAGGCGCCTTGGCGATGGAACGGGGCGTAGCTACTACGACTGCGTCGTCGCGACTTGACTTGCGCCACCCGACAGGCCCAAATCTAGGCTCATCATTTCCCCTACCGCGCACCCGTAGTAGCTCAAGATAGACGGAGATTGCGACGGGGAGAGGAAGATTCTCTTTTTATTTCTAGTAATTCTCTGCTGCGCCATTTTATACTACTTCCAAAGATTTGCCCCTAGACATTGGAGTACTCCGGTGGCAAAATCTCATGTTTTGACCCTTTTCTGATACTTAATCGATATCTGATCCTAGTTTAAAAAAAAATCGAGATCTGACTCTTTTGCTACCGACAGGGCCCATGGCGGTAGGGTGTAACAGCCTACCGTCAGAGAATTTGGCGGTAGGAAATAACCCTATCGCCAAACAGGCTGGCGGTAGCCTGTATAACCCTACCGTCAAGGTGCTCGGCGGTAGGCACGAGCACACATTATGTTCAACACTTAGCAGGAATTTGCAGTAGGGCATGCAACCCTACCGTCAGGGACCTTGGCGGTAGGCTGCTATACCCTACCGCCATGTACCCTGACGGTAGCAAAAAGGTCAGATCCCGAAATTTTTTCGTCTTTGTAAGAACATTGTCTTGTTTTGTGATCTTAGTGTTTGTACTGGTATTGTAACTTTTTTCGTTTATTTTCTTTTGAAATTGTGTAGCAATTTAACTTGCAAACATATTGATGTCGGTTTTTTTTCTTTGCAAAGAACACAACAGGCCTCCTTTGGTTCTTAGATTAGAAATATTATAGAATAGAAAGATCATGGTAAGTGAGATCACATGTATCTTAATTCCTATAAGGGAAGAGATATAGTTTGATGCATAGCATAGAGATTTTTTTATCAAGTTTAGGCTAATGCTCTTTCTTTTAAATGTGAAGAATTGGTTCCTATCCTATGGAATCCATTCTTACAAACAAAAGGCTGAAAAAAGTTTTTCTTACAAAATTCGGATCCTATAAAATTTCTATGAAATTCCTCTCCATATACTTGAATTAGAAAATTGTACTCCCTCAACAAAGAAATATAAGAGCGTTAGATCACTGTTTTAGTGATCTAAACGCTATTATATTTCTTTATAGAGGGAGTATTAAGGTAGGACTAGTCACCAAATTATTTATTTAATTCTTCAAAGAAATGGAGGAAGGTGCCAAAAACTAATTATTCCAGGGCACCTGATTCTACTGGGCACTGTAGAGAAATAGTGGAATGCTTGGTTTATTAGGGACAGCGATATTGTCTATCTGTGGGCCCTACAAAGGACACTTGGGCTATTAGGTGGGCCACTACTGCTCCCATATCGGATTTGTACTATGCTCCTGGACCCTGGGCCCACCCTCTTTCGGCTTTGGACTTTGTTCACACTCACACTAAGAAAAATCCCTACAAAAACGTGATGGCATTTTCCTCCACTTAAAAAAAAGATGGTGACATTTGGCCTGAGAAAAACTCACAGTGGATAATGATGCCTTTCCACGGGAATGGAGTCGAACCGATGAATCCTGCCGCCGTTCCGTTCCACCGGCGAATGATGCCTTTCCACGGACGAAGCGCAGAAAGGCGAAGGGCGAGGGGAGGACCATGGATCGGTGGATGGATGGAAGGATCGGAGAAACAGAAGACGCCATTATCATCATCCATCATGGCCGTCAGTCGCGAAAGAAGAACCAACCCAACCCGACCCAACCCATGATGACGGCGGCCATGGACCATGAAGACTCTGGCCAGTAAAGAAGAAGAGCCGCCGCGCGCGGTTGGTGCCGTCGTGCCAACGCTGGAAAACGCATGCAGAGCTGCAGCGGCGGCCTGGCCGGTCCCGGGCATCCGTTCCATTTCCACCGGCCTCGAACGAATCCACTACCGCGCTGGGAGGGAGGGAGGGAGGGAGGGAGGGAGGGATCCCGCACGTTTTCCGATCGGAGGACTGGGAGAGGACCGCTGGGCTGGGCTGGATTCAGATCAATGCACCACATGCCTGGATCCCATGGCAGTTAAGGTGGCGGTACTGCGCTGTCCACGTCTTATCGGACAGACAGACATGATCCATGCCTCCGTAACCCCTGGCTGGCTAGCTAGCCTAGCCTTTTATTTAGAGCACCTGTAATTTTATTCGTACTCATACTAATTACAGTTAACATTGATTTGGACTTAACATCAAAAAAATACAAAGTAACTCCTATGATTAAGAATTATAATGAAATCTCTTGAAAACTGCTTCTTCATGATGTCAATCTCTGCTCGATTCAGGTACTGAGCCAAGATTTTTCTTTCTTCATTTTTTTGCGAATAGGTACAGAGACAAGATTAATTTGGGGTGGTGATCATGAGAACCAATTAGTGTGAGCGCCTCCCCTCAAAAAAAATTAAAAAAAAATTAGTGTGAGCGCCCTCCATGCCCATCGCACAATTAAACAAACGTTGGCTTTCATGTCTCAACTTATAGATACATGGTCAATAATGAGTTCAGCTAATCGTGCCATGCCATGCCATGCCCGTGCCGTGCCGTGCAGCACGCTTTGCGATCGCCGCCTGCTTTTGGTTAGTGATCGGATCGGATCATCGATCAGCCAATCTCTCCCCCATCACGAAGAAAGAGAAAAAACACACGCGCGAGCCGGAGTACTACTACGGGACTAAAATTACATGCAGGTTGCTAAGCGCACGAAGGCCATATCAGCCAACGGGAAGGATCGATGCGGCTGTCTGAAGAGAAAGCAGTAACGGCTGCACTGACTTGTTTCTTCTCTGGAATCCACATCTTGTAGTATCACTCGTCGCCAATCAGCATGCATCCGATGGAGTGGTACCAAAAAAGTGGTAAGCTTATAGCTTGATGAAATTGAGTGATGATAGTATCACCAAGGCGCCATGAAAGACAAAAAAAATGTACATGTCTTACTGCTCGTTTTCATAACTGTTTCAGCTGTTTTCGGACATTGTTTACAGCTGAAGGTCTTGGAAGAAACTATCACTAGATCTTGTAAATTTCATTGTTCACATATTTTTTGGAATATGTGAACAAATTTCCGAAACTGGAACAATTTTTTGAATTAGTAAAAAAATAAACATGTGGACAATTTTTTGAAATTGTAAACAAATTTTGAAACATGAACATTTTTTGAACATGTGAACAAATTTTATGAAAACCAAAAAGTTTGAATTTCCCAAACATTTTTCGGAAAATGAACATTTTGGGAATTTGTGAACAGTTTTATGAAGCATGAACGATTTTTGAATCTTGAGAACAAACTTGGAAGCGCGGATTATTTTTTGAAGCACGAACCTTGAGAAAGAAAAATGTGAAGGTTGTATGAAATAGCGATCACTTTTATAAATTGAGAACAAAATTTGTAAAAACTCAACAATTCGAAAAATGCAAACAATTTTTGGAAATGGGAACATTTTTGTAAAATCTCCCAAAACCCGAACATTTTTCAAATTCGAAAACAAATTTTGGATACTCAAACATTTTTTAAAACTGGGAACATTTTTTGAAACTCCCGAACAAACTTGAACACATGAACAGTTTTTAAAACTTGCGTACATTTTTTTTGAAACTCCCGAGCAAAAATTGAAGCCTGAACATTTTTTACAATTTGCGAACAATTCTTTAAATGGAAACATTTATGGAAACTCGCAACAAAATTTGAAAACTCGAACATTTTTTGAATTTGGTGAACAAACTTTGAAATTGGATTATTTTTTGAAACTCCCAAACATAACTTGAAACATGAACAAAAAGAAAATAAAAAGGAATTGGAAGATGAAATAAAGGAACAGAAAAACAAAGAAAAAAAAGAAAATACAATAAAAAAAGCAAACATAAAAAACCAGTGAAATCCCGGTTCAAGAACCTTCCAGAATGTTCCCAAAACCGTTCAGGAACCCTCCAGAAGGTTCCCAAAACTGGGACGCTGTAGCGCCTGTGCTATCTCGTAACTGGGCTGGCCCATCTGGATCGCTAGTCGCTCGCTTCTCTGTGCGAAGCCTCGACAACTCGACGCAGCGAGCGTCCAATAGGGTTTTCCGCGGATCACAGCCGGCGAGGCAGCGCCTCGTGTCGCTACTATTGATCCAGCCCAGCAGTAGTCTCAGGAGTGTTTCTTCGTTTTTTTTTCATTGCCTCTTTGTTCGTTCGTCTTTATTTCCTTTTTGTTTCTATTTTTAAAATATTATAAGTACATATATGTAAAATTTAAACTTCTTATTTTAAATGTCTACCGTACATTTGAAAACGTTAATGCAGTGTAAAATAATTCTTCAAGTAATTTTTTTAAAATATATGTATAATTAAGAAAAATTGTGACATTTAACCAACATTCATTCGTTCAAATATGTTAGTATATATAGAAACTATTTATGCAATGTAAAAAAAATTCCATTCAAAAAATATTTGTGACATTCAAAATAATGATTAAGCATTTCAAAATTAAGTTCATGGCATTTTTAAAAATAATTATAAAATGTTACATAATGTCCACATAACTTTTAGAAAATGAATCATACCATTAAAAATGTTTAACATGTATTTGAAAAATATTTAGCATGTATTCAAAAAGTATATTAAGACATGTATTTGGAAAAAATAAAAAAATATAGGAAGGGGAAAGTAAATGAAAAAACAAAGAGAAGAAAAAATCCGAAGAAAATCGTAAAGAATGCCACAGGAAAAGAAAAACACCTGCATGGAAATTCCCAGAACCAACCAATCCCAATGAAAGATCCGACTTATTGGACCGGCATATCCTACCTCTCGCTTGAGGCGAGATCTCCGCCCCACCTAGAGAGAGACATAGCCCTTGCGCTGCCCGCCGGTTTTCCCCCTAATGTGAGGTCTGTCCCATCGACATCTAAAAAAATACTTTAATCGGTGCGCAAGTTAACTGGGTTGGCCCAACAGCTCCACGCCGTATTAGAAAAGGGGCCCACGTATGTTTAAATATTTTGAATTAACAAAATGCATTTTGTAATCCAATTTCAAAATGTTCTGAATGCTACGATTCTTTTTTCACGTATCTTGGAAAGAAGTCCATGCAAATTCTTAAAGTTGTTTGAACAAAGGAACATGGTTGTGAAAGAACTTTTTAAAATGTACTCTACGTCCTTTATAAATGGTCATCTGTGCCGAAAATTATAGAAATTATGCATGCAACTGTTAAATAGAATGTGCACACAAGCTTTAAAGTTGATAGATTAAAATAAATTGTGAAATATGTTTCACCATCCACAGAATATGTTCACTTAAATCAAATAAATGATCATGTATCATGTTAGAAACATTTATGAGACAAAGATGACAAATTATCATGTGTTTGTGTTTACTATGATAAAAGGTAACATAAAAAATAGTACACCTCCATTTTTTTAAAATTACTCATTTAGATTATATCTCTATATCTATATCAATATTTATATAGTACTTGAAAAAGAATGTAAGGTCTGATTTTTCACATTTGTTCCCACCGCCCCTTTGTCCAACCTTCCCCCGTATGATAATCAATCATCTTGATTTACTTACCTTCTTAATGAATTCCACTTTGATTTACTTATCAAACTTTTACTCAAAACATAAGATAAATCAAGGACAGGATTTGATAAACATTTATTTACACAATCACATTATTATGGGTAGGTAAATCACAAGCTAATGGACCAGAATATTTATACTCCGTCGCTACGCACGAGCATTGTCCTAGTACTGGTAAAACTCTTTAAAAACAACACAAAAAGTGTAAAACTACATACAACAATTGAAAAGAGTACACATCCTTTCTTATTAATTATTAAACAAAGTACATAACAAATACAATCACTATCGAACCATTACAAAGATATGAAATAAATACCTACGAGTAAATCTACTTCCTCCGCACTAACGCTTTCAGGAATGGATGAACGTCCTTGCACCATCGTCGTCACGTCCAGTCGGAGACGGCCTGGGCAAAGATTTCCATCCTCGTTTTCGAGATCAACCAATGAAGACCATAATAATAGTAAGTAGGCAACGCCTTCAACAAGGTAATGTCGTAAATTCTTCGATGCTTAGCCCGACTAACAAAAGTCAGGATAAGAACTGGATGTCGGCAGTAGCAAATTGTTTTTTTTTAAACAGAGGCAAAAAATTTACCTCATCGATTAATTAAGCAGAAGAGAATTGCCCAGTTAATTAACGGAAAACCGGGCGAAAACCGATACAAACCCACATGTGGACTACTCACAGAACATGCAACCCCATAACCACACGATCAACCCAACAACCAAACCTAACACGCAACGACCATCAACTCTAACACTGCTACATCGCAGAGAAGACCCAACGACAGTACCTCGCTGAAGACCACGGTCATCACCAGAATACACTGACTCATCAAGCTGCTGCGGATGCCTTTCCTGTGGTGCCACTCTTCTTTACTTTGCTCCTGAGAGCCTCCTTCACAATCGTCTTGCCAGATCCAGGGCTAGCCCTCTCCAAACGTTTGAGCAAACTGTGAACTTCAATCTAAAAGAGAATCTCATCAACCTTGTCGCGCACAGACACCTCTTGCCTCACGACCACATGCGAGTCGGTGACCGCAACGTTGGAACCTCCACGGTCCACAGAGGCGAGCGGCTGGCTGGGCGCCGAAGGATCGGACGCCAACATACTGACCGCCTCAATATCATCAGCCACCACTGAAAAAATAGCGCGCTATAGCGCTGCTAATAGCACGCTATAGCATATAGAGAATTGTCTCGCTAAATAAATCAATGTACAATGCCTCGCTAATACTCCCTCCGTTCCAAAATAGATGACTCAGCTTTGTACTAACTTTAGTACAAAGTTGGGTCATCTATTTTGGAACGGAGGGAGTAGCACGCTATAGCACGCTAATAGCATATTTTTAGAGGCCATGCTATTTTCTGTAACGCACTATTTTTTTCATTGTCAGCCACAGGTACCACCAACCCAATGGGCTCACGCGCCATCGACACTAGCAAATTGGTGGCTTCCCATGTGCATAAAACTCTCTTCTGCTTAACTAACGAAATACGACAAAGCTTAATCAATGATTTTTGTACGATGGCTAAGATGGATGGATACATGAATGGCTGGGATTGTTCGTCGCACAATAACCTGTAGCCGAGATCCGAACAGTGATCTACCCGAGCTTAGATGCTGCGCTGATCATAAACAGGCGGCGACAAAGAGTATGATTTGGAATTTCTGGTGAGATTTATCCAAACCACGCGAGGGGGACGCGACACCATCCCAAAGACCCAAACGAAAAGACCAAGAACTCAAGGGTATACCCGTTACCAGCCACTGCCTAGTTGTCTGAAGATCCGCACGCTTCGTCACTGCCAATTACGGAGAGGAAAATAGCGAGCAGAGGATGTTCAAAGCCGTGCAGCTCGTTCTCCGGGAGACGAGCAGAGGTTACCGGTTTACGGCGTCGTCAGGTTTCGCCAATGGCTTCTCCACGGCTCCCAACTCTCAGAGGTTTGTCTACATTATCATCTTTCCAGTCTCTCGATGTTGCTGGTACTCTCCGCTGTTGCGCACAGGACATGGAGTTCGAGTGTCTTATCATCTTCTGCGTCATGATATGCTGCCGATATGGGTACAGGTTAGCTGGTAAGGTGGCGGTCATCACCGGCGCGGCGAGCGGCATTGGCAAGGCGGCGGCCACGGAGTTCATCAGGAACGGCGCCAAGGTCATCATCGCCGACGTGCAGGACGACCTGGGCCGCTCGGTCGCCGCGGAGCTCGGCCCGGACGCGGCCTACGTCCGGTGCGACGTCTCCGACGAGGCGCAGATCGCCGCGGCAGTCGACCTCGCCGTGGAGCGGCACGGATACCTGGACATCCTCTACAGCAACGCCGGCATGTCCGGGTCCGTCACGCAGACCGCCGTGGCCGCCCTCGACCTCGCCGACTTCGACCGCGTGATGGCGGTCAACGCGCGTTCGGCGGTCGCGTGCATCAAGCACGGCGCGCGCGTCATGGCGCCGCGCCGCCGCGGCAGCATCCTCTGCACGGCCAGCGTCATGGGCGTGCTCACCTTCGGCGCCCCGGCCCTCGCGTACGCCATCTCCAAGGCCACCGTCATCGCCGCGGTGCGCGCGGCCGCGGGCCCGCTGGCGCGCGACGGCGTGCGGGTGAACGCCGTCTCGCCGCACGCCCTCGCGACGCCGCTGACGCTGCGGTCGATGGCCGAGATGTGCCCCGGCATGGACGAGGCGGCGCTGAGGCGGGTGGTGGAGGCGGACTGGAGCGAGCTGGACGGGGCCGTGCTGGAGGCGGAGGATGTGGCGAGGGCGGCGCTGTACCTGGCGTCGGACGAGGCCAAGTTCGTCACCGGGCACAACCTGCTCGTCGACGGCGGGTTCACAGCGCACAAGGCTGTCGGCATGCCGTCCGTGGCGCGCTGATCGTGGTTCGTGGAGGGATCAGTGGGCGCCAAACGTGCCATGATCGGGCTAGCTCGCGCCGTCGCTAATGACGTTGTAGTGTTCCTTTTTTTTCCGAATAGTGTTCCACACCTCGATTTCAGTCTACCAAAGAGAGCACCACCCTAATTTCATCTCATCATTTTTTTTTGAGAAAAAAAATCATTTCATCAACTAAACTTAAGCTCTTGCACACGGGGAGTCAGACCCGTGGAGCCGGGCGGTTTTTGAAATTCGGGGTTGGGCTCTCGGCTCATTTCATGAACTAAACTTAAGTTCTTACACACACAACATGTTTGGTTCGGGAGAGTTAGAGATGGAAAATGAGAGTCGAGGAGATTAAAAGTCCACAGGAAATAGGAGTTTAAGTGAGAAAAGGAATGAAGGTTGAAGAAGTCAATTCCCATCAATTTCTTCCCACGGAATATCCTGTTAATTTGTAAACAGAGTTTTATCCTATACTAATTCTCACCATGTACCAAACAAGGGAATGGGAGAAATCTACTTCCCATGACTAATCCCTCCATAAACACGCTTGTGCAAACTCTTATTCCCCTACCCAAGTGTTACCAAACAGTCTGTTGTTAGCCCCGTGGAGCCGGGCGGTTTGGGAGCGGGCTCTCGAGTAAATACCCCAAAACTACCACTTTTATGCGAGTGTTGCTGAAACTATCACTTTTGTGATGATATTATACTTCCTTTTTCTCAAAATATAAGGTGCACATTGCCTTTTTCTTTATCTTCATCGCACAAATTTGAAATTATATAAAAACATATGAAAGAGCAGATGCAACGAAGTCGCTTTACCCCGACCGTTCGTGTTCCTCGAGATTGACAGAGTCGTCATGCCGTCAAAGCGTCTCACGGGACCAACCAGTCTTAATCTATTCTCTATTAACTATGTTGCGCATGTGAAAACAAGATAAAAATACACAAACAAGCCATACTCGGAAGTGAGAACTCATATACGCCTCTCCCTACCTTTTTTTAGAGAAACATCTCTCCCTGCCGAAATGCCCCCTTTTCACACAACGAAACCCCGACCAGGACGGCCCATCTCTCACACTATAACACTCGGGCACTGAGCGGGAGCAGGAGGGAATATAGCACGCCTATTTCTTATTTCATGTTTTTTTGGTTTTTGAAAAAATATTGGAAAATAAATTTAAAAAACAATGAATATATGGGGTAAATGTTTTGAACATTTTATGAAACATGGACATTTTATTTAAAATTATGAACATTTTTTCAACATAAGATACTTTTTTATGTGAACTGGAAATAACATCGTTTTGAAAAATTGTGATATTTTTTTTTGAATTTTTAAAATGTTCTAAAAAATGAAACACACTTTTTATGAATTTGTGCGCAAATTTCAAAAAAGGGGAATATTTTTTGTAAGCTATGAAAAAATAGAGACTTATGTGAAAAAATTCAGAAATTCCTAATTTTCAATTAGAAACAAAGTTTGATATTATGAACATTCTTTCAAATGATTTTCTGAATTGTTTTGTAAAATGCAGTCATTTTTTTAATGATTTTTTAAACATTTTTTTAGCTTTCTATATTTTTTAAAATCAAGAACAAGATTGAAATTTCGAATTATTTTTGGAAAATGGAAACAAATTTTTTAATTCAAACATAATGAAAATGGGAAGATTTATGCAAATCATAAAAGAACAAAAATTTAAAAAACCTGCAAATCATTCAACAGAAACCAGCACAAAAAAGAGTTTATGACATTCATAAAGGTCCCAAAACCAATAGAAAACCAAAACATATAGACCACGCTCGCAAAATGGCTGGAGCACTCCGTCCTCGCTCGTCCTTCCTTCTGTGAAAAAGTGTCTACTTAACGCAAAGCGGGGAGAATAGAAAATCCACTGGGAAGCCCTCCCGTTTGTCCCATGCTATGGGCTGCTGTTGTAAGGCTATGCCTCGCTACCAGCGACAGAGACTGTCGCTTGAAGCGAGACGTAAGGCAGCCTCGCCCGAGAGAGCATCAGACTGGTCCGGCCCAGCAAGCAGAAGGCCACAATCTTATTTTTCTTTTTCTTGCTTTTGTTTCCGTTTTTCGCTTTTTGTTTTAATTTTTCGTACTTAAAAATATTCTAAGTATATATAACGAAAGCAATATACATTAAATATTTGAATAATTTTCATAAATATTTGAATAATGTTAATCAAGCGTTAAATTTTTTAATGTGTATAAAAATGTTTCTCATGAAAACGAAAATTTTGTTCAAAAAATATAGAATGTTTATGAAGAATATTATCATGTATTTAGAAAATGTTAGTCAAGCATTTGAAAAAAAGTTGATCATGTATCAGAAAGTTCTTAATCACATATTTAAAAAATGTTAAACATAGCATAAAAAATATTTTCCATATATACCAAAAATGTATACTGTGCATGATAAACGTAGTCATCAAACACAAAAAATGAAAAAAAATGATAATCAGCTATTCCAAAAAAAATATGTGTACAAAAAAGATGTTCCTATTGTATACGATAAATGTAGAACATGTATTAAAATTTTGAACATAAATAAATATTTTATAAATATTGATGATGTATCAAAATTGTTAGCCATATATTTAAAAAATGTTAAACATGAATTGAAAAATGTTCCTGATATATACCATAAATGTAAAATTTGCATGAAAAATTTCTCATTGAGCATAAATTTTATTAAAAAATAGTTGCATATTAAAAAAGAAAGTTGAACATGTATCAAAAATATTCCTGGTTATGCGTAAAATATACAAATGGTATGATATATGGACATGTGTTGAAGAATAAAGAAAAAAACAAAGAAAACGGTGAAATCAAAGAAACGAAAGAAAGAAACACCTTAGAAACGAAGAAAAACGCTCCCCCCTCCCCCCCCCCCCAAAAAAACAGTAAAAACTGAGGGAATGAAGAAAAACAAGGAAAAAACAAATTCAAAGAGAAACAAAGAAAGAATCAAGAGCCGAATAAAAAAGAACATGAGAAAAAAAAGAAAAAGAAAAAAAAGACGGAGAAAAAAAAAGGAAAAACCCTGTAATATGACAAAAAACAAAGAAACCCGAAATACAACAAATACAGTCGGGGAGGAAATAAGAAAAGTGGGGAGAAAACAAAAGGAACCAAAAAAGATGGAAGACAAAAAAGGAACATTTTTTAGTCTAAACACACTTCTCTTTATTGCTCATAGACACCATTCAAGGGTTTACAACTTAGGTATTGAAGATTGAGGAGCCACACATGACGTCCTAACGGAAGTCCTAAAACATGTTTAATGAAACTATGTGCCTCAATATTTGTCTCTGGTCCTTCAAAAATGAAGGAGCAACTAGTGAACTGCCTTGGCGTCACTAGAATCTCTTTGACTATGCTAGCATACATGCCGCCGGTGTAAGGGCATATTTCTCCCTATGTGGTTTTGGTGATTGATGACAGTGCATTTACGGACTAATCGTGTGCATTGAGCATTTCAGATATCTCATGTCTAGGCACAAGATGATTCGGTGCCCCTCGGAGCCTATCGAAGACGGTGGTTTTCTACGTTTCTTTTCGGTGGATTTGAGTCGTAGGAAAGCCGTACTATTAAGAGGGGTTCCGCTTTGGAAAGGTTAGGGTGGAATCAACACGTTCACATCTGTTCCTTTGCACCACTTTCCTTTGCTTCTTTGGAGCTCCGTCCGTTTATCCTTGTCGCTGCGAGATGAAGGCCTCCAAGTGCTATAGGTTCTGTGGCGTGCAGTAGTACACTAGTACCGCTTAAGAGAGCAGTAGTACCGCAGGGGCCCGCAGAAGTACCGCCCTGGATTGCGGTAGTACCGCACATCGCGGTAGTACCACTCCTCGCGGGCGGTAGTACCGCTGCCTCTAGACCAGAATGCTGGCGCGCGCGGAAGTAATTTTTTACTTCCGCCCCTACGCTGTAGTACCGCTCCCTGTGAGCGGTAGTACCGTGCCGGATTTTCGCACGTCCCAAAATCAGCGGAAGTAGTCACAGACGAAATTTATTTAGTCCGTGTTGTTTCCCAGCCAGTTGAGCCCTTCCCTGCGGTAGTACCGCAGGGGCGCGCGGTAGTACCGTAGCGGCGGTTCTACCGCTCGTTGCCTAGTGCAACAGGACCTCACCTGGCTCCTACCGCACAAGCGGTAGTACCGCATCAAGGAGCGGTAGTACCGTAGCGCCTTGCGATAGTACCGCGGGCGTGTGCAGTAGTAGTGCGTCTTGCGGGCTGAGTTGGTGGGTAACGGTTGGATCTTGTCCCGCACTATACAAAGGGGGTCTTCTTCCCCAAGAAGACCACCTCTTCCCTCCCCAAGCTCCATTGTTGCTCAAAGCTCCATTTTCGCCCGATCTCTCTCCCTAGCCAATCAAACTTGTTGGTTTTCTAGGGATTGGTTGAGAAGGCCCCGATCTACACTTCCACCAAGAAAAATTTGATTTCCCCAACTAATCCCTTGCAGATCTTGTTACTCTTGGTTGTTTGAGCACCCTAGACGGTCGAGGTCACCGCAGAGCCATATTCCATTGTGGTGAAACTTCGTGGTGTCATTGGGAGCCTCAGATTAAGTTCTGGAGATTGCCCCAACCTTGTTTGTAAAGGTTCGGTCGCCGCCTCCAAGGGCACCAATAGTGGAATCACGGCATCTCGCATTGTGTGAGGGCATGAGGAGAATACGGTGGCCCTAGTGGCTTCTTGGGGAGCATCGTGCCTCCACACCGCTCCAACGGAGACGTACTTCCTATCAAAGGGAAGGAACTTCGGTAACACATCCTCGTCTCCACCAGCTCCACCCTTGGTTATCTCTTACCTTTACTTGTGCAATGTTATATTGTGTTGTATCCCTTACTTGCTTGTGTGCCTGTTGTTGTTGCATCATATATGTTGTTCACCTAGTTGCATATCTGGACAACCTACTTTGATGCAAATTTTAATTTGGTAAAGAAAAGCTAAAAATTATTAGTTGCCTATTCATCCCCCTCTACTCAACCATATCGATCCTTTCAATTGGTATCAGTGCCTTGTCTATTTATTAAGGACTTTGCCGTCCGAAAAGTATGGTTGACACCACAGACGAGGTGGAGGAGCACCCTGGTGCGAGACCCACTTTGTCTGTGGCCGAAGGGGGATCATCAGTCTCTGTGAGGAGTTCAATGTGGCCTTGGACACATTGAAAACCTCCATGATGGCCGAGGTCAAAGTCATGCTTGAGAAGTTTCTTGATGGTCTGAAAGTTTCCACCGCACCGTTGGAAGTGGTCGATCCCACTAACAAGGTGACGGATGCTAACTCCAACAAGGGGGAAGGTACTAGTGATCAAGTTCCTTTGACTAATGGTAGAAGTGGAAATGGCATCTTTGCCCATGTTGAACCTCCAATTACTTATGGAGGACCGGTTCCCTCCACGCATATGAATCATGTTGGTCCTCCTCCCAAGCTTGTGAAAAAAGAGGATTTTGTCGCTTGGGTCTATCGCTTTAAAAGTCATTTAAATCATACTTCTACTAATCTTTGGAGAATTATTGAGCAAGGTTTCTACCCGCACGACCCAAGCAACTTCACTCCTAGAGAAGTCACGGATCATCAATTCAACGAGTCCACTCTTCATTCTCCAAGAAGCAATTCCACCCGAAGATATTGCGCATCTACGTCCTTTCACTGTGGCCAAGGAAGCATGGCAACATGTTGTTTCCATTTACAAGGGAAGCGCAAGCATTCAACGCTCAAACTTTGAAGTGGTGCGAGATGAAGCCGATGAGTTTGCGATGAACGAAGATGAAGAACCTCGTGAGCTTTACCGGAGATTAACCACTCTCGCGGTCTCACTCCGAGATCATGGGAGCAAGGATACGGATGACAATTGGATCAAGCGCAAGTTTCTGAAGGCTATGATGCCTTACCATAAGGCCATGTCCTCCGTCATCCGTCAAAGGCCGGACTTTCACGCCTTGTCCTCAAGTGAAGTGTTGGATGAGTTTGTTGCAATGAGGATCTTGGACAAGACCGCCGACAATGAGTTGTTGCGTTCTCAACGAGCAAAGAAGCCCAACATTGCTTTGAAGGCCAAGGCTAGTTGTAAGAAGAGGGTGAGGAGGAAGAAGAGGAGTGTTGCCCCGAAGATACAAAATATGCTTATCATGAGCACATGGCTCTCGCTTCACGACAATTTTGGAGCAAGAAGAACTCAAGGCCCAACTTCAGCAAGAACAACTCAAGTGGCGCCAAGGGCAAGCAACGTGTGAGGACATGCTATAATTTTGGCAATGTAAGCCACTTTGTTGCGGAGTGCCCATATAAGAAGAGGGAAGACAATGGTGGCAAGCTTATCCGAAAAGATAAGGCCAAGTCCTTTCCCAACAAGAACAACTTCACCAAGAAGACTCCTCCCAAGGGGTTGGTGGCACAAGAAGAGTACAATGAGGATGATGATGAAGACGGTGAGACGGTTGCCATGGCCTCCGTTGCCATTGCAACAACTCCACGGGTGTCCCTCTTCGATTCACCCAACGAGAACATCACCATCAAGTGCCGCATGGCTAAAGCCACCAACAAGGTAACCCCCAACATCAAAACTACCATCATTACTATGAAGGAAATATGCCCTAGAGGCAATAATAAAGTTATTATTTATTTCCTTATTTCATGATAAATGTTTATTATTCATGCTAGAATTGTATTAACCAGAAACATAATACATGTGTGAATACATAGACAAACATAGTGTCACTAGTATGCCTCCACTTGACTATCTCGTTAAACAAAGATGGTTAAGTTTCCTAACCATAGACATGAGTTGTCATTTGATTAACGGGATCACATCATTAGGAGAATGATGTGATTGACTTGACCCATTCCGTTAGCTTAGCACTTGATCGTTAAGTATGTTGCTATTGCTTTCTTCATGACTTATACATGTTCCTATGACTATGAGATTATGCAACTCCCGTTTACCGGAGGAACACTTTGTGTGCTACCAAACGTCACAACGTAACTGGGTGATTATAAAGGTGCTGTACAGGTGTCTCCGAAGGTACTTGTTGGGTTGGCGTATTTCGAGATTAGGATTTGTCACTCCGATTGTCAGAGAGGTATCTCTGGGCCCACTCGGTAATGCACATCACTTAAAGCCTTGCAAGCGTTGCAACTAATGAATTAGTTGCGAGATGATGTATTACGGAACGAGTAAAGAGACTTGATGGTAACGAGATTGAACTAGGTATTAAGATACCGACGATCAAATCTCGGGCAAGAAGCATACCGATGACAAAGGGAACAACGTATGTTGTTATGCGGTTTGACCGATAAAGATCTTCGTAGAATATGTGGGAGCCAATATGAGCATCCAGGTTCCGCTATTGGTTATTGACTGGAGACGTGTCTCGGCCATGTCTACATAGTTCTCGAACCCGTAGGGTCCGCACGCTTAAAGTTTCGATGACAGTTATATTATGAGTTTATATGTTTTGATGTACCGAAGGTAGTTTAGAGTCCCGGATGTGATCACGGACATGATGAGGAGTCTCGAAATGGTCGAGACATGAAGATTGATATATTGGACGACTATATTCGGACACCGGAACCGTTCCGGGGGTTATCGGATATATACCGGAGTACTGGGGGTTACCGGAACCCTCCAGGGGGTTTAATGGGCCTACATGGGCCTTAGTGGAGAAGAGGAGGGGCGGCCAAGGCAGGCCGCGCGCCCCCTCCCCCTCTAGTACGAATTGGACAAGGAGGGGGGGAGCGGCGCCCCCCTTTCCTTCTTCTCCTCCTCCTCCTCCTTCCCCCTTCTCCTAATCCAACAAGGAAGGGAGGGAGTCCTACTCCTGGTGGGAGTAGGACTCCTCCTGGCGCGCCCCTCTCCTGGCCGGCCGCCTCTCCCCCTTGCTCCTTTATATATGGGGGCAGGGGGCACCCCAAAGACACAACAATTGATCATTGATCTTTTAGCCGTGTGCGGTGCCCCCTCCACCATAGTCCACCTCAATAATATCGTAGCGGTGCTTAGGCGAAGCCCTGTGTCGGTAGAACATCATCATCGTCACCACGCCATCGTGCTGACGAAACTCTCCCTCAGCACTCGGCTGGATCGGAGTTCGAGGGACGTCATCGGGCTGAACGTGTGCTGAACTCGGAGGTGCCGTGCGTTCAGTACTTCATTGGTCGGATCGTGAAGACGTACAACTAAATCAACCGCGTTGTGCTAACGCTTCTGCTTTCGGTCTACGAGGGTACGTGGACACACTCTCCCCTCTCGTTGCTATGCATCACCATGATCTTGCGTTTGCGTAGGATTTTTTTTGAAATTACTACGTTCCCCAATAGTGGCATCCGAGCCTGGTTTTATGCGTAGATGTTATTTGCACGAGTAGAATACAAGTGATTTGTGGGCGATATAAGTCATACTGCTTACCAGCATGTCATACTTTGGTTCGGTGGTATGTTGGATGAAGCGGCCCGGACCGACATTATGCGTACGCGTACGCGAGACTGGTTCTACCGACGTGCTTTGCACATAGGTGGCTGGCGGGTGTCAGTTTCTTCAACTTTAGTTGAACCGAGTGTGGCTACGCCCGGTCCTTGAGAAGGTTAAAACATCAATAACTCCACGGGTGTCCCTCTTCGATCCACCCAACGAGAACATCACCGTCAAGTGCTGCATGGCTAAATCCACCAACAAGGTAACCCCCAACATCAAAACTACCATCATTACTATGAAGGAAATATGCCCTAGAGGCAATAATAAAGTTATTATTTATTTCCTTATTTTATGATAAATGTTTATTATTCATGCTAGAATTGTATTAACCAGAAACATAATACATGTGTGAATATATAGACAAACATAGTGTCACTAGTATGCCTCCACTTGACTATCTCGTTAATCAAAGATGGTTAAGTTTCCTAACCATAGACATGAGTTGTCATTTGATTAACGGGATCACATCATTAGGAGAATGATGTGATTGACTTGACCCATTCCATTAGCTTAGCACTTGATCGTTTAGTATGTTGCTATTGCTTTCTTCATGACTTATACATGTTCCTATGACTATGAGATTATGCAACTCCCGTTTACCGGAGGAACACTTTGTGTGCTACCAAACGTCACAACGTAACTGGGTGATTATAAAGGTGCTGTACAGGTGTCTCCGAAGGTACTTGTTGGGTTGGCGTATTTCGAGATTAGGATTTGTCACTCCGATTGTTAGAGAGGTATCTCTGGGCCCACTCGGTAATGCACATCACTTAAAGCCTTGCAAGCGTTGCAACTAATGAATTAGTTGCGAGATGATGTATTACGGAACGAGTAAAGAGACTTGCTGGTAACGAGATTGGACTAGGTATTAAGATACCGACGATCGAATCTCGGGCAAGAAGCATACCGATGACAAAGGGAACAACGTATGTTGTTATGTGGTTTGACCGATAAAGATCTTCGTAGAATACGTGGGAGCCAATATGAGCATCCTGGTTCCGCTATTGGTTATTGACTGGAGACATCTCTCGGTCATGTCTACATAGTTCTCGAACCCGTAGGGTCCGCACGCTTAAAGTTTCGATGACAGTTATATTATGAGTTTATATGTTTTGATGTACCGAAGGTAGTTTAGAGTCCCAGATGTGATCACGGACATGATGAGGAGTCTCGAAATGGTCGAGACATGAAGATTGATATATTGGATGACTATATTCGGACACCGGAACCGTTCCGGGGGTTATCGGATATATACCGGAGTACCGGGGGTTACCGGAGCCCTCCAGGGGGTTTAATGGGCCTACATGGGCCTTAGTGGAGAAGAGGAGGGGCGGCCAGGGCAGGCCGCGTGCCCCCTCCCCCTCTAGTACGAATTGGACAAGGAGGGGGGGGGGAGCGGCGCCCCCCTTTCCTTCTTCTCCTCCTCCTCCTTCCCCCCTTCTCCTAATCCAACAAGGAAGGGAGGGAGTCCTACTCCCGGTGGGAGTAGGACTCCTCCTGGCGCGCCCCTCTCCTGGCCGGCCGCCTCTCCCCCTTTCTCCTTTATATATGGGGGCAGGGGGCACCCCAAAGACACAACAATTGATCATTGATCTTTTAGCCGTGTGCGGTGCCCCCTCCACCATAGTCCACCTCAATAATATCGTAGCGGTGCTTAGGCGAAGCCCTGTGTCGGTAGAACATCATCATCGTCACCACACTATCGTGCTGACGAAACTCTCCCTCAACACTCGGCTGGATCGGAGTTCGAGGGACGTCATCGGGCTGAACGTGTGCTGAACTCGGAGGTGCCGTGCGTTCAGTACTTGATTGGTCGAATCGTGAAGACGTACGACTACATCAACCGCGTTGTGCTAACGCTTCCGCTTTCGGTCTACGAGGGTACGTGGACACACTCTCCCCTCTCGTTGCTATGCATCACCATGATCTTGCGTTTGCGTAGGATTTTTTTTGAAATTACTACGTTCCCCAATAGTGGCATCCGAGCCTGGTTTTATGCGTAGATGTTATTTGCACGAGTAGAACACAAGTGATTTGTGGGCGATATAAGTCATACTGCTTACCAGCATGTCATACTTTGGTTCGGTGGTATGTTGGATGAAGCGGCCCGGACCGACATTATGCGTACGCTTACGCGAGACTGTTTCTACCGACGTGCTTTGCACATAGGTGGCTGGCGGGTGTCAGTTTCTTCAACTTTAGTTGAACCGAGTGTGGCTACGCCCGGTCCTTGAGAAGGTTAAAACATCAATAACTCCACGGGTGTCCCTCTTCGATTCACCCAACGAGAACATCACCGTAAAGTGCCGCATGGCTAAATCCACCAACAAGGTAACCCCCAACATCAAAACTACCATCATTACTATGAAGGAAATATGCCCTAGAGGCAATAATAAAGTTATTATTTATTTCCTTATTTCATGATAAATGTTTATTATTCATGCTAGAATTGTATTAACCAGAAACATAATACATGTGTGAATACATAGACAAACATAGTGTCACTAGTATGCCTCCACTTGACTATCTCGTTAATCAAAGACGGTTAAGTTTCCTAACCATAGACATGAGTTGTCATTTGATTAACGGGATCACATCATTAGGAGAATGATGTGATTGACTTGACCCATTCCGTTAGCTTAGCAATTGATCGTTTAGTATGTTGCTATTGCTTTCTTCATGACTTATACATGATCCTATGACTATGAGATTATGCAACTTCCGTTTATCGGAGGAACACTTTGTGTGCTACCAAACGTCACAACGTAACTGGGTGATTATAAAGGTGCTGTACAGGTGTCTCCGAAGGTACTTGTTGGGTTGGCGTATTTCGAGATTAGGATTTGTCACTCCGATTGTTAGAGAGGTATCTCTGGGCCCACTCGGTAATGCACATCACTTAAAGCCTTGCAAGCGTTGCAACTAATGAATTAGTTGCGAGATGATGTATTACGGAACGAGTAAAGAGACTTGCTGGTAACGAGATTGAACTAGGTATTAAGATACCGACGATCGAATCTCGGGCAAGAAGCATACCGATGACAAAGGGAACAACGTATGTTGTTATGCGGTTTGACCGATAAAGATCTTCGTAGAATATGTGGGAGCCAATATGAGCATCCAGGTTACGCTATTGGTTATTGACTGGAGACGTGTCTCGGTCATGTCTACATAGTTCTCGAACCCGTAGGGTCCGCACGCTTAAAGTTTCGATGGCAGTTATATTATGAGTTTATATGTTTTGATGTACCGAAGGTAGTTTATAGTCCCGGATGTGATCACGGACATGATGAGGAGTCTCGAAATGGTCGAGACATGAAGATTGATATATTGGATGACTATATTCGGACACCGGAACCGTTCCGGGGGTTATCGGATATATACCGGAGTACCGGGGGTTACCGGAACCCTCCAGGGGGTTTAATGGGCCTACATGGGCCTTAGTGGATAAGGGGAGGGGCGGCTAGGGCAGGCCGCGCGCCCCCTCCCCCTCAAGTACGTATTGGACAAGGAGGGGGGGAGCGGCGCCCCCCTTTCCTTCTTCTCCTGCTCCTCCTTCCCCCCTTCTCCTAATCCAACAAGGAAGGGAGGGAGTCCTACTCCCGGTGGGAGTAGGACTCCTCCTGGCACGCCCCTCTCCTGGCCGGCCGCCTCTCCCCCTTGCTCCTTTATATATGGGGGCAGGGGGCACCCCAAAGACACAACAATTGATCATTGAACTTTTAGCCGTGTGCGGTGCCCCCCTCCACCATAGTCCACCTCAATAATTATCGTAGCGGTGCTTAGGCGAAGCCCTGTGTCGGTAGAACATCATCATCGTCACCACGCCGTCGTGCTGACGAAACTCTCCCTCAACACTCGGTTGGATCGGAGTTCGAGGGACGTCACCGGGCTGAATGTGTGCTGAACTCGGAGGTGCCGTGCGTTCAGTACTTGATTGGTCGGATCGTGAAGACGTACGACTACATCAACCGCATTGTGCTAACGCTTCCGCTTTCGGTCTACGAGGGTACGTGGACACACTCTCCCCTCTCGTTGCTATGCATCACCATGATCTTGCGTTTGCGTAGGAATTTTTTTGAAATTACTACGTTCCCCAATAGTGGCATCCGAGCCTGGTTTTATGCGTAGATGTTATTTGCACGAGTAGAACACAAGTGAGTTGTGGGCGATATAAGTCATACTGCTTACCAGCATGTCATACTTTGGTTCGGTGGTATGTTGGATGAAGCGGCCCGGACCGACATTATGCGTACGCTTACGCGAGACTGGTTCTACCGACGTGCTTTGCACATAGGTGGCTGGCGGGTGTCAGTTTCTTCAACTTTAGTTGAACCGAGTGTGGCTACGCCCGGTCCTTGAGAAGGTTAAAATATCACTAACTTGACGAACTATCGTTGTGGTTTTGATGCGTAGGTAAGAACAGTTCTTGCTCAGCCCGTAGCAGCCACGTAAAACTTGCAACAACACAGTAGAGGACGTCTAACTTGTTTTTGCAGGGCATGTTGTGATGTTATATGGTCAAGACGTGATGAGATATAAGTTGTTGTATGAGATGATCTTGTTTTGTTGAAGTTATCGGCAACTGGCAGAAGCCTTATGGTTGTCTCTTTATTGCATAAGATGCAAGCGCCAAATAATTGCTTTACTTTATCGCTATGCGATAGCAATAGTTGCAAGAGCAATAGTTGGCGAGACGACCATGTGACGACACATTGATATAGATCAAGATGATGGAGATCATGGTGTCATGCCGGTGACGATAGAGATCATGACGGTACTTTGGAGATGGAGATCAAAGGCTCAAGATGATCATGGCCATATCATGTCACATATTTTGATTGGATGTGATGTTTATCTTTTATGCATCTTATCTTGCTTTAATTGACGGTAGCATTATAAGATGATCTCTCACTAAATTATCAAAGTATAAGTGTTCTTCCTGAGTATGCACCGTTGCGAAAGTTCTTCGTGCTGAGACACCACGTGATGATCGGGTGTGATAGGCTCTACGTTCAAATAAAACGGGTGCAAAACAGTTGCACACGCGGAATACTCAGGTTAAACTTGACGAGCCTAGCATATAACAGATATGACCTCGGAACACTGAGACCGAAAGGTCGAGCGTGAATCATATAGTAGATATGATCAACATAGTGATGTTCACCATTGAAACTACTCCATCTCACATGATGATCGAACATGGTTTAGTTGATATGGATCACGTGATCACTTAGAAGATTAGAGGGATGTCTATCTAAGTGGGAGTTCTTAAGTAATATGATTAATTGAACTTTAATTTATCATGAACTTAGTCCTGATAGTATTTTGCAAATAATGTTGTAGATCAATAGCTCGCGTTGTTGCTTCCCTATGTTTTATATATGTTCCTAGAGAAAACTAAGTTGAAAGATGTTAGTAGCAATGATGCGGATTGGATCCGTGATCTGAGGATTATCCTCATTGCTGTATAGAAGAATTATGCCCTTGATGCACCGCTAGGTGACAGACCTATTGCAGGAGCAGATGCAGACGTTATGAACGTTTGGCTAGCTCAATATGATGACTACTTGATAGTTTAGTGCACCATGCTTAACGGCTTAGAATCGGTACTTCAAAGACGTTTTTAACGTCATGGACCATATGAGATGTTCCAGGAGTTGAAGTTAATATTTCAAGCAAATACCCGAGTTGAGAGATATGAAGTCTCCAACAAGTTCTATAGCTAAAAGATGCAGGAGAATAGCTCAAATAGTGAGCATGTGCTCAGATTGTCTGGGTACTACAATCGCTTGAATCCAGTGGGAGTTAATCTTCCAGATAAGATAGTGATTGACAGAATTCTCTAGTCACCATCACCAAGTTAGTAGAACTTCGTGATGAACTATAATATGCAAGGGATAACGGAAACGATTCCCAAGCTCTTCGTGATGCTGAAATCGACGAAGGTAGAAATCAAGAAAAACATCAAGTGTTGATGGTTGACAAGACCACTAGTTTCAAGAAAAGGGCAAAGGGAAGAAGGGGAACTTCAAGAAGAACGGCAAGCAAGTTGCTGCTCAAGTGAAGAATCCCAAGTCTGGTCCTAAGCCTGAGACTAAGTGCTTCTACTGCAAAGGGACTGGTCACTGGAAGCGGAACTGCCCCAAGTATTTGGCGGATAAGAAGGATGGCAAAGTGAACAAAGGTATATTTTATATACATGCTATTGATGTGTACCTTACTAGTGTTTATAGCAACCCCTCATTATTTGATACTAGTTCAGTTGCTAAGATTAGTAACTCGAAACGGGAGTTGCAGAATAAACAGAAACTAGTTAAGGGCGAGGTGACGATGTGTGTTGGAAGTAGTTCCAATATTGATATGATCATCATCGCACACTCCCTATACTTTCAGGATTAGTGTTGAAACTAAATAAGTGTTATTTAGTGTTTGCGTTGAGCATGAATATGATTAGATCATGTTTGTTTCAATACAGTTATTCATTTAAATTAGAGAATAATTGTTGTTCTGTTTACATGAATAAAATCTTCTATGGTCATACACCCAATAAAATAGTTTGTTGGATCTCAATCATAGTGATACACATATTCATAATATTGAAGCCAAAAGATGCAAAGTTAATAATGATAGTGCAACTTATTTGTGGCACTGCCATTTAGGTCATATTGGTGTAAAGCGCATGAAGAAACTCCATGCTGATGGGATTTTGGAATCACTTGATGCTTGCGAACCATGCCTTATGGGCAAGATGACTAATACTCCGTTCTCCGGAACAATGGAGCGAGCAACTGACTTATTGGAAATAATACATACTGATGTATGCGATCCGATGAGTGTTGAGGCTCGCGGCGGGTATCGTTATTTTCTGACCTTCACAGATGATTTGGGCAGATATGGGTATATCTACTTAATGAAACATAAGTCTGAAACATTTGAAAAGTTCATATAATTTCAGAGTGAAGTAGAAAATCATCATAACAAGAAAATGAAGTTTCTATGATCTGATCGTAGAGGAGAATATTTGAGTTACGAGTTTGGTCTTAATTTGAAACAATGCGGAATAGTTTCACAACTCACGCCACCTGGAACACCACAACGTAATGGTGTGTCCGAACATCGTAACCGTACTTTATTGGATATAGTGCAATCTATGATGTCTCTTAACCGATTTACCAGTATCGTTTTGGGGTTATGCATTAGAGACATCTACATTCACGTTAAATAGGGCACCGTCTAAATCCATTGAGACGACAGTGTATGAACTATTGTTTTGCAAGAAACCTAAGCCGTCGTTTCTTAAAGTTTGGGGTTGCGATGCTTATGTGAAAAAGTTTCATCGTGATAAGCTCAAACCCAAATCGGAGAAATGTGTCTTCAGAGGATACCCAAAGGGGACAGTTGGGTACACCTTCTATCACAGATCCAATGGCAAGATATTAGTTGCTAAAATGGATCCTTTCTAGAGAAGGAGTTTCTCTCGAAAGAAGTGAGTGGGAGGAAAGTAGAACTTGATGAGGTAACTGTATCTGCTCCCTTATTGGAATGTAGTTCATCACAGAAATTGGTTCCTGTGACTCCTGCACCAATTAGTGAGGAAGCTAATGATGATGATCATGTAACTTCAGATCAAGTTACTAACAAACCTCGTAGGTCAACCAGAGTGAGAACCACACTAGAGTGGTATGGTAATCCTGTTCTGGAGGTCATGTTACTTGACCATGACGAACCTACGAACTATGAGGAAGCGATGATGAGCCCAGATTCCACGAAATGGCTTGAGGCCATGAAATCTAAGATAGGATCCATGTATGAGAACGAAGTATGGACTTTGGTTGACTTGCCCGATGATCGGCAAGCCATAGAATAAATGGATCTTCAAGAGGAAGACAGACGCTGATAGTAGTGTTACTATCTACAAAGCTAGACTTGTCGAAAAAAGGTTTTTGACAAAATTCAAGGTGTTGACTACGATGAGATTTTCTCACTCGTAGCGATGCTTAAGTCTGTCTGAATCATGTTAGCAAATTGCCACATTTTATGAAATCTGGCAAATGGATGTCAAAACTACATTCCTTAATGGATCTCTTAAAGAAGAGTTGTGTATGATGCAACAAGTAGGTTTTGTCGATCCTAAAGGTGCTGACAAAGTGTGCAAAGCTCCAGCGATCCATTTTTGGACTGGTGCAAGCATCTCGGAGTTGGAATATACGCTTTGATAAGTTGATCAAAGCATATAGTTTTATACAGACTTGCGGTGAAGCTTGTATTTACAAGAAAGTGAGTGGGAGCACTACAACATTTCTGATAAGTATATGTGAATGACATATTATTGATCGGAAATAATGTAGAATTTTCTGGAAAGCATAAAGGAGTTTTTGAAAGGAGTTTTTTTTTAAATAAAGACCTCGGTGAAGCTGCTTACATATTGAGCATCAAGATCTATAGAGATAGATCAAGATGCTTGATAAGTTTTTTTCAATGAGTACATACCTTGACAAGTTTTTTGAAGTAGTTCAAAATGGAATAGTCAAAGAAAGAGTTCTTGCCTGTGTTACAAGGTGTGAAATTGAGTAAGACTCAAAGCCCGACCACAACAGAAGATAGAAAGAGAACGAAAGTCATTCCCTATGCCTCGGCCATAGGTTCTATAAAGTATGCCATGCTGTGTACCAGATCTATTGTATACCCTACACCGAGTTAAGCAAGAGAGTACAATAGTGATCTAGGAGTAGATCACTGGACAACGGTCAAAATTATCCTTAGTGGAATAAGGATATGTTTCTCAATTATGGAGGTGAAAAAAGGTTCGTCGTAAAGGGTTACGTCGATGCAAGTTATGACACTGATCCAGATGACTCTAAGTCTCAATCTGGATACATATTGAAAGTGGGAGCTATTAGCTAGAGTAGCTCCGTGCAGAGCATTGTAGACATAGAAATTTGCAAAATACTTATAGATCTGAATGTGACAGACCCGTTGACTAAACTTCTCTCACAAGCAAAACATGATCACACCGTAGTACTCTTCGGGTGTTAATCACATAGCAATGTGAACTAGATTATTGACTCTAATTGACTCTAGTAAACCCTGTTGGGGATCGTAGCAGAAATTCAAAATTTTCTACGCATCACCAAGATCAATCTATGGAGTAATCTAGCAACGAGGGGAAGGAGAGTGCATCTACATACCCTTGTAGATTGCTAAGCGGAAGCGTTCAAGTGAACGGGGTTGATGGAGTCGTACTCGTCGTGATCCAAATCACCGATGATCCTAGCGCCGAACGGACGGCACCTCCGCGTTCAACACACGTACGGTTGGGAGAGACGTCTCCTCCTTCTTGATCCAGCAAGGGGGGAGGAGAAGTTGATGGAGATCCAGCAGCACGACGACGTGGTGGTGGAAGTATCGGGATCTCGGCAGGGCTTCGCCAAGCTCAGTGAGAGAGAGAGAGAGGTGTCACGGGAGGGAGAGGGAGGTGCCAGGGGCTCAGGTGCGGCTGCCCTCCCACCCCTCCACTATTTATAGGTGGGGAGAGAGGGGGCCGGCCCCCCTAGATCCCATCTAGGGTTGGGGGCAGCGGCCAAGGGGGGAGGAGTGCCTCCCAAGTCAAGTGGAGGCCCTCCCCCTTAGGGTTTCCCCTCTCCCATGCGCATGGGCCTTGGGAGGGCTGGTGCCCCTGGTCCATTAAGGCTAGGGCGCCCCCCTACATCCCATGATGCTGTATTGGACGTGGTGGAACATTTTCCGGACCTCCGGACCCCTCTAGAATCCTCTGGAACCTTCCGGAAGCTTCCTGGTACAATACCGGAAAAAACCGAACTTTTCCCGGAACCCGAACAACAACTTTCCATATATAAATCTTTACCTCCGGACCATTCCGGAACTCCTCGTGATGTCCGGGATCTCATCCGGGACTCCGAACAACTTTCGGGTTACCGCATACTAATATCTCTACAACCCTAGCGTCACCGAACCTTAAGTGTGTAGACCCTACGGGTTCGGGAACCATGTAGACATTACCGAGACACCTCTCCGGCCAATAACCAACAGCGGGATCTGGATACCCATGTTGGCTCCCACATGTTCCACGATGATCTCATCGGATGAACCACGATGTCGAGGATTTAATCAATCCCGTATTCAATTCCCTTTGTCTAGCGGTATTGTACTTGCCCGAGATTCGATCGTCGGTATCCGATACCTTTTTCAATATCGTTACCTACAAGTCTCTTTACTCGTTCCATAACACATCATCCTGTGATCAACTCCTTGGTCACATTGCGCATATGATGATGTCCTACCGAGTGGGCCCAGAGATACCTCTCCGTCACACGGAGTGACAAATCCCAGTCTCGATTCGTGCCAACCCAACAAACACTTTCGGAGATACCCCTAGTGTACCTTTATAGCCGCCCAGTTACGTTGTGACGTTTGGCACACTCAAAGCATTCCTACGGTATCCGGGAGTTGCACAATCTCATGGTCTAAGGAAATGATACTTGACATTAGAAAAGCTTTAGCATACGAACTACATGATATTTGTGCTAGGCTTAGGATTGGGTCTTGTCCATCACATGATTCTCCTAATGATGTGATCCCGTTATCAACGACATCCAATGTCCATGGTCAGGAAACCGTAACCATCTATTGATCAACGAGCTAGTCAACTAGAGGCTTACTAGGGACATGGTGTTGTCTATGTATCCACACATGTATCTGAGTTTCCTATCAATACAATTATAGCATGGATAATAAACGATTATCATGAACAAGGAAATATAATAATAACTAATTTGTTATTGCCTCTAGAGCATATTTCCAACCTGAGTGAACTATTGGTGTTAAATCACATGGCGATGTGAACTAGATTATTGACTCTAGTGCAAGTGGGAGACTGAAGGAAATATGCCCTAGAGGCAATAATAAAGTTATTATTTATTTCCTTATTTCATGATAAATGTTTATTATTCATGCTAGAATTGTATTAACCGGAAACATAATACATGTGTGAATACATAGACAAACATAGTGTCACTAGTATGCCTCTACTTGACTAGCTCGTTAATCAAAGATGGTTAAGTTTCCTAACCATATACATGAGTTGTCATTTGATTAACGGGATCACATCATTAGGAGAATGATGCGATTGACTTGACCCATTCCGTTAGCTTAGCACTTGATCGTTAAGTATGTTGTTATTGCTTTCTTCATGACTTATACATATTCCTATGACTATGAGATTATGCAACTCCTGTTTACCGGAGGAACACTTTGTGTGCTACCAAACATTACAACGTAACTGGGTGATTATAAAGGTGCTGTACAGGTGTCTCCGAAGGTACTTGTTGGGTTGGCGTATTTTGAGATTAGGATTTGTCACTCCGATTGTCAGAGAGGTATCTCTGGGCCCACTCGGTAATGCACATCACTTAAAGCCTTGCAAGCGTTGCAACTAATGAATTAGTTGCGAGATGATGTATTACGGAACGAGTAAAGAGACTTGATGGTAACGAGATTGAACTAGGTATTAAGATACCGACGATCAAATCTCGGGCAAGTAACATACCAATGACAAAAGGAACAACGTATGTTGTTATGCGGTTTGACCGATAAAGATCTTCGTAGAATATGTGGGAGCCAATATGAGCATCTAGGTTCCACTATTGGTTATTGACCGGAGACGTGTCTTGGTCATGTCTACATAGTTCTCGAACCCGTAGGGTCCGCACGCTTAAAGCTTCGATGACAGTTATATTATGAGTTTATATGTTTTGATGTACCGCAACATACTAATCCTTCCTTGACGGATTACATTGATGAAAGTGAGGGGACAAAGGAGGAGGAAAATGAATTTGAGTCTTTTATGAGTAAGCTCAAGGTTAAATCCAAGAAGCACTTTGTTGCTCTCTTGGAACAACTTGGTGAAGCCAATGAAATGATCGAGGCTCACGAAGAAACCATCTCTAAGATGGAAGGGCATAGTCGTGACTATGCCGATGAGATATCAGATCTCTCTAATGCACTTGAGGAAGAGCGTGGTCATCGTTTGGCTCTTGAGGAGTCACGCAACGATGATCATGCTAAATTAAAGAAAGATCTTGATCATGCTCTTGTTGTATCTCGTGTGCTCAATTCCGAGAAGGCTAAACTTGGGGTTGACCATGCTAGAATCCAGGAGGAGTTTGATATACTTGACAAGGCTCACAAGGCCTTGAAGGGTGCTCATGATAGCCTCAAAGAGTCTCATGATCAACTCCAAGTGAAGCTAACCAAGGAGAAAGCCACATTTCCTCATATGGTTTTAATTGATAATGCAAATGCTACTAACCCGTGTTGTGAGCATGTGCATCTTGTGGAGGAGAATGCCAAGTTGAAGAAGCAACTTGAGAAAGGCCTTGTGTCTTGCATACAAGGTGAGAAGAACCTCAATGACCTTTTGAGCAATCAAAAGGAAGTTGTGGGCAAGGAGGGAATTGGGTTTGCACCCAAGTCCAAGAACACGAAGAAGAGTGACAACGCCAAACAACCTCCTCCTCTGAAGCAAACTTTTGTGAAGGAGGGAGAGGGTGCTTCTGAGGAGAAGAAAAATAATGTGAAGGGTGGCGGTGTCAAGAAGGGCAATGCCACCCCTTCCAACAAAGCCGTCGACTTTAACCCTTCTTATGTGTTATGTCGTGCTAGTGATGGGCATGTTTATGCCAAATTTGTTGGTTCTCCTTATGAGTACATTGAATGGTCTATTTGAGTTCCTAAGACCCTTGTTACTAACATCAAAGGACCCATTACAAAATGGGTACCTAAAACCAATCATTGATCTCTTGTAGGTGTTTGCTTCCGGTGGGGGGTCATGGTTGCTCGATATGGAGCAACAAATTATATGACCGGAAGCAAGGACTTGGTGGTGGACGTGCACAAGGTTTCATCTATGCCCACCAATGTCGAGTGGGGTGATGCCTCATCTTCTAAGGTATTGGGGCTTGGCAAGGTTGTCATTCCTCATGATCTCATGATCGAGAAAGTCATGCTTGTTGAGTCCCTTGCATACAACTTACTTTCCGTTCGTCAACTTGCACTCATGGGCTTTGCCACCTTCTTTGATATTGATACCGTGGACCTCTTGTGGAGCAAGACTAATAAAGTAGCCTTTGTTGGTCATGTCGAGAACGGTCTTTATGTGATTAACTTTTTGGAGTGATCCACTAAGACTGCGACATGCCTAATGGCTAAAGTTGACGTGGGATGGCTTTGGCATCGCCGTTAAGCCCACGTCAATATGAGATCTTTGCAAAGTATTCTCAAGGGGGACCATGTCCGTGGACTAACAAATGTTAGTTTTTCCAAAGATTGTGCTTGCAGTGCTTGTATCGAAGGAAAGCTACATGAGAAGGCTCACCCACCCACAACTATCATCTACTCGAAGAGGCCCTTGGAGATCCTTCACATGGATCTCTTTGGGCCTCCATCCTTTGATAGTCTTGGGGGTAGAAAGTATTGATTGGTGATTGTGGATAATTATTCAAGATACACTTAGGTATATTTCTTTAAGAGGAAGAGTGAGACCCAACAAACCATCATCGACTTTGCAAATGAAGCTCAACATCAACACAATGCAAAGATCTTGACGATAAGAAGTGACAATGGCACTAAGTTCAAGAACTACACCTTGGATGAGTTTCTTAGTGATGAGGGGATCAAGCATCTATAGTCCGCACCTTACACCCCTCAACAAAATGGTGTAGCGGAGAGTAAGAACCGGGCATTGATGGATGCGGCAAGGACCATGATGGCGGAGTTCAAGTCTTCGTACAACTTTTGGGCCGAAGCCATCAATACCGCTTGTCATGCATCAAATCGGCTCTATCTCCGCAAAGGCTTGAACAAGACTCCATATGAGATACTCACCGGCAACAAGCCCAACCTCAAGTACTTCCGGGTGTTCGGGTGTAAGTGTTTCATTCTCAAGAAAGGTGTTCATTTGTCTAAATTTGAGGCTAGAGCTCATGTGGGCATATTTGTTGGTTATGCTACAAACTCTCATGCTTACCGTGTTCTCAATAAGTCCATGGGACTTATTGAGGAGACGTGTAACATGGAGTTTGATGAGAATAACGGCTCCCAAGTGGAGCAAAGTGGTACTTGTGATGTAGGTGATGAAATTCCTCCCCAAGACATAAGAAGAATGGGTGTTGGTCATATCCTACGAGGAACCCCTTGTGGCCGAAGGAGAAGGACAATGTTCCACTCAAGTGGAACCATCACCTACCCAAGACCCACACGCTTCTGAAGAACAAAGTGAAGGCCCTCAACCAAATGAAGAAGATCAAGGGCAAGATCAAACTCAAGATGGTGGTGTACCACCAAGTGATGCCCAAGGTCAAGTTCTCACCACCGAGCAAGTTCAAGATCAAGAACAAGCTCAAGACGACGCTCAAGATGATCAAGTTACCGCTCCTCAACTCTCTCTTGAGGAGGAATTGGAGCGTCGTGCCTCCAATATTGCATCCAAGCTCACTACCAAAGATCATCTCATGAAGAATGTGCTTGGAAGTTTAAGAAAGGGGGTAAGCACTCGTAGACAATTAGCAAACTATTGTGAACATCACACGTTTGTTTCTTGTGTGGAACCCCAAAAGGTCTATGAGGCGCTAGAGGATTCGGATTGACTTAATGACATGCATGAAGAACTCAACAACTTCGAGCACAACAAGGTGTGGAGATTGGTGCCAAGGCCAAAGGAGAACCATAATGTTATTGGAACCAAGTGGATATTCAAGAACAAGCAAGATGCCCATGGAATTATCGTTTGCAACAAGGATCGTTTGGTAGCACAAGGCTACTCCCAAGTTGAGGGTATCGACTATGGTGAAACCTTTGCTCCCGTTGTTCGCCTTGAATCTATTCGTTTGTTGATTGCTTATGCTTCTCATCATAACTTCAAGTTGCAACAAATGGATGTGAAGAGTGCTTTTCTTAATGGCCCTATTAATGAGTTGGTGTATGTCAAACAACCCCCGGGGTTTGAGGATCCTGAGTTCCCCAATCATGTGTACCAACTCGATAAGGCAATCTATTTAAACAAGCCCCATGTGCATGGTATGAGCACCTTACCGAGTTGTTGCAAGATGTGGGTTTGAAATTGGGAAAATTGACCCCAGTCTTTTTACTAAGAAGGTCAAAGGGGAGTTGTTTGTATGCCAACTATATGTTGATGATATTATCTTTGGTTCTCCTAACAAAGCTTTCAATGAGGAGTTTTTCGCTCTCATGACCTCGAAGTTCAAGATGTCCATGATGGGAGAGTTGAAGTTCTTTCTCGGGTTCGAAATCAAACAAAGAAGAGAAGGAACCTTCATCAACCAAGCCAAATACACTCAAGACATGCTCAAGAGGTTCAAGCTAAGTGATGTCAAGCCAGCTTCCACTCCAATGCCCGTTAAATGCCAACTTGACATAGATCCCAATGGTAAAGCGGTGGATCAAAAGGTATATCGCTCCATGATTGGCTCCTTGCTTTACCTTTGTGCATCTAGACCGGATATCATGCTGAGTGTGGGAATTTGCGCACAGTTTCAAGCCGCGCCTAAGGAAAGCCACTATGTGGCGGTCAAGCGAATCTTTCGGTATTTGGCTCATACTCCAAACTTTGGCTTATGGTACCCAAGAGGAGCTAACTTCAACCTTGTGGGCTTTTCGGACTCGGATTGGGCGGGAGACAAAGTGGATAGGAAGTCAACTTCCGGAGGGTGCCAATTTCTTGGTTGCTCTTTGGTGAGTTGGTCTTCTAAGAAGCAAAGTTGTGTGTCTCTCTCGTCCACCGAAGCGGAGTATGTGGCAGTTGGTAGTTGTTGTGCTCAACTTCTATGGATGAGGCAAACTTTAAAGGACTACAATGTCATTTGTGACAAAGTGCCTCTTTGGTGTGACAATGAAAGTGCCATCAAGATTTCTCTCAACCCGGTGCAACACTTCAAGACGAAGCATATTGAGATTTGGTATCACTTCATCCGGGATCACATTTGGCGAGGGGAGATCGAGCTCAACTATGTCAACACTCATGATAACCTTGCATATATTTTCACGAAGCCCTTGGATGAAGCAAGATTTTGCGAGTTAAGGCATGAGCTAAATATCATTGATTTGAGCAATGTGGCTTGAACCTTTGCACACCCCACCATACTCATCTTGATGTCTTGTTTAGGTGTAGGCATGGACATAGGGGGAGTGTTGTTCTCTCAATGAACTCTCCCTCCCCCCATTATGCATAAATTGATCAACTCTTTCACATTAGCCATTTTTTATGGTACTTGTGCTTCAAAGACGAGTTTTGGTCATGGACCTAAGGATAATTCTTCGCGGTGCCATACCGATTGACTCAAACATAGGTGGCTCCGACCACCGCCCTCTCTTTTTGAGAGGTTTCGGTTCGTGTTTGGTCCTCGTTGTCTTTTGCCTTCTTTTGAGCCGTATTTTGTGTTTGCGTTGCCTCGTGTGTGCCCGTTTGTGTGTATGGTTTCTTGTAGATTGCATTGCAAAGGCCGTGTTTTCTGTTTTTGACAAAACGTGCACTTTCTTGGGTTTGCGGTACTACGCGGCAAGCCACGGTACTACCGCTAGAGATGGGTTGCTCCTATGCTTGCATAGCTGCGCCCACGGCACGGTACTACTGCCTCCATCGCGACAGCAATTTTTTACTGCCGCTGGAAGGGCGGTACTACCGCCCAGTGTGTGGTACTTCCGCCCGGGCAGTACTACCGCGCCTCGCGAGCGCGTGGGGATTAAGAGCGGGCAGGGGGAGTTCCAACTCCCCCATACCCATTCATCTCTTCCCCTCACAACGTCTCTCTCTCTATCTCTCTTGACCAAGAACGGTGCCAGAGGACCTCGCCGGATCTTCGTCTCTGGACGCTCTCCTCCCATTCCAACTGATGTGATCGATCCCCACCTCGTCCTCTTGCCATGGACCCCAGTATCTCCCTTAGTCCCTCTCTCTTTGCCCCATTTTTGTGCTTCTAGGTTTTGGGAGATGCATGTGTAGTCCTTATGATTTTTGTCTAAATCTTTGCAAGAGGAGATTGTAGGAGAGTGCTAGTGTAGTAGATATGCTATTTGGTGTGGTGCAACAGTGTAGTTTTGATCAACGGTAGTACTGATCCAAATTTACGGATGTTCCTAGATCCGTTCTCGCAAGATTCAACCCGTGCGGTACTACCGCTCCTCCGAGAGCGGTACTACCGCCTGCTCTAGCGTGATCCGCCCCATGCGATACTATCGCTCCGCTGGAGCAGTACTACCGCCCGGTGCGCGGAACTAAAAAATTACTTCCGCTCTAGGCGTGGTACTACCGTGCCAACCCGACACAGTACTACCGCGGTTAGAGCAGATGCAACTTTTTACTTCCGCCTCATGTTGCAGTACTATCGTTGACATATAAATTACTTTGTTTTGTTTCACTCAATCTCATTCCTACTTGTTTCGTTTGGTTTTGGCCTTGTTCTTTGCAATAATCCTTCTCGCTCTTCTCGTGTGTTTGTGTTTTGTGTGTCATAGGTGGTGGCTCCAGTTCCAATGCCAGGCGCTCGAATCCCAGCCGTGACATGAGCTCCAAGCGTCTTCACAACCAAGAAGCTCCTGAGGGCTCTGGTGCCCCACAACACAACATCAAGAACACAGCTACCAAGATCAAGGAGCCAAATGTTGGTACGAATGAGCTGCCTCAAGCGGAGTTTCTCATTCGAAGGAAGCTCAACCCCTACGTCAATGCTAGGGAGCTCATAAGGGGAAATGACATGTTCTGGACCAAGCAACAAAATCTCATCTTGTTAGATGTGATCAAGGCCAAGCAGAACACCTATGTGCCAGTTCAGTGGGTTGACATGGACCATCTGAAGAAGGACCGAGCATATTTTGGAGAGACTCTGGATTTGGTGGAGCAGTTTGGTATTGAGGGGATCATCACTTTCCACCTTGACTTTGACCCGGAGCTTGTTGCTCAGTTCTTTGCTTCTGTCCACTTCCACACGGATGAGAAGCGAACCAGGACTTGGATGACAAATGGGAAGAGGATGACTGCTGAGTAGAAGGAGTTCATGGAGCTGTTGCATGTTCGTGATGAGGGGCTTGATGTGCTCATTGGTGCACCGCGCACATGCCAACCCCGAGGCTGCCAACAAGAACAAGCTTCAACCCTTTCTTGTTGAGAAGACCCTCCCCAGTGGCAAGAAGTCTTTTGTGCTGAACCCGTTTCTTGACATCATGCACCAGATCTTTCACAACTCTCTGTTTCCTCGCATTGGCGACAAGGACAAGGTGTACTCCTATCTCGTGGACATGATGCTCATGTGTGAGGCAGCCCGTCGTCAACTACCTGAACCACTTGATATCTCTCACATCATGTGGAGTGAGCTTAAGTTTGCTGTGTTCCATCGTAATGTAGCGACCAAACCTCAAACAGTCTAACCTCTGTGCTCAGGTGTCATCCCTGGATCAGTAATGCTGACACCACAAAGTACTTTGAAGGATTTATAACAGAGTAGCAATCACACACTTATTACATCGAATGTCTCAAAGAGAACTTATTACAATAATATGGCTTAAGGCCATCTAATAACGATAACAGCGGAAGGCTTGGAAGATAAGCGAGTCCATCAACTCCAACGGCATCACTGAGTATAGAACCACGACCTAAAAGGCACCTTACTCGTCGTCTGAAAAGTCTGCAACATGAAACGTTGCAGCCCGAAAACGGGTCAGCACATGGAATATGCTAGCAATGTAACACATAGAGAGTAATGAAGGAACAAAACTATACTACATGCATATATGGCTGGTGGAAAGCTCTATTGTTACAGTTTTGCGTAAAGCCAGTTTTTCCCTACTGCAAAGGAATAAATGTTATTTAACTATCATGGTGGTTGTTAAACATTGAGAATGGTTGACAGCATCCTCAATCCCATTAAAGTAATCATCATTAAATACCCAACAATATTAAAATTAGAGTAACATGATGAGATTCACATGATATCCAAGTACTAGATACTCAAAACGTCCATAACCGGGGACACGGCTAACCATGATTAGTTTGTACACTCTGCAGAGGTTTGCGCACTTTTCCACACAAGACTCGATCGCCTCCGTTGGATTTCTCGCACTGCAGGGTGTTTGAGAAACGGATGACCGAGACATAGTCTTTTAGAAGTGCTAGCCTTACAATTTGATAGACCGTACCAAACCTACACCCCCTACATCTGCTAGTCTACCACTGTAAGAGTTCGCACGACTTATTCAACTATGCCAGAGCCCATAATGGCTTGTGGCTGCACACGGAAGTTTCTAGTATGAATAATCTCATGATCCCTTTGAGCCTGGGTGGCGGTCCATAAAGAAAAACAACAGGCAATCCTGGAATACCCAGGTACCTCAATCCACCCAGATGTGTGTTTAAGTTGCCACCTTAGATAAACCATTAATTAACAAACTCACATCTGTCATGGACATCACTCACCCAATCCATGTCTACTAGCATAGCATGGCATAAGCAAACGTAGAAGTAACTCCCAAAGGTTTGATAATAAAACAGGTAATAGGTACTACCTCAACTACTTCCCATCCCACAATTTAATTAGATCCTAATCATGCAATGTTTGAGGATTGATCTAATGCAATAAAACTGGGTAGTAAAAGAGCTATGATCAAAGTGTTACTTGCCTTGCTGATGATCCGCGAAACCTAGAGATTCGAAGTAACAGGCGACGCACTCCGGGTATTCTATCGCAGACAAACAAACAAGCATACAATAAGCACTCATCTAATGCACATGTAAAACTCAAATAAGAGATCTAACCAGAAAGTTCAACTTAAGAACTCCGGTTTGCAAAAAGAATCAAATCGAACGAAGCAACGAAAATCAAACGGCGAAAGAAAACAACTTCGTTCTACTAATCTGGATCTAAGTCAAATTTTACAGTAGCAAAAACTTATTTAGGTTGGTTAAACAGATAGAGGGTTTCGAGACGAAACTCAAGGCGCTTGAATCGCCTGATTCCGATAAACGAGCGAAAAGTTATACTAAAACGAAAATCAGATCAGAAATCACGATCAGAAAATAACCGCGGAAAATCCGAGAAAAAGAAAAATGACGAACGGATTAACGAACGAACGTTTGTTATCCAAATCTAAACGATGAACGCGTTCGTTAAAACAAACGAACGAGCGAACACTCGCTATTTAATCTAAACCAAAAAAAACCGATCTAATAAAAAAACAAACTAGAAAAAACCCGACAAAAACCGATCGGTTTTAAAAAACCGACGGCACGGAAAACGAGGCGAGGCGAACCTCGGGTTGCGTGCGGCGGGGCGGCGCGGCGAGGTGGCTACGTCGGCGGCGGTGGCGCGGGGCGGCGAGGCGGCGGGGTCGGGGCGGGGCTGGGGCTAGGGTTCGGCCCGGGGTGGGCCGGCTTATATAGCCTGTCGGACCAGGAGTCCTAGTCGGACACGACCCGGTTAGGTCGGTTGCGTTTTTTTTAAATAATAACGCGTAGAAGAAAAATAAAAAGAAATACTAAACGGACTCCAAAAATCCCGAAATAAATTTTTTCGGACTTCTAAAATCAAGCCCGACAAAGTGAACATTTATTTGGGGCCTAAATGCAATTTTCAAAAACGCATATTTTCCTAAATTCAAATAAAAATCTCAAAAAACTCTGAAATAAAATCTTATTTGATTTTTATTATTAAATCCTCAATATTTCTTTATTTTGGGAAAGTCATTTTATTCCCTCTCTCATATTTTCGTAATAGAAATAATTGATGATTAAATAAATAAAATCAAATGATCCTATTCTCAAAATTTGAGAAATCTCAAATATGAAAATAACGAAATCCCCAACTCTCTCCGTGGGTCCTTGAGTTGCTTAGGAGTTTCTAGGATCGAAACCAAAGCAAATAAAATATGATATGCAATGATGATCTAATGTATAACATTCCAAATTGAAAATTTGGGATATTACAAACCTACCCCCCTTAAGATGAATCTCGCCCTCGAGATTCGGGTTGGCTAGAAAATAGGTGAGGGTGGTCCTTGAGCAAATCTTCCTCTCGCTCCCAGGTGGCTTCGTCCTCCGTGTGGTGGCTCCACTGAACTTTGCAAAACTTGATAACCTTGCTGCGAGTGACTCGGCTGGCAAACTCGAGAATCTTGACTGGTTTCTCCTCATAGGTCAAATTGTTATCCAACTGAATTGCTTCCAATGGCACTGTGTCTCTCAAAGGTATGTCAGCCATCTCCGCGTGGCACTTCTTCAACTAGGAAACGTGGAACATATCATGAACTCCTGACAGTCCTTCGGGCAATTCCAACTTGTAGGCAACTTCTCCCATACGCTCCAAAACTCGATATGGTCCTACAAATCGTGGCGCTAACTTTCCCTTAACTCCAAAATGCTTAATCCCTCGAAGTGGCGATACTCGAAGATAAACTCTGTCTCCAACTTCGTAAACTGTCTCCTTGTGTTTAGAATCTGCGTAGCTCTTCTGCCTGGACTGGGCTACCTTGAGCCTATCGCGAATCAATTTCTCCTTCTATTCAAACTCCTTAACCAAATCAGGTCCAAACAACTGGCGGTCTCCAACCTCGTCCCACGACAACGGTGTCGTGCACCTCCTTCCGTACAAGGCTTCGAAAGGGGCCATTTTCAAACTGGTTTGATAGCTGTTGTTGTAAGAGAACTCTGCATATGGCAAATTGTTGTCCCAACTAGATCCATAATCTAGCGCACAAGCTCTCAGCATATCCTCCAAAATCTGATTGACTCTCTTGGTCTGTCCATCTGTCTGTGGATGAAAAGCTGTACTGAACTCTAGTCTGGTACCCAAAGTTTCATGTAACTGCTTCCAGAACTTTGAGGTAAACTGGGTTCCTCTATCTGATACGATACTCCTCGGAACTCCATGCAGACATACGATCCTGGTCATATATATCTTTGCCAACTTAGCACTGGTGTAAGTGTTTTTTACCGGGATGAAATGAGCTACCTTCGTCAACCGATCAACTACAACCCAAATCGAGCCATAGCCGGAATGAGTCCTTGGTAATCCCGTAATAAAATCCATGCCTAGTTTATCCCACTTCCATTCGGGTATCGGCAATGGTTGCAACAATCCTGCTGGCTTCTGATGCTCTGCCTTTACTCTTCTCTGACATACATCACAAACTGCTACATACTCCGCAATATCTTTCTTCATTCCGGTCCACCAGAAAGTATCCTTCAAATCCAAATACATCTTGGTATTTCCTGGGTGAATCGAATATGGTGAATCATGCGCCTCTTGCAGAATCAACTTCCTGATCTCCGGGTCATTGGGCACATAAACACGGTCTTCAAACCATAGGGTATCGTGTTCATCCTCACGAAAACCTTTAGCCTTTCCTTCGCTCATTTTCTCCTTTATAGAGGCAAACTCCTTGTCAGTCTTCTGAGCTTCTCTGATTCTATCCATCAAAGTTGACGGAATCTCCAATGCTGCTACATAGCCTCTCGGAACTATTTCCAAACATAGTTCACGAAGATCCTCGGCTAATTCCTTTGGTATTTCTCCCGTCATTAGTGTATTGACATGGCTCTTACGGCTCAATGCGTCAGCTACTACATTAGCCTTTCCGGGATGATAATGTAATCTCATATCGTAATCCTTGATGAGCTCCAACCATCTCCTTTGTCTGAGGTTCAACTCCTTCTGCGTGAAAATGTACTTCAAACTCTTGTGATCCGTGTACACCTCACAATGATTTCTAATGAGGAAATGTCTCCAGGTTTTTAATGCATGCACTACGGCTGCTAACTCCAAATCATGCATGGCATAATTCAATTCGTGGGGCTTCAGTTGCCGTGAAGCATACGAAACAACTCTTCCCTCCTGCATAAGCACTGCTCCAAGTCCTCGACGTGAAGCGTCGCAATATACCTCATAATCCTTGGTCTGATCTGGCAGAATCAACACTGGTGAGGTAACCAACGTTTCTTCAACTCCTGGAAACTAGCCTCACACTCCTCAGTCCATTTGAACTTGGTATCCTTCTTCAGCAACTCCGTCATAGGCTTTGCAATCTTAGAAAAGTTCTCAATAAATCTCCGATAGTATCCTGCGAGTCCAAGAAAATTCCGGATCTCTCCAACTGTTGTTGGTGCTTCCCAATTGGTCACAGTGATAACCTTTGTGGGGTCAACTGCTATTCCTTCTTCGGATATAACGTGTCCGAGGAATCCTACTTCCTTCAGCTAAAACTCACATTTGCTGAACTTGGCATATAACTGATGTTCTCTGAGCTTCTCAAGTACCAATCGCAAATGTTCCTTATGCTCTTCTTCATTCTTCGAGTAAACCAGAATATCATCAATGAACACCACGACGAACTTATCCAAAAACTCCATAAACACTTTGTTCATCATGTTCATAAAATAGGCAGGTGCATTAGTCAGACCAAATGACATAACGGTATACTCATACAATCCATATCTTGTGGTGAACGCTGTCTTAGGTATGTCCTGCTCTCGAATCTTCAACTGATGGTACCCTGATCGCAAATCGATCTTGGAAAACACTTTGGCTCCTTGCGACCGATCAAACAGATCATTGATCATTGGTAGTGGGTACTTGTTCTTGATTGTTACCTCGTTCAATCCACGGTAATCAACAACCATTCTTAACGATCCATCCTTCTTCTCCACTAGAAGTACTGGTGATCCCCAAGGTGACGAACTTGGGCGAATGTAACCCTTATCCAGTAACTCCTTAATCTGCTTCTTAATCTCCACCAAATCCTTTGCGGGCATCCTGTATGGTCTCTTCGATATTGGCCCTGTGCCTGGCAAAAGCTCAATCAAAAACTCAATGTCTCTATCCGGTGGCATGCCTGGCAACTCTTCTGGAAATACGTCAGGGAAATCCTTTACCACTGGTACTTCCTCCTGCACAACTCCTGTCAAGGAATTTGCTTGAATCCTTTTTAGCACATGCCGTGATACATACTTGATCCTTCTTCCTTCTGGCGTTGTAAGCAAAATGGTCTTACTAGCACATTCAATGTTTCCTTCATACTTTGACAACCAATCCATGCCTAATATCACATCCAGTCCTTGAGATTCCAATACTATTAGGTGTGAGGGAAACACATAGTTACCAATCCTTAATGGTAACCGATCACACCATCGACTAGCCATATACTCTGCTCCAGGCGAGGTTACTAACATGGGTGACCTAAGGGCTTGGGTTGGCAGGTTATACTTATCCACAAATCCCCTTGATATGTATGAATGTGATGCACCAGTATCGAAAAGAACGAGTGCAGTAAATGACTTAACCAAAAACTTGCCGATTACTGCATCAGGCTGAGCTTCAACCTCCTCCACATTAACGTGGTTCACCTGTCCCCCGTTGAAAGGGTTCGGCTTCTTTCCAGAGCTTCCATTGCCATTCTGGCCTTCAGGACATTCATTGGCATAATGTTCGGTCTTTGAGCACTTAAAACAAGTGACTTGGCTCAGATCTCTCTTGGCTGGGGTTGATGGGGTGGTATGGTTATGGCCGTTGCTTCCTCCATTCCTATTACCATTCTTGGAGCCATTATGATTGTGCGAGCTACCTCCTCCATGGGTGAGGGAGTCCTGGATTAGGGGGTGTTCGGATAGCCGGACTCCAGGACTATGAAGATACAAGATTGAAGACTTCGTCCCGTGTCCGGAAGGATCTTTTCTTGGCGTGGAAGGCAAGCTAGGCGTGCGGATATTCAAGATCTCCTACCATTGTAACCGACTCCGTGTAACCCTAACCCTATCCGGTGTCTATATAAACCGGAGGGTTGTAGTCCGTAGGACAATGATCATCATACACAATCATACCATAGGCTAGCTTCTAGGGTTTAGCCTCCTTGATCTCGTGGTAGATCTACTCTTGTACTACCCATATCATTAATATTAATCTAGCAGGAGTAGGGTTTTACCTCCATCGAGAGGGCCCGAACCTGGGTAAAATAAAGTGTCCCTTGTCTCCTGTTACCATCCGACCTTGACGCACAGTTCGGGACCCCCTACCCGAGATTCGCCGGTTTTGACACCGACATTGGTGCTTTCATTGAGAGTTCCTCTGTGTCGTCGCTTTTACGCCCGATGGCTCCTTTGATCATCAACAACGATGAGGTCCAGGGTGAGACTTTCCTCCCCGGACAAATCTTCGTCTTTGGCGGCTTCGCTCTGCGGGCCAATTCACTTGGTCGCCTGGAGCAGATCGAAAGCTACGCCCCTGGCCATCAAGTCAGGTTTGGAAGCTTAAACTACACGGCAGATATCCGCGGAGACTTGATCTTTGACGGGTTCGAGCCACAACCAAGCGCGCCGCACTACCTCAAGGGGCATGATATAGCTCTGCCTCCAAATAGTGCCCTGGAGGCCGCACACGCACCGGCCCCGATCCTCGACTCGGAGCCCGCTGCGTTCTTTGAGGATGAACGGTTGGACGTCACCTCGGGGGCTGCAATCTTGAGGCGATCGAGCCGAACGCCAGCCCCGTACTCCGCACGTCCCATGACTCCAAGGAGTCAGATTCTTCTACAAACTCCGGGCCTCCCGTGCCCCTGCCGATCGAATCCGATTGGGCGCCTATAATGGAGTTCACCGCCGCGGACATCTTTCAGCACTCACCTTTCGGTGATATCCTGAATTCTCTCAAGTCTCTCTCTCTATCAGGAGAGCCCAGGCCGGACTATGGTCTGCGAGGTTGGGATTCGGACGACGAAGAAATTCAAAGCCCACCCACCACCCAGTTAATAGCCACTGTCGATGATTTAACCGACATACTTGACTTCGGCTCCGAAGACTTCGACGGTATGGACGACGAAGGAGGAGACGAACAAGAACCAGCACCTGTAGGGCGCTGGACCGCCACCTCGTCATATGACATATATATGGTGGACGCTCCAAAGGATGGAGATGGCGATGGAACGGCGGAGAATGACACCTCGAAAAAACAGCCAAAACGTCGGCGTCAACGGCGCCGCTCTAAATCCCGCCACAACAGAAACGGTGATTCCAGCACGGGAGATAATACAACCCCGGATAGCGCCGAAGAACACCAAATCCAGCAAGATTTGGCGCAGGAAGATGGAGAAGCCAGCCCTCATGAGAGAGCGGCAGAGCAAGAGGTTGAGGATGATAACTACATGCCTCCCTCCGAAGATGAGGCAAGCCTCGACGACGACGAATTCGTCGTACCATCAGACCCCACCGAACAGGAGCGTTTTAAACGCAGGCTTCTAGCCACGGCGAATAGCCTAAAGAAAAAGCAGCAACAGCTTAGAGCTGATCAAGATTTGCTAGCTGACAGATGGACTGAAGTCCTTGCGGCCGAAGAGTATGAACTCGAGCACCCCTCCAAAAATTATCCTAAGCGCAGGCCGCTACCCCAATCAGAGGGGGAAACACCTACATTACCAATGCATGACATGGCAGACCGTCCACCTCGCGGCCGCGACAAAGAGGCCTGTCGAACCTCTAAACAAGCCATGCCCCGGTGCCGCTTAACTAAGGCACGGGAAAATGAGCCAGACCTGCGAGACGTACTGGAGGATAAAGCAAGGCAAACAAGATCGATCTATGGATCGCGCAGACGCCCGACGACACGTGATGATCTTCATTCCGGACACAATAAATCCGGCCGGGCCGGACACAACAGGCATAGCTCTTCCGAGCTGCGTCGTGACATAGCCCAGTACAGGGGCGCCGCACACCCACTATGCTTCACAGATGAAGTAATGGATCATAAAATCCCAGAGGGTTTCAAACCCGTCAACATCGAGTCGTACGATGGTACGACAGATCCGGCAGTATGGATTGAGGATTATCTCCTTCACATCCACATGGCACGTGGCGACGATCTACACGCCATCAAATATCTCCCCCTTAAGCTCAAGGGACCAGCCCGGCACTGGCTTAACAGCCTACCAGCAGACTCAATCGGTTCTTGGGAAGACCTGGAAGCCGCATTCCTCGACAACTTCCAGGGGACCTATGTGCAACCACCGGACGCCGACGACCTAAGCCACATAATTCAGCAGCCAGAAGAATCGGCCAGGCAATTCTGGACATGGTTTCTAACAAAGAAAAATCAGATAGTCGACTCTCCGAACGTAGAGGCCCTAGCAGCCTTCAAACATAACATCCGCGATGAGTGGCTTGCCCGGCACCTGGGACAGGAAAAGCCGAAATTGTCGGATCACGGGTTCTGGCAGACCCTTAAGGTTCGAACTCTAGGGTGCGCGCGGAGATCGTGCCCTCTACCTCTCCGTCTCGCAAAGAACTAACTACGAGAAGAACAACACAAGAGACACAGAGTTTATACTAGTTCGGGCCACCATTGTGGTGTAATACCCTACTCTAGTTTGTGGTGGGTGGATTGCCTCTTGGGCTAATGAGGAAGAACAGTACAAGGAAGAACAGCCTCGTGAGGGTCTGTTCTTGGCCAGGGGATGAACTGCTAGGGGGAGTTCGATCGCCCTTCTCTCTCTGTGTGAGATGCCGGATTCGATGCCTCTACCCTGGGGGTGGCTAGTCCTATTTATAGGCAAAGGCCCTGGGCCTCTTCCCAAATATTGAGCGGGAAGGGCGCCAACAATTGGCCAATTTGAAGGGGAACATCTGGTACACTTATCCTGACTAAAGCTGGTCTTCGCCTGCCAAAGGCCCTGTGGTGACGCCGTCCTGGGCTCCATGGTGACCTCCTTCCCACCGTTGGACCGGTCTTGGTCTCGTTGCACCGAAATGGGTGCCTTTGCTTGATCCTCTCGCCTGCGCTTGCCCCCTTTGCACCAAAGAGGAAAGGGAGACGCTGCGCGGGCTGGCGCCCGCCTGGCACCCTCGGTCGTCATGGCTTGCGTCATGGGCACCTCGTGAGGTACCCCACCATGATCTCTCCGCCTCCTCGCGAGCCAGCCTGAGGAGGCCGTGCTTGAGGAAGCGCCATGTCGTCCGCCTCGCGAGGCTTGGCCCCTCGCGAGGGTCTTGAGCCTTGTGTTGATGAAGATGGGCCACGCTGGGCCCCCATTTGAGCCACGCCGCAGGCCGCATGCAGGCAAGTCTGGGGACCCCCGTTCCCAGAACGTCGACAGAAATCTATGGCAGCCCTCACGACACTCATGACCTGCTTTTGCGCGGGCGAAGATAGCTGGCTAGCTCGCAGCAACAACTTATCGAAGAACCCTGGTAATTCGGATACCAAGGACAAAAGTGACAGGACACGTCGAAATAAGCAAAAGCGCCACGTTAGCAGCGACAGCAATGAGGATACGGCAGTAAATGCCAGATTCAGAGGCTATAAATCCGGTCAGCGGAGAAAGCCATTTAAAAAGCATACCCAGGGCCCGTCCAGTTTGGACCGGATACTCGACTGCTTGTGCCAGATTCATGGCACCCCCGAAAGGCCAGCCAATCACACCAACAGGGATTGTTGGGTGTTCAAGAAGGCAGGCAAGTTAAGAGCCGAACACAAAGACAAGGGGCTGCATAGCGACGACGAGGAGGAGCCCAGGCCGCCGAACAACAATGGACAGAAGGGGTTTCCCCCACAAGTGCGGACGGTGAACATGATATACGCGACCCACATTCCCAAGAGGGAGCGGAAGCGTGCGCTATGGGACGTATACGCGATGGAGCCAGTCGCCCCAAAGTTCAACCCATGGTCCTCCTGCCCGATCACTTTTGATCGAAGGGACCACCCCACTAGCATCCGTCACGGCGGTTTTGCCGCATTGGTTCTTGACCCAATCATTGACGGATTTCATCTCACAAGAGTCCTCATGGACGGCTACAGTAGCCTGAACCTGCTTTATCAGGATACAGTGCGAAAAATGGGCATAGATCCATCAAGGATCAAGCCCACAAGGACGACCTTTAAAGGCATCATACCAGGTGTAGAGGCCAATTGCACAGGCTCGGTAACACTTGATGTGGTCTTTGGATCTCCGGATAACTTCCGAAGCAAAGAGTTAATCTTCGATATAGTCCCGTTCCGCAGTGGCTATCACGCCCTGCTCGGACGAACCGCATTCGCTCAATTCAATGCGGTGCCGCACTACGCATATCTCAAGCTCAAGATGCCAGGCCTTCAAGGAGTAATTACGGTCAACGGAAACACAGAACGCTCCATCCGTACGGAGGAGCACACGGCAGCCCTCGCAGCGGAAGTACAAAGCAGCCTTTCAAGGCAACTCTCCAGTCCGGCCGTTAAAAAGCCGGACAATGCAAAGCGCGCCCGGAGTAACCTACAACAAGACCGCCTGGCACGTTCGGAGCAAGCGTAGCAATACGGCCCCAACCCCATCCATTGCAACATAGCGGAGCTAGTACCTCGAGTACACAATTACGCCCTCGAAATTCCATGGGCACAGGGGGAGGGGCACATTAACGTCATGCTTACAATACGGCGTCAAACGTACTAGGGGCTGCCGGATCTTTTTTTTTACTTTCAGGACTCCACACTCTGGATAACCTGTTCGGCTTTGCTGCGCACAGACGATGCAAGACCCAGGAAAGCAGACAAAACTACACCGCATTACGGAACTCTCAGGTGGTCTCTATTTCGAGCGATATATCTGTTTCTAAGTTCCGCGGCCTGCGCCTGGTCAGGACATGTTAAATAGTCTAATATCTTTTTTGCTTATCGCACTACTTGTATCGTTCGGCTTTGATAAATAGCCTCTCTATAAACAATGCATAGCTTTTCGCCTATTTTTTGCGTTGTCCTCTTTTAATTATATGTTCATTAAAAAACATAATCGCAACCGTACACCATGGTACGGCAAAACACGCCAGGGGCTTCATTACCCTTCTTTCTGGTGTGAGAAGTCCGTACACTTTCACAAGTGCGGCACCCCGAACTTATAGCACTATATGCATCGGCTCCGAATCATGATTTTGGTCACATGTTGGGTTTGCCCGGCTCCTATGTTTTGGTGCCTTACGTTCCGCTATATCGGCTAAGGTAGCACTAGGAGAACCACTGCGATTGTGCCCCAGTTCAGCTGGGTTAAGCACCTCAGTGGAGAAAGCTAAAACAGACTGTCATGATAAGGCGTGAGACCGGTCGCTGTTCGAGAGGTTTTTTGAGTCCTTAAAGACTTATGCCGCTTCGAGCGAGGAGCTGGCTATGTCCGGCCAAAGGCGTGGATAGCGCCCCGAATTCGGCCTTCCGAACTAGGGGCTTCGCCGAAATTTAAAATTATAACGTTCTATGGCTAAGTGAGAGTGTTCAAGCATTATAGTCCGATTGCCTGGTTCGTTGTGCTGAGCGCCTCCCTCGAAGGACCCAACTATGGGAAAAAGAGCCCTCAGGTTTATCCCGAACACCCCAGCACTAGTGGCATGGGGGCAGAAGTCGACGACTGGCCATCCCTCAATTTTTGATAAACGGCCACACAGAAAATAATATTTTAAATTCAATAAGCATTGCTTAGCACATATGAACAAGTTTTCAGCGCACAGGATACAAACGAGCGAGTTCATTCAAATACTACATCTTTAGTACATTCATCCGCGACAAGGCGGGCTCCGGCAAGAACTTCCTTGTAGTAGTTCTCGGGCTTGCGATGCTCCTTCCCCGGCGGCAGCCCGTCCTTCACTACATTCTCTCCGTCCAGCTTACCCTAGTGTACCCTTACACGAGCAAGGGCCCTCCGGGCACCTTCAGTGCAGGCGGAGCGCTTGATGACCTCAAGCCGTGGACAGGCCTCCACCAGTCGCCGCACTAGCCCAAAATAGCTCCCAGGCAGGGCCTCTCCAGGCCACAGCCGAACTAGTAAGCCCTTCATGGCCTGTTCGGCCGCCTTGTGGAGCTCGACCAGCTGTTTCAGCTGATCGCTCAAAGGCACAGGGTGTCCGGCCTCAGAATACTGAGACCAGAACACACTCTCCGTCGAGCTGCCCTCTTCAGCTCGGTAGAACGCGGCGGCGGCGGATACGCTGCGGGGAAGATCGGCGAACGCCCCTGGAGAACTCCGGATTCGAGTAAGTAACAGGTAGTTTACTTTTATATTCCTACTTTGCATTAAGAATGCCTTACCTGTTGCTATCTTCTTTACCTCCTCCAACTCTTGGAGGGCCTTTTGGGCTTCGGCCTTGGCACTCTTGGCGGTCTCAAGGGCCGACGCGAGCTCGGATGCTTGCGCTTTTGACTCAAGATCCAAACTCTCATGTTTTCTCATGAGAGCTTGCAGCTCTTGCTGCACCTCGCCGACCTGAACCCCAGGCCTTTCTCGCTCGGCGCACTCCTCGGCCGTTTTCTTTCCGGCCTCAGCCAGCGCCTGCTTCAGGGTTGCCACCTTGGTTGTGGCCCCTACAATAAGCAGTACAATCCTGTTATTTCTTTCTACAATCAAGCCTCTCTATAGGCACCTTTTTCTTTTTTTAGGGTATTTCTTACCTTCTTTCTCCTCGAGCTGCCGTTTGGCAAGGCCGAGCTCTTGCTCGGTCCGCCCGAGGTCCTTTTTAAGGACATCCACCTGCGTAGTCAGTGCGGCGGTGGACAGCAGCGAAGCCTGCATACGCATATTTGACTTTTTGTTGTTAGACTCCTACGAAAATTACTAGATCCTCTATTCGGCTTTTCTTTCCGAACACCGAACAGAGCATCAGGGGCTACTGTCTATGCGGTAAATAATTTGACATATTTTTACTTACCTCGAAGCCTATTAGAAGTCTAGCGCAAGCTTCAGTCAGTCCGCTCTTGGCGGACTGAACCCTTTGGATCACCGTACTCATAACAGTACGGTGCTCCTCGTCGATGGCGGCGCCCGCAAGCACCTCCAGCAGATTGTCCGACGCCTCTGGTTGGATGGAGGTCGCCGGCTCAGACGGCATACTCCTCTCGGAAGGAGTTCGCCCACCGCGGACCAGGACTGTCGAGTCCGGCGCGGTGTCCGGCACAAAGCCGGACTTGGAGCCCTGGGGGGTTTCATCCCCTTTACTCCTGGGATCCGGAGGATTGCCTTGCGGCTCCTCCAGGACTATCTCCTCCTGCCCTGCTTGGCGGGACGCCACTTCAGCGTCGTCCGCCCTGTAGGGGGAGACAACAGGCGGAACAGAGTTCACGTCCGACGAATCCAGGGAGCCGCTCGACGAATCGTTGAGTTCGGCCTGGGGCGGGCTGCATAAATTACGAGCGATATTAGGGAAAGCCGCGCATTAAAAGAATATCATGAGTCACTCTGGTATATAAATACTTACGATTTCGCCGGACGCTTGGTTCTGTCCGGCCACTCCTCTCCGCCCTCTTCGGCGTCGTGGTAGTAGTCCGGCGGAGGGGTCTTCCTTTTCCTCGACCCCTCGGCCTCCCCCGTTGGGATGGCCTTCTTCTTCTTTTCTCCCCTCGCTGGGGGGTAGAGCTTTCTTGTTCCTCCTCCTCGTTTTCACGAGAGGAGAGCGTCGCGGACTCGTCAGATGACGAGTCCGACACCACCATGTTGCGGGAAATTTTTCGATTCCCGATGGTTTTCTTCTTCTTGGCCTTCTTCTCCGGCACCACATAAGGTGCTGGAGCCAGCAGCTTCACCAAGAGAGTTGGGGCTGGGTCTTCGGGCAGGGGAGCCGGACAGTTAATTGGTCCGGATATAGCCCGCCAAGCCTGTCAAAGGTAAAGGGAGTTTAGATCCCGCATAGAGTTAATCTATGAAGAAGAGCTTAACAAACCTGTCAAAGGTATAGATAGCTCACCTCGCTGGCATGATGCTGCGAGTTGTATCCGCGGTCCTCGGAAGCGGATGTGGGGGACTCGGCGCCTTTGGTCAGCACCTTCCAGACGTCTTCATACGTCGTGTCGAAGAGCCTACTGAGGGTTTGGTGCTGCACCGGGTCGAATTCCCACAAAGTAAAATCCCGTTGTGGCACGGGAGGATCCGGCGAACGAGCATGACCTGGATCACATTGATCAGCCGGATTGGCCTGTTCACCAGGGACTGGATGCACGTTTGCAACCCAGTCACTTCTTCCTCGTTGCCCCACGACAGGCCCGTCTCTTTCCAGGACATGAGCCGCGTGGGGGGTCCGGATCTGAACTCGGGGGCTGCGACCCATTTCAGATCACGTGGCTCGGTGATGTAAAACCACCCGGCCTGCCACCCCTTTAGGGACTCCACGTAGGAGCCATCGAACCAGAGGATGTTGGCCATCTTGCCGGCCATAGCGCCTCCGCACTCCGCCTGGGTGCCGGACACCACCTTGGGCTTGACGTTGAAGGTCTTGAGCCAGAGGCCGAAGTGGGGGCGGACGCGGAGAAAGGCCTCACACACGACGATAAACAACGAGATGTTGAGGACAAAGTTCGGGGCCAGATCGTGGAAATCCAGGCCGTAGTAGAACATGAGCCCCCGGACAAATGGGTGAAGTGGAAAGCCTAGTCCGCGGAGGAAGTGGGGAAGAAAAACTACCCTCTCATGGGGCCCTGGGTAGGAAGAAGCTGCCCCATCTCAGGAAGCCGATGTGGGATGTCCTTGGACAAGTATCCGGCTTTCCTTAGCTTTTTTACTTGGGCCTCCGTAACGGAGGAGGCCATCCACTTGCCTCCCGCTCCGGACATTGTTGGAGAAGGTTGAGGAAGGAAGAGCGGACTTGGGCGCTGGAGCTTGAGTGCGCGAGAGATGGATTGGCAAAGGAGGAAGAAGGCATAGGTTAAAAGGGTGAATCCTTATCCCTTTATACAAGCGGGTGCGGTTAGGCATCCCCACCTACCTAATAAAACTCACTTGCCTCCCAAGCGCCGTGGTAAATGGTGCGGTTGGGTTACCCACGTTCGTATTGATGAGAATCCCGTTAAAAGGGGCACACGATCTCTGCTTTGACAAGACGTGCCAAGGAAACCGCCTCGCTAAACACGCTGAGGTGGAGCAATGAAAACAATTTATATAAAGAGCTTGGCCGCAGTGTTATGACGCACTGCGGAATACGTCAGCAGATTTGATTTGTGTTAATATTATTCTCTATATGGCAATATGTGGAAACTTATTTTGTAGAGCCGGACACTATTTTTGGTGTTTGTCATCTTCTTGAAGAACTTGGAGGAGGAACCCGCCTTGCAATGCCGAAGACAATCTGCGCGCCGGACTCGTTGTCATTGAAGCCTGGTTCAGGGGCTACTGAGGGAGTCCTGGATTAGGGGGTGTTCGGATATCCGGACTATACCTTCAGCTAGACTCCAGGACTATGAAGATACAAGATTGAAGACTTCGTCCCGTGTCCGGAAGGATCTTTTCTTGGCGTGGAAGGCAAGCTAGGCGTGCGGATATTCAAGATCTCCTACCATTGTAATCGACTCTGTGTAACCCTAACCCTATCCGGTGTCTATATAAACCAGAGGGTTGTAGTCCGTAGGACAATGATCATCATACACAATCATACCATAGGCTAGCTTCTAGGGTTTAGCCTCCTTGATCTCGTGGTAGATCTACTCTTGTACTACCCATATCATCAATATTAATCTAGCAGGAGTAGGGTTTTACCTCCATCGAGAGGGCCCGAACCTGGGTAAAATAAAGTGTCCCTTGTCTCCTGTTACCATCCGACCTTGACGCACAGTTCGGGACCCCCTACCCGAGATCCGATGGTTTTGACACCGACAATGGGTATGCTGAAAATGAACTCCCGGTTTAGGGGTGAGACGGGGCTTCTGCCGAGCTCCTGAACTATACTTCCCCTGTCCATACTTCCTCTTGCGGTTTTCAATCTGCTGCTGCTTCCCCTCAATCATAAGAGCACGATCTACCAACTCCTGGTAGTTGTTGAAACTTGCTACCATCAACTGCATACTCAGCTCGTCATTCAGTCGTTCCAGAAACTTCTCCTGCTTAGCTGCATCCGTAGCAACGTCATCTGGGGCATAACGTGCTAGCTTACTAAAGTCATCCACATACTGGCCAACTGTCCGTCCTCCTTGGTGTAAGTTGCGGAACTCACACTTCTTCATGGCCATAGCTCCTGCTGAAACATGGGTAATACAGAAAGCTTGCTGAAACTGATCCCATGTGACAGTGTCTACATGATAAGTGGCTGTAAAATTCTCCCACCATGCTGCTGCGGGTTCTTCAAGCTGATGAGCGACAAACTTCACTTTTTCCCCATCTGTACATCCTGCAGTAGTCAACTCTCTCCCTGTCTTGCGGAGCCAATCATCTGCTACTATCGGCTCGGTGCTATTGGAAAACACCGGCGGATTAAGCCTAAGAAAACGGGTCAAGTGATCAACAGGTGGTGGCGGCGGTGGGTTGTTGTTGTTGTTGTTGTTGTTGTTGTCCTTGTCACGTCTCGGAGGCATCTGAGGGTTTAGAAAAGATGAGAATTAAGAATAGAATGAGGTCTAAAGAGAAAACACTACCCAATGCACATGAGACAAATGCACGCAAGGGCCCGACGGGCACCTTCGATGCAGACGGAGCGCTTGATGACCTCGGGCCTTGGACAGGCCTCCACCAGCCGCCGCACCAGCCCAAAGTAGCTCCCAGGCAGGGCCTCTCCGGGCCACAGCCGAACTATGAAGCCCTTCATGGCCTGTTCGGCAGCCTTGTGGAGCTCGACCAACTGTTTCAGCTGATCGCTCAAGGGCACAGGATGTCCGGCCTCAGCATACTGAGACCAGAACACCTTCTCCGTCGAGCTGCCCTCTTCAGCTCGGTAGAATGCGGCGGCGTCGGATACGCTGCGGGGAAGATCTGTGAACGCCCCTGGAGAGCTCCGGATTCGGGTAAGTAACAAGTAGTTTACTTTTATATTTCTGCTTTGCATAAAGAATGCCTTACCCGCTGCTATCTTCTTCATCTCCTCCAACTCTTGGAGGGCCTTTTGGGCTTCGGCCTTGGCAGACTTGGCAGTCTCAAGGGCCGCCGCGAGCTCGGATGCTTGCGTCTTTGACTCAAGCTCCAAACTCTCATGTTTTTTCATGAGAGCCTGAAGCTCTTGCTGCACCTCGCCGACCTGAACCCCAAGTCTCTCTCGCTCGGTGCGCTCCGCGGCCGTTTTCTTTTCGGCCTCAGACAGCGCCTGCTTGAGGGTCGCCACCTCAGTCGTGGCCCCTACAATAAGCAGTACAATCCTGTTATTTTTTGCAATCACGTCTTTTTATAGGCACTTTTTCTGTAAGGTATTTCTTACCTTCTTTCTCCCCGAGCTGCCATTTGGCAAGGCCGAGCTCTTGCCCGGTCCGCTCAAGGTCCTGTTTTAGGACACCCACCTCCGCAGTCAGTGCGGCGGTGGATAGCAGCGAAGCCTACATACGCATATTGACTCTTTTTTGTTAGACTCCTGCGATATTTAATAGATCCTCCATTCGGCTTTTCTTTCCGAACGCCAAATAGAGCATCAGGGGCTACTGTCTATGCGGTAACATTTTTACATATTTTTACTTACCTCAAAGCCTGTTAGAAGGCTAGCGCAAGCTTCAGTCAGTCCGCTCTTGGCGGACTGAACCTTTTGGATCACCGTACTCATAATAGTACGATGCTCCTTGTCGATGGAGGCGCCGTCAAGCACCTCCAGCAAATTGTCCAGCACCTCCGATTGGACGTAGGTCGCCGGCTCAGAAGGCTTGCTCCTCTTGGAAGGAGTTCGCCTACCGCGGTCTAGAACTGTTGAAGATTCCGGCAAGGTGTCCGGCACAAAGCCGGACTTGGAGCCCTGGGGGGTCTTGTCACGACCGGTTTTCCGGACATTAATTTCCAGAAAATGGCCGTCGGGCTCATCAGCCCCAGGATTAGTGTTGGCTGATGAGGCATCAACTTGATACAGAAATTCCAAGCAAGAGTACAAAATATGTAGTACAAGACCTTTGTGGCCTATGAGTACATCAGATGGTTTCTAGTGGTTGATGGCGGAAGCGGTTTGTAGATCACCATGGTCTATGGGACTCCATTTCCCACGGGAACAGCTGACCAGGTTAACTCCTATCTTCGCGAGGCTGCTATCACCGCTGCTTAGGATTCCGAGGCTGTCATCGCAACGCTCCTCTCCAAGCGGATATCTGGCCAAGACAATAGCCAGGGACAAGCCAGTGAGTACTTTGAATGTACTCGCAAACATCATGAACGTAGGTATAATATTACAATGATATGCTGAAAAATATTTTATGCTCATGATGTTAGTCACAAAATATAAATAAATCTCAAATGCGTGCGAGCATGTTATTTACGAATAAGTAATAACATAGTAGTATTAAAGTTTAAAAAAGAAATCAACAAGCATGCCACAGTCGGGCGTCATAGCGACACCACAGAAAGGGCTTTAAAAGAAATGCCACAGTCGGGCGTCTTAGCGACACCACAGAAAGGGTTTTAAAAATAAATGCCACAGTCGGGCGTCTTAGCGACACCACAGAAAGGGCTTTAAAAGAAATGCCACAGTCGGGCGTCTTAGCGACACCACAGAAAGGGCTTTAAAAGAAGTGCCACAGTCGGGCGTCTTAGCGACACCACAGAAAGGAATTTAAAAGAAATACCACAGTCGGGCGTCATAGCGACACCACAGAAAGGGCTTTAAAAGAAATGCCACAGTCGGGCGTCTTAGCGACACCACAGAAAGGGCTTTTTAAAATAATCATAGTGGATATCCAGGAGGTGGAACCGTCCCAGGGATATTCGATAATTCCACCAATGTAACGGGTTAGTCCACAGAATAATAATCATGATCATCACAAGTCTCAAATCGAGATCCCAGTTCTGGGTTAACAGTTTTCCTTCGAAGACCGATACTAAGACCGACACTCGACCCATCCCAGACTGTAACCCATAACTAAGGACACGGCTATTCAAATAGGTTTAATCTCTGCAGAGGGTGTACTCTTTACCCACGAGTAATGGATTCCTTTAGTCCATCGGGACTAACTCCGTCTAAGGCTTTTTTGTCGAAAACACACCTAACTTGCACACACCAGCTTAACTCACCGGTGTCTGGAATCACCCACGACACTTGTTAAGTAAAACTCTAAGTGGGGAGGCTACAACCTCGCGTAGCATGGGATCAAATTTATATCGCGCGCTCTAAGGGGTGGCCTCCCCTCTCGGTCCCAACCGGAAACACCCATGCCCCCGGACCATGTGACCAGCCTACCGGTTATAACCGGTACCTTCCACCATGGCCTCTCTATACGGTGTGTGCTCGAAAGGGGTTGACGTCTTACTGAACCGTACCCTACCTGCGGCAGGGACAAGTGGTAGTACAAGGCAAGTATGGGGGTTACTGGAACAAGACTCGATCTGTGGTCGGCTCAGGAGGGTTATAAGTTTTCTTCTTGACATGGGTAACAAAAATATTTCAACCAACAATTCACACTTGTTATACCTTACCATACCATACCGGATATAATCGTCCCGACAGAGACCGGCGACAAGCTCACGCCTACCCAAGGCAGAGGCTTTTTCCCGGATTCATCTCCAGTATGCATGCAAGGCACATGAGGGTGATTGTCATCACAAGTATGCTCATTTCAACAGCAAGGTAAAACACAAGAATGCATCCATGCAAAGGATCATGTCACATGAAATAACAATACTCCGATATAAAGTGGTGTTATAAATGTGTCAACTAGCACACCAAAATATTATGCCGGGGTTCAGAATGCTTGCCTTCATGGTGTGGAAAGGCAAGGTGCACTCCAAGATTTTTTTGTAGGTTTCCTTCCCTCTCTTCGAAATCCTATTTTCAAAAATATGCAAATAACACATATTTCAAAAACTGCACAAAAAGGTTGTTTGGAAAATTTTCAAATAAATCTTAAAATAAACTAGACAGAATTTGAGGGATGTAGGAGAAAGAATCAATTTATTTGGTGTTATATTTAAAGAGTTATAGTCAGTCAAAGTTCTGGTCAAATCTGTTTTTTTTAATATAAAAGGAAACGCTTCGGACAGAATACGCTTTCGGTGCAGGGAAAACGTACTGCGGGGTTTACGCCTTCACTTAATCCCACGTGGACCGGTGCGGGGTCGCTGACAGTGGGTCCAAGGGGCCCACTAGTCAGGTTTGACTAGTCCTTTTTCCCCCTCCTTCCTCTGTCCCGAGCGGAGGCGGAGCTCCGGCGATCGTCGCCGGCGACTGGCGGCTCCTCGCGGGGCCCCGAGGGCGGGGATGGATCCGCCACTCCAGGGCGGTCCTCCCGGTGGTCGCCAGGCCGGTGGGGACGGAGGGAGCTGCCGGCGGCGAGCTTCGCGACGGAGGAGGCTTCGGGGGCAGAGTGAAATTTCTCCCGCGGTGAGCCCCGATCGAAATCGAGTAGTGGGAAAGGTTCACGGGAGGGAGAAGGTGTTCTTGGTGAAGAGAAATGGGAGGGAGAGGCCCTGGTGGCGCTGGAAGAGCTGGGGCCGTGGCGGCGGCTGTGGTTGCCGGAGATGGGGAAGGAGGCTCCCCTGGGTCGTGTGGCTGCAAAAGGAGGCCCTAGGGGGATGGCTTGAGGTTGCCTGTGTGCCCGGATGAGCTCGGGCCTCATTTTATAGGCGAGGCAAGGCGGTTCCATGGTGGCCGTGGATAAGCTCTCCGGCGAACCGACGTTCTGTAGCTTGCAGGCAACGTGGCGTGGCTGGGGATGACGGCAGGAGCTAGCGGACGAGAGGCTACAGCTCCAAGGGCGAGCTGGCGAGCGGAGGTGGCTTGGGCGGCGCTGGCTAGCGCACGAGCTGCCGGGCGGTGGTGGCGGCTAGCTGTTGGCCTGTCGGGGACGTGGCGAGGGCTGCGGGGTTCGTGGGGTGCAGAAGGGGACACGGCGCACTGGCTACGGTCGGTCACGGGCTGGAGTGAGTGCGGGGCGGGACGCGGCGGCTCGGGCGCATGGCACGTGCAAATCGCGTGCTCTGCTCGCGCTCCGGGCGTGCACGGGACGTGTTCGACGTAATGCCAGGGCATGCTACAGAGCTTGGGTGAGGCTGGCTTTTAGCAGATCTAGGTTAGGAGTAACTGGGAGTCTAGTGGACATGCTGGTTTGATCAAAGGTGCAAGCTCACAGTGCGGTGTCAAAAAAACATGTCAAAACAGATCATGCCCATAAGGTGTTTGACAAAATGCCAAGAGCACTTAGGCATTTCTTGGAGTGGTCAAATTCTTCAGATCAGTGTCTCCTTAGATTCAGGAGAGGGTGGTAAGGTTGGTTTGGCAAAAGGAGAAACTTGTTAGTGCAAGTTTTGCTGAACCTCACTTCTGGACAGGAGCTAGATGGCATCATTTCATGAACCAAAGATGATCCAATAGGTGCATGCTCCTGGACTTAGGGGTTCTTAAGGGGGTACTATAAGCAGGAGAAAGCACAAGGTCATTGGAGCTAAAATAAATGGGGTTGCAGTAGTATTCACAAGACTGGACCAGAATGCAAAAGATGTTGGTTCACTCAAAATTTTCAAAGAACAATACTAAGTTTTTGCATAAAGTTGAATCATAGGCTATTACCAACATCCCATAATTTTGGTGGAGGCTAGAAAGAAATATTTAAAAGGGTTGTAGTGCAAAACTGCCCTCTGGACCAGTGAAGAGAATTGATTGTAGAGCTCAAAATAATTTAACAATAAAAATAATTTTTATATAAAAGAGATTTAAAAACATCACCTGACATCTCCAAATTTTGGTGGAAATTTTAAGTGAATTTATTAAAGTGTTTGTAGTTCAAATATGGCCATTTTAACCTTGAAAAGCCATTTTCAATAAAAATCAAGCAACTTAATTATCTAATTAGTTCTACTGATACAAGAAAAGTTTTTCTTGAGTGGTTAAACAGGTCCAATAACTTATTTTGAAAGATTTTCATTTTGGGGCAAAATTCCATAATAATAAGGGAGGAAATGGTGAAAAAAAAATCAAAAGGGAGCCCAAAATCAAAGTTTTAAAACCTGGCAAAAAAATTTAATTCCTCAAAACCAAGGTAAAAATTTTGGGGTGTCACAATACTACCCCCCTTAAGAACAATCTCGTCCTCGAGATTTGTTGAAAGCTGTTTTAAGAAAATTATATGCAATAAAAACGTGGCGACAGTAAGGGGCAATAAGTGGTGAAAAACCACAGTGAGAAAACTGGTGCTGCGTGAAAAAAATTTACGGTTCGAGACAAAAACGTGAGATTTCTACGCTGGATATAAATTTAGAAAAAATTCTAAATTTAATTATACGCTGGTCGTACCCGAGAGCACAGTGCTCTCTCCGGCTGACGGGTGGACCCAGGGCCCACTTTCAGCCTCTTCTTCTTCCTCTGGCTTTCTCTTCCTCTCTCCCGTGCGCTTTCCCGCGCTTTCTCCACCGGCGATGTGTAGCGCGTAGGGCATCTAGGCCGTACTGCAGTAGTGCGCGGCGTGCTAGCTGCCGGGGCAGCGTGCACTCACCTCGCGGGCCAGCGTGCTGTCGGCACTGCTCGCGGATTCGACTCCAAACACCGGCGATCGGGCGACGAGCGGCGTTGGTGGAGTTCGCCCACCGTACACCGAGCTCGAGCTATAAAACGGCCGAGATGTCCCTCTCTTCTTCCTCACACCTGGCCTCGCTTCTCCTCCTCCTTCTTCCTCCATTTCCGCTTACAAAAGCTCGGGTGAGGCTCTAATGGCGGAGGCGATGCCAGACTGGTTTGCGATCCTGGTATGCGGAGGGCTGGCGACACTGCTGGGGCTCTCCGTGCTCCTGTGTGCGATGATCCTCGATGATCGTCGTGATGCGGCTGCTCGGGTGTTGGCTCTCCGCGGTGGTGATGATCACGAGGAGTAGGTGGGGTGTGCCGGGTGCTAACTGTTGTTAGAGGGTGGTTAGCCAGATGTAACACCGTCACAAAGCTTTTGCAAACAGTGTATGTGCTCGAATGATTGTGGTTGTGAGACTGCTGTCGTTGTGCTGTGTGAAATAAAATAATCCATGTCGTGAGAAGATGCAGATGCAGCAATCCAGGGAAAAGTAATCTCACTCCAGGATTATATGCGGAAGAAAACAGTAATGCAACAAAATCACTCATATTAATTGAAACTAAAGATTTACTCGTTGCGCGGACTCGGGGTACCACGCATAAGTTACATCACATAAATAAATGTTGCAATAATAAACGTAGCAGCGACGTCTATAATGCAAACGGTAACTGGACGGAATCTCGAAAAAATGTCTCTGGTACTGAGACACACTCTTCCTCTATCGGAGAAAGTGGATTGACCAGTCGATGCACGTGTCTCTCCTAGTCAGGCCTTAGTGTTCCGCCGATGGCGATCTAAGGATTTAAATCTGCAAGGCTCTGGAGATAACCCATCACGCGTTGGGTTAAACGCTCTTGAGCGATGACGTACTGGACAAGGTTGGCCAGGACGGGGTCTCTCTCGATTCGTTCACCCAGAAAAGATGTTACTCCTCCGGGCGCTGCATGGCTCAGGAAGTAATAATACCCTCGTTCGCTGGCATAAGGTACCGCGAATCGAAGGCGAGCAAGCGCTTCGTATGCCGCAGCTTCCACAGCCATTTGTGGGGTTGGCATAGATTTCCCCACGAAGGAGACCTCGGTTGGGTCTTGGTTTGAGTTTACGGGAGGGATGTGCACTGCTTCCCAATATCTCGAGGTGGAAGAGGTGATCCTCAATTTGAACAGCTCGTACTGGGGTGGCTGGGTAGCGCCCATGGTACTGCAGGTAAAATCCCACAATATCTTGACAAAACTACCCGAGGTTGCATCTGGGGTTCTCAGGTAAATGCTGGGGGTCGGCATGGCTAGGAGATGGTTGTGAAGGTGGTGCACAAGATGAGAGGTGTTTGGCAAGGTCACGCGGTGGCCTCTTTATAGCACCGGAGCTGGGTCATTTTTACCGTGGCGAATGGTAAAGAAAACTCCAGCTCTGCTCCACGGGTCGAAGTCAATGCCACAGATACATATATTTCGCTAATGTGACGTGTCACTGTGGGGTTGTCGGGGAGGCTTTTGGTAACTGTGCCAGGGATAGAAATCTTATACTGCATACTAGCGTATCTAGGCAAGGCTACTATTAAAACAGAGGCACGACAACAAGCAGCGTTTATTTACAAGGCCACACGATTACAAAGCGAGGGTACACTGGAACTCGATACGATTCGGGTGACTTAGTCAACTTCGTTTACATCCATGCGGGCGCGCCTTGTGTAGGTTGAGGCTCCTCCACGGGTCTCGCCGTCGGAATTAACTGGAGTGGGTTGAGGGGCTGCAGGCTCGGGGTAGCGATGATGACCATCTCGGGGATTGTTGGCCACAACCCCATTGGAGTGTGTCCCTAATATGCGACGAAGCACTTTTGGGGTTATCGCAACACCTTGGCCGATGGCCGGGGTAGGCCTCAGGGGCTCGATCGGGTGTCCAAACAGCACGACTGGGTTGTCGGCGTTGGGCTCGTCCTCTTCTCTTGTTGGGGCTCGACGAACCAGCTCTCCACGAGCTGCGATAAGATCAATGGTGACCTGACCGCACAGTTCCTCTAGTGCACTTACATAGCGCACCAGCTGCAACAATGCAGGATCTGTCTCGTGATCTCCGTTGGCAACTTGGGGTGGTCTACCATACCCTTCACACCTGGGGTAGTAGTGGAACGAGCGACAGTTAACTCTGGGCGACAAGTGCCAAAGATGAACTATAGCTTCTCGAGCAGCTAGTTGAATGGCTTGTGGCTCAAAGGAAGTCGTCCTTCCAGTGAACCTGTAGGGGCGCTCGGGTGCTAGACCCCTACCATAGATGTGTACAGTGGCCCAGAATTGATGGCTTTCACCGCTTAAGGGTCCTTGGTACACAACATATTCTGGGGGCTCTTCTAACGCATAGGCTCGACGGGTGAGGTTTGCGAGTATGGTCACAAAACCTCCAAGGTTGGTTGTCGTGGTCTCGTTGTGCACGACAGGACCAGGCATTGTGGCTCGGTTTGGGATAGAGGCTGTGCTGTGTTGAGGCTAGCATGCCCTTTTTTATAGGAAAAAGGGGGCGGAGTCTTCCTTCGCACGCTTGCGAGAAAGATTATTTAGGGGGCCGGTCACTGGCGCGTGATTGACGGCTAGGTTGGTAGGTTGGGCACCGACTGCCAAAAGGTGTCGGGTTACTGTGTGGCTATCTTGCATGAGAAGCCTGGCTGGGGTTTGGTTATGGCTTAGCGGGTTGGTCTGCCTAGGTTTATTGACCTGGCTAAGATAGGATTAGCCAATGGTCAGCCTGGCTCTGATACCAAGTCTGTCGCGACCGGTTTTCCGGACATTAATTTCCAGAAAATGGCCGCCGGGCTCATCAGCCCCAGGATTACTGTTGGCTGATGAGGCATCAACTTGATATAGAAATTTCAAGCAAGAGTACAAAATATGTAGTACAAGACCATTGTGGCCTATGAGTACATCAGATGGTTTCTAGTGGTTGATGGCGGAAGCGGTTTGTAGATCACCACGGTCTATGGGACTCCATTTCCCACGGGAACAGCTAACCAGGTTAACTCCTATCTTCATGAGGCTGCTATCACCGCTGCTTAGGATTCCGAGGCTGTCATCGCAATGCTCCTCTCCAAGCGGATATCTGGCCAAGACAATAGCCAGGGACAAGCCAGTGAGTACTTTGAATGTACTCGCAAACATCATGAACGTAGGTATAATATTACAATGATATGCTGAAAAATATTTTATGCTCATGATGTTAGTCACAAAATATAAATAAATCTCAGATGCGTGCGAGCATGTTATTTACGAATAAGTAATAACATAGTAGTATTAAAGTTTAAAAAAGAAATCAACAAGCATGCCACAGTCGGGCGTCATAGCGACACCACAGAAAGGGCTTTAAAAGAAATGCCACAGTCGGGCGTCTTAGCGACACCATAGAAAGGGCTTTTTAAAATAATCATAGTGAATATCCAGGAGGTGGAACCGTCCCAGGGATATTCGATAATTCCACCAATGTAACGGGTTAGTCCACAGAATAATAATCATGATCATCACAAGTCTCAAATCGACACCCCAGTTCTGGGTTAATAGTTTTCCTCCGAAGACCGATACTAAGACCGACACTCGACCCATCCCAGACTGTAACCCATATCTAAGGACACGGCTATTCAAATAGGTTTAATCTCTGCAGAGGGTGTACTCTTTACCCACGAGTAACGGATTCCTTTAGTCCATCGGGACTAATTCCGTCTACGCCCTTTTTGTTGAAAACACACCTAACTTGCACACACCAGCTTAACTCACCGGTGTCTGGAATCACCCACGACACTTGTTAAGTAAAACTCTAAGTGGGGAGGCTACAACCTCGCGTAGCATGAGATCAAATTTATATCGCGCGCTCTAAGGGGTGGCCTCCCCTCTTGGTCCCAAACGGAAACACCCATGCCCCCGGACCATGTGACCAGCCTACCGGTTATAACCGGTACCTTCCACCATGGCCTCTCTATACGGTGTGTGCTTGAAAGGGGTTATCTTACTGAACCGTACCCTACCTGCGGCAGGGACAAGTGGTAGTACAAGGCAAGTATGGGGGTTACTGGAACAAGACTCGATCTGTGGTCGGCTCAGGAGGGTTATAAGTTTTCTGCTTGACATGGGTAACAAAAATATTTCAACCAACAATTCACACTTGTTATACCTTACCATGCCATACCGGATATAATCGTCTCGACAGAGACCGGCGACAAGCTCACGCCTACCCAAGGCAGAGGCTTTTTCCCGGATTCCTCTTCGGTATGCATGCAAGGCACATGAGGGTGATTGTCATCACAAGTATGCTCATTTCAACAGCAAGGTAAAACACAAGAACGCATCCATGCAAAGGATCATGTCACATGAAATAACAATACTCCGAAATAAGGTGGTGTTATAAATGTGTCAACTAGCACACCAAAATATTATGCCGGGGTTCAGAATGCTTGCCTTCATGGTGTGGAAAGGCAAGGTGTACTCCAAGATTTTTTTTGTAGGTTTCCTTCCCTCTCTTCGAAATTCTATTTTCAAAAATATGCAAATAACACATATTTCAAAAACCGCACAAAAAAGTTGCTTGGAAAATTTTCAAATAAGTCTTAAAATAAACTAGACAGAATTTGAGGGATGTAGAAAAAAGAATCAATTTATTTGGTGTTATATTTAAAGAGTTATAGTCAGTCAAAGTTCTGGTCAAATCTGTTTTTTTTAATATAAAAGGAAACGCTTCGGACAGAATACGCTTTCGGTGCAGGGAAAACGTACTGCGGGGTTTACGCCTTCACTTAATCCCACGTGGACCGGTGCGGGGTCGCTGACAGTGGGTCCAAGGGGCCCACTAGTCAGGTTTGACTAGTCCTTTTCCCCTCCTTCCTCTGTCCCGAGCGGAGGCGGAGCTCCGGCGATCGTCGCCGGCGACTGGCGGCTCCTCGCGGGGCCCCGAGGGCGGGGATGGATCTGCCACTCCAGGGCGGTCCTCCCGGTGGTCGCCAGGCCGGTGGGGACGGAGGGAGCTGCCGGCGGCGAGCTTCGCGACGGAGGAGGCTTCGGGGGCAGAGTGAAATTTCTCCCGCTGTGAGCCCCGATCAAAATCGAGTAGTGGGAAAGGTTCACGGGAGGGAGAAGGTGTTCTTGGTGAAGAGAAATGGGAGGGAGAGGCCCTGGTGGCGCTGGAAGAGCTGGGGCCGTGGCGGCGGCTGTGGTTGCCGGAGATGGGGAAGGAGGCTCCCCTGGGTCGTCTGGCTGCAAAAGGAGGCCCTAGGGGGATGGCTTGAGGTTGCCTGTCTGCCCGGATCAGCTCGGGCCTCATTTTATAGGCGAGGCAAGGCGGTTGCACGGCGGCCGTGGATAAGCTCTCCGGCGAACCGACGTTCTGTAGCTTGCAGGCAACGTGGCGTGGCTGGGGATGACGGCAGGAGCTAGCGGACGAGAGGCTACAGCTCCAAGGGCGAGCTGGCGAGCGGAGGTGGCTTGGGCGGCGCTGGCCAGCGCAGGAGCTGCCGGGTGGCAGTGGCGGCTAGTTGTTGGCCTGCCGGGGACGTGGCGAGGGCTGCAGGGTTCGTGGGGTGCAGAAGGGGACACGGCGTGCTGGCTACGGTCGGTCACGGGCCGGAGTGAGTGCGGGGTGGGACGCGGCGGCTCGGGCGCACGGCACGTGCAAAACGCGTGCTCTGCTCGCGCTCCGGGCGTGCACGGGACGTGTTTGACGTAATGCCAGGGCATGCTATAGAGCTTGGGTGAGGCTGGCTTTTAGCAGATCTAGGTTAGGAGTAACTGGGAGTCTAGTGGACATGCTGGTTTGATCAAAGGTGCAAGCTCACAGTGCGGTGTCAAAAAAAAACATGTCAAAACAGATCATGCCCATAAGGTGTTTGACAAAATGCCAAGAGCACTTAGGCATTTCTTGGAGTGGTCAAATTCTTTAGATCAGTGTCTCCTTAGATTCAAGAGAGGGTGGTAAGGTTGGTTTGGCAAAAGGAGAAACTTGTTAGTGCAAGTTTTGCCGAACCTCACTTCTGGACAGGAGCTAGATGGCATCATTTCACGAACCAAAGATGATCCAATAGGTGCATGCTCCTGGACTTAGGGGTTCTTAAGGGGGTACTATAAGCAGGAGAAAGCACAAGGTCATTGGAGCTAAAATAAACAGGGTTGCAGTAGAATTCACAAGACTGGACCAGAATGGAAAAGAGGTTGGTTCACTCAAAATTTTCAAAGAACAATACTAAGTTTTTGCATAAAGTTGAATCATAGGCTATTACCAACATCCCATAATTTTGGTGGAGGCTAGAAAGAAATATTTAAAAGGGTTGTAGTGCAAAACTGCCCTCTGGACCAGTGAAGAGAATTGATTGTAGAGCTCAAAATAATTTAATAATAAAAATAATTTTTATATAAAAGAGATTTAAAAACATCACCTGACATCTCCAAATTTTGGTGGGAATTTTAAGTGAATTTATCAAATGGTTGTAGTTAAGATATGGCCATTTTAACTTTGAAAAGCCATTTTCAATAAAAATCAAGCAACTTAATTATCTAATTAGTTCTACTGATACAAGAAAAGTTTTTCTTGAGTGGTTAAACAGGTCCAATAACTTATTTTGAAAGGTTTTCATTTTGGGGCGAAATTCCATAATAACAAGGGAGGAAATGGTGAAAAAAAATTCAAAAGGGATCTCAAAATCAAAGTTTTAAAACCTGGCAAAAAAATTTAATTCCTCAAAACCAAGGTAAAAATTTTGGGGTGTCACAGGTCTTGTCCCCTTTACTCCTGGAGTCCGGGAGGTCGCCTTGCGGCTCCTCCAGGACCACCTCCTCCTGCCCCGGAGCTCGTTGCGACGCCACTTCGGCGTCATCTGCAGTGCGGGGGGAGACAGCGGGCAAAACTGAGTTCACGCCCGATGAATCCAGGGAGCCGCTCGACGAATCATCGAGTTCGGCCCGGGGCGGGCTGCATAATTATTATCGACATTAGGGAAAGCTGTGCGACAAAGGAACATCATGAGTTACTCTGATATCCGAACTTACGATTTCGCCGGACGCTTGGCCCTGTCTGGCCACTCCTCTTCGTCCTCTTCGGCATCGGGGGAGTAGTCCGGCGGAGGGGTCTTCCTCTTCTTGGACCCTTCGGCCTCCCCCGTTGGGGGGGGGGGGGAGGGCCTTCCTTTTCTTTCCTTCCCCCACTGGAGGGGGAGAGGTTTCTTCTTCCTCCTCCTCGTTTTCACGGGAGGAGGGCGTCTCGGACTCGTGGATGACGAGTCCGACACCACCACATTACGGGCACTCTTTCGAGTCCCCGTGGTCTTCTTCTTCTTGGCCTTGTTCTCCGGCACCACATAAGGCGCTGGAACCAGCAGCTCCACTAGGAGAGCAGGGGCTGGGTCTTCGGGCAAGGGAGCCAGACAGTTGATCGGTCCGGACGTCGCCTGCCAAGCCTGTCAAAGGTAAGGGAGTTTAGATCCCGCATAGAGTCAAACTATGAACAAACTTAACATCCTATAAAAGGTGAAAGTAGTTTACCTCGCTAGCGTGACGCTGCGAGCTGTATCCGCGGTCCTCGGAAGCGGATGCGGGAGCCTTGGCGCCCTTGAATAGCACCTTCTAGGCATCTTCGTACGTCGTGTCGAAGAGCCTGTTAAGAGTTTGGTGCTCCGGCGGATCGAACTCCCACAGATTAAAATCCCGTTGTTGGCACGGGAGGATCCGGCGGACGAGCATAACCTGGACTACATTAACAAGCCGGATTGGCTTGTTCACCAGGACTGGACGCATGACTGCAGTCCGGTCACCTCTTTTTCGTCACCCCACGACAGGCCCGTCTCTTTCCAGGACATGAGCCGCGTGGGGGGTCTGGATCGGAACTCGGGGGCTGCGATCCATTTCGGATCGCCTGGCTCGGTGATGTAAAACCACCCGGATTGCCACCCCTTTAGGGTCTCCATGAAGGAGCCCTCGAGCCATAGGACGTTGGCCATCTTGCCCGCCATGGCACCTCCGCACTCCGCCTGGCTGCCGCGCACCACCTTGGGCTTGACATTGAAGGTCTTGAGACAGAGGCCGAAATGGGGGTGGACGCGGAGGAAGGCCTCACACACGACGATAAACGTCGAGATGTTGAGGATGAAGTTCGGGGCCAGATCATGGAAATCCAGGCCGTAGTAGAACATGAGCCCCCGGATAAATGGGTGGAGTGGAAAACCTAGTCCGCGGAGGAAGTGGGGAAGAAATACTACCCTCTGATGGGGCCCTGGGGTGGGAAGAAGCTGCCCCTTCTCGGGAAGCCGGTGCGCGATGTCCTTGGACAAGTATCCGGCCTTCCTTAGCTTCTTGACTTGGCCCTCCGTGATGGAGGAGACCATCCACTTGCCTCCCGCTCCAGACATTGCTGGAGAAGGTTGAGGTGGGAAGGGCGGGCTTGGGCGCTGGAGCTCGAGTGCGCAGAAGATGGATAGGCAAAGGAGAAAGAAGGCGTAGGTAAAAAGGTGGATCCTTATCCCCTTATATGGGTGGATGCGGCTATGCGTCCCCACCAGCCTAGTAAAACTCGCTTGCCTCCCAAGCGCCATGATAAATGGCGTGGTTGGGTTACCCACGTCCGTATTGATGAGAATCCCGTAAAAAGGGGACGCGATCTCTGCTTTGACAAGATGTGCCAAGGAAACCGCCTCACAAAACGTGCTGAGGTGGAAAAGTAAAAACGATTCGAGTAAAGAACTTGGCCGTAGTGTGATGGCGCACTGCGGAATACGTCAGCAGATTTGATTTGTGTTAATATTATTCTCTCTATGGCAATATGTGGAAACTTATTTTGCAGAGCCGGACACTACTCTTGGTGTTTACAATCTTCTATGAAGGACTTGGAGGAGGAACCCGCCTTGCAATGCCGAAGACAATCTGCACGCCGGACTCGTCGTCATTGAAGCCTGGTTCAGGGGCTACTGATGGAGTCTTGGATTAGGGGGTGTTCGGGTAGCCGGACTATACCTTCAGCCGGACTCCAGGACTATGAAGATACAAGATTGAAGACCTCGTCCCGTGTCCGGATGGGACTTTCCTTGGCGTGGAAGGCAAGCTTGGCGATGCGGATGTTCAAGATCTCCTACCATTGTAACCGACTCTGTGTAATCCTAACCCTATCCAGTGTCTATATAAACCGAAGGGTTGTAGTCTATAGAACAACAACTCCATCATACAACAATCATACCATAGGCTAGATTATAGGGTTTAGCCTCCTTGATCTCGTGGTAGATCTAATCTTGTACTACCCATATCATCAATATTAATCAAGCAGGAGTAGGGTATTACCTCCATCGAGAGGGCCCAAACCTGGGTAAAAACATCGTGTCCCTTGTCTCCTGTTACCATCCGGCCTTGACGCACAGTTCGGGACCCCCTACTCGAGATCCGCCGGTTTTGACACCGACAATCATCAATCCATGGCTTGCCCGAAACAACAGGTTGCCTCCAACTAACAGCAATCCTGGTGGAGTTTTGTTTGCAATTATTTTTGATTTGATTTCTATCTTTTGATCGTGGGACTGGGCATCCCAGTTACCAGCCATTTTCTCGTGAATTACGAGCGGAGTCCACTCATTGTGAGAATGACCCACCTAGCATGGAAGATACTGCTAGCCCCTAGTCGCTACATGAGCAATTCTGGCATACAAAACAAATTATTATTTGAAGGTTTGGAGTTTGGCACATGCAAATTTACTTGGAACGGCTGGTAAACACCACATATAGGTAGGTATGGTGGACACACATGGAAGAAACTTGGTTCAAGGGATTTGGATGCACAAGCAGTATTCCCGCTTAGTACATATATTTTGTCTAGCAAAGGATTCTAAATAGCAAGCACCACATGTTAGAGGATCCATAACAATATAACTTCTATACAAATATACCCAAGCATAACTCATTACGTTGTCTTCCTTGTCCAACTTCAACTAATTGCTCAGGTTTGAATATAATCAATGGGGCTCACAATCATAGAAGATGTCCAAGATAGTATATTTATATGTGAAATCTCTCTTCCTTCAATATTCTTTCATGAATTGTTCAAGTGACCATAATGTCAAGTGATCAATATCGAGGAATTTCTCGAGGTTATATTCTGGAATAATCTTAGTTTGACGTTTCAATTATAATGTGAAAGGGAAATCAAGTCATCACAACTTTTGGACATGATTCAATCATGAAACAATTTGCATTTGATATTTAAATGACCATGTTCATTGCAAAGTTCACAAGTACGGCTAAGATATTTTAAAATTTCAGCACTAACGTTTAGCCTTTCTTGCAACCATTTAGTTTCTAAATGCTTATGCCTCTTGCAATCTATCTTCCCTATTTGGTGTGTACTTGCAAACCCAATGCACTCCACAAAAATTGACATGTTTATAGGAGACATTTTCATCATAACTAGTGCAATCATCATTAGTACTATGGATATTCAAGGAGTTCATACTAACAACATTGCAATCTTGCTCATCATTCAAAGATTTAGTGCCAAACATTTTAATGCATTCTTCTTCTAACACTTTGGCGCAATTTTCCTTCCCATCATACTCACGAAAGATATTAAAAAGATGAAGCGTATGAGGTGAACTCAATTCCATTTTTTAGTTTTCTTTTATAAACTAAACTAGTGCTAAAACAAGAAACAAAAAGATTCGATTGCAAGATCTAAAGATATACCTTCAAGCACTAACCTCCCCAGCAACGGCGCCAGAAAAGAGCTTGATTGACGGGGTGTGAGTGCCGCTTACCTAGCCTCCCCGGCAACGGCGCCAGAAAAGAGCTTGATGTCTACTACACAACCTTCTTCTTGTAGACGTTGTTGGGCCCCCAAGTGCAGAGGTTTGTAGGACAGTAGCAAATTTCCCTCAAGTGGATGACCTAAGGTTTATCAATCCGTGGGAGGCGTAGGATGAAGATGGTCCCTCTCAAGCAACCCTGCAACCAAATAACAAAGAGTCTCTTGTGTCCCCAACACACCCAATACAATGGTAAATTGTATAGGTGCACTAGTTCGGCGAAGAGATGGCGAAGAGAACCGGTGATACGTCCATTTTGCAACATGCTTTTATATTGATATTTAGTGCATTATGGGCTGTTATTACACATTATGTCACAATACTTATGCCTATTCTCTCTTATTTTACAAGGTTTACATAAGGAGGGAGAATGTCGGCAGCTGGAATTCTAGGCTGGAAGAGGAGCAAATATTAGAGACCTATTCTGCACAACTCCATAAGTCCTGAAACTCCACGGAAGTTATTTTCCGAATATATAAAAAATACTGAGCGGAAGAAATACGTCAGGGGGGCCACCACCTGTCCACGAGGGTGGGGGTGCACCCTACCCCCTAGGGCATGCCCCCCTGCCTCGTGGGCCCCATGTTGGCTCTCCGGTGGACATCTTCTGCTATATGAAGTCTTTCGTCCAGGGAAAAATCATAAGCAACCTTTCGGGACGAGACTCCGCCGCCACGAGGCGAAACCTTGGCGGAACCAATCTAGGGCTCCGGTAGAGCTATTTTGCCGGGGACACTTCCCTTCGGGAGGGGGAAATCATCACCATCGTCATCACCAACGCTCCTCTCATCGAGAGAGGGCAATCTCCATCAACATCTTCACCAGCACCATCTCCTCTCAAAACCCTAGTTCATCTCTTGTATCCAATTCTTGTCTCCAAGTCCGGGATTGGTACTAGTATGTTGCTAGTGGTGTTGATTACTCCTTGTAGTTGATGCTAGTTGGTTTATTTGGTGGAAGATCGTATGTTCAGATCCTTTATGCATATTAATACCCCTCTGATCATGAACATGAATATGCTTTGTGAGTAGTTACGTTTGTTCCTGAGGACATGGGAGAAGTCTTGCTATTAGTAGTCATGTGAATTTGGTATTCGTTCGATATTTTGATGAGATGTATGTTGTCTATCCTCTAGTGGTGTTATGTGAACATCGACTACATAACTCTTCACCATTAGTTGGGCCTAGAGGAGGGCATTGGGAAGTAATAAGTAGATGATGGGTTGCTAGAGTGACAGAAGCTAAAACCCTACTTTATGCTGACCCACATCTTTATAAAGAAGGAGTAGATGGTGTTATTAGACGTTGTGTACCTGAGCATGAACAGGAACAAATCCTACGCAAGTGTCACTCCGAAGCTTATGGAGGACACCACACTGGAGATAGAACTGCACATAAGGTATTGCAATCCAGTTTTTATTGGCCTACTCTCTTCAAGGATGCCCGTAAGTTTGTCTTATCTTGTGATGAATGTCAAAGAATTGGTAACATTAGTAGACGTCAAGAAATGCCTATGAACTATTCACTTGTTATTGAACCATTTGATGTTTTGGGCTTTGATTATATGGGACCTTTTCCTGCCTCTAATGGATATACACATATTTTAGTTGCTGTTGATTACGTTACTAAGTGGGTAGAAGCTATTACAACTAGTAGTGTTGATCATAGCACTTCTATTAAGATGCTTAAAGAAGTCATTTTTCCTAGGTTTGGAGTCCCTAGATATTTAATGAATGATGGTGGTTCACATTTTATTCATGGTGCTTTTTGTAAAATGCTTGCCAAATATGATGTTAATCATAGAATTGCATCTCCTTATCACCCACAGTCTAGTGGTCAAGTAGAATTGAGTAACAGAGAGCTCAAATTAATTTTGCAAAAGACTGTCAATAGGTCTAGAAAGAATTGGTCCAAGAAACTTGATGATGCATTCTGAGCCTATAGAACTGCATATAAAAATCCTATGGGTATGTCTCCGTATAAAATGGTTTATGGAAAAGCATGTCACTTACCTCTCGAACTAGAACATAAGGCTTATTGGGCTATTAAAGAGATCAACTATGATTTCAAACTTGCTGGTGAGAAGAGGTTATTTGACATTAGCTCACTTGATGAATGGAGAACCCAAGCCTATGAAAATGCCAAGTTGTTTAAAGAAAAAGTTAAAAGATGGCATGACAAAAGGATACAAAAGCGTGAGTTTAATGTAGGTGATTATGTATTGCTATACACCTCCAGTTTAAGATTTTTTGCAGGAAAACTCCTCTCTAAATGGGAAGGCCCTTACGTTATCGAGGAGGTCTATCATTCCGGTGCCATAAAAATCAACAACTTCGAAGGCACAAATCCGAAGGTGATGAACGGTCAAAGATCAAACATTATATCTCAGGTAATCCAATAAATGTTGAAACCAATGTTACTGAAACCTTAACCCCGGAGGAATACATAAGAGACACTTTCCAGAACATTTCAGACTCCGAAAAGGAATAGGTATGTGGTACGGTAAGTAAACCGACTCCAAAACAGTTTTTATGGCAATATTTCTCCGTTTTGGAATATTTAGAAAAATAGAAAAATAAGAAGCAGTCCGGGAAGGACACGAGGCCTCCACGAGGGTGGAGGGCACGCCCTACCCTACTGGCCGCGCCCCCTACCTCGTGGGCACCTCGTGTGCTCTCCGGACTCCGTTTTCTTGCACGATACGTATTTTGGTCGGAAAAAATTCATTATATGATCTCCCGAAGGTTTTGACTCCTGTATCATGCAAATATCCTCTGTTCTTGTTTCGAGCTGTTGCTGCTGCAGATTAGAGCAAGATGTCTTCTCAAGAGTCAGTCGGGGAGAGCCGGGTGTCTCATCCGGCATCGAAACCAAGGACAAACAGCGATGCTGACCACTTTGGGCCAGCAACGAAAGAAGAGATGGAGGCTGATTTGATGAGGATAGATGCCATGGCGGATGAAGAAGTCACTTCTCGCTTCCGAGCTGGGTTCACGATGGGAGAAATACAGAGCTCAGCCATTCCAAACTCGGTTATCCCTTCCAATGTTAGATTTCTTTCTTATGAAAATATGAAGAAGAGTGCCGCTTGTTCTCCCGCAGCTATGCAACACCCTTGGGTGCAAGGAGCTTTAGCCGTTACAGAAAAGCTTCGTAAGGAAATAATGGACCTCAAGCAGCAAGTCAATAAGCTCGAGGAGGAGAATCGTATCCTGAGAGGCATCATCGCCAAGAATATTACACCATCCCCGAAGAAGGAGACATAATCACATGGGTGTGGGCACTCCCCTTCGCAACCGCCAAGCTTGGGGGAGGTGCCCCGGTATTGTATCATTATCACACTCCTATCTTTACCGTTTTTCTTAGTTCGATCCTATTAGTAGTATTTTGATCTAGTAGAATAAAGTTTATGGCATGATCTAGTTTTGAGTTTTGCTTTATGATCCCTCTATGTAATCGAGTCCGTGAGCTATATATAATAAAGATTAGTGTTGAGTCATGGGCTTGATTATTTTGCTATGATCTTAAGTGAATAAAAGAAAAAACAAAAATAAATAAGAGATCATATTGATCTTATTGAGAGTAATGACTTCACATAGAAAGAGTATGATGATTAAAAATTGTTGAGAGTTGACAAGCATAGTTTTGGTCATTGTTGCAATTAATAGGAAGTAATAAAGAAAGAGAGGTTTCACATATAAATATACTATCATAGACATCTTCTATGATTGGGAGCACTCATTAAAATACGACATGCTAAAGAGTTGATGTTGGACAAGGAAGACAACGTAATGGGTTATGTTTTCTTATATCTGAGATAAAGTATATTGTCATGGATCATCCAACATGTTGAGCTTGCCTTTCCCCCTCATGCTAGCCAAATTCTTTGCACCAAGTAGAGATACTACTTGTGCTTCCAAATACCCTTAAACCGGTTGTGCCATGAGAGTCCACTGATACGTCTCCAACGTATCTATAATTTTTGATTGCTCCATGCTATGTTATCCACTGTTTTGGGCAATATTGGGCTTTATTATCCACTTTTATATTATTTTTGGGACTAACCTATTAACCGGAGGCCCAGCCCAGATTTGCTGTTTTTTTTGCCTATTTTAGTGTTTTGAAGAAAAGGAATATCAGACGGAGTCGAAACGGAACGAAATCAACTAGAGAATTTATTTTTGGAACGAAAGCCACCCGATAGACTTGGACCCCACGTCAAGGAAGGAACAAGGAAGCCACGAGGGTGGGGGGCACGCCCACCCCCCTAGGGCGCGCCCCCTGCCTCGTGGGGCCCTCGTGGCTCCCCTGACGTACTCCCTGCACCCATATATACCTATGTACCCTAAAACTTTCAGAACGGAGAATAGATCGGGTGTTCCGCCGCCGCAAGCCTCTGTAGCCACCAAAAACCTCTCGGGAGCCCATTCCGGCACCCTGCCGGAAGGGGGAACCCTCACCGGTGGCCATCTTCATCATCCCGGCGCTCTCCATGACGAGGAGGGAGTAGTTCACCCTCGGGGCTGAGGGTATGTACCAGTAGCTATGTGTTTGATCTCTCTCTCTCGTATTCTTGATTTGGCACAATCTTGATGTATCGCGAGCTTTGCTATTATAGTTGGATCTTATGTTTCTTCTCCCCCTCTACTCTCTTGTAATGGATTGAGTTTCTCCTTTGAAGTAATCTTATCGGATTGAGTCTTTAAAGATTTGAGAACACTTGATGTATGTCTTGCCATGCGTATCTGTGGTGACAATAGGATATCACGTGATTCACTTGATGTATGTTTTGGTGATCAACTTGCGGGTTCCGCCCATGAACCTATGCATAGGGGTTGGCACATGTTTTCATCGTGATTCTCCGGTAGAAACTTTGGGGCACTCTTTGAGGTTCTATGTGTTGGTTTGAATAGATGAATTGAGATTGTGTGATGCATATCGTATAATCATACCCACGGATACTTGAGGTGACATTGGAGTATCTAGGTGACATTAGGGTTTTGGTTGATTTGTATCTTAAGGTGTTATTCTAGTACGAACTCTAGGGCTGTTTGTGACACTTATAGGAATAGCCCAACGGATTGATTGGAAAGAATAACTTTGAGGTGGTTTCGTACCTTACCATAATCTCTTTGTTTGTTCTCCACTATTAGTGACTTTGGAGTGACTCTTTGTTGCATGTCGAGGGATAGTTATATGATCCAATTATGTTATTATTGTTGAGAGAACTTGCACTAGTGAAAGTATGAACCCCAGGCCTTGTTTCCTATCATTGCAATACCGTTTAAGCTCACTTTTACCGCTTGCTACCTTGCTGTTTTTATATTTTCAGTTTACAAAAACCTATATCTACCATCCATATTGCACTTGTATCACCATCTCTTCGCCGAACTAGTGCACCTATACAATTTACCATTGTATTGGGTGTGTTGGGGACACAAGAGACTCTTTGTTATTTGGTTGCAGGGTTGCTTGAGAGAGACCATCTTCATCTTACGCCTCCTACGGATTGATAAACCTTAGGTCATCCACTTGAGGGAAACTTGCTACTGTCCTACAAACCTCTGCACTTGGAGGCCCAACAACGTCTACAAGAAGAAGGTTGTGTAGTAGACATCAAGCTCTTTTCTGGCGCCGTTGCCGGGGAGGTTAGTGCTTGAAGGTATATCTTTAGATCTTGCAGTCAAATCTTTTTGTTTCTTGTTTTAGCACTAGTTTAGTCTATAAAAGAAAACTTAAAAAAGCAATTGAGTTTGTCTCATACGCTTCGTCTTTTTAATATCTTTCGTGAGTATGATGGAAAGGAAAATTGTGCCAAAGTGTTAGAAGAAGAATGCATTAAAATGTTTGGCACTAAATCTTTGAATGATGAGCATGATTGCAATGTTGTTAGTATGAATTCCTTGAATATCCATGATGCTAATGATATGCAAAGCCACAATCTTGGGGAAGCTATGTTTGACGAAGATGATATTTTTTGCCCCCCAAGCTTTGATGAGCAAATTTACTATGATGAAAGCATGCCTCCTATCTATGATGATTATTGTGATGACACATATGCTTTAAAGAATAATGATAACCATGAAACTTGTCATCTTAATCTTAATTTTCAATGATAGTTATTTTGTTGAGTTTGCTCCCACTACTATTCATGAGAATAAATTTACTTATGTGGAGAGTAGTAAATTTTCTGTGCTTGTAGATCATGAAAAGAATGCTTTAGGTGCTGGTTATATTGTTGAATTCATTCATGATGCTACTGAAAATTATTATGAGGGAGTAATATATGCTTGTAGGAATTGCAATAATATCAAGTTTCCTCTCTATGTGCTTAAGGTTTTAAAGTTATGCTTGTTTTGCCTTCCTATGATAGTTGATTATTGTTCCCATAAGTTGTTTGCTCACAAAATCCCTATGCATAGGAAGTGGGTTAGACTTAAATGTGTTAGTCATATTCTTCATGATGCTCTATTTATTTTTCAATTCTTATCTTTTATGTGAGCATCATTGAAATCATCATGCCTAGCTAGGGGCGTTAAACGTTAGCGCTTGTTGGGAGGCAACCCAATTTTATTTTAGTTTATTTATTTTTGGTTCTGCTTAGGAATAAATAATCCATCTAGCTTCTGTTTAGATGTGGTTTTATGTTTTAATTAGTGTTTGTGCCAAGTAGAACCTTTGGGAAGACTTGGGTGAAGTCTTTATGATCATGCTGTAAAAAACAGAAACTTTAGGGCTCACGAGATTAGCTTCAACGTTTTACTGGAGAGTGCTATTTAGTTGATTCTTTTTGAAGATGATTACTAGACAAATTCCTCAGGTCCACCAATTTATTTGAGAATTTTTGGAGTTCCAGAAGTTTGCGTTAGTTACAGATTACTACAGACGGTTCTGTTTTTGACAGATTCTATTTTTGTGTGATGTTTGCTTATTTTGATGAATCTATGGCTAGTAAAATAATTTATAAACCATAGAGAAGTTGGAATACAGTAGGTTTAACACCAATACAAATAAATAATGAGTTCATTACAGTACCTTGAAGTGGTGTTCTGTTTTCTTTCGCTAATGGAGCTCACGAGTTTTCTGTTAAGTTTTGTGTTGTGAAGTTTTCAAGTTTTGGGTAAAGATTCGATGGACTATGGAATAAGGAGTGGCAAGAGCCTAAGCTTGGGGATGCCCAAGGCACCCCAAGGTAATATTCAAGGATAACCAAGTGTCTAAGCTTGGGGATGCCCCGGAAGGCATCCCCTCTTTCGTCTTCGTTCATCAGTAACTTTACTTGGAACTATATTTTTATTCAACACATGATATGTGTTTTGCTTGGAGCGTCATTTTATTTTCTTAGCTTTGCTTGCTGTATGAATAAAGTATCAAGATCTGAAATTATTAAATGGGAGAGTCTTCACATAGTTGCATAATTATTCAACTACTCATTGATCTTCACTTATATCTTTCGGAGTAGTTTGTTGTTTGCTCTAGTGCTTCACTTATATCTTTTAGAGCATAATGGTGGATTTTTTATAGAAACTATTGAACTCTCATGCTTCACTTATATTATTTTGAGAGTCTTAAATAGCATGGTAATCTGCTTAATCATAATATGCTAAGCATACAAGATTTGTAAGAATTCTTATGAGTGTGTTGAATACTATGAGAAGTTTGATGCTTGATAATTGTTTTGAGATATGAAGATGGTGATATTAGAGTCATGCTAGTTGAGTAGTTGTGAATTGAGAAATACTTGTGTTAAAGTTTGTGATTCCCGTAGCATGCACGTATGGTGAACCGTTATGTGATGAAGTCGGAGCATGATTTATTTATTGATTGTCTTCCTTATGAGTGGCGGTCGGGGATGAGCGATGGTCTTTTCCTACCAATCTATCCCCCTAGGAGCATGCGCGTAATACTTTGCTTTGATAACTTCTAGATTTTTGTAATAAGTATATGCGTTCTTTATGACTAAGGTTGAGTCCATGGATTATACACACTTTTCCCATCCTTCCACCATTGCTAGCCTCTCTAATACCGCACACTTTTCGCCGGTATCATACACCCACCATATACCTTCCTCAAAACAGCCACCATACCTACCTATCATGGCATTTCCATAGCCATTCCGAGATATATTGCCATGCAACTTTCCACCGTTCCGTTTATTATGACACGCTCCATCATTGTCATATTGCTTTGCATGATCATGTAGTTGGCATTGTATTTGTGGCAAAGCCACTGTTCATAATTCTTTCATACATGTCACTCTTGATTCATTGCATATCCCGGTACACCGCCGGAGGCATTCATATAGAGTCATATTTTGTTCGAAGTATTGAGTTGTAATTGTTGAGTTGTAAGAAAAATAAAAGTGTGATGATCATCATTTTTAGAGCATTGTCCCAAGTGAGGAAAGGATGATGGAGGCTATGATTCCCCCACAAGTCGGGATGAGACTCTGGACGAAAAATAAAAAAAAGAGAAAAGAAAAGAGGCCATAAAAAAGAGAAAAGGCCCAAACAAAAAAAACAAAAAAATGAGAGAAAAAGAGAGAAGGGACAATGCTACTATCCTTTTACCGCACTTGTGCTTCAAAGTAGCACCATGATCTTCATGATAGAGAGTCTCCTATGTTGTCACTTTCATATACTAGTGGGAATTTTCATTATAGAACTTGGCTTGTATATTCCAATGATGGGCTTCCTCAAAATGCCCTAGGTCTTCGTGAGCAAGCAAGTTGGATGCACACCCACTTAGTTTCTTTTGTTGAGCTTTCGTACACTTATAGCTCTAGTGCATCCGTTGCATGGCAATCCCTACTCACTCACATTGATATCTATTGGTGGGCATCTCCATAGCCCGTTGATACGCCTAGTTGATGTGAGACTATCTTCTCCTTTTTTGTCTTCTCCACAACCACCATTCTATTCCGCATATAGTGCTATATCCATGGCTCACGCTCATGTATTGCGTGAAGATTGAAAAAGTTTTGAGAATGTGAAAAGTATGAAACAATTGCTTGGCTTGTCATCGTGGTTGTGCTTGATTTAAATACTTTGTGTGGTGAAGATAGAGCATAGACAGACTATATGATTTTGTAGGGATAACTTTCTTTGGCCATGTTATTTTAAGAAGACATGATTGCTTTGTTAGTATGCTTGAAGTATTATTATTTTTATGTCAATATTAAACTTTTGTCTTGAATCTTATGGATCTGAATATTCATATCACAAGTAAGAACAATTACAATGAAATTATGCCAACTAGCATTCCACATCAAAAATTATCTTTTTTATCATTTACCTACTCGAGGACGAGCAGGAATTAAGCTTGGGGATGCTTAATACGTTTCCAACGTATCTATAATTTTTTATTTCTCCATGCTATGTTATCTACTGTTTTGGGCAATATTGGGCTTTATTATCCACTTTTATATTATTTTTGGGACTAACCTATTAACCGGAGGCCCGGCCCTGATTTGCTGTTTTTGTTGCCTATTTCAGTGTTTTCAAGAAAAGGAATATCAGACGGAATCGAAACGAAACGAAATCAACTAGAGAAGTTATTTTTGGAACGAAAGCCACCCGATGGACTTGGACCCCACGTCAAGGAAGGAACGAGGAAGCCATGAGGGTGGGGGCGCGCCCACCTCCCTAGGGCGTGCCCCCCTACCTCGTGGGGCCCTCGTGGCTCTGCACCCATATATACCTACGTACCCTAAAACTTCCAGAACGGAGAATAGATCGGGAGTTCCGCCGCCGCAAGCCTCTGTAGCCACAAAAAACCTCTCGGGAGCCTGTTCCGGCACCCTGCCGGAGGGGGGAACCCTCACCGGTGGCCATCTTCATCATCCCGGTGCTCTCCATGACGAGCAGGGAGTAGTTCACCCTCAGGGCTGAGGGTATGTAGCAGTAGCTATGTGTTTGATATCTCTCTCTCGTGTTCTTGATTTGGCACGATCTTGATGTATCGCAAGCTTTGCTATTATAGTTGGATCTTATGTTTCTTCTCCCCCTCTACTCTCTTGTAATGGATTGAGTTTCCCCTTTGAAGTAATCTTATCGGATTGAGTCTTTAAAGATTTCAGAACACTTGATGTATGTATTGCTGTGCGTATTTGTGGTGACAATGGGATATCACGTGATTCACTTGATGTATGTTTTGGTGATCAACTTGCGGGTTCCGCCCATGAACCTATGCATAGGGGTTGGCACATGTTTTCATCGTGATTCTTCGGTAGAAACTTTGGGGCACTCTTTGAGGTTCTATGTGTTGGTTTGAATAGATGAATTGAGATTGTGTGATGCATATCGTATAATCATACCCATGGATACTTGAGGTGACATTGGAGTATCTAGGTGACATTAGGGTTTTGGTTGATTTGTATCTTAAGGTGTTATTCTAGTACAAACTCTAGGGTTGTTTGTGACACTTATAGGAATAGCCCAACGGATTGATTGGAAAGAATAACTTTGAGGTGGTTTCGTACCCTACCATAATCTCTTCGTTTGTTCTCCGCTATTAGTGACTTTGGAGTGACTCTTTGTTGCATGTTGAGGGATATTTATATGATCCAATTATGTTATTATTGTTGAGAGAACTTGCACTAGTGAAAGTATGAACCCCAGGCCTTGTTTCCTATCATTGCAATACCGTTTACGCTCACTTTTACCGCTTGCTACCTTGCTGTTTTTATATTTTCAGTTTACAAAAACCTATATCTACCATCCATATTGCACTTGTATCACCATCTCTTCGCCGAACTAGTGCACCTATACAATTTACCATTGTATTGGGTGTGTTGGGGACACAAGAGACTCTTTGTTATTTGGTTGCAGGGTTGCTTGAGAGAGACCATCTTCATCCTACGCCTCCTACGGATTGATAAACCTTAGGTCATCCACTTGAGGGAAACTTGCTACTGTCCTACAAACCTCTGCACTTGGAGGCCCAACAACGTCTACAAGAAGAAGGTTGTGTAGTAGACATCATCCACCATATCTACCTATGGATTGAGTAAGATCCTTCAAGTAAGTTGTCATCGGTGCAAGCAATAAAAATTGCTCTCTAAATATGTATGATTGATTGGTGTGGAGGAAATAAGCTTTATACGATCTTGTGATGTAGAAGAAATAAAAGCGACGGACTACATAATAAAGGTTCATATCACAAGTGGCAATATAAGTGACGTTCTTTCGCATTAAGATTTTGTGCATCCAACCCTGAAAGCGCATGGCAACCTCTGCTTCCCTCTGCGAAGGGCCTATGTGTTACTATTATCTTCTACCTTATGCAAGAGTCATGGTGATCTTCACCTTTCCTTTTTACATTTTATCCTTTGGCAAGCACAGTGTGCCGGAAAGATATAGGGTTGCATGAGTTATTATTGTTGACATTACCCTTGAGATAAAAGGTTGGGAGGCGAAACTATAAGACCTATCTTTCTCTGTGTCCGATTAAAACTCCGTAACCACAAGTATTGCGTGAGTGTTAGAAATTATGAAAGACTAAATGATAGGTGAGTATGTGGACTAGCTAGAGAGCTCTGACATAGACTCTTTCTGATGTTATGATAAATTGCAATTGCTTCAATGACTGAGATAATAGTTTGTTAGTTCTCAATAAAGTTTCTAATTCATACTTTTGCATTGTGATTAGATTATTACTTTAGCATAGGAAATCATATGACAATATCCATTTATGTTGCTGTTATGAGAAAAATCATGATGCCTGCATGTCCGTATTTTATTTTATCGACACCTCTACCTCTAAACATGTGGACATATTTATCGTTATCGGCTTCCGCTTGAGGACAAGCGAGGTCTAAGCTTGGGGAGTTGATACGTCCATTTTGCATCATGCTTTTATATCGATATTTAGTGCATTATGGGCTGTTATTACACATTATGTCACAATTCTTATGCCTATTCTCTCTTATTTTACAAGGTTTACATAAGGAGGGAGAATGCCGGGAGCTGGAATTCTAGGCTGGAAAAGGAGCAAATATTAGAGACCTATTCTGCACAACTCCAAAAGTCCTGAAACTCCATGGAAGTTATTTTCAGAATATATAAAAAATACTGAGTGGAAGAAATACGTCAGGGGGGCCACCACCTGTCCACGAGGGTGGGGGGCGCGCCCCCCTGCCTCGTGGGCCCCCTGTTGGCTCTTCGGTGGCCATCTTCTGCTATATGAAGTCTTTCGTCCAGGGAAAAATCATAAGCAACCTTTCAGGACAAGACTCCACCGCCACGAGGCGGAACCTTGGCGGAACCAATCTAGGGCTCCGGCGGAGCTGTTCTGCCGGGGACACTTCCCTCCGGGAGGGGGAAATCATCGCCATCGTCATCACCAACGCTCCTCTCACCGGGTGAGGGCACTCTCCATCAACATCTTCACCAGCACCATCTCCTCTCAAAACCCTAGTTCATCTCTTGTATCCAATTCTTGTCTCCAAGTCCGGGATTGGTACTAGTATGTTGCTAGTAGTGTTGATTACTCCTTGTAGTTGATGCTAGTTGGTTTATTTGGTGGAGGATCATATGTTCAGATCCTTTATGCATATTGATACCCCTATGATCATGAACATGAATATGCTTTGTGAGTAGTTAGGTTTGTTCCTGAGGACATGGAAGAAGTCTTGCTATTAGTAGTCATGTGAATTTGGTATTCGTTCGATATTTTGATGAGATGTATGTTGTCTATCCTCTAGTGGTGTTATGTGAACGTCGACTACATAATACTTCACCATTATTTGGGCCTAGAGGAGGGCATTGGGAAGTAATAAGTAGATGATGGGTTGCTAGAGTGACAGAAGCTTAAACTCTAGTTTATGCGTTGCTTCGTAAGGGGCTGATTTGGATCCATATGTTTCATCCTTAATACTTTTGTTGTAGTTGCGGATGCTTGCAATAGAGGTTAATCATAAGTGGGATGCTTGTTCAAGTAAGAAAAGCACCTAGGCACCGGTCCACCCACATATCAAATTATCAAAGTACCGAACGCGAATCATATGAACGTGATGAAAACTAGCTTGACGATATTCCCATGTGTCCTCGAGAGCGCTTTTCTCTATATAAGAGTTTGTCCAGGCTTGTCCTTTGCTACAAAAAGGATTGGGCCACCTTGTTGCACTTTATTTACTTTTGTTACTTGTTGCTCGTTACAGTTTATCTTATCACAAAACTATCTGTTACCTATTATTTCAGTGCTTGCAGAAAATACCTTGCTGAAAACCGCTTATCATTTCCTTCTGCTCCTCGTTGGGTTCGACACTCTTACTTATCGAAAGGACTAAGATAGATCCCCTATACTTGTGGGTCATCAACCGGATAGCAAGAAATCGCTCGAACGAAAAAAAGGCACCCCCCGCGCGTATCGATGAAAATTCAACTTCAACTTAAATCCAAATCCAGAAGGCAAGGCTACAAAAAGGGATTCAAAGCAAATGGCCGCATCCAGCACCTAGTCTAGTCTTCTTGTCTTCAAGTCTTCTCACCAGCGGGGAGCTAAGTGCTACCACTAGGACGTGGGAGGGAGCCCCCGAGGCCCGAGGGCGGCACTCCTGAGACTCCGGGGCGTGTACGACCCCACTCGTTATTACGTGAGAGTGTCACGGGCGGTGATCTTCACAGGCGTGAGCCTTACTTCATATCGCCAAACGTGGGCCCTGCCTTGCGCCACCCTCGACCACCATTGGGGGCGACCGGAAACCAGAATGACACCAAAGGGCAAAGGGGACGCCAGCGGCGCCCTCGGCGACCACGGGTCCTCTGTCGGGGTAGGCTTTTCAGCACCTCCCCAGCAGAGGGCCTACCTCCGTGGGACGCCTTGCTCCGTGCGACGTGGGGAGGGATCTGGCTCCCGACCCCTCTCCTGCAGCCCCCAGCGCACTCCCCCGATGGAAGGGAGGCCATTGAGCTGGGGCCGCCAGCCGCTGTGGTGACCTGACCCCCCTGCGACTCATGGTTAGCGTAAGCTTGCTCCTGGGGGATTAGTGGTACCCTGTAGCCGTTGGTGTGGACGACGTGGCCGTTAGGCGGCTCTTGGACGTCCTCAGCTTCTAGCGCCTCCTCCTCCCAGCCTGGCTTTAAGAACAAACCGTGGTCGTCCTCCGGTGTGTACTCCTAGTCCATCATGCGGGGCACGTAGGCTTCCGAGGTCGCCACCCCGAAAACCTCGCCGAAGTGCCCCACTCTCCACGTCGCCCGGCCCAGCGCGCTACACTGGGGGTGAAAGGGCGGCACGCCGCCGCGGCCGTGAGTGACGCTCGTATCCATGCTCGTTGGAGGTGGTGCGGGTGCGATTGAGCGCCCCGCACCGCTGGTTGAGCCTGTGTCGGTGAAGCCTCCTCGCGCACTCCGGGGGGCACAGCCACGACGTGGCCCGCCGTGCGACCCGGCCGCGGTCGGGGGCAGAAGCATGGAGAAGAAGGGTGGTGCCTCAGTGACCGCAGCGTCCAGTAGCTCGGCGATGCATTCCAGCCGCGCATCTCTGCCACTCTCCATCAGTCGGCATCGCAGCAGCTCTCGCGCCATCGTGAGTGCGGCCCTCACGTTTTCTTGCTCCCGCTGGGTGTGCAGCACCGTGGCCGCGGCGTGGCTTGAGGCCCTTGCGGCCGCTCACGCTTGTCGTGGAGTAAGGGCGGTCGCCGCATGGCCGCGCCGCCCGCGCCCCGCAGCGTTAGGCGGTGCGCGAGCTGCCTGTGGCGCGGGGTTGAGGTCTTCTCGGGCAGGTGTCGCCGCCCGGGCTGGCCAAGATGCCCAGCGGTTGGAGTCTGTCCTCTGGTCGCTAGACATCAGGACCGCAGGATGTCGATGAATCTTCGGTGGAAGGGAGACTCCGGCGCACCCCTACTTGGCGCGCCAAATATCGGATCATGGGTTCCGGCAAAACCCTCAAGGTTCGAACATTGGGGTGCGCACGAAGATTCTTCCCTACCGATCCACATCCTAGTTTTGCTAAGATCTCGCGGACTAGCTCGACGAACTCATAACACAAGGGACACAAGATTTATACTGGTTCGGGCCACCGTTGTGGTGTAATACCCTACTCCAGTGTGGTGGGGGTGGATTGCCTCTTGGGCTGATGATGAACAGTACAAGGGGAAGAACAGCCTCCTGAGGTTGAGGTGTTCTTGTGCTTGGCGAACTTGTGTGTGTGTGGATTCGGTCAGCTCAGGCTCAGTTGCCTTCTACTGTGGTGGTTAGTCCTATTTATAGGGGCCCTGGTCCTCTCCCCAAATACTGAGATGGAAGGGAGCCAACAACGGCCAATTTGAAAGGGGACAGCTAGTACATCTTATCTTGACAAAAGTAGTCTTCGCCTGCAAAAGGCTCTGGTGGTGACGCCGTCTTGGGCTCCATGGTGACCTTCGCCTTGCCGTCCTGCTAGTCTTGGTCTCGTTGCACCGATATGGAAACCTTTGCTTGATGCCTCGGTACTCCGCGCCTGCGCTTGCCTCCTTAGCACCAAAGAGGAAACAAGGACGCTGCGCGCGCTGGCACCCGCATGGCGCCCGCCTGATCTCGATCATCATGGCTCACGTCACGGGAACCTCGCGAGGTTTGCCTTGCCTTGATCTGTCCGCCTCTCGCGAGCCTGCCTGGCGAGGCCACTCCTGAGGAGGTCTTGCGTCGTCCGCCTCGTGAGGCTTGGCCCCTCGTGAGGGTCTTGAATGCCTTGTTGACGAAGATGGGCCGTACAAGCCTGCTAGCAAAGCCACGTCGTGGGCCGCAGGCAGGCAAGTCTGGGGACCCCCGTTCCCAGAACGCCGACAAATAATTGTTGTTCTGTTTACATGAATAAAACCTTCAATGGTCATACACCCAAAGTGAATGGTTTATTGAATATCAATCATAGTGATAGACATATTCATAATATTGAAGCCAAATGATGCAAAGTTAATAATGATAGAGCAACTTAATTGTGGCACTACCGTTTAGGTCATATTGATGTAAAGCGCATGAAGAAAATCCATGCTGATGGGCTTTTGGAATCACTTGATTATGAATCAGTTGATGCTTGCGAACCATGCCTCATGGGCAAGATGACTAAGACTCCGTTCTCCGAAACAATGGAGCGAGCAACAGACTTGTTGGAAATAATACATACTGATGTATGCAGTCCGATGAGTGTTGAGGCTCGCGGCAGGTATCGTTATTTTCTGACCTTCACAGATGATTTGAGCAAATATGGGTAAATCTACTTGATGAAACATAAGTCTGAAACATTTGAAAAGTTCAAAGAATTTCAGAGTGAAGTGGAAAATCATCATAACAAGAAAATAAAGTTTCTACGATCTGATCGTGGAGGAGAATATTTTGAGTTACGAGTTTGGTCTTCATTTGAAACAATGCGGAATAGTTTCGCAACTCACGCCACCTGGAACACCACAGCGTAATGGTGTGTCCGAACGTCGTAATCGTACTTTATTTGATATGGTGCGATCTATGATGTTTCTTACCGATTGACCACTATCATTTTGGGGTTATGCATTAGAGACAGTTGCATTCACATTAAATAGGGCACCATCTAAATCCGTTGAGACGACACCGTATGAACTATGGTTTGGCAAGTAACCTAAGCTGTCGTTTCTTAAAGTTTGGGGTTGCGATGCTTATGAGAAAAAGTTTCATACCTATAAGCTCAAACCCAAATCAGAGAAATGTGTCTTCATAGGATACCTAAAGGAGACAGTTGGGTACACCTTCTATCATAAATCCGAAGGCAAGATATTTTGTTGCTAAGAATGGATCCTTTCTAGAGAAGGAGTTTCTCTCGAAAGAAGTGAGTGGGAGGAAAGTAGAACTTGATGAGGTAATTGTACCTTCCCCCAAATTGGAAAGTAGTTCATCACAGAAATCAGTTCCAGTGATTCCTACACCAATTAGTGGGGAAGCTAATGATGATGATCATGAAACTTCAGATCAAGTTACTACCGAACCTCGTAGGTCAACCAGAGTACGGTCCGCACCAGAGTGGTACAGTAATCCTATTCTGGAAATCATGTTACTAGACCATGATGAACCTACGAACTATGAGGAAGCGATGATGAGCCCAGATTCCGCAAAATGGCTTGAGGCCATGAAATCTGAGATGGGATCCATGTATGAGAACAAAGTATGGACTTTGATTGACTTGCCCGATGATCGGTGAGTCATTAATAATAGATGGATCTTCAAGAGGAAGACGGACGCTGATAGTAGTGTTACTATCTACAAAGCTCGAATTGTCGCAAAATGTTTTCGACAAGTTCAAGGTGTTGACTACGATGAGATTTTCTCACTCATATCGATGCTTAAAAGTCTGTCTGAATCATGTTAGCAGTTGCCGCATTTTATGAAATATGGCAAATGGATGTCAAAATTGTATTCCTTAATGGATTTCTTATAGAAGAGTTGTATATGATGCAACCAGAAGGTTTTGTCGATCCTAAAGGTGCTAACAAAGTGAGCAAGCTCCAATGATCCATCTATGGACTGGCGCAAGCATCTCGGAGTTGGAATATATGCTTTGATAAAGTAATCAAAGCATATGGTTTTATACAGACTTGCGGTGAAGCCTGTATTTACAAGAAAGTGAGTGGGAGCACTACAACATTTCTGATAAGTATATGTGAATGACATATTGTTGATCATAAATAATGTAGAATTTTCTGGAAAGCATAAAGGAGTGTTTTGAAAGGAGTTTTTCAAAGAAAGACCTCGGTGAAGCTACTTACATATTGAGCATCAAGATCTATAGAGATAGATAAAAAACGCTTGATATATTTTCAATAAGTACATACCTTGACAAGATTTTGATGTAGTTCAAAATGGAACAGTCAAAGAAGGAGTTCTTGCCTATGTTGCAAGGTGTGAAGTTGAGTAAAGACTCAAAACCCGACCACGGCAGAAAATAGAAAGAGAATGAAAAGTCATTCCCTATGCCTTAGTCATAGGTTCTATAAAGTATGCCATGCTGTGTACCAGACCTATTGTGTACCTCACCATAAGTTTGGCAAGAGGGTACAATAGTGATCGAGGAGTGGATCACTGGACAACGTTCAAAAATATCCTTAGTGGAATAAGGAAATGTTTCTCGGTTATGGAGGTGACAAAGAGTTCGTTGTAAAGAGTTACGTCGATACAAGCTTTGACACCGATCTGGATGACTCTAAGTCTCTATCTAGATACATATTAAAAGTGGGAGCAATTAGCTAGAGTAGCTCCGTGCAAAGCATTGTAGACATAGAAAAATTTGCAAAATACATACGGCTCTGAATGTGGCAGACACGTTAACTAAATTTCTCTCACAAGCAAAACATGATCACTCTTTGGGTGTTAATCGCATAGCAATGTGAACTAGATTATTGACTCTAGTAAACCCTTTGGGTATTAGTCACATAGAGATGTGAACTAATCACATAAAGATGTGAACTATTGGTGTTAAATCACATGATGATGTGAACTAGATTATTGACTCTAGTGCAAGTGGGAGACTGAAGGAAATATGCCCTAGAGGCAATAATAAAGTTATTATTTATTTCCTTAGATCATGATAAATGTTTATTATTCATGCTAGAATTGTATTAACCTGAAACATAATACTTGTGTGAATACATAGACAAACAGAGTGTCACTAGTATGCCTCTACTTGACTAGCTCGTTGATCAAAGATGGTTATGTTTCCTAACCATAGACATGAGTTGTCATTTGAATAACGGGATCACATCATTAGGATAATGATGTGATTGACTTGACCCATTCCGTTAGCTTAGCACACGATCATTTAGTATGTTGCTATTGCTTTCTTCATGACTTATACATGTTCCTATGACTATGAGATTTTGCAACTCCCGTTTGCCGGAGGAACACTTTGTGTGCTACCAAACGTCACAATGTAACTGGGTGATTATAAAGGAGCTCTACAGGTGTCTCGAAAGGTACATGTTGGGTTGGCATAGATCGAGATTAGGATTTGTCACTCTGATTGTCGGAGAGGTATCTCTGGGCGCTTTCGGTAATGCACATCACTTAAGCCTTGCAAGCATTGCAACTAATGAGTTAGTTGAGAGATGATGTATTACGAATGAGTAAAGAGACTTGCCGGTAATGAGATTGAACTAGGTATTGAGATACCGACGATCGAATCTCGGGCAAGTAACATACCGATGACAAAGGGAACAACGTATGTTGTTATGCGGTTTGACCGATAAAGATCTTCGTAGAATATGTAGGAACCAATATGAGCATCCAGGTTCCGCTATTGGTTATTGACCGGAAGTGAGTCTCGGTCATGTCTACATAGTTCTCGAACCCATAGGGTCCGCACGCTTAACGTTCGGTGACGATCGGTATTATGAGTTTATGTGTTTTGATGTACCGAAGGTTGTTCGGAGTCCCGGATGAGATCAGGAACATGACGAGGAGTCTCGAAATATTCGAGACGTAAAGATCGATATATTGGAAGGCTATATTCGGACATCGGAAAGGTTCTGAGAGGTTCAGGTATTTATCGGAGTACCGGAGAGTTACGGGAATTCGCAGGGGAGTATATGGGCCTTATTGGGCTTTAGGGGAGAGAGAGAGGGGCTGCCTAGGGCAGGCCGCGCGCCCCCCAAGGCCTAGTCCGAATTGGACTGGGGGAGGGGCAGCGCCCCCTCCTTCCTTCTCTTCTCTCTTCCCCTTCCTTCTCTCCTACTCCTACTACTTGGAAGGGTTGGGGGGGATCCTACTCCCCGTGGGAGTAGGACTCCCCAGGGCGCGCCATAGTAGAGGGCCGGCCCTCCCCCTCCTCCACTCCTTTATATATAGGGGAGGGGGGACACCCCATAGACACACAAGTTGATCATTGATCTCTTAGCCGTGTGCGGTGCCCCCCTCCACCATAATCCACCTCGATCATATCATCGTAGTGCTTAGGCGAAGCCCTGCGCCGGTAGCTTCATCATCACTGTCATCACGCCGTCGTGCTGACGAAGCTCTCCCTTCACACTCTGTTGGATCGTGAGTTCGTGGGACGTCAATGAGCCGAACGTGTGCAGATCGCGGAGGTGCCGTACTTTCGGTACTAGGATCGGTCGATCGTGAAGACGTATGACTACATCAACCGCGTTGCCATAACCCCTCCGCTTATGGTCTACGAGGGTACGTAGACAACACTCCTCTCGTTGCTATGCATCACCATGATCTTGCGTGTGCGTAGGATTTTTTTTTGAAATTACTACATTCCCCAACAGTCAGGGGGCTCTCCGAGGCGGCCACGAGGTAGGGGGGTGCGCCCCCCACCCTCGTGGGTGCCTCGAGACTCTTCTGGTCCATCTCTGATACTCCGTGGGCTTCTTCTGGTCCAAAAACAATCTCCGTGAAATTTCAGGGACTCCGTTTGGTTTTCCTTTTCTGCAATACTCAAAAACAAGGAAAAAAACAGAAACTGGCACTGGGCTCTAGGTTAATAGGTTAGTCCCAAAAATCATATAAAATAGCATATAAATGCATATAAAACATCCTAGATGGATAATATAATAGCATGGAACAATCAAAAATTATAGATACGTTGGAGATGTATCACCGTCCAGAGCTAATCATCGCTGGAGAATTATAGAGAGGAGATTAGAACCACGTCAAGCTTCTAATTATGAGGACAAGGGGATTAGGCACGCTCTAATTAGTAAACTGGGGCCAACTAGAACATGCAAGAACTAGAGGAGGCTTCAAAACTTGTGTCTCAAAAGGGTGGAAATCCTCTAGTGTATATAGGTTGGAGGGGAGAGGGAGGGTTATCACCAAGGAGGAAGGTGCACTGGCCTAAGGGGGAAAGGAAGAATCCTTCCCCCTCCCCAATTCGGCCTCCCTCGAGAGGGAAAGGGACGCCTCCCCTATTTGGGCCTTGGTGGCCCAATTCCTTCTCCACCACTTGCCTTTTTAGACCCATTGATATTAAATTAAATATATAAATGTTCTAAATACCTATAAACCATTATATATAATTTAACATCCCTAGAAACATTTTCAACCTATATAATTTATCGCTAATACCCGGTATTACGTGATACTCTCCGAAACCCTTCCGGTGACCCCGAAACGCTTTTGGATCTTCTCAGAACTATTCTGAATATTCATGAAATAATTCCACAAATATATTATCATGACTCCCATCCTACTAACACTCAGTAGATCATGATTGCATTAATCCTGTGACCTCGTAGGTTCGGTAGCTCATAGACGTGAATGAAACCGTTCGTTCAATGACCGATAGCGGGACGTGGACGTTATCGATCCCTATGATCACACGAATGATATTTGAGTGAACCTTTGGTTACCATGTGATGTTCCCTTTGCTTCGCGATACTTCACAAAACCCAGGATATGCATCGGTATCCTCCTGAGTCATCAGCATGCTCACTATACCGAAATCCTCATTCCCGGTTTTGTTCTTCTTTCTCATTATTGTGTTCGGCATCCCCATGACGAAGCCATGTGTGTCTGGCCAGAGATGATTGATGCCATCACACTTGGAGGGCCCTAAGAATATCTCTCCATCGTCAGAGGAGCAAATCCCACTCTTGAGCTATCCAACCACTTGACAAACTTAACGATGAACATGTAAGTTGTCGTTATGGTCAACATGTTACATGTGACGTTTGAGAAACCCCAAAGCTCACCGTACGGTAAGAAGTGACCACGATACTCTCATGGTCTAAGAAGCAAAATCACACATTAACACTCAGTGTTATTAGAATTGAATACAGACAATATTAATTCAATTCACAACAAACAAGTTTGGGTCGATTTAATATGATCGTTCTTCCAACGTCATAATCTCATAGTTGTTTTAGGACTATCGTTTAACACTTTAAATGATATCCTAAAATCCGTAAAACATGATCACCAACAACACTTGAGCTAGTCTTAGAGGCAAGACTAGGAACCTTTTATTTAATCGTTTATTATTCCACACGTGCATATGAGTTTTCCATTAAATCGCATATTCGAGGATCATAGCAGTTATAGCATAGAATATAAACTCCATAATTTATGAATATGGAAATGTAATAATACAAATACTATTGCCTCTAGGGCATATTTCCAACACTATCCCCAGAGGGGTCGGACGAGACGACCTGGGATGAAGCCGTGGAAACCGGTGTGTGACGGTTGGGGGGGCTGATGGGGAGATCCCCATCTTTGCTAGGGTGTCGGGGAAGATGATGTTGAGGCCGCCGCCGCCATCCATCAGGACGCATGGGAGGCGACAACACCGCCAATCGGATTCTGGCGTGTTTCAGCCACTGGGTAGATCATGTTGATTTTGGATGACTGGAAGGGCTTGTGGGTTGAAGAAGATCCATCATTTCTATGTCGGGTAGCGGCTCTCATCGTATTTCCTTGCCAGTGGGTTGGGTTAGCGTGGCACGCCGTAGTATTCCCGTCCAAAAGAAACTCCATCGCCCCGAAGCGCATATGGTCGATGTAGGGTAGAGGCGTGATGTTGAAGAGTCGCTCCCAACCATCGGCCTCTAGCTCAAAGGAGCCAAAGGTGAAGGTCTGGCCCATTGTGAACTCGTCAGGCTCGTTTGGATCTCTTCCCCGGATTCGGTCTCCGACCAATGTAGCCCGTGCCTGGCGCGCCAACCTATGGATCGAAAAATCGTCAGTACCAGTTAGGGTGCCTGGCGAGGTCGGAAGTACCGGGGCGGAGCCCGCACGCACAAGTTACCCATGTTCAGGCCTCCGGAGAGTAATACTCTAAGTCTTGCTCGTTGTTGTTATTCATGGTCGGGATACATCGTGCGAGGGATTACAATGGTGTATGTGAGATTGGAACCGAGAGTTGTTCTACTGGAGAGTAGATGCGTTTAAGGGCCTCCAACTCCACCTTATATACACGGTGCGAGCTAGGGTTTACATAAGGGAGATGCGATCTATCCAGCCGCCCTTCTGGCTTGGAGTCCGTGAAGTTCCCAGGACCGCGTTAGTCACGCCGGGCTCTCATCATGTCCTTGTCTTCTTGGTGGGGCCGACGCCCCCCTGCTGGATTGGTCGTCGGTTCCCCTTTGGGGAGCCACTCCTGGTGCATGGCATCGTCATTGCCTGAACGGGGAGCTCGCCAAGATCGGCAAGGAATGGTCGCTAAGCGACACCTTCGCCGCCGACGGTAGGGGCAAGGCCCTCCCAAGGGCACCGCGACCGAGGTCGGCATTGGCTGAAGTGGCCCTCCATGAGCGCCAGGTGGTGGACGGGCAACGGTGTCGCGGCCCCACACCCTTCCGCCTCTGGAAGTACTACTTTGACGACGACAACCTGGCCGACGACGGTGGTGGCTCCGGCTAGGGTGGCCACGCATACGAAGTCACCATTCGCTACAAGTTAGCCTCATAGTTTTTTTAAGTCTTTAGTTAAGCGGACGAAATATCATTTGTTTTATGTAAATTATGTCCAAATTTTATGGAGTTTCAACGTGTTTGTTGAAATTCGTCCGGTTTGTGCAGCTTTGTTTCGAAATGGATGCGGGCGCGGTTGGATTGTCGGCTCCCGCATCACCGTTCGTGAATGTTTAGCATGTCTGTTTGGGGGATGAGGGTTGTGGATGCCCTTCTACACACACTCACATATTTCGAGCTTCTGTTTTCGATTTATTTCACTCATTCCTAACCATGCAGTAAATCTCCCCTACACTTGTCGCGTGTCTAGCATTACTCGTTTCATAGCGAGCAAAGTTACATATGTGGAAAATTTCTAATGGATTGGACTTACGGGATTATTAGGTTGGAGAGAGGGGAGGGGAAGAGGATATGCAGATCTTGTCCGTAAAAAATATCCGTAAATAGGATTGCTTTCTCACAACAGCAAAGGTTGTACAACTGGTGTTTTGTGTGGCAGCACTGCAGCAGTAAAACGCGGGATGCAGTAAACTCCTTTTTTTTTTTTGAGGGGATGCAGTAAACTCCTGACCGAAGCTTCTATGCCTTGTTCCTTCCAGAAAGGAGTCGTGCCCCCTCAAAAAAAAAAAAAAAAAAAAGGAGTCGTGGCAGGCACCACACGTCCAACACACCACAAACCAAGCCGGTGCGAGCACCAGACAGGCTCGACGAAGATGTGATGCGACGCGAAAGTGGATCATATCTTGGCCAAATGTGACGCCAATAAACACTAAAACAGCACTGTATAACATCACTAATGCCGATCGACGTGAGGCCAGGTAGCGTTTGAGGCCGTCCACTCCAGGGAAGAAGCATCGAATCGTGCATACACATATCATGGAGTATTTTGGAAGGGAAGCAATTCCGCTTCGTTGTCGCCAGGGAGCGAACGAATGAATGGATTCCCACATTGGACGGAGGAGTCGCGCCAACCTGTAGACTAGACACACGTCTTCGCGGGCGTCGCATAAGTAGGCACGCGACTCGCAGGAGAAAACCGGCAGCATCACAACCTGCCTGCCACTGCCACCCCACGAGCGAGCAAAAATCTCGGGAGAGGAAAAAAATCCCGCGAGCAGGCGAGCGAGCGAGCGAGGAGGGAGGAGGATGTCGTGGCAGACGTACGTTGACGAGCAGCTGCTCTGCGACATCGACGGCCAGCGCCTCACCGCCGCCGCCATCCTCGGCCACGACGGCGCCGTCTGGGCGCAGTCCGACCCCTTCCCCGAGGTCCGCCCTTCTCCTCCCTTTAGATTATCCTCCCGCCCATCTCCCATTGATACTCCATGTTCTTGTTTTACTTGGTTTATTCACCTGGTCAAACTATGTTTGACTTGGCTAAGATCTCGCTTGTCTGGGTGACCGCGGGCCTGATCCGCTGGGGAATCGTAATCTAGGATGTATTACAAAGTACCAATGTACTGTAGTTGGTTGGTTCTACCTCCTGTGGTTAACGCGGCTCCTTGGGGGCTAGGTTTCAAGTACAGATGTGCTTACTTGTGATGAAAATTTTGTAATATATAAGCATCTGAAACTATGAATAGAAGCACATTCCCCGGTGATATCTATGTGGCCATACAGACCAAAAGTTTGTTTTCCGGCTAGCCTAAAACACATAATTACCAAAATAAAAAGTACTGTCAAATTAGTGGTACAAATAATTCTTCTAGAGACATGGCTTGGATCATCAGATTGCAGGGAGCATAAAGTTTGTTTGTGCCAATTTCTATTTCGAACTGTATTACACCGTGGCTTCGTAATTTCAAATTAATTGATGGGGAAAGAGATCCACTGCTCAGTATGCTTTTTTTCTTTTGTGACACCATTAGTTTGTATCTTGAGTATGCCTTTTTGTGAATCCATGAGTTTGTATGCTCAGTTTGCAAACCTTTGCTCTCTTTATCTTGCAGCATTCCTTTTCCCCGCTTTGAAAGATTATATTGCATCGTTCTCAGGACTTATGATCAGTGTGTTTCTACATTCCACAGGTCAAACCTGAAGAAATTACTGCAGTAATAAATGACTTCGATGAACCAGGCTCTTTGGCACCGACTGGATTATTCCTTGGTGGTACAAAGTACATGGTTATTCAAGGTGAACCTGGGGCTGTCATTCGGGGCAAAAAGGTTAGGACCTGGCATTCCATTTTCTACCACTAGACTCCTGTAAAGAAAGAAACCATGGTGTTACAAAGTTTCTTCGAAAGTAGGAGATCAGACTTCATTATATCGGCTTATAATGCATGCAGAAATAAAGAATTAACATCGGAACATGGACTGTAACCATGTCTTAAATACTTAGGAATCAGAAACTGGTCTTCTGTAGCCGTATGGTCAAATTGTTCATACGAATCCTTGGTCTTGGCTCTCCTGGGCAAAGGAATTAGTAGCTGGATGAGTTAGCTTCTGTAGCTGTATGGTCACATCGTTCGTACGAATCCTTCTTGTACCATATAAAATGTTGAGCAAGCCACCCAGGAGCTGGACACTCAGGGAAAATCTGATTTCTTTGGACAGAAAGTTAACTTGAAATCTATCTTATCCACTGTGTAACGGAATACAATTGCATCATGCTTTCCGATTAACAACAAAGCTATAACAATATCACTCTGCCTTTCAAATAAAACATGATGACTGGATGTTACTCCCTCCGTTCCGAAATATTTGTCTTTTTAGATATTTCAAATGGACTACCACATACGGATGTATATAAACATATTTTAGAGTATAGATTCATTCATTTTGCTCCGTATGTAGTCACTTGTTGAAATGTCTAGAAAGACAAATATTTAGGAACGGAGGTAGTACGGAGGTGTTTTTTTTGCACAAATATTTAGGAACGGAGGTAGTGATGATAAAAGATCATTTCTTCTGTTAATAGTTTTAGCATCTTAAAAATCATGTAGATTTGTAGGATGTTCTACAGTATCCCTCTGGTGACAGTCAGTATTTCAGCTTATATGATCAACCCAAAATTTAACTGGAAGTTGACAGATCACACTTCTATTTTTTCTGAAACTAAATTAATGCAGTAGTATTTCCGCACAAGGAAGTTGACAAGTTCACTTCAAAGTAAGATGTGTTAGTACGGGCTATTCCCTAATGTCGAACATTTTGCATCCTTTATCTCATCAGTGGTGCTTTCTCTGCAGGGGTCAGGAGGGGTTACAATCAAGAAGACGAGTCTAGCCATCATCATTGGAATCTACGAGGAACCAATGACTCCTGGACAGTGCAACATGGTGGTGGAGAGGCTCGGTGATTACCTTCTCGAGCAGGGCTTCTGAACCCAAGAGTCCTAGTCTGGGCCAACTGGGCTTATGCCTACTGAAATGTGCTACCGCATACCCCATGAATAATTAGCGCACATCCGGATATGTTTGAACAAGTGGTGGTTCCTCGTTATGTTGGAATTGCCTCCTAGTATGTGTCATGGGACCTGTATGTAATCTTTAAACGTTGTCATATTTTTGCCGAGCATCTAGTAGTTTTCATCTTAACGATGATACCCTGCAATGGATGAAAATGTGTTGACGATGATTGCTTTATCAAATGTTTTCTGTTGCAAAATTCACATAATTATTCTGATGAGACAATTTTATGTCTTGTTACAAAATATAATGAGACATTTTACGGTACATCATACTACTCAATATAAGGTGTAGTATTAAGTTAATCCAACGGTCAACATGAGTCAATCAGATTTTGGCTCAAGGACATGTTGTTTATTTTATGTGTCCGCTAATTAATAACAGCCGATGCGCCTGCATGCCACCGTCCCCAATCTCCGCCATCCCGACGATAGCAAACTAGCAGACGCTGCACGTCACCGGCCCAGGATCTCGGCCGTCCCGACGTTGCCTGCAGGCCGCTGCCCTCAGGAGCTCCGCCACCCTGACGCCGCTTGCACTCCTCCTGGCGGACCGCCATCTCGATGCTGCCAAAAATCGCAGCTGCCGCCGCCTCACCGGCGGCGGCGACAAGAACTGGCACTGTAGCATGTAGCAACTTAATCGGATAGCTGCTTGGGAAAAGAATGCACATGGCAGAATGTAAGACGAGAGTTTAATGGAGTGCTTGCCATGATATGGCGCCCCATTCGAGTGTCTACGACTACGAGTCATGCGGACGGGCTGAACAAGGTCGACGTCATGGGCATGGTCAGCTCAGCTTTCAACTGATGTCATGATCTCGTCGCTCTTTCTGCAGTGCTAGTAAAGCTTTTTCACTAGGGTGGAACGGGCACGTATCTTTGTCGAACTCGTCGGGTCGACGGCGACGGTATGCGGCCGGAGCGACAGCTCGCCTTCGTCATCTCCGTTGGTTACCAGCTCCAGATCACGCAAACTAGAGGGGAACAAGAAATGTGGGGCATCTCGGCGCCGGCGACGACCTCGGCCGGCTAGGCCTGGGCCAGGACGGGGGCTCCTGCGCAGGGCGGGCTGGATGTGAGACCACGGGAAATTACTACGTGAAATTTCAGCTCTATCATCGATTTGTTCTTCAGGGGAGTCTGTCGTCTGCGTGATGAATAATCATGAACTACCCAAAACGCCCCTTATTACTAAATATACTACCGGAAATCAGTAGTAGTATAGGCTCATATGGACCGTTGAATCCCAGAAATAAACGGTCAAAATTGAGTTGATGTACTGTAAAATGTCTCAATATAATTCGGGCAGGAGCAATTTCAGAAGTACAGTACCACATTGCGCCTAGAGCTGCAAACGAGTTGAGCTCGAGCGAGTTGGAGTTGGCTCAGCTCAACTTATATGAAAATTCGAGCGAGTTTAAACTGAGTGAAGCTCATGATCGAGCAGTAGAACATGACCCGTGCTCAGCTTGTAACGATCTCGAGTCGATCTCGAGCTAGTTTCGAGCTACATGGGATGATAAAAATTATAAATCCATCAATGAAAAAGAAAAAAAAGGAAATATGTTGGGAACATTGTCAAAAATATAGGATATTTAACACATAGTCGACCACATGCTATAATTAGGCTTAAATCTTCTCTGCACTTAATTAAGTTTCCTTGTTCGATGGTAAATAAAATAAATAAAAATATGGACGACATATATATTAATAAATTATCTTATTTTCATTTAATATATGGCACGATCATTTAACAAAATGATATTTTGTCGAGTTATCGAGCTAAAATCGAGCGAGCCAACATTGGCTCAAGATTGGCTCGTTTCTCGGTCGAGCTACATAAAGTTTTCAAAATCAGCTTATTTTGTTTCGAGTCGATCTCGAGTCAAGTCAAAAAACGAGTCGATCTCGAGCGGCTCACGAGCCTCGAGCTTTTCTTGCAGCCCTAATTGCGCCTAGGCTGGCCTTTCTTTTTTATCAGTGGCCTTGGTTTGCTTGGAAGGGCCTGGGTAGACTTTGACACTGCCTGTGACGATCAGGACATGGATCTATTTTACGCCGAAGTCATCGTTACAGTCAGGGACGGGAAGACTGCCAGCTTTTGTTGGCACTTGCCTTGGTTTCATGGATGCAAGCCGAGTTATCCAAACGCAAGAAATACAAAGTTCGTAAGGCCACGCAGACCAAAGGCTGAATCAGATACACTGACATGCAACATGGCCTTTCGTTGATGCACGCACAAGAATCTTCAATCTTTGGTGCACTTTACAGGAAGTAAGCTTGACTGTAGATACGAAAAATGAAATAAGGTGGGAATTCACTGCTGATGACTAATACGCATCCCCGTTGCCCGCCTCGCTCGCCAGGTGAATTTGGGACGGCCCAAGCGCAGGCTCCCTCTTCCGGTTTTGGGAAACAGGTTTTTACCTCCGGTTTTATTTTTTTTCTATTTTCCTTAACCATTTTAAATCAAATTCCCAATTTCTAAAAAATTGGTAAACCTTTTTATAAATCATGAAATATTTTTTAGATCGTGTTTTATTTTAAAGATCGCAACAAATTTCAAAATTTGTGAACAATTTTTGAATTTCTAGCACTATTTATGAAATTTGTGAATATTTTTCCAAACTTATGCACATTTAAAAAAAACTATTAAAACAAAATCGTCAACATTTTTTGAATTCACGATTGTTTTTTGAAATCATGAACATTTTTTAAAACCATGAATATTTCGTAAATCACGAACAATTTCAGAAGTCAAGAAGATTTTTACAATCTCGCTCAACACCGCGGAGAATATGCTTGACTGGAGATATGAAAAATGAGATAAGCTGGAAATTCCCTGCTGGTGACCGGGATTCCTATTCATCACGTAGGTAATTTTGGGATGGCACCCGCCCGCCGTGCTGGCTTAGGTGAATTTGGACAGCCTAACCGCACGCTCCCTCTTCCAATTTCAAAAGGTTCTAGAACCTTCCTACACCAAGTTTTTCTTTTTCTTTTAAATATATTTCCTTTTTCGTTTTTATTTTGTTTTCTATTTTTCCTTTCCTTTTCTGTTTTCAACATTTCTCCTTTTATTTATCAAATTTGTAATTTTTAAAAAATTCATTAACTTTTTTTAGAAATCACAAACATTTTTTGAATTCATTTAGTTTTCTGAAAATCGTGAAGAATTTGCAAATATTTTTAAAAGTTCTGGAAAAAATTCGAAATTTTGAATAATTTCGGAAATTCGTGAACATTTTTTCTAACGCAATTTTAAAAAAATTATGAACATTGTTTATATCATGAATATTTTATGAATTCATGCAAAAATATTTAATCATGAATATTTACGAATTCACAAACAATTTCAAAAGTCACAAATTCTAAAATTAGGAATATATTTGACAAATTCAGGAATATTTTTTTTCGAAACTAGAATATTTTTAAAAGATTCTTGAATTTTTAATTTTGATTTTTTAAATCATGAACATTTTTAATGAAGTAAAAAAATTAGAAAATATTAAAGGAAATAAAAGAGGGGCGCCCAGACTACACATGGGCCGGCCCAGAAGCATGCAAGGGAGGGAATGGGGTGCGTGTTTGTTCGCTCGGCACTACATATTAGTAGTCGCTGATTTAGTACAAAGTTTTACTAAATCAGCGACAATCAATATGGATCAGAGGGAGTATAATATATTGACTACTGTGTAATCGAAGGATGGGTCAAAACCACCCTGTCCGCCCTCTAGACCAGCCACTCCTTCCGGGATGCAAAGAGGGGGTGAAATGTTAGGCACCTCCCAAGTTGAAATTGTTCTCGTGGCCCATCATGCAAAATAGTCTAGAGGGCGGATAGGCAAGGTCGCACGAATTGCGGGTTATGTCAATTGGGAATCTGCCTCAGACCTCTTCAAACGCCGCTACACCGTGTGGCAATGGAATACGATTTGGGAGTGCTTAGGTCTTCATCAGGTTGGCACGCCAATTCGGAGTGAACTGTATTTGGTGAAAGATTGTTGGTATGAGAAGGTTTGGCTCCATGGTTCTCAATGCAAGGCCATGAGCTCGCTCGGGGAATCGTCGAATGAGCGGAATGCACGATTCTTCCATAGCAAACCTAGGATGCCGATGATTGTGATATCAAAGGTTAAAAGCGATGCATGTATTTAGGATTTCGCGAGAGCAAAACATGTGACCTCCTTAATTCCTGTAGAGTAATCCAATTGTATCCACCTTTGTTGGTCTCGCTACTTAAAACTCTGATTCTACCTCTTCATTGATAAAATGTGATAAATCCTTTCAAAAAAATGCGATAAATCTTTTCCTCCGTCTTACTATGTACTCCATCCATTTCAAATTAAGTGTCGTTGATTTTAGTATAATTTTGTACTAAATCACAGTAAATATGGAACGGAAGGAGTAGAAAACAAACAATCATTGAGCAGCTAAACACGTGGCGACCATGTCGTTCTTTCATAACTATTCATACCAGAACACAGGCCCATATTTATCGCATGCTCCAATCCATCAAACTTTGATTTCGGTTGCTGCTGTCGTCCCACCTCACCAGTGCCATCCCTCTTAAATCCAGCAGCTTAAATAGTCTCCAACTTAAACGGTTTGCATCCTCTCAGGGAGTCGAGTAGAGTACAGAGAGTCACATGAATCACCCGGCGACAGTTCCTTTACGTGTCGTGTTTCTGATTCAAACAAGGCGCGAGATTATGGGCCGTGAGAGGGACCGGACGGAACCTGCGCACTTTCGAATTCGTTAGCGTTTTCGGATGGAGAGAAGAAACCGAGGCAGGCAAAACCCTGACATTTTAGGAGCCACTTGTGGCCGGTTTTTCCTGACCTTTCACCAACAGCGAGCAAATCCATGTAGTAAAAAAATGAAAGTGATAGAGATCCTCTCCCTTGCCCCTTCTGCGCTACTGTACCCCATTTGCTTCCATTTCCCTGAATAGCCAAATGTGCGAAGATTGTTCAGCTCTGAATAATGGGGGCGGCAGTGTCCCGGCGAGGCAGTGAGGTACCACTGGCGATTTGAATTATTCCCGCGAGATGTTCCGTGAGCGAGGTGGTGGTCCTCGTATGCAAGATCTCAGTGCGTGCTGGGCACTCTCGCGCTGAGGAGGCCTTGATTGCGAGTTACGTATTAGCGTGAATGCGCCCAGAGCCCCAGCGCGATTGCTGTAACAGAGAGCGCAGCGCTGGGGTTGAATGGCTCTGGGGAATTTCCTTGGGCTCTGAGTAGCGCCTCCGTCACATTGCTGCTGCCTTTTATCTTGAGTGCCGCCAGTTGGTGTGGCAGTGGTAGATTATCTTTTTAAAGCAAGTTCTTGGCCTACTCATCAGAGAGTTATGGGGTTAGGGTAGTTTGCCACCTTACTCTGTCTGAGGCATTTTTACTCTTTCTGAGGCATGAGTGAGGAGCAAATTTGGTGCCAGCAGACGCGCGCCAGGCGCGACCTGGCCGTGCCATCACTCACTCTGAGGCCGGAGGTGGCGCCAAGCGATACGCCGTGGAGAGATACAAGCAAGCAAGCAGGCAGGCAGGCAAGGTCCCCCATGGCGCAGTTCATCGGCGAGACGAGGCGACAAGTGAGGCTGCGTCGCATGGAACGCATGCATGCCACGGGCTCAGGGCCTCAGGCTGGCTCGAGGCACCCGCGCCATAACGCCGCGGGTTCAGAGCTTGTGCGTACGTACTGTACCGGGGAGGAGGGGACACGCGGGCTGCGGCGCAATGCATACGGCAGGCGCGGTTGGACGGTGCAGCAGCTTATCCGCTCGACGGCGGGACATTGAATTCCCGCAGGCGTACGGCGCTGCCGGTGCCGGGAGAGCAGTCCGCGAGGCGGCACGGCGGGCGCTCCCATGCACGGCTGTGGTGGTGTAGTGAGGGTTCTATCATGTGTTGTTCGTTGGGTGCAGTGCAGACTGGTTAGAGCAACTCCCCAGCGCGCGGGAGCAAACGAACTTTTGTCTATTTTGTGTCCGCTTTCGACCCATCCCCAGCCCAAGTTTGCGTCGATTTTAGGGTGGAACGGACAGCGCGCGGACGGGCGGGACGTGCGCGCTAGCCCTCCCCTGGCCCGCCTGTCGGTGACACAAAGCAAAACCCCTCGCCCGCCCATTTGGCGCCATTTTCAGCAAACCCTCCCACGTCCCTCCCGCCACCCCCTTCCTCCCCCGTCCATGGCCGACACCCAGCCGAATTCCGGCGGCATGGCCGTCGACCCGCCCGGAAAGGTGAAGAAGAAGGTGGCCAAGGCGCCAAGGAAGCCGCGGTCGAAGTGCACGCCGGAGGGGATCGCCAAGTTGGACGCGGAATCGGCGAAGAGGAGGGGCCGGAGAGCGGTCGTCAAGGTCAATGCCGCCGCGGCCAAGTTCGCCGCCGAGCGCGATGCGATGGAGGCCGGCAGCGCAAGGCCGTGGTCGACGAGAAGGAGGACATCGTCAACAAAGCGCACGCCCTCCTCATGCTTGGCATGTGCCGTCCGACTGGTTTCCGTGCAGCGACCGTCGGCCCTGCGAGCACAGGCTCGTCGGTCGCCCGGCCTCCGCACTGCCAGTCGCCGAGGTCGCGGACCACACCCATGTCGCCCGGCTTTCCCCCGCCAAGGCACGAAAGCCAGACCCGTTTCTCGGGGCCGCCGGACGTTGGCGTGATCGCGCCGTCCACACCTCGCCCCTCGGCCGTCATTAACCTCAACGTCATGCCTGGGTTCAGCAGCGGCGGCCGGCCGTCCGTCGAGATGCAAAGAAAGCAAGCACGGGCACCGTTCACGGGCACCATGCCGTCCCCCCGCGTCTTATTCGACGGAATGCCAACACCAACGCCACCGGTCGACGACCCCTTCTACAATCAGTTCATGGAGGATGTGATCTACAAGGGTGGACATGGCCGTGCCTATGACCCCGACGAGACCCAAAGTCAAGATGGCCGCGCCCAGTACGTTCCCGATGAAGAGGCCGACGACCATGGTGACTCGTGGCATGAAGACGATGACATCTATTGCGAAGGTGATGGTGATGAAGAAGAAAGCAATGACATTGATATTGGTGGCGAGCCATTGTTCATCGACGAGCTCACCCAAAGAGCGGAAGCACAAAAGAGGAGGAAGAGCATTCGCAAGGGTTCATATACACAAGATGGGGACAAGTTGATTTGCCAATGTTGGATGGAGATTAGCCAAGATCTGAAGACCGGCGCGCAACAAAAGGACCTTATTTTTTAGACGAGAGTCCACAAAACTTTTCATGAAAGGAAGATGTTTGAGCCCAACCAAATTATAAGCAACCGTGGCATCACCTTGATTTAAAAGAGGTGGTTGTTCATCCAACAAGAGTGTAACAAGTATTGCGCCGCATTTGAGAGCGTTGAAGCACGACCCGTGAGTGGTCTTGGCGTTGGGGACATGGTATGCTCTCCTTATCCTAGCCCTTTTCCTTGCTACGGCCATGTGAGACTTCGGCCTTGTATATGTTTGCATGTTCAATTGTTGTTGATCATGTGGTGTAGGCATTTCAATCTTTGGAAGCATTTCGTTCGCCCATTGGGGCGACCCATTTCGTCAGCCCGTGTTTGGGTCGGTGTGGACAAAAGTGGAGGCCCAACGTGCCGACCCAAACTCAAATCGTGTCCGTCTAGCGTCCGCGCTGACCCATTTTCGGCCCAAAATTGCGCCTGGAATGCGTCGGCGCGGACGCAAAGCGGACGCTCCGCGCGTCTCCTCGCCGTCCACCGCGTCCCCACCTGTAGGCCACCAACCGCCACCGGTCGTCTTATTTATGACGACCACCGACAGCGGGCCCACGCGTCAGCCAGTGGAAGCCTCCTTTTTTAACCACGCGTGCGGCGGGGTCGGCCTCATTCACTTCTCCCGTCCACATCTAGCCCCCACCACTCCCTTTGCTTTCTCGCCAGTGACCGCAAACCCTAGCGCGCCCATGGGCCTCTTCGGCAGCAGTAATGGCAAGAGCAAGGGCACCCCCGGCGCCTCGTTCTCCCGTGCTCCCCTTACCACTCCTTCTACGGCGGTGCCGCGTTTCCGTCCTGGTCACCGGCGCCTGCACATCCTGATGCACCAAGCGCGGTGGCACTGGGAGTACAAGCAGCCGCTGCCGTACCCCGATGTCACGCTACCGCACCGTTGGCATTTGGATCCGCAGCGGATCCTGGTGTCAGCGGTTCCGCGGAGCCAGCGGGCGCAAGACGGCAAGGTGTGCATGCGCCGCGCGCAGCTCACGCCGGAGCAGCGTCGGCTGCCAGAGTACGCCGCCGACTCCCCCAACTGGGACGCATGGTTCGCCCTCGAACACGAGGAGCAACGACGCTCAGGTGTCGATGCCGTCCCGCCGCCGTTCCCACTCCCGCCCCCGTAGGTAGAGCCGGAGGACATGGAGGCGGAGGCGGAGTACCAATCCGCCCTCGAGGAGGCCCTGCAGCACGCGCTGGAGGCTAGCCGCCTCAAGGAGGACGCACACTGGGATGGGCTGGAGCAAGCCCTTGCCCTGTCGGCGGCGGGAGACTCCGTCCACACCTCACTCTTCGTGTCGCCACCGCTACCGTCGCCGCCCGTCCAGCCCAAGCTGGAGCCGGAGTCAGAGCTGACGCGTAAGCACTCCCCGCCTCCACCCACTTGGCCGGAGGAGGCCTACCCGTGGACGGGCCAGTACCATGAGTGGGTGAGCGCGCCTCCCGTCCACTTCGCCGCGACGCCGGAGCGGGAGGCGGCCCACCTCGAGCGCTGGAAGGAGCAGTCCGACGGCGAGGAGTAGATGCGCTACGAGGCCATGCTCCAACGTGACGTGAAGGCGCTCCGGCTCGAGGAGGAGGAGGAGCGCGCATGACTGGCCGCAATGCCGCTGCCTAGCAGACACCAGAGGAGGCTGCCCTGGCGGCGTATCAAGCGGCCTTCGGGTGGGCTGGCCCTGCTCCGGTCTTCATCGACCTCACCGACGACGGCGGCGTCGACGACAAGGGCAAGGGCAAGGCCGATGACGTCTAGGGCAGCATGCGGGGCGGCAGCAGGCGGGCGCATACTTTTTTAATGTTTTATTTAATGTTTAATTGGATTTAAGTGGACTTTAGCCGGCGTTTGACCAGCCACATTATGTTTAATTATGCTTATTATGTTTATTTCGTGCAACTTGGTTTTTTCTAGGCCGGCACATTTGGATCGGCCTCCCCGTTGGGCGGTCAAGCCGACCAACTTTAAAATGCGGACACGCATGTCCACCTGGCCGACTCAAACGGACAAAAAAGAACAAATCGCGTGTCCATTTGAGTCGCCCTGTTGGAGTTACTTTTATGACGGTTTTTTATTCATATACATCATGTTGGGCTGTTGGTGGAGACGGTGTTTATCAGTTTGTTGCGTGTTTTTATGTCCTTAAATGTTTGGGTCCCTAAATGTTTTTGCCTTGGTGTCATCCAAGTTGTGGTTGTGTGAGCTCTTGGGAGATCTTATTCCATGCTGAAACCATGAAATTGCTCCTATGCCACGTACGTGGGCCCATGCAGCTCTCGCTCAGCTTGGATCATAGCTCCACTCGCTCACTTTGCTTTCTTTTTCTTCTCGCTCAGAAAAATTGGGTGTCATTTTTTATTTGAAAAGGTTCATTAAATCAAAAGATGTACTCAGATATAAAAAATATTTATAAAATGTTGCCAATTAAAGAAACCATTTTTTTGTGAAATCATGAATTTTAAAAAATATTGTTCATTTTCATACATTTTTTGCAAATTGAAAAATGTTCACACACTTTATAAAATTTTAATTTTAAAATTATTCATAAATGTAGAAAATATTCATGAATTTGGAAAAATATGAACGGATTTAAAAAAAATGGCCATGATTTTTACAATGCTCGTTAATTAGATGCATAAAATAATGAATGAATATAAAATTATGTAATAAAAAAGCATAAACAAATTTGAAAAGCAAAATAAGAATAAAAAATATTGGATCCAATAGCGAAAAACACAAAAAAGATAGAACACGTAAAAAAAATATCTTCTTTGAAAACCTTCTGAGAACCAAGAAAAGCAGCTAGCACATTATGACTATATATACACTTAGAACAGTGCGACCTCCACAACTCCAATGCGCCTCAAGGCTCCGCATCATCCCTTAAAACAGACACATTGTTTGTCTGCGGACTGGTCTGGACTCATCCGCCTCTGTTTTTTTAAGTCTGCGACACTCAAAATAACTAAAGAAAATAGCACCATTCATCCATAAATAACATACAAAAATCTCTAGTGCAACAATAGTTCAAATATAAATATTTCATCTAAGATAATATGATGTTCAACAAGTTTTTGAATTCATCAAAATCCAATGATACTCGAGTCGGAATCCACACATGTCGCTCCACGCGCTATGCCCCTTGAGGTTCATCCAATAATGCATCAACATGAATGGCATGCCCTCTGTCAAGTGGTACATCACGGCAATGCGGACGGGCTATTCAATAAACATCAAGTCACAATAGTGAGTGAATCAATGAATTGACCAACATATAGAGCAATAAAAAGCAAAACTTACAATCTCCAACGCCGACACACCAGGTGGCCATATGCTCTCCAACCGTGCAATCGCACCGCGGTAGTCCATGACACGGTTCACATTGCCTTCATGAATCACGTTCAAGTAGTAGGTGATGTCTACTACGCAACCTTCTTCTTATAGACTTGTGTTGGGCCTCCAAGCGCAGAGTTTTATGAGATAGTAGCAAATTTCCCTCAAGTGGATGACCTAAGGTTTATCAATCCGTGGGAGGTGTAGGATGAAGATGGTCTCTCTCAAACAACTCTGCAATCAAATAACAAGGAGTCTCTTGTGTCCCCAACACATCCAATACAATGGTAAATTGTATAGGTGCACTAGTTCGGCGAAGAGATGGTGATACAAGTGCAATATGGATGGTAGGTATAAGTTTTCGTAATCTGAAAATATAAAAACATCAAGGTAGCAAGTGATAAAAGTGAGCGAAAATGGTATTGCGATGCTAGGAAACAAGGTCTAGGGTTCATACTTTCACTAGTGCAAGTTCTCTCAACAATGATAACATAATTGCATATATAACAATCACTCAACGTGCAACGAAGAATCACTCCAAAGTCACTAATAGCGGAGAACAAATGAAGAGATTATTGTAGGGTACGAAACCACCTCAAAGTTATTCTTTTTGATCGATCTATTGGGCTATTCCTATAAGTGTCACAAACATCCCTAGAGTTCATACTAAAATAACACCTTAAGACACACATCAACCAAAACCCTAATGTCACCTAGATACTCCAATGTCACCACAAGTATCCACGGGTTTCATTATACGATATGCATCACACAATCTCAGATTCATCTATTCAAACCAATACAAAGAACTTCAAAGAGTGCCCCAAAGTTTCTACCGGAGAGTCAAGACGATAACGTGTGCCAACCCCTATGCATAAGTTCACAAGGTCACAGAACCGGCAAGTTGATCACCAAAACATACATCAAATGGATAACGTGAATATCCCATTGTCACCACAGATAAGCACATGCAAGACATACATCAATTGTTCTCAAATCCTTAAAGACTCAATCCGATAAGATAACTTCAAAGGGAAAACTCAATCCATTATAATAAGGTAGAGGGGGAGAAACACCATATGATTCAACTATAGTAACAAAGCTCGCGGTACATCAAGATCGTGCCAAATCAAGAACCCGAGAGAGAGAGAGAGAGAGAGAGAGAGAGAGAGAGAGAGAGAGAGAAAGAGATCAAACACATAGCTACAGGTACATACCCACAGCCCCGAGGGTGAACTACTCCCTCCTTGTCATGGAGAGCTCCGGGATGATGAACATGGCCACCGGTGATGGTTTCCCCCTCCGACAGGGTGCTGGAACAGGGTCCCGATTGGTTTTTGGTGGCTACAGAGGCTTGCGACGGCGGAACACCCGATCTAGGTTTCGTTCTGGTTTTTTTAAGATTTATAAGAGGTGTTGGTGTAAGTGCAACTAAACCCTGGGTGATTTTGGTATTTCTTAACAACATATAGCTCATTGAACTAATATTCTTTCAAGATAATCATTTCAGAAAGTTCAATGATTGGCATGGCATGGACTAGAGATGTGGACCCCTCAAAATGCTAAGGACACATATTGGCAAAAGCTCAAGACTCTACATTTTCATTTTAGTGATCCAAGATTACATTGAGTCCATAGGAAAAGCCAATACTATTAACAGGGAATGAGGTGTAGCTTAATGGCTTGCTTGCTCAAAATGCTTAGTGATATGCTCCAAAATCCCACAACCACTTTCTCATTTCCACATATGTCCTAAATGAAGACAATAATAAAGTTGTTATTTATATTTTCTTATATCATGATAAATGTTTATTATTCATGCTAGAATTGTATTAACCGGAAACTTAGTACATGTGTGAATACATAGACAAAACAAAATGTCCCTAGTATGCCTCTACCTGACTAGCTCGTTAATCAAAGATGGTTAAGTTTCCTGACCATAGACATGTGTTGTCATTTGATGAACGGGATCACATCATTAGGAGAATGATGTGATGGACAAGACCCATCCGTTAGCTTAGCATGTTGATCGTTTAGTTTTATTGCTATTGCTTTCTTCATGACTTATACATATTCCTTTGACTATGAGATTATGCAACTCCCGAATACCGGAGGAACACCTTGTTGTTGGGGAACGTTGCAGAAAATTAAAAAATTTCCTACGGTTTCACCAAGATCCATCTATGAGTTCATCTAGCAACGAGTATTCAGATTAGATAGCATCTACATACCACTTTGTAGATCGCAACGGAAGCGTTCGAGTGAACGTGGATGAGGTAGTCGTACTCGCCGTGATCCAATTCACCGATGATCTAGTGCCGAACGGACGGCACCTCCGCGTTCAACACACGTACGGAAAGCGTGACGTCTCCTCCTTCTTGATCCAGCAAGGGGAAAGGAGAGGTTGATGAAGATCCAGCAGCACGACGGCGTGGTGGTGGATGCAGCAGAACTCCGGCAGGGCTTCGCTAAGCAACTACGAGAGGAGGAGGAGGTGTTGCAGGGAGAGGGAGGCGCCAGGGCATTGGGTGGTCAGCCCCCCCTCCCCTCCCCCCTTTATATAACCCTTGGGGGGCGCCGGCCCTAGGAGATGGAATCTCCTAGGGGGGCGGCGGCCAGGGAAGGGGGGCTTGCCCCCCAAGCAAGGGGGGCGCCCCCTTTAGGGTTTCCCCCCCAAACCCTAGGCGCATGGGCCCTTTGGGGGGGTTGGCGCACCAGCCCACTATGGGCTGGTTCCCTCCCTCATACGGCCCATGGGGCCCTCCGAGATAGGTGGCCCCACCCGGTGGACCCCCCGGGACCCTCCGGTGGTCCCGGTACAATACCGATAACCCCGAAACTTGTCCCGATGTCCGTATGATGACTTTCCATATATAAATCTTTACCTCCGGACCATTCCGGAACTCCTCGTGACGTCCGGGATCTCATCCGGGACTCCGAACAACATTTGGGTTACTACATATACATATCTTCACAACCCTAGCGTCACCGAACCTTAAGTGTGTAGACCCTACGGGTTCGGGAGACATGCAGACATGACCGAGACGGCTCTCGAGCAATAACCAACAGCGAGATCTGGATACCCATGTTGGCTCCCACATGCTCCACGATGATCTCATCGGATGAACCACGATGTCGAGGATTCAATTAATCCCGTATACGATTCCCTTTGTCAATCGGTATTTTACTTGCCCGAGATTCGATCGTCGGTATCCCAATACCTCGTTCAATCTCGTTACCGGCAAGTCACTTTTCTCGTACCGTAATGCATGATCCCGTGATCAAACACTTTGATCACATTGAGCTCATTGTGATGATGCATTACCGAGAGGGCCCGGTGATACCTCTCCGTCAAGCGGAGTGACAAATCCCAGTCTCGATCCATGTCAACCCAACAGACACTTTCAGAGATACCCGTAGTATACCTTTATAGTCACCCAGTTACGTTGTGACGTTTGGCACACCCAAAGCACTCCTACGGTATCCGGGAGTTACACGATCTCATGGTCTAAGGAAAGTTTACTTGACATTGGAAAACTCTAGCAAACGAACTATGCGATCTTATGCTATGTTTAGGATTGGGTCTTGTCCATCACATCATTCTCCTAATGATGTGATCTCGTTATCAATGACATCCAATGTCCATAGTCAGGAAACCATGACTATCTGTCGATCAACGAGCTAGTCAACTAGAGGCTCACTAGGGACATGTTGTTGTCTGTTATTCACACATGTATTACGATTTCCGGATAACACAATTATAGCACGAATAAAGACAATTATCATGAATAAGGAAATATAATAATAACGCTTTTATTATTGCCTCTAGGGCATATTTCCAACAGTCTCCCACTTGCACTAGAGTCAATAATCTAGTTACATTGTGATGAATCGAACACCCATAGAGTTCTGGTGCTGATCATGTTTTGCCTTAGGGAGAGGTTTAGTCAACGGATCTGCGACATTCAGATCCGTGTGCACTTTACAAATTTCTATGTCTCCATCTTGAACATTTTCACGAATGGAGTTGAAGCGACGCTTGATGTGCCTGGTCTTCTTGTGAAACCTGGGCTCCTTTGCAAGTGCAATAGCTCCAGTGTTGTCACAGAAGAGCTTGATTGGCCCCGACGCATTGGGTATGACTCCGAGGTCGGTGATGAACTCCTTCACCCAAATTGCCTCATGTGCTGCCTCCGAGGCTGCCATGTACTCCGCTTCACATGTAGATCCCGCCACGACACTTTGCTTGCAACTGCACCAGCTTACTGCCCCACCATTCAAAATATACACGTATCCGGTTTGTGACTTAGAGTCATCCAGATCTGTGTCGAAGCTAGCGTCGACGTAACCCTTTACGACGAGCTCTTCGTCACCTCCATAAACGAGAAACATTTCCTTGGTCCTTTTCAGGTACTTCAGGATATTCTTGACCGCTGTCCAGTGTTCCTTGCCGGGATTACTTTGGTACCTCCCTACCAAACTTACAGCAAGGTTTACATCAGGTCTGGTACACAGCATGGCATACATAATAAAACCTATGGCTGAGGCATAGGGGATGACACTCATCTCTTCTATATCTTCTGCCGTGGTCGGACATTGAGCTGAGCTCAATTTCACACCTTGTAACACAGGTAAGAACCCTTTCTTAGATTGATCCATATTGAACTTCTTCAATATTTTATCAAGGTATGTGCTTTGTGAAAGACCTATGAGGCGTCTCGATCTATCTCTATAGATCTTGATGCCTAATATATAAGCAGCTTCTCCAAGGTCCTTCATTGAAAGACTTTTATTCAAGTAGGCCTTAATGCTGTCCAAGAGTTCTATATCATTTCCCATCAAAAGTATGTCGTCTACATATAATATGAGAAATGCTACAGAGCTCCCACTCACTTTCTTGAAAACACAGGCTTCTCCATAAGTCTGTGTAAACCCAAACGCTTTGATCATCTCATCAAAGCGAATGTTCCAACTCCGAGATGCTTGCACCAGCCCATAAATCGAGCGTTGGAGCTTGCACACCTTGTCAGCATTCTTAGGATCGACAAAACCTTCCGGCTGCATCATATACAATTCTTCCTTAAGGAAACCATTAAGGAATGCCGTTTTGACGTCCATTTGCCATATCTCATAATCATAGTATGCGGCAATTGCTAACATGATTCGGACGGACTTCAGCTTCGCTACCGGTTAGAAAGTCTCATCGTAGTCAACCCCTTGAACTTGTCGATAACCCCTAGCGACAAGCCGAGCTTTATAGATGGTCACATTACCATCCGCGTCTGTCTTCTTCTTAAAGATCCATTTATTTTCTATGGCTCGCCGTTCAACGGGCAAGTCAGTCAAAGTCCATACTTCGTTTTCATACATGGATCCTATCTCGGATTTCATGGCTTCCAGCCATTTGTCGGAATCCGGGCCCGCCATTGCTTCCTCATAGTTCGAAGGTTCACCGTTGTCTAACAACATGATTTCCAAGACAGGGTTGTCGTACCACTCTGGTGCAGAACGTGTCCTTGTGGACCTTCGAATTTCAGTAGGAGCTTGATTAGAAGTATCTTGATCATCATCATTAATTTCCTCTCTAGTCGGTGCAGGCACCTCAGAAACGTTTTCTTGAGTTTCGCCGTTTTCCGGTTCAAGAGGTAACACTTCATCAAGTTCTACTTTCCTCCCACTTACTTCTTTCGAGAGAAACTCTTTCTCCAGAAAGGATCCATTCTTGGCAACAAAGATCTTGCCTTCGGATCTGAGGTAGAAGGTATACCCAACAGTTTCTTTAGGGTATCCTATGAAGACGCATTTTTCCGACTTGGGTTCGAGCTTTTCAGGTTGAAGTTTCTTGACATAAGCATCGCATCCCCAAACTTTTAGAAACGACAGCTTAGGTTTCTTCCCAAACCATAATTCATACGGTGTCGTCTCAATGGATTTCGACGGAGCCCTATTTAAACTGAATGCGGCAGTCTCTAAAGCGTAGCCCCAAAAAGATAGCGGTAAGTCGGTAAGAGACATCATAGATCGCACCATATCTAATAGAGTGCGATTACGACGTTCGGACACACCATTACGCTGAGGTGTTCCAGGCGGCGTGAGTTGTGAAACTATTCCACATTTTCTTAAGTGTGTGCCAAATTCGTGACTCAAGTATTCTCCTCCACGAAATGATCGTAGAAACTTGATCTTTCTATCACGTTGATTTTCAACCTCACTCTGAAATTCCTTGAACTTTTCAAAGGTCTCAGACTTGTGTTTCATTAAGTAGACATACCCATATCTACTCAAGTCATCAGTGAGGGTGAGAACATAACAATAGCCACCGCGAGCCTCAACACCCATTGGACCGCACACATCGGTATGTATGATTTCCAATAAGTTGGTTGCCCGCTCCATTGTTCCTGAGAACGAAGTCTTGGTCATTTTACCCATGAGGCATGGTTCGCACGTGTCAAATGATTCATAATCAAGAGACTCTAAAAGTCCATCTGCATGGAGCTTCTTCATGCGTTTGACACCTATGTGACCAAGGCGGCAGTGCCACAAATATGTGGGACTATTGTTATCAACTTTAACTCTTTTGGTATTCAAACTATGAATATGTGTATCATCACGTACGAGATTCATTAAGAATAAACCATTAACCATCAGAGCATGACCATAAAACATATCTCTCATATAAATAGAACAACCATTATTCTCGGATTTAAATGAGTAGCCATCTCGAATTAAGCGAGATCCAGATACAATGTTCATGCTCAAACTTGGCACTAAATAACAATTATTGAGGTTTAAAACTAATCCCGTAGGTAAATGTAGAGGCAGCGTGCCGACGGCGATCACATCGACCTTGGAACCATTCCCGACGCGCATCGTCACCTCGTCCTTCGCCAGTCTCCGTTTATTCCGCAGCTCCTGCTTTGAGTTACAAATGTGAGCAACTGCACCGGTATCAAATACCCAAGAGCTACTACGAGTACTGGTAAGGTACACATCAATTACATGTATATCACATATACCTTTGGTTTTGCCGGCCTTCTTGTCCGCTAAGTATTTGAGGCAGTTCCGCTTCCAGTGACCACTTCCCTTGCAATAAAAGCACTCAGTCTCGGGCTTGGGTCCATTCTTTGGCTTCTTCCCGGCAACTTGCTTACCGGGCGCGGCAACTTCCTTGCCATCCTTCTTGAAGTTCTTTTTACCCTTGCCCTTCTTGAACTTAGTGGTTTTATTTACCCTCAACACTTGATGCTCCTTCTTGATTTCTACCTCTGCTGATTTCAGCATAGCATGTACCTCAGGAATGGTCTTTACCATCCCCTGCATATTGTAGTTCATCACAAAGCTCTTGTAGCTAGGTGGAAGCGACTGGAGGATTCTGTCAATGACCACTTCATCCAGGAGATTAACTTATAGTTGAGTCAAGCGGTTGTGCAACCCAGACATTCTGAGTATGTGCTCACTGACAGAGCTATTTTCCTCCATCTTACAGCTAAAGAATTTGTTGGAGATCTCATATCTCTCGACCCGGGCATGAGCTTGGAAAACCATTTTCAGCTCTTCGAACATCTCATATGCTCCATGTCTCTCAAAACGCTTTTGGAGCCCCGGCTCTAAGCTGTAAAGCATGCCGCACTGAACGAGGGAGTAATCATCGCATCGCGACTGCCAAGCGTTCATAACGTCTTGTTGTGCAGGGAGAATAGGTGCGTCACCCAGCGGTGCTCGTAGGACATAATCTTTCTTGGCAGCTATGAGGATGATCCTCAGGTTCCGGACCCAGTCCGTATAGTTGCTACCATCGTCTTTCAGCTTGGTTTTCTCTAGGAACGCGTTGAAGTTGAGGACTACGTTGGCCATTTGATCTACAAGACATATTGTAAAGATTTAGACTAAGTTCATGATAATAAAGTTCATTTAATCAAATTATTTAATGAACTCCCACTTAGATAGACATCCCTCTTCTAGTCATCTAAGTATTACATGATCCGAGTCAACTAGGCCGTGTCCGATCATCACGTGAGACGGACTAGTCAACATCGGTGAACATCTTCATGTTGATCGTATCTTTTATACGACTCATGCTCGACCTTTCGGTCTTCTGTGTTCCGAGGCCATGTTTGTACATGCTAGGCTCGTCAAGTCAACCTAAGTGTTTTGCGTGTGTAAATCTGTCTTACACCCGTTGTATGTGAACGTTAGAATCTATCACACCCGATCATCACGTGGTGCTTCGAAACAACGAACTGTCGCAACGGTGCACAGTTAGGGTGAACACTTTCTTGAAATTATTATGAGGGATCATCTTCTTTACTACCGTCGTTCTAAGTAAACAAGATGCAAAACATGATAAACATCACATGCAATCAAATAATAAAGGTGACATGATATGGCCAATATCACATAGCTCCTTCGATCTCCATCTTGGGGCTCCATGATCATCTTGTCACCGGCTTGACACCATGATCTTCATCATCATGATCTTCATCATCGTGTCTCCATGAAGTTGCTCGCCAACTATTACTTCTACTACTATGGCTAACGCGTTTAGCAATAAAGTAAAGTAATTTACATGGCGTTTCTCAATGACACGCAGGTCATACAAAAAATAAAGACAACTCCTATGGCTCCTGCCGGTTGTCATACTCATCGACATGCAAGTCGTGATTCCTATTACAATAGCATGAACATCTCATACATCACATATAGATCATTCATCATTCATCACAACTTTGGCCATATCATATCACAAAGCACTTGCTGCAAAAACAAGTTAGACGTCCTCTAATTGTTGTTGCAAGTTTTACGTGGCTGAATTAGGGTTCTAGCAAGAACGTTTTCTTACCTACGTGAAAGCCACAACGTGATTTGTCAACTTCTATTTACCCTTCATAAGGACCCTTTTCATCGAATCCGCTCCAACTAAAGTAGGAGAGACAGACACCCGCCAGCCACCTTATGCAACTAGTGCATGTTAGTCGGTGGAACCGGTCTCACGTAAGCGTACGTGTAAGGTTGGTCCGGGCCGCTTTATCCCACAATACCGCTGAAGCAAGATAAGACTAGTAGCGGCAAGAAGAGTTGACAATATCTACGCCCACAACAAATTGTGTTCTACTCGCGCAAGAAGAACTATGCATAGACCTACCTCATGATGCCACTGTTGGGGAACGTTGCAGAAAATTAAAATTTTTCCTACGGTTTCACCAAGATCCATCTATGAGTTCATCTAGCAACGAGTATTCAGATTAGATAGCATCTACATACCACTTTGTAGATCGCAACGGAAGCGTTCGAGTGAACGTGGATGAGGTAGTCGTACTCGCCGTGATCCAATTCACCGATGATCTAGTGCCGAACGGACGGCACCTCCGCGTTCAACACACGTACGGAAAGCGTGACGTCTCCTCCTTCTTGATCCAGCAAGGGGAAAGGAGAGGTTGATGAAGATCCAGCAGCACGACGGCGTGGTGGTGGATGCAGCAGAACTCCGGCAGGGCTTCGCTAAGCAACTACGGGAGGAGGAGGAGGTGTTGCAGGGAGAGGGAGGCGCCAGGGCATTGGGTGGTCAGCCCCCCTCCCCTCCCCCTTTATATAACCCTTGGGGGGCGCCGGCCCTAGGAGATGGAATCTCCTAGGGGGGGCGGCGGCCAGGGAAGGGGGGCTTGCCCCCCAAGCAAGGGGGGCGCCCCCTTTAGGGTTCCCCCCCCCCAAACCCTAGGCGCATGGGCCCTTTTGGGGGCTTGGCGCACCAGCCCACTATGGGCTGGTTCCCTCCCTCATACGGCCCATGGGGCCCTCCGGGATAGGTGGCCCCACCCGATGGACCCCCCGGGACCCTCCGGTGGTCCCGGTACAATACCGATAACCCCGAAACTTGTCCCGATGTCCGTATGATGACTTTCCATATATAAATCTTTACCTCCGGACCATTCCGGAACTCCTCGTGACGTCCGGGATCTCATCCGGGACTCCGAAAAACATTCGGGTTACTACATATACATATCTTCACAACCCTAGCGTCACCGAACCTTAAGTGTGTAGACCCTACGGGTTCGGGAGACATGCAGACATGACCGAGACGGCTCTCGGGCAATAACCAACAGCGGGATCTGGATACCCATGTTGGCTCCCACATGCTCCACGATGATCTCATCGGATGAACCACGATGTCGAGGATTCAATTAATCCCGTATACGATTCCCTTTGTCAATCGGTATTTTACTTGCCCGAGATTCGATCGTCGGTATCCCAATACCTCGTTCAATCTCGTTACCGGCAAGTCACTTTTCTCGTACCATAATGCATGATCCCGTGATCAAACACTTTGATCACTTTGAGCTCATTGTGATGATGCATTACCGAGAGGGCCCGGTGATACCTCTCCGTCAAGCGGAGTGACAAATCCCAGTCTCGATCCATGTCAACCCAACAGACACTTTCAGAGATACCCGTAGTATACCTTTATAGTCACCCAGTTACGTTGTGACGTTTGGCACACCCAAAGCACTCCTACGGTATCCGGGAGTTACACGATCTCATGGTCTAAGGAAAGGATACTTGACATTGGAAAACTCTAGCAAACGAACTATGCGATCTTATGCTATGTTTAGGATTGGGTCTTGTCCATCACATCATTCTCCTAATGATGTGATCTCGTTATCAATGACATCCAATGTCCATAGTCAGGAAACCATGACTATCTGTCGATCAACGAGCTAGTCAACTAGAGGCTCACTAGGGACATGTTGTTGTCTGTTATTCACACATGTATTACGATTTCCGGATAACACAATTATAGCACGAATAAAGACAATTATCATGAATAAGGAAATATAATAAAAACGCTTTTATTATTGCCTCTAGGGCATATTTCCAACACTTGTGTGTTATCAAACATCACAACGTAACTGGGTTATTATAAAGATGCTATACAGGTGTCTATGAAGGTGTTTGTTGGGTTGGCATAGATCAAGATTAGGATTTGTCACTCCCAGTATCGGAGAGGTATCTCTCGGCCCTCTCAGGAATGCACATCACTATTAGCCTTGCAAGCAATGTGACTAATTAATGAGTTAGTTGCCGGATGATGCATTATGGAAAGAGTAAAGAGACCTGCTGGTAACGAGACTGAACTAGGTATGATGGTATCGACGATCGAATCTCGGGCAAGTAACATACCGATGACAAAGGGAATGACGTATGTTGTTATGCGGTTTGGCCGATAAAGATCTTCGTAGAATATGTAGGAGACAATATGAGCATCCAGGTCCCACTATTGGTTATTGACCGGAGATGTGTCTCGGTCATGTCTACATAGTTCTCGAACCCGTAGGGTCTGCACGCTTAACGTTCGATGACGATTTGTATTATGAGTTATGTGATTTGATGACTGAAGTTTGTTCAGAGTCTCGGATGAGATCACGGACATGACGAGGAGTCTCAAAATGGTCGAGAGGTAAAGATTTATATATTGGAAGGTTGCATTTGTACATCGGAATGGTTCCGAGTGGTTCGGGTATTCTTTCGGAGTATCAGGAGGTTACCGGAACCCCCCGGGAGAAGTATTGGGCCTATTGGGCCTTATTGGAGGAGAGGAGAAAGGCCACGTGAGAGGGGCGCACCCCCTCCTTGCCCAAACCGGACTGGACTAGGGGAGGGGCCCGGCCCCCTCTTTCCTTCTCCCTCTCTCTCCCTTCCCCTTTTCCTCTCCGGCTATTGTGCTAGGATTGGAGGCAATTCGTGACTATGTGCTGAATCTAGTGGGGAGGTGCATCGATAAGGTTAAGGAAAGTCTAGGGAAAAAGATTGCTGATTTGACTGAGGTCGTTCATCGACTGAGACCACGTTCACCACCTATTTATGGTTCTGCTACACCGCATCGTCATCGGCAATTATCTGGACAGCGGGTAGACGAACAAGTTCGCAACAATGGTGAGCATCAAGACCATCAGTCTGAGGGGGCTGGTAGCTATTATGAGCACGTGCGGCATGCTTATAACCATCATGGAGGTGGCCTACACCATGGGGGAGGACATGAACGACCGCGGCGCGCCTACGAAGATGATGGTATTGGAAGAATAAAAATTTCCATACCATCGTTTAGCGGCAAAGACAATCCGGATGATTATGGAGTGGGAGATGCGCGTGGATTAGATTTTTTATGGACAGCGGTACACCAAGGAGAAAAAGGTTCGTGCTGCATCTATTGAGTTCACAGGCTATGCTTTAATATGGTGGAACCAACTATGTCGCGCGGAGGACGTCTGGAGTCTTGGAATCAGATGAAGAGTATCATGAAGAGACGCTTTGTTCTAGAGCACTTCACTAGGACCTTGTACACACGCTTGCAGCAGCTTCGACAAGGTAACTCTAGTGTTGAGGAGTATTATAAAGAGATGGAAATATTGTTGATTCATACAGGGGTAGAGGAGCAAGAAGAGGCTACGATGGCCCGGTTCATTCATGGTCTGAAATCAAAGATACGAGACCGTGTCGATATGGTTGAATATACGGGATTACAGGGATTATTGCACCATGACATTCGAGCGGAGCAGCAAGTAAAGCGTCGTGGTGGTCATGATAATTCATCAAACTCGGCGCGGCGTAATTTTTAGCGAGAAGGCGGTGGTAATAGTGGTTTCAAAACAGATTCTAAGCCGGCTACAAAGGAAGTATCTCAATCCAAGGTTGAATCGTCTCGTGCTTCTAACTCTCGTACTAGTGATATTGTGTGCTTCAGGTGTGGTGGCAGGGGGCATAAAAAGTTTGAGTGTCCTAACGAGAGAAGAGTCCTCCTCACGGAAGAAGGATGCATGTCTGCGAGCGATGGATAAAAAAATACTGACACGTCTAGCGAGAAATCGGAAGATGATGAAAAGGTGACTGCAAGTTTTGAAGCTGCAGAAGCATACCCATTATTAATGGTGCAACAAGTGCAGGAAGATCGTATTGATGATAAGGGGCAGAAATGGAATATTTTCCAGCCTTCGTGTAAGATCAACAACACCAATTGCAAGCTAATAATAGACGGTGGAAGCTACACCAATGCAGTCAGCAAAGGGTTTGTTGATGGTTGCCCGCATGGAAGCACCCACAGCCCCACCGTGTCGAGTGGATGTACCATACCGGAAAGCTCAAGGTCACTCATAAGGTGCGCGTCAAATTCTCTGTTGATGATTATACTGATATGGTGATCTGTGATGTCATACCCATGGATGCATGTCACTTGTTATCGGGAAGGCCGTGGCAATATGACCATAACGCGACACATGAAGGTCGAACCAACACTTACTCATTCTGGGATGTCGGGAAGCGACGTGTGTTGCGGCCGATGTTTGACAACACAATCAAGGTGGATGAACATGTTGCATTCTAGAAGAAGGTTGCAAAGGTTCCTCCGAAACCGAGGACGGTTTCCTTTCAAGGGGGAAGGGATGATGTGATCAGAAGCGCTATTTCATGTGCCACCACGAAGGAAAACATGCACTTTCTGCTAGTTGCACTTTGATGAACATGAGAGCGAAAACGCTACATATCCTTATTGGAGAAGTTTCTGTCAAACTTGTTGCTGCGCAAAAAGTGAAGCCAAACTTCAGGACTCCTCCGAGATGGTAATCAACGTGGCTGAAATAGATAATTAGTATATTTAATATTGGGTACAACTTGTGTGTACCGTAGTGCCCATTTGTTAATTTCCTAATCGGTACTAGTGAGGTCGTGATTCCTAGTTCTGTTTGGATTCCAGTGATCAGCGTTGTCGGATACTTCATTTATTAAATCCTAATAGGTTTGAATAGGAAAGAGATAGAGTCCGATTGGAGTTGGGTTTGTTTGGATCGTTTTGCTGTGCGTCGCCTATACAAACAGGCAGGCTTAAGCCTTTGTACGCACGAAAGTTTTGGAGTTAAAAATACACAGAAAAGCATCGCGTGGGATGCACCAAATATCTGAGTTCTTTTGCTAATTCTCGAGGGATTTAGTTGTTGTTACGCGCCCGGTTCGATCCTATCGTTTCCGTTCGCAAGTTTTATTCTTTGGTCTTCTTGCATATTGCTTGATTCAAAGAACCGATCTGTTATTCATCGTCTACGTTTGCTATTATGATTTCTGTTCGTCGTGGAATTTTCTACTTCGTTGAGTACCATAAAAGATTGGGCCAACAAAAGACTCGCCACCTAGTCGGGTTATATCACTACCTCTATGAGCACCTCTAAGAGACTTAACCAGCACATCATCTTGAGATTGACAAAGCCGCAGCAAACACCTTCGTAGTCGACAAGAACGTCTTCTCCCACGGAACGCATATCGCCGGAAGGCCTAAAATAAATTCAGAAAAATGCGAGCATCAATGTCTAAGTTTAGGACTTGACCCATGGTGGGCTAAGAATACCACAATGCTCCTAACTATACAACCACACGTTGATTCACGTTCTACTTAATGAAAGTAAGCTTCACTATGGGTATTATTTCTAACTATCCTCACCTGCATAATGTACTTTCTACCATTCTATCCTACTAGTTACCAATTCAGTTGCATTTAGTATTCTAGTAAAGTCTTGCAGAGTTGAATCACACATGGTTTTCTCGTTCATGATAAACTCCACCAAACCTGAAAACTATTTCGGCCTCTGTCACTGTTGTTGACATAAAATAAACCTAAGTAGTTAACTAAGCGCAGAGGTATCGAGAAGGATCACACGCCAACTTCAAAATTTCAAATCGTAGACAGTCCTGTCATGAGATCAGATAATATATAGCTGATGCTACTTCATCGGACTTAAACTAATGGGACGTGCACTAGACCCAAAAGCATTCAAACTTTCTGAGAGTTCAGTACAACTACCTAATTGTTTAATTAGTGCAGGGTGTAGCTGTAGTGTGGTGTTTACTGTAGGACACAGATAAGATGAGCAGTGACTAATGACAAACGGCTACAGAAGCTACGCGTAAAGACGTCTCTCGTGAAACGCGCTTGTTAGCGTGAGGTCATGGAGGGGATCGGGAGCAATACTAACATGCTTGAGATTTTCAAATGGGAGGACGTGTACGTAGCAGCAGTAGCAGGCAGTTTTCACAATTACCTCAGGGCAAATGTACGGCAGCTGATTGAACAAACCGAACGTGCTAAGAGCATCTAGAGCCGGACTTAACAAATCGAACCCCTCAAACGTCGGCAGACCCGACCGGGCGCTATCCGCGGATAGTGACCGGTTACGCCTCTGATTTGTTCCTCTACGTTCGAGCCTCTTATATTCATCTCCTAGATCCATATAAACCATACAAAATAAACCTATGTACTACGACACGCTAGCGACAATACGTCGTCAGAGATGTCCACGAGGTCGGTCCCGGACGCCTGGTGGACGGGCGCATAGGAGGGCTCCAGCTCGTCCTCGTCCTCCTCATCGCCGTCATCATCATCCATGTACGCGAGCATGTCGTCGACTTCCGCGGCGTGCTCCGCCTCCATCTCATGCCGACAACGAAGTCTGGCCTCCGCTACCGACTCCGAGCGGAGGGAATCTAGGATGGCCTGCTGCTCCACCTGCAGATCCGCGTCCACAGCGTCCCCCGTGTCCTCCTCTACCTCCTCCTCCTTCTCCGGATCCACCGCATTCAGAGGTAGCCCCGCGGCGATCCAGACTTCACGCCTTGCCCGGATCTGCTCAAGGAGTTGCAACTGACGCTCCGGTGTAGGTATGGGTAGCTCATTACCTGGCGACGTGGGGGCATGGCTACTAGTGGTGACGGGCGGCGAGTGGAAAGTGATGGCGGCATCGGAGTGGGAGGGGGAAATGTGGACGGTAGGGTTTCGGTGTCGGCGGTCGGCTTAAATAGTCGAGCTAGTCATTACACGGCCCGCCGGAGCGGCGCCACACAGCACCATTGGTCCAGCAGAGGAGATGAGCTTCGGACCCCCGGCTTTCGGACTGTTTACCTGTTGGACCCCAGCGCCAGTTCGACATGAAGGACGCGCCCGGCCGCCCCTATATCCACCTCATATTTGAGCTGGATATGGGACACGTCGGTTGGCCAGAGCGTTTGAGACCCGTTTAAGGAGCACGTTTGGGTCACATTTTTGTGACCTGAACGTTCACCCAGGCGTTTGGGGTGGGTTTGGGGCGCTCGGCTGCAGATGATGTAATTTATAGTAGGAGTATTTGTGGTATTTCGAAAACTATACGTTATCAAATCGGAGTTGTGAATCAGGAGTATAAACAGCACCTGATTGAGTAGTAGTGTACTCCAGTGGCTTGAATCGCGTGCGTAGCATGACATCAAAAAACATCTCATGGATGGAACCATTGTTGGGCTCGATGCAGGGCAGCATCCAACTCTGAGAACATTTGTCCGTGTGTTCCCCTGTTTGAAAAAACTAGTGTACGTAACCTGTACTCAACAGGTCCCAGATGCAGGGTTTAGGTGGCGTTAATTAATTAATTTACCCCTTTGCACGCGACGCCAGATGCTTGGCCCGTGATTTACGAAGAAACAAGGTCCAATACGACGAAACCAGGTGCAACATACGACGAGACCACGCAGACGCAGCACGCAAAGGCAAAAATTCGAAGCACACACCGCAAATCATTCAGCGGCGCGATCGTGATGCCGTTGAGAAATCGGGAGCGGAAGGCTCCTTCGTTTTGTTTGTTTGTACCATGACTCAGGGTGTTGGCAATAGATACTCTCTCCGTTCCCAAATAATTGTCTTTCTAGCCATCTCAAATGGACAACAACATACGGATGTATGTAGACATGTTTTAGAGTGTAGATTCACTCATTTTGCTCTGTATGTAGTCACTTGTTGAAATCTCTAGAAAGACAATTATTTAGGAACGGAAGGAGCAGATCTTAGACGGTTAGTACGATCCAGCCATCCAGGGCCTATGATTTCATTTAAAAATTTGCATGTGATCCAGAGGGAGTACCATACCACAGTAGTAGCTTTTTGAAATTTGAAAGGAGATGCGATCTAGGAATTTCCAGGTTGACAGGCAGCTGCGGTTGGGCGAGGAACTGGAATCCCGTGGATAGGACCGTTGGATGCGTGTGGTACGAGAGAGACAAGCGGCATCCGCAGCAGCAGATAGGGTCTGTTGTTTAATGATGCCGATGGGATCGGAAAGGAACGGGCGGAGGGAATATGCCCATCGGCCTCAGGGTTCCTTCGTCCTACTACTCCTCCACTAGCGCCCGCCCGCCAACTTGCGGCGTATCAGTGGCATGCATGCATACGGCGGAATACGAACGTACCAGTAGGAGTAGGTCTGTGTTGCAGGCAGAGGCCGGCGGGTACATTGGGCACGGGTGAGGCAAACGGGATGTACACGTATCTTCGAGAAGCGTGCGTGTGCATACATGTCAGTGTGTGCAGCCATGGCCGGTCAAGTCGGATATGATCACAGGTCGCGTTACGTTGTGAGAGGGTCGAACCGAGGCGCGTCCTGCCGCTCCCTGTCTGCTGGCCGAGTTCACCGGCTGGCTGGCCGGAGCGGCCGCTTGGCTGCCTCTGCTTCTCCCGCTGCGTTTGCATGCATGCACCGCCGGGCTCGCCGGAGAATAAAGACGCTCCTACGTACGTTGGCGCCCGCGGAACGATGACCGCGTAGAGGATACGGAGCTAGCCAGGCAGGGAGGGGACGGCCGGACGTCAGCGCGTCACGTACGTACGGGCTAGACTCGCCCGATCGACGCGACGCGTGCATGCATGGCATGGCCGGCACCGTCGTCGCATGCGGCCAGCGGGTGGCAGACGGGGACAGGGCCGCGTCGCTTCGGGGCAGCGTCGACGTAGGCAACCCAGCGGCCGGCGCCCGGCGCGGCGCGGCGCTGCGCTTTTGCCCGGCGGTTCTTGTTTTCGCGTGTCTTCTTCCCGCGGTCCGGTCTCCCATGCGAGCGTGTTTTGTATGCGACGCCACTGTTCCTCCTCCTTGGCCAGTAGCGACCCCCTCGGTCTGGGCGCGGCTGCTGGGTCGTGCTGGGGGCTGGCTCGAGAGCTGAGCCGGGCCGGCCCTGTCTACGTTTCACACAGCTTTATTTGCATGCATGTGCGACCACGATCGATCGATCGATCGATATTATCAGTGGATGAATGCATGCATGCATGAATGGATACATGCAATGCATTATGCATGCATGCATGGATGCATTGATGCAGCTCCAATAAGGCACTGAGGCGTTCGGTCTCACGATCATCTGATCACTGTCCAGGTAAAAGCTCATGCAAACTTGGCAGGAAGATGGATCACCGCTGCGTCGCGGTACGGTCATGGGAACGAATGTGGTAAACGACGCAAAGTCCAAACGCTAGACGAAGAGGCGAGAACGGTCATGAGCCGTACGCCATGGATCGACGGACCCGAGACGCCAGGAGGGGCTATGAGTGGTGGGATCAAACTCTGCACGTACTACAGGCCGGGACCCGCGCCCCCCTGCCTGGGAATCGAGTGCTCGTCTCGTATCACACGTCAAATCAGAACCTAATCATTGCTGAAAGAAACGCAGCATGTCGAACGGAGAGCGGCAGAGACGAAAGGGAAAGGAGAGTGGAGTGTCGAGCCGGCCCCAAACCCTGTGCCATGTGGAACAAACGCTACATACGCAGACGCTGAGCCGACGGAGCCACTTGCTACCGTACCGTTTCGCCCCTGGATGCTCACTCACATGCGTCGGGCATCGCATCGGACTTCGTTGCATGAGCCAAGGAGATCGATCATGTGCTCGCCTAAACCTCATCGTTATGTTATTTTGATGCTTGCGGTGAGCATGAGCTCACATAGTTGACCTGACAGCCAACATGGGTTTCTTCTTCTATCAGCCTTTGGGTAGGTCGAAGGGCCATCTTGAGTTTTTGACCGATTATTACTCCACAAGGTGATGTACCCACTGGTGGAAAAAGGGCCTTTGGTCGCGGTTCGCAACTGCCATTAGTCGCGGTTGCGCAACCGCGACCAAACAGGCGGGACTAAAGGCTCCCCCTTTAGTCGCGGTTGCTTAAGAACCGCGACTAAAGGCCCGTCCACGTGGGCGCCAGGTGGCCGTCGGGACGGAGGACCTTTAGTCGCGGTTCTTCTGGCCAACCGCGACTAAAGACCGCCGCAGGTTTAGGGTTTTAGCCCCCCCCCCCCTAAACCTGCCCCCCCCCCTAAACTTGTTTTCTGTTTAATTTGTATTGTTTTATTTCTTTTATGTTTTATTTTAATTTTGAAGGAGTTTCACATATTCTACGCTACTACATACATGCATATGAATGTACAATTTCAAACAAATTTGAAATTAGAACCAAAAAGAATTCAAGAGGAATATACAGTATATATTAAATATCATCGGATGACCATATACAATTTTGAACAAGTTTCCATACATAATTTAATGCATATAAAGTTCTACGTCCTCGTAATGGTGTTCTCCTTTAGGATGGAGGACTTCCCTCCTGAACCATCCAGCTAGTTCCTCTTGAAGTGGTCGGAAGCGAGCTTCTGGACTAAGCATCATCCGGAGTTTATTCCTCTGAGCATTGGTATCACTCGGAACCCGCTCAGAGGTGTATCTCCGGATCATCTCACAGACATAGTATCCACATAGATTGGTCCCCGCTGGCTGAATATCCCCAGCATTCTTAGCCTTTGACTTTTTGAATTCTAGCTCTTTTTTGAATTCACCGACCTTTGTATCTACGAACCGTCTCCAAACCCTACGAGGCAAAGAAAATTAAATGAACAAGAGAGTTATTAGTTACTTGATATTAGGAAATGAACGAAATAGGCCGATCGATATAGAGCGCAAATGAATGAAAATAATTACTTCTGCAGCATTCTTCTCATGTCGCCCCAAAGCTTTGGATCCATATTCAGAGAGTCGTGGACGAGACATTCTGAGGTGTCTACTTTAATTACTAGCAGAATCCAGTGGAACCTGCGGACACGGTACATGCACAGTACGTCATGCATAACTCATCGATTAGCCGGCCACATACCATGCATGGAGTAAACAAAAGAGAATGTGCTCAAGACAGAAACACTCACCCAAAATGGTAAGGAAATAGAATATCACTTTTGAGTTCCTGCTTTGTAAGAAACTGCCACAGGTCTGCCTCCATGTCGGCGGGGTGATGCCGCAACACATATCCATTAACGATGTGTGGGTCAATGAACCCAACATCATGGATGTTCCTTACTCTGCATTCCTTAATCTTCATTCTGCATGTATAATAGCGGACACAACAATATAGTTAGGACATATATATAGTGCAGGCAATATGAACGAGATGGGGTAGAAATAAATCACTTACAGAACGTACCAACTGATGATAGATTTGTCGAGCTCGCGCAGATTGAAAAGCTGGAACAATTCACTCAGATGAATTTGTACATAGTAATGTTTGAAGTGATGCTCATATCTAACTTCCGCATAAATATATTCGTTGGCGTTTTTATTTTTTATGTAACCCTTGTACCATTTCAGCAGACCTTTCATTTGTGGAGGTAGATCCTGTTCCTGCGCAGGCTCGACGAGAGGCCCATTCTTCACATATGTAATTACTACCTCCTTCACTGGCGCCTCATCAAGGCCTAACAGTTCACGAAGAGTAATACCTAAGTTGGCCGCTTGTTCTCTGGCACTCGTTACAGTCAATCCAAGTGCTGCCGCAGCTGCTATGATATCGGGGTCATCCGGACCGGCGGCTTTCACTATAAGCGGGGCAATCGATTGTTTACTTTGTTCCCCGAGCTGGGCAACTCGTTTACTTTGTTCCGGATCGGGGTCATCCGCCCGCTCTTTCTTCTCCTTCAACATGAGTGCCTGCCTACGAAGTTCACGTGCATAGTCCTCAGGCAGATTCTTCGCGGCTTGGGACGGTGTGCTCAAAAATGACTTAGCCCACTTCTTTTGCTCATCAGAAAATACTGGCTTGGGCTCGGGCTCTCTTTTCTTCTTGCAGTCCGCCTTCCATTTCTAAAGATCAGCAGCCGCGGCCGCGGCAGTTTCCTCGGCACTACGTTCCCAAGGCCTTGTGGGGAGAGGCTTCAGTGATGGCTCCGGTACCTTTGTGGTCTTAGGTACATAAGGGTCCGGGTTAATAATCCAGGACTGCTTCTGCTTCTTTGCCGGAGGTGGATTGGGGGGCGGCATCTGATCACCCGCCGGACGAGGACTGGGGGGCGGCGTCTGATCACCCGCCGGACGTTGTGGACTGGGAGGCGTCGGCTGACGTGACGGAGGTGTAGGTGAACCGCCACCACCACCACCACCACCGCCACCGCCACCACCACCACCGTAGGGGGGTGGACTTGTTGTCCTTGGCGCCTCGCCTGGAAACTTGATAAACTTCTTTTGCCATAGAATGAAATGGCGCTTGACATCTCCAAGTCTTTTCTCCCCTTCAGGTGTAGCAATGTCAATCTCCAGGTCCTCAAACCCTTGGACTATGTCCTCCACCGTGACACGAGCATAGCCATTTTGAATGGGGTTGTTGTGGTGGAGTGCTCCAGGTAAACATGGTAAAGCACTGCCGATGGCTACCTTCATGGACATGTTCCCGATAGGATAATACAGATGACATTCTTTCCTCTCCTTTATATCGTCCACGGGGTAGCGAGGAGGCTCCGGTGCAGTAATTTCGACCACCAGAGGCTCCGGTGCAGTAATTTCGATCGTCGGTGCATCTGCACCAGCCGGTGGGGCCTCCGTGGAAGCCACGCTGCTTCTCCGCTGCTGGCTTTCGAGATCCGCTGGATGATCTTCATGCTGCGCCCAAGCTGCATCTCTTTCGGCTACTAGTACACTCACGGTTTTATTCATCACATCCATTTCCGATGCCAACCGCGCCACAACATCTGCTTCCCGATCCATCTTTCTCTTACGGCTTCTGTAACCGTACGGGTCATCGTTCTGGGGGAACCCTATTTTCCACGGAATGTGCCCCATGCCTCGTACACGTCCTCCGTGTTCAGGATTCCCGAGGGCTTTTGTCAGTGCGTCGTTCTCTCTGTTGAACTTGATCTTCCCTCTTGAGCATCCCTCATTGCGTCAATAAGGGCTTGGGTGGGTTTAATTATTTTGCCCTGGTAAACACACTCCCCTGTCTCCGGGTTCAGCGTTCCCCCATGCCCGTACCACCAGCTTTTGGCCCTTGGGTCCCATCCCTCCGTACCTGGACGGATTCCTCGCGCCCTCAGCTCGTTCTCCATCTTCTCCAACCTAGGCTGCCAAAGGCGATACCCTCCTGGCCCCATAATATGATTGTACTCCTTCTTAGCCGCATTTTCCTTATTTTTTTCGATATTTGAATGAACTGCTCCGATTTCTTTTGCTTCACAAATTCTGGCCAATCATGTTTCAGTTTCTCATATTGTCCTTTGAAATCCGGAGTCTTGTTCTGCTTGACAAAGTCATGGTTTAGATTTTGCTTGAATTTCCGGAATGCGTCGGCCATCTTATGAAGAGCGAACTGTTTGACTAGCCTCCTCCTCTCCTTGTTTTCCTCAATCTTGTTACCCTCCTCATCGAATTTGTTGTATTCCGGAGGTAGAACGAAATGTTCCATAAGCTTCTTGAAGCAATCTTTTTTTGTTCTCTTATCGACAAAAGTGAAACCAGCAATTCGTGCCTTCTTTGGCTCATTCCACTCCTGGACGGTGATCGAGACGTTGTCTCTAACAACGGCTCCGCATTGGCTGACAAACTTGATGGCGTTCTTGCGGGGCTCCAGCGGCCTGCCGGTTGCACTGTCGACAACCTCGATGGTGCATGTTTCTCCTTGTTTCATCGTCTTGGTTGCGCCACGCTTTGACGACGTACTCGATTGTTTCGACGATCCGGCCGAGGGCTAAAATAAGAAAGAGAGTCGCGCGCGTTAGTACACACATATTTATTCAAATCAGTTAGTTTGTATCACCAGAGGCTCAATGTATATATATACCTCGGCGCCGGAGGTGGTTGCTACTTCCATTTGAAGATCGTCGTTTATCGACGTTTGTTCGGCATCATCTTGCTGACGGCGCCCTTCATCTTCACCGTCAAGGTTCAGATAAGAAGAGACATCATCTTCTTCTTGTCCGGTCGGCACATATAGAATATCGCCGTTTATGATGCCGAACATATGTGCTTCACCGTCCGGATCATAGTTGTCCATAATCGGGTCAGCTCTATCGTCCGCCATTATGTCAGTCCTGAAAACATGTAGTAAAAACAAATTAATTAAGTGAAGAAGGGGGGCGGTGGCGGTGGCGGTGGCGAAAGGGCGGTGGCAAAAGGAGGGGGCGAGGAAGGGGTGGGAGAGGGTGTCGCGGTAGAGCGCGAGACGGGGCGGCAGACGACGGCGTCACGGAGAGGGAGGCGAGGACAACACACATGTATAACCCTCGCCATTTGGTTAATTATCAAATTTTACGATTTTTTGTTAATTATCAAGTTTTAAGTTACTTTTTTTCTTCCTCCTTTTTCTTTCTTCTTTCTTTTGGTTTTCATTTGGTTTTCATTTTTTTCTTCTTCCTTTTTCTTTCTTGTTTTTTCTTCTTCCTTTTTCTTTCTTCTTTCTTTCTTCTTTCTTTCTTCTTTCTTTTTTTCTTCTTCCTTTTTCTTCTTTCTTTTTTTCTTCTTCCTTTTTCTTCTTTCTTTTTTTCTTCTTCCTTTTTCTTTCTTCTTTCTTTCTTCTTTCTTTTTTTCTTCTTCCTTTTTTCTTCTTCCTTTTTTTTCTTCTTCCTTTTTTTTCTTCTTTCTTTTGGTTTTGTTTTGTTTTCATTTTTTTTCTTCCTTTTTCTTTCTTCTTTTTTTCTTCTTCCTTTTTCTTTCTTCTTTTTTTTCTTCTTCCTTTTTCTTTCTTCTTTCTTTCTTCTTTCTTTTTTTCTTCTTCCTTTTTTTCTTCTTCCTTTTATCTTCTTCCTTTTTTTCTTCTTCCTTTTTTTTTCTTGTTTCTTTTGGTTTTGTTTTGTTTTCTTTTTTTTTCTTCTTCCTTTTTCTTTCTTCTTGTTTTTTTTTCTTGTTTCCTTTTTGGCACGGGCGGCGGGCAGGGGCGGGCAGCGGGCGGCGGCGGCCAGGGGCAGGGCCAGGGGCGGCGGCCAGGGGCAGGGCCAGGGGCGGCGGGCGGCGGGCAGGGGGGCGGCGGGCGGCGGGCGGCGGGCAGGGGGGCGGCGGGCGGCGGGCAAGGGCAGGGCAGGGGCGGCGGCGGCGGCGCGCTAGGGCAGGGCACGGGCGGCGGCGGCGCTCACTTGGGGCGGAGGCGGCGTCGGGGCAGGGCGTCGGCGTCGGCGTTGATCGGCGTCGGGGCAGGGCTTCGGCGTCGATCGGCGTCGGGGCAAGGGGCTTCGGCGTCTGAGAAGAATGGGAAGTGGCGGAAACTGCTAAGTGCAGTATATATAGGCAAACCTTTAGTCGCGGTGGGTGTGGCGGACCGCGACTAAAGCTACCCTTTAGTCGCGGTCCGCCACACCCACCGCGACTAAAGGCTAGCTTTAGTCGCGGTCCGCCACCAACCGCGACTAAAGGGTTTTGGCGCCGCTTTCGTTCCCGCGCAGGAAGAGCCTTTAGTCGCGGTTGGGGAGGCGGACCGCGACTAAAGCTAGCCTTTAGTCGCGGTGGGTGTGGCGGACCGCGACTAAAGGTCTGTGCTGGCACTGGCGCGGTGCGGTGGGATGTTTAGTCCCACCTCGCTAGCCGAGAGGCTTCGACAGTGGTTTATAAGCGCGGCTGCGCTCACCACTTCGAGCTCCTCTCAAATGCAGGCTTACGGGCCTATTCTGTTACTATTAGCCTGTGGGCCTACTGGGCCTTCCTGCGGGCCTGAATCCTGGCCCAATAATGGGTTTCTAGTCGTATTCAGGCCGTGGTGGCCCAGTAGGTGGCGTATTTTTTATTTTTTGCCTTTTTTTTGTTTTCATTTTTGCTTTATTTATTTTGTTTTGTTTCTACTTACAACAAAAAACTTATTTATTTTATTTTATTTTGTTTCTAATTACTTATTTATTTTACTTTATGATAATTATTTTTGCTATTAAAGTTTCTAATTACTTATTTATTTATGTTATTAAAATCTTAAAAATACAATTATATATCAAAAAAATCAGAAAATAAAACTAATTCATTTTAAATTCTTGTTTTTCTTCTGTTTTTTTCTTCCTTTTTTCTTCTATTTTTTTCTTCTGTTTTTTTCTTCCTTTTTCTTGTTTTTCTTCTTTTTTTCTTCCTTTCTTCCTTTTTCCTTTTTTCTTCTGTTTTTCTTTTGTTTGTTTTTTTCTTATGTTTTTCTTCTGTTTGTTTTTTCTTCTGTTTTTCCTTTTTTCTTCTGTTTGTTTTTTTCTTCTGTTTTTTTCCTTTTTCCTTCTTTCTTCTTCTTCCTTTTTCCTTTTAAAATCAGAAAAATAAAACTAATTCATTTTAAAATCTTAAAAATACAATTATATATCAAAAAAATCAGAAAATAAAACTAATTCATTTTAAATTCTTGTTTTTCTTCTGTTTTTTTCTTCCTTTTTTCTTCTGTTTTTTTCTTCCTTTTTCTTGTTTTTCTTCTTTTTTTTCTTCCTTTCTTCCTTTTTCCTTTTTTCTTTTGTTTTTCTTCTGTTTGTTTTTTTCTTATGTTTTTCTTCTGTTTGTTTTTTCTTCTGTTTTTCCTTTTTTCTTCTGTTTGTTTTTTTGTTCTGTTTTTTTCCTTTTTCCTTCTTTCTTCTTCTTCCTTTTTCCTTTTAAAATCAGAAAAATAAAACTAATTCATTTTAAAATCGTAAAAATATAATTATATATCAAAAAAATCAGAAAAATAAAACTAATCCCTTGAAGGTTTGACAAAAGGTTTGATACATCATTCAGTTCATCGACCAAATACAAAGTTTGGTACAATAAATTATTACACATCAATTCTTCCCTTGTGTCCCTGCTTGATTACGATTGTGCCGTATCCATGGAGCATCCTCATCATTTAACTTAATGCTTGGGTCGGTGTTCACTTTGAAGGGCGGAATTTCAGCAAACATATTATAATCTTATGACATGTCTGTCTTGTCCTCCACTCCCACGATGTTTCTTTTCCCTGAAAGAACAATGTGGCGCTTTGGATCATCGCATGATGTACTGATCGTTTTCTTATCTTTCCGTTTCCTCGGTTTGCTACTCATGTCCTTCACATAGAAAACCTGAGCGACATCTTTCGCTAGGACGAATGGTTCGTCAAGGTAACCAAGATTGTTGAAATCCACCATTGTCATTCCGTATTGCTGGTCCACCTTTACCCCACCTCCTGTTAGCTTGAACCATTTGCACCGGAACAAAGGGACCTTAAAGGAGGGTCCATAGTCAAGTTCCCATATCTCCTCTATGTAACCATAATATGTGACTTTTTGCCCATTCTCGGTTGCTGCATGAAAGCGGACACCACTGTTTTGGTTGGTGCTCTTTTTATCTTGGGCGATCGTGTAAAATGTATTCCCATTTATCTCGTACCCTTGGAAAGTCGTTATAGTCGAAGATGGTGTCTTGGCCAACATGTACAGCTGATCTACAACATCATTGTCATTCATTAAATGTTTTCTCAACCAACTGCCGAAAGTCTCCATGTGGGCCTTCCTAATCCAGGATTCAAGCTTCCCCGGGTTGTGCGAGCGTAAAATATTCTTGTGTTTCTCAAAGTACGGAGCCACCAAGCTGGAATTGGTCAGTACAGTGTGGTGTGCTTCAGTCAGAGAATGGCCTTCCATACATATCGTTGATTTCCTTCCGATCGTGCCTTTTCCACTTAGTCTCCCCTCGTGCCGCGATCGAGGAAGGCCAATCGGCTTAAGGTCAGGAACAAAGTCAACACAAAACTCAATTACCTCCTCATTTCCATAGCCCTTGGCGATGCTTCCTTCTGGCCTAGCACGGTTACGAACATATTTCTTTAATACTCCCATGAACCTCTCGAAGGGGAACATATTGTGTAGAAATACAGGACCGAGAATGAAAATCTCTTCGACTAGGTGAACCAGGAGGTGCGTCATAATATTGAAGAAGGATGGCGGGAACACCAACTCGAAACTGACAAGACATTGGATCACATCGTTCTGTAACCGTGGTAGAACTTCTGGATTGATTACCTTCTGAGAGATTGCATTGAGGAATGCACATAGCTTCACAATGGCTACTCGAACATTTTCCGGCAGGAGCCCCCTCAAAGCAATCGGAAGCAATTGCATCATAATCACGTGGCAGTCGTGAGACTTCAGGTTTTGGAACTTTTTCTCCGCCATGTTTATTATTCCCTTTATATTGGACGAGAATCCAGACGGGACCTTCATACTGCTCAGGCATTCAAAAAAGATGACCTTCTCTTCTTTGGTCAGAGCGTAGCTGGCACGACCTTGAAACCATTCCGGATGCCGGTCATCAGGGTCTTTCAAACGTTGCTGGTCCTGCCGTGCTTCCTTTGTATCATTTGTCTTCCCATACACGCCCAAGAAGCTTAGGAGGTTCACGCAAATATTCTTCGTAACGTGCATCACGTCGATTGCAGAGCGGACTTCTAGGACTTTCCAATATTCTAGCTCCCAGAATATAGATTTCTTCTTCCACATGGCTGCGTGCCCGTCAGCTCCCTTCGGAACTGATTGTCCGCCAGGACCCTTTCCAAAGATGACTTTCAAATCCTTGACCATATCAAATACCTCAGCACCAGTGCGTTCTGCAGGCTTCGGCCGGTGATCTGCCTTGCCGTTGTAATGCTTGCCTTTCTTTCTTACTGGATGAATTTTCGGAAGAAATCGACGATGCCCAAGGTACACGTTCTTCTTACAATTTGGCAAATGTACACTTTCAGTCTCATGTAAGCAGTGCGTGCATGCATTGTATCCTTTATTTGACAGTCCCGAAAGGTTACTAAGAGCAGGCCAATCGTTGATGGTTACGAAAAGCAACGCTCGTAGGTCAAATTCCTCTTGTTTGTGCTCATCCCACACACGGACACCAGGTCTGCCCCACAGCTGTAAAAGTTCATCAACTAATGGCCTTAGGTACACATCGATGTCGTTGCCGGGTTGCTTAGGACCTTGGATGAGCACTGGCATCATAATGAACTTCCGCTTCATGCACAACCAAGGAGGAAGGTTGTAGATGCATAGAGTCACGGGCCAGGTGCTATGGCTGGAGCTCTGCTCGCCAAAAGGATTCATGCCATCTGTACTTAGACCAAATCTTATGTTCCTTGCGTCAGGTGCAAAATCTTTGAACTCTCTGTCGATCTTTCTCCATTGCGTTCCATCTGCGGTGTGTCTCAACTCCCCGTCCGACTTACGGTCCTCTTTGTGCCATCGCAACAACTTGGCATGCTCTTTGTTCCTGAACAGACGTTTCAACCGTGGTATTATAGGAGCATACCACATCACCTTGGCGGGAACCCTCTTCCTGGGTTTCTCGCCCTCAACATCGTCACCAGGGTCATCGCCTCTGATCTTATAACGCAATGCAGAGCATACCGGGCATTCATTCAAATTCTCGTATTCACCGCGGTAGAGGATGCAGTCGTTGATGCATGCATGTATCTTCAGAACCTCTAAACCTAGAGGGCAGACAACCTTCTTTGCTTCGTACGTACTGGCGGGCAACTCGTTATTCTTTGGAAACATATTCTTCAACATTTTCAGCAAGTTTTCAAATGCCGAGTCAGCTACACCTGCCTGTGCCTTCCATTTCAGCAAATCCAGTGTGCAGCCCAGCTTTTTCAGACCATCATCGCATCCGGGGTACAACGACTTTCTGTGATCCTCTAACATGCGATCCAAATTCTCCCTCTCCTTTTCAGTTTCGCAGCGTCTCCGTGCATCAGCAATGGTCCGACCAAGATCATCAACGGTCTCATCACGTGCCTCTTCTTCACCTTCACCTTCCCCTTCACCTTCCCCTTCACCTTCCCCTTCACCTTCAGCATCCTCCATGAAAGTATCACCGAAATCAGCAAGATAGCTTTCATCGATGAAATCATCCCCTTCTTCATCTTCTTCCATTATAACCCCTCTTTCTCCATGCTTGGTCCAACAATTATAGATTGGCATGAAACCGTGCCGAAGCAGGTGCAGGTGAACTTCTCTTGAGGAAGAGTAACCCTTCTGATTCTTACAGTCAACACATGGACAGATAACAAAACCCTTCTGCTTGTTCGCATTAGCCACTACGAGGAAATCTTTCAAACCCGTAGTGAACTCGCGGGAGAGTCGGTTACCGTACATCCATTGCCGATTCATCTGCATTATTATAATATAAAATATATAATTAACCATCATGCATTTGTTAAACTAACTAGCTATAAACAATAGAAATTAAACAATGAACAACACACATGCATATTTTATCAATGACACACATGCATGAAAGGTTCAAGTTGCTAACCGCGATCGAGGAGGAAAAAAATGAATGAGGAACCTCAAGTGTGGCTCTTGGGGCATTTCATCAAACACCTTGTGTGCATAAGAGGAACCAAAAGCAAACCTACACCCCCTTGTGAAGCTTGTGAAGAGAAGTGGCACCAAATGGCTAAGTGAGTGCGCTGAACTGGTATATATAGGGGAGGAGCTTTAGTCGCGGTTGGCCTGGCCAACCGCGACTAAAGCCCCTCACGTGCACCAGCTGGCCACCGAGCGCCCTGGGCGCAGGCCTTTGGTCGCGGTTCGTCTGCCGAACCGGGACTAAAGACTTCATTAGTCGCGGTTCCTACAGTTCCGCGACTAATGGGGCTGGACGGAAGCCTCTTTTTCTACCAGTGACCACTACCACTGCTCTCTTGGTTTCCTTTATGATTACTATGCGAAACTATTTTGGTTTCCTTTATGAGTAGGCAGTAGCGAACTACTTCATGAAGTTCTCGATCGAGCGCACATATATCATGGTTTGATTTGCCATGAAGTACTTGCTCCCGCACATGGCATGACCGTTCCACTCGGATCCGGGTCGCATGAAACATGACACATTTCGGGGTATTCCCTTCACTTTTATTTAGTCCGTGTATTAGCTTTGGTCAAAGTCAAACTTTATAAACTTTGACCAAATTTATAAATACAAATATTAACATATTCAATAACAAATAAATATTATTTGATTCATTGTTGAGTGTACTTTCACATCATATAGATTTTGTTATGGTAAATATTTATATTATTTTCTATAAACTTAATCAATTTTACGAAGTTTAACTTCAGTCAAATCTAATATGCAGACTAAATAAGAACGGAGGGAGTACTACCCATGGTAGCAAGTTGGAACTACTCTATACACATGGAAATCTTTCAAGGTACGAATGGCTGAAGTTTTGAACTACTCTATACGCATGCACAAAATTCATACTACTTCCTTCGGTTAGCTTTGTACATAAGTCAGGCACAAGATCCCCCCTCCACGACAGGAATTGTGGAACCGGGGAAGTGTTTCGCTAGTTAAATTGAAGACATGAGAACCGGTGCCCAACTTATAAACCCATCGGGGTACATTTATTCAAAGTGTTCATCGCAGGGGAGGGGGGATCTCAAAGAGTCATCCCCTTTCCGGAGTTCCCCATATTCAATGTCGTCGCAAAACATAGTCTCGATTGATTTCTCGTGGCTACAGAGGCTTGTGGCGGCGGAACTTCCGATCTAGATTATTTTCTGGAGGTTTGGGCATTTATAGGAGAGGTTGACGTCGAGAACAAGTCAGGGGCCCCACGGGAAGCCCACGAGGCACAGGGGCGCGCCCCAGGGGGGTGGGCGCGCCCTTCACCCTCGTGGGGCCCACGGGACTCCCCTCCAGTAACTCTTTGTTTCATTATTTTTTATATTTTCCAGAAAAATTCTCCGTTGATTTTCAGCATATTCCGAGAACTTTTATTTCTGCACAAAAATAAGACCACTGTAGTTCTGCTGAAAACAGCGTCGGTCTGGATTAGTTCTAATCAAATCATACCAAAATCATATAAAACAATAATAAACATGGCATAAATACTTCATAAATTATAGATATGTTGGAGACGTATCAGTGACCTTTAGCGAATCGTTAATAACTGGTCCTTCCTTCCAAAATATAAGACACTTTTTACAGTCTTTGATGTATTAATTTGACCATTGGTTTGTTCAGAAAATAGATGGGCTGGACATGTATGAATGTTATCTGATGGAGTGTCCGAACACTCCCTCCATTTTAATGAATGAATCAGATGTGCATACATTGTAAAATCTAACTTTGACCGTGAGTTAGACCAATAATATTTGTTTCTACGAGTTTAAAATTATATGTCGTAAAACTTATTTCGAATACAAATACAACAGTACTCTATAAATAACCCACATTTTGTCACGAATAACCCACATTCGATTGATCTATCTTATGGTCAAAGTTTAATTTTGAAATGTGTGTCTGCCTTATTCATTAGAATGAAGGAAATAGTAATATTGTAGAGATATTATAAGCAAAAATAATCATGGTGAAAAATATACATTAAATATCCAAAAAAACAAAAGCTTTTATATTTTATTCAGCAGTGCTTCACAGACGATAGCTTGTGCACGATTTGTAGACGATGGACAACAGCATCCGTTGGATAATACTGTTCAAGGATGTTGTTGTCCAAACATCGTGCATGCGCAATTGTCTGTGGACTAGTTTCGTATTTTATTTTAGAAAAGACTTGTTTGGATTCATGGGTTAGAGTTAGTTCGAGTTAGTTTGGACTCAACTAACCCAAAAATATTCAAACAGGAGGGTTAGTTTGGGTTAGATGCATGTAACCCATTCAAAAAACCTAACCCATCCAAGAGGTGCTTATTTGGGTTAGTTCTTCTCGGGGCTACTAAAAAAACATCTTTTTCTCTCGCACTCCCCGCAGCAGATCCCTCCCCACTTCCTCGAAACTTCTCGTCCTCTCCCTCCCTCCCGCTCGCACCGCCCGTGTAGGCGTCTCGCTGTATCCGCGCTCCATGCATCTAACCCTGCCATCTAAACACCTCTTTGACTAGAGTTAGTTCAGGGTTAGTTCAGAGTTATAATCTAACTCTAACCTCTAACTGAGTTAGAGTATCCAAACAGGATCAAAGGAGGAAGTACGTGGGAGTGTAGGATTGAAGGGGTCCGGGGCCCTGTTCGCTCGATTCGGCACGACAACGGCCATCGTTTGTGTACGGCAGGGGTGAGTGAGGAGGGCGGCACAGTGCTGCCACTACTGCTGCGTGTATAGCGGACTGCGCTCTCAATTCGAGACGGGTCAGGTCAGGTCTCGGTCAAGTGCAGCCACAAATCAAGTGGTCTCTTGACGAAGAAGTGGGCCCGCTCCGGCCATTCATCACCTCAGCCAAGAGAGCCTTCCAAATTACAGTGATCTGTTTCTGGGCGTGGCCGGTGAACGTGGTACTGGTAATGCTGCACGAGAGGCCTGGCCGGTGAACGCGGTACGTCTGCATGTGGCTGCATAGGAACAGCGGCAGCGTGCTGTAGCTCAAGCCTCAGGGAAAGAACAAGGCGATGGACGGAACCGAAGAGGAGGAACAGCGCCCCGCAGCCGCAGTCGCGCACGCCGGGTATAATATTGGCGGGCACAGTGCGCGGCCGCTTGAAATTCCTCCGAGACGGGCGAGGCGACGTCACCGCGGTCGTCGCTCTGCTCTGCTCCCATCGGGACCGGGGGGGAGCAGCCGGGCAGGCGAGGGTCCGACCCGGACCGGGCCCCGATCTTATCGGCCGCCACAGTGCCCCCGGTCGGCGCACGCACGATGCAGGGTGGTGGCGGTATCCACAGGCGCGCCGCCCACGAACTGAACCGTACCGTACGTCCAGTCTCCTCGCACCTCTGATCCGCTCCGTGCGACGGGACAATGCCCGCGCCGTACACGTCGGGATCAGATTTTTATTTTTTAGAGAAAAATTCGATCTACTCGTATTGATCAAACACCATGAGAGTACGAAGAACGCGAGAAACAATTTTATTACGCCAATATTGATAGACCGTCTAGCGACAAATACGGAAAATGAAGCAAGCCGAAAGTGCGTCACCGTCATTGCGCCTTCCTCGTCAAAGCCGAACAGATCTTATTGCAGTGCCAATCGGTAGGGACGAAGCCAACAAGTTTATATGAGGAGGGCCAATGAAACATGTAGGGCATGGAGAGCAGAAACGTGTAAATTTAGATACTTGCTCCACAAACTCATGTATATAGTGCTGACTTGAGAGAAAAATTGACATGGAGGTAGCCATGGGCACAACTAGCCCCCACTTGCCTCCGTCATAGATGGAAAGTTGTCATGCTAGACCCTAAAGTACAAACGCATCAGAAAAAAAAACATCGTCGATGAAAAAAAGTGTAGATTGACAGGATCCATCCTAAAGACAACAAATGCAGACAAACAAAGAAATGATCTAAACAAATCCATCGAAGACAAACGCTGATCGACTCTCGTAAGATCCGCTGGAGACACACCTACACATGCCATCCGACGATGCTAGACGCACCACTGGGGCGAGGGCGGGGCGGGGAGAACCTTACTCCATCTCCTCAGAGCCGTCGCCACCTCGCCATTCTAAGTTGGACACAACACCAACACAACCTAAAAAAACACCTAAAGACGAAGCACCTCCGAGCCTACGGGCGTGGCTCCTTGAGTCAGAGGCGTAGGGAGTGCGGTTTTGTCTGTGGATCTAGCCGGTCCGTCCATGGGTATTGCAGATCTACGTTGGTTTCCCTACCCTCCGACTCTCAGGATGAGCTCGCCCTCAGTGTCATCCACCAGTCCTTGACCACGGCCGAGACAGACTATCGCAGTCACTGCCGCCAAAATACAAAAGCATTGTGGCTCGGCATCGAGGAGTCCGAATGGCTCACAAATGAACATGTATGGCGACTTCGGCGCCTTCTACCGCCGCTCAGGAAATGGGGAAGGGCCCGGCAAGGAAGGGGGTGAGATTTATCCCTATGAACTTGTATCTAGTCATAGAGTATATCAAGTCTTACTTTTTGCGGATATATCGAGTTTATTGAACTTCCTATGTTTGGTTCTATAATGTTTGGTCGTATGAATGTAATGTGTTGAATTTGTCTACGTTGTATGAAATTATACAAATTTAGAGGTTTGGATATGGAGTGACGGTTTGGGAAAATCTCTTTCTCTTCTCACCTTAGGGGTTCGAGATTGTCTTCACAAAAGTTGACCACTGAGGATATATACAATGAGCTAGGCAGTATCCCTTGTTGTACTCGTGGTCGCTGATCTCAAAGTTGACAGGTGGGGAGTGGCCTTCCGCAAGCCTTGCGAAGACTGGAGAACGCTGCAGAACGTTGATATCATTGTGAGGACACGCCATGCCGAAGAAAGAATGTCATATCCAAAGATCTTATGAAGTCACCGCTTCTAATATGACAGTGCATGCTTTAACATGCCCCTTGTACTGCCCCTGCCAAGCAAATGGACATTTCTTCCACTCCCAGTGCATACAATCTACGCTGCCAAGCATGGATATAAAGCCTCTAGTTGCGTTGGTGAAAGTGCAACTATCCCTGGGTGGTTTTGGTAATTCCTAACAACATATAGCTCATTGAGCTAACATTATTCCAAGATTAATATTTTAGGAAAAACTCAATGAATGGCATGGCATGGATGAGGAAATGGATCCCTCAAAATTCTAAGGACAAAGGATTGGATCAAGCTTCAAGATCAAGACTCTGCATTTTATATTTTAGTGATCCAAGATCACATTGAGTCTATAGGAAAAGCCAATACTATCAAGGAGGGATGAGGTGTTGCTTAATGAGCCTCTTGCTTTATGTGCTTAGTGATATGCTCCAAAACCCTCAACTACCTTCCCACATCCACATATGACCTATACCAAAAGTCAATCTCGGCCCCACCGATTCTTCCTATCCGGTGCCACCGAGTTTCAAATGTCATAGCCACTGCCACAAACCCTAGCCAAATCGGTTTCACCGATAGGGATCTCGGTCTCACCGAGATGGGATTGCAATCTCTCTCTTTCCCTTCGTAACGTTTCGGTCTAACCGAAGTGAGCGATCGGTCCCACCGAGATTGCAATGTAAACTCTCTGTTTCCCTTTCGTAACATTTCGGTCTCGCCGAAATGAGCGAACCGGTCCCATCGAGTTTACCTGACCAACTCTCTGGTTAGCTTATTACCAAAATCGGTCCCACCGAGTTTGTGTAATCGGTCACACCGAAATTAGGTTATGCCCTAACCCTAACCATATCGGTCCTACTGAGTTGCATCTCAGTCCCACCGAAAATCCTAACGGTCACTAGGTTTACTGAATCGGTCCGACCGAGTTTAACCATTCTGTCCCACCGAGTTTGGCAAATTGTGTGTAACGGTTAGATTTTGTGTGGAGGCTATATATGCCCCTCCACCCACTCTTCATTCATGGAGAAAGCCATCAGAGCACATCTACACTTCCAATACACATGTTCTGAGAGAGAACCACCTACACTTGTGTTGAGGTCAAGATATTCCATTCCAACCATATGAATCTTGATCTCTAGCCTTCCCCAAGTTGCTTTCCACTCAAATCTTCTTTCTACCAAATCCAAATCCTGTGAGAGAGAGTTGAGTGTTGGGGAGACTATCATTTGAAGCACAAGAGCAAGGAGTTCATCATCAACACACCATTTGTTACTTCTTGGAGAGTGGTGTCTCCTAGATTGGCTAGGTGTCACTTGGGAGCCTCCGACAAGATTGTGGAGTTGAACCAAGGAGTTTGTAAGGGCAAGGAGACGCCTACTTCGTGAAGATCTGCCGCTAGTGAGGCAAGTCGTTCGTGGGCGATGGCCGTGATGGAATAGACAGGGTTGCTTCTTCGTGGACCCTTCGTGGGTGGAGCCCTCGGTGGACTCGCGTAACCGTTACCCTCCGTGGGTTGAAGTCTCCATTAACGTGGATGTACGATAGCACCACCTATCGGAACCACGCCAAAATCCTCCGTGTCTCCAATTGCGTTTGAATCCTCCAAACCCTTTCCTTTACATTCTTGCAAGTTGCATGCTTTATTTTCCGCTGCTCATATACTCTTTTGCATGCTTGCTTGAATTGTGTTGAGATTGCTTGACTTGTGCTAAGATAGCTAAAATATGCCAAGAACTAAAATTGGGAAAAGGCTAGATTTTTATTTGGTCAAGTAGTCTAATCACCCCTCTAGACATACTTCCGATCCTACAGGTGGTATCAGAGCTTTGGTCTCCATTTGCTTTGATTTCCATAGCTTTTGGTGGTCATAGCCTTGGTTTCACAACCTAGGAGAGTATGGCGTCTAGCGAGGGAAATTATCACCGTAGAGGTCCTTACTTTGATGGAACTAATTTTGCTAGTTGGAAGCATAAGATGAAAATGCATATTCTTGGACATAACGCCGCCATTTAGGCTATTGTGTGTATTGGTTTGCAAGGTGGATTTTTTGATGGGAAAGAACCGAACCATGAAGCTACCGCGGAAGAGTTGAAGATGCTGCAATACAACGCTCAAGCTTGTGATATCCTCTTCAACGGATTGTGCCCCGAAGAATTCAACAAAATCAGCCGTCTTGAGAATGCAAAGGAAATTTGGGATACTTTGATTGATATGCACGAAGGTACCGACTCCGTCAAGGAATCCAAATTGGATGTGCTTCAAAGTCAACTTGACACGTTCAAAATGAAGGATGGTGAAGGTGTCGCTGAAATGTACTCTAGGCTTGCTCTTATCACAAATGAGATTGCCGGCTTAGGAAGTGAAGAAATGACCGATAGATTCATCATCAAGAAGATCCTAAGAGCCTTGGATGGAAAATATGATACCGTGTGCACATTGATCCAAATGATGCCGAACTACAAAGATCTCAAGCCAACGGAAGTCATCGGAAGAATTGTTGCTCATGAGATGTCACTCAAGGATAGAGAGGAACTTCACAACAAGTCAAGTGGTGCTTACAAAGCCTCATGTGAAGCCCCCACATCATCAAGTGAGAAACAAACCTTCAATGAAGGATTGAGCTTAATGGTGAAGAACTTCAACAAGTTCTACAAGAGTAGAAGCAAAGATAGAAGCTCCAAGTCAAGGTCCTACAATGACAAAAGATCTTCTAGTCGAGAGCGAAACTGCTACAATTGTGGAAGGCCCGGACACTATTCCAATGAGTGTACAGCTCCCTACAAGAGAAGAGAAGACCCTCCCAAGAGAAGAAGTAGAAGAGAAGAATCACCATCTAGAGAAAGAAGGAGTAGAGATGATCGTTATGAACGAAGACCCTCACGGAGAAGCAAGGATTCGGAAAGAAAGGACAAGTCATCAAGGAGCTACACAAAACGAAGACATCAAGCTCATGTTGGTGAATAGGTATCTGGCTCCGATTCCGACAACCACTCCGAGAGAAGCTATCACTCCGATTCCGAATATACTCAAGATGAAGGTGTTGCCGGTCTAGCACTTGTGACAACCAACTCCTACGACATATTTGACTCACCAAATGAAGGAGTTGGAACATGCTTCATGGCCAAAGGCCCAAAGGTATCACACCCCGAGTATGTTGATTTCAATAGTGATGAGGATGACTTGTTAGGTGATGATGGTTTACTTGTTGACAACTCTAGTGATGAATACTATGATGAAAAGTCAATTAATCATGCTAAAACGAATGACAATGATAATGAGAAGATTCAGTCTCTAACTAAAAAACTAAACACTCTTAAGTTAGCTCATGAAACTATCTTAGAAGATCATCGAGAACTTTTAAGGACTCATGAGAAATTGCGCTTTGAAAAGCTCAATCTTGAGCAAGAGCATGAGTTCTTAAAGGCAATCAATGATGATCTTCGTAAGAAAAGTTCTTCTTACATTGCCAAGCGTTTACTCTTATCCACTTACATGCCTCAAGACAAGTCTAGTAACAAGAACAAGAAAGATTCTTCCTCTAGTAGTAACAATGATCATGCTAAATCCAATATTGTTGCTTCTAGTAGTTCTCTTGATTCCACTAATGATTCTCTTAGCCAAGTTACACTTGAGCAAGAAAATAGTTTATTGAAGGGAATTATAGAGAAAGGTGTTTACAAGAGCCTTGCCGGGAGTAAGCAATTCGAGGAAATTGTGCGCAAGCAAAGAAGACACCGGAAGAATCAAGGTGTTGGTTTTGAACGAAAGTTCAATGCCAATGGAGTTGAGTGGGAAGAAGATCAATACCCCGAGACGAAGTTTGTTCCTCAACAAGAGAAGTATGATCCAACTTCTTTCAAAGGGACACAAGCTCAAGATGATCTTCCACCACAAGACTAAAAGCAAAAAGGCAAGGACAAGCTTCAAGAGGAAATTGATGCATTTGAAGAAGCTCCCAAGACCTTAGTCAAGTGGGTTCCCAAGACTACTTCAAGTTCCACTTCATCAAGTACAATTACAACACCAAGGATTCCCATCAAGATGGTGCTGGTCCAGAAGAAGAAGAACTAGAGAGTTCTAGAGGGTGACTCCGCCAACATACTTCACTCTTATCATCTTGGCAAGAACAAGCGCAATCAACTTCCACATCTTGCACTAGTTCATGGAGTCACGAACCCTCTTGTTGGTAAGACAAGGGACAAGGTAACCTAAAAGCTTTCATAAGACATCATCTTGTATGTGCATCATTCTATGTTTATGGATATCCTTGTTTGTTCCTTGTGGGACTAACCCGTGTAGGTATTGAAAGTGCAACTCACTCCAACGGATTGCTCCAAAAGAACTACATCAACATTGAGCATCCACATCTTCAACATCTAGATGAAGTCATTATCGACAAAACCCAAGGTTAGTTCATCCCTCTTAGGTGGGATCTCACATCTAGGGGGAGCTTTACTCTAAGAATTGAGCTAAAGCAACTCTAATGGTGTGAACACAACAATGCTTTATGTAAAGGTGGTAACCCCACTTGTGCTTAAACGATGAGTATGACCTATGATCAAATGTTCTCATTTGACTCCTAAGTCAATATACTCATATATAGATGACCTAGTCATCGCCAATTGCTTGATAGATGCTAGAATTGGTTGTGCATGCTTTACCACATATTTTAATTGTCATTTTATTGTGTGAGCATGTTGATTGCATATTTTACTCATTCGAGGACATCCACTTGTTGTTTTGATTGACTATTTTTTTTTCTCTTTTGCCAAGTGGATGGACAAGAATGCCTAATAACCCTCTCTAGCTATCTATGCTTTTCTCATCTCAAACTCTATTCATGCTACATCACAAAATTTGATCAAGTCAGATTCAAACCACTCTGTGTGAGGAGCACTCGGAGTCCCCGATTTTTCATAGACTTAAACTTCCAAAACTTCTTTGTGCGTTTCGGTCTGACCGATTCCTCCATTTCGGTCATACTGAGATCACTAAGTCGATCTAGGTTTTCATCTCGGTGCAACCGATTTGAACTTTTCGGTCACACCGAGTTGCTATAACTGTCAACAGTTATGCATCTCGGGGCCACCGAGTTGTTCCACTCGGTCACACCGACAGGGTCGGGCTATATATTCTCACGGGATTTTTTTTGGAAATTTCTTCGAAACCTCTTCGCCCGCGCATAGCTCACTCTGCCTCCTGGGTCTCCGGATCGTCCTCCTCGTCGCCAGCCGCCCCCTGTCGCTGGTCTCTGCCGCCGTCAACGGATTTCGTCTCCGCCGTTGCCGTTGTAGCGAGTTCATCGCCGAACTAGGGTATGGACTCGATCACAGTGCTATCCCTGTCCGATTCCTAGCACATTGTGTTCATTATGAATCTTGCCACGATTGAAACGCTTCTATCCAGTCAAAACACTCCGTAGATCAGAATTGAATCGAAAATTTAGGGTTAGGTTTCCGCCAAAACCATCTCGGACCCACCGGGTTGCAGAACTCGGTTCCACCGATTCGGCCAAGGCCATTGCACATGTGGTTCTCGGTCTGACCGAGAATTGCAAATCGGTGCGACCGAGTTAAGGATTTTGTGAAACCCTAGCAGTTTCTGTGCCACCGAACTGTGACTCGGTCTGACCGAGTTCACTAGTTTAGGTTTCAAAAGCTGCTTCGGTATCACCGAGTTTGCAAATCGGTTGATCCGAAATGCTTTATGTGGAAAACTAAAACTAAGTTTTTGATTCATTCGTTTGCAAAAATCTCTGCATTTTGTGATGCTCATCCACTCTATCTCATCTACAATCTATTCACAGGGTCTGCAGTCAGTGTTTGCAACATGTCTGACCAAAGTGACAGCCAGAACAAGTCAGAGGAGCAGGTTCACTTGAGTGAGGGCACTAGTCCCTCTAGCAGCTCAGATGAGGGTAGCAGAAGCACCCCAAGCAACTTGCCAAAGGTTGCCACTAGAGCTAGCAAGAAAAGAACTTCAGAATATGAGGATGAAGATTATGTGGCAGAGGAAGAAGGAGCCACCTCAAAGAAGAAAGTGCTCAAGATGGAATATGGCTCAGCTGCAGCCACAAAGCCAGGATTGAAGATCAAAAGGATAGTAGGGAGACAACCCATGTCTAAAGCCAGAGCCTCTTCTCAAGCATCTTTGGAATCTCAACCCAAAGAGGCTGCTGCAAAAGAGAAGAAGGAAAGAAAGAGGGGCAGATGGTGCAAGAAGGTTGATCCAATGGCTGAATTTGAGAAGCACTCCTCAGAAGAAGAGGAAGAAGAGGTTGCTGCACCAGCACCTAAGGAACAAAAGCTGATGGGTGATGCTATAAGGTCAGGGGCTGCATCATCAAAGCCCAAAGAAGCACCCAAAGCTGCTGCTAAGTCTACTGCTCCAGCTCCAAAGGTAAAACCAAAGAGGAATACCAGGAACATATCTGCTGCTGAGAAGAACAAGGCCCCAGTGCCTGATGTTGTTGCTGAAGAAGATGATGAAGGAAAAGTTCTAAGGAAACTCAAACCCAAGATTCCAGACCACAACGATGCTCATCCTATGGCTGAGAACATGAAGATCAGGAGAGATTCAGGGTTGTGGAAATGGAGAGAAACAGATCCATATGCTACAAGGAGAAGGACTGCTGTTGACTTCAGGTTCCACACAAAGGAACAACAAGACTTCTATGGGACAGTGCTGCTAGACAAGAAACCCATAGTATGTGATATGAGGTGGGTCGACTGGGAGTATATCAAGAAGAATGAAGAACACTATCCTGGAGTGCTTGACAACTTCAGAGCTTGTGGAGTTGCAGACTTTGTTGGGCAGAAACTCACAAAGTGGAATGAGGAGCTCATAATGCAATTCTACTCTACAGCACACTTCTATCCAGATGGCAGGATAGTATGGATGTCTAAAGGCACTAGATACCAGTCTACAGTTGCAGAATGGGCTCAGTTGATCAATGCCCCGGAAGAGCAAGAAGATGACTTGGATGTCTATGCCAAGAAGAAGATGGACCACAACTCTATGGCAAACATGTACAAGGAAATTCCAGATGCAGATCTTGAGACTCATCAGTTTGGGTCAGTAAAACACTTGCTATCAGGGCTGCCTACAATCAATTGGATCCTTAGGCACACTCTCTTGCCCAAGTCAGGTGATCACAGAATGATCAGAGGCCATGCAATAAACTTGCTACACATATTTGATGTGCCATAGAAGTTCAAGGTCATGAGCCTCATAGTTGAGACCATCAAGAGGAGCAGCTGATCAGAAGAGGAGTTGTGGATATGCCCCACATATTCAGGAGTTGATTAACTCGAAGATGGGCATAGACACATACCTGTTGAATAAGGAACACCTGCCCATCCATCCAGATTTTGAGGACAATCAAGTTGTGATGAATGAGAATGAACCATCATCAGCACAAGCTCAAGCAAAGAAGGAGAAGGCAAAGATGGAGAAAGCTGCCAAGATGCCAACTCAAGAGGAGGCATCTGAGTACTTCCTGAAGACCAAGCCTGAGAGTCGTTTTAGTGCTATGCATTTTCTATGAACTTTTTGGTAACTTGTTGCCAAAGGGGGGAGAAAATGTATAGATCATAGGCTTCGAGAGAGAGAGTTTGCTTTTGTTCTCTCTTGTCTTCTTGGTTGAACCGTGTTTGCTTTTGAGTGCTTGAGATACTATGCTTTTATCTGTGAGACATTGATGATCATGTGTTTGATCATAAGCTACACTTATGCTTGTTGGATGATATTATCTTACTTATCCTTATTTGATCACTCACTTTGCTTGGTGATGAGTGCATGTATTTTATTTTTATCATTTTGAGCGCTCCACCAAGATGTATGTGACATGGAAGAGTAACCCATGATCCTAACTCATTGTGCATTTGCAGTCCAAAGCAAATCTTAAAATATGCACAAATTTAGGGGGAGCTCTTGCTTATCACATACCTCTCAAAGCGACGATATCTTTCACTCTTATTATTATTTGTCGAAGTTTTGATCTATATGTTGTCATCAATTACCAAAAAGGGGGAGATTGAAAGTGCAACTATCCCTGGGTGGTTTTGATAATTCCTAACAACATATACCGGCGGACCACCGACGATGCAGATCCGAGTGGCTAGAGGAGGAGCCACTGCCTGCATGTGGCCTTGCGGCCCTGCCAGGGCCTTCCGGCGAGGTGCCCGGCCAGTCCATGGCACAGCTCGGCCTCCCACAGTCGGCCGAGCTCAAGACCGACCGGATCCGCCCCAAAACCGGTCGGCGGGTGCGCAAACCAGGTGGTCGTGGTTGGGTAGCTCGGCGGCGCCGAGGGGAAGGGGCTGGGCGAGCTCGCGTCCGAATTGCACGGCTGCAATGGCAGCGGCGGCGGCAGCGAGAGAAAGAGTGGGGAAGAGTGGAGGAGGTGCGGCCGGAGGGAGGGGGGCGGATAGAAAAAGGCCCGCCCAGTGCCACCGACGGGCGGGCCAGGGGAGGACACGCGTAGATGACCCGCGCGTCCGCGTGGTGTTCGTTTCACCTCAAAAACGACGCGAACTTGCGCCGCGGATGGGTCGAAAGCGGACAAAATTCCGTTTGCTCCCGCGCGTTTGGCCGCCTTTACCTCAAACGGACGGGTGTGGAGTTGGCCTTAGCGTTTTGCTAGCCCGACGGTGGTATGCCCACTCACTTGGTTGAATTGATTGGAGCCAGAAAAAGGATGTACTTTGCAAGCTGAAGCCGGTGTACTGCTAAATCTGAATTCTGAAACTTTAGCACAGTACTAAAATCTTCCCTGGGCTTCCCTTGCACGCACAAACATGTTTACACAAAGCAAGAGAAACTGCAGAGTTTCATTTCTGAACCTAGACACACAACGGAGTCATGGCCACAGCCAGAGAGGTTAACACGATCGATAAACAAACAACGGTGAGAAGCGGTAACTAGAGATTAACAATTCCCCCTACCCTATCAGGCTATTACTGGAGGTAGCAGTAATTAATTGTACTTCACGATCGAGTGAATCCGAGACCGTCAGCTCATCACCATCCCTTCTGCAGGAACAAGTCCCGGTCCCGCTCCCGCTCCCTCTCGGCCGCCTCCGACGAGCGGTCGAAGCGGCTCACCACGGCCTTCTTGAAGCTGAACGCCTCCTCCTGCGCCGGCCGGTTGCACGACCTCTGCGTGCCCCCGCCGCCGCCGCCCAGGCTCGCCCGGGCCTCCTGCAGGATGATCACCTCACTCAGCGGCACCCTCTTCCGCACCGCGCCCTCCTCCGGCCGCTGCTTCGGCGCGCTCTGCGACCGCACCTTCGCCACGGACGACTGCGTGCCCGACATGTAGCTGGGGCAGTTGAGCGCCGACGGGCTGTTGCTGTACGCGTAGCCGTGGCCGCCGCACGCGCTCTTGGTCGGCGTCACCGGCGCGTAGCTCGCGTACCGGGGCGTGCTCTGCGCGGTCGCCGGCCGGGCCTTCTCGCACCACTCGTACTCCGGGAAGTGGCGCGCGGTCGGCGCCGCGATCCGCGGGGGCGCCCGGCACGGCATGAGCGGCGACGACACCGAGTGGGCGTAGCACTCCTCGCTGGCGCCGGGGGAGGTCGTCCGGAGCGAGGAGGAGCGCGACTTGGGCCGGCCCGTGTCCATCTCCACGATCTTGGGGCTCCGGTCGTACCCGTAGCACGACGACGACTCCACGCTCGCCGACAACCGGCGGCTGTAGTAGGGCGCCACGCCGTGGTCGCTCCGGGAATCCTCCGTCGTGCTGTACCGCTCTTGCTGCAGACACAAGCAAGAGACCACGCACGCGCACATTTGTTACCGTCGGCTAGCTAGGACAACGCGACCTCGGACGGTCGGAGACATTGAGATTGATTGCTTTGGTCGCAAGCGACGATGCCGGCCGTGGCCACTTACCAGCGAGTAGCGTGGCCGGACAGGGGTGGGGTGGACGCGAAGGTTCGTGGGGAGCGCGGCGGCGCGCGAGCGGGCGGCGCGGATGCAGGCCTGTGCGCGGACGAGCGCCTGCATGCTCTGGAGCGTGGCCGCCGCCTGCTTGCGCACCAGGTAGCCGCGCACCAGCGCCTGCAGCTTCACCAGCCCCTTGAGCGCGCGCAGGGCCTTCTTGGCCTGCGATAATTCAGCACGCATTGACTCGATTAGTCAGCGGTTAATCCTGCGGAAATCATGGCGTAGATACTCGATATTCGGCCGGAAGTTACTCACCAGGAAGCCACGGAACGCCGTCTGGATCTTGACCGCGGCGGAGGCACGGCCGCGGGGCTCGGCGACGGCGCCGGCGAGCACCGACGACGTCGGCCCTTTGCTGGTGAGCCGCACGACCTCCACGGCGGCCTGCGCGGCGGCCACGGCAGCGTCGGCCGCCGCCGCGGTGGCCGCGGCGACGGCGATGGCGTGCTTGCTCTGCTCCCGCTCCGTCTCGTTGTACAGCGACTTGAGCCACGCCGCCTCGGCCGCGCGCGCGATCGCCGCGTTGCCGCTGAGCGCGGCGGCCGCCTCCGCCTCGGCCGAGTCCCTGGTGGACTTGCAGAAGCTCCAGCGCTTCCTGTCCCCGTGCGGCGCCGTGGCCGGCCGCCTCTGCTCCTTCCCCTGCTCCTTCTTCCCGCCGCCGCCCAGCAAGCCACGCAGCCACCTCGCCGCCTTGCCCATCGCCGGAACCCGCAGCCCCGGCCGCCCAGAGAAGGGAAGAGTGAGGCGTGTGTGTGTGTGTGTGAAGTGCACTGGAAGAGGAAGGGAAGGAGGCGTGAGGCGTGAGAAGCGGGCAGGTTTGAATAAGAGAGGGAAACGGCTATGGAGGCCAGTGGGTGGGGAGCGGGTTCCAAATAAAAAGAAACTGAGGGGGCATTACAGGACGAAAATTAATACATCCAAGAAAACAAACAAAAATAATTACTCATTAATGCTCGCATGCATGGTGCTGCTGAGCGAGCGAGTCGCCTTGCGCGGCCTAGGTAGACGGGATTAAACAAATGCGGCGTGATTCCAAGCCAAGAAAAGAAACAGACAAATTTTATCTAGTGGCCCGGCGCGGTGAACTCTGGCCGGAAAGCGAGCGAGTGGTGATATGGAAGTGCTCCGTGACGCAGTTTCGGGTAGGCGCTGCGTGGTAGAGCCCCTGCGGCCATGCATGCGTCGATGGGAAGAAGCACGGGACGGTGAAAAACGCAAAGGTTTGGACTTTTGGGCGGCGTCTCCTTTCGTCTTTTCACAGTGCATGTGCCAAAGGGAGGTAGAGGCGTACGTGACGCGAGTCCGTGGCCAGCCACCGGCTCCGCCGCTCCCCTAGCCCTCGCCATGCACCTCCCCATCGCATTGCAAGGAGACACATGATTGATCTAGGGAGTACGACGGTGAAAACGTATAGATTAACCTGCCACGAGGGAGGGCTCTGATGGCTGATCCATCTCTCTCTCCGGAAAAGTGATCTCAGTGCCGGGCAACTCAGGGCAGCCGGCAGCAGTGGTGGAAGCTTTTCTTCTCCTCCGAGTGAGTGTGTGGGCGGGCTTTTGCATTGCACTGCACTGCCGCTCTCGTGAGTGGCAATTTGACCTCTAGCACCTGGCTACTCAGCTAGTATCTTTTTTTCAAAAGTTCATGGCTACTCACTCCATTGCTGGGGATGTACAATTAGTCAGGAGGCAGTGGCGTGGTGGTGGCCGGAGTGTGCCGTGAGTGCGGCGGCACCGCGGGGACGAAGGATCTTTGAGTAGACGTCACCGATCGGTCGAGGTAAAGGGAGGCGCAGGGAGGAGCATCACCATGGACGTACAGCGATGGGGTATTGGGAGGGAATATATACGGATTCGCATTTCGGCAACAAGCCAAGAAGCTGGCCATGATGAGATTCTAAAACCTCGCCAAAAAGCTTTTCCATCTTTTCACCAAGGCAAAGACGTCGCCAAAAGAATTAAGCGGGCAGGCGTAACATGTGCACCAACCAGGCCCGTGACGTGAGAGTCCTAGACGATCACTATGCATTAGAAAAATGCAGTTTTTTCACATATATAATTAAGCGGGCAGAATGCACGCGGACGTACTCACGTACATCAAGATCGGGTCAGGCGTTGCGCAGCGTACGTCTCGGAAATTAACACGAAACTGCAGCTACCGCTGGCAGCGCGTGGTGTTAGGCCAACTCCACCGCGACCCTATCCTGTCCGGCCCCGTCCGTTTGAGGTAAAAGGGACAAAAAAGGCGGTCCAGCGCGCGGGAGCAAACGGACTTTTGTCCGCTTTGTGTTCGCTTTCGACTCATCCCCGGCCCAAACTTGTGCTGGTTTTGGGGTGAAACGGACAGCGCGCGGACGGGTGGGACACGCGCGCTTGTCCTCCCCTGGTCCGCCTGTCGGTGGGAGAAACCAACCCCCCCCCCCCCACAGCCATTTGGCGCCATTTCCCCCAAACCCTCCCACGTCCCTCCCGTCGCCCCCCTCTCTCCCACGTGCCCGATGAAGAGGCCGACGACTGTGCTGAGTACGACCATGGTGATTCGTGGCATGAAGTGTTGGGGAACGTTGCAGAAAACAAAAAATTTCCTACGGTTTCACCAAGATCCATCTATGAGTTCATCTAGCAACGAGTCATGGGAGAGAGATTGCATCTACATACCACTTTGTAGATCGCGAGCAGAAGCGTTCAACGAACGGGGATGAGGTAGTCGTACACGACGTGATCCAAATCACCGGACATCCTAGCACCGAAAGGACGGCACCTCCGCGTTCAACACACGTACGGTCAGCGTAACGTCTCCTTCTTCTTGATCCAGCAAGGCAAAGGAGAATTTGGGGAAGATGGCTCCAGCAGCAGCACGACGGCGTGGTGATGGTGGAGCTGCAGTACTCCGGCAGGGCTTCGCCGAGCTCTACGGAGGAGGAGGAGATGTTGGAGAGGGAGAGGGAGGCGCCAGGAGCAAGGGTGCGGCTGCCCCCCTCCCCTCCCCCCCTTTATATAGCCCCCTAGGGGGGGGGGGGCGGCGGCCAAGGGGTGGGGCTTGCCCCCCAAGCAAGGGCCCCCCCCCCTTTAGGGTTTCCCCCACCCTAGGCGCATGGGCCTCTTGGGGCTGGTTCCCCTTGGCCCGTGTAGGCCAAGGCGCACCCCTAGAGCCCATGTGGCCCCACGAGGCAGGTGGCCCCACCCGGTGGACCCCCCGGGACCCTCCGGTGGTCCCGGTACAATACCGATAACCCCGAAACTTGTCCCGATGGCCAAAACAGCACTTTCTATATATAATTCTTTACCTCCGGACCATTCCGAAACTCCTCGTGACGTCCGGGATCTCATCCGGGACTCCGAACAACATTCGGGTTACTGCATATACATATCTTCACAACCCTAGCGTCACCGAACCTTAAGTGTGTAGACCCTACGGGTTCGGGAGACATGCAGACATGACCGAGATGGCTCTCGGGCAATAACCAACAGCGGGATCTGGATACCCATGTTGTCTCCCACATGCTCCACGATGATCTCATCGAATGAACCACTATGTCGAGGATTCAATTAATCCCGTATACGATTCCCTTTGTCAATCGGTATTTTACTTGCCCGAGATTCGATCGTCGGTATCCCAATACCTCGTTTAATCTCGTTACCGGCAAGTCACTTTTCTCGTACCGTAATGCATGATCTCGTGATCAAACACTTTGATCACATTGAGCTCATTATGATGATGCATTACCGAGAGGGCCCGGTGATACCTCTCCGTCAAGCGGAGTGACAAATCCCAGTCTCGATCCGTGTCAACCCAACAGACACTTTCAGAGATACCCGTAGTATACCTTTATAGTCACCCAGTTACGTTGTGACGTTTGGCACACCCAAAGCACTCCTACGGTATCCGGGAGTTACACGATCTCATGGTCTAAGTAAAGGATACTTGACATTGGAAAACTCTAGCAAACGAACTATGCGATCTTATGCTATGTTTAGGATTGGGTCTTGTCCATCACATCATTCTCCTAATGATGTGATCTCGTTATCATTGACATCCAATGCCCATAGTCAGGAAACCATGACTATCTATTGATCAACGAGCTAGTCAACTAGAGGCTTACTAGGGACATATTGTTGTCTGTTATTCACACATGTATTACGATTTCCGAATAACACAATTATAGCACGAATAAAGACAATTATCATGAACAAGTAAATATAATAATAATGCTTTTATTATTGCCTCTAGGGCATATTTCCAACAGTCTCCCACTTGCACTAGAGTCAATAATCTAGTTACATTGTGATGAATCGAACACCCATAGAGTTTTGGTGCTGATCATGTTTTGCCTTAGGGAGAGGTTTAGTCAACGGATCTGTGACATTCAGATCCGTGTGCACTTTACAAATTTCTATGTCTCCATCTTGAACATTTTCACGAATGGAGTTGAAGCGACGCTTGATGCGCCTGGTCTTCTTGTGAAACATGGGCTCCTTGGCAAGTGCAATAGCTCCAGTGTTGTCACAGAAGAGTTTGATTGGCCCCGACGCATTGGGTATGACTCCGAGGTCGGTGATGAACTCCTTCACCCAAATTGCTTCATGTGCTGCCTCAGAGGCTGCCATGTATTCCGCTTCACATGTAGATCCCGCCACGACGCTCTGCTTGCAACTGCACCAGCTTACTGCCCCACCATTCAAAATATACACGTATCCGGTTTGTGACTTAGAGTCATCCAGATCTGTGTCGAAGCTAGCGTCGACGTAACCCTTTACGACGAGCTCTTCGTCACCTCCATAAACGAGAAACATTTCTTTAGTCCTTTTCAGGTACTTCAGGATATTCTTGACCGCTGTCCAGTGTTCCTTGCCGGGATTACTTTGGTACCTTCCTACCAAATTTACGGCAAGGTTTACATCGGGTCTGGTACACAGCATGGCATGCATAATAGAACCTATGGCTGAGGCATAGGGGATGACACTCATCTCTTCTATATCTTCTGCCGTGGTCGGACATTGAGCTGAGCTCAATTTCACACCTTGTAACACAGGTAAGAACCCCTTCTTAGATTGATCCATATTGAACTTCTTCAATATCTTATCAAGGTATGTGCTTTGTGAAAGACCTATGAGGCGTCTTGATCTATCTCTATAGATCTTGATGCCTAATATATAAGCAGCTTCTCCAAGGTCCTTCATTGAAAAACTTTTATTCAAGTAGGCCTTAATGCTGTCCAAGAGTTCTATATCATTTCCCATCAAAAGTATGTCGTCTACATATAATATGAGAAATGCTACAGAGCTCCCACTCACTTTCTTGTAAATGCAGGCTTCTCCATAAGTCTGCGTAAACCCAAACGCTTTGATCATCTCATCAAAGCGAATGTTCCAATTCCGAGATGCTTGCACCAGCCCATAAATCGAGCGTTGGAGCTTGCACACCTTGTCAGCATTCTTAGGATCGACAAAACCTCCCCGCTGCATCATATACAATTCTTCCTTAAGGAAACCATTAAGGAATGCCGTTTTGACGTCCATTTGCCATATTTCATAATCGTAGAATGCAGCTATTGCTAACATGATTCGGACGGACTTCAGCTTCGCTACCGGTGAGAAAGTCTCATCGTAGTCAATTCCTTGAACTTGTCGATAACCCTTAGCGACAAGCCGAGCTTTATAGATGGTCACATTACCATCCGCGTCTGTCTTCTTCTTAAAGATCCATTTATTTTATATGGCTCGCCGCTCAACGGGCAAGTCAGTCAAAGTCCATACTTCATTTTCATACATGGATCCTATCTCGGATTTCATGGCTTCTAGCCATTTGTCGGAATCCGGGCCCGCCATTGCTTCCTCATAGTTCGAAGGTTCACCGTTGTCTAACAACATGATTTCCAAGACAGGGTTGCCGTACCACTCTGGTGCGGAACGTGTCCTTGTGGACCTTCGAATTTCAGTAGGAGCTTGATTAGAAGTATCTTGATCATCATCATTAATTTCCTCTCTAGTCGGTGCAGGCACCTCAGGAACGTTTTCTTGAGTTTCGCCATTTTCCGGTTCAAGAGGTAACACTTCATCAAGTTCTACTTTCCTCCCACTTACTTCTTTCGAGAGAAACTCTTTCTCTAGAAAGGATCCATTCTTGGCAACAAATATCTTGCCTTCGGATCTGAGGTAGAAGGTATACCCAATAGTTTCTTTAGGGTATCCTATGAAGACGCATTTTTCCGACTTGGGTTCGAGCTTTTCAGGTTGAAGTTTCTTGACATAAGCATCGCATCCCCAAACTTTTAGAAACGACAGCTTAGGTTTCTTCCCAAACCATAATTCATACGGTGTCGTCTCAGCGGATTTCGACGGAGCCCTATTTAAATTGAATGCGGCAGTCTCTAAAGCATAGCCCCAAAAAGATAGCGGTAAATCGGTAAGAGACATCATAGATCGCACCATATTTAATAGAGTGCGATTACGATGTTCGGACACACCATTACGCTGAGGTGTTCCAGGCGACGTGAGTTGTGAAACTATTCCACATTTTCTTAAGTGTGTGCCAAAATCGTGACTCAAGTATTCTCCTCCACGATCTGATCGTAGAAACTTGATCTTTCTATCACGTTGATTTTCAACCTCACTCTGAAATTCCTTGAACTTTTCAAAGGTCTCAGACTTGTGTTTCATTAAGTAGATATACCCATATCTACTCAAGTCATCAGTGAGGGTGAGAACATAACGATAGCCACCGCGAGCCTCAACACTCATTGGACCGCACACATCGGTATGTATGATTTCCAATAAGTTGGTTGCTCGCTCCATTGTTCCCGAGGACGGAGTCTTGGTCATTTTACCCATGAGGCATGGTTCGCACGTGTCAAATGATCCATAATCAAGAGACTCTAAAAGTCCATCTGCATGGAGCTTCTTCATGCGTTTGACACCTATGTGACCAAGGCGGCAGTGCCACAAATATGTGGGACTATTGTTATCAACTTTAACTCTTTTGGTATTCACACTATGAATATGTGTTTCATCACGTACGAGATTCATCAAGAATAAACCATTAACCATCGGAGCATGACCATAAAACATATCTCTCATATAAATAGAACAACCATTATTCTCGGATTTAAATGAGTAGCCATCTCGAATTAAACGAGATCCAGACACAATGTTCATGCTCAAACTTGGCACTAAATAACAATTATTGAGGTTTAAAACTAATCCCGTAGGTAAATGTAGAGGTAGCGTGCCGATGGCGATCACATCGACCTTGGAACCATTCCCGACGCGCATCGTCACCTCGTCCTTCGCCAGTCTCCGTTTATTCCGCAGCTCCTGCTTTGAGTTACAAATGTGAGCAACTGCACCGGTATCAAATACCCACGAGCTACTACGAGTACTGGTAAGGTACACATCAATTACATGTATATCACATATACCTTTTGTTTTACCGGCCTTCTTGTCTGCTAAGTATTTGGGGCAGTTCCGCTTCCAGTGACCACTTTCCTTGCGATAAAAACACTCAGTCTCGGGCTTGGGTCCATTCTTTGGCTTCTTCCCGGCAACTTGCTTACCGGACGCGGCAACTTCCTTGCCGTCCTTCTTGAAGTTCTTTTTACCCTTGCCCTTCTTGAACTTAGTAGTTTTATTCACCATCAACACTTGATGCTCCTTCTTGATTTCTACCTCTGCTGATTTCAGCATAGCATATACCTCAAGAATGGTCTTTACCATCCCCTGCATATTGTAGTTCATCACAAAGCTCTTGTAGCTAGGTGGAAGCGACTGGAGGATTCTGTCAATGACCGCTTCATCCGGGAGATTAACTTCCAGTTGAGTCAAGCGGTTGTGCAACCCACACATCTTGAGTATGTGTTCACTGACAGAGCTATTTTCCTCCATCTTACAGCTAAAGAATTTGTCGGAGACTTCATATATCTCGACCCGGGCATGAGCTTGGAAAACCATTTTCAGCTCTTCGAACATCTCATATGCTCCACGTCTCTCAAAACGCTTTTGGAGCCCCGGCTCTAAGCTGTAAAGCATGCCGCACTGAACAAGGGAGTAATCATCGAAATGTGACTGCCAAGCGTTCATAACGTCTTGTTCTGCAGGGAGAACAGGTGCGTCACCCAGCGGTGCTCGTAGGACATAATCTTTCTTGGCAGCTATGAGGATGATCCTCAGGTTCCGGACCCAGTCCGTATAGTTGCTGCCATCGTATTTCAGCTTGGTTTTCTCTAGGAACGCGTTGAAGTTGAGGACTACGTTGGCCATTTGATCTACAAGACATATTGTAAATATTTTAGACTATGTTCATGATAATAAATTTCATTTAATCAAATTGTTTAATGAACTCCCACTTAGATAGACATCCCTCTTCTAGTCATCTAAGTATTACATAATCCAAGTCAACTAGGCCGTGTCCGATCATCACGTGAGACGGACTAGTCAACATTGGTGAACATCTTCATGTTGATCGTATCTTCTATACGACTCATGCTCGACCTTTCGGTCTTCTGTGTTCCGAGGCCATGTCTGTACATGCTAGGCTCGTCAAGTCAACCTAAGTGTTTGCATGTGTAAATCTGTCTTACACCCGTTGTATGTGAACGTTAGAATCTATCACATCCGATCATCACGTGGTGCTTCGAAACAACGAACTATCGCAACGGTGCATAGTTAGGGGGAACACTTCTTGAAATTATTATGAGGGATCATCTTATTTACTACCGTCGATCTAAGTAAACAAGATGCAAAACATGATAAACATCACATGCAATCAAATAATAAACGTGACATGATATGGCCAATATCACATAGCTCCTTTGATCTCCATCTTGGGGCTCCATGATCATCTTGTCACCGGCTTGACACCATGATCTCCATCATCATGATCTCCATCATCGTGTCTCCATGAAGTTGCTCGCCAACTATTACTTCTACTACTATGGCTAACGCGTTTAGCAATAAAGTAAAGTAATTTACATGGCGTTTCTCAATGACACGCAGGTCATACAAAAATAAAGACAACTCCTATGACTCCTGCCGGTTGTCATACTCATCGACATGCAAGTCGTGATTCCTATTACAATAGCATGAACATCTCATACATCACATATAGATCATTCATCATACATCACAACTTTGGCCATATCATATCACAAAGCACTTGCTGCAAAAACAAGTTAGACGTCCTCTAATTGTTGTTGCAAGTTTTACGTGGCTGAATTAGGGTTCTAGCAAGAACGTTTTCTTACCTACGTGAAAGCCACAACGTGATTTTTCAACTTCTATTTACCCTTCATAAGGACCCTTTTCATCGAATCCGCTCCAACTAAAGTGGGAGAGACAGACACCCGCCAGCCACCTTATGCAACTAGTGCATGTTAGTCGGTGGAACCGGTCTCACGTAAGAGTACGTGTAAGGTTGGTCCGGGCCGCTTCATCCCACAATACCGCTGAAGCAAGATAAGACTAGTAGCGGCAAGAAACGTTGACAAATCTACGCCCACAACAAATTGTGTTCTACTCGCGCAAGAAGAACTACGCATAGACCTAGCTCATGATGCCACTGTTGGGGAACGTTGCAAAAAACAAAAATTTTCCTACGGTTTCACCAAGATCCATCTATGAGTTCATCTAGCAACGAGTCATGGGAGAGAGATTGCATCTACATACCACTTTGTAGATCGCGAGCGGAAGCGTTCAACGAACGGGGATGAGGTAGTCGTACACGACGTGATCCAAATCACCGGAGATCCTAGCACCGAAAGGACGGCACCTCCGCGTTCAACACACGTACGGTCAGCGTAACGTCTCCTTCTTCTTGATCCAGCAAGGCAAAGGAGAGGTTGGGGAAGATGGCTCCAGCAGCAGCACGACGGCGTGGTGATGGTGGAGCTGCAGTACTCCGGCAGGGCTTCGCCGAGCTCTACGGAGGAGGAGGAGATGTTGGAGAGGGAGAGGGAGGCGCCAGGAGCAAGGATGCGGCTGCCCCCTACCCTCCCCCCCTTTATATAGCCCCCTAGGGTGGGCGCCGGCCCTAGGAGATGCAATCTCCTAGGGGGCGGCGGCCAAGGGGTGGGGCTTGCCCCCCAAGCAAGGGGGCGCCCCCCCTTTAGGGTTTCCCCCACCCTAGGCGCATGGGCCTCTTGGGGCTGGTTCCCCTTGGCCCATGTAGGCCAAGGCGCACCCCTAGAGCCCATGTGGCCCCCCGAGGCAGGTGGCCCCACCCAGTGGACCCCCCGGGACCCTCCGGTGGTCCCGGTACAATACCGATAACCCCGAAACTTGTCCCGATGGCCAAAACAGCACTTTCTATATAAATTCTTTACCTCCGGACCATTCCAAAACTCCTCGTGACGTCCAGGATCTCATCCGGGACTCCAAACAACATTCGGGTTACTGCATATACATATCTTCACAACCCTAGCGTCACCGAACCTTAAGTGTGTAGACCCTACGGGTTCGGGAGACATGCAGACATGACCGAGACGGCTCTCGGGCAATAACCAACAACGGGATCTGGATACCCATGTTGGCTCCCACATGCTCCACGATGATCTCATCGAATGAACCACTATGTCGAGGATTCAATTAATCCCGTATACGATTCCCTTTGTCAATCGGTATTTTACTTGCCCGAGATTCGATCGTCGGTATCCCAATACCTTGTTTAATCTCGTTACCAGCAAGTCACTTTTCTCGTACCGTAATGCATGGTCCCGTGATCAAACACTTTGATCACATTGAGCTCATTGTGATGATGCATTACCGAGAGGGCCCGGTGATACCTCTCCGTCAAGCGGAGTGACAAATCCCAGTCTCGATCCGTGTCAACCCAACAGACACTTTCAGAGATACCCGTAGTATACCTTTATAGTCACCCAGTTACGTTGTGACGTTTGGCACACCCAAAGCACTCCTACGGTATCCGGGAGTTACACAATCTCATGGTCTAAGGAAAGGATACTTGACATTGGAAAACTCTAGCAAACGAACTATGCGATCTTATGCTATGTTTAGGATTGGGTCTTGTCCATCACATCATTCTCCTAATGATGTGATCTCGTTATCATTGACATCCAATGCCCATAGTCAGGAAACCATGACTATCTATTGATCAACGAGCTAGTCAACTAGAGGCTTACTAGGGACACGTTGTTGTCTGTTATTCACACATGTATTACAATTTCCGAATAACACAATTATAGCATGAATAAAGACAATTATCATGAACAAGGAAATATAATAATAATGCTTTTATTATTGCCTCTAGGGCATATTTCCAACATGAAGACGATGACATCTATGTCGAAGGTGTAGATGAAGATGAAGCCAATGATGTTGATATTAGTGGCGCTCCATTGTTCATAGATGAGCTCACCCAAAGAGCGGAAGCACAAAAGAAGCGGAAGAGCATTCGCACCGGTTCATATACACAAGATGAGGACAAGTTGATTTGCCAAAGTTGGATGGAGATAAGCCAAGATAGCGTGCAACAAAAGGGCATTGTTTTTTGGACGAGAGTCCACAAAACATTCCATGAAAGGAAGATGTTTGAACCCTACCAATTTACAAGCAACCGTGGCATCGGTTCGATTAAAAAAAGATGGTTGTTCATCCAACAAGAGTGCAACAAATATTGTGCCACATTAGAGAGCGTTGAAGCACGGCCCGTGAGTGGTCTCGGCGTTGGAGACATGGTATGCTCTTCTCTTTCTTGCCCTTGCTACGGCCATGAGACTTCGGCCGTGTATATGTTTGCATGTTCACTTGTTGTTGATCATGTGGTGTAGGCATTTCAATCTTTGGAGGCATTCAAGGCCCGGCACAATGACAAGCCATTCACTCTTACGCATTGTTGGACGATCATCAACAATTGCCCTAAGTTCAAGGATCAATTCCATGAACTTCAAAGGAAAAGAGGCAAGAAGACGGCCAAGTTCGCCGGAGGTGGGGATGGCGAGGCGTTGAAGAGGCCGAGTGGCAAGACCAACTCGAAGGTGGACGACATCCGTGACGCCTCATCCATGGCCTTGCATGAGACATTTTATGGCATGATGTCACATAAGGATGTGAGGGACGAGAAGAAGCGGCAAAGCAAGGACGATCAAATGAAGCAATACCTAGATCTCCAAAGGCAGAAGCTTGAGATGGAGGAGGCGGCCAAGAAGAGGAAGATAGACATGGAGGAGACGGCCCGGCAAAGGCAGCTCGACATGGAAGAGGCCGCCCGACAAAGGCAGCTAGACATGGAAGAGGCCACCCGGCAAAGGCAGCTCGACATCGAGGCCGACAACATGAAGGCCAGGCAGAGGCAGCTCGACATCGAGGCCACCAATGCCGCCACCAAAGCGAAGGAGGTGGTCCTAGCGATCATGAGCGTGGACCTGTCGAAGATGAGCGACAAGACGAGGGCCTGGTTCGAGGCCTGGCAGAAGGAGATGCTCGACGCCGAAGGCCTGAACTAGGTCGTCCGATCGGCGTGGCCGTTTTTTTTGGAGGCTGGCATGGGTGCCGCCCGCCCGCTGTGCCGCTGGCATGGGTGCCGGCGAAAAAACATTCATTTTGGAGGCCGGCTGTGTTGCCGGCCGCTGGCTGTGTTGCCGGCGAGGACAGCTATTCATTTTGGAGGCTGGCTGTGTTGCCGGCGATGGTCGTGTAGGCCGCTGGCTGTGTTGCCGGCGATGGTCGTGTAGGCCGCTGGCTTTGTTACCGGCGTGAACTGGGGTCGTGAACTGGGGCTTGGCATTTGAAACGTTTTCCTTTTTTTAAAACTAGACGCGGACAGGATGGGGCAAAAGGATGCGGCCGCGCGCTGGGCGCACGGCCACCGCATTTCAGGACAGGCCCGGACACGATCACAAATCCCTACCCAAAAAGACAAAAACCGGATATAACGGACGTCCGTTTGGGGTCGCGCGGTGGAGTTGGCCTTAACACGACGCGCAGGAGTCGCAGGGATGTACTAGTTCTGTGTGTAATTGCAAAAAAAAAGAGAGGATGTACTGTTTGTGCAGGAGTACTTGGCGCAAGTACGATTTGATATTGCCATATCTTCGTGACCGTGCATGGGTTTCACCGTACGTGCCCCGACTGTGCTCGGCTTCTGAAGTCAACTCAGCCACAGTCCATGGTAAAAGCTCTGACTAGTACGTGCACTATTGTAACAAAATAAAATGAAAAAAACTAGTACTACGCACTCATAACTCCCTTGTGTGTTTGACTAAACTTACTCGAGTGGCGCTGCCCCTTGACCGCGTTTCCATCGGCAGCCGCGGCCGCAGGTCCATCATTCCGAACCGTAAATTAGGCTGTCAAATCACCTCCCACACAGTCGCACACAACGGTGGTTCGAAACGGAGGATTGGCACGGATCGCCGTTTCCGAGGCATGGCGCGCGCGACCGAGGAGCCCTGGCGTTGCCAAGACTTGAGAGTTTTCACGAGCTGCTTTCTTTGCCGCTGAAAACCTGGAGCCCGAAATGGTTATCTCTGCTGCAAACTTTCCACATGAACATACTGCTGCCGCTACTACTACTACTCCGAGGAGTAGAGTTGAGGGTATGGTATCCTATCTAGTGTATCTGCGGTGCTTGGCACCTCTCGGTTGGCATGTATGCTCGGCACATGATGTGCGAATCATCTGTTTGAACAAAAGGCAACGAGATGGATCGATTTTGGAGGCCCGTGTGCGCGTGTGTGTTTCGGTCGAGACATCTGAGCAGCAGAGGGAAAGCCCTGCCTTTTGGTGTGGTTCGTCTTCCTAGCAGCAGCAGCCTAGCAGAGCAGCGGCTTTTCTTTTGCCCGTGCCCCTACCACGTGCGCGGCACAATGGCAGCTGCAGCGGCGGGCGTCGTATGTCTCGGACGGAACGGAACGGGAGGCTCGCCGCCGGGCCAATAAGCCGGCGGGGTCAACACCGAGGGCGCGTGTGGGGATGGGACGCGTTGGGTTTCCGGGGAAGGGAGCGTGCGTGGGCTCGCGGCGTACGAGGCCGCCCATCCGCTCGGACCGCTCCGTTGCGTTGCGTTGCACCGGCGGGCGGGCGATCCCCGTTCGTGGATCGATGCTGATGAGGGCGTGGCATTGGATGAGCCCGGCTGGCGCGCGGGTCTAGAGCGCTGGTTCCAACGTTGACGTGTCCAATGGTCGAGTGTGGACCAACCGTCCGTCCGGAGGAGGAGCGGGCTGGCAACCAACAGCATCGAGCCGACGCGGCCTGGCCTATGACGGCGGGCGTGTGGAGCAGCCTGCTAAAGCCTTTTTTCTTTCTTGAAAAAAGCATTTTTATTTTGCATATTTTTACCTGGCCGCGCAGGCCAGTTCTTTTGTCGCCTTTTTGGTGCTTCTAGAATAAGCAGCTCCCTACACAACTTATTGTAGAAGCTTAACCAAATTGCATTTTTAGAAGTCTACTAGTCAAGTCTTAATTAATACTTAGAATAAAATGGGTAGGGGACAACTTATTCTAGAAGCTAGCAAAAGACTTGGCCCTAATTTTTGTTTCTTGTGTCTGTTAACGAGATGACTATACCTCATTTATTGCGAGTGTCGCTTATGTTTGTTAAGGTTTTTCTTTCCCGTTGTAACTAGGTCGGCCTATTTCAAAAAAAAATTATCGCTACCTACGTTCGATCACTGGCTGGAGTCTCGCGCGGACGACGTTCTTGTTTGGTCCTTTTTTTTAATTTTCTTTTGGTCCTCTTTGTTTTTCTTTGGTTTTCTTTATTACCTTGTTGGTTTTAATCAGTGTGTTTTTTGTTTAACATGTCAACTTTTCTCAGTACACATTCAACATTTTCTATATACATCAGAAAAAACATATTTTATGTACATGTTTCCGTTACATCAAGAACGATTTTATATAGATGTTTACTATTTTTAATGAATCATTAAAAAATTAAAATATATGTTTTTTTATATTTTTTTCGTTTAATGTAATGTGTACGTTTTTCATATACACCAGGAACATTGTTTTATACATGTTAAACATTTTTTAAGTACATGACCAACATTTTTTCATATACATTGTATTTTGTTTATAATTTTTGCATGCATGACAAACATTTTTTGTATACACATTTAACATTTATTAAGTGTTTGATTAACATTTTTTAAATGCTCGATTATTTTTTAAACCCATGATCAATTTTTTTCTTACACATTGTTTTTTAATACCTTTTTCATATACCTGAGAAACATTTTCTCCATGAACATTTAATATTTCAAATGATTGGTTAAAAAAATTAAAAAATTGCAAAATATTTGTTTAATATAGATGTTTCAAACATTTGGGGTGTAATCGAGAAAAAATAACATAAAAAGGGAGAAAATGAGGCAGTGACCCTGTGGCCTCCTGTGGAATGAGCCGGCCCATTTAGGGAGCCGCCTCACCCGAGCGCATGCTAGCAAGACATAGTTATGCCCGTGTGTTAAGAGCATCTCCAATAGATAGTGTAGATGCATAAATGACAACATTTTACATGACGAATGCCTAAAAACACCGCTTCAACAGATGATGTAGATGTAAAAGAAATACTCCAAGTTTACTCTAGATGTAAAATACATCCCTTGTTGATGCAAATATACATTACCAACCGCTGCCGAGTAAAATAGCGTTGCGTTGTGCGAACGCCTAACAGCTAGGCGGAAAGTTCCCGCGTCGCAGCCGCTCGTACACCTATATCCCGCCGCCGACGATTTCGTCCCGGTACGCCGCCGCTAGCGCTCGTCCGTCCACCCTGACCTCACTGCGACCCCAACGCCCATTCCCTCCGCCAGCCGCGCCGTCGGAGGCGCTGCCGGTATCATTTCTCGGGCTGTACAGCTGTTTGCTAGAGCGCCAACACACTCGATGGCTCCCGAAGCTCGTGGCCACCATTCGGAGTAGCGTTGCTGCCACCAGAGCTAGTAGGTGGAGTCGCGTGACCACCACGACCCCACCGAGAGGTTTTGCTTCAGTCAGCGTTCCCTCGCCGCAATTAGCCTCCTCCACCAGCCGCTAGTCGTCGAGGAGCCATAGTAGACCTGTCTGCCCACCCCCACTGGCAGTAGCGCCCACCATCAAGGCTCCGAGCAGCAACCAACCAGTTTCTTTCTCGTCGGACACAACATGTTTGAAAAAAAACCCCTAAGATAAAAATTTGGTTAAACTTGTTGGGTTTTCTATCGGGCTTGAAGATCTAGTTTGATGGAGATTTTTGTATTGCAGATGAGCTCATGTGAATCCTGTTTTTGTGGACGATTCCTCGTTGGATGAGGAATTCATTTCGACGGAAGAAGAGGACATTGCTATGCTAGTAGCAATGCACAAGAGGAAGAAGTTGAAGCACGACGGTTCTGTGTTCGGCCGTGAGTACATCCGGAGAGAACGGGTAGAGGTGCTCGAAAGGTTGATATGCAACTATTTTGGTACTCCACCAGTTTTCCCCGTGAGGTACTTTCTTTGCCGTTTCAAGACGTCCAAAGATTTGTTTGTTCACATTTGCAATTCCGTGAAGCAACATGGCCGAGCATTCGATCAGAGGAGGAATTACGCCAGTTTGTTTGGACATGGCACTGAGCAGAAGGACACCGTCGCTTTGCACATGATGGCCTATGGTGTTTTGGTACACTATAATAATGACAATTTAGCGATTGCAGAGAGCACTTCTATCCTTTATGCCAAACAATTTGCAAAGACTATGGCAGAAGTGTTTGGTCCAGAGTACTTGGGAGAACCCAATGCTCGGGACACTCGGAGGCTTTTGGAGATGAACAAAGGCCATAGGTTTCCAGGTATGCTTGGGTCTATCAATTGCATGCACTGCTGGAAGTGGAAGAATTATCCTACAACATCGCATGGATACTTCAGAGGACGCTCCAAGGATGTCATCATCATTCTTGAGGCCACTGCCGATAGGGAGACATGGATTTGGCACATATATTTTGGCATGCCTGGATCTTGCAATGACATCAATATGCTCAACCGATCACCTATTTTTATGAAGTTAGCATGAAGAAGCTCCACCAGTGACCTCCGAAGGAAATGGACGCACCTACAACTATGGGTACTACCTTGCCGATGGGATCTATGCGAAGTGGGCTACTTTCATGAAGCCAACCTCAAGCAACCAAGCTAAGAAAGAACTCTATTTTCACAATGCTCAAGCGGCGCCTAGTGAAGATGTGGAGGGGGAATTGGGGAGTTTGCAATCCCAATTTGCTACTGTGTGAGGACTGGCAAGTTATGAGATCAGAAGAACCTTTGGTACATCATGACTACTTGCGTGATCATGCACAACATGCTCATCGAAAATGAGCATGGATATGATTTGGATTACATCTTCTATGACATCATGGGCATACACGTTCGTCCGGTTACAAAGGAAGACCAAATCCGATGTTTCATGGAGGTGTGTCATGACATCAGAGAGGCCGAGACACACAATGATCTTAAAAAAGACCTCATGGAGGAGTGGTGGAAATTGCATGGGGAATAATTCTCCTAGTTTCATTTAATGTTATGGATTTGATGAATTATGTGATAATTTGATGTTGTGGACTGATGAAATTGTTGTTTTATTTGTTTATGAATTAATTGGGGGAAGATTTGGATATGTGCAGCCGTTGGTTGCTGCAGTGTTGTTGTTGGCTACTGTTCAGTTGCTATTGCGGTACCATTGTCCTATTTTTACATCACCTGTTGGAGCGGCCGCCGCGTGGCTATTGTATTTTACATCATATGTTAGAGTTGGATGTTTTTCGGTGATGTAAAAAGAATGTTTTCTGATGTATATTTTACTCGCACTATATTATGATGATGTAAAATAAATCATCAAATGGAGACGCTCTAATGTCGGCTAGCCTTTTGAATTATGACATGACGATGGATTTCTCTGGTTGTTACAACGTTAAATAGTCGGCAGACCTCCTACTTGGTGTTTATGGCGCCCCGAACCATGACCAACGCTCGCGTGGAACTACAAGGGCCGCAGCCAATAAGAGTTAGATTTTTTTTGGATATTAACAAGATTTCTAACTTATAGAACATGAATTTAAAGAAAAAGAAATTTCAAATTGTAGAAAATTTCGCAAGTTTCATGGATTTTAAAAAATCGTGGATATAAAAAAGTTTGCAAGCTTGAAAAAAGTTTACGGATTTGAGAAAAAATTCATGAATTTGAAAAAGTTCACAAATTTGAAAACATTCATGAATTTTAAAAAGTTGATGCATTTGAAAAACTTCATGGATATGAAAAAGTTCACAATTTGAAAAAACTTCATGTATATTAAAAAGTTTATGAATTTTAAAAAAATTCATGAACTTGAAAAAGTTCATGAATTTATAAAAAAAACATGAACTTGAAAAGATTCACAAATTTGAAATGGTTCTCCAATTCGAAAGACTCATGAATTAAAAAAATGACCTTAAAAATTTAATAAATTTGAAAAATACCATGAATTTCTTAAAAAAATGATTAATTTTATTAATCTCTTCTATTTGAAAAAAGTTCTCGAAATTGTAAAATTTTCACAAAATTCGAAAAATGTTTTCAAAGTAAAACAATCCCAATGTTAAAAAGAAAAATAAAAAAATTAGAAAAAGATGGAAAACACAAAAATGCCCAAAAAAAACAAAGATGACTGAAGCAGGTAAACCGAAATAAAGAAGAAAATTAAATGATTGGAAGCTTCGAGAAGCTTCCCAAAACCGAGCTGGGATGCTTCGAGAAACTGAATAAGTAAGCCGCTCATTAATCCGACACACGGGGTGCAACGGCACAAATAAATAAGTAAATAGGCCCAGCCCCAGTGGATGGACAAGTGTATGCCGTGATAACCACACAACATACTCCTTTGGACGTGACTGGTTACCTTCTTTTGAGTTTATTACTCATTTTTTTGAACGGTTTTCTTTGCCTTTTTTTTTCTTGTTCTTACTCTTTTAATAAATGCGTGAACTTTTTCAATTTCGCAGTCATCTGTAAAATCGATGTACTAATTTTCAAATCCTTCAACATTTTCCAAATTGATAAACTCTTTTTAAATTTCTGAACTTTTTCAATCGCTAATCCTTTCTCAAAATCGCTGAACTTTTTTCAAGGTTGATGAACTATTTTCCAAATAATTTTTTTTAAATTAAGGAATATTTTTTAAAATTGGTATACTTTTTCAGAAATTTGTAACTTTTCAAAAATATTAAAATGGTTTTAGAAATCGATGATTTTTCTAAAAATGGATGAACCTTTTTTCGAAATTGATACAAAATTTATTCAAATTCGTTATTTTTTTGAAGTTTGTGAACTCTTTTAAAAATCAATGAACAATTTTGAAGTCATGATTCTTTTTTGTATTTTATTTGTCAAAAGTCCACGGTTTACCGGTCAACCGTGACTATTGAGCAGCGACCCAGCGACCAGCCAAAGAATGAACAATGAAAGTATTTTTCTGGAGAAAAAACAACGAGCCGGGGCGTGCGTTGGGCGGGCGCATGAAGGGTCGTATATGAGCTCCTGTACAACCAGCGGGAAAACCCTATGCGCTGCTCACTGCCTCAAATTATCGTCAGAACGCACAGGCGATACCCCGCCGTCCCATTACACGAGAGCTAGCCAGCCGGTTTGCGAACCTTCTAGAAGGTTCCCAGACTTTTTTTTCTTTTTGACCGATTTTCCTGTTTCTTCTTTGGTTTTTTTCGTTTTTCGTTTTTCGTTTTTTCTTTTTCTTCATTCTGTTTTCTGTTTCCCTTTCTTCTTTCTTTTCCTTTTTTCTGTTTTCTGTTTGTTTTTTCGTTTTTTTTGAAAATTGTTCAGAAAGTTCAAATTTTGTTTGTTTTCTACAAAATGTTTAAATTAGAAAAAAAATCGTGTTTTAAAAAGTTCGTAAATTCAAAAAGTGTTCGCATTTTGCAAAAGTTGTTTGGGCATTTCAAAAAATGTTCTTGTTTTACAAAAAATGTTTGGAATGTTTTTGCTCAGAATTTTAACAATTTATAAAAAATGTTCCTATTTTCTGAAATTGTTCAATGTTTTCATTTTTTCCGGAGTTCCAAAAAATGTTCTAGTTTGAAAAATTGTTCACAAGTTTTTATAAAATCATGTTTGCAAATTTCGTTCTGGAATTTCAAAATTTGTTCACGTTTCCAAATTTTGTTTTGAAATTTGAAAAATGTTCTCCTTTCAATAAAATTGTTCAAGGTTTACAAAAAATGTTCTTGTTTTTGAGAAATGTTATAGCTTTTTAAAATTAGTTTGCAAATTTGGAAAGTGTTTGCGTTTCACAGAACATTCCGATTATTGAAAAAAATTGCTTTCAAAATTCCTAAATTAATTTGGATATGTGCAGCGTGTTTGGTTCTTTCAAATTGATGCTACTCTTTAATCAGCTACAACTTCTAGCTTGGCTAGTAGGAACTCGCCGTTTATAGCAGTGCATCATGTGTTTGAATCCCCGCAACTGCATATAGTTTTTTAGCTACAGTGCTCATTCGATTTCGGTTGCAGCTTGACACGGAGCGTGTCACATAGGAGGTCCCTTCGCTTTCATTATCTGCTGTTTTATGTGTTTGTTCAGATTTTCTGTTTTCTGTTTATTTCAACTTTTTTGTCTATACATCTGCATGTTTCAGTTTTGTTACTATTTTTATTTTATGGTTTATTTTTTGTTTTCGTTTTTTACATCCTTTCGTGTCAGTTTTGCTGCAATTTTTTATTTCTTTATTTTTCTTAATTTTCTCATTTCTTTTGTTTACACATATCTTGGTTCCGGTTTTGCTCAAAAACATTTTCTTTTTTTTTGTTGTCCAATTTTCAGTTTTTTTCCTTCTACAGCTGTTTGTTTCAGTTCAAATTAGATACATTATTTTCTATTTAAATCTATCTTTTAACTTTTTTCAATTCCCCAATATTAAGTTTTTGTTTTGATATCTGTTGGTTTTATTTCACTTTTAAGTTTCCCATTTTTCTACTTTTGTTTCGTTGAAAAGTAGGCAAAATGTTTAAAAGTGCCAAAACATCCCCCACCCCCCCCCCCCCCCGCGACGCAATTTCCTTCTGGCTATATTTTCTTTTCAATCTTTATTTTGATATTTTTACACGACAAAAAATTAGGATGTGCAAATTAAAAAAAATGCCCAAGAATTTGTTAAAAAAACTTCTCATGGACTTTAAAAAAAAATTGGGAGTTGAAAAATGTTTACTAAAGTAATTATCACACATCTTAATTTTTTTAACAAAACTAAAGATATGGTTATTTGAAAATATTCATGAATTTCGAAAGTGTTGTGAACTTACAAAATGTTTACACATTTTCTATTATTTTTCGTCGTTCAACAAATGTTCATAGAGATTCAAAAAATCATGTAATGAAAAATCTTTTGGTTTATAAAATATATTTTAATTTACATGTAAACAATAAACCGAGTGGAAATCGAAGCATCCAAATAAATCACTAAAACTAACATATATAGCGCTCAGGAAGAAACGATGCCATGCTGAGTAGGTGTGTCAGCCCATCAAGCAGGAGCGCGCGTTAACTCCTTCTCGAGACCGCTACATGTGGTGGTAGTGCATGTTAGGTTCATTCCCCATCTTGTCGTACTGGGACGTTAATAAGATTGGCGATGTGTGTTCATCAGTGAAGGATCAAGGCTTATTGACGGCCTCATTTCATATTGTGTGTGTGTGTTCATCAGGAGTTACTTGGAAGATTTCTTGCTTCAGTGATCCGTCACATTTTTCTTCTGTGCCAATTCGTATTTCAACCCTTTCTTGTCGCTCGTAGAATCAATGGAGATTGTTGATCCTTCAGTGGCTTCTGCGTTGACCAGCATCTTGGAGATAATTGTCATTATGTTCTTTTCTATCCACCTTTTTATGGGCCTTGCACCGTACGCCTGTAAAAATCCAAGTAGTGTTGATTCAGTAACATAGGGAAAGTGGATTACTATTTGCTATTTGAAAAGACAAGCTAGATCGTATGATTACTTTGAAAAGAAAAATACTTACCGGGTCATGTGATTCCGACAAAACGACATCCAACACGGCATCATTTATAACAACAGATATGCCCTTGCCAGTTATTTTAGCAAGGGCACTCTTCAGTTGGATATTCACGATTTCTTTCAGATGATGGCGTGAGAGCGGCTCAAATACTACAATTTCACTTAATCTATTGAGAAATTCAGGCTTGAAGCATTTTTGAACCTGCACCAACAAATATATGTCATAATGAATCAGTGAGCATCTGCTTTACTAAATTCCAAGTGGACTATCTGTGATTCACAAACCTGTTTCATGAGAAGGTTTCGCGAAGCAGTCGTTGTCTTTTCTCCAGCCACTCCTACATTTTGGTGCTCTGCCCCAACATTTGAGGTCATAATGATAATTGTATTCTTGAAATCTACATTGTGTCCTTTACCATCAGTCAACACACCATCGTCAAGGAGCTGAAGAAAAACATTCAACACTGACGGATATGCCTTCTCCACCTCATCAAAAAGGATAACACTGTATGGGCGCCTCCTGACTTTCTCGGTCAGTTGTCCACCATCTTCATAACCATGATTGCTTTATGGTGTTATGAAAAAAAACATTGTATGAGTAAAACTAGATATTATGATATAATAATAATGCTTGAAATTAAGGTGTGTGTATTATAAATGAAACCTTGGGGGTGCTCCAACGAGACGTAGCACGGATTCAGGACTAACATACTCAGACATATCAAAGCGAAGCATCATCTTCTCACTACCAAATAGTTGTTCGGCGAGAGCTTTTGCAAGCTCTGTTTTTCCAACTCCTGTTGTGCCCAAAAAAAGGAAGGAACCTATCGGTTGGTCAGCTTGGTGAAGGCCAACCCTTGAACGCAACACTGCTTCTGCAACTAAATTGACGGCCTCATTCTGCCCAACTACCCTCTCATGCAATCTATCGGCTAAGTGGATTAACTTGATACTCTCCTCTTCATTAAGCGTGGTTATAGGAATTCCAGTCCATCCGCTCACAACCTTCAAAGAAAAAACCCTATTTCAAACATATACATGACAAGCACACTGCTGAAATAATAGAAGTGATGTGCATACCAACCTGTGCAATATGATCCGGCACAACAACTGGATTTCCTCTTCCTAGCTCTATTGTCGTGCAAGCCTCGTCAATAAGATCAATTCCCTTATCAGGAAACCGACGACCTACACATACACAACAATGATATCACAACTCGGCTCATAAGTAAAATTTTGTCTCGAAACAACTGTAGTAAAATAAACGCAGTAAAATCAACCACCTGCAATATAGCGGTCAGCGAGGTGCATGGCAGCATCACGAATTTCCAGGCCATAATGCTTCTGGTACCGGGGTTTAAGCCCTTGGAGGATGGCAATGGTGGAATGTGTGCTGGGCTCCTTAGAGCAACTTCAATGGGGCGACACAAACGGACGGCACATTTGTCCGCATTTTGTCTGTTTGGGTCGGCTGCCCGCCCGGCGTCCGCCCAATTTTGCATTTGGGTCGGCAATGCGCCCAACGCGCCGACCCATTTCATGTCCGCATTCAACTTTTAAATAAAAAAGGCCCGCGGCCAATCATGCCAGCGGCCATGTCTCATGCCGGCACAATGCCAGCGCCGGCATACAATGCCGGCTTCAGAAAATACCACAGTTCATGCTGGCGCACTCGCCAGCCGGCCGGCACACATGCCAACACACAAAAAATGGTGGGACTTGAGTTCGACCACGCCATCGCGGCTCCCGTGGTCATGCCGGCACACCTGCCGGCATACAAAAAAAGATGGCCCTCGACGCCATAGATCACTCGTCCTCGAACTTGAGCATGTCGGCCTACATCTTCTTGAACCACGGCTTCTTTCTTGGCGACAAGGCGTTGAGATCCACCTTCATGATCTCCACCCCGGTCATCATGCTTGCAAGAGCCACTTCTTTCGCCTTTGTCTTGGCGTTGGCGGCCTCGATCTCTAACATCTTGGCTCGCTTCTCCGCCTTGAGCTCGAACATCTTGGCTTGCTTCTCGGCGTCAAGATCAAGCCTCCTCCTTTGGATCTCCATGAAAGCATCCATTTGCTTCGCCTTGAAACGCCGGTGCTCCTCCATCCTTGAGTCCTTCTTATTCATCATGCTGTCCACGCTTGCGATCAAGGCGTTGGTGGTCGCATCTCGCTTGTCCTCCTTCTTGGAGTTGGTCTTCCCCCGCGGTCGTGCCGGCTCGCCCTCCCCAACATCCTCCACGGCGGCCTTCCCCCACGTGCCTTGAGCGCGACATATTGTGCCTTGAACTTCTCTTCGTCCTTGATGACCCGATTGTTGGGGAACGTAGTAATTTCAAAAAAATTCCTACGCACACGCAAGATCATGGTGATGCATAGCAACGAGAGGGGAGAGTGTTGTCTACGTACCCTCGTAGACCGAAGCGGAAGCGTTGGCGCAACGTAGAGGAAGTAGTCGTACGTCTTCCCGATCCAACCGATCCAAGCACCGTTACTCCGGCACCTCCGAGTTCTTAGCACACGTTCAGCTCGATGACGCTCCCCGGGCTCCGATCCAGCAAAGCTTCGGGGACGAGTTCCGTCAGCACGACGGCGTGATGACGATGATGATGTTCTACCGACGCAGGGCTTCGCCTAAGCACCGCAACGATATGACTGAGGTGGAATATGGTGGAGGGGGGCACCGCACACGGCTAAGGAACGATCACGATGATCAACTTGTGTGTTCTAGGGTGCCCCCAGCCCCCGTATATAAAGGAGCAAGGGGGAGGGGCAGCCGGCCTAGAGGGGGCGCGCCAAGGAGGGGGAAACCTGCTCCAAGTAGGTTTGCCCCTCCCTTTCCTATTCCAACTAGGACAAGAGGGGAAGGAGGAGGAAGGGAGAAGGAAGGAGAGGGGGGCCGCGCCCCCTTCCCTTGTCCAATTCGGACTAGGGCAAGGGGGGCCGCGCGCCACCTCCTGGCTGCCCTCTCTCTTCTTCACTAAAGCCCATTAAGGCCCAATAACCTCCCGGGGGGTTCCGGTAACCCCTCGGTACTCCGGTAAAATGCCGATTTCACCTGGAACGATTCCGATGTCCAAATATAGGCTTCCAATATATCGATCTTTATGTCTCGACCATTTCGAGACTCCTCGTCATGTACGTGATCACATCCGGGACTCCGAACAACCTTCGGTACATCAAAATGCATAAACTCATAATAACTGTCATCGTAACGTTAAGCGTGCGGACCCTGCGGTTCGAGAACAATGTAGACATGACCGAGACACGTCTCCGGTCAATAACCAATAGCGGGACCTGGATGCCCATATTGGCTCCTACATATTCTACGAAGATCTTTATCGGTCAGACCGCATAACAACATACGTTGTTCCCTTTGTCATCGGTATGTTACTTGCCCGAGATTCGATCGTCGGTATCTTAATACCTAGTTCAATCTCGTTACCGGCAAGTCTCTTTACTCGTTCCGTAATACATCATCTCACAACTAACATATTAGTTGTAATGCTTGCAAGGCCAGGTCGACGTGCTTCTGAACAATGGCGTCCAAAGATTCCAGCCGCTGGAAGAAGGCCAATGTCTTTCTATCCTCGCTTGGCTTGTAGTGGCCTATTAAATTGAAAATTCATATGTCACTCCTTTGTAATAGTCATTTTCTCTCTCAAATTCACTCATATAGAAGTGAAATTTACTGAAAATGGTATGTGTATGAAATATGTCACTCCGTCAAATTGAAATTTATATCCGTGATGTGAATATTTCACTCCGAAGTTCACTCATTTGGAAGTGAAATTTACAGAAAATGGTATGTGTATGGAATATGTCACTCCTTCAAATTGAATTTTTTTATGTCACTCTTTTAACAGCTCACCAAAATATGTGAAACTGATATTTCAATGTGTTATTGGAAGTTGTCAAACTAATTTATGTGAAAATATATGAAATTAGATCTCTGAAATATATGAAACTACTATTTCTCTTATTTGTAACTTCTTATTTTAGTGAGATATGTAATGGAAAATATGAAATTACTTCCCTCAAATATATTTCAATGTGGTGTTACAAGTTGTGAAACTAAGTTATGTGAAAATATATGAAATTAGATCTCTAAAATATATGAAACTGCTAATTCTCTTATCTGTAACTTGTTATTTCAGTGAGATATGTATTGAAAACTATGAAATTACTACATTGAAATATGTTTTAATGTGGTGTTACAAGTTGTGAAAATACATGAAACTATTTCTCTGAAATATATGAAACTGCTATTTGTCATATCTCTAATTTGTTATTTCAGTGAAATATGTACTGAAAACTACTTCGTCCCAAAATAAGTGACTCAACTTTGTACTAGCTTTAGTACAAAGTTAGTATAAACTTGAGTCACTTATTTTGGGACGGAGGGAGTATGAAATTACTAGTTTTTGTGAAAATATATGAAAGTAGTTCTCTAAAATATATGAGTTGAAATGATATTTCAGTTACATATGAATTGAAATAGCTATGCAGCTGATCTATTTTGAAAGAAAAAGGTGAAAATGACATTTAAAGTGGAAGAGAGATTGATCTTTTGAAAAATAAACTGACATTTTCTGTACGTGTGTGAAGTGAATTGGGTTCAGGCGTCATATGTGTAAAGCGAGGGTCGTGGTTGAAATCACGTGGGTAGGCCCAGCAGATCAAATCACGTGGTGGGGTCCAGCTGGAGAAATACAGTGGCTTAAATGATGAAATGTGTGGAGTACAAAGATACAACATCTGACAACTTTTGAGGTGGCAAGATTCTATTCGTTCGAGAACCTCCGGTAGATCCCGCCACCAGTAAAAAGAGGTTTGCGACCTTTGGTGCCCATCTTCTTGTACATAAGGTCTTTTGACCTACAAAAATAAGGAGAGGACTTTTGGGATGGAGCGCCGCCGTCTTGAGGCAGAACTTGGGCAGGAGCACTTTTGCTCTCCGGCGGAGAGATTCCGTAGGGGGAACTTCCCTCCGGATCGAAGCCATCGTCATCACCAACAACCCTCTCATCTTCGGGAGGCCAATCTTCATCAACATCTTCAACAGCACCATCTCATCCCAAACCCTAGTTCATCTCTGGTGTTCAATCTTTGTATCAAAACCTTAGAGTGGTACCTATGGGTGACCAGTAGTGTTGATTACATCTTGTAGTTGATGCTAATCGGTTTATTTGGTGGAAGATTATATGTTCAGATCCATTATGATATTTATTACTCCTCTGATATTGAGCATGCATATGTTGTGTGAGTAGTTACTTTTGTTCTTGTGGACACGGGAGAACCATGTTGCAAGTAATTATGTGAATTTGATATTCGTTGGATATTTTGATAATATGTATGTTGTGATTTCCTTAGTGGTTTAATGTGAACGTGACTACATGACACTTCATCATCTTTGGGCCTAAGAAAATTGCTATCATTATCCTTATGCGCGAATTTGACTACATAGTTAGAGAGGCTAGGTAAATCTTTGCTTACTATAATATGAATTTGGCCCCCGTGTCCTCCCCCTCCCCCGTCGTCTCGTCTCGTCTCGTCTCCTCGCGGCCGGGTCCGGGGCCATGGGGAGGGCGCCGGGCTGCGACAGGGCGGCGGTGAAGCGGGGCCCATGGTCGCCGGAGGAGGAGGACGCGCCGCGGGACTACATGCAGCGCCACGACAAGACCGGCAGCTGGATCACTCTCCCCAACAAAGCCGGTGAGTGTGTATTGCCCCTTCCATGTACGTCCGTGCCTTTGATCGATGTGTGGCATGCGTCTTCTTGATGGATGGATGGATGACCACATGCATACTTTTTGTTTACACATAGTGCAAGTATGAACCATTTCTACACTAAAAAAATAGTAGCTCTTAATTTGAATCATTTTCTTCATACATAATATATCTGAAATTAATCTTCAAATTCCGGCTGCAATGCGTGAGGAAAATACCTAGTTCTAAAAAATTCGTGACCATTTCAAAAAAATATGTTTGTGATATTTAAACAAAAAACAATCTTCAAAAAAAGTAAAAAAAATTGTCATGTAGTTTCTAAAAAATGTTCAACATTACTAAAAATATTGTGAGATTTCTAGAAAAGTTCACATGTTTTAAAATATATTTGTGAAATTTAGAAAACTGTTTATACTGTTTCAATAAATGTTCAATTACTATTATCAATGTTTTGTTTCATTCAAAAAATTGTTCAACATGTATTTGTAAAATGTTTAAAATGTATTTTTAAAAATTCCAAATATGTGTTTGGAAAAAAGGTACATCATGTACTTAGAAAATTGTTAACATGTATCAAAAATATATTTTAAAGTGCATAGAAAAAAAATACAATGTGCATAAAAAATCAAACATGTAAAAATAAAAAGGGAAAATAGAAAATAAAACGAAAAACCCAAAGTAACTGGTAGAGAAGCATAGAAAAAATGAAGAAACGAATAGAAGAAAATGACCATTGTATGTGAGCTAGTGTACGGAAAACCTATTTGCCGCTTACTGCGTAAAAGTGTCGACGTAATGCACAGGGGAAATGCCAACAGCGATAGAAATGGGCCAGCCCAATTTACCACCGCTAGCCAGCCGGTTTTGGGAACTTTCTAGATGGTTCCCTGACTGGTTTTTATTCCATTACAGGATTTCCTGTTTTATTTTTGGTTTCACGTTTTTTCGGTTTTTTCTATTCCTTTTCGTTTTTGTGTTTCTTGTTTCTTGTTTCTTTTTTTTTTCGTTTTATTTTTTTCTTTTTCATTTTTACTTTCCTTTTTTTAAGGTTCATGTTTCGGAAATTGTTCAGAATTTTTAAAAAATGTTCGTGATTTGAAAAAACATTCAAATTAAAAAAATGTTTTCCATTTCAGAAAATGATCACCAATTTAAAAAATGTTGTCCTTTTTAAAAAATTGTTCGGGAATTTCAAAATGTTCTTGTTTTGCAGCTCCAAAATTTTCACAACTTTTCAAAAAGTTTTGGGATTTAAAAATATGTTTCTGTTTTAAAAAAATGTTCATAAATTCTAAAAATGTTCACATATTCATTTTTTTAGATGTTTCAAAAAAAGTTCTAGTTTTGAAAATTATTCATAAGTTCAAAAAATGTTCGTGTTTTCAACTTATGTTCTGGAATTTCAAGAAATGTTCCCAACAACAACAACAACAGCAAAGTCTTTAGTCCCAAACAAGTTGGGATAGGGCAGAGGTGAAACCCATAAGATCTCACAACCAACTCATCGCTCTGGCACGTGGATAGCAAGCTTCCATGCATCCCTGTCCATAACTAGCTCTTTGGTGATACTCCAATCCTTCAGGTCTCTCTTAACGGGCTCCTCCCATGTCAAATTCGGTCTACCCCGTCCTCTCTTGACATTCTCCGCACGCTATACCTAGCCATACCTCGGGCCGGGCCTAGCCAAGCCCGACGCAAAAAACCCAGGCCCGAGCCCGGCCCGGCCCGACCGTCGGGCTTGTTTTCTAGGCCCGAGCCCGGCCCGAACACGTAAAAGCCCGTCGGGCTTCGGGCCGGCCCTGCCCGTCCTTCAGAAAAACACGAAAACGATGGGCCCGGGCCCGGCCCGGCCCGGCGTTCGGGCTCAAAATCTAGGCCCGAGCCCGGCCCGGGAGCAGCGTCTGGCCGGGCCGGGTCGGGCCGGGCCAGCCGGGCCGGGCTGCCCATGGCCAGGTCTACCGCACGCTTTAGTCGTCCGATATGCACTGGAGCTTCTGGAGGCCTGCGCTGAATTTGCCCAAACCATCTCAAACGATATTGGACAAGCTTTTCTTCAATTGGTGCTACCCCAACTCTATCTCGTGTATCATCATTCCACACTCGATCCTTCCTCGTGTGGCGACACATCCATCTCAACATACGCATCTCCGCCACACCCAAGTATTGAACATGTCACCGTTTAGTCGGCCAACACTCGGCGCGATACAACATTGCGGGTCGAACCGCCGTCCTGTAGAACTAGCATTTTAGCTTTTGCATGGCACTCTCTTGTCACAGAGAATGATAGAACCTTGCCGCCACTTCATCCATTCGGCTTTGATTCGATGGTTCACATCTTTATCAATAACCCCATCCTCCTGCAGCATTGACCCAAAATATCAAAAGGTGTCCTTCTGAGGTACCACCTTGCAATCAAGGCTAACCTCCTCCTCCTCACACCTAGTAGTGCTGGAACCGCACATCATGTACTCGGTTTTAGTTCTACTAAGCCTAAACCCTTTTGATTTCAAGGTTTGTCTCCATAACTATAACTTCCTATTTATCCCCGTCCGACTATCGTCAACTAGCACCACATCATCCGCAAAGAGCATACACCATGGGATATCTCCTTGTATATCCCTTGTGACCTCATCCATCACCAATGCAAAAAGATAAGGGCTCAAAGCTGACCCGTGATGTAGTCCTATCTTAATCAGGAAGTCATCAGTGTCGACATCACTTGTTCAAACACTTGTCACAACATTATCATACATCTCCTTGATGAGGGTAATGTACTTTGCTGGGACTTCGTGTTTCTCCAAGGCCCACCACATGACATTCCGCGGCATCTTATTATAGGCCTTCTCCAAGTCAATGAACACCATATGCAAAAAATTGGTCATAATTTTCAAAAAATGTATATGTTTTTTTAATGTTCAAGTTTTTTTCAAATGTGTTCGCAAAATTGGACAGTGTTACGATTTAAAATATGTTCACGAATTTCAGATAATGTTCTTGTTTACGAAATTTGTTTGGGGTTTCAGAAAATGTTCAGATATTTCAAAAGTGTGTTAATTTGTTCACAATTAAAAAAATCATTTTCCAGAAAATATTCACAAATTTTCTAAAAATGTTATCATTTCCAAAACGTGTTCGCAATTTCAAAAAAAATCCGAATTTTAAAAAATGTCCTCCTTTGCAAAATTAGTTCACAAATGCAAAGATGTTCATATTTTCATAATTTATTCTGACTTGAAAAAATGTTTGTCAATTTAATAAAATGTTCCTGTTTTGAAATCAATGTTCACATTTTTTTCAAAAAGGTGTTCGTAGTCTCAAAATAAATTCTCATTTTCAATATTGCTCCTTTATTTTATTTTTCAGATTTCCCAAAAAATATTTGTCTCTTTAAAATTTTGTCATATTTTCTTAACATATCCGTTTTCAAAAAAACAATTTACTTTTGTGAGAAAAAAAATCATTCGTAATTTCAAAAGAATAAGTCGTTGAGCTAGTGACGTCGGTGTCTCACGGGAGGACAGGTGTTCGGTCCCACTAAAACACGTTTTTTGCGAAATTTTTGCGACCTATTCTTTGTTTCTTTTACGTTTTGCCGCTGTTGTTAGTTTCTTTAGAAGTCGCGCTGTAAATTCAATAGTAGTCATCCGGGCGCACTGGCTACCGATGCGTGCTTGTGTGCTGCTTATCGTGGGTTCGATTCCGCCAAGGTGGAGACGCTTTTTGTTGTTTTTTAAATGCGCCTCACGCGAATGGGCCGGCCCAGGTCAGCGAGCTCCTGTGCGTCCTCGTCTGTTTGCCGCAATAAGCGGCATATAAGAGGTCCCCTAGCGTATATCCCGCCTACAGTGGCGCGTGGTATAGCACTGGCAGCGTGGAGAGTGGGTCGGGCCAGGCCAGGAATCGTTGCGCACTTATGTTTTTTGATAAATTAACTGTTTTTGGTTTTTATATTTCTATTTTTTGGTTTTATATTCTGGGTTTTCATTTTTTATTCCTTTTGTAGGTTTTTCTCTTCTATATTTTATTTATTTATTTTTGCACTTTTAGTTTTTATATTATAAATATTTGTGGTTTTGTTTTTTAAAATACAGATTGAACATTTATTTTTATATGGTGACCATTTTTTTGTATACAACGAGCTTTTTCCTAATGTACGATGAAACTTTTCTCAAATACGATGAACAGTGTTTTGTACTGTCTGGACTTTTTTCATATACAATGATAGATTTTTTTAGTTTAAGGAGAACTTTTTTTAAGATATAGTGATTGTTACTAATACAGACTAAACTTTTTTAACACGTCGTAATAATTTTTAGTATTATTTCCTATGTATAAATAGTTTTAATTTATTTAGCTTGGTAACAAAACCAACAGTCAGTTCTTAAAAAATAGTAGATTTTGTGAAATAAATAGCAACAATAAAACCAGAGAGAAAAAACAAAGAAAAATTGTTTAGGTGAGACTCACTGGAATGGGCCGGCCGATTTTTGAGGTTTAGATGAAGCCTTATCTAATTGACGCAAACAAGTGTCGAGTAGGAGGTATCCACAGGAATGACTAGTCAACGGGTACTCCCTCGAGGGGCTTTCCGATGGACGCACTTGAAGGCCGGATACGTGGGTTTTTGTGTTCATTGGGTTTATTCCGAGTCCTTTTGGTTTTCTGATTTTGTCTAGTTTTTTCACACGAAGCACATATTGTGCTTGTGTGCTTCCCAAAAAAGTGATCGGTGCTTCCGCAGTTTCTTAGTTTCCTTTTTTCCAGTTATTTTTGGTTTCCTATTTTTTCCGGTTTCTTTACTGGTTTTTGTGTTTTTTGTTTTTCTCACTTTTTTGGGTTCCGCATAAAGCACAAACACTGTTTATGTGTTTCGCCCAAAAAAGTGAAACACAATTATGTTTTTGTGATTGACCTAAAATTAAGCACAAGTTAGTTTACTTGAAAGCACGGGTTACTACTTCATAACCTATCAACATGTGGTATATTTTCAAAGACCACGACACAAGAAATACAACGGTTAAAATGGTTTATGATTTGAGCGCATGGTTCAAGAGACAAATCGTTTTGAAAGAACAAATCTGTAAAAAAGCATAAACAACCCCACCCATGCCTTTGTGAACGTCACTTGTCACCACTAGAGAAGATGAAAGTGACATTTGTGAACAAATCTTTGATTTTTGGGTCTCGACGGAGTGAAAGAGCTTTTGGCAGCCGAAAACGTGCCACAAGGCCGTATCCTTTCATCGATTCGGGCTTTGGCCAGACAGTGTCTAGGCCTGCTTCTCTAAAGGGATCGTCACGTACCAGGAGGAAAGCCCATCTTCTTTCGCCAGCCGTCCGTTCCACGACTGGCCCATATTTCCCCCTTCGTGGCCTTTCCTGCGCAGTTTTTCCTGCTCCTTTTGGAACGAACTTTTCTGGTTAGAACTGCTACTTTTTTCGTTCTGGGATGAAGCACGGGCATGGCGATTCGTGTGTGTGTGTGTGTGTGTCACGGAATGATTCGTCAAAGCCAAGGAGATATCGGTGACAAAAGGAGCAAGAAGAGCAGAGGTGCTGAGAGCTGCATGGTGGATCTTCGGTGCAGCAACAAGAGCAAAAGCAAGGTAAATGTAATCCTATATGTTCAGTGCAGTAACAATAATTATACAAAAGCAAAAGCAAGGTGGTGTGCGAAGCTTTCACCAAAAGCACACCAGACGGACGCTTCAGCTCGAGTCCTGCAAGGCCAAGCGAAGCTTTCACCCCCACAAATGCTCTACGAAACAGGCAGTAAAAACAAGTGTAACATGCCAGGAACAAAAAGGAAGTCTAGCAGTAAAAAAACAGCATCTGCCAGGAGAATCAACAATGTTGGTTCGGTCGCGTACAATGTTCTCTGCCCACACACACATGGGCCCGTGACCCAAAAGGGGGCTGTGAAAGAGAGAACAACCGCTGCAGCAGCAGAGAATCAAGGATCGAAATGGGAAGCCACGCCACCCCACCCCGCCCCTCTCTCTTCTCGACGCTCTTTTTTTCACCCCGGGAGTACGGTTTTTAAAAGACCGCAGGCAGAGGACCCTGCGGTGTTCTGCTCTGTTCACCGACGACGGGCGGGGTCGGGGGTCCGGTCGATACAAGTAGCGGCAGCCCATCGGCCTCAGCGCAGCAGCGCGGCCACTCGTACGCCCTCGTCCGGTCTCTCTCGCTCTTCAGCCTCCCCTCCCCCGTCGTCTCGTCTCGTCTCTTCCCGCGGCCGGGGTCAGGGGCCATGGGGAGGGCGCCGTGCTGCGACAGGGCGGCGGTGAAGAGGGGCCCGTGGTCGCCGGAGGAGGACGACGCGCTGCGCGACTACATGCAGCGCCACGGCAACACCGGCAGCTGGATCACCCTCCCCAGCAAAGCCGGTGGGTTCGCGCGCTCGCTCGCTCGCTGCCCCTTCCATGCCCGGCCGTGCCTTCGATCGTTCTTGATGGGTGCTTGATCGTTCTTGTAGGGCTCAAGAGGTGCGGCAAGAGCTGCCGGCTGCGGTGGCTCAACTACCTCCGCCCCGACATCCGCCACGGCGGCTTCACCGACGAGGAGGACACCATCATCTACTCCCTCTACAGCCAGCTCGGCAGCAAGTAAGCATCGACTCTCTTCTTTCTCGATCACCACGCGCGGAAGCGGCATCCTTTTCGTGTCCCGGCCGGCATGACCGATCGAGACGGACGCGCATTCATCGCATCGCAGGTGGTCGCTGATAGCGTCGCAGCTGGAGAGGAGGACGGACAACGACGTCAAGAACCACTGGAACACCAAGCTCAAGAAGCGCCTCGCCGCCGCGGCCGCCGCCTTCTCCACCCGCCGCTCCCCGTCCTTCATGCCGCTGCCGGCGCCGGCCCCAGCGCACGCGCACCCGTCGCCGCTGCTCCCGCTCCCCGTGCCGAGCGTGAAGGCCGAGGCGTACACCTACGACGACTTCCTGGCGCCGACCGCCGGGCTGCAGGACCCGTTCGCCGCGGAGGGCTCGTCCTCGGCCTCCGCCGCGCTCCAGGACACGCTGGCCGCCGAGGGCTCGACCGCGGCCTCCGCCGCGTCGTCCGGGTCCAACTGGTCGGCGGTCGACAACGCCGGCGGGTTCTTCGTGGACTTCTGCGCGGCCGGCACCGACCTCGCCGCGGCGGACCAGTTCCTCAGTGGCTTCTACTACCCCCTCGACCCGACCCTGTCACCAGTGTAGATCGATCGATCGACGTGTCACTCGCGCGCGCGCACGTTCTCGTGACCGATCGATCAAACGTGTTCATTATCAAAAGCACCCGATCAAACGTGAAAATGTGGTTCTTGAATCTTGATCACCCCGATTTGCATGCTTCCATGTCCACGTTTCTTTGAGCAGAAATTTTGTGACACACACACACACACACACACACACACACACACACACACACACACATGTTGCTCGTTGTTGGCGTCCATGTGAAAGGCCGTGCTGGGTGCACGCAATTCGCATGGGCCGGCCGAGGGCGCCAAAGAAGATGAGCCATGACCGATCTGAAGATTCGCTTGCGTCGCTGCATGATGCGCGCCCCGCCCGCCAAGTGGGCGATGAGCAACACCAAAAAGCAGTCCATGGGAAAAAATTGGTAAAGCCGGAAGAGACAGCCATGGCCCACGCCAAGAACAAAATTGGCTGGGGTGATGACTGATTAGCGCAGGGCTAATGACGACGCTTGTACCGTGTGATGATAGAGGCGCATGTCTTTTCTTTTTTCTGGTTCACAGACTCCGATTGATCGATGACAGGTCGCGCGCGCAAGTAAATGCTTCTTTTTTACAGGGTTTATTTATATTATCCACGCTTGACTGGCAGAAGCAAAGACAATTTACGTACATCGGCTGGAGGATGGTACCATCTTCTTTTTTTTATCCGCAGAAGATAATTAGAGGGGCTGCGAGATGATGATGATGGTGGATCAAAGTGACGTGGCATAAACAGCGACTGATGTGGGCCCGGCCGCAATGCTGGGTCCGGAGCCAGTTCTTGTCGTGTCGATGGGAGCTCGAAAGCGAAGCAAAAAAGGAAGCCGACGTGGACGGAGCCGGAGACGTCCATCACGAGATGGACGGCCAGGGGGCCGCGAGCCGTGCGAACGTGCTGCCCGACCACCAAAGCAAAGCAAAAGAGGCTCTGTGGGGCGGGGGCAAAGCAAAGAGGAACACAGCCCAAGCCATTGCGTGAGTCGATCAGATCAGCAGTACCACTGTACATGCTTTGCTTTGCCACCTGTCTTCCCCGAATAATCCCTGCACAAGTAGAGCGAGAACATCACGCAATTGCAGAAAAAAACTAATTATTGGGTCCTTGCATTGCACATGCGGCCAAACGAACCCCATTTCCCATGAGTTTCCGCGGTGTTCCCACGGGGGTCACATCATCACATTTTGCAAATCGAGACGCTCCAATCCAATCACACGATCGCTCCAAAACAAGGGATCAAACAAGACATCTTATTCCCTGGATGATGCGATTAAGCAGCGTATATAATCCTGGTTCTCGGCGCATATGCAGCTCAATTATGAATTATCCCTCCCAAACCCCAAAGCCCTGCTGCCCCTTTACACGGCTGGACAGGTCACGCTCGGCCAAACCGGGAGGGCTATAGCCGCTTTTTGGCCCCGTGACAGTGCGCCCGGATGGGGAAGCTTAGCGTCCGGCTAAGCAAGAGCGACCGCACTAGTTCGCTCTCCATCGTCGTCTCAGCCGTACGCGGACAGCCAACTCCCTCGGCCCGGCGCTCTTGTCCTGGCGCTGGCCTTTCTGAATATTCCCGACCCGCGCCACAAGGAAAGCGACCCACCCAATTGGGCTCCAGGTCTCAGCTACAGTAATAGAGTACTACTACCAGTAAATCAATCGCCAAAATCGTATGCTGAGCGTTTTTGACACTAATTCACAGTACCTATTACTCCTCGTTAGCTTGGTTTTGATGAAGTCTCTGTGCTACGTTCACAATTCTGCGACAAGTCCATCGAGTGATTGCCAGGAATTTCAGTTTGCCCGTTGCTGTCGCGAGCGTGTATAGATTGTTCATTGATAGATCAAAGTCAGCCGGGGCTTGGACGTCTGACTTGGCCCCTAAAATGATAAAGCGGGATTACTTAACTGGATCCCGTGATCCACTTGATAATTTAGTTTGGGATTATATGCGGGATAACGGGATGAGCGGGCTCGTTTTTCCCGGGCCTGCATGGAATACCCTATGTGGTACCGGACAGCATGCATTATACGATGTGTGTACATGCGTATACGGTGTATATGTTTACGCACAAGTTGCACGCTGAAAATCTTTTGTTATTTGTATGTGTGTCACAGTTAAGCCGGTACTGCTTTTCTGCAAGGATGCATGAATCGGTGCGCATACAATATGTTTGGGAAGCAACATCAAGGACGCTTATAGTATTTTCCTTCTGAATAAGGATGACCTCAACTAATGATTGTGTTATACAGTATAAACTACAAGCGCAATTTTGTCAAAGAGTTTGAACTAGATGATGGCGAGTTGGAGGTTTTCAACGCCAGTGATGGTGAGAAGAAAATGCACATGTCAGTCTTAGGGCGTCTCCAATGCTGGCCCTCAAACCGGCAGTATCCATCTGGACGTAGTTGTTCGGACCGCGGAAGCCATTCAACGCCGACCCCTATCCGTCCGTGGAGCAGTCTGGACCATGATATTCCCGTAAATCGGAACCAAAGTGGGGGGCTTTTGCGGTAGTCCGGGCACTGGACACGTCAGACTCAGACGCCCATGGCCCACCCAAAAGAAAGGCAGAGCCTGCATTTTTGTAGCTACCCGCACCGTTTCCGTGCCAAACCCCCCCACTCTCTTCTTCCATCCCATCGCTCTCCACCCGATTTCTGCCTTTTTCTCCCACTCTTTTCTTCCCTCCCACCGCCGACACGTGGAACCGGAGGAAAACCTGTTGGAGATGGAGGTGGTGGAGGTGCAGGAGGATCCAAACGTCACACTTGCCTGAAAGATCAACTCAACAACGTGGCAAAATCGCTGCGTCAACACGAAGGCCAACAATGGCGGAAACACTCAAGAAGCAGAATGTCGGCAGAGGTCATGCTGGTGGCTGACGTGGCAGTGGGCGTGTTGGTCGCGAACGTATGTGGTGGATGTCGTGGACCGGGCCGTGGTGCCCCAATGGTGCCACCCACCGTACAGGCATCGCCATGGCCGGAGCATTACAAGGCTCTGTACTTCTTCGCCGCCAAGCAGTTCGGTAGGAGTCCGTGGCAACCGCCGCCGGCCAAGTGCCTTACATTGTCAATGTTAACACGGTGCCGCCACTCTTCTTAGTGTTCTTCGCCATAGCTCATCCGGACGCGGACGATGGGTGGGAGCAGATAGGTGCCCGCACGCTGTTCGGTGCTATGCCTAAAGCAGGGGAGAAGACATACAATGATAGGGAGAGGGAGATGTTCGACATCATCCACATTGGAGACGGATGAGGAGGTGGTCGGCTATGAGGACGGGCAGGTGGCAGACTCGTATCCCACCCAGTCCGGCAACTACACCCACACGCAGCAGGGCTACACTATGCCGGGCACACGGCAGTCCTACACCCAAACCGGCATAGGCACACAACAACATGATTGGGCTGCTGGACTGTAGGAGGAGGAGGAGGACTGCGAGGACGACGAACTTGATGATTCTGCTGGCGATCCGAAGAAGAAGGGTAGAGGAGAAAGCTTCAACATGTGGGAGGACGAGCTGTTGTGCGATGCATGGTTGGCCACTAGCCTCGATCCGATCTACGCCACGGAGCAAAAGGGCACATGGATGGTACACCATCCAAGAGACCGTGTCCAAATATTGCGGCCACTTGGTGCATCTCATCGCAAGGTGGCCAAGTGGTGCGCAAATCACCGAGCAAGTAAGTTCATTTGGATGTATGCATAGTTTTGTTGATCACTAGGCTGGTATGCATAGTTTTGTTGATCACTAGTCGGGTATGCATAGCTTCGTTGATCACTTGTCGGATATGCATTGTTGACAATGTTTCATTTTGTAGCCTTGTGCGTGTACGATGTTCAAGAAGTTTGAGAAGAAAACTTCATCGTCATGCATTGTTGGTTCAAGTTGAATGGCAGACGAAGTGGAACATATTCATAGCCAAACCGTGGACCAAGCCACCAAGGAAGAAACCGGTGACCCAACCGACCCAATGATAGAACCACTCAAGAAGGTTAGAAGACGGTTCCGAGGAAAGAAGTGAGAGGAGGAGAGGGCGAAGCGAGAAGGTGTGGTGGTCAAGATGATGGACAGGTTTGAGGACATCTTGATGCAGAAGGAGGAGACATGCGTCAAGCGCTCGGACATCAAGGAGGAAAAAAGGCGGAGAGGTTCAAATTATTGATGGAAGCAACCAAGAAAAAGCTTAAGCTCGAAGAGAAGAGGGCCATGATCAAAGGTAAGAAGGCCATGCTCAAGGAGAAGAAGGCGATGCTCGAAGAAAAGAAGGTGAAGATCGTAAACGATGTGGAGGACGCCAAGATGTTGTCCTTAAATTTGGAGTCTTTGAATGTCGACGCAAGAATGATCGTGCAAGCCGTTTGCTACAAGATGTTGCAGCGGCATAAAGATGAGTCGGAGGCGACAGGCAAGGAGGATGAGTAGGCGGTAGACAAGGAGGCGGAGGCGGATGCTACCTACGTGGCAGCGGCGACACCTTAAGCGCGGAAGCTCGGATTACCAGTTAGCATGGCAGAAAATCTAATTTTTCTGCACAGAATGTCGGACTGATATTCTTTTGTGACCAGGCATGTAAAAAACTTAAGCATACTTGCTGATGATGACATGCACCTAGGGTAGGGTCATAGGCCTGACCTAGACACCCTACCCAAGGACACTACCCTAAAGTCAAAGACATTCAAAGTACAACCGAAGATACCGACTGAGATCACCTTGGAGTGCAATCCACTCGACCAGATAAACCACTTGGATATCCCAATTTCACTCGACTAACATAGAGTCACTCGACCTTACGGAGAATCACTCGTAGTACAGAAGATCTAAAGCCACCTCTGGATGGCAACGGTCAGGCGTTCACTCTGCAGCCTTAAAGGCCATTAATAGTCATTAGAGCAGGCGTTACCAGTAATATCTCTGTCTTAATCTACATTAAACCCTGTGTAACTGATACATCTCCAACGTATCTATAATTTATGAATTATTCATGCTATTATATTACCCGTTTTGGATGTTTATGGGCTTTATTATACACTTTTATATTATTTTTGGGACTAACCTATTAACCGAAGGCCCAGCCCAAAATGTTGTTTTCTTGCCTATTTCAGTGTTTCGAAGAAAAGGGATATTAAACGGAGTCCAAACGGAATGAAACCTTCGGGAGAGTTATTTTTGTAACGGAAGCAATCCAGGAGAATTGGAGTAGACGTCATGATGTAGGGTGGAACCCTATACGGCCGATTTTTCATGAAAGGAGCGGATCCCGACTAAGAACACAAAGAACACAAGGGGAAACACGAGAGAAATAACGAGAGAAATCACTCAACCAACAAGAATAGATCACACATCCGCTAGATCCATGAACACAAAGGGAGATACACGATCCAAAGTCAACAAGGGACGATACATAGGTAACCGGTTCTTCTCCGTGAGGAGGTCTTGATGGGGCCACCCAAAAGGGGGTCTTGAATCCGCTTGGAAAGGATCTTCTCTGAGGAGGCGCGATCTCTGAGGAGAAGGTAACCAAGTGGATGAGCAAAGCTCTCACACAAACATGAGCTAATCCTTTGCTAACCCTAATTCGGAGCTAGGGGGTGAGTACTTATAGTCCAAGGGGTAAGTTGGGGGGTTACACGGGTCGTTGACCCTTTCACTGCGCACAGGCAGGCCGGTAGTACCGGTCTTGGGGGCGGTTGTGCCGTTGGGAGCTCAGGCAGGGCGGAAGTACCGGACACGGGGGGCGGTATTACCGCTGGGAGGTCAGGAGCTGGCTTCTGGAGGTGAACGTCGAAGGGGCCAACGGTTGTACCGGTTGTCGGGGCGGTAGTACCAGTCTTTTGGCCGTTACCGGTGCAGTTCCGACCTTGCACTGCTCGATCACAGAAGGTGGACCGGTTGTGGGGCGGTAGCCGGCCGGTTATTCCGCCCGGGCGGTAGTTGGCCGGTTGTTCCGGTCCTCCTGGGCTTGGCAGATTGTCTTCATGCGCTTGATGTTCATCTTGCACCGTAACTTCTCCTTGGTTGCCTCCTTGGTACCTAAGCACACAAAACATCTCCGTTTGAGGTAGTAGCCATGTCTCAAGTGGGTCAAAGGGAAGTTCAACAAGGAGAGAGTTAACCTCGTTCTCAATGGCTCTCACACGGGCTCTTGTCATAGGTCCAAGTGGTGTCGTGGGAGATGTAGGTAGGTCCATGGGGATGGCCTTGGGATGCTCCACATCATCTCCCCCCCCTTGTGAAAGATCCGACCTCGGATCGAAATCTTCATCACCATGGTAGGGCGAGAGATCCTTGACGTTGAAGACGTCGCTCACGTTGTACTTGTCGTGTGGGATGTCAATCTTGTAGGCGTTGTTGTTGTAGCGTGCAAGCACCTTGAAGGGTCCATCGGCTCGTGGTAGGAGTTTGGACTTGTGTTCGTTGGGGAAGTGGTCCTTGCGAAGGTGCAGCCACACAAGATCTCCACTGTTGAATATCATGGGTTGCTTGTTGATGTTGAGCTTGGTCGCGAGTCGTTGTACTTGGCGCTCGATGGTGTGCCTTGTATCTTCATGCATCTTCTTGAGATAGGTGACTCGGCCACTCGCGTCCATGTTGGTGCGCTCTTGTAGAGGTAGAGGAAGAATGTCCAATGGGGACAATGGGTTGAAACCGTAGACGACCTCGAAAGGGGACTTGCCGATAGTCGAATGTTTTGCATGGTTGTAGGCATACTCGGCGATGGGTAGGCACTCCTCCCACTCCTTGAAATTCTTCTTGATTAGCACGCGGAGAAGAGTGGAGAGCATGCGGTTCGTCACTTCCGTTTGGCCGTCAGTTTGTGGATGGTATGTCGTGGAGAATAGTAGCTTGATTCCGAGCTTGGTGCATAGGGTCTTCCAAAAGTAACTCAAGAACTTGACGTCGCGGTCCGAGACAATCGTCTTTGGCACTCCATGAAGTCGCAAGATTTCCCTACAAAAGAATTGGCAACATGTGAAGCATCGTCTATCTTGTTGCAAGGAATGAAATGAGCCATTTTGGAGAATCGGTCCACAACAACAAAAACGGAATCCTTGCCGTTTCTAGTTCTAGGCAAACCAAGCACAAAATCCATACTAATATCTTCCCATGGTTGATTTGGAATTGGAAGTGGCATGTAAAGGCCATGAGATTGAGCTTTAGACTTAGCTTTGCAACATGTAGAGCATCAGTTGGTGAAGCGCTTGACATTGCGGAACATCTTGGGCCAAAAATAGTTCTTGGAGAGCATAGCAAGTGTCTTGTCGCGTCCAAAATGTCCCATTAGTCCTCCTCCATGAGATTCTTGCAAAAGCAACAAACGGAGAGAAGACTCGGGGATGCAAAGTTTGTTAGCCCTCATAAGATAACCATCCTTGATGTAATATTGTTCCCAAGATGTATGCGTCAAACATTTGGCATAAGGAATGGCAAAAGTAGAAACATGCGCATACAAGTCTTTTATGTGCTCAAAGCCAATGACATTCAATCCAAGTTGAGTAACAAGCATGCATATACGGGAAAGTGCATCCGCCACAACATTTTCATTACCTTTGATGTACTTGATGACATAAGGAAATGACTCAATAAATTCACTCCATTTAGCATGACGCTTGTTCAACTTAGTTTGACCCTTAAGATATTTAAGCGTTTCATGATCGATATGGATGATAAATTCATGATGGCGAAGGTAATGTTCCCATTCATGCAAAACTCGCACTAGAGCATATAGCTCTTTGTCATAGATGGGGTAATTGATTTGTGCTCTGGAGAGTTTCTCACTAAAGTATGCTATGGGGCGCTTCTCTTGCGTTAACGCACCTCCTATGCCATTACCACTAGCATCGCAATGAATTTCAAAGGGTTTGTCAAAGTTGGGTAATGCAAGCACGGGAGCATGAGTAAGCAAATTCTTAAGCTCATTGAATGCGCTATCTTGAGATGGTCCCCAAAGAAAGGGTGCATTCTTCTTGCTGAAAGCATGTAAAGGAGACGCAATAGTGCTAAAATCCTCCACAAATCTACGGTAGAAATCGGTTAAACCAAGGAAACTACGCACTTGTTGCAAATTGGTTGGTTGGGGCCAAGTTTTAATAGCATTGATCTTAGATTCATCAACATGAACACGCTTAGAAGATATTACAAAACCCAAGAAAACAAGCTTATCAACACCAAAGAGGCATTTTTCCATATTGGCATAAAGACGCTCTTTGCGAAGAGTTTGTAGCACGGTGCGAAGGTGGGTGACATGCTCTTTGAGAGATTTGCTAAACACAAGTATATCGTCAAAGTAGACAACAACAAATTCACCAATGTAAGGGCGAAACACATAATGCATAAGACACATGAAAGTATCGGGTGCTTCCGATAAATCCATAGGCATGACTAACCACTCGTACAAACCAAACTTTGTTTTGAAAGTGTTTTTCCATTCATCACCCTCTTGTATGCGGATTTGATAGTAACCACTTTTAAGATCAATTTTGGAAAAAATAGTGGCACCGCTAAGTTCATCAAGCATGTCATCAAGGCGTGGAATGGGGTACCTATAGCGAACGGTGATATCATTGATAGGTCTACAATCGGAACACATGCGAAATCTACCGTCTTGTTTTGGCACAAGAATGACCGGTACGGCGCAAGGACTCAATCTTTCACGCACATGTCCATGGTCTATGAGATGCTTTACTTGCCTTTGTATTTCTTTGGTTTCTTCGGGGTTGACTCGGTAGGGAGCCTTGTTTGGAAGTGGCGCTCCGGGTATGAGGTCGATGCGGTGCTCGATGCCTCATAGTGAAGGTAGACCGGGAGGTAGCTCATTGAGGAAAACATCTTGGAATTCCTGCAGTAAAGAAGATAACACCAAAGGTAGATTGTGAGAGGTGTTAGTTTTTGGTGCCTCGTCCTTGCACAATAGGACAAAGTGTAGGACGCTTGATGGGTTCTCACACACTTCTCTCATCTCACGTTTGGTGGCAAATAGAACTAGGTTTGTCTTGTCGCTCATCGTGGAGGCACTCAATTTTGGCTTGTGGCGCTCACTCTCTTTTTGGTGGTTCGCTCTCTCATTATTCTCTCCAAGATGGGCGGCTTGCTTGTCGGAGATCACTTGGCTTGGAGACATCGGTCGTAACACATACTCCTTCCCTTTCATCTTGAAGCTATAGGGGTTTGTACTCCCGTTGTGGATGACACCTCGGTCAAATTGCCATGTCCGTCCAAGAAGGAGGTGGCAAACGGTCATCGAAAGGACATCACACTCCAAAGTGTCTTCGTATGCTCGACTTGGATGGTACCGTTGTCGCTTAGCCATTGAACCTTGTATGGGTGGGGGTGCTTCATCTTGACCAAATTGAGCTTGGAGCATAGTTCTTCACTCGCTAAGTTATGGCAACTCCCTCCATCGATGATGACCTTGATGGACCTTCCATTGATGTCGGCCTTTGTGTGGAAGATATGGCATCTTTGGTCTTCTTCTTGTTGACGTTGAAGAGTCAAGACCTTGGAGACAACAAGATCGGGGCTCGAATCTTCATCACAAAAGACTTGATCATCTTTGTCTTCATTGTTCACTTGCCGGTGCATGGCCACTTGCTCAAGGGCTTCCATTTCTCCTTCACTCGTTGAGTCATAGGTTCCGTCGTCATTGAGGATCATGGTACACTTGTTTGTGCACTCGAAGGACTTGTGGCCTCGGCCGCCGCATGTGAAGCATTTGAAGGAACTTGTCTTGATGGTCTCATCGGTTGGGGTAGATGATGATGAAGCTCTCGGCTTGAAGTTGTTTGTAGTAGGAGGACGACTTGAGGTTGTCGAAGTTTTCTTGTAACTTGACTTGTCGTCGTTGCTTGTAGATGGCTTGGTTGAAGTAGAAGTTGTTGGAGTCGTTGAAGCTTGGGTATTGGAGAAGCCATATGACTTGGATGAGAACTTGGCATACTTGAAGTCATCTTGCACTTGGTGTTCCGCTTTGGTAGCTTGGTGCACTAGCTCGATGAGGTTCGAGTATGGTTGGAAGTCGGCAATCTTCTTGATAGGATGATTGAGTCCATTCAAAAAACGTGCCATAGTTTGCTCATCATCTTCCGTGACATTGGTTTGTATCATGGCAATCTCCATTTCCTTGTAGTACTCTTCAACGCTCTTGGTTCCTTGCTTGAGTAGTTGGAGTTTCTTGAAGAGGTCGTGGTTGTAGTAGTTTGGCATGAATCGTGCTCTCATGACATCCTTCATTTGCGCCCACGTAGAGATGGGTGGTTCGCCTCTTGCCTCTCGGCGCTCAATGACTTGTTACCACCAAATGAGGACGTAGTCTTGGAATTCAAGGGATGCCATTGTAATCTTCTTCTCTTCTTCGTAGTTGTGCAAGCGGAAGATTTTGTCAACCTTCAATGCCCATGATATGTACTCTTCGGGGTCACTGCTGCCGATGAACTTGGGCATGGTGAACTTTAGCTTGCCGTATCGTTGTTCTTCATTGTGTTGGGGTCGAGGATGATGACGCCCATGTCGTTGAGGATTGACTATCTCATGTTGCTCTTGGCGAGGAGGGTTGTCGACCTCATGTTGCTCTTGTCTTGGAGGGGGTCCATTGTCTTCATGCTCTCGATGGACTTGATGTTCTTGTCTCGCTAGAGGAGGATCTTGTCGAGCTTGACGAGGAGCGTGACGATGCACACGTGCTTGGAAAATCCTTTCTTGAACTTCATCGCCAAGTGCTTCTTGATGTTCACGAGCTTGTCGTTCTCAGTTGGCTACGGCTCGACTAGATTCATGAAGGGCACATTGCGCCTCAAGAGCTTGAGCTTCACGTAGTTGCTGTTCTTGACGTTGTGCCTCGGCATCTTGTGCATCTTGATGTTGTCGCGCTCGCTCCTCTTGTTCTTGTTGTCGTTGGCGTTCCCGTTCTTGTGCTTGCGTGAATGCAGCTTGGGTTTGACATTGTCGATGCTCTTGAGAGTCGGTGTCGTGTAGAGGATTGCGGTTTGCTTGACGATCTTGACGCGCGGCACGACGAAGAGTGTTCGATGTCGGGGTACTTGAGCCAGAGATAGTGTCGTCGGAGTGTCGACTCGAGTGGCTCCTTCTTGAGTAGGATGAAGTGGTAGAAGAGCGGTTGACCAACAAGGTATGGATCTCGTCCATTCTTGCGTCATTCTCGTGCTTGTGTTTGTCGAGCTTGTGGTCGAAGTAGTCTCTTGTACATTGCTCGGAGAGTCGCAAGTCGGTGGCGAGGTTGTCGATGCGGTCGCTCATTGCTAGTTGCTCTTCATGCAAGGCTCATTGTGCACCAAAGAGGTGTCTCTTTTTGACGTAGGATGACATGTCGTCATCTTGCTCCAAGAAAAGTGGGTTGGTAGAAGTACTTGGCCTATCCATCATTCCATACAAAAATATGTGAGTGGGAGAAAGAGAAGAACCAATACCAAATGTACCTTGACCGATGTTGAAGATGGATCAAGATCACTCCAATGTGTAACAAGGAAATAGCACAATTGGTACCAATTCTTGTCGGTTTATCACACCTACACAAGTAAAAGCTTATGGTGGAGTTTAGTTAGGATGGTGGCACAAAATTTGATGCAATTGTTAGTGAGACTCAATAATGTTGGAAAAGATTCATAAATTTGCAAATGCAACAAGTAGTCCAATAGCAAGATAAGGTACACGGAAACACACACACAAATAGATAAGTGGGGTCGTGCAACCAAGGGTGAGCCAAAATTTGGAATCCACAAAGATGCTCTTGTTGCACAACACTAGAGATATGCTAGCACGATTGCACAATAGGAGAATACGAACTTGTGCACAACCTACTTGGCAAAAATGCAACGACTTCTATCCCAAGTATGCTATATGTATGATGTTTCTATGCTATGATCCAAGATGATCGAGTATGACAATCTTAATGTTGTATGATGCTATGGTTCTTGCTTATAAGCTCTTTGCTTATATTTTCCTTTTCCTTAAAAGCTTGTTTGGCTCTTTGTTGTTTGAGCTCTTTTCTCATGCAATGCTTCACGAACCAAGATAGCAATTGTGTATGCAATGACAACTTTGTGACACAAGAAATGATGCCAAGATATGCACCAAGATGATATGGTATGTATGCTATGGGAAGTATGATCACTAATGTGCACACGTCACGTTGCCGGCAATACTCAAAGGCTAGTCTCGATGGGTAAGTGATGCAAAAGTAAGGCTATGGGGTTATCAATGCAATTGCAAGAAAGTATGATGATATCACGATACCAAGATGAGGTTACCGTTGATGACGGGTCCTTTGTGAAGATGAGCAGCGGTGATGTCGATGTCGACCGTTCCTAGTTAGCCGAAACACCCTAGGAAACGATGAACCACAACGCAAATTCTCAAAACCAAAGTCAAAGTGGTGGTATCAAAGTTGGCAATGCGGAAGTGAATTTGTTTGCGGAAAGCGGTGATGGTATGGGGATGATATGGTGGAGGGCCTAGGCAAAGATGCCAAAATGACAAAAGTTTGAAGGTGTAAAATTGTGTTGGAACCTATCTATGTTGATGGGGGATGTCAATAGCTACTCAACGAGCTAAAGAACGTGAAAATCGGACTCCGGATGTGGAAGTTATGGTCAAAACTGTCAATCAGCCGAGGCTGAACCTGGGAATGGGCGGAAGTACCGCTTGGGAGGGAGGTTGTACCGCTCCTGGAGCTCAGCGGTAGTATCGCTTGGAGTGGCGGAAGTACCGCTGGTGTCAGGATGAAATTGTGGTGGAAATGGATGATTTCGAGGTGAAAATTGGAAGGATTGTGTGGATGTAAAGTGAGGAAACTTGGGAGATGCTAGATCTACTCAAAACCAAGCAAATCCGTGGATCAAATCCAACAAAAGTTCATCACACCAAAAAAGCACAAAAAAATTTGGGGGCTATTTTTGGTCGGGATTTTCGAATTTAGGACAAAAACAACAAAATCAAGCTAGAAAACAAAGATAGGGGCTCCGAAATCGTAATCAACCTGGCTCATGATACCAAGATGATGTAGGGTGGAACCCTATACGGCCGATCTTTCACGAAAGGAGCGGATCCCGACTAAGAACACGAAGAACACAAGGGGAAACACGAGGGAAATAATGAGAGAAATCAATCAACCAACAAGAATAGACCACACATGCGCTAGATCCATGAACACAAAGGGAGATACACTATCCAAAGTCAACAAGGGACGATACATAGGTAACCGGTTCTTCTCCGTGAGGAGCTCTTGATGGGGCCACCCAAAAGAGGGTCTTAAATCCGCTTGGAAAGGATCTTCTCCGAGGAGGCGCGATCTTTGAGGAGGTGAATGTCGAAGGGGCCAGCGGTTGTACCGGTTGTCGGGGCGGTAGTACCGGTCTTTTGGCCGTTATCGGTACATCCGTTGCAGTTCCGGCCTTGCACCGCTCGATCACAGAAGGTGGATCGGTTGTGGGGCGGTAGCCGGCCAGTTGTTCCGCCCGGGCGGTAGTTGGCCGGTTGTTCCGGTCCACCTGGTCTTGGCAGATTGTCTCCATGCGCTTGATGTTCATCTTGCAACGTAACTTCTCCTTGGTTGCCTCCTTGGTACCTAAGCACACAAAACATCTCCATTTGAGGTAGTAGCCATGTCTCAAGTGGGTCAAAGGGGAGTTCAACAAGGAGAGAGTTAACCTCGTTCTCGATGGCTCTCGCACGGGCTCTTGTCATAGGTCCAAGTGGTGTCGTGGGAGATGTAGGTAGGTCCATGGGGATGGCCTTCGGATGCTCCGCATCACGTCAGGGAAGCTTCGAGGAAGCCACGAGGCAGGGAGGCGCGCCCTACCCCCTGGGCGGTCCCCCCACCCTCGTGGGCCCCTCGTGGCTCCCCTGACCGACTTCTTTCGCTATATATGTCCATATACCCTAAAAACATTGGAGAGCACGATAGATCGGGAGTTCCGCCGCCGCAAGCCTATGTAGCCACCGAAAACCAATCTAGACCCATTCCGGCACCCTGTCGGAGGGGGGAATCCCTCACCGGTGGCCATCTTCATCATCCCGGCAATCTCCATGACGAGGAGGGAGTAGTTCACCCTCGGGGCTGAGGGTATGTACCAGTAGCTATGTGTTTGATCTCTCTCTCTCTCTCTCTCTCTCTCTCTCTCTCTCTCTCTCTCGTGTTCTTGATTCAGCACGATCTTGATGTATTGAGTGCTTTGCTATTATAGTTGGATCTTATGATGTTTCTCCCCCTCTACTCTCTTGTAATGGATTGAGTTTTCCCTTTGAAGTTATCTTATCGGATTGAGTCTTTAAGGATTTGAGAACACTTGATGTATGTCTTTCATGTGCTTATCTGTGGTGACAATGGGATATTCACGTGATCTACTTGACGTATGTTTTGGTGATCAACTTGCGGGTTCAGTGACCTTGTGAACTTATGCATAGGGGTTGGCACACATTTTCGTCTTAACTCTCCAGTAGAAACTTTGGGGCACTCTTTTAAGTACTTTGTGTTGGTTGAATAGATGAATCTGAGATTGTGTGATGCATATCGTATAATCATACCCACGGATACTTGAGGTGACATTAGAGTATCTAGGTGACATTAGGGTTTTGGTTGATATGTGTCTTAAGGTGTTATTCTAGTACGAACTCTATGATAGATTGAACGGAAAGAATAGCTTCGTGTTATTTTACTACAGACTCTTGAATAGATCAATCAGAAAGGATAACTTTGAGGTGGTTTCGTACCCTACAATAATCTCTTCGTTTGTTCTCCGCTATTAGTGACTTTGGAGTGACTCTTTGTTGCATGTTGAGGGATAGTTATATGATCCAATTATGTTATTATTATTGAGAGAACTTGCACTAGTGAAAGTATGAACCCTAGGCCTTGTTTCCTAGCATTGCAATACCATTTACGCTCACTTTTATCGCTATTTACCTTGCTGTTTTTATAATTTCAGATTTCAAAAAGCTATATCTACCATCCATATTGCACTTGTATCACCATCTCTTCGCCGAACTAGTGCACCTATACAATTTACCATTGTATTGGGTGTGTTGGGGACACAAGAGACTCTTTGTTATTTGGTTGTAGGGTTGTTTGAGAGAGACCATCTTCATCCTACGCCTCCCACGGATTGATAAACCTTAGGTCATCCACTTGAGGGAAATTTGCTACTGTCCTACAAACCTCTGCACTTGGAGGCCCAACAACGTCTACAAGAAGAAGGTTGTGTAGTAGACATCAAGCTCTTTTCTGGCGCCGTTGCCGGGGAGGTGAGTGCTTGAAGGTATATCTTTAGATCTTGCAATCGAATCTTTTAGTTTCTTGTTTTATCACTAGTTTAGTTTATAAAAGAAAACTACAAAAAATGGAATTGAGGGTGCCTCATATGCTTCATCTTTTTAATGCCTTTCGTGAAAATGATGGGAAGGAAAATTGTGCTCAAGTACTAGAAGAAGAATTACATAGAATGCTTGGCATAAAATATGTGAATGATGAGCATGATTGCAATGTTGTTATTATCGATTCTTTGAATACCCATGGTGCTAATGATATGCAAAGCCACAAGCTTGGGGATGCTATGTTTGATGAAGATGATATGTTTAGTCCCCCAAGTTTTGATGAGCAAATTTATTATGATGAAAGCATGCCTCCTATTTATGATGATTATTGTGATGACACGTATGCTGTAAAGAATATAGATAACCATGAAACTTGTCATCATGATTTTAATTTTCAATTGTATTATGCTTCACATGATAGTTATTTTGTTGAGTTTGCTCCCACTACTATTGATGAGAATAAATTTGCTTATGTGGAGAGTAGTAAAAATTCTATGCTTGTATGTCATGAAAAGAATTCTTTATGTGATGGTTATATTGTTGAATTCATTCATGATGCTACTGAAAATTATTATGAGGGAGGAATATATGCTTGTAGGAATTGCAATAATATCAAGTTTCCTCTCTATGTGCTTAAAGTTTTGAAGTTATGCTTGTTTTGCCTTCCTATGCTAGTTGATTATTGTTCCCATAAGTTGTTTGCTCACAAAATCCCTATGCATAGGAAGTGGGTTAGACTTAAATGTGCTAGTCATGTTCTTCATGATGCTCTCTTTATTTTTCAATTCTTATCTTTTATGTGAGCATCATTGAAATCATCATGCCTAGCTAGGGGCGTTAAACGTTAGCGCTTTTTGGGAGGCAACCCAATTTTTATTTTTGTTCCTTGCTTTTTGTTCCTTTTTAGTGATAAATAAATCATCTAGCCTCTTGTTAGATGTGGTTTTATGTTTTAATTAGTGTTTGTGCCAAGTAAGACCTATAGGATCTTCTTGGATGATAATTATTTGATCTTGTTGAAAAAGACAGAAACTTTCTGCTCACAAAAACAATTGTTAAATATCACCAGAAAGTGATAAAATACTGATTCCAAATGGAGTAGATCAATAATCAAATTATCTAGGTCGTCCTATTTTGGCATATTTTTATGAGTTCCAGAAGTTTGCGTTTGATACAGATTACTACAGATAGTTCTTTTTTTGACAGATTTTGTTTTGTTTGTGTTGTTTGCTTATTTTGATGAATCTATGAGTAGTATCGAAGGGTATGAATCATAGAGAAGTTGGAATACAGTAGGTCTAACACCAATATAAATAAAGAATGAGTTCATTACAGTACCTTTAAGTGGTGGTTTGTTTTCTTTCGCTAACGGAGCTCATGAGATTTTTTGTTGAGTTTTGTGTTGTGAAGTTTTCAAGTTTTGGGTAAATATTCGATGGACTATGGAATAAGGAGTGGCAAGAGCCTAAGCTTGGGGATGCCCCGGATGGCATCCCCTCTTTCGTCTTCGTTCATCGGTAACTTTACTTGGAGCTATATTTTTATTCACCACACGATATGTGTTTTGCTTGGAGCGTCATTTTCTTTTGTTAGTATTTGCTTTCTGTTATTTAGAATAATGTTTTGCATCTCTACTTTCAATAAAAATGTCAAGGATAGCTTTTACCATGCTTATTTTGCAAGTATACAAGTTGCTGTTTCAAAACAGAAAGTTTACCGCTGTTGCAAAAATTCCCTAGAAAAGTCAGAATATGATAAAATGTTGAAACTTTTTGCATAATAAGCTTTGAGAAATTTTCTACAGTGTGGTAGAATTTCAAAATGTTTGGAGTTAGGGAAGTATGATGAATCTTGCATTCTTTATAGACTGTACTGTTTTGGCAGATTGCTGTTATGTTTGCATTGTTTGCATATGTTTGCTTGTTTAATGATTCTATTTGAGGTTAGGAGTATTAAATATGCAGAGGCATTTAATATGCAATGTTGAATAATAATTTTAGTGATTTGTCACAGTAAAAAATGATAAGGTTTTTGCATTGGTTTATACTAACTTATGTCACGAGTTCTTGTTGAGTTTGGTGTGGATGAAGCTTTCGAGATTTAGGAAACCGTGATATGAGAGGAATTAAGGAGACACAAAAGCTCAAGCTTGGGGATGCCCAAGGCACCCGAAGATAATATTTCAAGAAGTCTCAAGCATCTAAGCTTGGGGATGCCCCGGTAGGCATCCCACCTTTCTTCTTCAACAATTATCGGTCAGTATCGGTTGAGCCTAAGTTTGTGCTTCTTCACATGATGAGTGCTATTCTTGAAATGTAGTTTTATTTTGTTTTGCTTGCTGTTTGAATAATATCACAAGATCTGAAATTCTTAAATGAGAGAGAGTCTTCACATAGCGACATAATTATTTAACTACTCATTGATCTTCACTTATATCTTTTTGGAGTAGTTTGTCATTTACTCGTGTGCTTCACTTATATCCTATGAGTAAATGGTTGAATGATTTGAATATCATAAATTTGAATTATATATGTTTCATATGTCTTTCCCATGGGGAGTAATGCCTTCACATATAAGAAGTAGAGGTGGTAATTTTTTTGAAGGTTAGCAAACATTGTATTGGTCACTTGAACAATTCATGAAAGAATATTGAAGGAAGAGAGATTTCACATATAAATATACTATATTGGACATCTTCTATGATTGTGAGCCCCATTAATTATTTTCAAACCTGAGCAAATTAGTCGAAGTTGGACAAGGAAGACAACATAATGAGTTATGCTTGGGTATATTTGTATAGAAGTTATATTGTTATGGATCCTCTAACATGTGGTGCTTGCTATTTAGAATCCTTTGCTAGCCAAAATATCTGTACTAAGCGGGAATACTGCTTGTGCATCCAAATTCCTTGAACCAAGTTCCTTCCATGAGTGTCCACCATATCTACCTATATGCGGTATTTACCTGCCGTTCCAAGTAAATTTGCATGTGCCAAACTCTAAACCTTCAAATAATAATATGTTTTGTATGCCCGAATCGCTCATGTAGCGACTAGGGGTTGACAGTATCTTACATGCTAGGTGGGTTATTCTCACGATGAGTGGACTCCGCTCATTATTCACGAGAAAATGGCTGGTAACTGGGATGCCCAGTCCTATGATCAAAAGATCAAAAACAAATTCACAAATAATTTAAACAAACTCCCCCAGGATTGTTGATAGTTGGACGGCACCCGTTATTTCGGACAAGCCGTGGAGTGTGATTGTTGGTGGAGGGGGAGTAAAATCTTTACCTTTCTATTTGGTAACTGCCTATAATGTATCTAGTATGGAAGATATTGGGAACTCTTGGTCGTTATGTTGACAATGAAAGCATACCTCTGGAAATTATTTCCATCTCTATTTTAGCTTTGAGCTATGGCACCTCTACAAATCCCTGCTTCCCTCTGCGAAGGGTCTATCTTTTACTTTTATGCAAGAGTCAGTAGTATTCATTCTCATTTCAACTTACTCTTTAGTTGGCAAGCATCATGTGGTGGAGAAAGATCTAAGCATATATGGCCATTCAAATATATTTGAGCATGAATTATTATTGTTGACATTACCCTTGAGGTAAAAGGTTGGGAGGCGAAACATTAAGCCCCTATCTTTCTCTGTGTTCGATGAATACTATTTGTTCTAAAAATATGCTTTGAGTGGTAGCAATCATGGAAGACTATATGATAGTTGAGTATGTGGAGTTTGCTAAATCAAAGCTCTGACATAGACCCTTCCTGAAAATAAGATGAATTGCAATTGTTTTATGACTAAGAGCACTGTTTGTTAGTTTTCAAGAAAGTGTTGGGCCGGTCCTTTGAGTTTGAGCGGGAGGTATTTGATGGCGTGTAGATCATCGCCACGTGCCATGTGGATGTGAAGGAGATAATCCTCGATCCATACCGCCGGATCTGTGGTGCCATCGTATGATTCGATGTTCACGGGTTTGAAACCCTCTGGGATTTTATGATCCATTACTTCATCTGTGAAGCATAGTGGGTGTGCGGCGCCCCTGTACTGGGCTATGTCACGGCGCAGCTCGGAAGAGCTATGTCTGTTGTGTTCGGCCCGGCCGGATTTGTTGTATCCGGAGTGAAGATCATCGTCACGTGTCGTAGGGCGCCTGCGCGATCCGTAGATCGATCTTGTTTGTCTTGCCTTATCCTCCAGTATGTCTTGCAGGTCTGGCGCATTTTCGCATGCCATATTTGAGCGGCGTCGGGGCATGGCTTGGGTGGAGGGCTGAGAGGCCTCTCTGTCGCGGCCGCGAGGTGGCCGGTCTGCCATGTCGTGCGCTGGTGATGTGGGCGCTTCCTCCTCTGATCGGGGTAGCGGCCTGCGCTTTGGGTAACTCTTGGAGGGGCGTTCGAGTTCATACTCTTCGGCCGCAAGGACTTCAGTCCATCTATCAGCTAGCAAATCTTGATCAGCTCTAAGCTGTTGCTGCTTTTTCTTGAGGCTGTTTGCCGTGGCTAAAAGCCTACGTTTGAAACGCTCTTATTCGGCGGGGTCTGATGGTATGACGAATTCGTCGTCATCGAGGCTTGCCTCGTCTTCGGAGGGAGGCATATAGTTATCATCCTCAACCTCTCGGCCTGCCGCTCTCTCATGAGGGCTGGCTTCTCCATCTTCCTGCGCCGAATCTTGCTGGGGTGGGTGTTCTTCGGCACTATCCGGGGTAGTATTGTCTTCCGTGCCGGAATCACCGTTTTTGCTTTGGCGGGATTTAGAGCGGCGCCGCTGACGCCGACGTTTTGGCTGTTTCTTGGAGGTGTCATCCCCCGCTGTTCCACCGCCATCTCCATGTTTTGGAGTATCCACCATATATATGTCATATGACGAGGTGGCCTTCCAGCGCCCTACAGGTGCTGGTTCCTGTTCGTCTCCTACCTCGTCATCCATACCGTCGAAGTCTTCGGAGCCGAAGTCAAGCATGCCGGTTAAATCGTCGACAGTGGCTACAAAGTGGGTGGTGGGTGTTCTTTGAATTTCTTCATCGTCCGTATCCCATCCTTGCTGACCATAGTCCGGCCAGGGCTCTCCTGATAGAGAGAGAGACTTGAGAGAATTCAGGATGTCGCCAAAAGGCGAGTGCTGAAAGATGTCCGCAGCAGTGAACTCCATTATCGGCGCCCAATCGGATTCGATTGGCAGGGGCGCAGGGGTTTCGGAGTCCGGAGAAGAGTCCGGACCCTCGAAGTCACGGGTCACGCGGAGTGCGGGGCTGTCGTTTGGCTCGATCGCCTTTGAGATCGCAGCCCCCAAGGTGACGTCCAACCGCTCATCCTCAATTGGCGCAATAGGCTCTGAGTTAAGGGTCGGAACCGGTGCGCGTGCGGCCTCCAGGACACTGTTCGGAGGCAGAGCTAGATCATGCCCCTCGAGATAGTGCGGCGCGCTTGGCTGTGGCTCGAACCCGTCGAAGATCAAGTCTCCGCGGATATCAGCTTGTAGTTTAAGCCTCCAAACCTGACTTGATGGCTAGGGGCGTAGCTTTCGATCTGCTCCAGGTGACCAAGCGAATTGGCCCGCAGAGCGAAGCCGCCGAAGACGAAGATTTGTCCGGGGAGAAAAGTCTCACCCTGGACCTCATCGTTGTTGATGATCAAAGGAGCCATCGGCCTAAAAGGCGACGACACAGAGGAACTCTCAATGAAAGCACCAATGTCGGTGTCAAAACCGGCGGATCTCGGGTAGGGGGTCCCGAACTGTGCGTCAAGGCCGGATGGTAACAGGAGACAAGGGACACGATGTTTTTACCCAGGTTCGGGCCCTCTCGATGGAGGTAATACCCTACTCCTGCTTGATTAATATTGATGATATGGGTAGTACAAGAGTAGATCTACCACGAGATCAAGGAGGCTAAACCCTAGAAGCTAGCCTATGGTATGATTGTGTATGAAGATGGTTGTCCTACGGACTACGACCCTCCGGTTTATATAGACACCGGATAGGGTTAGGGTTACACAGAGTCGGTTACAATGGTAGGAGATCTTGAATATCCGCATCGCCAAGCTTGCCTTCCACGCCAAGGAAAGTACCATCCGGACACGGGACGAAGTCTTCAATCTTGTATCTTCATAGTCCAGGAGTCCAGCGAAGGTATAGTCCGGCTACCCGAACACCTCCTAATCCAGGACTCCCTCAACGCATCCTAGCGGTTCTTTCCTTGCACTCATCAATGGAAATTCTCATGGCTTTGAGAGACTCATTGATATCATGCTTAGGAGGAATAGATCTAAGCTTTAAAGAATCAACCTCAAGAGAAATTCTATCAACGTTCCTAGCCAAATCATCAACTTTAAGCAATTTCTCTTCAAGCAAAGCATTAAAATTCTTTTGTGAATTCATAAAATCTTTAACACTATTCTCAAATTCGGAGGGCATCTTATTAAAATTTCCATAAGAGTTGTTGTAGGAATTTCCATAATTATTAGAAGGATTACTAGGATAAGGCCTAGGATTAAAATTCCCTCTATACGTGTTGTTACCAAAATTATTCCTACCAACAAAATTCACATACATAGATTCATTGTTATTCTCAATCAAAGTAGACAAAGGCATATCATTAGGATCAGAAGAAACACTCTTAGCAGCAAATAATTTCATAAGTTCATCCATCTTTCCACTCAAAACATTAAGTTCTTCTATCGCATGCACTTTTTTATTAGAAGATCTTTCAATATGCCATTGAGAATAATTAACCATAATATTATCTAGGAGTTTAGTAGCATCTCCTAAAGTGATTTCCATAAAAGTGCCTCCCGCGGCCGAATCTAAAAGATTTCTAGAAGCAAAATTCAATCCGGCATAAATTTTTTGTATAATCATCCACAAATTCAAACCATGAGTAGGGCAATTACATATCATTAATTTCATTCTCTCCCAAGCTTGTGCAACATGTTCATGATCAAGTTGTTTAAAATTCATAATGTCGTTTCTAAGAGAAATGATCTTAGCGGGAGGAAAATACTTAGAGATAAAAGCATCTTTGCACTTGTTCCAAGAATCAATACTATTTTTAGGCAAAGACGAAAACCAAGCTTTAGCACGATCTCTAAGCAAAAAAGGAAAATAGCTTCAATTTAACGACATCATTATCGACATATTTTTTTCTTTTGCATATCACATAAATCAACGAAGCTATTCAGATGAGTAGCGGCATCTTCACTAGGAAGGCCGGCGAATTGACCTTTCATAACAAGATTCAACAAAGCAGTATTGATTTCACAAGATTCAATATTGGCAAGAGGAGCAATCGGAGTGCTAAGGAAATCATTATTGTTGGTATTGGTGAAGTCACACAATTTGGTAGTATCTTGAGCCATCACGACAAACAAGCAATCCAACACACGAGCAAAGAAAAGGCAAGTGAGAAAAAGGCAAACGGAAAAAGAGGAGGAGAATGAGATTGGGAAAGAGAGGGCGAATAAAACGGCAAGGGTGAAGTGGGGGAGAGGAAAACGAGAGGCAAATAGCAACTAATGTAATGCGGGAGATAGGGATTGTGATGGGTACTTGGTATGTTGACTTTTGCGTAGACTCCCCGGCAACGGCGCCAGAAATTCTTCTTGCTACCTCTTGAGCTTGCGTTGGATTTCCCCGAAGAGGAAAGGATGATACAGCAGAGTAGCGTAAGTATTTCCCTCAGTTTTTGAGAACCAAGGTATCAATCCAGTAGGAGGCCACGCGCAAGTCCCTCGTACCTACACAAAAACAATAGCTCAACGCAACCAACACGATTAGGGGTTGTCAATCCCTTCACGGTCACTTACGAGAGTGAGATCTGATAGAGATGATAGATAATATTTTTGGTATTTTTTATATAGAGATGCAAAGTGAAAAGTAAAAGGCAAAGTAAAAAAAGCAAAGCAAGATTAAAGTGATGGAGATTGATATGATGAGAATAGACCCGGGGGCCATAGGTTTCACTAGTGGCTTCTCTCAAGAGCATAAGTATTCTACGGTGGGTGAACAAATTACTGTTGAGCAATTGACAGAATTGAGCATAGTTATGAGAATATCTAGGTATGATCATGTATATAGGCATCACGTCCGAGACAAGTAGACCGACTCCTGCCTGCATCTACTACTATTACTCCACTCATCGACCGCTATCCAGCATGCATCTAGAGTATTAAGTTAAAAACAGAGTAACGCCTTAAGCAAGATGACATGATGTAGAGAGATAAATTCATGCAATATGAAATAAAATCTTGTTATCCTCGATGGCAACGATGCAATACGTGCCTTGCTGCCCCTTCTGTCACTGGGAAAGGACACCGCAAGATCGAACCCAAAGCTAACACTTCTCCCATGGCAAGAAAAACCAATCTAGTAGGCCAAACCAAACTGATAATTCGAAGAGACTTGCAAAGATAACCAATCATACATAAAAGAATTCAGAGAAGATTCAAATATTATTCATAGATAGACTTGATCATAAACCCACAATTCATCGGTCTCAACAAACACACCGCAAAAAGAAGATTACATCGAATAGATCTCCACAAGAGAGGGGGAGAACATTGTATTGAGATCCAAAAAGAGAGAAGAAGCCATCTAGCTAATAACTATGGACCCGAAGGTCTGAGGTAAACTACTCACACTTCATCGGAGGGGTTATGATGATGTACAAGCCCTCCGTGATGACAGCCCTCTCCGGCGGAGCTCCGGAACAGGCCCAAAGATGGGATCTCATGGATACAGAAAGTTGCAGCGGTGGAATTAGGTTTTTTTGGCTCCGTATCTGATCGTTTGGGGGTACGTAGGTATATATAGGAGGAAGGAGTACGTCGGTGGAGCTCTGAGGGGCCCACGAGGTAGGGGGCGCGCCCTAGGGGGGCACGCCCCCCACCCTCATGACCGCCTCTTGGCTCCCTTGGAGTAGGGTCCAAGTCTCTTGGATCACGTTCGGTGAGAAAATCACGTTCCCGAAGGTTTCATTCCGTTTGGACTCCGTTTGATATACCGTTTCTTCGAAACACTGAAATAGGCAAAAAAATAGCAATTCTTGGCTGGGCCTCCGGTTTAATAGGTTAGTCCCAAAAAATAATATAAAAGTGGAGAATAAAGCCCAATATAGTCCAAAACAGTAGATAATATAGCATAGAGCAATCAAAAATTATAGATACGTTGGAGACGTATCAGTACGACTTGTCTAGCCCGAGTGGAAGTACTACAAACAAACATTTCACAAAAAGTTCAAGAGATCACTCGACGCGACCTGGCCGACTCAAGTGAAAAGAGCTACACAGCAAAAGTTGAAACACCCAGTGGGTGTGCAGATGGAAAGTGCAGAATCATGATAGATGCACATTAAAGGTTCCACAAGCCGACTCAGAAACGAACTTACAAACCCACTTACTTGGACGTTGGCTTGGAGGGCAGAGCTGGTGTCATAGGCGACCTTGCTGGTCTCGTACACCACCTTCATTTTGTCCATCATTAGGCCTGCTTGGATCATGGCTTCCTTGGCAGCGCCTACTTGGTCCTCCGGGACATGATGAATAGTAAAAAGAGGAGTTGGTGGAACTGACGAGGTAGGTGGGGAACTGAAGCTTGGAGCTGCACAATTAGAACAGAAGGCTGAACAGTCGACATCAAAGGCTGGACAGTCGACACAGGGTCAGCAAAAGAAACAGAAGTTCGAACTGGATCACCAAGTTGCTGAACGACTGGGTCTGGCGCTGATGTCGAGTGAGACACCTTGCTGGCAGGCACCTTCTTGCCCAGAGTCCTGCTCCTTCTCCTATATTCTTCTGGGGGTTCTCCTTTGTGGTCATCGTCATCTAGAAGTTAAATAACATTCGGTGGCACTGCAAAACACTCGACCGTAAGACATTCAGTCGATCGTTAGAACAATTGACAAAGTAAGAACATGACTGTGGAGCTGTGCCTGCTCGAGAAGTGGTCGCGTCTGCAGTTTCCTCTTCATCTTGCCCCTTGTCAATATCCATGGACGTCCCAGAAGTAGCAGCGCTGAAAGTTCCAAAGCTCACTCGGTCAAGCAAGAAAATTAGTCGACAATAGCATAGAAGTTCCCGAGCAAAGCAAAACAGAGAGGAGAAACACTTACGCAGTAGAAATAGGGACATCCACCTTGATCTTGGGCAGGGCTTTCCGGGGCTTCGATGGCGCGACCTTGGGCTGCTTTGCAGCCTTCTCTGATGGCTCATGAGTATACATCCGAGTGCGCTTCGGAACCTGCGTACTTGGCGGGGCTGCTTTGCCGCGCCCACCCGCTGGATCATGCGACTGCTTGGAATGCCGCTCAGAGCAGGGCGGCGAGTCCTCCACACTATTGTCAGAGTCTTCGATGTCTTCACCACTTTCGTTTTCAGACTGCCAGTCGACACTTTCACTTGCGCTCTCCCCTCCCTCCTGGAACTGTTCCCCGTTGGGCATCGAGTACACCTTGGTGTAGACCTGCAAGGCACAAGTCAACAAAAATCAGTCGGATTCAAGAAGCAGTTGCAAATCAAAGAGAAAAAACACTCGGTATTTTGAGCCCGGCCTCTTCCGGCTCGTGCTCAGCATCAAATGGCAGAACCCTCCTGGACCCCCTGGGGTTATCCTTGTTCCTGGTTATGCTTCGCAGCCACTGAGCCACCGTCTCCTTGGCGACCTCCTCTGGATGGACCCGAGCGGTGTCGTCGGTGCCCGAGTACATCCACATCGGGTGGTCACGAGCTTGGAGAGGCTGGATGCGTCGACTGAGAAACACCTCCAGCAGGTCCATGCCCGTCACACCCTCCCGGACTAAGTTGACGACCTGGTCGACTAAAATAGACACCTCTCCTTTTTCCTCTGAAGTCACGGTCAATGAAGAAGGTTGGCGGAGTCGCTCCATAGTGAAAGGGGGAGACCGGTTGACTGACCAGGAGTCGGGACGTCTTTGCGGTAGAACCAGGTCGAGTGCCATCCCCGAACTGACTCGGGAAGGGTCATGGAAGGAAAAGTGCTCCTACCCCTGGTTTGCATCCCTAAACCCGCACACATCTGGATCACATGGGTCTTTTTGTCATTCAGATTAGCCTTCTTCACTGACTGGGAACGACAAGTAAATATGTGCTTGAACAGACCCCAGTGTGGTTGACAACCCAGGAAATTTTCGCACATCGAGATAAATGCAACAAGGTACGTGATGGTGTTTGGAGGAAAATGATGGATTTGGGCACCGAAAAAGTTCAAGAAACCACTGAAGAACGGGTGTGGAGGAAGGGAAAAACCTCGGTCGACATGGGTGGCAAGGAGGACCCGCTCGCCCTCGCGCGGCTGAGGCTCAGTTTCCCCCTCCGGCAGCCTCCAAGATCCAATGGCAATCAGGCCATCCTCAGCAAGCCTCTGTAGGTCATCCCGCTCGACGGTGGAGCGGATCCAGTCCCCCTGGGTCCATCCCGGCGGTAGGCCGGACCGTGACGATGTCCCTCGAGCCGCCTTCTTGCCCTTCGCTGTCGTCGTCGCCTTCTTCGCACACTCCAAAGCCGCCATTTTGTCCTTCACCATTGCGGCGGAGTGCACATGGGCAGAGCGGGGGAGTCGAGAGCGGAGGAGGGCACTGTGGAGAAGCAGAGGAAGAAGAGAGAGAATGAGGCGCACTATGGGCGCCTTTTATGGGCCTACTTCCGAGTGGCTGACCCGTGGGCCCGAGCAATCCTATCAAATCCCCCAACAGTCGCTCACCCGATATGTGGTGAAAGAGGAAGAAGAGAGAGAATGAGGCGCACTATGGGCGCCTTTTATGGGCCTACTTCCGAGTGGCTGACCCGTGGGCCCGAGCAATCCTATCAAATCCCCCAACAGTCGCTCACCCGATACGTGGCGAAAAAGGCGGCACAAAAATCGAGCCGCCCCTATCTACCCACTCCGATTACTGCGGCACGCTCTGTCTCGCGCGCTTCTCCAAAATTTCGAACCCCGTGAGATCCGGGAACCGCAGAGCAACCAATCGCGCTGAAGATTTCGCACCATAACAACACTCGAAGATTGTCAGTATAATTCACTCGACGACCTCTGAATCAATCAAGGCGAGTGAAACAAGGTTGAAGCTTCAGCATGATTTCCAGACTCTAGTGAAATGCCTCCGAAGCATAGAATCGAGTCGGAATCAACTTCAGCCCTTCTTCACTCGGACCTCAATCCATTGGGGGGCGCGCTAATGATGATGGCATGCACCTAGGGTAGGGTCGTAGGCCTGACCTAGACACCCTACCCAAGGACACTACCCTAAAGTCAAAGACATTCAAAGTACAACCGAAGATACCGACTAAGATCACCTTGGAGTGCAATCCACTCGACCAGATAAACCACTCGGATATCCCAATTCCACTCGACTAATATAGAGTCACTCAACCTTACGGAGAATCACTCGGAGTATAGAAGATTTAAAGCCACCTCTGGATGGCAACGGTCAGGCGTTCACTCTGCAGCCTTAAAGGCCATTAATAGTCAATAGAGCAGGCGTTACCAGTAACGTCTCTGTCTTAATCTACATTAAGACCTGTGTAACTGAGGCCTGTGAAGGGGTGGCGCACTCTATATAAGCCACCCCTCCCCTCTGGCACAAGGGTTTGCACCCCCTGTAACTCTCACGCATAATCCAATCGACCAAGCCTCCGGGCACCGAGACATAGGGCTGTTACTTCCTCCAAGAAGGGCCTGAACTCGTAAACCTTGCGCGCACAACCTCACCGTAGCTAGGGCCTTGCCTCCTCCTACGTACCCCCTATTCTTACTGTCAGACTTGCTCCTACGACACTTGCCTCTTTTTGGTTGTGATCGGTCATCTGATCCACCGGCGCGCGCTATGGATCAGACAAGATTTGAATTTCAATTTGCCTTTTACTGGCACATATATACAAGATAGCATTGGATGGCCGGCTCCCGCATCTGTCTTCACGGACTGGCCCTCCTTGTTCGCGGAAAGGCGCGGGAGCAAATTTACGGGTCAACGTTGGAGATGCCCTTAGCCTTATCACTTTGCAAGTATGTTCAATGCTCTATTTCGAAGAAGATATTTTCCCACACTTTTTCAGGGTAAGGGGCATCTGAACCACATTTTTTTAACACTGGACTCACTTTCTAGTAAATAATTGGCATTTTAATGAAAAACAGTTAACTGGATACATCAATCTCTGACACTGCCAACACGAACAACTAAGAACCGCTAACCCTTATAAGAAACCCTAGCCTTCACCAGATCAATTGCCAATATCTTCCGCCTATGGGCATCGCTTAGGCATCATAAGGTGGAGGGGCCAGGATTCTCGTCGCTCATCCATTGTGTGCGTAATTTGTTTAGTAAGATTTTTGTGTCGCGGCGGTGTTGCTCTGATATTATTTTGTTGAATAACGCCCTTCGGCACCAACCTCGTCTCAATGGCGCTTGGTGTGGCGTTTCCAAAGAGCTTGGAGTCATTATCTCGTTGCGAAAACTGAAGGTGTCACGCATGCAATGATTTTGATTGGTCGTTGAACTCTAAGTGCCATTTGATTGTCGGATGAGAGACCTTGGTGGACTCAGCAGATCATACCTATGGAAGGTGAGTTTTGAGCTAGTTATCAGGAAAACTTGGTGAGACCCGTATCAATCTCTTCGAAAGAGGATCACTCCTGGGCCGACTGATGGTGTATCATTGAATTCCGAGTGATGGTTTGTGACGTCTAGGCTCGAACGAATCGAGTGTCGCTAGTCAGTACCCATTTGAGGAACGTCTATCAAACCTTCTCTCAAGAACCAAGTATGCGCATTTGGATATTTGGCCTTCCTGACAAAAGCAACCACTGCCATGGAAGATATCTTATGCGACTTGATGTCCTTGATGAGTCAAGGTTTCGGCATCCGTTAGCAGAACAGATCTACACCGAGTGGCCTGCACTCGGTATTTCTTTGAGCAGTAGTACGCTCGAAACTTCATCATGTCGCGTGCACATAGTTTTTGGTTCGAGACTGGACTAGCAACAAAATCGATACATTCATTCAACCGACTGATCAACTTGACTGTGTGGAATACGAAGCGGCAAGTGACGCCATAGCGAAGCTTGCCATGTCGTCACATCAAATATTTTGCATGTTGCGAGACGCCCTTTTGACTAGTTTGTGAGAGCGGCCTCCTTGGCCTCCGCGCCCCGACCAACGTTACGACCTGTAGCAACTGTATAGCACATCTACGTGAGGAAAGAGACTATCGCGCAAGCGTCCACACAAATACTCACCTGGATGGTAACTAATATGTTTTGATTATTGTTTTGTTGACGCGAAAAAAGACCTTTGATTATTGTTCTGACATCAACAAAGACGTTTGATATGAGACTAAAAATTTTTGTACCACAATACAACATAGTCATCATTAAGGCTCAACATCTTCCCCGAAAACAATGAGGGGCAGCATTTCATCATTAAGACTCCGCCAAACCCTTCCCCGAAAACAAGATCATTTCGCATGGTCCATGAGAGGCAGCATTCAAAACATCATTCTTCTTATTTTTCCAATGCTTTGAAAGGTCGTCCAAGAGTATGGGACCGAAATGTCCAAAACCTCCTCGATGATCTTCCCCACGTTACAAGCAACAACACAATCAAAGAATGAATACCCAACATATTCTTCTTCTTTTTTCATTACAGAACACACACAAGTAGGGGCATCCACATGGCGACGCTTGGACAGGTTATCTCGAGTTAAAACTTTGCTGTTGAAGATCAGCCACAAGAAAACATGCAAATTCGAATGTGTTTTGATTTTCCAAAAGCAATGAGGCCCAGCATCCCAGCCCATCCGCGACCAACTGCGCACACGAGCCCGTTTCAATTTCTCAGCTACGGGGCCGAGCCCAAAGCCCATTCTAACCTCTGTCAACGCAATCGAACGGCTCTCGACAGCGCACGTGAGTGGCACGCACGCAGCAGGGCAAAATAATCCGACCGTTGAGGCCTCCGCCTCCGCCTCTCCAAGAGCCTTTAAACCTCCAAAATCCGCGACCCGGTCTTTCCCCAATTCCAAACACCGCCTCCTCCCCCCCGCGCCCCCCTCCGCTCCTCCGCCCCGCGGCCGGCCAGCCAGCCATGGCGATCTCCACCGATTCGCGCGGCGAGGACAAGGTACGCGTGCTCCCCGTCGCCCCTCCCCCGCCTCCCCTTCCCGGATCTCGTCTCCGCGTCTCTTGCGCGCGATCCAGGCGCTCCCGTGGCGCGCGGCGGCGGATTCTTGGGATTGGACGCCCGGTTGTTCCTGGGGTGGCCGTGGGCTCGTGCTCTAGCGCCGGATTTAGCTCTGTTCTGCTTCCCCTTGGCGTTTTGGGGAGGGCTGGTGGTTAGGGTTTGCTAGCTCATGTCAGGCGTTGAAATGGTCCGGGCCCTATTCCCTTCTTGGTTGGCCCAAGATTATGTTTTGGGCTCAGTAAAGCGAACAAACCCATCGATTTTCGGCATATGCTTAGTTTTCCTCTCGGTCTGTGCAGCCCTAAATTATCAGCCCTTGTAATGGTTTATTTATACTTACTACTCCCTCCGTTTCAAAGTTGAGTCATCTATTTTGGAACGGAGGGAGTACATGGTTAAAAGATGCATCTTGTGGGCAATATATTGTTTGGTCAACCTGGGCTTCATGAGTACTCCCTCCGTAAACTAATATAAGAGCGTCTAGATCACTATTTTAGTGATCTAAACGCTCTTATATTAGTTTACAGAGGGAGTATAATAGTACTACTCTTCCGGTGAAGTGGAGCAATAATGGTGTATCTTTGTTGCCTCTCTGCAGCCTTCACAGCATTCGCAGGAGGAGAAGCGGTGGGTGTTGTCCGACTTTGACGTTGGGAAGGCACTTGGCAGGGGCAAGTTTGGCCATGTCTACTTGGCCAGAGAAAAGAGGGTAACTACACTATAGCTAATCTCAAATAATCCAGTATCTCAATTTGAGTGAAGGAATTTATGTTTCCCCGAGCTCAGATCTATTTCTTCTGCTACTAAATATAGCATTGAATGACACTGTCATCTACACTGCATATGTTCTGAGTCCAGAAGCTTATTGTATCTACCATCTGTTTTCCCTACTAAATGTCTATGCGTAGTAAGTTAAGTTTCATGGACACTTTTCATTCATTAGTACAAATTGGTTGTTTGGTGTTATATATACTGAAGGTGCAGGAGTCTGGAATTGTTAATACTCGAGTAATCAACAAAGTCTTACAGTATTTTCTTTCCATGGAAACAGAGTAGTCAGATTGTGTCTTTGAAAGTTTTTTTCAACAGCCAACTGAGTCCAGAAGCTTATTATATCTACCATCTCTTTTCTCTACTTTTGACTTTTGTTTGCAAGTGTCTAGCTACTTTGCAGAAATCTTGATGCCATGCATAGTAAGTTATGAGTTTCATGAATACCTTTCATTCATAGTAGTACAAATTGGTTGTTTGGTGTTATATACACTCAGATGGCAGGAGTGGAATTGTTAATACTTGAGTAATCAACGAAGTCTTACACTAGTTTCTTTCCATGGAAACAGAGTAGTCACATTGTGGCTTTGAAAGTTCTTTTCAAGAGCCAACTCAAGCAATCACAGGTGGAACATCAGTTACGGCGCGAAGTAGAGATACAGAGTCACCTTAGACACCCCAATATTCTTCGCCTATATGGGTATTTTTATGATCAGGTACAGATTGGCCCAACTACAACACGGAGAATCATTATTGCTTCATTTCACCCTCGTCTGATCATCAGTTCTATATGCATTTTGCAGACCCGTGTTTACCTAATCTTGGAACATGCCGCAAAAGGAGAGCTGTACAAGGAGTTGCAGAGATGCAAGCATTTTTCTGAAAGACGCTCGGCAACTGTAAGTATATGCTCTGAATGTGTTTGTGGTAAATGTATCATCTACCCACTATTCAAAAGTATTATACCTGAACTTCCCTTGTTTTTTCTTCTCAGTACATTGCTTCATTGGCCCGTGCCCTCATCTATCTTCACGGGAAGCACGTGATACATCGAGATATTAAACCGGAAAACCTTTTAGTTGGAATACAGGTATTTGCTCTACTTTCCTTCGATTTTTATGATCTGGAACAGTATGGTCTCTGGTGCTTACATAGGTATGCTTTTCATGACAGGGAGAGTTGAAGATTGCAGACTTTGGCTGGTCTGTTCATACCTTCAACCGAAGAAGGACAATGTGTGGGACTCTAGATTATCTGCCTCCTGAAATGGGTACTTTCCTTTGCATTTACTTCAGTGTCACAACTGATTCGTGGTGAAATAGAATACCCGAAATTTTCTAGTATACTTGCCTCTCAAATTTGCGATTTGTCCAGTGGAGAAGACAGAGCACGATTACCATGTAGACATATGGAGCTTGGGCATCCTATGTTATGAATTCCTTTATGGGCTCCCACCTTTTGAAGCCAAAGAACACTCTGAGACGTATCGAAGGTAACTCGTGGTGAACGAACTGATTTTACATCTCTTGATTCGACGCTCTTGCAAAACGTTACTGCCTTGCATATATTTTCTGTCCAAAGTAGTCTTTTCGGTGTTTGTACATTTTCCTCTACAAGCGTACTATTGAACTACGGGTGGTGCTTCTACTTCTACATGAAACACACACAGTTGCATTGATCAGGGCTGGCTAGGCATGCATTTTTTAGGTTCATGGTTTCGTGTATGCATCAGCAGTGATAGATAGTACCACATTTGCAGCATTGCACCATAAGTTATTTCGATTGAATCACATGTTTAAAATCTTCATGATTCAATCCATGCAACTCTACTTAGCTCCCTTCGCGCCATTATAAGCAACTGCTGTCTCTCAAACTGCCTTGTTCAAAATACAGGATAGTAAAAGTGGACCTCAAGTTCCCGTCGAAACCGTTTGTATCTGCTGCTGCGAAGGACCTCATCTCACAGGTACCTGATTACAACAAGAAATAGTTGTAGTTCATGTGACATGTCTTAAAAATGGTTTGTTTTTTCTGGGCTTGTTGCAGATGCTTGTGAAGAATTCAGCTCATCGCCTACCCCTCCACAAGGTTCTGGAGCACCCCTGGATCGTCCAAAACGCTGACCCCTCGGGCGTGTACAGAGGGTAGAGCTTGTCTCCGACTGCTCCTGTGCCTCGATCCAGGGCTCCAGGGGTTACTTCATTGTTGTCATATCTGGCTTTCGTTAGCCGTGCCTGTACTACCTAGCACCACTGTTGCTCCTGCAGCTGCGTCGATAATGTTCATTCAAGCTTCAGCTTTACTCGATGAAGATTTGGAGCCAACATGTAGCAGCTGTCTCAAAGTGTGTGTTGTGGATGTTTATGTTGTGTAGGGGGTGTGTGTATCCTACTCTGTATCTCTTGTTGGACAACTATTTGGTCTATATATTGGAGGTTCCCTGCAGCTCGTATCCGGTGCCTTGTAATTTTTACATTCAGGTGATCGGAATGAGCCAAGGTTCAGATTAAGAAAATCCCTTTGGACAGCAGACTTGTCAAACCACCTTCGGCTTTGCGGACAATTCGACGCTTCTTCTTTCTTTCTTTCTTTTTTGACAAAAAACAGCCCTTCAACACTTTTTTTTTCTTCAACCTGCAGAGCTCACCACCTTCTTTATTAACAGAGGGGGTTATTTTCCACCTTTTGTTTTTTTTGTGCTGACCCCTTATCTGAAGCTATGATCCGTATCGGCAGTTTGCTGTCAATGAATGGTGTTTCCTCTGACCTCCATTCTTGGCGCCCCTCCGGTTTTCACAAACCTCTCCGTCCCCTTGCGCTCGGCGGCAGTCACCGTCGTCGACGACGGCAGATTCTGCAGCCCCATCAGCTTGGGCGCTTGGCGATCACACTGGGCGCCTTTGAGCCATCCTTTTCACCTTCAGAAGCATTGTTGATCGTGGAGGTGCTTGGGCCAGATTGCATGACTGGGCTGCTGTCTGAACTCTGATGGCTCTGAAATTTGTTGTGAACAACTATCTGCATAGAAGCATTTTTGGTTTGCTGGGCGTCTGAATCTTCGTCAACGATCTCCTCGGTCCAGCAGCCAAACAACATCGACCCGAAAAAAGCGAAAAGAAAATCTGAGGCTGCATGCCTCGCGACAGTAACTCCACCAGATAGCTACTAACCATATGATATAAGACGAAATCAAAACAAAAAATACACATCTATGAGGCTATGCCTTCAACAAGGAATCGCCGCACGTGCGCCGATGATGACGAGTCCAACACAAGGTTCAACTCCGAATTCTCATCCCTGAAGCCAAAATTCAATCCATCATCTTCAGCCAGGACACGACGCAGTCGCATGTCGACATAGCCTGATCGAAGATCTTGTGTTTCCACTAAAGTGCATAAAGTCATCGTTGAAGCCATATGTACCATCATCCCTTATCCGGCTACTGACGCCTTGATAAATGGATACCTCTAGAGAAGACACCAGAAGATAGACGTGCCATACTGCCTGCCTCCTGCCACTATCACACCACCTTTGATCCAGCAGCAACATGCTAGACATGAGACCTCCGTCAGAGCCACCGTGCAGCACATGTCGGTAGCAGGCATGACTTGAACCCCCCCCCCCACACACACACATGAGACGGCATGCGTAGCATCCGCCGGAGGCTTCACCTGCCGATGACAGGCATTGCCCGACGGCTCCGAAGAGACACATGTGTCACCTACCGAGCCGCATCGAACCCGATCTATCGATGGAGGGGATGACCCATACCACCACTAGCCTTAGAAAGCTCGTCACCACCTCAAGATTCAGACTCCGAGTCAACCACACGACCCCAAGTCCGCTGCCGTCAAAGAAGAGGGGCCGCCGCCCTGATTCTGGGCGCTACAGGGAGCGCCAACCACCGCCGTGACCTTTAGATCCGGGCACTAGGTGCCCAATCCCTCATGCGTCGCCCCATGGCCAGCCATGCTCGACCTATTGTTGTGCCGACGAGCAGGCCACCACCAAATCTACCGCCCCGGCTTCCGCCGCCGCGCAGCGAGCAGGCCGCACCGACCAAGCCAGAGGCCGCATGCCTCGTGATAGTAACTCCACCAGATAGACACTAACCATATGATACAACGCGAAATCAAAACAAAAAATACACAATTACTAGGTTATGCCTTCAAGAAGGAATCGCCGCACGTGCGTCGATGATGACGAGTCAAACACAAGGTTAAACTCCGAATTCTCATCCCCGAAGCCAAGCTTCAATACATCATCTTCAGCAAGGACACGACGCAGCCGCGTGTCGACATAGCCTGATCAAAGATCTTGTGTTTCCACCGGAGTGATGACCGGCTACTCACGCCTCGATAACTGGATACCTCTAGAGAAGACACCAGAAGATAGACGTGCCATACCGCCTGCCTTCTGCCACTATCGCACCACCTTTGATCCAGCAGCAACATGCTAGACATGAGACCTCCACCAGAGCCACCGTGCAGCACATGCCGGGAACAAGCATGACTTGACGCCCCCCCCCACATGAAAAGTCGTGTGTAGCATTCACCGGCGGCGCATCCGTCGGAGGCTTCACCTGCCGGCGACAGGCACTGCCCAACGACTCCGAAAGAGACACATGTGTCACCTACCGAGCCGCATCGAACCCGATTTGTTGATGGAGGGGATGTCCCATACCACCACCAGCCTTAGAAAGGTCGTCACCACCTCGAGATCCTGACTTCGAGTCGACCACACGACCCGAAGTCCGCTGCCGTCGAAGAAGATGGGCCACCGGCCCAATTCTGGGCGCTACAGGGAGCGTCCACCACCGCCGTGACCGTTAGATCCGGGCACTAGGTGCCCAATCCCTCGCGTGCCACCCCACCATCAGCTGCGCTCGACCTGCCGTTGCGCCGACGAGCAGGCCACCACCAAATCCACCGCCCCGGCCTCCCCCGCCGCACAGCGAGCAGGCCGCACCGACTAAGCCAAATCCTCGCATGCAGTCGGCCCCACTACCAGGCCTTCGACGCGCCGACACTAAACCGAAGCCACACGGCCTGCCCTTGACCGCGGCCACCCGCCGTCGCTCGAAGCACAGTTGGTCGCCGCGCGGCCATGACCCAGACGGTCGCGCCTCCACGCGCTGAGGGGGACCGCATGACCCCCACGCCACGAGAGGAAGGAGGACCCCCGCCACCGCCGTCGGCCCCCGAGCTTAGTTCGGCGGCGGCGCCTGGGCAGCAACTGAGGGAAGGGAGGGAGGTGGTGATGGCCCCGGCGGCGGCGCCTGGGCAGCAACTGAGGGAAGGGAGGGAGGTGGTGATGGCCCCGGCGGCGGCTAGTTCAAGTCCAGACTTGACATTGATGCTTCCATTTTCCTGAATTTATTCCAGGTCTTCCAGCGATGTGCGTTCAGTGGGAGGAGACGTTCCCGTTGACTACGAAGGTGTTTGCGGCGACTTCGTCAATCTCAAAATGATGTGCTTGCATTTTCCTGAATTTATTTCAGACCTTCCGGCGATGTGCGTTTAGTGGGAGTAGACGTTCCTGTCGACTACGAAGGTGTTTGTGGCGACTTCGTCAATCTCAAGATAATGTGGCGACTCAATTTCTCGGAGATGCTCATAGGGGTGGTTGTTTGTACGTATGTATGGGCGTCTGCGTATGTAATGTGTTCAAAACATACAGAGGGAGTTATTTTCCACGACATTGTAACTATCATCATATATTGCAGCTGAAAATAGCCATTTTGGAATCTTGGTTTATTTATTTGCCACAACTTCCACTAATGTCATTTCATGGTGAAACTTTGGAAGCACTTAGAAGCTAACTGGTTTGATGCCGACATTTGGCATTGCCAATACTTGGCAAATCAACAATTGACAACTTAAGTTGCCAAAAATTGACAGCTTCTTACGAACATTTGGCATTGCCAATACTTGGCAAATCAACAATTGACAACTTAAGTTGCCAAAAATTGACAGCTTCTTACGGACATTTGGCATTGCCAATACTTGGCAAATCAACAATTGACAACTTAAGTTGCCAAAAATTGACAGCTTCTTACGAGATTGGCAAGTAAAACGGATAATCAACCAAACACTAGCCAATATTTGGCATTTGTCAAATGTTGGCATCAAACCAATCATGCTCTTAACTTAAAACACTGGTCGGAGTTTGCCAAATAAAATCAGAATTTTTTGAAACGTTTTCAATTTTTTTGGATACTGTTCATACCAAGCACGTACAAGCGTGAGCTGAAACTTTCGTCAAAGCATTGCTCAAAAATAACTCACGGAGACTCACATGCGACATCAAATATGGCAGCTTTTCCTAGTTTTAATGACCTCCAACGAAACTGAATAAAAAGCTTGCTTCATTACAAATAAATAAATAAGTACTCCTTCAGTCCCATAATATAAAAGCGTTTGAGGAAGTATAAGGAGGGTGTTGATTTTAAGGCAACTCTTTACAACTGAATAATAAACCAGGATTCAGATGAAGTGTTGCAATAGAGCTGCTGTTGGGAAGAGCTCGAACTCAAAAACTACCCTTTTCTTTTCGCAAAAAAAAACTACCCTTCTCTAATCTACAAAATCGATCTTCTACCACCAAAGATTGCCATCGTGGAACCCTTATTATATATAGTTATACAGTAATTCTCCGGAGAAGTCTCTACTACAAGGCAAGCTAAAAACTCACAAGAGAAGGTTAAAAAAGAATAGCTATAATTACACATGCTCAATATATCCATCCCAACAGCTTTGTGCCTCTCACTCTGCTCCAGCTGACCCGTTACAGTTGGGTGAGCACTTGGCCGGCGAGCCGTCGAGGAGCTGCGTGTTGTGCAGGTGGTGGCGCTCGTCGTCATCGTGCTTCATGTTCTCGACATCCTCGTGGCTCAGGAAGCAGGGCTGGTTCGTCGAGCACAGCACCCTCGCCCACATCCTGTCAGTGATCACGACTTTGTTCTGCTTCTCGGTGATTCTCTGCAGCCAAAATGTTAGAATATCAGCATAAGGTTTGATAGGAGTTCAACAGATCTCAGGGTTGATCACTGTTTCCTGCTCTACTTACATAGAATGGGATGTAAGCGTGTCTGCCGTTCACGGGCGCGACGGTGAAGCCACTGTATCCTGCCATGGCGCCATGGAGGGCGCTGTGCGCAAGCAGGGTGCAGTAGACGTTGTCGGAGGCGTTGGACCGGACCGCGCGGATCATGTATGTCGGGTCAATGTACTTGAGAGTTATGGGGAAGTTGGTCTTCTTCTTGAAATGATCCTGCATGATGAAGAAAGCCAAGCAATTCAGTGGTGGAATATGACCAGGGCTTTCTTTCGGCTTCAAACTTTCAATCTACTAACAAGTGGCTTATTGCTAATTCTATCATGATTCAATGCTAATATACTTGAATGAGCCAAAGAGATAAAGAGCACTGCTTGTCCCCACATTGACAGGGAAAGGAAAGTTTGGACCAGGAATCTGACCTTGATCTTCTGGGATAGCCAAAGGCCAACATCCAGAAGCAGCTTATTTCCAGAAGCATCCTGAGTGTCCACAAAGTTCATGCTTTGGGCGATGAGATCTTGGCCAGCACCCTCGGCCACCACAATGACCATATGACCACTGTCCTTGAGCCGTTTCTCGACGAACTCAAGGAGGCCTCCTTTCCCTTCAAGGTAGAATGGAGACTCTGGGATTAAGCAACAATCCTGAGATAACAAGCAAAGCAAAGTGGTCAGTCTTTGACTCGACACTACTGTTATGTTGATTAGTGTAATGAACTTATAGGATGATAACAACATACCACATCACGACTAGCTAGAGTAGCATACATTGCGATGAACCCTGCATCAATATAATTTGTAACTCATTATTATTTACTTAAAACCACTTTCCTTCAGAATATGCAGGAGCAGGTATTGCTTTAAGATGTGACTGCAAGTTTGTAACAAGGAAAGAGACATACCACTGTTGCGGCCCATTAGCTTCACAACACCAATGCCATTCTCTGCACTTTCAGCTTCAACATGAGCAGCGTTGATAGCTCTTTGAGCCTCCTCCACAGCAGTGTCAAATCCAAAAGATTTGTCAATCACCTGTACGGACAATTCAACATCGAAATCACAACCAGTGTGGAAAACAATCACTCTTGTACATAAATGCAGGGGCAAAGGAAAGAGGGGAGTACCGCAATATCATTATCGATGGTCTTTGGGACACCGACCACTGCACATTTGAGGCCCCGTCTACGGACTTCCTGAAATTAAGTTTAAGCAGTTGTATGTGAGACATGGAATTGAGCATCTGATTGAGACCTTCCTGCAGTAGCAATGTTGTTACCTCATAAATTACCGAAGCGCCTTGCTGAGTACCATCACCTCCAATGATGTAGACCTGGTTAATGCCACGGTCCTGAAGACTATCCACAATTTTGGCAGTGTCATGCCCACCCCTTGAAGTTCCAAGAATGGTCCCCCCTCTCTTGTGGATGTCGTTCACTGATTTGGGTGTCAATGTAACGGTGTTTCGCGAATAGAAACCCTTGTACCCACCCTGCATATTGCACATCCAGAATTAGGTTCAGAAAACAGAAACAGAATATACATAACGGTTGACAAATAGCAGTATTATATTCAGGCCTAGCTAATGACAACACCATGTCGTTAAGTTCCAGCAAACAATGCTTATTTGTGTCACCATCAATATTGTATTCTCAGGGAGTTTGTTCTGAAGTAGCACACTTGTAAGCAGTTTCAGGCTTATCGACATTGCAGCATCATGTTATTAGGTGACAGCTGAAAATGCTTATTGGTGTCACCGTCAATATTGTATTCCCAGGCAGATTGTTCTAAATCACACCTTCCTAAGCAGTCAAAATCAGTTACTGTAATTAACTAGCCTCGCTAGCATCGTAACAAAACACTATGCTAATCCTAAAATACTAGCCAGAGCATTGTGATAATTTACAAATGCAAAACAAACAAGAACAACACTCCGGAAGTCCTCACCTCTATGCCAACGACGCTGGTGACACCGTACATGTCGTACAACCCGCAGACGAGCTCGCGGATGACCGTGTTGAGCCCGGGGCAGAGGCCGCCGCAGGTGACAATGGCCGCGTTCACCTCATCGGGCTGGAAGTAGACCCTCTGCCGCGGCCCGGCGCGCCGGAAGTGGGTGCCTCTCGCACTGTTCTTACGAACAACAATCTGCAATCCATCCACAAAGTCAGCCTCAGCAGATTACCAAGCATTTTATTCGCCCAAAAAGTATAACACGGAAATTTTTCTCACCTTTTGCGTGACGGTGTCGTCCGTGTTGACGAAGTACTGCCTGGGATGGATGGACAACACGTGGTGGGAGCAGGAAGAACGGTCAGCTTCGGGAAACATGCGTGCTTGGACGGAACTGGACTGCGCAGGGCAAAGAGAGGAGGGGAATTCTTACTTGACGACCGAGTAGGCGGGGTTGTCCTGGAGAGGATTCGGGTACGTCTGCAGATCAGCAACGGTGACAAGAGGTGAGCAATCGATTCAGTTCAAGGATTCTGTAGCTGTAATCTGCAAACAAATCGCGCATAGAAACTGAAAAATTTCGGTTTCTTCTTCCGGGGATCGATCGGTCGATTGATTTCCCTGTGTTCCAAAATTGTTGGAGCTGCCGGACTGCATGGCGATCGGTTTATCCTCGAATCCAAGGAAAATCGTGAAAAAAATATATATATAACGATGTGGAGAATCCACACAAGGGCGCCAAAAAAGGGGCCGGGGAAGCATGGGGACTTGGCAGCTCCGAGCTGATCCCCGCGACGGGAAATCAAGCAGACCAGAGCAGCAAGCGATCGGAACGGGAGACGGCGAGAGGAGCACGGGGGCTGTGGCACGCACCGGGAGCTCGGGCATGTAGTCGGTGAGGTGGGGCACGTCCTCGAGCACGTAGCCGGCGTCGCCGCCCACGAGCTTCTTCTTCATCGCCCACTTGCACGGCGCCTTAGCGGCGGCGGAGGACGCGAGGGGCTCCTTCCTCGGCTCGAGAAGCTTCATCTTCTGCTCCGCCACCGCCACCGCCGCGGGGGCAGGGGCGACGCCGACGGACTCCATGGCTGGGAGGGACCCCGTCGGCAAGCACGAGGTGGAAAGATGGGGGAAAAAAGGTGGTTTTGAGATCACGAGGGAGCTTAAGCTTAGCCGGTGATTCTGGGAGTGATCCTCCTGCTTGCTCTTGGTGTGTGGGGAGGAGAGCAGCGGGGGCGGGGGATTATATATTCGGATTAGCGTCGTTCGCGCCGCCGTTAGCCGCTGGGTTTGACGGCGGCGACGGGGTTTGACGGCCGCACGAGGGAAGAGGAGGGGGAGGGGAGGTGGGAAACTTCGCGGGGTTCCCGGGAGGGGCATCGGGGCTTCGGCCTATTTACGGGCCTGCCATTTCGTGTTGGCCTTGCGCGAGAAGAAATGTCGCCCGAGGGTCGTCCTGTCAGTAACCGATGGGATATATCACGGGGTATTTGCTCCTTTTCTGGTAGTATTTGTTTGACTGGAAAACATCGCCACTTTGCTTGATTTTTTTTATAGAAGGGGAATAGATTAATATCCACCCAATCTCTGCACCTACAAGATATCGCAAAGACATCCAGAATGCACTCAACTAAAAAAACAGGAAAAAAAACAGATGTCCCGGCACAGCGACCGACTTCTCTCCGCAGCCGCACACAAATCATCACCAAATACAACATTCGGAAAACATAAAAGGTCTCCAAAAGCAACGCCTCCGAGAAGGAAACAGTGCACAAGCACCATCGTTGCCCGATCCAAGGTTTTCACCTTGGAGAAGTCCGAGCTCTCAAAACAATTTCTTCAACAAGTCAATTGCCAGGCACAACCAATGAAGGGCAGACCTTAGGTTTTCAACCTGAAAGTCATGGCTCGGTACCCGAGGAGCACCACCAAAAAATGAATTCCTCTAGTGTTGCCGCCCCAACTTTGACACTGCTTCTCCTGAGAGTTACCAAACACCTGGCTGACTCCATCGCCTTGAAGGCTATGTCCGTCTAACTGATCCTCCGATCTCAGCCACCATGACCTTCTCCACAACTGTCTACACCATGGAAATCGAGAAGCCGACATGTCCCATGGTGCCAAAAAACAATGGAGCTTCGGGTCACGTCGTCATGGAACCTCGTAGGCTGATATGGCGTGCACGACCGAATTCAATCCGATCAAGATATCTTGGGCAGGATCTCCAGCAACAGTTCCAGAACACATCGATGACCAAATTGAGGAGGACCGATCATGGAGGATGTTGCCATGATGCGAAAAGAGCATGAGGACAGCCAGAATTACTTTCACAGCAGCAGGCGCCCATGCCGCCCGCCTGCCGACCAGCGCACCAGACTGCATCAGCCGACGAGGCACACAACCAACCGCAACTTCGGGCCGAGCTCCACCAACCCACCCGAATCAGATCGGAGGGATCGGCATCCCAAGCCATCGTTGCAAGCCGGGGCACACCACCGGGCGGAGCACCCCACCACACGCGTCACCGAGCAGCGACGCCGCCGCCAGATCGAAGCCGTTTCGACGCCAGGGAGGAGAGGAGTCGCGCCCATGAAAGGCCCCGCCGGCGGCGCGCGGCGAGGGAGAGGTGCTCGAGGCGAGGGCCGGCGGTCGGCGGGACTAGGGTTCCCCCAAACCGCCACTATGAGCGACGCGGGTGTGCTTGGTGTTGGGTAACGTTGCAGAAAATTAAAATTTTTCCTACGGTTTCACCAAGATCCATCTATGAGTTCATCTAAGCAACGAGTCATGGGAGAGAGATTGCATCTACATACCACTTTGTAGATCGCGAGCGGAAGCGTTCAACGAACGGGGATGAGGTAGTCGTACACGACGTGATCCAAATCACCGGAGATCCTAGCACCGAACGGACGGCACCTCCGCGTTCAACACACGTACGGTCAACGTAACGTCTCCATCTTCTTGATCCAGCAAGGCAAAGGAGAGGTTGAGGAAGATGGCTCCAGCAGCAGCACGACGGCGTGGTGATGGTGGAGCTGCAGTACTCCGGCAGGGCTTCGTCGAGCTCTACGGAGGAGGAGGAGGTGTTGGAGAGGGAGAGGGAGGCGCCAAGGACCAGGGTGCGGCTGCCCCCTCCCCCCCTTTATATAGCCCCCTAGGGGGGCGCCGGCCCTAGGATATGCAATCTCCTAGGGGGCGGCGGCCAAGGGGTGGGGCTTGCCCCCCAAGCAAGGGGGCGCCCCCCCCTTTAGGGTTTCCCCACCCTAGGCGCATGGGCCTCTTGGGGCTGGTTCCCCTTGGCCCATGCAGGCCAAGGCGCACCCCCTAGAGCCCATGTGGCCCCCCGAGGCAGGTGGCCCCACCCGGTGGACCCCCGGGACCCTCCGGTGGTCCCGGTACAATACCGATAACCCCGAAACTTGTCCCGATGGCCAAAACAGCACTTCCTATATATAATTCTTTACCTCCGGACCATTCCGAAACTCCTCGTGACGTCCGGGATCTCATCCGGGACTTCGAACAACATTCGGGTTACTGCATATACATATCTTCACAACCCTAGCGTCACCGAACCTTAAGTGTGTAGACCCTACGGGTTCGGGAGACATGCAGACATGACCGAGACGGCTCTCGGGCAATAACCAACAGCGGGATCTGGATACCCATGTTGGCTCCCACATGCTCCATGATGATCTCATCAGATGAACCACGATGTCGAGGATTCAATTAATCCCGTATACGATTCGCTTTGTCAATCGGTATTTTACTTGCCCGAGATTCGATCGTCAGTATCCCAATACCTCGTTCAATCTCGTTACCGGCAAGTCACTTTACTCGTACCGTAATGCATGATCCCGTGATCAAACACTTTGATCACATTGAGCTCATTATGATGATGCATTACCGAGAGGGCCCGGTGATACCTCTCCGTCAAGCGGAGTGACAAATCCCAGTCTCGATCCGTGTCAACCCAACAGATATTTTCGGAGATACCCGTAGTATACCTTTATAGTCACCCAGTTACGTTGTGACGTTTGGCACACCCAAAGCACTCCTACGGTATCCGGGAGTTACACGATCTCATGGTCTGAGGAAAGGATACTTGACATTGGAAAACTCTAGCAAACGAACTATGCGATCTTATGCTATGTTTAGGATTGGGTCTCGTCCATCACATCATTCTCCTAATGATGTGATCTCATTATCAACGACATCCAATGTCCATAGTCAGGAAACCATGACTATCTGTCGATCAACGAGCTAGTCAACTAGAGGCTTACTAGGGACATATTGTTGTCTGTTTATTCACACATGTATTACGATTTCCGGATAACACAATTATAGCACAAATAAAGACAATTATCATGAACAAGGAAATATAATAATAATGCTTTTATTATTGCCACTAGGGCATATTTCCAACAGTCTCCCACTTGCACTAGAGTCAATAATCTAGTTACATTGTGATGAATCGAACACCCATAGAGTTCTGGTGCTGATCATGTTTTGCCTTAGGGAGAGGTTTAGTCAACGGATCTGCGACATTCAGATCTGTGTGCACTTTAAAAATTTCTATGTCTCCATCTTGAACATTTTCACGAATGGAGTTGAAGCGACGCTTGATGTGCCTGGTCTTCTTGTGAAACCTGGGCTCCTTGGCAAGTGCAATAGCTCCAGTGTTGTCACAGAAGAGTTTGATTGGCCCCGACGCATTGGGTATGACTCCGAGGTCGGTGATGAACTCCTTCACCCAAATTGCTTCATGTGCTGCCTCAGAGGCTGCCATGTATTCCGCTTCACATGTAGATCCCGCCACGACGCTCTGCTTGCAACTGCACCAGCTTACTGCACCACCATTCAAAATATACACGTATCCGGTTTGTGACTTAGAGTCATCCAGATCTGTGTCGAAGCTAGCGTCGACGTAACCCTTTACGACGAGCTCTTCGTCACATCCATAAACGAGAAACATTTCCTTAGTCCTTTTCAGGTACTTCAGGATATTCTTGACCGCTGTCCAGTGTTCCTTGCCGGGATTACTTTGGTACCTTCCTACCAAACTTACGGCAAGGTTTACATCAGGTCTGGTACACAGCATGGCATACATAATAGACCCTATGGCTGAGGCATAGGGGATGACACTCATCTCTTCTATATCTTCGGTCGTGGTCGGACATTGAGCTGAGCTCAATTTCACACCTTGTAACACAGGTAAGAACCCCTTCTTAGATTGATCCATATTGAACTTCTTCAATATCTTATCAAGGTATGTGCTTTGTGAAAGACCTATGAGGCGTCTTGATCTATCTCTATAGATCTTGATGCCTAACATATAAGCAGCTTCTCCAAGGTCCTTCATTGAAAAACTTTTATTCAAGTAGGCCTTAATGCTGTCCAAGAGTTCTATATCATTTCCCATCAAAAGTATGTCATCTACATATAGTATGAGAAATGCTACAGAGCTCCCACTCACTTTCTTGTAAACGCAGGCTTCTCCATAAGTCTGCGTAAACCCAAACGCTTTGATCATCTCATCAAAGCGAATGTTCCAACTCCGAGATGCTTGCACCAGCCCATAAATCGAGCGTTGGAGCTTGCACACCTTGTCAGCATTCTTAGGATCGACAAAACCTTCCGGCTGTATCATATACAATTCTTCCTTAAGGAAACCATTAAGGAATGCCGTTTTGACGTCCATTTGCCATATTTCATAATCGTAGAATGCGGCAATTGCTAACATGATTCGGACGGACTTCAGCTTCGCTACCGGTGAGAAAGTCTCATCATAGTCAACCCCTTGAACTTGTCGATAACCCTTAGCGACAAGCCGAGCTTTATAGATGGTCACATTACCATCCGCGTCTGTCTTCTTCTTAAAGATCCATTTATTTTCTATGGCTCGCCGCTCAACGGGCAAGTCAGTCAAACTCCATACTTCATTTTCATACATGGATCCTATCTCGGATTTCATGGCTTCTAGCCATTTGTCGGAATCCGGGCCCGCCATTGCTTCCTCATAGTTCGAAGGTTCACCGTTGTCTAACAACATAATTTCCAAGACAGGGTTGTCGTACCACTCTGGTGCGGAACGTGTCCTTGTGGACCTTCGAATTTCTGTAGGAGCTTGATTTGAAGTATGTTGATCATCATCATTAATTTCCTCTCTAGTCGGTGCAGGCACCTCAGGAACGTTTCCTTGAGTTTTGCCATTTTCCGGTTCAAGAGGTAACACTTCATCAAGTTCTACTTTCCTCCCACTTACTTCTTTCGAGAGAAACTCTTTCTCTAGAAAGGATCCATTCTTGGCAACAAAGATCTTGCCTTCGGATCTGAGGTAGAAGGTATACCCAATAGTTTCTTTAGGGTATCCTATGAAGACACATTTTTCCGACTTGGGTTCGAGCTTTTCAGGTTGAAGTTTCTTGACATAAGCATCGCATCCCCAAACTTTTAGAAATGACAGCTTAGGTTTCTTCCCAAACCATAATTCATACGGTGTCGTCTCAACAGATTTCGACGGAGCTCTATTTACAGTGAATGCGGCAATCTCTAAAGCATAGCCCCAAAAAGATAGCGGTAAATCGGTAAGAGACATCATAGATCGCACCATATCTAGTGGAGTGCGATTACGACGTTCGGACACACCATTACGCTGAGGTGTTTCAGGCGGCGTGAGTTGTGAAACTATTCCACATTTTCTTAAGTGTGTGCCAAATTCGTGACTCAAGTATTCTCCTCCACGATCTGATCGTAGAAACTTGATCTTTCTATCACGTTGATTTTCAACCTCACTCTGAAATTCTTTGAACTTTTCAAAGGTCTCAGACTTGTGTTTCATTAAGTAGATATACCCATATCTACTCAAGTCATCAGTGAGGGTGAGAACATAACGATAGCCACCGCGAGCCTCAACACTCATTGGACCGCACACATCGGTATGTATGATTTCCAATAAGTTGGTCGCTCGCTCCATTGTTCCTGAGAACGGAGTCTTGGTCATTTTACCCATGAGGCATGGTTCGCACGTGTCAAATGATTCATAATCAAGAGACTCTAAAAGTCCATTTGCATGGAGCTTCTTCATGCGTTTGACACCTATGTGACCAAGGCGGCAGTGCCACAAATATGTGGGACTATTGTTATCAACTTTAACTCTTTTGGTATTCACACTATGAATATGTGTATCATCACGTACGAGATTCATTAAGAATAAACCATTAACCATCGGAGCATGACCATAAAACATATCTCTCATATAAATAGAACAACCATTATTCTCGGATTTAAATGAGTAGCCATCTCGAATTAAACGAGATCCAGACACAATGTTCATGCTCAAACTTGGCACCAAATAACAATTATTGAGGTTTAAAACTAATCCCGTAGGTAAATGTAGAGGTAGCGTGCCGACGGCGATCACATCGACCTTGGAACCATTCCCGACGCGCATCGTCACCTCGTCCTTCGCCAGTCTCCGTTTATTCCGCAACTCCTGTTTTGAGTTACAAATGTGAGCAACTGCACCGGTATCAAATACCCAAGAGCTAGTACGAGTACTGGTAAGGTACACATCAATTACATGTATATCACATATACCTTTTGTTTTGCCGGCCTTCTTGTCCGCTAAGTATTTGGGGCAGTTCCGCTTCCAGTGACCACTTCCCTTGCAATAAAAACACTCAGTCTCGGGCTTGGGTCCATTCATTGGCTTCTTCCCGGCAACTTGCTTACCGGGCGCGGCAACTTCCTTGCCGTCCTTCTTGAAGTTCTTTTTACCCTTGCCCTTCTTGAACTTAGTGGTTTTATTCACCATCAACACTTGATGTTCCTTCTTGATTTCTACCTCTGCTGATTTCAGCATAGCATATACCTCAGGAATGGTCTTTACCATCCCCTGCATGTTGTAGTTCATCACAAAGCTCTTGTAGCTAGGTGGAAGTGACTGGAGGATTCTGTCAATGACCGCTTCATCCGGGAGATTAACTTCCAGTTGAGTCAAGCGGTTGTGCAACCCAGACATCTTGAGTATGTGTTCACTGACAGAGCTATTTTCCTCCATCTTACAGCTAAAGAATTTGTCGGAGACTTCATATCTCTCGACCCGGGCATGAGCTTGAAAAACCATTTTCAGCTCTTCGAACATCTCATATGCTCCATGTCTCTCAAAACGCTTTTGGAGCCCCGGCTCTAAGCTGTAAAACATGCCGCACTGAACGAGGGAGTAATCATCGGAAAGTGACTGCCAAGCGTTCATAACGTCTTGTTCTGCAGGGAGAATAGGTGCGTCACCCAGCGGTGCTCGTAGGACATAATCTTTCTTGGTAGCTATGAGGATGATCCTCAGGTTCCGGACCCAGTCCGTATAGTTGCTGCCATCGTCTTTCAGCTTGGTTTTCTCTAGGAACGCGTTGAAGTTGAGGACTACGTTGGCCATTTGATCTACAAGACATATTGTAAATATTTTAGACTAAGTTCATGATAATAAAGTTCATTTTAATTAAATTATTTAATGAACTCCCACTTAGATAGACATCCCTCTTCTAGTCATCTAAGTATTACATGATCCAAGTCAACTAGGCCGTGTCCGATCATCACGTGAGACGGACTAGTCAACATTGGTGAACATCTTCATGTTGATCGTATCTTCTATACGACTCATGCTCGACCTTTCGGTCTTCTGTGTTCCGAGGCCATATTTGTACATGCTAGGCTCGTCAAGTCAACCTAAGTGTTTGCATGTGCAAATCTGTCTTACACCCGTTGTATGTGAACGTTAGAATCTATCACACCCGATCATCACGTGGTGCTTCGAAACAACGAGCTGTCGCAATGGTGCACAGTTAGGGGGAACACTTCTTGAAATTATTATGAGGGATCATCTTATTTACTACCGTCGTTCTAAGTAAACAAGATGCAAAACATGATAAACATCACATGCAATCAAATAATAAACGTGACATGATATGGCCAATATCACATAGCTCCTTTGATCTCCATCTTGGGGCTCCATGATCATCTTGTCACCGGCTTGACACCATGATCTCCATCATCATGATCTCCATCATCGTGTCTCCATGAAGTTGCTCGCCAACTATTACTTCTACTACTATGGCTAACGCGTTTAGCAATAAAGTAAAGTAATTTACATGGCGTTTCTCAATGACACGCAGGTCATACAAAAAATAAAGACAACTCCTATGGCTCCTGCCGGTTGTCATACTCATCGACATGCAAGTCGTGATTCCTATTACAATAGCATGAACATCTCATACATCACATATAGATCATTCATCATTCATCACAACTTTGGCCATATCATATCACAAAGCACTTGCTGCAAAAACAAGTTAGACGTCCTCTAATTGTTGTTGCAAGTTTTACGTGGCTGAATTAGGGTTCTAGCAAGAACGTTTTCTTACCTACGTGAAAGCCACAACGTGATTTGTCAACTTCTATTTATCCTTCATAAGGACCCTTTTCATCGAATCCGCTCCAACTAAAGTGGGAGAGACAGACACCCGCCAGCCACCTTATGCAACTAGTGCATGTTAGTCGGTGGAACCGGTCTCACGTAAGTGTACGTGTAAGGTTGGTTCGGGCCGCTTCATCCCACAATACCGCTGAAGCAAGATAAGACTAGTAGCGGCAAGAAAAGTTGACAACATCTACGCCCACAACCAATTGTGTTCTACTCGTGCAATAGAGAACTACGCATAGACCTAGCTCATGATGCCACTGTTGGGTAACATTGCAGAAAATTAAAATTTTTCCTACGGTTTCACCAAGATCCATCTATGAGTTCATCTAAGCAACGAGTCATGGGAGAGAGATTGCATCTACATACCACTTTGTAGATCGCGAGCAGAAGCGTTCAACGAACGGGGATGAGGTAGTCGTACACGACGTGATCCAAATCACCGGAGATCCTAGCACCGAACGGACGGAACCTCCGCGTTCAACACACGTACGGTCAGCGTAACGTCTCCTTCTTCTTGATCCAGCAAGGCAAAGGAGAGGTTGAGGAAGATGGCTCCAGCAGCAGCACGACGGCGTGGTGATGGTGGAGCTGCAGTACTCCGGCAGGGCTTCGCCGAGCTCTACGGAGGAGGCGGAGGTGTTGGAGAGGGAGAGGGAGGCGCCAAGGACCAGGGTGCGGCTGCCCCCTCCCCCCCTTTATATAGCCCCCTAGGGGGGCGCCGGCCCTAGGAGATGCAATCTCCTAGGGGGGCGGCGGCCAAGGGGTGGGGCTTGCCCCCCAAGCAAGGGGGCGCCCCCCCTTTAGGGTTTCCCCACCCTAGGCGCATGGGCCTCTTGGGGCTGGTTCCCCTTGGACCATGCAGGCCAAGGCGCACCCCCTAGAGCCCACGTGCCCCCCCGAGGCAGGTGGCCCCACCCGGTGGACCCCCGGGACCCTCCGGTGGTCCCGGTACAATACCGATAACCCCAAAACTTGTCCCGATGGCCAAAACAGCACTTCCTATATATAATTCTTTACCTCCGGACCATTCCGAAACTCCTCGTGACGTACGGGATCTCATCCGGGACTCCGAACAACATTCGGGTTACTGCATATACATATCTTCACAACCCTAGCGTCACCGAACCTTAAGTGTGTAGACCCTACGGGTTCGGGAGACATGCAGACATGACCGAGACGGCTCTCGGGCAATAACCAACAGCGGGATCTGGATACCCATGTTGGCTCCCACATGCTCCATGATGATCTCATCGGATGAACCACGATGTCGAGGATTCAATTAATCCCGTATACGATTCCCTTTGTCAATCGGTATTTTACTTGCCCGAGATTCGATCGTCAGTATCCCAATACCTCGTTCAATCTCGTTACCGGCAAGTCACTTTACTCGTACCGTAATGCATGATCCCATGATCAAACACTTTTATCACATTGAGCTCATTATGATGATGCATTACCGAGAGGGCCCGGTGATACCTCTCCGTCAAGCGGAGTGACAAATCCCAGTCTCGATCCGTGTCAACCCAACAGATACTTTCGGAGATACCCGTAGTATACCTTTATAGTCACCCAGTTACGTTGTGATGTTTGGCACACCCAAAGCACTCCTACGGTATCCGGGAGTTACACGATCTCATGGTCTGAGGAAAGGATACTTGACATTGGAAAACTCTAGCAAACGAACTATGCGATCTTATGCTATGTTTAGGATTGGGTCTCGTCCATCACATCATTCTCCTAATGATGTGATCTCGTTATCAATGACATCCAATGTCCATAGTCAGGAAACCATGACTATCTGTCGATCAACGAGCTAGTCAACTAGAGGCTTACTAGGGACATATTGTTGTCTGTTTATTCACACATGTATTACGATTTCCGGATAACACAATTATAGCACGAATAAAGACAATTATCATGAACAAGGAAATATAATAATAATGCTTTTATTATTGCCTCTAGGGCATATTTCCAACACTTGGCTGGCTGTAGCTCCAACTCCTCTGCCCCTCCTTGTAAATATGCAAAGCTATGTTTGGTTGAAGAACCAGGTAGAACGGAATTAGTGTTTCATTCCACTAGAATGGGTCCGTTTCATTCATGTGTTCGGTTGTATACACATGATGGAATGGAGTGGATACGTTTTCACTGTTTGGTTGAAGGGTTGGAACAAAACAAATTTGATTTAGCTCACCTCTATTGTAAGAATGGTCAAAATCTCACAATATCATGAATTATTTGTTGCCATATATCAAGAAGTCGACTGTCGATATTATACAATTTGAAGAAACATGTGTAAAATTTACCTTGACAGTCGCCACCGCCGCCGCGAGACACCATCTTGATGTCCACCTCGTTGGTACCTGCCACCGTACCTACTCGCCCGCCTCCTCGCTCCTAGTCCGCCGTCGGAGAGGGAGAGGCGGCGCCATAGAAGGAGAGCCATGGGAGTCGCTGGTGCAGGTGGAAGATCGTCAAGGGGAAAGAGGGAGAGGGGCGGCGACACTGAGATAAGGATGGGGTTTGGGCCTTTGGGGTGAGTGGGCCGTGGGTACGGGTGAGATCGAGGAGCTGTTACACGTGGTTCCACCAAATCGGAGGTACGGGCGGGTTTTGCATATGGAGGGAATCTGCCATTCTCTGAAACGAGTGGGTTCTCGTTCCTTGACCCAACCGAACACGAGAACATCCAGTGGGTGCAGGACGGACCCGTTACATTCCACTTGATGACTTGACCAAACACACTCTGAGTCCATATCGAATTTTGAGCCTTGCTTGGTCATGAATTTTATTCGTAAAATATGAGTAATGTGCCAAAAAAATACCATTATATTAATTCAAAATATGTTTTCAATTGTGCAATTTGAGACATAACTCATTTGTGTTAGCTAATTTCTTGGTGAAGCATAGACCCAACATTTAAGGTGGCCTTACATCTTAGGAAGGAGGGAGTAATTGACTTTGCCGTTTGCTCGCATTGGTCGCCAAACGGCGATAGTTGTGAAATTCGTGCTCACTGCGGTGTCTACGATGTAATGGCGGGAGGCGATTTTGTGGCACGTAGGTGTGGGGCATGCACCCCAAGGCTAATGTTTTCCTTTGGACTTCTAAAATTTTAATCTATTATATCTTTTGAATCGAAAGCCTAATTCATGTTTCGTTTGTATAATTGGGTTCCTTGTGATGAGGGTTTTGAAATATGACCAATTTTAAATACGTTTTAACAAGTTTTTCAAACTTCAGTAAGTTTCACCTATTAAAACTTGGTATGTATTAATGTTAAATTCACTAAGTTTTAGAAACTAAAACTTAAAACCCTACAGAAATTACGAAAAATCAAATAAGTTTACGAATCGCAAGGAAATCTTGCAGTCGGACATGGTCGAACAGACACATGCGCATGTGAATTTCCTTGAAATGGCTTATGGCTTATGAAATATGGAGCCTTTATTTGTCAGTTAACTCAAAAAGATGAGTGCATCAATCACTTCTAATATCGACCGTCAGATTTTCATCCAACCGTCAAAATAGATCATGTATTGTTCTTCATCTTCCTCCCTTCTTCTTCCTTCTCATGATGCCCCCATCTCGCTCCACCATAACCGCCAGCCTCCACCACCCGTAGCTAGAGGGCGCTCCCACGCACCGCCTCGCTGCCTCGCCCTCCCCTCGACCTTTTCCCACGGCCTTTGCTGGCTGCCGCCCCGACCATCCCTCTAATTAAGCCCTCCTGCACCAATCAAGTGTTGGGGAACGTAGTAATTTCAAAAAAATTCCTACGCACACGCAAGATCATGGTGATGCATAGAAACGAGAGGGGAGAGTGTTGTCTACGTACCCTCGTAGACCGAAGCGGAAGCGTTGACGCAACGTAGAGGAAGTAGTCGTACGTCTTCCCGATCGGACCGATCCAAGCACCGTTACTCCGGCACCTCCGAGTTCTTAGCACACATTCAGCTCGATGACGCTCCCCGGGCTTCGATCCAGCAAAGCTTCGGGGATGAGTTCCGTCAGCACGACGGCGTGATGACGATGATGATGTTCTACCGACGCAGGGCTTCGCCTAAGCACTGCAACGATATGACCGAGGTGGAATATGGTGGAGGGGGGCACCGCACACGGCTAAGGAACGATCACGAAGATCAACTTCTGTGTCCTAGGGTGCCCCCCTGCCCCCGTATATAAAGGAGGGGAGGGGAAGGCGCGGCCGGCCCCCAAGGGGTGCGCCAGGAGGAGTCCTACTCCCACCGGGAGTAGGACTCCTCTCCCTTGCCTTGTAGGAGAAGGAAGGAGAGAGGGGGAAAGGAAAAAGGGGGGCGCCGCCCCCCCCCCCTCCTTGTCCTATTCGGACTAGGGGGGAGGGGGCGCGCGGCCTGCCCTGGCCGCCCCTCCTCTTTTCCCTTAAGGCCCATATGGGCCCATTAACCCCCGGGGGGGGGGGGGTTCCGGTAACCCCCCGGTACTCCAGTAAAATGCCGATTTCACTCGGAACCATTCCGATGTCCAAATATAGGCTTCCAATATATCGATCTTTATGTCTCGACCATTTCAAGACTCCTCGTCATGTCCGTGATCACATCCGGGACTCCGAACTAACTTCGGTACATCAAAATGCATAAACTCATAATAACTGTCATCGTAACTTTAAGCGTGCGGACCCTACGGTTCGAGAACAATGTAGACATGACCGAGACACGTCTCCGATCAATAACCAATAGCGGGACCTGGATGCCCATATTGGCTCCTACACATTCTACGAAGATCTTTATCGGTCAGACCGCATAACAATATACGTTGTTCCCTTTGTCATCGGTATGTTACTTGCCCGAGATTCGATCGTCGGTATCCAATACCTAGTTCAATCTCGTTGCCGGCAAGTCTCTTTACTCGTTCCGTAATACATCATCTCACAACTAACATATTAGTTGTAATGCTTGCAAGGCTTATGTGATATGCATTACCGAGAGGGCCCAGAGATACCTCTCCGACTATCGGAGTGACAAATCATAATCTCGAAATACGCCAACCCAACAAGTACCTTTGGAGACACTTGTAGAGCACCTTTATAATCACCCAGTTACGTTGTGACGCTTGGTAGCACACAAAGTGTTCCTCCGATAAACGGGAGTTGCATAATCTCATAGTCATAGGAACATGTATAAGTCATGAAGAAAGCAATAGCAACATACTAAACGATCGGGTGCTAAGCTAATGGAATGGGTCATGTCAATCAGATCATTCAACTAATGATGTGACCTCGTCAATCAAATAACAACTCTTTGTTCATGGTTAGGAAACATAACCATCTTTGATTAACGAGCTAGTCAAGTAGAGGCATACTACTGACATTCTGTTTGTTTATATATTCACACATGTATTATGTTTCCGGCTAATACAATTCTAGCATGAATAATAAACATTTATCATGATATATGAGGAAATAAATAATAACTTTATTATTGCCTCTAGGGCATATTTCCTTCATCAAGAACTCCGGTGACTGTAATATGGACCTTTAGATCTTCATCCAACCGCCCAAAATAGATGTGTAATGTTCATCGTCTTCCTCCCTTCTTCTTCCTCCTCATGATGCCCCATCCTGCCCCGCCCTAACCGCCGGCCTCCACCACCCACGGTCGGTGGGCGCTACCGCGCACCGCCTCGCCGCCCCGCCCTCCCCTCAACCTTCTCCCACCGCCGTTGCTGGCCGCCGCCCCGACCATCCCTCTAAGCCCTCCCACATCAATGAAGAACTCCGGTGACCCCTCTGCACCCCTTACCCCTAAGATAGATAATAGGGTTGCTGCTTTTCCGTCGAGTCTGCACCCCCACACCCCTAAGATAGATAATGGAGCTACTTCTCCGACGAGGTTGCTTCTTCTCCGGCGAGTTCCAGCCTTCCATCTTGCTCGCTCGGGAAGAAGGAAAAATTGACTAACACGAACAAAAAATTCCAGGCACCCCAAGTTTCTCAAAACCGATGAAAAATAGGCTTGCTTTGCTACCCACAAAGTACAAAGTCATGTGTAACCCTCGTGCAGCGTGCCGAGGTTCAGTGCCCGGACAAAATTCCCATAGTACTCGGACCGGCTTGAGCAGGAGCTTCTGGGTGGGTAGATCGGCCAACAAGCAAATCGGTCAGCATAATAACCTCGTACCGTATTATGCTAACCTTCCTCAGCCAAATCGGATCAGAGTCCCATGTGTTGCACACCGTTTCGGAGCCACGTGGATCTCCCTGCAAAATGCCCGACGAACCCCTCTTGCACACGCGGTACGACATGTTTTCCTGTGCAACCCTGAGGGGCTTAATGGGAAACTCCTCGAGACCGTACGGCTCAGATGCCCAAGGCCAAGGGAACAGCGGCGCGAACTGAACTCTCCCGCGCTCGCCCAGCCGTGTCAGCTCTGGAGACGCAGGGGCAGAACTGTACCACAACGAAAATGGCATGGCCTGTAATTCACGTTGAACCAAGGGCCCAGTTTTGACGCGTACCGCCATGACGTGTCAGCCTAGAAACATCAGAAGAAAGAAACGAGCAACTAAAAGGATGAAATAGCAGCATATATAGTTTCTGAAATTCAAAACCGGCGACAAGAAATGAGGCCTTTTTTAAAGTGCACAATCAATCGGGCGACACACGACGGCACGGGCACGGGCGGAGCCGCGCGGGTGCGTCTCCGACCACTCGTTTTTTTTTTCTTCGCCCTCTCTCTCTCTCTGCTCCATCCGTTCATGTGAATCCGAACAGAACAAGTGGTGTGGTAGTATATGGTTTATTATTCGGTTAATGCGGATTATTTTGTACTGGGATATCGCTTTATGTTGTTTTCTTTGGGCAAATCCTGGTTTATTTTTTTTAGCATCAAATCCTGGTTTATTTGGAGGCTGCTGGTTGCTTCGCATGAGTGAGATGAGGACGAATAAAGATTATTGCCGTCGCTTTCGCGCGTGACACGTGGGCCCTCGGCCCTGTCCAGCAGGCCGCGTGCCGACGGACGTCACGGGCCAGCGGCGGCAGCAACGCATTTTGTTTATTTTCTTCCTGCACAGTTTTTCCTGTCAAACTTTTTTTATATTATATAGTATAAGATAATAAGTGTAGGTTGAACGGACAAACTACTTGTGCTCCAAAATCTCCGGAGAGCAAGGGGATCGTTGGTCGGTCGAGGTCCAAGGGTATTTTAATCGCGAAAAGATAGCTGCATAATTTGATCTGTCTATGAAACGCGTTTTTATTTTCCAAACTTCACGGACTGCGTGTCAGTTGTACATATGGTTATTAGGAAAAGCGAGAAATCAACTTCAAAAAAAAAAAAGGAAAAGCGAGAAATCCCGGAGGCATGATAATGAAGAAGGTGTTAATTTCTCACTGATTTTTCGCTGTTGCCCCTTCCCCAATCCACGCCACTCGCCAGGGTACAGAGGGTACAGTTTGAACATTTTGAACGGTCAATGTGTAACAAAGCATCGGCACTATGTGTGTACATTTTGAACGCTCTCTAACTTACGCCGTGAGCACCAAGGCATGAATGCAAGCTCGCTCATCGGCAGAAATTTCCTTTCAAGTACATTTCACACCTCATATATATTTGTATAAAACATCCTCAAGAAGAAAAGGTGGCAACCAAGGGCATTCACAACCGGGCTCCTCAAAATGCTCCCTATATGCCCGGACAGACCGCCCGGTCAATGACCAGTCGCAAAAATGTGATCCAACCAGCCCCCTTAGACCGGGCTTATACGTCTGGGATGTCCGACGCCTATCAAACCTAGCCTATATTGAAGTATTAAGTTGATTTTTTTCGTCGTCGCAAGTTCCTGTTCTGAGGAGATCCATTCCGGAGGCATGTTCCGGCACTCTGTCAGAGGGGGAATCCACCACGAGAGGCTTCTCATCAACTTTGCTACCTCCATAAGCATGTGTGAGTAGTTTCCTTAGGATCTTAGCATCCATAGCAGTAGTTAGATGGCATTCCCTCTCTCTTGTTCTCCAATATCACGTTCCCGTGAGCTGCCTCACATGACCAGGACCAAATTGATGTAATTGGTGGTGTGTTTGTTGCTATATGACGAGTTATTTATGATCAGATTGTTCATTGAAATTAATTGAATCTTTTGAAATTTCTTTGTTGTATAATTCAATAGTTTTGTATACTTTATGATCTATCTATCTTCTTTGGCCAAGTTTGATGAGTATTGCTTCAAGGGAGTGGTGCACTGTAGTGGTTTCTAATTTTGTGGTGTTCTATATCTCAGTAATAGAGAGGGACAAGACACGTGTTTTTTTTTGCCGCTAAGAATAAAACGATGGTTTCTTAACACATTGCTTGATATTTTACTGTCTATATTATGTCATCTTTCTTATTGTAATGTTCTGTTTGTTATGAACTTAATACTTCAAGATGCATGCTGAATAGCGGTTTTGGGGTGAAGTATTTAGTGGTAGATGCAGTTGGACAACGGTCTACATATCACGGACCAGATGCCTATATTTATGAATGATCATAGTCAAATGCAAATATCATAATTTAATCTTTGCCCAACCATAATTTTATTCACCTAGCTAACAAATAATATTTCAATCCAATTAGAATTAAGGTCACTTTGGAGGATCGCCCTATTTACTCGCTCTATAGGCCGGCCCTCGGGAGGAACTACATGCATGCAGAGCATGGTTTTCACTTTCAGTGAGATTTTGATGAAATTCACTAAATTTCAGTAGACATTGAAATAATTATGTTTCGGCCAAATATTTCAGCAATTCCAGTACCGCACAGGAATTCAAATATTGTTTGAAATATTTTTAAAAAATTCAAATTTTAATTGAATTCAAGTGAATATTTCGGGCATTTAGCTGAAATGCAAACTAAGTCACTAAAATTCATTGAATTTCGGTGATGAAATTTTTCTAAAACTGAAATTGAAAACCATGATGCAGAGGCACCAGCAAACGAAAAAAAATCCACCGCCGACCACCCCTTTTCTTAGTCTCGTCCATGTGATGTGAGCATGTGCCAAGTGGACGTGCGATCCGTCCTCAGCCGCTCATATTCTTTTCTCGCATTTTCTGGAGTTTATGCCATTATTGCTAGGGGATTCGAGTCAAAAGCGGGGGGGGGGGGTGCCTTGATAACCTATAAACCTCTCACCCAGTTTTGTGATAAGCTGATCGACATGATCGAGCAGGATGGGATGCCTGCTAGTTAGTTTTGGTGACGGTGACGCCGGGAGGATCCGCGTGATTCCCTGGGATATTCTTGCACATGCTGCCGCCGTTTCTTAACACGCAAAACGGCTAGGCAAATACTTATTGTTCTTCTAATTTAATGGATTTCCATCTCAAACGTCAAGCGTTCAGCAAATATGAGTGAAACTGGGGTGACAGTTTCCATAGTTGACCATCGGAGAATACTAGAAAAATCATATAAATCCTCTCAAAGTTCTCCTTGTCCGGGAGGAGAATAATATTTTGACGAGCATCGATCGCCTCCAGAAACTTGGTGGTGTCCACTTGCTTCCTCCTTGCTCATGAAGGCGACACACACCGATGGAATCAAGAAGGCAAGATTCAAATGCTCCTTCTATACAAAAGCACAAAAGGAATAGTTTAATTGGTGGCAAAGTCGAGCTTGCCCGTCCATTGGCCTACCTGGGTCTCCAACAGAAGCCCATACGGCACACATCTAATAATAGGGGATCCATCATAATGTATATGCCAAATGATAGGAGCAAACATCAACTTGTTAGGTTGCATGGTCCATGACCTGGCCTCCATCCCTGCCCCATCTTCATCTCTATATATCCATTGGTTGAAGGTTTGATCAATGTATAAAGTTCGGCCGTGGTGTACCAACGCATGATGCAGTACCTGAAAGTTACATCACATATCAATTGCACTCAGGCAGGCTGTACTTAGATAGTAAAACATACTACCATTCATGCATGGAGTCATCCGGTATCATCATGCCACGTAAGGGCATTTTCTCCCGCGTCCGTGCGCAGACAAGAGGGATCAGTCCACTGACACGAATGTGGGAGGCTGCATCCAACTGTAGCCGCATACATCCGGCCTCAATTTCTTTTCAAAGCATGCACGTTTAAATAGCCGCATATATAGCGTACAAACGTTCAAACGACCGCATGCAGCAGTAGTTCAAACTTAAACAGGTTCAAAGATTACATTTCAACATTGTTTTCCCTTTAACCACCCACTAATGCTCAATCAGATCTTCCTTCAACTGCTCGCAAGTTGGTTGATGCCAAATTTGCTGATGCATTTGAATAAACTCTTCAAATGTGGCCGGGGTCTGGTTTGGAAGTTGGATATGATCACCCATATTCTCAAATTCTAGAGCTGCAGCAGTATCCTCACCCTCATTATCGACAATCATGTTGTGCATGACCACACAAAAAGTCAAACAACCATGAAACGGGCTTGCGGAACTCCAAATGACCTCTTGACATTCTTTCTAGCTGCTTCTTGTCTTTGGGCAAAGTGAAACTTTTTCTGGGCAACTGGATTAGAGATGGTGGCGACAAAGGTATCCCATGGAGGATAGATATCGTCAACCAGATAGTAGCCCATGTTGTACTCATGTACATTGACTGTGTAGTGGCAAGGAGAAGCTTTTCCTTCGGTCAGCCTCGCCAACAACGAACGCGACGACCCAAATGGACGGCGCTTTTGTCCGCCTTTTGTCCGTTTGGGTCGGTCGCCCGCTCGACGTCCTCCCTCCTTTTGATTTGGGTCGGCAGTGTGGCCCAACGTGCCGACCCATATTTGCCGGCGTGGCCGACTGGCCTCCTTTTTCAACAAATATGCCATCATTTTGCATTATGTCGCAAGCAATCATATAAAAAATAGCATAGTTTCACAACCAAATAAAGCATAGTTTCAAAACCAAATAAATTAACCATAGTTTTACAAGCCAAATGAAAATTAAATTGTCTCAAATACATGTGAAAAAAGATACATCTATTGGTTGCCAACATGAGTTCATATATGCTCAACCAAATCATTTTGCAGCTGCATGTGAATTTTCCAATCACGCATTTCATGATGAAATTGGGTGAACTGTTCAAACGTTGCTGCTCCTTCATGCTCAGGCACAACATTCTCACCTCGAAACTGAAACCCTTGATCGTAGATACGTTCCGGGCGCTCATCTTCTACGATCATATTGTGCATGATCACACAAGCTGTCACCTGTCGTCGTCACCCACAGCTTCTTGGTGCTCCAAGTCCCATCAGGATACCGAACGATGCCCCATCGAGATTGCAAAACACCAAAGGTACGCTCGACGTCCTTCCTAGCACTCTCTTCTTCTTGGGCATATCTTTTCCTCTTCCCTTCGGTAGGGTTGGAGATTGTCTTCACAATAATGGTCCACTGAGGATAGATATCGTCACCTAGGTAGTATCCTTTGTCGTAGTTGTGGCCGTTGATGGTAACATTCATTGGTGGGTTGTTGCCTTCGGCAAGCCTTGCAAACACCGATGAGCGTTGAAGCACGTTGATATCATTGTGTGATCTGGCCATGCCGAAGAAAGAGTGCCAGATCCAGATATCTTGTGAGGCCACAACCGCAAATATGACAGTGCAAGCCCTGACATGGCCCTTATACTGCCCTTGCCAAGCAGAAGGGCAGTTCTTCCACTCCCAATGCATGCAGTCTATGCTGCCAAGCATCCCTGGGAAGCCCCTGCTGGCATTCATCGCCAACAAGCGGGTTGTATCTTGAGCAGTCGGCTCTCTCAAGTACTCAGGGCCAGACACGACAATCGCAGGCTTGCAGAACTTGTATATGAAGTATAGGCATGTAGGCTCACTCATACGGACATACTCACCAATGAGATCACCAGTCACTTTGTATGCAAGCATCCGTATGGACGCAGTACATTTATGATAAGATAAGAAGCCAATCTTTACAAGGGCATCCTCTTTGCACTCGAAATATTTATAGTATCCGATCACCCCCTCTCTAATACGGTCGAAAACATGCCTACTCATACGAAAACACCGCCGGAATTTCTAACGGTTGAACAGCAGGTTGGTTGTGTCAAAGTAATCTTTCCAAAGAAGGAAATGGCCACTCCCTCGGTTGCGATTCAACGCCGGAAGGTGCCTCGGGGTCGAGCCACGGAACAACAGCCGTTGGCTATTAAGGTGGTGATGGACCAACACGGCAACCAAGATCTCCTCCTCCTCATCGGACGAGGAATCGTCGGAGTCGCAAAGGAAATTGTGGAAAAAGAACTCGTCGGCGGAGTCCATTTTATACCTTGGCAAACTGTCGAACAGCTTGTGGGCGTCAACGAAGGAGCTGGCCGACGAAGAGAGCGCGCCTCCCTTGGACCAGGTGGCTGGCCTGTAGGCATCCAACGGCCGTGCCAGCGTCCTACGAGGGTGCCGGTGTCAGGATGAAGGAGCTGGCCGGGGCGGCGAGGTGGTTCATGCTCGCTGCGGCGTCGAGAGGTGGGGGTGGGAAGTTTCGGTGCCCTGGCGACGAGACGGTGGTGGTGGCGGTGTTGGGGGAGGTGTGTCGGCACAGGCTACTGGCAGAGGCACCAGAAATGGGCGGCTACGCGGCGGAGGCGGGCAAGGGTTTGCTTTCGATATGGGGTGGGAGAGGATGACCAATGTGCCACCGACTAGCGGGCCAAGGGGAGGAGTAGAAGGGCGCGCGCGTCCGTTTCGTGTCCACGCCAACACAAATAAGGCTCAAAATTGGACCGTGAATGGGTCGGCAGGCGGACGAAAAACGGACCGCGCCGACCCAAACGAACGTGCGCGGACGAAATGGGTCGGCACATTAGAGTTGCTCTTAGGTTGCATCGTCCATGACCTGGCCTCCATCCCTGTCCCATCGTCATCTCTATATATCCATTGGTTAAATGTTTTGATCTATGTATAAAGTTCGGCCATGGCGTGCCAATGGATGAAGCATTGAAGCAGTACATGAAAGTTACAGGCACACATATCAATTGCACTCAGACAAACTGTGTTAGGATCATTGGATAGGATAAAATGGACTATTCATGCATGGAGTCATCCAGTGTCATCATCCAGTAAAGAAATCATTGCTGCTTTTTTCAAGGGATGTCTACACTTTGTAAAAAAAGAAAAAATGTCAAAGTTTCTGCTGTGAAATGATGCATGCAACTTTTTTCCGTCCTTCTTGTCGAGATGTGGACATGTGATCTTTCTCTACACCAAATGATGGCGATCGGTTGTTTTTTTATTGTTGTTTTCACGTTGCAAATAAGAAGAACGCCATTGCTTAGCTTAATCCAACTCGAAATTAACATTGTTATATTTGTTGTTCGCACGAATGCAACATGAACGGCCTCCCATTACGTTTTGAAGTCGGATTAGCCGAGGCAAAGACGCACTCGGCCTCTCGTTCATTTCTAAATTGAAGGATGTAAATTACATACAGATGTGGACAACATCGCCGCCTCCATCCATTAATCATTTACTACTGACAAATCCTTAGTCATTAGTAGCTAAGAGTGACTCCAACGCGTCACTCAAACAAACGAGGCTTTTATCATTTTCTTTTATCTAGGTCGGCCACCTGCTCGACGTCCGTTTTATTTTTGTTTTAGGTCGGTAGTGCGCCTAACGCCAGCGATTCATTTCATGTTTGCGCGTAAATTTGAAAAAAGGCCCACGGTCGTAGATCATGCCAGCGGCCATGCCGTCGTCCAAAGTTCATGTCGACACCATGCCAGCGGCCGGCGTACAATGCCAGCTACAAAAAAAACCACACAGTACGTGCTGGTGCAGTTGCCAGCGGTCCGCACCGACGCCAGCACATAAAAAGGGGCGGGAGTTTGACCACACCATCGCTGCCCATGGTCATGCCAGCACGCTTGCCGGCATAAAAAAAGGTTGGCGCTCGCCGTCATAGATCACTTGTCGTCGAATTTGAGCATGTCGGTCTGCATCTTCTCGAACCACAGTCTCTTCCTCAGCGACATGGTGTTGAGGTCCACCTTCATGATCTCCACGCCCGTCATCATGCTAGCGAGAGCCACTTCTTTCGCCTTGGTCTTGGCATTTGCGGCCTCGATCTCTAGCATCTTGGCTTGCTTCTCCGCCTCCATCTCAAGCATCCTTGCTTGCTTCTCCGCCTCATCTCAGGCCTCCTCCTTTGGATCTCCATGAAGGCGTTTATTTGCTCTTTCTTGTCTTGTCGATGCTTCTCCTCCCTTGAGTCCTTCTTGCTCATCATGCCCTTCACGGTAGCGATCAAGGCGTTGGATGCCGCATCCCGCTTGTCCTCCTTCTTGGAGTTGTTCTTCCCCAGCGGCAGTGGCATCTCGCCCTCTTCAACCACCTCCATGGCTTTCTTTCTCCCACGCGCCATGAGGGCGGCATATTGCGCCTTGAACTTCTCCTCGTCTTTGATGACCCTCCAACAATAGGAGAGGTTGAAGGACTTGCCACCGTGTTGGACCTTGAATACCTACAAATGAAAAGCATGCAAGCATATTGGCAAATGGATATGGAAATGGACTTGCAAGCATAAACAGAATGAAAACAAAGAGGGGCGCATGCATGCATATCATGTCTTGCATGCCGATGCCGCTCACGGGGCGTGACTTGATGCTCTTAAAAGTGGCACAAAACTTGTTGCACTCTTATTGAATCACCTTCCAACGCTTCGAAATGGACACCCACCCGCACGTGCTTTGGATTTGGTGCCGCGGAAACTTCTTGCGTTTGTGGAAATCACGATGGACACGAGTCCAGAATGTTGATGCCTTTTTTTCAGCGCCGACCTTGGGTCTTGCTCAATGTCCCTCCAACACTCGCAAAGGAGCTTGTCCTCTGCAGCCGTGTATGCCTTCGTCCGCTTGCCCCTACGCTTCGGCTTCACCCCGACGGCTTGGCTGGCGAGCTCGTCCTCGAACAAAGGCTCCTCTTCGATGTCCAACTCATCCTCTTCCTCGAGTCCGTAGTCCTCTGAAAACTCGTGGTCGAGCAGGAAGCTGTCCAGGTCCAGGCCGACCAGATCTTGCATGAAGGCGTCCTGCATGCCAGCTTGAACATAGGTCGACGGCGTGAACGGCCCTCGGCGTCCTGGCTTTGTGTCTCCTCTGGATCGTAGCCAGCCGCGGCGGCACCGCCAGCGGTCGCCGTACCACCCTCGAAGATGATGCTCTCCATGAAACGGTCGGCCATTTCGTCGTCGCCAGCATTCCGTCGAACAGGTTGCGGGCGCCGGGGAGCATGTTAGCTGGCATTTGCCGCGCGCATTTCCTCGCCCCGCCGGATGACGAGGCACCGGCTATCGGTTTGGCGTTGAGGTCGATGGGCGCGGGCGCGGGCATGAAAGGCGCCACCACGCTCACCTTCGACGAGCATTCCCTGGAGAATCGGGCGGCTTGCGGGTAGACGTGGAATCCCCAATGCAAATGAGGCTTAAAATTGTGTCGGGAATGGATCGACAGGCAATTGAAAAGCGGACACGCGTCCGTTTGAGTCGGCGCGTTGGACCGTCTTTTCTGTTCGCGCCGACCAAAACAGACGTGCACGGACGAAATGGGTCGGCACGTTGAAGTTGCTCTAACATCTCGCTTTGCTTGTATGTTATAACCAATATCAACCAAGAAATATCATTACTTTTGTACCGCCTTGGTAGAAGAGGATAAAAACACAGAAGTTTTCGTCCACGTCCGTGGGCGATGAACATAGAAAGCATGCTAAGTTTTACTACCCGTAACTGGCTCACCCAACGTTTAAAAGCATACCGGTACCAAATCCAATGCACCATGCAGCATGCACTACTCTTTTGTACTAGTACGATGCGACGATACGCTATCGTGGCTATCAGTTGGCTGTGAGCAGCGGTACCTTGACTACTGTAGAACGGAAACCACGATGCATGCGGCTGGTTGTTGGCGTCGCGGAAAAACGTTGGCGCTTGTGGCCGCGCCGCGGAGGAGTCAAAGCCGATGTGCCACGGCCGACCTCCGCCGCCGCAGCCGAGGAGGCGGCAGCGACCGGCGTCTCGTTCACTCATTTTTGTTCTCCCCAGGTTGTTTCCTGGCACCAACCGTCGAGGCGCCAGCCCACCTCTGGCCGCCGCCACGAGCGGAGCGGGTCAAGAAACGACGACTGGGGGAAAACAGGAGGCACGCACGCCCGCGGTGTCCGCCATCTTTGCTTCTTGCAGGTTACTGACGACCTGTGGGAGCGCTCTGGAGGCCGAAGTAGCAGCGTGCATGGAGGGAATCGCACTTACCCTCGAGTGGTCTACGCTGCCGTTCATTCTGGAAACGGATAGCAGTGTTGCAGCCAACATGATTGCAGATTCTGAGCAAAATAGATCCCCTGTAGCTGCATTAGTTGGTGAAGCTAAGAGACTACTTGGGCTTGGCCGTGAGCATGTGATATCACTTGTGAGTAGGAGTAGAAATAAAGCTAGCCATTCCCTAGCTCAGATGGGGATTTCTGTACCTCGTACTGCTGTTTGGCTTCGCCATGGACCTGATGAAATTGGCACCATCTGCCAACAGGATTGTAATGATCTCCATTGATTAATACAATCCCTTTTTTCGCAAAAATAAAAAAGTATTTCGAGGAACTCGGTCAGTCACACGACCGGCCGGGGAGAGCTGCCAGTGTAGAAATCACGCTCGTCTACATGCCTGTACAAACTTTACTATGGAATGGCGCGCTCCGCTGTGCCCGACTATATGCGTATCCTTCGCATGCATGCGAGTTTGGATGGGCCGGGCCACATATTGTTTTTTTCTTAAGCATCAGTACAGACACAAGCGCTCATATACACGCGCATACACTCATCCCTATGAAGGCACACACGCACACCCTAATGTGCATCCTTATAAGAAGATGGTCAAAGCTGATGAGTTGTTATTAGCGATTTGACATCAGTGGGTCGGTTGAGCAGCAGCCCAAGGAAACAATGGTAGCAACAAACCTCTGCCACCGAAACCAATTGTAACGAAACCTTGACCCCGTGACACATAAAGCAACAACAAATGAACACACCCCGAAGAAATCAACCGACACTGGTCAGCAGGACATATCAGACGATAGACCCATCACATAGACAGAATTCGACGGTCGGTCTAAACAAACGCATGCAGAAATCCATCACATAGATACACTACTCATTCCCGATGGTAACAACACTCTGGAGACTTGGTGGGGTGCTACCTGCAAACACATCCACAAAACACACCACCACGCCTTCGACTCACTTGTGAGCCTAGTTTGCTGGAGCATCTGGAAACAAAGAAACAACCGAGTGTTCCGCGATAATTTTAGTTGGATGAGTGCCACGGAGCCAGTCACAAAGATCTTTGAAGAACTACATTTGTGGACACTCGTTGGAGAAAAAGGAGTTAGTGTGTGGTGTGAGTAGTAGTGTGAGACAGCAGGAGTAGGAGTGGAGTGTCCTCCATGCCTCAGCCGACTTGTGGCTTCGATGCATCTAAACTCTTGTACATAAGCTTTCTATCTTCTATCAAGCTATGGTACACAATTTGCGTACTCTTGAAAAAAAAACCCAGCTTCCCTGAAAGAACCGATCCCCAAACCCAGTGAGCACAGTGGCTAACCGTACAACCCCACCATGTGAGCCCGACCACAAAAATCGACCGCAACCCCGCGTCGCCCCACCAGCGACGCCCGTAGCAGATACCCCATGTCACATCCAACATGTTGATGCAACAGCCAAAGTACTAGAGTGCACGGCAGCCATGATGCCCATTCCGCCATGCTTCCTCGTGTGCCGGCTTGGAGCAACTCGTCGCTTCTCGGCGAGCTGGCTTACAGCGGCAAGTTGCCGAACCACGCGTCGGCTTGGAGTAGCCGCCTCCGCGCGCTGGCCTGCAGAGGCCTGGGAGGTGGAGCATAGAGTTGTATGGCTCGTATCCGACAGGCTCGGCGGGCCACCCAACCGGCTTTTATGCCGGAAAACTCCTCTTCCCGCTCGCCGGTTGCCATGGAGAGTGTGGAAAAATTTGTGCAAGGAGGAGATGCGGAATGGAGGTGTGTTGCGATTTTTTCCTGATGTCCAACATTGTTTAAATAGCTGGCAGACGCCCAGAGCCAACCGACGTTGTGTTTAATGCCGGTCGGCTAGCAAAAGGACGTGTGACCGGAATAGTTTTTTTTGGCACACGCATGAGTTTAATGAAAGAAGGTAGGCAATCTGCAGCCGTTTGAATGCGGCGACGAGTCGAGATGAACGTGCAGCAAGTGACACTCTCTCGGCCGGCATGCTGCTTCAATGCTGACAATGAGAGGCCGCGTTCGCTCTAGGCGCCATCAATGCAGAGCGGCCGCTGTATAGCGGCATGAATGCGGGCAGCTGGCGACGGGCGGGAACGCAAGCAGGCGAGGGAGGAGGATTTTGGGGGCCACGGTTGCCAAACACGGACGTGGCAGCGGTCCGCAACCCCCCCCCCCTCCTCCTTCCCCAAAAAATTTGTCTCCGGTTTGCGGGAAAATGCACATCCGGACCGGCTTGCGGACCAATGCAGAACTGCGTTAGATAGCAAAACATGTCCGGATTATGCTGTCCGGGCTGTTGCAGGCGGTTCGAGGGTCGGAGTTGGAGATGCCCTTTGTATCTCTCCATTCCATGACCTAGCGTCCATCCCTGTCCCCATCGTCATCTCCATATATCCATTGGTGAAAGGTTTTGATCTATAAAGTTCCATCATGGCGTGCCAATGGATGATGCAGTACATGAAAGTTACAGGCACATATCAGCCGCACTTAGACAAGCTGTGTTTGGATAGAAAAATGGCCCGTTCATGCACGTTTACACTTTTCCAAAAATTTCAAAAGTTTTGTGCGGTCAAATGATGCAACCTATTCTTTTTCTTCTTCGTCTAGATGTGAACATGTAGACATGTAGTAATATATCTCTATCCAAATGATGTTTGTGACTTTTTCCTGTCGCCAAATAGACGAACGGCGTTGGTTAGCTTAATCCAACTCCAAATTCGCCTTGTTAGGAGTGTATGTTGGTCGCGCAAACGCAGCATGAACGTCATTAAAGCACGTTTTAAAGCCGGATTAGCCGAGGCGAAAACGCATACGACCTCCGTGTTACATTTTAAAATTGATTGAAGCGTGTAATTACATGCAGACGTTGACAACATCGCCGCCTCCATGAGTCGATTATATACAACTAGTCGTAATTAGATTGATCAACCGATCACTCCTGGCGATACCCTGCTGTGGCTATCAGTCGACCGATCAGAACGTCCACCACAGAAAGCAGAGAGCGGGAAACCACGATGCGGCCGTTGGTTGGTGTCGCGGAAAACCGCTGGCGCTTCCGATACTTGTGCGGCCGCCGAGGAGTCAAAGCCAATGTGCCGCTGCCGACCGCCGCCCCATTTCTCGGGCCAGCGGAGGCGGCGGCAGCGACGGGCGTCTCGCTCTGTTTTTTCTTCTTCTTCCCTCGTTGGTCCGTTGTACCAACCGCGTCAACCAACCAAACCAACCTCCAACCGCCCCGGGGATTGACCGGGGTTTTTCCAATTCCACGGGGGCATCTGCACTGATACGCCGGAGTCAAGGACGGGAGCACCCTGTCTTTATTTGCGCACACCCTCTCGGCTATTTCGAGGTCAAGGGTGTACAAAAAGTTGCTCCACGCCGGAGTCAAGGACGGGAGTAAACGAGAAGCCATGCTCCCGTCCACTCTCTTACCATATTTTATCTCAGAACCACACATATGCACCAGCTGCTCCTAGAAGCTGAGTGGTTTCTTTCGTGTGCTTTGCTTGATTTCCGCCGACAACAAGAACATAATAAAACTGAGCAGTCAAACCTCAGGACGGAGGCAAAACCCCTGTTGAGTAAAAAGAAAAAAGAGCAAAGCGAGTTCAAAATTTCACGTCATATAGAATTTTTATTCATTTCCGTGCCCCAACACTAGTTTCAACGACTTTAACCAAAAAAAGTGGAGCAACTTTTTGTACACCCTTCCGGACTGCCACCGGAAGAGGGCCACCCATGCATGATTTCACTGAATTTACAATAACATATCTCATGAGAACAACATGACACCACCCAACTCAGGTGGCTTCACGTTTCTGCGAGGAAAAAAAAAAGATCCCAAAGTTGTACCGCAGTAGAGGAGTTAATGACCAAAATTGTATGCATCTTATTTTCCTTGTGAAAGATGATCTTGGAGAGAGAAAAAAATATGAACAGTTAACTTGTTCAGAAGCCTCCTCATTTCGAGCTGAACTTGCCACGCACTGTCTCGTAGGCTGGTACATTGATAACTGCACAACAAAGGGGGCTGAATTACAAACAGTGCACTCATACACATTATGTATAGATGAGTCGGTAGCTAACACGGAGCTCACCGTTTCCGTGAGATGCCATTGTCAATGGTGACGAGATGATCTTCTCAGCAACAGTTGATACATCTGCCAGAGTTATAGCATCAACAGCCTTAAGAAGCTGCTCCACGGGTTTCCTGCAAGGTTTTACATGGCAAACATTACACAGATTACAGGGATACAGAAATAAGATACCATATGTGGAACTCTTTTTCTTCTTATCACCAACTTGTATATATAAATTACATGCATTTGCATGACCAAGGTTCTTCATTGGTTGTGCATGTCAGTTTACTTGCTTGCAAAAATGGGATTTGACTTGCGATTCAATGATATTGTAAGAGCACATATTAAGCAGGCGGTAGCTTGTCCATTATGTTGTTACAAGGCATTACACACTTCAAGATACAGATAAGCACCCAAAAAAAATTCAAGAATACTGTGGCGGCAAAGAGATGTTCCTAATTCAGTAAGTCACTATAGATCTTGTGAACATCAACAACTATATTTTGTTTCCATTTGCTAACTGTACTTACAATTTCTGCTAGCACGGTAGAGTTGGCTAAATAAGCCATGTAAGAAACATGCTTTCCTCTAGATATCACTTGTCATACCGATAGAAAACACAAGCAGGCATCATCTTCGAGAGAAACAGTAACCCAATTACCAGCAGCCAACAGTGATATCTAAAGATAGAGGGCTCCCTGGTATCTATGATTACAATATGTGCAATAAATTAAAATAGCATTGTGAACATCAAGCCATTCATTATTCTCTCAACCAACTAAAATTGTAAAGTAGACATCACCATCCCTGAGCCTATAAATTCTACAATGTGTCGAGTGCAGAATGTGTTTTTTCTCAAACTTGCAAGGAATAGAACCATAGGCACGAGCAAAAATATTAAGGTTCAGCAGAAATGTTTAAATACTGCACCTTTCACCAAATGCCAATGCTTGGCGACCCATGTCTTCAGTTGTTGATGCCTGTGAGTTTAATTGTTAGTGGAGCATCAGCCATGATTACAAAAATTTCACGTGCGTATGCATACCTTTGATTCCAGGTTCTTCAAGATAGCTGATTTTGCAGATGCTTTAGCACGGTCCAGTTGGGTTTGGTCAACTGCAATAAAAAGAGATGAAGTTTCAGGCAATTAAGTGAACCGTAAACAACTTAATGACTGATGAACATAGGATAGTTAAGGTACCTTGACCAGGAGTAGCGAGGGAAGTGAGTTCTCTGGCTGCCAAGTCAATAACTTTAGGAACAAATGCTGCTTCCTGATTATGAAATGATATCTTCGTCAGTCATCAGTCGTCAGAGTACAATAGCTTAACTATGAAATATTATGTTTTTGTGTATTACTGTAACAACTCATCCAATCTAGTGATAATACATGTGAGTTGCATGATTTAAGTTCTTACCCAGAAAAAGAAAAGCCAAGTTATATGTTTTCAAGTATCCCATCCAAGGCATGTACAGTAACAGCACTACTAAAAAAACAATACAAATAAAAAAACATAAAAGGAGATCATTTTCAAGTATTCCTATGCAAATCATAAATGATACTTACAGTCGATGTATGGATTCCAAAAATGCCAGTGTTACTGTGAACATTTTTGAAAGCGGAGATCGATTTGATTTGGTCAAATTCATTTACGAGGGGGTCTGCACAAAGTATACCACAGTTCAGGCACTAATATAAGTACCAATGCAAACACAAAATAGTTTCTTGTGCTGCGAGAATCTGAATAATCAAATTAAAGCATGTGGTCACGACACTGCATTATTAGTTACGACAAGCCTGAAATGGTTGCCATAAAAATGGAATTTAGTAAAAGTTGGACCACTTTGTTCACAATTTACAGTTTATAGAATAGCCAGCTCAAGAGCAAATGATACTTAAACTATCAATCAGCTAGATAACTGAATAATGTCCTTTTGGCAATATAATTTTCATCAGCGTGTGCTTACTTAGGCGTGAATGCAAGCCTTTTCCAGGTCTTCCCCAGGTAAACACGCCACCACCACCCAGAAGTGCCTGTAAAAGATAAAAGAGCTCTTGTTGAATTAAACCAGAGTGCAGTAGCAACATCAATAGAAGTGTTCTATTCAATACGAACCTGAAGAACAGATGCAGTAGCAAATTCTTTTTCTTTCAGCCATCCACCTGGGAGCTCAAATGCCAAAGCAAGATCTGTGTTCTATTTTTCGAGAAGAAACCAAAGTAAGAACAAATGTATATCATGAAAGATATCACATAAATGACTTGATGAGTGACTAGAAATCATAAAGCCTACCGATGAATCTGCTGCCCGTCTATATTCTCCACCAACATAGACAGATTTTGGCTTTCCTGTTCCAGTTGCAGTGGGAATGTCAGACAGGAGTGGTTCAGCAATTGATACAAGTTCATCGTGGTCCACACCAGACGCAGCTAGAACAATTCGCGGGGAAGTGTAGTTCAACTGACATACATGCAACAGAAATATAGATAGCATGTTAACAAGAATACCCACACGAGTGTAGTACTAACAGAATTTTAGGGCATGAATCTCACAGCAAGAAATTCTTCCAGAACATCTGTATTTAATCTGCTAATTGAAGCCTCTGAGGCAATCAATGGGTTTGCCAAGGCACCAGAATAGCCACTGGAATGAAGAGCATCCAAAAGGAAAGCTTCCGGATTACTTGAAGCTTCTGCAAGCTCTGCCTTTAGTTTCATTATCTACAAAGTCAATAAGCTTGCATTCAGCAAAGGACATATTCCACTAATCTATAGTACAGAAGCGAAAGGGCATAATATTAAGCTGAAATACCTCTTCCTTGACTTCCCAATCAAGTAAAGCAGGATTTCTCACACAATCAACTAGCACTTCCACCATTTCAGGCATGTAAGTCTTAAGGGCTCCATAACTGTAGCTCATGAGCTCACGGTTGGCTGATGCTTTCGCACTGCCACCTATTGCACCAATTTCACGAACAACACGCAACTGGCTCCTGTTTCTAGTGGTTGTGAAGGCCAACTTCTTTAATAACTGAGTGGCACCCAGTGTCTCAGGTGTTTCATATACAGACCCACAGTGAACATAAACTCCAACAGAACATGCTGCTCCCTGGATAAAAAATACAAAACATTGGTATCACTAACTGACCACCATGAGGAAGATGCATGAAATAACTAGATTATAAAAAGTAAGGAACACATACTGGAGATGTTTCAGAGGCAATTTTTACACCATTTGAAAGTGTTGTGATTTTTGTCTTGCCAGGCTCCACATGATCAGCTAGTGGAGGAGGAATAGTGACTCCTGGGAGTGCGAAATCTGGAGGGGGTAGTGCATTTGAACGTGCACCTGTCAGCCAGCCCAAGAAGCCGCCCGATGACCTCTGTGCAACACTTGTGCTAGCAGACCTAACCGCGATATTCAACAGTTGGGTATCCGCCCCATGCTGCTGCAAGTGGTAAACAATTGGTATTATGATTGTGCAGCTAAAGCTGATCTAAAATATGAACAACTTCAATTAAAAGCTCAACAAATCAAGCTGTCTCAATGATGAAATATTCTGCCTCCGCACAACGTATATCTACATCCAAGGTTATGGCTCTACCTAAGGCTAAAAAGATCATCGGTCAGTAAGCCCAACAATACTTACACTGGCAAAAAAAAAAATCAAGCACATGCTACAGGCAAATATATCATGACCGTTCAAACTTCAAAGTAATATGAAAATGATGAAATGGAACAGATTGTGTAAAGGGACTTTAACAAGCTATTCCAAATTATACATTCAACTAGGCGCATCATGAAACATTACAAGAGCTAATGAAACCGAACACAAGAACTAAAATGGTACTGGACCCAAAGCATGCATTTGCAAACGACGAAGGACAAAGCAATAGCATTAAGCCCATGAATCAAGTAATTTCACTTGGTCATGTCACAACCAACTCACCCCACCAATAATAAAGAAACTACCATGAAAACAACCGCAGAGATGACCTTCCCATGATATCTACACGAACCTATGCAACATAACAAACTCTTCGGACCTAAAAAATCCATGCTTTCCCAATTCGATATACATTCAGACAGCGATTCATACTTGCAGCGCCCAGAATGGCGCCACTGCACGCTCACGCATCAAATCCGCATGACCGAACCACGGATGCTAGTCTGGTACCAATCGCGACGCGACTCGTGAGCTGTGTCCGTCCGGATCGGGCGCATCGTGGCGTGATGGGTGCCACGGAGCCACTAGATCTAGCGAAACGGAGGGGAGGGGAGGTTAGGGTTTCGGGCGGGGGACGGCTGACCTTGAGGGCGCCGAGGCCGGAGGCGGCTCGGTACATGGTGGAGGGCGCCGGTGGAGATCTGTCGACGGGGTCGTCGCCGGCGGCGCGGCGGGAGCGGCGGGAGCGGCGGAGGGGGAGATGGGGACGGAGACCGTGAGACAAGTGGAAGGCGACAATTCGTGAGAGACTGGTTGCGCTTGCGCATATAGAAGTGGGTGACATCGGGGGCAGTTCGTTAACGGGCCGGGCCTGGCCGGGCTATTTTTGTCCTAAAAGCACAATCATTTCAGTGGAGATTGGGCCCCGTTGAATTTCTAGTACTTTATTAGTACTGTTGGGCTGAGATGCAAAAAAAAAAGAATTGTTGGGCTGGGCTGTCACGAAGCTTTGGGCTGATCTGGTCCAATCATGTAGAGCTACCAAGTTTACTTGTAATTTCGTTTTTGAAAGTCGAGACTCGAATAACGATGCTCATAGCATAGCCAAGTTTGCTCGTTCTTTAGGTCAGGGGCGCCACGTGTGGCTTGGCCAACCCCATGATCCGAGATGTATTCCACTTTCTGTGACTTATGAATGAATAAACTTCGAACGCCACCAAGAAATTATCAGAAATTAATCTACCCGGGACAAAGGCACTCTGATTAACAGAAATAATTTCATCCAAGATAGGGCGGAGCCGGTTTACCAAACATTTAGCCACCACTTTGTAGATCACCGAGCAAAGACTGATTGGACGAAAATCTTTCATAGTCTCCGGCTGATCCTTCTTGGGAATAAGCACAATACATGTACTATTAGCACTAGGTGGCATAATTCCAGAACGAAAGAACTCCTCCACTGCCACAAACAGCCCTTCCTTCATAATATCCCAATTGCGCTGGAAGAACCGAGCCGGAAATCCATCCGGTCCGGGTGCTTTGAGGGGACCTATTTGGAACATGGCATCAACAATCTCTTCTCGAGTAATATCTTTACACAAACCTCGGTTCATATCTTCTGACACCTTGGGGAGGAGGGCCTCTAAGATAGCATCTGAATTAAGGGAAGGGTCCCTGGTGAACAGCTCCTTGAAGTACGAGGTAGCCATACGTTCCATATCAGATGGAACTGTTTGCCAAACACCATTATCATCACGTAACCTCTTAATTTTATTCTTCCGAGCACGATGGACAGCCTGCTGATGGAAGAACTTTGTATTTCTATCCCCTTCCTTAAGCCAATTTATATGGGACCTCTGCATCCAAAGCATTTCCTCGCGATATAATAGTTCATTCATGATATCAGTTAAACGTCGGATCTCCCTTGGATCCCCATTACACTGTTGGACCCTCGCAAGTTCAGACCGCAATCTCTCTAGTTCACGGAGGACATTGCCAAATTTCCGACGACTCCATCCATGTAAGATCCCCATCATATTGGACATACATCTATTAATATCTCCCAGATTCAGTTTTGGCCCCGCCGAATCCCAGGCGCGAGATATGATCTCCGGTAACTCAGCTGCACGTTCCCAAAAGACTTCATACATCCTGCTACGTCGGCGATTTGATACTGGTTCCTCCTTACCCAGCTTGAGAGCAACCGGACAGTGGTCTGAACATGGCGACACAAGGTGTTCAATACGAGCCTCTGTAAAAATATCTCTCCAATTTTCATCAGCCACAACTCTATCCAATCTAACTCGAACATTACTGCTACCCTGCCTTTTATTATCATAAGTGAAGGGTGCGCCAGAGAAGCCCAGATCTTTGAGTTCGCAGTCCTGCAAAACATCTCGAAATGCCATCATTTGTTCTGGGCGGGGAGTTAGTGAGAAATGTTCAAACTGCCAAAGGGCTTCATTGAAGTCCCCCATTAACATCCATGGAACATCAGAGACAGTTTTTAGGTTGCGCAACGCGGACCACATGAGGTGTCTGTTTTCCACACGAGGTTCACCATATATGCAGGTGAGGCGCCAAACAGGGTCGGAAGGTGAAGCTTGGACAAATGCATCAATCATTCTTTCATTCATATCACGGATCTCGACGGATACATGCTCACTCCAAAAGAGAGCCAATCCTCCACTCTGTCCAACACTACTAACTCCAGCAAAACCTGAGAGACCTAAACGTGAACACAAACGACTAACTTTATCGCTCTTTTGCCTAGTTTCACACAAGAACACAATTTGAGCTTGAAGAATACTAGTGAGGTTAACAAGATCTCGAACTGTCTGGGAGCCCCCAATCCCCCGGCAGTTCCATGACAGCAGATTCATGGCTCCTGACGGGGCACCACACTTGGCCCCGTCAGTTGACCGGCAGCCCCTGGGCCGGTAGCTTCCACCTCCTTGCCTTCCATGTTAATCTCCTCCTCCCAATTTTCCGTTGCCACACCAACTGCTTCTTTTTCAGACGTTGTAAGCTTCCCAGTAATAGAGTGTACCACAGACATATAGCCTGCTATGCTATTGGCGTCTCTGGGAGCCGTAATCATGTCAGCTGTCTCAAGATAGGCTGACATGGTTGCACCCTGTCCCTGCTTCGTTTCGGCCAGAATGCTTCATTATATTGAACATGATGTCCGGGAGAATGATATGTTTTGTGCCTATAAGTTGGATCCTTCCAAGGCCTATGACCGTGTTGATTGGGATTTTCTTCGGAAAGCGATGCAGAGGTTGGGTTTTGCTCATCGATGGGTCGAGTGGACAATGTCATGCGTGACGTCGGTGAGTTATTCTGTCAAATTTAATGGAACCCTCCTTGATTCGTTCATCCCCTCGCGTGGTCTTCGGCAGGGAGATCCTCTCTCACCATTCTTGTTCCTTTTTCTGGCGGATGGTTTGTCGGCATTGCTTCATCAAGAGGTGCAAAATCAAAATATTGTTCCTCTCCGGGTCTGTCGTAGAGCGTCGGGGATCTCTCATATGCTCTTTGCAGATGATACCCTATTGTTCTTCAAGGCTAATGCAGAACAGGCGCAACGAGTACAAGATGTGGTAAATGCTTATGCCTTGGGCACTGGTCAGCTAGTCAATCCAGAGAAGGGATCAATCTTGTTTGGCAGTACATGTCCACAATTGGTTCAGGAACAGGTTAAGGGAATCTTACAGGTTACACAAAGCTCCTTTGAGGCCAAGTATTTAGGCCTCCCAACGCCTGATGGTACACTGAAGAAGGACAAGTTCCAGAGCTTGCAGGCTAGCCTATCCAAGAGGTTGATTAAATGGGGTGATAGTGTGTCGCAAGGAGGGAAAGAACCATTGATTAAATCGGTGGCTCAGGCCATACCGACGTATGTTATGGGCGTTTTTAAACTGCCGGCTGGAGTGTGTGAGGATCTCACTCGACTTATCCGCAACTTCTGGCGGGGATCGAAAAAAGGTAAGAGACGTACACATTGGATTTCTTGGGATTCCATGATGAGACCGAAAAGTTGCGGTGGTATGGGGTTTCGTGATATGCGTCTGTTTAACCAAGCGATGCTTGCTCGACAGGCATGGCGACTAATCCAATACCCCAACAGTTTGTGTGCGCAGGTCCTGCGCGCCAAATACTACCCATCCGGCTCACTCATTGATACAGTCTTCTCTGCCAATGGTTCACCAACATGGACGGCCATTGTCCATGGTCTTGAGCTCCTCAAAAAGGGTGTGATCTGGAGGATCGGTAATGGGACTTCAGTGCGCATATGGAGAGACCCCTGGCTGCCAAGGCCGGATTCTTACAGACCAATAACTCCCCGTGAAAGATGCCGCCTCAAATGGGTCTCGGACCTACTAAATGCTGATGGAAGTTGGAATGCAAATTTGGTGAAACAACACTTTTGGCCGGCTGATGTACAAGTCATACTCAACATCAAAACTTCACGCAGAAATGATGAGGATTTTATTGCCTGGCAGCCGGACAAGCGTGGTATGTTCTCGGTGCGTACTGCTTATCATCTAGGCCTTGTTATGGGAAATCAGCAAGATACTACAGCCTCGAGCTCTCACCCAGATGGTCAGAGAACTGATTGGAAACTGATCTGAAACAGCTTAGCACCTCCAAAGGTTAAGGTGTTTGCTTGGAAATTGGCAAGAGAAGCACTTGCAACGTATGCCTCTAAACATCATCGCCACATGGAGATTCTTGACATATGCCCTCTCTGTGGTATGGAGCGGGAGGACTCGTTGCATGCTCTGTATCGTTGTCCACACGCACAGAATTTATGGGAGATGATGAGAGAGTACTGGGAGTTGCCGACTGATGATATGATGCATGACTCTGAACCTGAGTGGATCCTCAGGTTACTCCATCGGTTGTCTGAATATCAACGCCTCATGCTTTTGATGCTTCTCTGGAGGGTTTGGTATGTCCGTAACGAGATAACACATGATAAACCCATGCCGGCTACTACTGGGTCCTGTAACTTTTTGAGAAGTTATGTGGACTCACTTATGTTGATCCACCAATATCCGCATGCCGACCTCACGAAAGGTAAACATGTGATTAGTCTTCAGCATCCTACTGCGAGACGTTGTAAACCTGCGAGCCTGCATTGGGAAACACCTCCTGTTGGGTGGGCTAGCCTTGATGTGGATGGTTCATATGTTGGGGCCAATGGTGAAGCTGGAGCTGGCATGATTCTCCGTGATCACATGGGACAGATCATCTTTTCGGCATGCCGTTGGCTTTACAGCTGCTGCAGTGCACTTGAGGCTGAATTGGCTGCTTGTGATGAGGGCCTTCGGCTGGCTATGGCCTGGTCTGAATTATCAATTGTGCTTAACACAGATTGTGCTGAAGCTGTGAGTTTGATAAGCACAGCCAACTCGAATCGCTCGCCCTTTGTTAATGTTTGTAAGGAAATTGCTGCCTTGATTCAAGGAGACAGAGAAGTACTAATCAAGAAGGTGGCTCGTTCACAAGTTCAGGTTGGCCATGAACTTGCTGCTCTTGGTCGCTCCCAGCAACGCACCGCGTGTTGGCTGGGATCTTGTCCTGATAGCATCTCCAAAATTGTAATGGCAGACTGTACCCCTGATTAGTCGTACAATATAATTTTCTTTCCGCAAAAAAAAAAGAATGAATAAACTTGGTTCCCCTCAAAAAAAAATGTAGCGCATAAAAAAACTCAAAAAAATGTAGCGCATCAAAAAGAAAATCCAATCACTGCGCTTCGCTAAAGAAAAGAAAAGAGAAGAAGAAGAAGAAGAAGAAGAAAAACCGCCGCGCTCATCTAGACGGGCAAAGCGATCACCGCCGCCGCGTGCTAGCTCTGGGTCTCCGGCGGTGACAGGGGAGGCCTGGTCAGCACACGTCGGCGCGCCGGGGTGATGGATGTGGTATGCTCGGCGAGGCGATTGGGTTCGATTGCGCGCCATTGGAAGAGTAGATTGCATCGCTCCGGCGAGGAGCTCGGAGTTCCCAGTGGCGCCGGCCGCCGTGGTTGGCGCCGAGCAGTTGATCTGTTTGATCAAATGCCAGTTAGCTGCTCAGTATCCTCGGGATTCTGGTATATGCGTGTTTTTGACTTGTTGCGTTTGTTACCTTGCTGATTCCGTCGCATCTGCAAGCTGCAATTTTGTTTGGCAAAATTGTTCCGTGATGGTCTCCAGTGTATCCACTGTAGGTCCGTCGTCCACCTGCTTGATGAATTGCTACTCTCAGTTGTAAGGAGTAGCAGGTTTAGCTACCAGAAGATTCTCTGAATTTGTTGGGCTGTCCGATGGCTCAAGCTGCTTCTATGAAGGTCAAAGGGTTGGCACAGACAGCTCTTTACCTAAAATGTGTTTGGCGTGCGTGCGTATTTTCTTCAGCAGTTATTGCTCTTAGATTTTGTCAGACCATATTATTATTTTCAGACGGGCTTGCCCTTGGGATGCATGCAAGCTGCTAGTTAGCCTCTTTCATGTTTATAGTAAGGCATGTTGCACCTCCGGATAGTATTGTTGGTGGCAGTGCAATTTGTGTGCTGATGATGATTCGTATGTAAAGACAACTTTGTCACAATTGATTCTATTGCATCTGGATTTAGCAAATTTCCCCTGTTAGAATGTTTGTGTGTGTTTTATTCCCTGAAAATGACGCCATTCTGTGCCATTTGTTGGTGAGCATTTTCAGTCGAACATGTGTATCGAAATGAATTTCCATTCGTGTCACTGCTGGAAGTTGAGGTCTGAGTGGTTGCTATTTGAGTTCTTTGAGCACACATGCCATATTCCCCCTGTTTTCACTACAAGGGTCTACACGGCTTGAAGCAACAAAATATTCTCGAGCAGTTTGGATACAACTGTACAGGTCAAAGAGTTGGCATGGCCGGATATTCATACAAAATGTGCTTTGGCATGCGTTGGTGTGAATGTGCTTGGTCATTGTGGAACTTCAGTATTGTCGATCATATTTTCTTCAGCGGTTATTGCTCTTAGATTTTGTCAGATCATATTGTCATATTGGCTGGCGCTAGCGATGCAAGTAATTGTGCTGAACCATTTGCTCATTTGATGCCAAGGGCTTGGTGATTTGACAGTTTTTTTTATCTCTCAATATATCTCTTGCTTGGAATATCTGCTACATACTGCTAACCACAGCAGCTTCTTCCATAATTATAGTAAGGCATCTTGCACCACTGTCTAGTATTGTTGCTACTGGTGCAATGTCAAAATAATTTCTCTATTGTTGTCACAGATTGATTCTCTTGCATCCGGGATTGGCGATTTCCCCCTGTTAGAACTTTTTTTTTCCTGTTTTATATCCTGAAAATGACACCATTCTGTGCCATTTGTTCGCCAACATTTCAGCCGAACATATGTATCGAAATTCATTTCTATTTGTGTCACTGTTGGAAGTTGAGGTTTGGGTGGTTGCTGTTGAGTTCATTGAGCATACATGCCATATTCCCCCTGTTTTGACAAGAAGGGACGACACAGCTTGAAGTAACTAAATGTTCTTGAACAGTTTGGACATGCCTATAAGGCAACACACCCGCTGAACTGCTATTATTATTCTTTGTTTTTTCTGTTTTCTGGTATAGGAATCACAGAAAAAGCAAAACTGTTTGCATTGTTATATTAATCTCTGTTTTTTTATTTCCTCTATTTCTCTTCCTTTCCATGCGTGATTGTCCTTCCAATTTGCCGACGTAAAATGGCATTCACAATTGGCACTCTTACACTTGGAGTCTATGATGATGCCCACCTTGTTAGAATGTTTCCGTTTTACTTTTATGTCCATGAAAAAGGCACCGCATCGTGCTGGCATTTGAGCCGAACATACAGATAGCAGTTCATTTCCATTTATGTACATATGCTCAAACCTAACATTGTTTGTCACTGCTGGGAGTCAATGTTTAAGTGATCGATGGAAGAATCTACATAGTTGGAAGTACCAAAATATTCTGAAGTGGTTGCAAATTCCCATAAGATAAGCCACCCACTGAACTGCTATTATTCTGTGGTTGTCTGTTTTTGGTATGAGCATTGCTGAAAGAAAAAGGATGTTTTGGCCGGCATTGGGAAACCACTGCCTCCGTTGTTTTTCTGATTTACCAATCTTGTGATGCATTCCCTCATGCAATGTTGCTTCTTTCGATAAAGCAGGTGTTGCAGTGTGATCAGCTAATGATTGTTGCTGCCCCCTTTTTGTCAAGTAGGTAAATACTTAAATAACCATCAAGGGAAGCATGTGCTAGAAGCCTGTGCATGATGATGTTTAAAAGTCCTCATGGCGCATGGGAGGGGGGCCTGTACCACTTGTGGTATGAGCATGGACGCAACAGGTGCAAACCACCTAGTAGTTTTATACGTACTGAGTATTCTTTTGTTTATGACCATCACATATATTTTTTGAAAATGAATCTGCTATGCAATGTAATTGACATCATACACATGATAAGTAATTGGTAGGCATGAAAGCTCAACCACAAATTCTTTTGCCTCCTTCATCCTGTCTCTGTTTTCAACTTTTCATGTAGCATACAGATCAACCACTTGATCATCTGTACAAGCGCGAAAAGCTAACATTTTGTTCCTGGAGCTGATGCCTGGTGGCTATCTATTTTCACGGAACGTGTGGAGAAATTGATCATATGAATTGACTTTAACTGTTAGATTGCGTTGCACCAAGAAGCTACATCCGGCTTTTTACCCACTTCGAGGCTATGACTTTCATTGTTTGTGCACATCTATTTGCAGATGAACGGTCGGTTCATCAGAAAGATATCTGTTTCACACTGTGCGTGTGAATGCGACCGCACCCGTGGAATTCAACTTGAGAGAGATGAAGCTGGATTTCTAAGTTTCTCCAGGTACTTTATCCGATCCCTGACGCGTGATTGATTGATTGGTACTCCTACTTAGCAATACCTGTTAGTAGTTAATGAATAGGAGTATAGCAGCAGTGCGTATTTGACCTGTTTGCTGCGACTTAGGCATCAGGTTTTGCACGTATACGAAGCAATGCGTTTGCAATTATTGCGAGCCTGCGACGCATCCGTCGGTCGGTCGACGCAAAACCTTCTTCCTTTTCTTGGAACAACTCGCCTGGATGAATCAAAATCGGAAGTTCACGAAATGGTACTTATGAACCCCGACGACAAGGTTACTGTTGCCAGTACCTGCTTGGTCAAGATTGCTCACTGAATCAGTGCTGGTAACAGTGTGATGACAATGAGGTGAGGCAAATTGTGGCGATGAGGGGTCTCGTTTGTGTGCCGAGCATCAGGAAAGGACCGGCCGGGATTTTACCGGTCGCGGCCCGCGGGATGTCGTGTCAACATTGGGATGGGTTGTCTATCAGGTCATAATAATGGGTTGATTTGGCCATGAGAGGCACAATGCAACACACGCGGAGGTAGATGGGTGGACGGAGGGGCACAAAGGTTGGGTCGGACTACTCCTCTTCTCCCCCGGAGCAGGCGGAGAGGATGGTGGAGTGAGGCGCAAGCGAGGACGATCTGGCTGGGCTTGACCTGACCGATCTACCCGGGTGTCCGGGGTTGTTCGTTCCTGGTGTGTATGTAGCTGAACCGAAGTACCTAACCTAGGCCAAGCTGAGGACCTACTGTCGGGGACGGACGGATCTGCTGTCAGCCTGAGAGCACCGAGGTGACAACAACATGGTGGAAAGGGCGTCGACGTTGGGATCGGATCCACTGTTGCCCGACGCAGACCGTAATAAGCCGTACGTGCTGCTTGGAAAACGAACCCATGCTTAGGTCATTGCTTATTATTTTTCTACAAGATAGACGGCTAATTTGTTCCGCGTATATATCAAGGCGTAGTACTACGTGTTTAGTTCGTTGCCACACACACCCTACTGCTCTCGTAGTACTCCCTCCGTCCGAAAATACTTGTCATCAAAAAGATAAACAGAGTGTATCTAGACGTATTTTAGTTCTACATACATCCCTTTTTATCTCTTTTGATGTATTTTCGGACGGAGGGAGTAATACGATAACCAATTTGATTAACCTAAATAATGGCTAGAATGTGGCATATGGTCGCTGCACCATATATTAGTTGGTCCGATAGATATGTTAGCTAGGCCACACCATTCTTAGTAGAAAAACCATTATCTCCATGGAATAGTTAGCGCCACTAATCCTACCCGACGAACGGAACGGAACAGGATTAGACAGCCGTGCTGTACTGACCCACGAATGTTTTCCCATCCCATGTCTGAGATCCAGCAAATGGGTCCTGCTTCAACGACAAGCTTGCTCCCCGGCCTGCTCCGGCATGCGATGCAACACGGGCTTATTTTTATGCCCTCTACCCTGAGCTTGTCTACATGCGACCTGTTGGCTGTTGGGGTCCATCAAGTGGTGTACTGCTCCATCTGCCTTGGGTGGGAAGCAAGATCAGGGATTCACCTCTCTCTCCCGCCCCAACATCACTGACTCCCATGCCAGAAAGTACCATCATTTGGGCACAAGCCCTTCTCATCGTATGCCCATGTGAGCTCTTATGAGCTGCTTGTATATTGCTTTTCTCCCTGCTGCAATTTGCAAACCCCACTGTTGTGCATTGGATAGAATTATATGATTTCTCATCATCGGATACATGCAAACATAGAATGAACATATATAATACTTTCTCTGTTCACAAATATAAGATGTTTTAGATATTTAAGATGGACTACACATATGGATTGAAATGAGTGAACAAATACGCTAAAACCTGTACATATACATCCGATTCAAAAAAACTTAGAACATAGTATATTTGTGAACGGAGGGAGTACTCTATATACTGCCTTACTTCGTTCACAAAGTTGTTACACATTTTATTTTGTACTCCATAATCTAGATTGATGCCAAGGGAAAGTTATAGAAGTGTACATAAATGCAATTTTATAAAAAGATGGCTCTCCACTCCCACCTCCCCCACCTTGGTGAATCCACCGAACACCTCCATGGATCCTTCCTTGAAGGTTGATCTCTCCTACCCTACCCCATGGACCCCTCTGAGGATCCCCACTCCATTGCTCACTCCTTGGATTTCTCTCCTGGCCATCTAATCGGGGCCAAACTGGTCAAAAAAATCTAATCGGGGGCCAAGGTTCGCGAACTTTTCTACACTCCAGTACACCCTCTCTCATGGTGCTTCTATCTAGTGGGTTTCTTTGGAAGACAGTCATTTCGTTTGGATGATCTCAATGCCAACTTGGCCCTCTTGGCTTGTTTGGGTGGTGCATTTGACATCTTGGATAGATGTCGACTAGAGAGGGGGGGGGGGGGGTGAATTGGTGACTACCAAATTTAATCTTTTTCTTAATTGATTTTAGAGGCTAGTGTGGAAATGTAAGTTCTCTAGATATGCAACTAGGTGATACACCCTATATGATGTGTTACAGCAAGCTAGTAAGCTACACAAGGCAACACACAAGCAAGTAGTAACAACACGTAAAGCTAGGGTTAAGAGACAACCGAAAGTGATGGAGATAAAGATGTAATCCTAAGTTCACACTCTTGGGGAGTGCTAATCTCCGTTGGAGAGATGGGGAACAAGTGATACTTCCATAACAATGAAACCACCACCTTAATTAGTATCTGCGCCCCCCCCCCGCTAGGATCGTCTTTTTGTCCGACCAGGCAGCATGGGTCACTGCTTTCCTGTGCGATGAATGAGTGGCTATCATCGACATTGTCTTGGTTGAAGGCGTGCTTCTCTTCTTCCTCCTCGGCTTTCATTGCCTCTGCTTCTATGATTGTCTCTTTCTCCGACCAGACATCATGGGTTACATTCTTTTTGGTGTCGTCCTCCTTCCATTCCTGCGCGGAACGGAGTGGCTGGGCGACATGGAGATGCTCTCAGATGAACTGGGAGAAACTGAAAGGACGGATGATTGCGGAAGGTGAGAGTGAACAACTTCACACATGTTCTTGTGAGAATCTTCGCTGGTAGACGAATGGTCGTTGCGCCATGTGTTCAATGTTGCTCATTGTGAACCTATGCACGCGATGGTAACCGAAAAGGTGAATGCGTCTCAGTTTTACAATCTCGTTGATCAACGTAGGAAAACGATAGAATAGCTTTTGAGAAAATGCCAATGACCGGCTACTAAATAGTTGGTAGATGTATGGGGCAGATACAAATGCAATACACACATAATCACTTTCACACCATTCACAAGAAACATCCTTAAAATAGTTCACTTAACTTCCATTTTATATGTCACATTGTTTGCTTAACCTCCGGGCTGACGCGACAAGTTAAGTATTGTACCTCGGTCCCCCAAAATAATTTAAACAAACTACTTGAAGCATGCTAGATACATGCTCTAGATTCTAAGGTAAAGACTCCAAATGTTTCGTCTCATAAACATCATCCCATCTTACGCATAACCAGCGTAAACATCATTAATCCCCAAATATCAGGATGTTTGTGAGCAGCCAAAGAGGAAATCACCAGTAGAGGGCTTGGCATGGAGCCCGCCTCTGGCGGCAAGACAGTTGGGAAAAAATCTATCATGAACAGACTCTTCTATCATGAAAAACAAATCGCCAAACAAAGCTATGTGCAATGATCATTGTCAAGGAAAATAAAAAAGCGGTATGAACATAATCATTTGCAAACAGTTGAGTAAAAAACCTTCAAAATAGTTTGCTTAACTTTCAGATGCAGTTGGTCTATGCACCAATTGGCGCAATGGGTCATCTAGTAGATATAGAAAACACATAGAATGGTTTAGTACACAAAGCACAATTGAAAAATTCTTACCATACCACAAGATCCCATGTGGTACATGATTTTTGCTTGCATGTTGGCCATTTTGAATTCGATCTTCAAGCTTTATCTTGCTCAACCTTTATCTTTACTCCATAATCAAAACCTTATGTCTGGAGGGCCACTTGTTTTGATCATAATAATGTCCACAAAATGACCTCAAATGAACAAGTTTTCAACATGACTATTCTTCGGTTTGTTGAGATGAACAATTTTTTTGAATCATCTCAACCCGAGGTTGTATGCAGATTCTGTAGCCCCAACGGTCTGAGCTGACAATGAGTAGAAAAGCTTCGCCCCAACACCAGATGCCCATGTATGATAAACGGCGCCACTTATTCGGTCCCCAATATTTTATTGAATGAAAAAGGGTTCAAGAGAGAAGTCTTCGCTTCGTTGAGCCGAACAATTTCCGTTCTTGAATCATTTCAATCCGAGGTCGTACATGGCCTGTGGGTTTCAAATACTAAATTGTTGTTGATGGCATTCATTCCAGATTTTGCACTAATGTTGATGGCGTTCATTCCAAAACTGAACCCGGCTCATCTCATTATCCTAAGAATGACAACCTCTAAGATCCTCCAATGAATTAATGAGTTCCATTTTCATCTTGTTCATCACATGGAATACATCTTGATCATATCTGATTCAATCATTGAGCTTAATCTTGATGCACAACTATATGTAGATGGCATTGGTTCTAAATCCATCCAATCTCCTTGTTGCATCACCCATGGAACATATTTTCATATATAGAATGTTGTCATTGTTTTCTCTATGGGAATTTTCATTCATTACAAGTCTCAATGCATATATATTTGGATTGATGAATTTAATCCTTCAGTTCATCCCATATTCTTTATGCATTGCAGATGGAACTTTCTTTCATATACATCTTTATGTAAACATTACTCCATAAGGGTTGTTATTAATTACCAAAAGCATACTTGGGGACTATATGCACTTTCAGGCCCGAGACAACTTTAACTCCCCGCGAAAAGCTGAAATGACAGAGTAACGTTGGGTCAGTAGTGAAGGACGCATCCGCTCCCTGGGCGCACTGATAAGTTGAAAAATTGGAACATCAACGACAATCTCTTCCTTGAGCGCCTCCAATGAAGACACTGCCTTCTCCTTCGCCTTCATCACCACGCCAAGATCCTCCAACAAGAGCTCGTTGGTGTTCAGGAATGCCTTGAAATCCGATGCCCCCGAGCCCCAACATGGCAAGTCGCTCCCCTGAGTCGCACTTGACATGATTGGGAGCAGGAATCTCCTTGGCCACAGCCTGCGAGGCAGGTTAAGAGAGATAGATCGATCTAGATTTGGCTTTGTAAGACTCACCACTTGGCCAAATAAATACAGTGCTGAATCGGGGCCTAAACGTGCAACATACCTACATATGTGGACCATGCCTCAGTGCCATCGTATTCATGACAATTTCAGCGCCTTCAACGACTTGGGGAAGTCCACTTTGAACATGTAACAAAGTCTAGGAGGTCTTGCCAAGTCATCCCCCGGAAAGAGGACGCCTGGCTCGGGACGACTTCCTGCGAAGTAGCTATTGGGTAGCGTAGTAGGAAACAAAAAAAATCACCCTGCGATCACCCAGGAACAATATAAAGATGCATATAAGGTTTAGATCAATGATCGTTACCGAATATGGAGCGTAGTTGAAGTAAACAAGTCGGTGTAGATCGTACTTGGAGTCCCTCACAACCGCAGAAGAACAATCCCTCGAACAGAAGACCGAAAGCACGGTCTCTCTACTTGGTTGCAAACATACGATGTTCACGATCCGGTAGTGCTTCGCCATCCAGACCTAATCTTTTCTGGATAAATAGAGGGAGGATATTAGAACCACACTGGGCTTCTAATTATGAGGATTAAAGGATCTGGTCAAGCTCTAATTGATCAACTGGGATCAACTAGAACTAGAACTAGAGGAGGCACCAAAACTTGTATCTACAAAAGGGCCAATGCCTCAAGTATATATATAGGTTAGAGGAGGGGAGAAGACCTGCCACCAAGGAGGGAAAGTCCCTCCTTGGGGCGTCGGCCAAGGTGGGGGGAGTTGGACTCCTCCCCTAGTCCAATTCCCCCCCCCCCCCCACACACACACAAGGAAAGGGGGCGCCACTTCCTATTGGGCCATGGTGGCCCAATACTCCTTCTACCACCTGGCCTTTTACGACCCGTCGATATTAAACTAAATATAAAAGCCCTCTAAAAATTAGTACAACATTTTATTATTAATTTAACACCTCGGGAAACATTTCCACCTATATAGTATTTTTTATCGGTAATACCCGGTATTGCCCGATAAACTTCGAAACCCTTCCAGTGACCCCAAAACACTTTCGGTTCCTCTCCAAACTATTCTGAATATTAATGAAACAATTCCACAAATAAATCCTCGATACTCTTATCCTACTAACACTCAACAAATCATGATTACCTTAAGCTTGTGACCTCGTAGGTTCGGTAAATTATTGACATGAACGAAACTCCTTCGTTCAATGACCAATAGAGGAGCCCTGGACGTCCATATCGATCCTTATGATTACACGAATGATATTCGAGTGAAACTTTGGTTATCATGTGATGTTACCTTTGCTTCGCAATACTTTACAAAACCCAAGGTGCATCGGTATCCTCCCGAGTCATGCACATGCTCACTATATCGTCATCCTCGTTACCAGTTTTGTTATTCTTTCTCGTTCAAGTGTTCCCGCATCCCCGTGACGTAGTCACCCGTGTCTGGCCAGAAGATGATTGATGTTGTCCACCAAGAGGGCCCTAAGAATATCTCTCCATTGTGGAGGAGCAAATCCCATTCTGGAGTTATCCAGTCCCTTGTCAAACTTTCTGAGGTTGTTGTTGTGATCACCGTGTTACATATGACGTTTGAGGAACCCCAAAGTCCAATGTACGGTAGGAAGTGACTATGATACTCTCATGGTCCGAGGAACTAAAACACATGCTAAAACTCTGTGTTATAACAATTGATTTTATATGATATTGTCTCAAAGTATAACAAACAAGTTCGGGTCGATTCAATATGATGGCTCTTCTAACGTCATACTCTCAATGTTGTTTTAGGACTATCGTTACACTTAATGATATACCAAGATCTGGAAAACATGACCATCAACAACACTTGAGCCAGTCTTAGAGGCAAGACTAGGAACCTATACTTTACCGTTTATCATCCCACACTTGCATATAAGTTTTCAACTGAACCACATATTCGAGTATCATAGAGGTTATAGCATGAAATACAAATTCTTAATTATGCAAATGGAAATATAATAAAACAATATTATTGCCTCTATGGCATATTTCCAACAATCTCCCACTTGCATTAGAGTCAATAATCTAGTTTGCATAGTCTCTCTAACACCTATGGCTATCCGGTGTTGCTCATGCTTTGCTCTTGGTAGAGCCTTCGTCATTGGGTCTGACACATTCAAATCCGTGTGAACCTTGAGAACTTTCACAAAACCCTTCTTGACATACTATCAGATAATGTGATACTTGCGCTGGATGTGCCTGGTCTTCATGTGGGATCTTGGTTCCTTTGCTAAAGTAACAACACCACTATCATCAATAGAGCGTCATTGGGTTCATCGCACTTGGTACCACACCAACCTCTTCAAGAAACTTCTTGATCCAGACTACCTCCTTCGAAGCTTCTGAAGCCGCAATATACCCTACTTCCGTCGTAGAATATGCAATAGTGTTCTACTTGAAACTTTTCCAAACCACCGCACCACTATTAAGGGTGAAAACATATCCCGACTAAGATTTATAGTCATCTATATCAGCCATGAAGCTAGCATCGGTGTAACCATTTACAACGAGTTGTTCATATTCTCCATAAACAAGGAGCATGTCCTTTGTTCTCCTGAGGTACTTAAGAATATTTTTAACAATTGTCCAGTGAGCCACTCCAAGATCACTTTGGTACCTGCTACTAACACTTAGTGCATATGAAACATCCGGTCTAGTACATATCATAGCATACATGATGGATCCAATTGCAGAGGCATATGGGACTCCATTCATCTACACTTGCTCATCAACTGTCTTGGGACATTGATTCTTGCTAAGTGTTGTGCCATATGACATTGGGAGAAACCCTTTCTTTGCATTATGAATTTTAAACCTCTTTAAAATCTTGTCAATATACGTGCACTAGCTTAGCGCAATTAGATGTCTTGATCTATCTCTATAGATCTTTATGCCTAATATATATGCAGCTTCGCCTAAATCTTTCATTGAAAACACACTATTTAAATAGTCCTTTATCATGCTAAGAAACTTTGTATCATTTCCAATCAGCAATATGTCATCCACATATCAGACTAAAAATGCCACAGATCTCCCACTAAACTTCTTGTATACACAGGCTTCTTCATCATTTTTAATGAAGCCAAACTCTTTTACCACTTCATTAAAACATTGATTCCGGCTCCTTGATGCTTGCTTCAAACCATAGATAGACCTTTGAAGCTTGCACACCTTTATGGCATCCTTTGTATTGAAAAAACCTTCTGGTTGTATCATATATACATCGTCTTTCAAATAACCATTTAGGAAAGCAGTTTTGACATCCATCTGCCATATCTCATAATGAAATATGCAGCAGTAGCCATCATAATCCATACAGACTTTAGCATTGCTATTAGTGAGAAAGTCTCATCATAATCAACTCCCTCAACCTGCGAAAACCTTTTTGCAACTAGCCCTGCTTTATAGATGGTAGGATTACCATCCACATATGTTTTTCTTTTGAAAATACATTTACACTGTATGGGTTTTACACCCTCTGGAGGATCAACCAAGTTCCAAAATTGATTCTCGTACATGGACTCCATTTTGGATTGCATAACTTTGAGCCATTCTTTTGAGCTGGGCGTCGCCATTGCTTCTCTGTAGTGCACAAGTTCATCTTCCTTCAAGATGCACATTTCATTATGAAACCATTCAGGAGGTTCAATAACTCTTCCTGGCCTACACGGTTCGGTTACAGTCTTAATAGGAGTTTCCACAGCTGGTGTAGTAACTTCTGATTCAATTTTGCGGATAATTCTAGAACAAATCCCGTTTCGTTAGTCCTATTCATTTCTGAAGATTTAGTAATCTCGGTAAGCTGGACTGTCCTCCCACTTACTTCTTCAGCAAGAAACTCCTTCTCGAGAAAGTGTCCATTCTTAGGGACAAACACTTTGTCTTCGGACCTTTGGTAGAAGGAATACCCAATTATTTCTTTCGGATAACCTGATGGAAATATGCCCTAGTGGCAATAATAAAATGGTTAATATTATATTTCCTTAATCATGATAAAGGTTTATTTTTCTTCTAGAATTGTATTGACCGGAAACTTAAATACATGTGTGGATACATAAACAAATACTGTGTCCCTAGTGAGCCTCTACTATACTAGCTCGTTGATCAAAGATGGTTAAGGTTTCCTAACCATAGACATGAGTTGTCATTTGATAACAAGATCACATCATTAGGAGAATGATGTGATGGACAAGACCCATCCATTAGCTTAACATATTGATCGTTCAGTTTATTGCTATTGCTTTCTTCATGTCAAATATATATTCCTTCGATTATGAGATTATGCAACTCCCGGATACCGGAGGAATACCTTGTGTGCTATCAAACATCACAACATAACTGGGTGATCATAAAGATGCTCTACAGGTATCTCCGAAGGTGTTTGTTGAGTTGGCATAGATCGAGATTAAGATTTGGCACTCCGAGTATCGGAGAGGTATCTCTAGGCCCTCTCGGTAATACACATCATAAGCTTGCAAGAAAATGACTAAGGAGTTTAGTCATGAGGTGATATAATACACAACAAGTAAAGAGACTTGCCGATAACGAGATTGAACTAGGTATGAAGATACCGACGATCGAATCTCAGACAAGTAACATACCGATGGACAAAGGGAATTGCATATGTTGTCATAACGGTTCGATCGATAAAGATCTTCGTAGAATATGTAGGAGCCAATATGGGCATCTAGGTTCCGTTATTGGTTATTGACCGGAGAGGTGTCTCGGTCATGTCTACATAGTTCTCGAACCCGTAGGGTCGGCACGCTTAACGTTCGTTGACGATATAGTGTTATATGAGTTATATGATTTGGTGACCGAATGTTGTTCGGAGTCCCGGATAAGAACACAGACATGACGAGGGTCTCAAAATGGTCGAGAGGTAAAGATTGATATATAGGACGATGGTATTCGGACACCGGAAGAGTTTCGGAGTGCATCGGGTAGTGATTGGGTCACCGGAAGGGGTTCCGGACACCCCCAGTAAGTGTATGGGCCTAATGGGACAAAGGGGGGACAGACCAACCCCTGGTGCGCCCCTTCTTTGGACAGAAGGCCCTAGGGGAAGTAAAGGGGAGGGGTGGCCCCTCCTTCCTTTCTCTCCTCAAGTGAGAAAGGAAAGGGGGGGCACCCTCCCCTGGCTTTCCCCGCACCTATACAAGGCAGGGGGGCGCAGCTTGGGAGAGAACCCAAGTAGGATTCCTCCTACTTGGGCGCCCCCTTTGTCTGCTCCTCCCTCCCTCCCACCTATATATATGTGGGAGGGGGGCGCCTAGCACAGATGAGACAACTGCCTAGCTGTGTGCGGTGCCCCCTCCACAATTTACATCCCGAGTCATATTTTCATAGTGCTTAGGCGAAGCCCTGTGGAGATAGCTTCACCATCACCGTCAGCACGCCCTCGTGCTACCGGAACTCATCCACTACCTCGCCGTCTTGTTGGATCAAGAAGGCGGAGGACGTCACTAAGCTGAACCTGTGCTGAGCGCGGAGGTGTCGTACGTTCGGTACTCGATCGGTTGGATCGCGGAGAAAGTTCGACTACATCAACCGCGTTGTGAAACGCTTCCTATTACGGTCTATGAGGGTATGTAGACACACTCTACCCTCTTGTTGCTATGCATCTCCATGTATAGATCTTGCGTGTGCATAGACATTTTTTGTTTTCCATGCAACGTTTCCCATCATAACCTACAAAGTATCATTTGTCTGCTTTGGGATCGAGCTTATTGGGATGTAGATGTTTTACATATGTCTCGCAACCCCAAATCTTGAGATGTGAAATTTTTGGTTCCCATTCTATAACTCTTATGGTGTCGTCTCAACAGGCTTAGACGGTGCTCTATTTAGTGTATATGTTCTTGTTTCAAGTGCATACCCACAAAATGATAAAGGCACATTGGTAAATTACATCGATGATCTCACCATTGTTTCAGTTAGAGACTCAATCTTCTCCTTATCATTGTCATTCGTTTTATCTTGATTAGCATGATTAATTGACGTTTCATCATAGTATTCATCACTAGAGTTGTCAACAAGTAAATCATCATCACCTAACAAGTCATCTTCATCACTATTGAAATCAACATACTCGGGATGTGATACCTTTGGGCCTTTAGCCATGAAGCATGTTCCAACTCCTCATTTGGTGAGTCAAATATGTCGTAGGAGTTGGTTGACACAAGTGCTAGACCGGCAACACCTTCATCTTGAGTATATTCGGAATCGGAGTGATAGCTTCTCTCGGAGTGGTTGTCGGAGTCGGAGCCGGATACCCATCCACCAACATGAGCTTGATGTCTTCGTTTTGTGTAGCTCCTTGATGACTTGTCCTTTCTTTCCGAATCCTTACTTCTCCGTGAGTATCTTCGTTCATAACGATCATCTCTACTCCTTCTTTCTCTAGATGGTGATTCTTCTCTTCTACTTCTTCTCTTGGGAGAATCTTCTCTTCTCTTGTAGGGAGCCGTACACTCATTGGAATAGTGTCCGGACCTTCCACAATTGTAGCAGTTTCGCTCTCGACTAGAAGATCTTTTGTCATTGTAGGACCTTGACTTGGAGCTTCTATCTTTGCTTCTACTCTTGTAGAACTTGTTGAAGTTCTTCACCATTAAGCTCAATTCTTCATTGAAGGTTTTTTTTCTCACTTGATGATGTGGGGGCTTCACATGAGGCTTTGTAAGCACCACTTGATTTGTTGTGAAGTTCCTCTTTATCCTTGAGTGACATCTCATGAGCAACAATTCTTCCAATGACTTCCGTTGGCTTGAGATCTTTGTAATTGGGCATCATTTGGATCAATGTGCACACGGTGTCATATTTTCCATCCAAGGCTCTTAGGATTTTCTTGACGATGAATCTATCGGTCATCTCTTCACTTCCTAAGCCGACAGTCTCATTTGTGATAAGAGCAAGCCTAGAGTACATTTCAGCGACACCTTCACCATCCTTCATTTTGAACTTGTCAAGTTGACTTTGAAGCACATCCAATTTGGATTCCTTGACGGAGTCGGTACCTTCGTGCATATCAATCAAAGTATCCCAAATTTCCTTTGCATTCTCAAGACGGCTGATTTTGTTGAATTCTTTGGGGCACAATCCGTTGAAGAGGATATCACAAGCTTGAGCATTGTATTGCAGCATCTTCAACTCTTCCGCGGTAGCTTCATGGTTTGGTTCTTTCCCATCAAAGAAGTCACCTTGCAAGCCAACACACACGATAGCCCAAACGGCGAGGTTATGTCCAAGAATATGCATTTTCATCTTATGCTTCCAACTAGCAAAATTAGTTCCATCAAAGTAAGGACCTCTACGGTGATAATTTCCCTCGCTAGACGCCATACTCTCCTAGGTTGTAAAACCAATGCTATGACCACCAAAAGCTATGAAAATCAAAGCAAATGGAGACCAAAGCTCGGATACCACTTGTAGGATCGGAAGTATGTCTATGGGGGTGATTAGACTACTTGACCAAATAAAAATCTAGCCTTTTCCCAATTTTAGTTCTTGGCAGATTTTAGCTATCTTAGCACAAGTCAAGCAATCTCCACACAATTCAAGCAAGCATGCAAAAGAGTATATGAGCAGCGGAAAGTAAAGCATGCAACTTGCAAGAATGTAAAGGGAAGGGTTTGGAGAATTCAAACGCAATTGGAGACACGTATGTTTTGGCGTGGTTCCGATAGGTGGTGCTATCGTACATCCACATAGATGGAGACTTCAACCCACGAAGGGTAACGGTTGCGCGAGTCCACGGAGGGCTCCAACCATGAAGGGTCCACGAAGAAGCAACCTTGTCTATCCCACCATGGCCATCGCCCACGAAGGACTTGCCTCACTAGCGGTAGATCTTCACGAAGTAGGCGATCTCCTTGCCCTTACAAACTCCTTGGTTCAACTCCACAATCTTGTCGGAGGCTCCCAAGTGACACCTAGCCAATCTAGGAGACACCACTCTCCAAGAAGTAACAAATGGTGTGTTGATGATGAACTCCTTGCTCTTGTGCTTCAAATGATAGTCTCCCCAACACTCAACTCTCTCTCACAGGATTTGGATTTGGTGGAAAGAAGATTTGAGTGGAAAGCAACTTGGGGAAGGCTAGAGATCAAGATTCATATGGTAGGAATGGAATATCTTGACCTCAACACAAGTGTAGGTGGTTCTCTCTCAGAACATGAGTATTGGAAGTGTAGATGTGTTCTGATGGCTTTCTCCACGAATGAAGAGTGGGTGGATGGGTATATATAGCCTCCACACAAAATCTAACCGTTGCACACAATCTGCCAAACTCGATGGGACCGAATGGTTAAACTCGGTCGGACCGATTTAGCAAACCTAGTGACCGTTAGGATTTTTGGTGGGACTGAGATGCAACTCGGTAGGACCGATATGGTTAGGGTTCGGGCATAACGTAATCTCGGTATGACCGATTACACAAACTCGGTGGGACCGATTTTGGTAATAAGCTAACCAGAGAGTTGGTCAGGTAAACTCGGTGGGACCGGTTCGCTCTTTTCGGTGAGACCGAAATGTTACGAAAGGGAAACGGAGAGTTTACATTGCAATCTCGGTGGGACCGATCGCTCACTTCGGTTAGACCGAAACGTTACGAAGGGAAACAGAGAAATTGCAATCCCATCTCGGTGAGACCGAGATCCCTATCGGTGAGACCGAATTGCTAGGGTTTGTGGCAGTGGCTATGACATTTGAAACTCAGTGGCGCCGGATAGAAAGAATCGGTGAGGCCGAGTTTGACTTTTGGTTTAGGTCATATGTGGATGTGGGAAGGTAGTTGAGGATTTTGGAGCATATCACTAAGCACGTGAAGCAAGAGGCTCATTAAACAACACCTCATCCCTCCTTGATAGTATTGGCTTTTCCTATAGACTCAATGTGATCTTGGATCACTAAAATATAAAATGTAGAGTCTTGATCTTGAAGCTTGAGCCAATCTTTTGTCCTTCGAATTTTGAGGGATCCACTTTCCTCATTCATGCCATGCCATCCATTGAGTTTTTCCTGAAATATTAATCTTGAAATAATGTTAGCTCAATGAGCTATATGTTGTTAGGAATTACCAAAATCATCCAGGAATAGTTGCACTTTCAACCACCTTGAGTACTTCCGAGATGGAGGTGGTTTCTGACAGGGGGTTCCTCCAATGGTGCCATTGGAGTGGTGGCGGTTTTTTGTTTTGTGAATCACCCTTATTTGAGGCGCTATTGATTTTAACACTCAGAACTGCCTCTGTGGACCACCTTTAGACTCTACTTTTGTACTAGTACGAGATCATGGTGGGATTTACCGTGCGATGATATCCCGTACATGGATTCACTGTCCCCATTGGTCTGAGGTTTGTGCCACATTTTCTGGATTAGGCATTTTTATCCCGTTTTAGAGTGTTGCACTAGTTTTTGTTCTTTCAAAATGTACCACAAAATCTAATCCAAAACGAGCGCACTCTTATTTGTTGGTACACGAGGAAACATTATGATACACTTTTGAACAAGGAAAAAATCCAACAAAACATTACGTAACACACTCTGAAATAAGATAATGCGAATCTGAAAAGATACATGCAGGGGATGTCACATGTACGATAAAGAAAACCCCTCAACTGTTGTCATGCTCTTCTATGGGGGAGGCCAAGCTCCGGGCTTTCATCAAGGGCCTCCGTGTGGCGTGGGCTTATTTTCCGCCTACTATTCTTGAGGCCAACTTTTTGTCTATTCAACGTTGTCTTTCGGACGGTCCTTTGATAAACTTGGATGAGATTTAAGAAAGATGTTTTGACAGAGTATGTGCCGGGTCAAAATCAGTAGGAATATTTTTCAACTTTTTTTACGGGGAGAAAATCAGTAGGAATGTTAATGGGGTCGTCCATGGGATTGCTATGTTATTATATATGAGTTGAGGTGTGTTGAACGACGTAGTTCCTGCGTGAATGTTATGCTCAGCTATGATCGTCAGAATGTTGGTTAGGTAATAATATAAGTTGCTTTCAAAAGAATTATGATTGTTAGAATTATGTTTCCGTTTGAGATGCATGGCAAGGCTACCCCTTGTTGAGTCTACTATAGTTGCTAGGCTGCTAGGTAGCCTCCATTCGTAGGGGGCTTTAAGCTCACCCTTCTCTTTCTTTCCTTCTGCGTGTGAGTGAGTGCAGTACAGTGTGTGGAATCTGCAGTAACAGCTGTGGTGTGTGGTGTGCGGTGTGGCGGTACAGCACTTCTTCTTGCCTTTTGCTTTTGGTTGGTTTTACCACCAGCTTAGCTTGCTAACCACCTCAAGTCCCATAAAACATACATGCATCAACGCTAAGCATCTTACTGATGGTGCATATGTGCACTGTCATCGCATCACCTTATATTACATCGAGCCGTTCCCATAAAAGAATTAGTGATAATTAATCTTACAGCGAGATTAACCTGCCAGCGTGTGTATGCTGCGTACTACGTTGTGCTTGGGTGAGAGAGGAAGAAAAGCAAGAGAAGCTAAGGAGCGGGGCCCTTTAACTTTTCCACAAGGGGCTGGGTGTGGCTTGAGTTAAAGCGGCCGAGGAAATTCTGCCCTCTCCCCTATTAAAACTGGTGAAAGCGGCAGGCTGCCTGCCTCGATTTTTTTATATCTACGCCCCCTCCCCCTCACTCGTTTGCTCTCGATCTCCTTCCTTCCTTCCTCGCTCCCCTACTCCCTCCAACTCTACCCGCCTCCCCTCGGTTCGCTCACCGCCTTCAGTTTCTCGCCGTATTTCCGATCTCATCGGCATGGTCTCTCGCGTGCTGAATTCTGCTCGCCTTGGTCCCTTGCAGCGGGCGCGCGCATGCATGGACACCGTCTCCGGCGGCCGCGCGTGAACCAGGAGACATGAACAGGGGTCACATCAGCAGCTCGGAGCTCATCGACGCCAAGCTCGAGGAACACCGGATCTCCACCGCCAGGCACTGCCCCAACTGCCGCCACAAGCTCGACTGCAAACCGGTATGCATATGTCAATTTCTTCTTCTTCTTTTGCGTTTTCTGCACCTCGCTGGTGCTAGCCACAGGGTGCACATTAGGGTTCTTTGAATGGTGCAATTCCGCATATAGTTTTGATGGAATTAACCGGTGTCAACTGCAAGAAGGATTGGTTGGGGCTACCGGCTGGCGTCAAGTTCGATCCGACGGACCAGGAGCTCATCGAGCACCTTGAGGCCAAGGTGAGGGAAGAAGGCTCGAGATCTCACCCTCTCATCGATGAGTTTATACCCACCATAGACGGCGAGGACGGCATATGCTACACACATCCTGAAAAACTTCCAGGTGAGACACTATTCCAGATGGCTAGCTAGACAACTATGCTAGCCATGAACAGACATATTAATTACACATGTATGTATATTCCTTGCTTTTCTTGCAAACTTTAGCTTTGCTTTCCATGGGGTGATCGGTATATCATATGTTGGGATTATGTATTTTGTCATAAATTGTGAGGGTTGTGGCTCGATTTGGGATATGGCATATATTCCCTCGTTGTTCTTGATGTGCTCTAGCGCCCCCTCTACTCCTGGTGTTCTCCACATGTGCTCTTGGGTATATGCAGAGGGAATTATCATTGTTTATGGAAAGTTGTGCCTAGTCTCTCATATCTCTCTCTCCTCTCTATGTCATGATGGTAAGATGCTTCTGAAGTTTCCAAATAGGTTTCTTTCCTACCTTTTACATGCCTTCTCTTTTGCAGAGGTTTGTTGCATCTGCCAAGAGAACACTGGCCACCCACCCACACACTCGTACGTGCTCACGCTGACTGTTAATTTCTGCATCTGGTCATGAGCAGGTGTGACAATGGACGGCCTAAGCAAGCATTTCTTCCATCGCCCTTCCAAGGCATATACGACGGGCACGAGGAAGCGGCGCAAGATACAGACGGAGTGCGATGTGCATAAGGGGGAGACGAGGTGGCACAAGACCGGCAAGACCCGGCCCGTGATGGCCAACGGCCGGCAGAAGGGCTGCAAGAAGATCCTGGTGCTCTACACCAACTTCGGCAAGCACCGCAAGCCCGAGAAGACCAACTGGGTGATGCACCAGTACCACCTTGGAGACCTTGAGGAGGAGAAGGAGGGGGAGCTCGTCGTCTGCAAGATCTTCTACCAGACGCAGCCCAGGCAGTGCAGCTGGTCTGCTTCCTCAGACCGTGGTGGTGCCGGTGGTGCCGTAGCCATTGCCGCTGCCGCGGCAGTGACGGTGCAGGAGCAGCGTATGAGGGACAGCGGCAGTGGCAGCTCCTCGTCGAGGGACCACGAGGCGTTGTCGGCGACGTCGTACCCGGCCGGGTATGCCATGGCGGCCGCCGTCGAGATGCAGCACTTGAAACACTCCGGCGACCATTTCAGCTTCGCGCCTTTCAGGAAGAGCTTCGAGGAGGTAACTGGACATTCTTTCGTCTCTGCATCTCCACACGTCGTTCGTTTGCTTAGATCTATGTCGACATAGCTAACACTGCCGGTAGGTCCAGGAGCACATCATGCAGATCACGCGAAAGTACGGTTTGCTCGGTTGGTCCGACCATTCCCATGCACGCACGCATGCATGCCGCTACAGTTTCGAGTTACGGATGTAGTAGATCGATGGTTTCTGTTCGGTTAGTTGCCTGTCGATCGCGTGCGTATGCATGGATGGGCTGCTGTTCGATCGGGTAGCTGACCTAATCCTAATGTGTATGATCGATGGACTCGCCAGTGCAGAGCAAAAGCTGAGCTTGGCTACATGCATGCATATGCACATCACACAGCATGGGAGAGGGTCGCCGGTCCTTTTAATTAGTTCGGGCCTCACATCATTTTACTCAAACTGCAAGCAACGCTAGCTAGAAACCATCCACACCCACCGTGAAAGCAAGAAGTGCCAGCAAGTTTCTTTTCAATAGTTGATAGATGCGTCCCATTCTCTCCTACCTAAGGAAAAAAGAGATTTCCAGAAAGCTCAAACACGCATGTAACAGCATAACTGAAAGGGGGCACGAATTGATGAGTGAGATATAAAGGAAACTAGCCATCTAGATTTTTTTTAAATATGTAAATATACGAAGATATGCATTTTCGGCATTAATTTCTGTGTGTTGAACAGGTTGGTATAGGTGCTGATCAGGTGCCGTCCGATCAGCTTGGGCGATCAGAGCATCAGCAGCATGCCGGTCAGGAACAACAGCCTCACCGGCCGGAGCTTGCAACGACGGCCGTGCCTGCCACGTCCTTCCTGATCAGTAGGCCGACGAACCCCATCTCAGCTACAGTTCCGCCGCCGTTGCAGCACACTTCTGTCGTGCTCGACCATGATCAATTTCACGTGCCAGCAATTTTTCTCCACCACGACAAATTTCAGGTGATTCCATCCTGCTAGCTTGTACAAATTCATCTGGAATATATGTGTTGCTTGTATATATTCTTGAGTAACTGAGCTCTCCAATGCAAGTTTGCAACCACCGTATGAACGCATGTGTTTATTCACATTGAGGGAACAAAAGTGTAACTAGTTATTTGCTTCTTGTCTACACAAATTTAGGCACTTACCGGCTTGCTAATAACTGAAAAAACACATATTATCCCCCCAATTTAACATCCATTTTCTTTCTCAAGATTTCACATCAATTTTGTATGGGATTCTCAAGCTAGGTTGGCTAGAGTATATATAAGTAATTTCCAGATTGTTTATAAATTTAACTCCACTTACAAAAGCACAACTAAAATGTCATAAGTAGTCCTTTTGTTTTGCATTTAAAAGGTATTTTCATAAACTTACACAAATAAACCAGCCTATGTAAAATCTATTGTTTTTTTAAACATGGGTAGATTGATTCATAGAATTTCTGAACACACACGGTTACTATATATGTAATTTTCATGGTACGGCACACATATATGTTCCACCAACTTTATGCCGTGTAATTTATGGTGGAAGATGCATTGCAATTTTTTACAAAAATATATAGAGAGAGGATACACAATTTTAGAAGGATTCTTTGTGTTGTAGCATATTCAGCTTTCTAGGTTGATTATAAGCATAGCATGAGAAACCACTTGTTTCTTAAAGTACACTAAACTATGGTGCTCTATAATTCCGTCCTTCACGGATGGAACCATTTGGAATTTATGGAAAGTGTTTGTTTCATCTAACGATGTTAATGCAATACCAGCTCATTTGTTTATTTCCTTCCTAAGTTTTCAGTTAATTCAAATATACTATATATTTATAGTCTCTTTACCTTTTTTTTCTCTTTACTAAAAGAACACTTTAGTTACTGTTTCATTCAACATTATTTCCACAGAACATGCAACAACAGCAACAGCACCAGCAAAAGATTGACCGCAGGTCTGCTGGCTTGGAAGAACTGGTAATGGGGTGCACGTCTACATGCACAAAAGGAGTAAGTAACCTCCATTACTTGTATTTGTTTTGCCTCCTATGCGTGTATGAAAACTTATAAGAAAAACATAACAACGTAATTAACGTGCCAGCGATGATGTGCTATGTGTTTGCGAGTCCGGACACTGTGGTTTCTTATAATGGAAATTTGAGAGGGTGCTAAGCACATTAATTAGTCCCTAATAAGTTAATCCGCATTTGGTTATCTTGATCCATATGCTCCTAGATATAGGTGGGAAAGCTGCAAGTTGTGTGGTAGAGGGCATAAAAAAGAAAGACTGCCCCAGGGTGGCTTGAGAGGAAACTTCAGTGTGGGGCCTCACAGTTTCTTTGTCCCCGGGCCGTAGCAGTACTGTGGAACAAGGCCTTCAGCATGACAGCTTTTTATCCCATTTGTTTCCTATTTATAAATTCGCCATTTTAGGCGCTTTTACAGCATGCAAGCCAACAAAATCGAGAGAGAGCTTTGGTGCTGCTCCTAGCTAGTGAGATAGAAGAGACATCATGAATATATGCAAACAAGGACCACCCTTTGCTTTGCTTTCGAGTGCATGCCAAAGGGAAGGGGTGCCCAAAGACCAACGTAAAAAACAAGGCCATACTTTCCTGCTTTCATCACCATATAGACGAAAATGAGAGCTTTTACTCCGTGTCGGTCGCCCGCCCTTCTTGTGTTATGTCCTAGAGTTGTTTACCATTATCTCTTGTGAAAAGAGCAAAGTAAGACGGAGTACTTGTTCTTTCTCTCTCTTTTCTATGAATCCATTCACATTGAACCATGCATGCATGAACTTGCATGGCATTTGTTATCATTGATCGGTTCGTTTTCTCCTATTACAGTTTATGGTTAGTCTTGTCAAGGTATCAACTCAGATATAGTACATGGTTCTTGCTTGCAAACTGTAAAAAAAACTTTAAATATTCCAACAGAAAAAACTGCTTTCTTATCTCTCACGTATAATCCAGCTCTGCTATGTATCTTTTCTCACTTGAACCTTGATGTCTTCTGGAGCTTAAATGTCTATGCTAGACAGTTGGATCCATATATTCACAATGTTGATTATTATTTTTTGTATCCACTGACATGCATGTATCCTGCTCTCATTCAAGTGCCGTAGCTTTCTCACTTGAATCAATGTTGCACTTCACTGGGCTGTTCCTTTTTGACCGCTTTCCCTATTCTACCGCAGGAGACTTCGATTCCTCACTCCCAAGAGACAGAATGGCCTTACCCATACTGGCCTCCTGACAACCAAGATCATCATGGATAGTAGCAACAAGACTGGTAAATACCAGATTAAACAAAAGCAACCACGACCTCTTTCTCTAGCTAGTATGGTCTCTCCCTCCTTGAATATACGGGACTGCTTTCTTGGAGAATGCACTACTGTTAATTGGGAGAAGAACCGGGAGATCTCGTAGATCTTGCTCTGTCAATGGGGGAAAAAGGATACAATTTAACTTTGCAAAGGTGTTGAGGGAAAAGAGGAGAAGAACGGTTGGGGGAAAGGTATTGTTGTGCTGACATCAGAACGGAGCCTGATCGAAGCATAACTAATGAACCTTGATCCAAGTTTGATTATAAGCACATCATTGTTTGTCACAACCTTTGATGTGCATTAGATATTTTTCAATTGTAAAAAGGAATACTGTTTGCATGTACATTAACTTTGTTTTTCCGCTTAGTTTGAGACGCCTTCTTTTTCTTTTAGTGACGCAAAAATTGTTTAGTTTTAATTGCTTACTGTTACTTTACTATGTAACGAGTTGGATTCACATTCCAAATTGTTTCCAAGATATAAATTTATGTTGATATATATTGTTTATGCTGACTTATGCACAAATAAATGATGAAAATACTTTATTTTATTTTAATGCTCCATACATGTACAATATGTATGTCATATACTTACTGTTGCACGCTAATTTGTTGTGAACTGAACTCTAATCTCTACACTAAAAACTGTTCTTATGCATAGCCGCAAAAGGCTGTTAACTCATTATTAGTATTGCATGTTAGATTCGGCAATACAATAATTTAGGGTTGGTCAAAAGGTATTTAGTTGGCCATTATTTTCCTAAAAATATTGTTAATTCAGTGTTATATTACATGTTATAGTCACAAAATATAAGCATATAAGCAACAAAAAACAATAATCTATAGGCATCCCATAACCCCATTCAAAAAGGAAGGAACACCATGAACTAACTAACACTGCTTTGCTCTGTTCTATTCTAACTAGAGAATATATATGTGGTAGTTTCATACAATTGTGTATTTATATCTCATTAATATAATATGTGAAAGTTAACCTTGTTCTTTTGTTCCATGGAGTATCATATATCCATTGTTTTCTTTAGTGTGTAACATGAATATAATGTTGGAAGAAAGGTGCTATATATGTGCTTGTTTTAAGGATGTAGCCTGTGTGGCATATCATATCCATGGATATTATTTATTTTATTTTTTTGACTGGGAACCGTAGGGAAAACCACCACAGCATATCAAAACTTTATTCAAAAAGAAGGGTATAAAGTACAAAGATTACAAGATGTAACCAAACGGGCTAGCCTCTAAAAGAAAACAAAGAAAACACAAGCACATATAGGCATATGCATATTGTGCAAACATTTTTTTTATTATATGCATATGCATATTCCCTTATTTTGTCTTCTCGCTGCATGTAGAGCTCCCATGGAATTCTTAAGATCGAGCAGTTGATACCATTTTTGTAGATCAACACCAAGTTATTAAATTTAATACAACCCTAGACGGTAGATATAAAGTGTTGAGGAATCAACTTACATGCAATGAATAAAGCAAGCAAATATAAATATAAATAAATAAACACCATTTTGAACATTGGGTCCTTCGCCCGTCCCTTGCCATCGGACCGAAGAAGGAACAATGTCTGGAAGCAAGGCATGCCACTAGAGAACGAGCATGCCTTCCTCTACTCCTAGTTGGCTAGAAACTGACACAAAGTCATTTGTATCCACAATCAAATAATTCCCCTGCCCTCTCGCACTATTTTTAAGGATGCCATCACATCAAAATGCTGGGCAGCTCACCCGAGAGCAGCACATGAACACTCATGGACTTGTTGCCAAGGGAGAGAATGGCGAGCATGACTACCTCACCATGCAAGCTAACCATGAACATCGATGCCACCCACGGCACAACTCACCTAGTAAGGCACAAGCTTGAGGACGAGAACACCAAAAGAAGACATGTCAAGAAAGGTCGGACATCACTACAAGCGTGATAGGCGAGAACACACAGAGACCCCGAGCTCTCATCACCACCACCATGTCACTGCGTCGAAGAGCCGAACCTGCCCCTTCTCACCCATTACCACCCCCCCCCCCCAAGGACTAACGCCTAAGAACAAGGAGCACCCGATGATGGAGAGCACAACGAGTGAAGGAGGGCATTGTACCCACGAAGGAATTACATCCCCTTGAAAACTAGACCAAGCCAACACCAGCTTCCATGCATCCACATAACGATTCTCCCTTGCCCCGCAGTCCTAAGACGAAGCCTCCAAGCAAGGAAAATCATCGTAAAGGATTATTCCGTTTGGACTCCGTTTGATATTCCTTTTCTGTAAAACTCAAAAGCAAGGAAAAACAGAAAGTGGCATTGGGCTCTGAATTAATAAGTTAGTCCAAAAAATAATATAAAATAGCATATTAATGCATATAAAACATCCAAAACAGATAATATAATAGCATGGAACAATCAAAAATTATAGATACGTTGGAGATGTATCAAGCATCCCCAAGCTTAATTCCTGCTCGTCCTCGAGTAGGTAAATGATAAAAACAGAATTTTTGATGTGGAATGCTACCCAACATATTTAGCAATGTAATCTCTTTTATTTGGCATGAATATTCAGATCCGTATGATTCAAACAAAAAGTTCATTGACATAAAAACAAGGGTTAATTAGATAAATGTCACTCCAATTATGGCGATTCATAAAAATGCCACTGCAATTTCCAAACTTAGAAAAATGCCACTGCAATGTTTGCAAACTTTGAAAAACGCCACTCCAGACTTCGAAAAATGCCACTGGAATTGGCATTAAATGGCATTTTCAAAGTTTAGAAATTGCAGTGGAATTTCTCGGAATTGCCAGATTTGGAGTGGCATTTATCAAATTAACCCTTAAAACAATAATACTTCAAGCATACTAGAAAGCAAAATCATTAAGCTTCAAAAATAACATAGCTAAAGAAAGTTATCCCTACAAAATCATATAGTCTTGTTATGCTCCCTCTTCTTAGCACAAAGTATAAATCATGCCCACCCCGGTGTCACCCAAGCAATTTTTTCATACTTTTTAACGCGCTTCAGCTTTTTCAACTCTTCACGCAATACATGAGCGTGAGCCATTGACATAGCATTATGGGTGGAATAGAAAGTGGTAGTAGACAAAATAAGGGAGAAAGTCTCACGCCAACTAGGCAAATCAATGAACTATGGAGATGTCCATGAATTGATATCAATGTGAGTGAGTAGGGATTGCCATGTAATGGATGCACTAGAGCTATAAGTGTATGAAAGCTCAAAAGAAAACTAGTGGGTGTGCATCAACCTGCTTGCTCATGAAGACCTAGGGCATTTGAGGAAGCCCATCGTTGGAATATTCAAGCCTACAATGAAAAATTCCCACTAGTAGTATATGGAAGTGACAAAATAGGAGACTCTCTATCATTAAGAACATGGTGCTACTTTGAAGCACAAGTGTGGAAAAAGATAGTAACATTGTCCCTTCTCTTTTTTTCTCTCATTTTTTATAGACTCCTTTCTCTTTTTCTTGGAGACTATTTTATATTTTTTTGGGCACTTTGGCCTCTTTTATTTGGGCTCTTTTGGCCTCTTTTATTTATAACCTCACATGGGACAATGTTCTAATAATAATGATCATCACACTTTTATTTACTTACAACTCAAGGTAAACTCAAACTCATAATGACAGAACGGTAGAGTTATGATAGGTCTCCGTCGTATCTACTTTTCCGAACACTTTTGCCCTTATTTTGGACTCTAACTTGTATGATTTGAATGGAACTAACCCGGACTGACGCTGCTTTCAGCAGAATTGCCATGATGTTGTTTTATGTGCAGAAAGCAAATATTCTCGGGAAGTCCTGAAACTCCACGGAACACCTTAGAAAAAACAATAAAAAATCCTCACCAAAGATGAAGACCAGGGGGCCCACACCCTGTCCACGAGGGTGGGGGCGCCCCCTGACGAGGATACGTACCTAGGGTAGGATAACTTATCATACCCGAGGTACCCAATCAAGGACATGACTCCTACAATGAAAGACATTCTAAGAAGTATCAACATTTCAGTCGACCTGGTCAGCCCAGTCGACGGACACGGGCGTACTCGACCAGAAGCACAAGCAGTCGACCATGAAGACAGCCACTCGACTATAAGAAGACCTAAAGGCACTGCCTACAAACGGTCATCTCATAAGTAGCTTTTATGGCCTTCATGGTCCTTTATTACAGGCGTTACCAGTAACCCCTTCTCTTTATGTACATTAAACTCCTTGTAACGTGGGCTGGCTGGGGTCCTGGCGAACTCTATATAAGCCACCCCCCTCCACTAGGACAGGGGTTCGCAACTTTGTAACACACACACACATAATCCAGTCGACTGCCTCCGGGCTCCGAGACGTAGGGCTGTTACTTCCTCAGAGAAGGGCCCGAACTCGTAAAACTCCTTGCGCATACAACTACTCCATAGCTAGGATCTTGCCTCTCCATACTTACCCCCCATTCTTACTGTCAGACTTAGAACCACGACAGTTGGCGCCCACCTTGGGGCCGGTGTTCTAGCGATTTGTTGGAGGAGTTGGGATTCTTTCACCCCACATCATGTTTTCGAGCGGAGTCATGGTCGAGAGCCGCGAGATCCGTCTCGGCGCTCTCTCCTTCATCGTTGACAACTCTGCTTGGCTGCAGGAGGCTCCACTCGACGTGGACGCGCTTCCCGCCCGCGGAGCCACGCATTTTCGCGCATGCGTCCGCGGCGTCCTCCTGCGGCAACCGTCGACCCAGTACGGGTCGGCATTCGTTTCGCCATCGTCGTCATCAGTTTCCCACCGGCGCAAGCGCACCGGTCGGTCGAGACTCCAGCGGTGGGTGAAGCACGCACTGGCCCGCCAGTCGGCCATCCCCCAAGTCGCGGCAATCGAGCCCGACGAGTCACTCTACGGCCTGTTCGACTGGCTCCGTAGAGACTGCGTCCGAGTGCGACAGCAGTGATCCAGCGGCGGAAGTACTAATGGTCGACGGACCACGTAGTCCCCCCGGATTCCCCCACACCGAAGAGGTTGCCGCAGGGGGGATTCCGGTGCGGGGCCACGAAGAGTACAGGCCCGAGCCCCTTACCTCAGTGCAGAGGGAGGAACTCCGTCGCCGGAACATGGACGCCCTTCACACTCCTATCGTTGGAGAAACCCCTGAGGCACGAGCCCTGGAGGAGGTGCGCTTGGCCAACTTGGCTGAACGTACTCGACTGGAGAATCTCCAGAGAGCACTCGACGAGCGCGCACGACCGCCCGTTCCCGAGTCCAGTCGTCGTCGCCTCTTCCAGCCGCCGACCCAGGTATACCGTACCCCGATTCAGAATTTGGCAGCTGCGGCTCGCATAGCGGAGTCGATCCAGCCTTCACAGTCAGAGGCAGGGAGAGGTCTGTTGCAGACCAGAGATTTGCTCCGTGCAGCGGGTGACCAAAATTCAGCCGTATCTCAGTCGCGCAACAGGATTCACAGTCGATCCGTCGCTGCGAATTCCGTTCAGTCGGCTCATAGTCCAAGGTCGCTCCCGAGGCGTGAAGGACACAGAGGCCGGCACGAGGATCAATACCAAGGGCACGAGCGATATGAGCACCGATTCGATCGCAACGATCAACGTCGAGTGCCTTCTCCTGCCCCAAGAGCGGGGTCGTACGTTCCTCGACGGCAAGAGGACAGACGCCAGTTCAGTACTGGGCGAAGGGTCCCAGTCGACCCCAGGGAACCAGGCTTTGATGCGAGATCCATCATCGTTCAAGGTCTGGTCGACCGAAATAGAGCTCACCGAGAAGACCGTGACAGAGGCGCGCCGTCCAGCAGCAGAGTTCACGTCTCAGGTCCCAAGTGTTTCAGCAGAGCAATCAGAGCTGCAGTGATTCCTCCCAACTTCAGGTTGGCGACTGGAGTCAGCAAGTTCACCGGAGAGTCCAAGCCGGACACATGGCTCGAGGATTACCGAGTGGCTGTTCAGATCGGAGGCGGCAATGACGAGGTGGCCATGAAGCATTTGCCCCTCATGTTGGAAGGATCAGCCAGAGCGTGGTTGAATCAGTTGGCTCCCAGCAGTATTTATACTTGGGAAGATCTAGCCCAGGTGTTTGTCAGGACATTCGAAGGGACTTGCAAGCGACCGGCAGGGTTGACAGAATTGCAGTCATGTGTTCAGAAGTCGAGTGAAACCCTGAGGGATTATATCCAAAGGTGGATCACTCTGAACCACACGGTCGAGAATGTGTCCGATCATCAGGCAGTTTGCGCCTTCAAGGAAGGCGTCAGAAACAGGGAGTTAAGTTTGAAGTTCGGTCGAACCGGGAATATGACCCTGAGTCGAATGATGGAAATCGCCACCAAGTACGCGAACGGAGAAGAGGAAGATAGACTCCGGAGTGGCAAGTATAAGGCAGCCGCTAATGAGGCCGGCAGAGGACACTCCAGTCGGAAGCAGAAGCGCAAGGCCGAGCCAGTCGCCCCCGGGGAAGCCTTAGCTGTGACCCCAGGGAAGTTTAAGGGGAAACCCAAGGGTCCTTGGAACCCCAAGAAAGTGAAAGACCAGGACGGGAACGATGTGATGGACTTACCATGCCACATTCACACGAAGAAAGATGAAGAGGGAAATCTCGTTTACCCTAAGCATACCACTCGACAATGTCGACTCCTGATGCAACAGTTCCAAGGGAAGCAGGCCAAGGACAAAGAGAAAGAGTCAGACAAAGTTGAAGACAGGGAAGACAGCGGTGAAGAATACCCCCAAGTCAATTCCACTCTGATGATTTTCGCTGATGTCGAAAGTAAGAGTCGACTGAAGGTCATCAATCGCGAAGTAAACATGGTCGCTCCTGTGACACCCCATTACCTGAAGTGGTCCCAGACCGTCATCACCTTCGACCAGTCCGATCATCCGACTCATATTGCCACCCCAGGGAGGCAAGCGTTGGTGGTCGACCCAATTATTGAAGGCACTCGACTGACCAAGGTTCTGATGGACGGCGGCAGTGGGCTAAACTTGTTGTATGAAGAGACGTTGAAGGGGATGGGCATTCCGATGTCCCGACTCAGCCCCAGCAACATGAGCTTCCACGGAGTCATTCCTGGGAAGAAAGCTGAGTCACTCGGTCAAATCACTCTCGACGTCGTCTTTGGTGACTCGAAGAATTTCCGGAAAGAAAATTTAACCTTTGAGGTCGTGGATTTTCAGAGTGCGTACCACGCCATTCTTGGGAGGCCAGCCTATGCTCGTTTCATGGCTCGACCATGCTACGTATACCTCAAGCTGAAGATGCCTGGCCCCAAAGGTGTAATCACCATCGTTGGCAATCGGAAGAAGGCAGAGGAGTGCTTCCAGAAAGGCGCCAAAATTGCTGATGCTCAGATGGCCAAGATAGAGATACAAGAGTACCAGAAGACTGCGGATCCGAGTGAGTTGTTACGAGCCAAGAAGCCCGCCACGGAGTCAGCATTTCAGTCGACTGGTGAGACCAAGCAAGTCCACATCCACCCGACCGATCCAAATGCGGCTCCAACCAACATCTCCACTACACTCGACTCCAAATAGGAAGAAGCGCTCGTCCAGTTCCTCCGTGAGAACTGGAACATCTTTGCATGGAAGCCTGCTGACATGCCAGGTGTGCCCAGGGGACTGGCTGAGCACCGCCTTCGAGTCGACCCAAAGGTCAAACCAGTCAAGGAGCATCTCCGACGGTCCGCCGTTCAGAAGAGAAAGGCCATTGGCGAAGAAGTGGCCCGACTCCTAGCAGCAGAATTCATTCGCGAGATCTACCACTCCGAGTGGCTCGCCAATGTTGTAATGGTCCCTAAGAAGGACAAATCGTTGCGCATGTGCATCGATTTTAAGCATATCAATCGGGCCTGCCCGAAAGATCATTTTCCTCTTCCTCGCATCGACCAAATAGTCGACTCGACTGCAGGATGCGAGAGGTTATCTTTTTTAGATGCTTACTCTGGATACCATCAGATCCGTCTGTATGGACCCGATGAAATAAAAACAGCCTTCATCACCCCATTTGGGTGTTTCTGCTATGTTACCATGCCTTTCGGTCTCAAGAACGCCGGAGCTACATTCATGAGAATGATTCAGAAGTGCCTAATCACTCAAATCAGTCGGAATGTAGAAGCATACATGGATGACATAGTGGTCAAGTCACGAAAAGGTTCCGACCTGCTGACTGACCTAACTGAAACTTTTGCCAATCTCAGGAATTATGATATCAAGCTCAATCCGTCGAAGTGCACATTTGGAGTCCCTGGAGGAAAGTTACTCGGTTTTCTTGTTTCCGAACGAGGAATCGACGCTAACCCCGAAAAAGTTGGCACCATACTCTGGATGAAACGCCCCGTGCGTGTGCACGATGTCCAGAAACTTGCTGGATGCTTGGCCGCTTTAAGTCGATTCATCTCCAGGCTCGGTGAAAAGGCGCTGCCTCTTTACCGACTGATGAAGAAGTCAGACACGTTCGAATGGACTCCAGAAGCTGATGCAGCATTTGCAGAGCTAAAAGCTTTGCTCTCCACCCAGCCGGTGCTTGCTGCTCCTGTCAGCAAAGAGCCATTGTTGCTTTACATAGCAGCCACGGGACAAGTTGTTAGTACCGTTCTTACGGTCAAGCGGGAAGAGGAAGGAAAGACCTTCAAAGTTCAACGCCCAGTCTATTATCTCTCTGAAGTTCTGACCCTGTCGAAGCAAAGATATCCCCACTATCAGAAGCTTGTTTACGGGATTTACATGACCACGAAGAAGGTTGCTCATTATTTCTCTGATCACTCTATCACAGTCGTCAGCGACGCTCCATTATCAGAGATTCTTCATAACAGAGATGCAACCGATCGAGTGGCGAAATGGGCAATTGAACTTCTTCCTCTTGATATCAAGTTCGAGGCAAAGAAAGCTATTAAGTCCCAGGCAATAGCTGATTTCCTCGCCGAGTGGACCGAGCAGGAGCTTCCGACTCAAGTTCACTCGGAGCACTGGACTATGTTTTTCGATGGCTCCAAGATGCTGAACGGATCCGGTGCGGGGGTTGTACTGGTTTCCCCTCGAGGAGATAAGCTCAAGTATGTCCTCCAGATTCACTTTGATTCCTCCAACAATGAGGCAGAGTATGAAGCGCTTCTATACGGATTACGTATGGCCATTTCACTTGGCGTCCGTCGCCTCATGGTCTACGGCGACTCAGATCTGGTTGTTAATCAAGTGATGAAGGAGTGGGACGTCCGAAGCCCATCCATGACGGGATATTGCAGCGCAGTGAGGAAGCTGGAGAAACGATTCGAGGGGTTGGAGCTCCATCATATACCCCGACTGAAAAATCAAGCTGCAGATGATCTGGCGAAGATAGGGTCCAAAAGGGAGGCCATCCCTAAAGATGTGTGTTTGGAGCACATTCACACACCATCAGTGCAAGAAGATCCTTTCACAGAAGAGCCTCCACAACCAAAAAGCGCCTCTGACTCGACCGAAGTGGAGGTTCCAGCTGTGGTCGACCTGATTATGGAAGTTATGATCACCACTCCCGATTGGACAGTGCCGTACATTGCGTATATCATGAGAAAAGAGCTCCCGGAAGATGAAGAAGAGGCTCGACAGGTCGTTCGTCGATCCAAAGCCTTTACAGTAATCAAAGGGCAGCTATACAGAGAAAGCGCGACTGGAGTTGGTCAGAAGTGCATCACACCTGAAGAAGGACAGATAATTCTCGAGGACATCCACTCGGGGACCTGTGGCCATCATGCGTCCTCTCGGACCATCGTGGCCAAAGCATACCGAGCGGGTTTTTACTGGCCAAAGGCGAACAAAATGGCAAAGGATATAGTCGACAAGTGCGAGGGGTGCCAGTTTTATTCCAACATGTCTCACAAGCCCGCCTCCGCCTTGAAGACCATTCCACTCGTCTGGCCTTTCGCTGTCTGGGGTCTAGACATGATCGGACCACTGAGAACTGGTAGGAGTGGCTTCACCCACTTGTTGGTTGCAGTCGACAAGTTCACGAAGTGGATAGAAGCCAAACCCATAAAGGACCTCGACGCAAGCACTGCCATCAGTTTTATCAGGGGATTGATATTCAGATATGGAGTTTCGCACAGCATCATCACGGATAACGGATCAAACTTTGATAATGACAGATTCAAAGCCTTCTGCGCCTCTCAGGGCACTCGAGTCGACTACGCTTCAGTTGCTCATCCTCAGTCGAATGGACAGGCCGAACGCGCGAATGGCCTCATCCTCAAAGGACTAAAACCCCGACTGATGCGTGATCTCAAACACGCAGCAGGCGCCTGGGTCGACGAACTTCCGTCAGTTCTATGGGGGTTGAGGACCACCCCTAACCGGTCGACTGGAAGAACACCATTCTTTCTGGTCTATGGAGCCGAAGCGGTTTTGCCGAGCGACCTGCTCCACAACGCGCCTCGAGTCGAGTTATATTCCGAAGCAGAAGCAGAACAGGCCCGGCAAGATGCAGTCGACCTCTTAGAGGAGGAAAGAGAGATGGCTCTAATCCACTCGACCATCTACCAGCAAGAGTTGCGTCGGTTCTACGCCAGAAATGTGAAGGGTCGAGCCTTTCAGGAAGGAGATTTGGTCCTCCGCGTGGATCAGCAAAAACCTCACAAACTTGCCCCGACCTGGGAAGGCCCCTTCATCATCACCAAAGTCCTGCACAACGGAGCGTATCACCTCTACAACATCGATCGACGGATCGACGAGCCTCGAGCATGGAACGCGGACCTGCTCCGTCCTTTTTACACTTAAAAACTCACTCGACTGAGATGTAATAAAAGTACCTCTGTAGTTCTTTTGTTTCAAGCAAAAGACTGCTATTTCTTTTTCTGTTTGTTTAAATTTCCCCCAGTGGGTGACTTAGCGGCGAATCCGCTTCGCCTAAGTTTTCAGGAAATCCTACCGAGTGGAGAGCAAGTCTCCCACTCGGGGGCTTAGCTGCGAATCCGTTTCGCCTAAGAAATTAAAATCCTACCGAGTGGAGAGCCAGCCTCCCACTCCGGGGCTTAGCTGCAGTCCAAGTACTCGCCTAAGTAATTGAAATCCTACCGAGTGGAGAGCAAACCTCCCACTCGGGGGCTTAGCTGCAGTCCAAGCACTCGCCTAAGTAATTGAAATCCTACCGAGTGGAGAGCAAACCTCCCACTCGGGGGCTTAGCTGCAGTCCAAGCACTCGCCTAAGTAATTGAAATCCTACCGAGTGGAGAGCGAACCTCCCACTCGGGGGCTTAGCTGCAGTCCAAGCACTCGCCTAAGTAATTGAAATCCTACCGAGTGGAGAGCAAACCTCCCACTCGGGGGCTTAGCTGCAGTCCAAGCACTCGCCTAAGTAATTGAAATCCTACCGAGTGGAGAGCGAACCTCCCACTCGGGGGCTTAGCTGCAGTCCAAGCACTCGCCTAAGTAATTGAAATCCTACCGAGTGGAGAGCAAACCTCCCACTCGGGGGCTTAGCTGCAGTCCAAGCACTCGCCTAAGTAATTGAAATCCTACCGAGTGGAGAGCGAACCTCCCACTCGGGGGCTTAGCTGCAGTCCAAGCACTCGCCTAAGTAATTGAAATCCTACCGAGTGGAGAGCAAACCTCCCACCCGGGGGCTTAGCTGCAGTCCAAGCACTCGCCTAAGTAATTGGAATCCTACCGAGTGGAGAGCAAACCTCCCACTCGGGGACTTAGCTGCAGCCCAGTGCTCGCCTAAGCCATTTTGACAGACACCATCGCGGCGATGAGCATCGTGCAAACCAGGCAGCCTCTGAGGGAACAACGAAGAGCAGCCTCTGAGGGAACAACGAATAGCAGCCTCTGAGGGAACAACGAATAGTAGATCGGCGGATCAAGTCACGAAGACATTCAACGTCGAGCCATGTTCGGATAAAATCAAAAGATCCTAGATCGCAAATAAAAGTACTCGAGCTGAGAGCCCGACGGAGTTTATCAAATACATAAACCACTCGGCATCCCGAGGCAAATTTAAGGTAAAGCACAGCAGTTTTTTACTCTTCTGGCGGAGGGCTTGATGGCGCAACGAATTCGTCCAAGTCGATCCCGTCTGAGATTCGAGTGGCAGCAGCGATGAAGGTCTCCATGAAATCCTGAAAATTATGCTTCCTGGTATTGGCAACCTGGAGAGCGGCCAGCTTCTCCTCTCGCGCCTCCTTGCAGTGGACACGAACCAGTGACAGAGCCACATCAGCACCGCACCTAGCAGAAGACTTTTTCCATTCTCGCACTCGACCTGGAACATCACTTAGTCGAGTGACCAAGGATTCAAGGTCGTTCTGAAGGGTCTCTTTGGGCCAGAGTGCGGAGTCGATCCGCGACACAGCAGCTTTCAGTCGAGCCAGGTAGTCCACCACACCAGCGATACGGGATTCCAACCGGAGGACATTCATGGCCACTTCATCCTTCACAGGAGAATTGATAGGGTCCAGGCGGGTCTCCACTCGACTGGTCTCTTCCTCAAAATTCCGGCAGAATTCTGAAAGAAGTTTCGACAGAGCAAAACTGTAACCAAATGGTGAGTCGACAACAACAAGATTAATCGCACAAAGGGGGTTACCTTCAAGCATGAGGTATAGCTTCTTGGCAAGACCCCCAAGATAATCCTCCAAGTCCTTGTGCTTCCCCGCCAGCTGGCCGATCTTGTCGTTCAGAGTACTCTTGTCAGTCTTCAGTCGACTCGCTTCCCTATTGGCCGCGTCAAGAGCAGACTTCAGCCTAGCGTTCTCGTTCTCAAGATGGCTGACTGAAGCAAGTTTCTCTTCAGCGAGCTTTAACTTCTCCACAGCTGCCTTTTGCGCCTCCGCAAGGTCAAGATCTTTCTTCTTCAGGGCCTTCTCTAGTTCGTCTGCAAAGCAACAACAGACACAGAGTTCAGAACGGGCAGAGGAACAGAGATAGACGTCGAGTCCTCACCAGCCATACCTTTTGCTTCATCCTTCGCCTTCTGCACGTTTTCCTGAGCAAACTGTAAATCAAGATTAAGCTGGATCTGCTTATCCTTCAGATCAGCGAGCTGAGCAACAAGCTCACAGGACTTCTGCAAAGAGTCAATCGACAAAGGGTATCAAAGACAAGTTACTCCCGAGTGACTGAAAGAAAGAGCACAACACTTCTAAGACTACAGCCGAATCAAAACATTCGACAGTAGCCTCGGGGACTACACCCACTGGTTAAGACCGCAGTCGACTGCCAGCAGTCGACCGTGGCCTTGGGGACTACGCCCAGTGGGTGCACTCAGCGTGCCCCCACCGGTTTTCCTTGATTTCCACTCGACCCAATCCGATCAGTCGAGTGAGGAAGTTTGAAAGCATAAAGACCGCAGTCGACTGCCAGCAGTCGACCATGGCCTTGGGGACTACACCCAGTGGGTGCACTCAGCGTGCCCCCACCGGTTTTCCTTGATTTCCACTCGACCCAATCCGATCAGTCGAGTGAGTAAGTTTGAAAGCATAAAGACCGCAGTCGACTGCCAGCAGTCGACCGTGGCCTTGGGGACTACACCCAGTGGGTGCACTCAGCGTGCCCCCACCAATGAAAAATTTCAGATCAACAGCACCCAGTGGGTGTACAACGCAAGTGAAGACCAACTAACCTGGACGTTCTGCTGCAACGCCGAGCTGATGTCATAGGCCGCTTGACTGGCATCCCGAGCCGCTTTGGTCTGCTCCATCACGAGCCCCGCCTGACGTATAGCCTCCTTAGCAGCACTCACTTGATCCTCCGGGGTCTGGTAGGCGGCGAAGAACGAGGGCGGGTCGACCAGTGGGGGAGCAGTCGACGACGAAGGCCGGGCAGTCGTCAGTGGTTCAGCAAAAGTCACAGTAGTCCGGGCAGTGTTGTCACCCCCTTGGACCACCGCCTCAGCAGTCGACGCGGTCTGAGGAGCCTTGTCGACCGGGGCCCTCCGGCCTCTCCTCCTAAAAGGCCTGAGCGGCACTTCCGCCTCCTCCTCATCATCCGGAAGGTCAATAATGTTGGTCGGAGCTACAAAAGTTCAGAAATGAATATCCAATCGACTCAGCAGTTAAACAGTCGGATCGTGTCAAAGATTATACCTAAGTTGGAAGTGACGACGTCCTCCATCATCTCATCGACATTCTAGATGGAAGTCTCGGAAGTAGCGGCGCTGCACGATTCCAAGCAAATAATTTGAAAGTGAATCGACTAAGAATCCGTTCTAGTCGACTCAAGAAAGATAAAAACAGTCACTTACCCAGAGATGACAGGGATGGCGACCCTGATCTTGGGCAAGGCCTTGGGTGGCTTGGTCGGGATGGCTCTGGGCTGCTTGGGTGCCTTCTCAGTTGGGGCCGGCGACGCGGTCCGAGGGCGCTTGGATGACTGGCCCACCGGAGCACTCGACTGACTGCGCTCCACGGCGGGATCCTGAGCGTTCTTGGAGCGTCTCTCGCGTCGAGGAAGGTCGACCTCCACCTCTTCATCTTCATCACCCGAGTCGTCGCTGGCCTCCTCCTCTACGTCACCATCAGATTCCCACTCCTCGACTTCACCTCCATCCTCACTTCCTTCGCCTCCACTCCCTCCTCCTTCAGATACTTGCTCCTGGTTCCCATTCGGCATCGAATACATGTCGTTGATCTCCTGCAAGACAACGGGCAGAGCAAAGATCAGTCGACTTATCGCAAGCCAGTTACTAGACGGAGTGAAAATTTCAGTCGGAAGAAGTAAAACGTACCTTGTCTGTCTCCATCATCCCATCAAGCGGAGCAATCCTCCTAGAACCCCTGGGGTTGTCCTTATTCCCGGTCATGCTGGTCAGCCAGCTCTCCAGTACAGAAGCCTCGACCGCCTCCGGGTGGATCCGAGTGGAGTCGTCGGACCCGGAATACAACCACATCGAGTGATCCCGAGCCTGGAGAGGTTGGATTCGTCGCTGGAGGAAGACTTCGAGCAAGTCCATGCCGGTCACGCCTTCCCAAACCAACTCAACCACTCGACTGACTAATACCTTCACCTGAGCCTTCTCCTCTGGAACCACTTTCAAAGAAGCGGGTTTCTGCACTCGGTCCAAGGTAAAAGGAGGAAGGCCGGTCGAGTGGCCAGGGGTCGCTGGTCCTTGCAGTAGAACCAAGTCGACTGCCACCCGCGCACGGAATCGGGAAGCGTCATGGGAGGAAAACAACTCTTACCCCTCGTCTGGATCCCGAGGCCCCCGCACATCTGGATCACCTGCGTCCTTTCCCCGTCCGGGTTGAGCCTTTTAACCGACTGGGATCGGCAAGTGAAGATATGCTTGAAGAGGCCCCAGTGAGGTCGACAGCCTAAGAAACACTCACACAGAGACACGAACGCAGCAAGATAGACTATGGAGTTGGGCGTGAAATGGTGGAGCTGCGCTCCGAAGAAGTTCAGAAAGGCCCTAAAAAAAGGACTCGGGGGCAGGGAAAACCCCCGGTCGACATGGGTGGCTATCAGGACGCACTCACCCTCGCGAGGTTTCGGCTCCGTCTCCTCCCCAGGGAGGCGAGCAGCCTTGTAGGGAATGAGTCCCCCCTCCACCATGTCGTCGATATCCGCTTGAGTAAGGATGGAGGGCATCCAATCCCCCTGTAACCAGCCGGACGGCAGAGCGGCCCGCGAGGACGACCCGCCTCGTCCAGATTTCTTCCCCTTACCCTTTGCCGCGGCCTTCTTCGCGCGTTCCGCCGCCGCCGTCTTGTCCTTCCCCATTGTCTCGAACGAGGTCTTGGCCGAGCGGCGGTGTCGAGATTGCAGCGAAGAGCGAGGCGAAGGCTTACGGAGGAAGGGAGAAGAAAAACAAGGGTGCTCAGTGAAAAAAAATCGGAATCATTACCTTATATAAGGCCACACCCGAGTGGCTGATCAGTGGGCCTGCGCCCCCCAGTCAAATCCCGCAGCAGGCGCGCGCGCAGTACGTGGCGAAAAAGGTGGCGCGGAGATCGAGGCGCCCTTGCCTTATCCAGCCGATTCGCGCGATTTTCTCCGTTCGGTGCGCTTCCCAATTTTCAAATCCCGCAAGATCCGCGATCGACAGGACGGTTTGTCAGACGAAAAGATCCGTTTCCTTAAGTCTCCCAAGAGACTCGTCACGTAAACACACTCGACGGTAATATGAAACCACTCGACGGACATCTGAATGGATCAAGGCAACTGAAGAATGGGTTCCCACCGTAACTTCCATTTATCCAAAGACAGACGCAACCGAAGCATGGAGGTTGAGTCGGAAGCATAGGCTCGGCCCCATTCTCACTTAACCCCTGACCCATTCAGGGGCTAATGACGAGGATACGTACCTAGGGTAGGATAACTTATCATACCCGAGGTACCCAATCAAGGACATGACTCCTACAATGAAAGACATTCTAAGAAGTATCAACATTTCAGTCGACCTGGTCAGCCCAGTCGACGGACACGAGCGTACTCGACCAGAAGCACAAGCAGTCGACCATGAAGACAGCCACTCGACTATAAGAAGACCTAAAGGCACTGCCTACAAACGGTCATCTCATAAGTAGCTTTTATGGCCTTCATGGTCCTTTATTACAGGCGTTACCAGTAACCCCCTCTCTTTATGTACATTAAACTCCTTGTAACGTGGGCTGGCTGGGGTCCTGGCGAACTCTATATAAGCCACCCCCCTCCACTAGGACAGGGGTTCGCAACTTTGTAACACACACACACACATAATCCAGTCGACTGCCTCCGGGCTCCGAGACGTAGGGCTGTTACTTCCTCAGAGAAGGGCCCGAACTCGTAAAACTCCTTGCGCATACAACTACTCCATAGCTAGGATCTTGCCTCTCCATACTTATCCCCCATTCTTACTGTCAGACTTAGAACCACGACACCCCCCCCCTCTAGGGCGCGCCCCCTACCTCGTGGGACCCCTGGAAACCCTCCGATGCCAACTCCAACTCTATATATTGGCTTTCGGGGAGAAAAAAATAAGAGAGAAGAAATCATCGCGTTTTACGATACGGAGCCGCCGCCAAGCCCTAAAATCTCTCGGGAGGGCTGATCTAGAGTCCGTTCGGGGCTCCGGAGAGGGGTATTCGTCGCCGTCGTCATCATCAACCATCCTCCATCACCAATTTCATGATGCTCACCGTCGTGCGTGAGTAATTCCATCGTAGGCTTGCTGGACGGTGATGGGTTGGATGAGATTTATCATGTAATCGAGTTAGTTTTGTTAGGGTTTGATCCCTAGTATCCACTATGTTCTGAGATTGATGTTGCTATGACTTTGCTATGCTTAATGCTTGTCACTAGGGCCTGAGTGCCATGATTTCAGATCTGAACCTATTATGTTTTCATGAATATATGTGAGTTCTTGATCCTATCTTGCAAGTCTATAGTCACCTACTATGTGTTATGATCCGGCAACCCCGAAGTGACAATAATCGGGACCACTCCCGGTGATAACCCTAGTTTGAGGAGTTCATG